>OX155896.1:31856360-33266360 GCA_944588485.1 Phosphuga atrata | reverse complement strand
TATATATATATATATATATATATATATATATATATATATATAATAATATATATATATATATATATATATATATATATGTATATATATATATATATATATATATATATATATATATCAACGACCTACCGACAGTAATAAACAGAACGCAACATACGATTATAAATTACGCAGACGACGCGACGATCCTGACAACTAACAAAAATATATCTGACGGACTGGTTCACAGAAATTAACGTTAAATACAGCAAAAACAAAATTGATTATACTGAAGACTAAACGAAATTTACAAAGAGACCCAAACGATGTAATAATAAATAACGAAAGGACAATACAAAAGATACGTACGATTGCTAGGACTGACAATTGACAGAAACCTTGACTGTACTCAACAAATATACGAACTAGCAACTAAACTGAGCAGAACAGTGTTCGCCCTTAGAATACTTCAAAAATATTAAACTAGAGAGGTTCTCAACACCATGTACTACGCCAATTTCCAAAGCCAGGCAAGATTCTGTATAATGTTCTGGGGAGGTGGCAGTAATATTAGCAAAATATTTCAAATTCAGAAGCAGGCATTGAGAATCATACATAACTTAAAATACAATGAAATCTGAAGAGGCAAATTTAAATCAGCGCAAATATTAACCACAAGAGCATTATATATATATATATATATATATATATATATATATATATATATATATATATATATATATATATATATATATATATATATATATATATATATATATATATATATATTACAACCTTAGATAGTGATGAATAAAGATTTTGTTTTTGATAGATAATTCTAGACAAACAACAGTAGGTAGAGAAGATTAAATACGCAAGCCTAGAGAGACGTCACTGGATGGATAAGACTAGCCAGACAAATCCAGACAAACAAGACTAGATGACTTAGCATACATTAAACATAATGGAAACGTTAAGAGTTGATTGGCAAGGTCGCCGTTTTCTTGTGGCGACACCACAAGAACTGATTTTTAAATGGTATTGCAACTTTATCTATTTTAAAATATTAACAGTTGTAAGTTAATGTAACCTCCAAATCGTTGAATTGTAATGACTTTAGGTGGTGTTAAGTTTTGAACAATCAATTGTTGAACATGAATATGTTTTTACTCCAAAGCTATAAAGATTACGACAAATGAAGTATTTCATTTATATAATAAATTAATTGATTGACATATATTGCAGAAATAACTTAACCCTTTGAGCACTGTCGGGACATATATGTCCCAGTCAAAATAAAAAATATATAGATGCCTTATTCTGTGTGCTATTACAACCAACGCTTGTCCCACTCGTGTTTATAGTATTTTCGACTGATTTTTCTACAAATAGTGATTTGAAATTGGAAGGTGATGGAAACACTGACCCTGCAGATAATATCGCTGATTCTGAGGAACAACAAAATGCTAAAAGCACAAGCACTACTATTCATTGGAACGACATAGAACAGATTGTCAACTTTTAACAAAAAAAGATTATGCCTCCTTCTCACGATGCAGTCGTTACAGCAAATCTTCATCGCGCATCATCAAAATTGGAAGTATTTTTGAAGTTATTTCCAAAAAGTTTATTTATATACATAGCACAAAACACTAATAAAAGAATAAGCATATTCAAATAAAATAATAAACGGGAAATACCGCCAACAGATCATTTCGAAACAATGATAGTTATTGGTTGCATGTTCATAATGTGCTACAATCGTGTACCTTCCTTGTACGATTACTGGTCATAAAATAAGAGCTTGGGTAATGAATACGAAAAACAAGCCATAAGTCGAGATCGTTTCACAATGCTTTTATCTAAAATGTATTACACTGATCCTGAGAAGCCAGAAGACAGTGGTAATACTTACTATGTGGATGACCTTACTTCTTGCTTGAAGCAAAGGTTTCAGTCGGCTCGATCTATGTGCTCCCATTTGTGCATAGATGAATCGATGGCCAAATTCAAAGGTCGATCTACACTCAAACAATATCTTCCACTCAAGCCCATAAAACGGGGCATAAAAATATGGGAGCTTTGTGACGCTAAGACTGGCTATGTTTATAATTTCGATATTTACTCGGGTAAAGATCCACAATCTAATTCAGACTGCACTCTTGGAGAACGTGTTGTCAAAAACTTGTAGAGCGTATTCCAGAGACGGAAAAAATTTTCCTCTGCTTTGACCGATTTTTTACTTCAGTGAGACTACTTTATGACTTACCATTTGCCGCATTAGGAACATGTATCAGGAATAGGAAAAATGTTCCAGACATGAAGATGAAATTAGCCAGAGGTGAATACAAAATCATTGCGACAGATTCGGGACCCGCTGCGAGTTTTTGGCAAGATACAAAAAAGTACTTGTCTTGAGCAACTGCCACTCAAATGAGATAGTTGGAGTAAATAGAAAGTTACAAACTGGCGACAAAGTGACGTATTCTTGTCCGAAATCTATAGCTGACTATAATAAGTTCATGGGTGGTGTAGATCTGTCAGACCACCTAACCACCGTCTATGATTTCGACAGAAAATCTTCCATGTGGTGGCGTAAGGTGTTTTACAAATTATTAATGACATCAGCAGTGAATGCATGTATTTTGTACAGCGAAATAAATCACTAAAAGGAGAAGACTCTACCATTCTTGGTAGACTTGGCTGAAGAGCTAATCGGTAAGGGAAGGGAAAGAGCAAAAATTAAGAGAAATCGTACAAGTGGGCGGCCATCAACGTCAGCAAGACATCTATACAACGTTGGGGATCATTTACAAGACCAAGGAAAAACACGCAGGAGGTGCTTTAGTTGTGCCAAAAAGAAAATTGAACATCGTACGAAAACGATGTGCACCTCATGCGATCTCCCATTATGCGATAGCTGTTTTACACCATGTCATGTATAAAAATGTACCTTGTAACATTTAGAATAAAGTTTTTTCTTATTTTTCTATAATAGTTTGATTTTCTATAAAAAACTGTTGGGACGTATGTGTCCCGTTAGAAAACACTGTTGGGATATATATGTCCCGCACTCAAATTTAAAATTTGCAGCATAGGAAAAATTTGAAATCAACATTACACTTTTTAAACAAGCTATATAGCTGATTTATATCGTTAAAGTTACAGAATTTTAATTTTTTTAAATTCGTCGTCAAAGGGTTAAGAATGTATAAAATAAAGTTAGGGGATGCTAGTAATCCATTGGAATTGCCAGATGTAGAATTTAATAAGTGCTTTTGTTTGACAAAGAATTGCTCGTTATATGTATTTGTTAAAATATGTATTAAAGTATGTTATAAAGCCGTTATGTGTGAAAATGTAAGACCAAGTGGAATAGGAATTATGTTAAAGGTAACATTTTCAATTTGATTATTCAGTTTTCAGTTTTGTTACCCTTATGTCACTGATGGGTGTTATACATTATTTTAATTCAGATTACGGCTGCACTCCATTTTTGTGGTCCAGGTAAGGTTTGATGGTTTTTCCCAATTGCAGTTCCCTATTCTATTTTTATGTTTACAAGAATTCGGAAACCGGTTAAAACAGTTTTTTTTTAAATCTGAAATTCGAAAACCGGTTTTTTAAAAAGTCGGTTTTTGTATAAACCCTAGGTCCAGGCATTTTTACTAAACTAAACAAAGTTTGTTTGAAAAACATCCAATCAGTAATTTGCATGGAAAATTATTCGAAAAATGTAAATTATGGACAAATTAAACCACAAAATAATATTATTTTGTTATTTAAATTTTAAATTAGTTCCGTTGGAAAGTTTTGACTCAAACAACATAATCGAATTAAAAATGTTTTTAGAGAATTATAACATTTTAATTAATTGTACCAAAATATAGTAAAATATTTATATATAATCGTGTTTTTTATAGATTTTTTTAATGAATATTTTAACAAAAAGCGCTTTTTTTTGTTTTTTAATTGCATTCGTTTAAATCGGAAAATATTTTAATTGTTTGCAATATTGTAATATTTTAAAATTAAATTAGTTTTATTATAAAATTATCGAAAATTTATACTAAATCAACACCAAGTTTATAATATGGAAAATTAAATAACAAATATTGGTTTTTATCATCCCTAGTATTCGTAATTTTAGTTATTGGGAAAGGGATATTATTAAAAAGAATTTTTTAAAACTCTAAATAAGTTATTTTTGCTTAGAGTTTAAATGAAAGGAACCAGGTTATTTTTTTATAACGTTTGGACAATTGACAAAAAGTATTTTTTTTTAATTATTTTTAATTGTCAACACGTTATAAAAAAACTGGGTGGTTTTTAATTTAAACTCTAAGCAAAAATAACGGTCCTGGACTAAATATGGTGGTCCTGGACCAACATTTCCGATTAATGGCATTAAGATACCGGTTCTCGAGTGCAAGATCAATGCCGATCAATGGTTTGGAAACAAAGGACGTCCTGTATACCTTAGTACAGTTTACCGACGAATTAGAACTTTTGACTTGCAATCCTATCGACCACATCTTGTGCTTCCGCTGACGGCTCGTCATCGACAGCAACGTTTGGAGTGGTGTATCTTGCGACTGGATTGGGACGTGGAATGGCATAGAGTCTTCAATTACGAATCACAATTCTGCTTGGGAATGCACGACCGTGACATGAGGGTCAGACGTAGGCATGGAGAACGTCGTCATGGGCAGTTTTCTTCTGAGCACCCCACAGTTGGGGTTATGGTATCGGGTTCTATCGTTTATGGAATCAGGTCTCAGTTGGTATTCATCCGAGGAAATATGAATGCCTACCGATATGTTCATGAAGCTGTAGATCCCTATATCATTCCATTCGTTTACAAGCTGGAAGACCCGATTTTCCAACAGGATAATGTCCGTCCCCACATTGCAAGGCATTCTATGGAGCGCTTCGGAGAGGCTAATGTCGTCAATATCCTGCCGTAGCCACCCATATCACCCGACCTTTCGCCCCTCGAACGTACAGGGACGAGATGGGTAGAAGACTCAAGCAATTAGCCAATCCTCCACAGACACTAGATGCTCTACGGCACGAACTACAGATTGCCTGGGATACAATAACTCAGGGAGAAATTGACAACCTGGTGGAATCCATGCCTAGAAGGGAGTGTGAAATTAATACGGGTGGTCCAACACATTATTATTAAAAATGCCTTTATCTTTTGTTTAATTTCTTTGAAATTTTAATCAATTACTACCTTTGACTAGTTAATTTCTGTCAACTTTAGTCCAAATATTCTTACAATTTTAGGTGTTTACATGTTTTGTTTGGTGTTTAGTGTTTACATTTTTTAAGTCAAAAAGTAAAATAACAAATACTTACATAAACAGAATCTGCGTTTAGACATGTATTTATAAATTTTCCAAAAAAATTTGAGCCAATCAAATTTATTAAAGGTAGAATCTGAAAAAAACGGATAATGTTATATTAATTACCCAATTATAAAGAAGTGCTAAACATAAAAAACTAGTAGTAATAAATCATAAAATCGACGCAAATAAATTATTAATTGTATTTTAATAACGAAAAAAAAGTATTAACAAAGTTATAATTTGCATGAATTAGTAAACACAAGTTATAGCGAAAACAAATGAATAGAATCACCTAATCAGACACCGATACGTTATAAGTATACTCCTAGATAGGAATCAATTTCCAATTATCCTGTCTTCAATTTTGCAGATGAATTACGACCGCCCATAAATATTAAATCGAAAACACAATTAAAACGAATTCGGAATAATTTATGAATATTTAATAATCAATTGATCCTCGTGTTTGTTTTTAAACGAAAATATCGGCCGAATGTGTTTTGTGTGTGTAAATAATTCAAGCGGGATGAATCCCCGATTCCTGTCAGGTGGCGGGATTTATGGCAGTCGGTTCATCCCACTTCCCCGTTTAATATATTACCGAGAAGCGAACGAGAGGAAAAAAATAAACATTTCGTTTGGCGCCTAGGAATTTTAATGACACAGAGCCTACACGGGATGTTTAGTGAATGGGATGAACTCGTAACTTAATTTCCCTGACAAATTTCCTTCCTAATTATTCGTTGGTGAAAAATTCACTTTAAATTAATTTTGTCCAAAAAGTTAAATTTCATTCTCATAGTAACGTTTAATACCCAACATGCACACAATTTTACACAAACATACAAATTTAGTTAGACATCATTACATTTGGACAGGTTTGACTCAGGAAACGAGAGAGACCACCGTAGTCAAAAAGAACAACCAGATAAGTTATACAACTTTTCATAAAGATGAACGGATAGACAAAATTTGATAAATTAGAACTTGACGGATAATACTACACCGACAAGACTAGGCCGACAAGACTTGACAGACACGACTAGATACATAAGACTAAACGCACAAAACTAGACAGGCTATACTAGAGAAACAAGACTAGATTGGAAAGACCAGACAGACAATATTATAGAAACACAACAAAATACACAAGACTAGATATAAAAGTCTAAACTGACAAGACTAGACAGACAGGGCTACACAGACAAGACTAGAGTGAAAGGACTAGACCTACAGGACTAGACCAACAATACTAGAGAGAGAAGACTAGGCAGACAAGATTAGACAGACAGGACTAGACACACTAGACTAGACCGACAAGAGTAGACAGGCAACACTAGACCGGCAAGACTTTTTTTCATTTGAGAACATCCCCGAGCGGCCACTAGGCATTATTTCAGTATATTATCCCTCATCGTTTCTAAACTCGGTTATCTCTTTCGTGTTGCTCTTTTGCTTTCATTATATCCTTACCAATCTGATTCTGTTCTTAGAAGTAATTCTGCCACATTTATTGTCAATACTACTGTGCCGCATAGCCGATATGCTATTTCTCGATGGTCCGTCGTATTTGTACAGTGAAAAAGATATATTTCGCCATGTAGTCAATGTCCACCAGCCAGGTTCTGCCTACCAGCAGATGGGAATATTTTCCTTATTAATATTGTGAAGGTATGTTCCATAGATACCATGACCAGTAAAGGCCTGCGTGATTAAAATCAACCACTTCCCACTAACTCTCTCTCTCTACAACCTCAAGTCCTTTATAAAAGTTTTAGTCTAGCTAACGTAATCTCTCCATCTCTGCTGCCTCTTGTCCATACATTTTTCTGTATCATCAGACCTGCTATTCTTTCCGCGGCGATATACCTGGAGGCGATATGTTTACCATCTCCTGAACTCTCAGCTCGAGGAGCGGTAGTGGGGTTATAGCGATTGCTGCGGCGGTGGAGACGGTTCTGTATGCCGTTATAACTCTGAGTACGATTTTTCGGTTTAGGGCTTCTAACTTATTTCTTCAGCGCCTGCGGCCAGATAGGTGCAAGACACCGCAAACATTTGCATTCGACGTTTTCTTTCGAGCGGTCCCCATACGTTCAGCGTGTTCCTGGTCAGAGCGAACAACGATTTCACGAATTTTTCGCACTTGATTTTAATGTGGGTACTCTTGCGGGTATTTTGATATAGCTATATACCCAGGTATATACCCTCGGTATATACCCAGGTATATACCGAGGAGAAAACGAAGTATATGCATATGACACGACACACAAGACGAGATCGAATTCGACAAAATGTTACCATGGATGAGTACAACTTCGAGCACGTACAGTCTTTTCGATACCTAGGGGCATTAATAACATCAGATAACAGCGTTAAAGTAGAAATAGGAGGACAGCGCATTCTAAAAGAAAATAAATGCTACTACGCAACCCAGCAATTATCGCGATCAAGAATCCTGACCAAACAAACAAAAATAAATATATATAAAACTATTATAAGACCAGTGGTAACTTACGCTAGCGAAACATGGACCATGACCGTACAAGACACGTTACTACTTAATCGTTTTGAAAGAAAAATTCTTAGGAAAATATTTGGAGCAGTCTGGGATCAACAAACGTTGCGGTATAAGATG
Organism: Phosphuga atrata; assembly: GCA_944588485.1. Lineage (NCBI taxonomy): Eukaryota > Metazoa > Arthropoda > Insecta > Coleoptera > Silphidae > Phosphuga > Phosphuga atrata. The sequence goes on along the minus strand of OX155896.1, from coordinate 33,258,392 downwards.
CGCACGAACAACGAGGTATATGAACTATATAATAGCCCAAGTATAGTACAAGAAATCAAGTCAAACAGATTAAGATGGCTGGGACATGTCCAGAGGAGTAATGACTAAAGGCTAGTTAAAATGGTCTGGGAAGAAACCACTAATAACAATAGACCACTGGGGCGCCCAAAGCTTCGATGGCGGGATAATATCCGCAAGGACCTTCAAACCCTGGGGGTGCTCAACTGGGAAGAAGCCACTCAGGATCGGAGAGAATGGAGGGGAATTGTTGAGGCGGCCAAGAACCACCCTGGGTTGTAGAGCCATGGATGGATGGATATACCCAGGTACTTGATGACCGGCTTCCTTGTAATCATGGTGTCACCAATTTTTATAGACGGGTCTTTTGCCCCCAAGAATATACCTTTCTGTCTTTGTATGTGCCATTTTAAGCCCTAGTTATGTTAGCTGTCGCTGTATTATTTCCACAGCGTCTTGCGCTGTCTCTTCCAATTGAGAGTTATTTCTCCCGCAGACAATGTGAGAGAATGCAGCTGTACGGCGTCGAGGCATGAGGGGCAAAGGACGCGCCGAGGTACGCGCAGATTTGTTTGAGTTAAGAAATATGCGTCAGTTTTTCAAATACGCACAAATCAACACCGCGCAATCGAAATAAAGTGGGGGTATGCCTAGAAAAATGCTAAAAAAAAAACTCGCCGAGACGGGATGCATTCTCTCGTCGGACAGAGTATAGGTCGTCAGAGAGTTGAGGTATTTTGTTGTAGAAGATGTTCCATAGCGTAGGTCCTAGAATGGAGCCCTGTGGGACGTCGCATGTTGTTTCTATTTTTTGACCAGCTGTTGGTGATAATGTATCACTTACTGAGGTACGACTGGGCCATCTTTACCAAATATGGGCTAACACCCGCTGTTATTAGCCCATTCATTATAAGGTCCCATGGAGTTGGGTTGAACACGTTTTCTATATCTAGAGTGAGAAATTCTGAGAGCTCTTAGGGCATCTATCGTGTAATATAACTTTGGTTTCTAGCTCGTCCTCTAGGCGTGCCTTGACTAGCATTTCTAGCAGTTTACCTAGAGTGTAGTATGGAGACACGATGTTTCATCGGCCGAAACTTTTTTAGGTTTTTCAATGAGTACAATATGTGCCTCCTTCTAAATATCTGGAAATTCTCCTTTAACTAGACAGCTGTTTATCACACTCAGTAGGATTTCGGGTTTCTCGATAGTTGCTACTTTAAGCACATCTGGCGATATACAATCTCGACCTTCCTTGATCCTCTGCACAGTTTTCAAAATATCTTCCAGGTCAAAAGTCTTTTTTTCTGTCATTTCAGGAATCACCCTGAAATATGTTAAGGTATTATTATTAAAAAAGTATTATCTCTTCTTGGAATATACTAATGTTTGGCCTTTGTTTTAGTTTGAAAGATATAATTTTAAAATCTTGGCCCCAGATATATTCTTCAAACTGATTGCAGAGATCCTACCAAAACTATCTCTTGCGTGAGTTTAAAGGAATCTTAAGATCTCGTTTAGAGTTACGAGAGTCGATTCTCGCTGATTGTTTTTGTGCATCAGTTGCCTTTGATTTATCCTGTCTCACTAACACTCTTCTCTTTCTGATGCATGTGGCTCTTTTAGCTGCAATCGCTGTAGTCCTCCAGTATATAGGTTGGTGACTGTGTTTTTGTCGACGTCGCCTTGGAAAACATTCATCGCTCAATTTGGAAATATATTCGGTGAATTCGGAAGGGCTAGTAACTGATTGTGGATGCTCTTTGGATATTACATGGTTTTGAACAGTTTTCTGGTCCAATATTATTTGTAACCTGAACCATCGATCTACTGTCAGTTTCCTGCCTAGATGTTTTGGCGCTTCTTGAGTACGAGTTGCCTATAGAAATTCATAAATCTCGAAAGTGATTGTGCGATGGTCGCTTTGGTTTTCATGTTCCAAATCTACTTTCCATCCACTAATTTTTCTACTGATTGTCGTGGTCGCCATTGTAACTTGATAACATGATTCGAGAATGTGGGTGTGTTTTCTTCATTATAACAAATCTTCCAGAATCATTCCTTTGATATCTTGGATTTTCGATCCGAAGATATGGTCTTTTGCGTTTAAATCACCTCCCAGAATGACTTACTTATGTCTCGAATTAGCCTTTAGGTGACGTTCTAGATGGTACAGATATTCTTCAAACTCTTTGGTCGTTTTCCTTGGTGACAGATAACAAGAATAAACTTAATAAACGACAGGCAAGACTAGACAGACAAGACTAGAGAGACAATACTAGACATGCGGCCGCCCAGGAGAGAGCACCTAAGAGACTCACAGACCGATGGCAACCAAGATCGAATGGCGACACTAGTGGAAGGTGGACACACAGCCTTATCCAGTGGCGGCTCGTGGATGATGTTTGTGGGAGGGCTGGAAAAAAATTTCTTTTTAAAACAAAAACAAACAAAAAGTTTATATATTTCATTCATTTCATTTAATTAATTCATTTTGATAAATATTTGTTATTATAATTGGACATTTAAATGTGCGATCGTTAATACCCAAAATTAATTGTGTTAGGCAGCTTCTCATAGGTTTCGAATATGACGTCCTTGCAGTGAGTGAAACATGGCTCTCAGAAAACATTAGTAATGAGATTATTAGTATTGCTGGGTATAGAGTTTCTCGATGTGATCGCCCGAACAGAGGTGGTGGTGTGTGTTTGTATTTTGTGTTTGTAAATTTAACATTTTAAATAGTGATCCAGCAGTTGAACAACTATGGATATCGATAAATAATATTGCTATAGGCGTCCTATATCGACCCGAGACTATAAATTATAAACTACTACTATAACTATAAATTATAAACTGAGTCCATTGATAACGCACTTACTTCTTGTGAAAAAGTCATCTGTTTAGGTGACTTCAATATAGATATGATGAAACCAGACAATCCCAAAACAGTTTACCTTAACTCCATCATACGCTCTGCAGGTATGCAGCAAATTGTATCCCAGCCTACACGAGTCACGCTTTCCTCAATTACCACGATAGATCTAATCATAATCACCGGCAATATTTTAGTACAAGATACTGGTGTAAAAGATATAGATTTCTCGGATCATGATCTAGCCTATGTCGAAGTTCAAAACGACGTAAACAAATTATCATCCAGATTACTTACATACCGTAATTTTAATCACTTTTCTTTCGATGATCTATCTAATGAACTTAATTCTTCGCCATTAGCCGAAATTTATTACTTAAATAACATTGACGACAAAGTAGCTCTGCTCAATAACTGTGTTCTAGATATATTTAACAAACTAGCTCCGCTTAGAACAATAAAAGTAAATAAACAAACACCCCCATGGCTAACGGATAATATTAAACTTCTAATTAAACTTAGAACTAAAGCAAAGGCTAAATTCAAAAAAACCAAATGCTCAAGTGATTGGAACTATTACATATAAAAAGTATTTCTACGAGTTGAAAAAACCCGCATTTTCATTGACACATACAGAAACATGTTGATTTTTTTAATTCAGTGACAACCTGTCAACCAATTATGCTTCATATAAATGTTAAAATTAAATTTTCGGTCATAATTATTTGAACGACTTAAATAGTTAATAGAACGACTTAAAATATATTTAAATCTGGAGTTAACCGTCCGAATGATTTAATTTCATTTTTTTCTTGAAATTCCCGTCGTGCAAAGTTGATCTTTTGCAAATGCATAACTGAATTTTTTGCTTCGTTCATTTCTATAAAAATGTAAATAAAACTAAATTAAAAAATAACTATCTTACTTTCTATGTGTATAGCTAAGAACTACTTATTTATTAATACTTTGATTTAAATTGTCCACTTTTCCATTGTCCACCAATTAATGGTGCACTTAAGATTCTTTGCCGTTGCAGAAACTCGAGTTCTTAGAAACAAACTCATAAAATGCCTAAAATACAGAGTGCGGACTGCAATGTTTGCAGTCCACGATATACATATTACAAAAACGTATATCGCAGGTGGGGGTAACCAGCTCAATACACTAATTACGCTGCGAGACTCGGTCTGCGCTGACTGCAGCCCGAGATATGAATATAAAACCGCACTAAATTAAAAAATAAATATACTACGAACGGAAAAATATGTTTTTGTAAAATAATTGTATACTAATGGTATAGTTTATAATAATTAAAAATATGTTTTTATTTTGGCGGGAGAGCTGCAGCACTGCAGCCCTTATGGGCGAGCCGACACTGGCCTTATCGCTAACGTAACAGCATGGTACGAAAGGTCACACGGACATATGAGCTACCATCTTACACAGGCACTCACTGGTCATGGGTGCTTCAACACATACCTCGAACGGTTTAAAAAAACGAACACTGGAGAGTGCTTCTACTGAGCTTATATCCCATACGACGCACAACACACTTTCTTCTTGTGTACAGAATCAGAGAATGAAAAAACCCGACTCTCGGACACATTAGGCGGTACAAAACTAGAAGAACAGAACATCATGGAAGTTATGTTAGAAAGTGAGCACAACTGGAATGCAGAACAAGCTTACATAACCGGAATCGTGATGGGAAAAGAAAAAATGGAGAGGGAATGGAAGGCGACCATAATATCACACGACAAACAAGGAAGGTAACATGGACGACTAGATATGTGATGAAAAGACCGAAAAATAGTTACACACAGAGAAAGCACACGACTACATAACTAATACGACAGAAGCCGAAAGACGAAATCGATACGAGGAAAGGACAACGACGAGGAAAAGGAAGCAATTACCACCAATGAAATAAACACCACCACCACCCACCTGAAGTAATGCTCACGCAGTCCCAGTTGGAGTGTAGTGAAGAGACAGAGGAGGGGTTTTAGTGGGTATGCTGCTCACGAAGAACTCGATCAGAGAGCCCCACACGGGGCTCACACTCCCCAGCACTACACGGGTATGAAGGTCCGGTGTACAACAATGCATTCCTCCTCCCCCTTCCCCACAAAAAAAGACAACACTAGACAGACAAGTCCAGACAGATAAGACTAGACAGACAAGATTAGACAGATAAGACTATACAGACCAGGCTTGATAGATAATTCTAGATAAACAAGAGTTGATAAGTTGATAATCAAAACTGGACACGCAAGGCTAGACAGACAAGAGTGGATAGATATGACTAGGAAGAGAAGACCAGACAAGCAAGTAGAGAAAAGTTAGCAGGTACAACTAGTCAGAGAAGACTTTACAAATAATACTGGCCAGATCACCTAGACTAGTCTTGGTTATGTAGTCTTATCTAAACGTATCTAATATTATTTTTGTGATTTTCATTTAAGTTTCAATTTATAGAACAGATTTCTTATGAGAATCATTAATAAACATACAGAAAATATAATTAATTTATTTGTTAATTTTTAATTAGTATTTAACGCGCTAAAACTAGGAACGTAATTTGAGAACTTTAATAAACATATTGAAGTAGCGATAAAAATCTTTTAATTAGATTTATAATAAGAATTCATTAATATAATATTATAAACTGTTGCCTTAAATGTTATAAAATAAAAGGAAATAGGTAGGAACGGGATTTAATTGTTTCGTTGTTTCTAATTTAAGTAAAACAGTAATAAATAACAATAATAAGAAAATACCTGTAAATTGTAATTTCGTTAATTATGCAGTAGGAAACTGAATCTCACCATTTTGTAGCGGAAGAGGCGTCCAAAGTGCTGTCAGATGAAAATATATAGTCCCAACTATTTGGTAATTGTTCGTGCTGCCTGCTCTTGATTGTCTATCTCTAAAATTAGTTATTTATATTCGTAAATGAGTTAATAGCAATAAACTTGATTTATTCCCGTTTGCTTACTGTAAGTGGATTTATATGCGCGGGCACTGCACTGAATAATTTCCTTATATAAATTCAGATCTGAACCTGAAGCCTTATCCAGACTTATTTCCCTTTTTAATAAACCTTCTTAACATTAAAATGTATTCGATTTTTGTAATTTAATAATATTACACTGCTAACTGTCTAAATAATGTAAGGAGCTTATCAAAGGTTTATGCATTTTCAACGCTTTAATGTGCAAATAAATGTGCGAACCTCAATTCATTTCATTCATAGGCTTATATATATATATATATATATATATATATATATATATATATATATATATATATATATATATATATATTTTAAATTTACATTTATAGGAACGATTTTATTATTTTCATTGATAAGAACATTAAATTAAATTATTTCAAATATTATAAATATGATAATAAAATCATTTAGGTACAAAAATAATATTTTGTATACCGAATAATCAAGTGAAACAAATTCGCTAGAATAGACAAACAAGACTAGACAGATAAGACTAGATAGGCAAGACTAAATAAATAAGACTAGCGAGACAAGAACATACAGATATTATTATTAAAACAAAGTAATGTGAAAACGTGTTTTATACAAAGTAATCTGTTTTGAATTTGTAAGATTGTGGGCTTTATAATTAAGCGAATATTTTTTGTCGATTTGGACCGCGGTTTGTTTTAGTGGAGGAGATGGTGTCGTTTAATATAGCCGGCGTTGGCATTATAACAAGAAGGGCAAGATGGTCAAGCGGTTTCATCTTACACCCACGTATTAAATGAACGATGTTTACAGAACGAGAAAATTAAAATAATACAGTAAAAAACTGACGAATGGTTTAGCCCAGGGAGGAAAGCCATAAATTTTGCCGGCCGTTTAAAAACGTAACGTAGGGATGGGGATTCAATTTGTAAAAGTAATTTCAACGGCGCAATAAAACTTATTGGTTTTTCTGTCGAGCATGTAAATAATCGCATCATGTTTTTCATACGCGCGCGTAGACTACCGGACGATTTATTACTCTTTAACGCAGCGCACTAACCAATATTTAATAACATTTTTCGCTTTAAATACTTTTTATCTATATTAACATGTGGAGTAGATTATTATATGCATAGCAACAGTCTCCTTAATCAAACCTATCCTCATGTTATGTATTTTTTACTTTACTAATTCTCGAGTTAATATATTCCCATATTATTTTTAATATCGGAACTATAACCAAAAGTATTTTCGTATTTTGCTCTTTATTGTATTCGAACTGCATTGGAGCCAATCCTAGTAAAGGTTTTGAAATATTCTGGCTAAACCTAAAACCAAATATAAAAATGCTAAATAAAAAAATGTTCTGGTCTTATCGAATGTTAAACGAATTCTACTGAAGGTGCACACGGAAAAGTAGAGCTGCATGAAGATAGCCCCCTAAAATTGAAAAAATAAAAAAATCAAAATAGGATACGTTTGACCAAGATTTGACCATGATTGACCACCAAATAGTTTTGTTTGCCCACATTCCGTTCAAAAGATATTATAAAAAAATGATTGGGAGCGTAACCACCCAAAATGCATTTTTTCTATATATTTGATAATGCCATCTTAAAAAACTTCGATTGACCATTTTTGCCCACTATTTCTTTTAATTAATTTCTTTTTTGAACCTCAGAACCGTTTTTTTTTGTTAACATAATGTTTTTTAATATTTTTTAAAATTTATATTGTTTTTTTTGTTTGGTGTTGAAGAACTTCGTTTGACCATGTTTGACTATCATTTTTTTCATTTCAAAATATTATTAAGGGCCCAACAATCGTTTTTTATAGTGTTTTACTTCCCGGAAAAACAATTTTTTCGGGAATATAAATGAGGAAAATCTTGTCCGGTGCTTATTTTTTTATGGTAACTGCTTGTCAATGCCCATTCAACGTTGAGAATGTTGTTTATACCCGGATTCATTTCCGCGACGGATGAATTGCGATAGTTGATGCAGGTCCGTGTTTTTTTTGTACTCCTTTCATTGTATTCCTTGAATATGCTTGCAAGAATTACTCCTCTTGCGTTGTAAAGTCTGGAAGTTGGTCCATTCGATGCGTATGTTTTTATGAAGGATATAGTTAATTTTCCTCCAAATTTTGCATATATTCTTGAAACATTTCATAATCTGTGTAAAGTATCTTTGCAACTTTGCAAACTTTGTTTTTTAACAATGCTATAAAACGGACAAGTGCTTTTCAGTTGTATCAATCTTTGTCCAATTCAAATTGGTCCCACAATTCCACCATTTCTTATAATCATCTTACTTGTCCCTCTTCATTGGTCTAGCATGAATGAGTCGTACTCTGGACACGGTGTCAAAAATTTTCCTATTAATTTTTTTTTTGGTGTCCAATTTTCCTCTTGCTTTTTTCTTCGTCTTCTTCCGATTTGTCGAATGGTATTGATTTTCGGTATTGTCTGTGTAAAATCCACAGAAGAAAAATGTGAATCTTCTGGTGAGACCAACAGATTTTTGGGATCTTGATTTATTGAAAAGAACTTTGTCGAATCGAACTGTTACGACCAGGGGATGAAAGAGCCGAAATGTTTTCTATATTTGTGTCCCCGCTGGTTAATAATTTTTCCTCAATTATGACATCGAGTTTTGTATTTTTTCCTTACCAATTCTCTTCTTGAAATAAGTTTTCGTTCTCTTGTAGAAATTTTACTTTCTTTTTGGGTTTTTGAATAATTTTCTCATTGAATGTATAACGTTTTATTTTGCAAGCAGCTCGCTCCATTTTACTTGTCGCTTCTATGGAACGTTTATATTTGACGATAAATTTATCCGCGCAAATTTGACGGCAAAGTCGCCCATGTCAAAGTTTTTCTAATTCTTGAAGTACGCTTCAACATTTGCTAAACTTCCTAAATCGTATTGTGACCCGAATTTCTTTTTCATTACATTCGTCCAGAGAGGAAAGAATCGGGCCAACTTCAATAGAGGTTCAATAATTTCCTGAAGATAATAAACGTTTGGTCGTCGATCAAAATTGGAACATTGTTTCGCCTCTTTTTCAGTGCAAATTCGAATGCTTTCTATGAAACGACGTACATCCCTCTCAACTTCAGAAGGCAACTTCTGCCTTTGAACGTTTTAATCGAAAAGAAATATTGCACTTTGTTGACTGACAATGTCAACTCCAATTTCATCATGACCATCGCATTTGCTTAGAGCAACTACAAGAACGGCGAGTTGAAACGAAACATTGAAGCCGATGTTGGAGGTTCTCATTATGCAACGACTCGAAATATACTGATATATACACGTTCAAACAACATTCGTTGAAACTCAATGTGATGGCGTTGAGTAAGGCCTGCGAAAAATCACATGAAACTTCATTTGCACTTCGTTGGCACGTGATCTGCTAATTTCCAAAATGTTTTCAACCAATATTCGATCGTGATTGTGTCATGCTTGGCTGAAATCATTTGAAATATGGGGTTGATCTCTTCTTCACTTCCCATAACCATTTGATACAAGAAAGAACATTTCGTTTCTCCGTTAGGTTTTCTAATGGATTTTATGACGCCATCAGTTCTATCAATTGAAACTTGTTTCGCACTTAATTTTGTTTTTGAACAGAGCAATTTGTAAAGGTGAAGCATATATATGCAGTAAAACTAGTCGATTGCAATTTCTTTTATACATCCACCAAATTCACCCTCATACTTCATGTGGCATAAAGAAGTTATAATGTCAAGACCTTTTCTTATGCCAGGGTCGTGATTTATGGCTTCTTCGCGGGGCTTTCTCGAATCACCAGGATTAGGAATGTGGCTAGGAGTAGGGTCGCCAAAATCCATGCATTTTGTAGCTTCTTTGCACCATAAAGATGCTTCTTTTTTCACCAATGCTCTTCCATTATCATAACGTGCCGATCCTTTAAATTGTCTACTTTTTAAATGTGAAATATCTCTTGTATCGGATGTGGTGATTGCGATGTTGATTCCAGTTCCTGGTTGAGGTTTGTTTAGGCAATAGCTTTCAAATATTGCGTTACATTCGTTACACTTGGCATTTATCCTTAACCATATGCTATCCTTTGAACTGCATATTTTTGCTCTTTTAAATTGGTATGCAGATGGCACTTTCGCTTTCTTGTAGCAATACTTGGCTAGAACATCAGTCCAGGATTCCGGAAGACATTCGTACGAACGTATTTCTTGATGTTCCTTACATGATTTCGTTAGATGTGATATTTTTTCCAATCGTCGTCTTATCGATTATAAATTTTATTGAAGAAAGCTTACTTCTGTCTGAATCACGGAAAAATTAGGATCACTGTTTTCGTCTTCATTCGTCGTCGAGTCTAATGGGTCATTGAATGATATTTTGGGTATCTCTTCTATTTCAAGATTTTTCTCAACTTTGTCCAGTATTTGATTCCGATTCAATCTTGCGTAACAATTCAAAGTCTATGAAGTTGGTCTACCTCCGAGAATCACACTAGCTGTTTCCCATACTCGGTCATTTCTATTTTTAAGGGTTCCAAATTCGGCTGTAAAAATATTCACTTCGCAGAATGCGTCAATTGTTTCTTCATTTGTAGCGTTTGGTTTTGCAGGCATTTTCAAAAATATTGACGGTATATAAACGGTATAAACACTTGAACTGAACTGATTAAATATTTAAAATCTATAAAATCTATAAGAAATCCATTTCTATTGGGGAATCGCTCATGTTATTCACGGATATCACTAACACTATCGATTTTGTATTAAAAAAAAATGATGGGCAAACATGGTCAAACGAAGTTCTTCAACACCAAACGAAAAAAAAAGAATAAAAATAAAAAAATAATAAAATAATAAATTAATATTATAAAATCGATTTTGGGGTTCCTAGAAAAAATTTAACAAAAAAAATAGTGGGCAAACATCGTCAAACGATATTTCTTAAGATGCCATTCTCAAATACAGGAAAAATGCATGGGGGGCTAGGCCCCCGATCATTTTTTTATAATATCTTTTGAACGGAATGTGGGCAAACAAAACTATTTGGTGGTCAATCATGGTCATATCTTGGTCAAACGCATCCCATTTTATTTTTTTTAATTTTTCCATTTCGGGGGCCCATGCACGCAGCTGAAAAGAAGAATTACATGCCGTACATACATGCCGTACATACGCTATAGAAGACTAGTAATGCTTGTTTGTCTATAGCTGTGTGACAGCTTCGTATAGTCCAATACTATTCGTATAGTTGAACTATACGAAGCGATCAGACAGCTATAATCAAACTATAGCAGGACTAAACGCCAGTTTTCTATACCGTATGTAGGTACATAGCTTAATTATTGCGTAAGTACCATAAATAGTAATAATTTCTAGTAGTAATTTGATGAATTTCGCCGCCACAACCGACAATATCTTAGATCAAATATACACTTGTGGAGCCTTAAATGTCATACAATTTATTTGCTGACAAGGAGGTCATTAAAGCCAAAGAAGAGTTTGGCGATTCCGCCGTGAAAATCTAAGATTGTCCCTGAATTGTGTCGCGTAGTATATATTGTCCTAACCTCTACCTTACTCTGAGCACTGTTTAAATAATGTCCATTATATTATTTGTGTATTTGACCATCTTGAAGTTTTAATACTTTTGTTTTGTTATTTTATACTTTATTTTATTCAAGAAAATTAAATCATTTTCTTCTTAATAAAAGAAAATCAAGTACGTATAAAATTACAAAACAAAAATTATTTCCATTAAAAAAATTCGCGAACTTTAATATAACATTCTCTTGGATTGTCGTCGCTAAAATTGTTTCTTATTAATTCTATTCCTGTAATAAATTTAATTCTAAACATCAATAAAAAGAAGCATGATTTCCTTCTGCGTTTGTTGTTTTTTTTATTATACAACCGCTCTAAGTAGATAGCGTGGATAATTTATTATGATAATAAAATTTTCTTTTAGTGTGTGTTAGTGTAGCTCTTTTTTCGGATGAATTACGCAAATAAATTCTTAAATTTATAGCCGAACCAGCATGTATTGTGTTAACTGTTGGAAGATTTCCTTTTTATATCATAATATCAAATGCTAAACTTGCGATGATTAATAATATAATATTTCTGAAGGTTAGGTTATAAATTTATATATTTATTTTACTTTGATGGCATTTGTTAGACTAGACCAGGGGTGTCCAAAATTTTTATCCCGTCGACCCATTCATAGAATATTTGCGTTCATATCGACCCCCGGATTAAGTATTTGAGAAAAACATTAACTATTTTTTTGCTTTATTGTCATTTTGTGACTACTACCCAACATCTTAAAAATATTTTGACATACCTTTTTATTAAAATAGTTGATATTAGTGGAACATGCATTAGGGAACACGCATATTCTCCAAGGCTTCGAAACGTGCTTTAAAGTCTTCTCTTATTAATCGACCTTAATCGTATTAATCGACCCCCTTTCGACCCCCATGTAATAATCGACCCCCTTTTGAGTAGTAATATCCCCTAGTGTAGTAATCAACCACTGGAGAACACTTATGGTCCCCCTGGGGTCGGTATCGACCACTTTGGCGACCACTGGACAAGACGAACTTTTTTTTTAAGTGGTTTGGTTGAAGCTCTCATTAAACTCCACTTAGGCCATTCCGCTTTGGCTTTCGGTATGCGCCACCCCGGTATCGCATATTTTGCATTCATTCAGGGTGGGCAGCCCGAACGGCTAGTGAAAACCGCCCTAGTTGTCGCCACCCCGACCAGGAATCGAACCTACAAAACTACACTACCGAGGAGGACAGACTAGACCAGGGATGGCGAACCTTTTTGAATAGTGGGTCAAATATTGTTCATTATATTTCGTGTACTAGGTCAAAGACTAGGTCATAGACTAGGTCATAGACTTCTCACTTTTAAAGGCTTTTACAAAATTCAAGTTTCCTTCTTGTTTTACAACTGTTTGCTCTCCACCTTCTTGTTTTGGAAGAGGAGAGAAAAAATTAAGGTCGATGTCAAAAATGTATATCAATGAATAAGTCCATAAAAATTCCTGATCTATTATACAATGAAATCCAATTAAAAGGATGTGGAATATTCTGCTTAAGATATTGAATAAAACCAATGTTTCTTAGAACGCTCAGTGCCTCTGTGGTAAAAATTGCTAACTAGTTAAAAACGCAGAGTGACGAGAACACTATTTGGTTGTTGTCGATGTAATCAGGGTAAACGTATCTAATCTAAATTAGATTGCATTATGTTAGAGCCAGACAAATCCAGACTGAGGCGCCGAGACTTCAAATTATTTCAATGTTAATAGAGGTCAGAAAATGTTCATTGCGTCTATGTTTTTTGTTTAGTAACGCAAGTTGTTGCTATAGCAACAACAAACAGAAATCGTTTAATAATGAAACTCCATTTGATTTACATCGGTTTTTACGCACGATTTGGACACTTTTACACACGATTATAATAATGGTCCGTCACATACAATAATTTACTTATTTATGTTTTCATTTTGGTGTGCGAGTAGATAAACATATTTAAAATACAATAATTGGAGAAGAAATTTCTTTTTGATACATTTAATATTCATACCTTTGTGGTTAAGATACTGAAAAAAAAAGTTTTAAAATCAATGCCTAGGTCACTTAAAATCCTGTGTGGGTCAGTGTCTGACCCATAGTCTGGGTCATAGGTTCGCCATCCGTGGACTAGACGAACTGAAATGACCAGAACAATCAAATTGACTAAAGTCATATCTATGGATTAATCTAATGGAGTATAAGGATCAGGCTGTCTAAACGGACTAGACTAACTCCACGTATTTGATGGAATAGATGGAATAGATGACTAAAGGGACTAACTCAACTAAACTGACTAAACAAACTAAACGGACTGTCTGTCTCAATAGTCTTGTCAGTATAGTCTTGCTTATCTACTCTTACCACTCTAGTCTTGTATGTCTAGTGTTATATGTCTAGACTTGTCTCGTCGTGTCTGTCTTGTCTTGTCCAACCTTGTCTATCTAGAAATGTAAGTCCAGTCTTGTTGTTCTAATCTGATCTATCTAATCTTGCATATCTAGTCTTGTCTATCTATTCTTGCCCAGCCACCCAGTCTTCTATATCTAGTTTTGTCTGTTTAGTTTCGTCTGGCAAGTTGTGTCCTCTTAGTCTTGACTATGAATACTTAGTCTTGTCTGTCTAGTTTTCTCTAATCAGTCTTGCTCCAATAGCTAGAAAATCTAGGCGGAATAAGTAAACTAGGTTGAATAGGTAAACGGTACGGACTAGATATATGTACTAGGCTTAGTTCGTGTTCGTGTATATTAATTTCTACATATTAGTTCGTGTAGTCCGTGAACTAACAGTACTAGATAGACTAGATACAGTAGTCCTGTTACATTATCGACATATATTTTGCCTATTCAATCTTGTCTCTCTAGTTTTTTCTTCCTTGCCCGAGTATTTCCTTATCTGTCTCACAAGTTTTGTGTACTTTGTCTACTAGTATTGTTATGCTTGTTTATTGATAATCAGGTAAGATAAGAAAATCAAGTAATAGGATTTGACAGATTTTGAAAAGAAAAACTAATGGGACCCTAAATCTAGACTTAAGACCTTAAATCTTTACTGTTTGACAAGTATACTTTGTTTTATGAATGCTGAAAGTGGAATTTAAATATTTGCGTCGGCGGCATTGCACGTGTGAAATTGGAACCGTTCGAGTCGAGCTGGCGCCATTCTAGCCATAAGGGCATATAGATCACCGCCTCCTAGACGGCATCACACCTCCACCAGTTTCTAAAAAATTAATCATCCGTTTCAGGTCTTGGTAATTGGGAAAAGAAAGGCCGGAAAGCGCCGGATGCGTAAACGACTCGTTTTGGTACATTTAAAATACTCGAAATCACATCGCTATTAATCAATATTTTATATGGTTTGAAACGATTTCCTTCCTATTATTGTGTTTATGTTGTTTTGAGGTTGTTGATATTCGTCGGGCCACCCAAAGCGCATATTTTTTTTCTTAATTAGGAGAAATTATTTACGGTGGGTTCCGTTTTGAAGCATTTCAATAATTTCGTTTTTTTTTCACAATTTTATGGATGAGTTGTGACAAACTCGCAGAGATGTGTCTTGTTTTAAGTTTGAACTATTTTTTATTTGCTACATATAACCATTATAAAAACCATATAATCGTAACCATATAATTGTAAAAAAATTTGAAGAAAAATTGTCAAAAATTCGAAATTTTGTTGAAAAAACGACTAATATGTAAAAAAATATTCTTATATTCGGTAGTTAAGTCTAAGTAGTTAAGATTATAAAACATTTAAGAAGTCTAGATTATCCAGAACAGTGTTTTCTAAACTTTCTTCTCATTCATTCATCATCATAGTACAATTTTTTGATAAAAATAAAATCATACATAATTACCAATATGGGTTTCGTGCCGGTATATCTACTAGCGATGCCATGTGCAATGTCATCAAAAGTATGATACAGAGGGACCTAATGAAAACAAAAAATGCATTGCAGTATTTTTAGACTTGGCAAAGGCATTTGACACTGTTGATCATACAATACTTCTGAACGTATTGGAGCGTTATGGTATACGTGGTGCAGTGTTAGATGTCTTTCGCAGTTATTTAACTGATCGGGAAAAATGCGTGAAAATAAATGATACAGTAAGTGACACTACAATTATAAAAATGTGGCCCCCAAGGAACTGTACTAGGTTTTTATATAAATATATAAATTCATTACTCGAGTTAAAAGTAAAGGCGAGAACTATATCTTATGGTGATGATACAGTGGTTTTCTTCAGTGGAAATACATGGTCGGAAACAAAAAATTATGTCTAGTCAACCATGGAAATAATTAATAAATGGATGTGTAAATATCGTCTTTCACTTTATGTTAGTAAGACACATTATCTAGCCTTCTCTATAGCAAAAACAAACAGACCAATTTTTTGCAGTATTAAAGTCCCAGGAATGAAAGCGGAAATTAAAGAAATATACGAGGTCAAATATTTAGGCATAATTATCGACCAAAATTTAAGATGGGACAATCACATTATTTATCTTACAAAAAAGGTGAGGAAATTAAAATATAAATTTTACCAACTACAATTGTTACAAACAACTACAAACAACAGTTTTTAACAAAAAATCTTCTCATATTGATTTATAAATCTCTGGTTGAATCACTTTTTCGTTACGGTATTCTGATGTGGGGTGCAATGTATAAAAATTATTTGCACAAACTGAACACAATACAAAACTATATACTGAAAATAATTTTAAAAAAAGATCGTTTCACTACCATTATATATACGCAACATATTGGTAATATATGTACGCATTCAAAAATAAAATACTACAAAATCCTTCTCCCACAGTTTATGCTACTAGAAGAACAACAAAAGAATTATTAAACACACCAAGACTCAACAAAAATGTTTGTCATCGTTTTTTAGCTTACACGTTACCCAAAATTTGCAATATCCTACCGGTTAAAACCAAACATAAAAATTATAAAACCTTTTCGCGAGAATAAAAAAAAAATCATCTTTGAA
Source organism: Phosphuga atrata (assembly GCA_944588485.1). Taxonomy (NCBI): domain Eukaryota; kingdom Metazoa; phylum Arthropoda; class Insecta; order Coleoptera; family Silphidae; genus Phosphuga; species Phosphuga atrata. The sequence continues at coordinate 33,241,922 of OX155896.1, read as the reverse complement.
AATTATTTTAAATTTATTACAATATTAGAACAACAATAGATAAACTAACAGGTGTTATATCACAATTTTGTACCATTACTTTCTGTATAGAAATTAAACAACAATAAAATTAGAGTAATTAATTTTGCTTTGCAGCACAACACAAGTGTTAAATCACTTAGGTGCTAATCCCGTACACAATGTACATCTTATACTTTATATATTATATAGTTGTATTTACCTCATTCAGTCTTTAAACTTGTTATATTCTTAAAATTGTTAATTTTGTGTACAAATAAATAAATAAATAAATATTATTCATGGATTTGCCAAGAACAACCTTAAGTTTTAATGAAAAGGATGGTTGCGACCGGTACTACGTGGTTATCCATAATACACTGGATTGAAAAATGCTTTGAAAAACGCACAAAATATTTTTACCACGAAATTTTGTAAAAATATCTTGTAGCTTGTGGAGTTATATTACTCTGCATACTTTATACGCCTCAAGTTTCAACTGTTGAAGGTTATTGTATAGGATGGATTACAAATTGATGATATTGAATTTATATCAAGAGTTTTGGATGGGATGGGATGTGTCTTCCTTATCTGGGACGATTGCGTTAGATTAAAAAAATGAGAAAGTTTAGATCTGTTGGCTGATTAAGGAGATAAGCGATTACGACTTTGTTTTCTATCTCCATTTCTAATAGCCCCAGGACAATAAGCTTTGGGCCTTCGTTGTAATTATGTAAGTTTTTAGATTAAGTATATATTTATTTATTTTATTTATTGCTTGGTATCACTATCAATAGTGAGATAACGAATTGCAAGGGTTACAATTAACAGATGTCATTCAATAACATCACTACGCATACATCAACTATTAGATTTAAAAATTTAGAACACGTTACATTTGATTATTAAAACAATATTCAAGAAAATATTTAAAAAATCGTTCACAGTGTACTTAGGTTTCTTGAGAAACATTTATTTGACGGTGGTTTTAATTTTTTTGTAATAGATGATAGATAGCCTTAATGTCACCAGGAAGTACATTATAAGACTACCACATAAGAGCTGAGAGGTACTGAAATTTAGTACGTATAGCCTATCAGAATTCCGCGTTGTATAATAGTTTACATCTCCAAACCTCACAAACTCTTCCAGGTGTCGTTTAACATAACATGCACATTGTATTATATACATACAATATATTGTAAGAATTCTGTACTTAAGAAATAATGGTTTATACGTGTCCGTAAATGGTACAGTGGCTATAGTTCTAATGATTCTCTTTTGCAATGTAAATAACCTTTTTACTTAAGGTGAGTTACCCCAATAAAGGATACCGTAATTAATTACAGATTGTACAGATGCGTGACAAAACATTAGCAATGTTTTAAAAGTTGACAACATTTCTGAGCTGAAGTATGCAATCATAATAACAGCATTTTGTTAACTTCGAGGCCATGTAATTGATGTGATGTTCCCAGGTCATGTATCGATCTATGACAATTCCTAAGTATTTGCTATTTAAACAGGGCTGGATTATGCCTGATGACCAACTTATCAATATACTATAATTTAGTTTATTGTGATTATTGGAAAATTGAATTAGTTCCGTTTTAGCTGTGTTTAATATTAGTCTATTTTGACTACACTAGTTGGAGACTTCATATATTTGAAGATTTGCATACCTTTGTTACTGCGACTCATATTTGGTTGAGACCACGCTGGAACTAACATCAGCAAATAATACCAGATCTTTAAGGCTGTCACAGATGTCATTAATAAACAAAATAAATTGCAACGGTCCCCGAGTAGAACCCTGGTACACCAATATTTGACACAATTATATCTGAAAATCCCAACTTTATCTGGCAGTGTGATATGAACTGTTTTTTATTTTTACCATTTGTTTTCTACCAGAAAGATACGATTTTACCCACGATAGTACACAGCCTCTAACAGCGTAAGTCTCCAGCTTGTTAAACAAAAGCTAATGATTTATAGGGTCGAAGGTTCGACTCAAATCAAACAAAATGCCTAATGCTAGACATTTCTCGTGCAATTTGCTAAGAATTTGATTACAGAAGGAGCAGACAGCTTCTCCGGCGTTTTAATTTTTTTGGAAAACAAGCTGGGTTTTAGAAACTACGCAGACTATCTCAGCAAATGCTTCCTTCTATTAACCTTGCTATTAACCTTCTAAAAAATAATATTTCATATAATTTAGACACACCAGACAAGAGTGATATAGGTCTATAGTTCTCAACTTTATTCTTTTTCAGTTTTGTGTACACTGGGACTATTACCTATATCTTAAGCTGATCAGGGAAGTAACCATTGAGGAAGGAGTAATTAACTAAATAGCTCAGAGGTATTTCTAACTATATATTCCGCTACTTGGAAAGGGACGTTGGAAGGAATTTCAATCATAACCTTTAGACTTCTTTTTTGCAAGATGTTTCAGTATGTAATAAACCTTATCATAAGTCGTTCTATATATAGCACATAATTTTCCATTGTATTGGAACTAGGTGACATAGAGATACTTGTTAATACCAGACAAGCAACTAGTTTTACTATAGATTCGTGAAAATAGCTATTGAATATGTTAGCCAATTCCTAGTCATCGTCGATGCAAACTCCTGTATCATCGACGAGTTTAATTGAATTAATTTGTGGACTTGTTAGGGTAATATTGTCATTAATAATTTGCCATGCGGTTTAATTTTTGTTGCATTCTTTTTAGTTCCTCATATTTATTTATAAGTTCAATATCGTTAAAATTTGAATTGTATATATTAAACTCTCTCAACTTTGTATCTTCATCTAGAAGCTGTGATGTTATCTAAGGTCTATTTTTTGGTCGAGCCTGAGTGCGATTTACAACGCTGGTTAAGGGAAAAGCAGTTGAAATAGTAGCAGAAGGTGTTATGAAATGCTTCAAACACAAACTTTAGCACAATCTTTCTCATTATATACCTTTTGCCACCTCTCGTTCTATAAAATCTGTTTAAAGTAATTTACATTACATTCTGAGAATCGTCTATTCATCAAATTTGTCGGTGGGATATAGTACCGACCCAACTTAATGAATAACGTCTGATCATAATGATCTGATAAGCCACTGTCAATAGTTTTCACATTATTTTTTTACACAGACTTGTTTAATTAAAGAATTCAAAGTATCAACTGCGTTCCTAGTCTTTATGTAAGAATTAGACTAAAAATCCAATTTAAATTCACCGCAAATGATGTGTGAACTGTTAAGCGATGTCATTTTTCTGAGTAGAATTTCTAGTTTATAACTGAATGTGTTATCAAACTTACCTCTTGGCGCCCTATAAATACAAGAAATATATAATACAAGAGATCTGGTTATTTATTTTGACTGTAATTAATACACCCTCAATGTTTCATTCTTCAAAGTGATTTGGCATATGAATTGATGCCTCTCCTCACGAACAGAGCAACACCTCCACCTTTTGACTTGTTCCTTCAGTAGGCGGCGGCTCATAATCTTGATTACAATTTAATTAAATATATGATTACATTCTAGACAATGGTTAGAAAATGTACTTGTGTCTTTTTTGAGACTTTGATAGAAATATTTCGTCCTACTTGACCTACGTACACGCTATTGCATTCCGAACAATGAATCTCATATACGTCGATTTTTTTGTGGGGGACGATTTTGTCTGTAGCATTAATTAATGTGGAATAATTTTGAAGAACGTTTAAATACTACTTGTAGATTTTGTTTTCTCAAAACGCTTGATATTTTTCTGCTTGTTTTGCCAAAATATGTGAGAGAAATGAAAGTTTTATCTGAATTTGGCATTTTCAGTTAATTTCCTTAATGAACAAACTGACCTAACCTTTCTTATGTTTTGAATCTAACGCAATCGTGCCCAACTACAGAGAGACACCTATCCTCACCAATCAAATTCAATCTCATCTATTTGTAATCCACTTGAAAATGACATTCAGCAGCTGAATTTCGAGTCGCGTAAAGTGGGAAGAGTTCTATAACTTCACGAGGTATATAATATTTTAACAACAATTAGTGCTAGAAACATAGTGAATTTTTCAATTCACCTTAGGGTTTTAAAATAGATGGACCTTGATAAACAGATTATTAAACTTAACGTACTATGATATATGATGAAAAACTGAATCGACTATCTTAATTTTTCTTTTTAATTGAGCAGTTTATTTTGAGTTTTGTAAGTCAATTTTCAAAAATAAAATAACTATACCATACCTATATATCAGGCATGTCAAACACGCAGCCAATACATAGCTTGCGGCCCGCCGAAACGTTTTAATTTTTTTTCATAAAATATATGAATTTATTATTTACAAGTAAATTTTGTTTGTCATCACAAAGTGCAATGTTTGCTCAATCGTTTGCGAATGATATTTTGAACTATGACATCGATTTTGGTTTTCATTCATATGAACTTAAAAAGTTATTTAATAAAAATATAATCAAACTTCAAAAACAATGAATAAGAAAAGATTAATTGCGGAGGAACATCGTAATTTAAAAAAAATGGAAACTGCAATATTTTTGTGTCCACAAGAAGAATAAAATATTATGTCTGATATGTAAAAACTCTATTTCAGTTGCTAAGGAATATAATCTTAAAAGACACTATGACACAAATCATAAAACAAAACTATGACCAATACGTTACAAAATTTCGTCGGACAAGACAAATTGTCGGAATTGAAATCAATTCTTCAAAAACAAAAAAGTGTATTCACAAAATCTGTTGAAGACAATACAGCTGCTGTCAAAGATAGGGTTCAGTGAACTTTCGCAGCATACGTTTCACCGCGGCATTTTCACCGTAGGAACTTTTACCGCAGGAACTTTTACACCTGAGCATTTTCGTTCTCTATCAATTTATTTTCCTATATTTTTGTTTATGTAGGTATTTTTGTAATTGGATGCCAATCGCATGCTATTGAAGCGAAAGATGGACAATGATCGAAAAAAACAAGAACGCAATTGACATATTTGAGCGCAGTTGCTACGTAGGATTCTAGGGGCGGTAGCGGTCGGAAACATCAGAAGGCCAAGGTACAATAACGAGCTATACCAGATTACCAAGAATCACTGATTTTTACATACATCACACTGCAAAGACTAAGATGGTCAGGACACGTGCTCAGGATAGACGACAACCGTCTGCCACTAAGTGCACTAAACGCAAAAATGGATGGCTGGCGGCCGGTAGGTAGGCCAAGAAAATAGTCGGAGGAAGAGACCCGGGAAGACGTATACCAACTAGTCTATTTCGGAGCGTAGAGAAGAGCAGCAAAGGACAGGGAAGAATGGATGACAAAAATACAGGAGACCAGGGCCGGGTCTGAGTTGTATCACCATATGAAAAAGAAGAAAAGTGGGCGGTGAAACTTTGCAGAAGTGAAACTGCTCAGCGGTGAACGTTCCTGCTATGAAAGTTCTAAGGTGAAGATTCCGCGGTTAAACGAATGCCGTGAACGTATAGTACGGGAGCTAGCAACGTCGGGAAAACAAGAATTTTAGGTAGGCTAGTTTTTAGATATGCTCTCTGTCTCACTTTCCCTGTTGGCACACGGGCTATCTGGCAGGCGTCAGAGATTGCGTTCATTAGTGCGCATCGTATTTGTACAGGTAAAATAATAATTTTCCAAATCATTTTAAGAAGGTTTTTCTTTTTTTTATTAACTTTATTTAGCTTTTCGAAATGTAAATATATTATTGCCAGACATTTTTGTCATTGCTTACAATGTGCCAGACGCTTATTTTAATTTAAAATAAAAACAAAATTCAAATTATTTTAGTATGGCTGAAATTTTGATATGATGTTATTTAAGTATCAACAAATCTAAAATTAATTTGCCAGACAATAATTCGACCGTTAACCATCTGCCAGACCGATTTAAAAATTGCCGTATTATTCTGGTTGACAAAGAAACGGTTGCAAAATAGATTTCTGAAAAATGACCGAAAGCTATTAAATTAATTTTTGCATTAATATAGTATGAAAACGATCATTGAAAGCAAGATTATAGCTTCAGGATCGGTGAACGGAATTATCGAAGGTAAACATTTTAATCGTTACAAACGCCTGCATCCGTTAATGGCTGTAGGATTGCAAATATTACATTTTGATCAATACTTAAAAACAATAAAAGTTGAACACGATTTTATGTAAGGGAAAATCTTTGATGACCTTTGCAATATCAAGACATTGGGGTATCCAATTCAACTTAACCAGGTTATCACGACTGCTCTCTTCGTATCAAGAATTCATGGCAAAAACAAAACAAGGCGATTATGGCAAAAATGCTCAGTTTTATATGATCTATATCCAGCTGGTTAACTATTATATCATGCTTTCAAGGCGCTTACGCATGGATGATTTTGAGATGTTCAAGTATATGATTCCAAAAATGACAAATTTATTTTTTATTGTTAATCAACCAAATAACGCTCGATGGTGTGTTAAATTCTCCGACGATTTGAACAATGTTAACCAAACACACCCAGGACCCTGAAAGCGATCAAATCTGGATGTTTCGGAATTAAAAGAACCGATAAGCATTTTTCGAAAATACCGTTAGATCTTACGCTGGAACAGACTATAAATGCTGATGCTGCTAAACGTCTCAGTGGTTTTGCACATTTCACCAATTCCATTGCTGCACGTCAACGCTGGACAAAAAGTCACAGTATTAGAGCTGCCTTGATCTCACATGTTCTCGATGTTTGTAGACTAAGATATTTGTAAGACGTGACTGCAGACTTACAACCTAATCGAATTATTTTTTTTGGTCGATTAAACTTGTCGATTTTATTGATATATTTGAAAATTTTTTAAATTCGTCTAATCCAGATTTAGATAAAGATAATCTTTATAATATTGCTACTGCAAAGCCTGTTTCTCAAGGTGTAGCTAAGCTCTGAACATTGAAAAAAGTGGTGATGATTTAAGAAAGCTGTTTATTAGTGAATGTGCTGTAGATGAAGGTAGATTTGACAAACCTATAAAAAAATCGAGTGCTTCACTTTTTGCGGAGGCAAAAAAATTAACTCTCTTCTTTAAAAAACTCTCTTTTTACTCTCTTTTTTTTTAAATTAACTCTCCGAAATAAAGTTATTGAGCTGAGGATGCAAAGAGATTTTGATAGAATGTTGGGGATATCCTTAACTCACAAGGTCGATATTGAGAAAGTATTGACATTTCCACTTACACCGGTCCCAACATCAATGTGCCACACAAATGGCAGTATTTGTAAAACAGATAAAGCTCAATTACCAAGTAAAATTCATTGAGAAGAAAATGGGTGATAATGTTAAACAGCTACCTTCGTGTTTTGATATCTGTATGCTAATTAAATATTAGATGGCGTCTTCATGTTACACCTAATGAAAGAAATACCTGTAACCTTTAATGGTATATCTAAAAAATTTCTGAATATGATACTACGATATAAATCCATTCGGATCGACATTGTCTTTGATCAATACTTTTCACCGTCAATAAAAGACTTTAAACGTTCACGTCGAACTGAATCAATTAGCCAACGTACAATCGGGCCCAATCAAATCCGTCCACACAATTTCATAGCTGAACTTAAAAATATATACTTTAAAGAAGCTAGTTATTGTCTATTGTCTCTAATATTTGTCTCTAGTTATTTCATCATCATTAAGATCATTGGTATATTTGGTAATTAAGATATCATGACCCTTTTCATTGGGAATAAAATTATTTATTTAAATTACAACAAAGTGCTACTCATACCGGGTTGAAAATAACAAAGTTATTAAACATGCTGAAGATTCCTTATTTTGTGAAGAACACGAAGAAACAGATTCTCGAATTATATATCATATTTGCCAAATAAATTTCGACGCCGAAGTTGTTATACGCTGCTGAGATTCGGATATTTTAATAATACTACTCGGCAACAAGAATCATTTAAATGCATCTTGGGATTAATATGGGTGTGGGAAATAATGAGCGATATTTCTTCAATCAAATATCCCAAATCCTAGGTAATTTTTTATCAAAAGCTCTATCGTGCTTTCCATTCCATTACAGAAAACTTATTAGAAAATGACAAGACTTTAAAAGAGGATGATGACAATGATTATGATGATGATGATTATCAAGATGCTTCCGTTTTTTATGACACAATTATGGATTAAAAAATCTTGATCTAATTTTAATTTAAATGTAAATATGAGAGCTTCTGGATAAAAATTGTTTATTTCGATACTTAATTATTTTGTTAATTTTACACAATAATAAATGATCGTTTTCATACTATATTAATGCAAAAATTAATTTAATTGCTTTCGGTCCTTTTTCAGACATCTATTTGGCAACCATTTCTTTGTCAACCAGAATAATACCGCATTTTTAAATCGGTCTGGCAGATGGTTAACGGTCGAATTATTGTCTGGCAAATTAATTTTAGATTTGTTGATACTTAAATAACATCATATCAAAATTTCAGCCATACTAAAATAATTTGAATTTTGTTATATTTTTTAATCAAAATTAGCGTCTGGCACATAGTAAGCAATGACAAAAATGTCTGGCAGTAATATATTTACATTTCGAAAAACTAAATAAAGTTAATAAAAAAAAAAGAAAAACATTCTTAAAATGATTTGGAAAATTATTATTTTACCTGTACAAATACGATGCGCACTAATGAACGCAACCTATGACGTCAGCGAGATAGCCCGTATGCCGACAGGAAAAGTGAGACAGAGAGCATATCTAAAAACCAGCCTACCTAAAATTCTCTCTCGAAAACGTCGCTAGCTCCTAGACTAGTACCGGATAGCAAAAGTTAGTTATAATCGTAAGCAGATCGAAACGATTTACTGAAGGAGAATTTATTAGTGAAGGCTTAATTAAAGCGGAGGAAGTATTATGTTCAGCATAAATAAAAATAAAAAAAAAGTTTAGTCGAAATGCTGTAGCTAACAGAGTTAATGAAATAGCCGAGAATTTGAGAAATCAGCATAACTCCATAATGTCAACATTTCAAGCCTACTCTGCTGCAATTGATGAAAGTACAGATATTCGAAATATCGCTCTGGTCGTTTTTATTCGCAGATGCGATTAATTTAAAAGTAAGTGAAGAACTTTTGGAAGTCATTCCTATGCATAATACAACTACCGGAGCTGATATTTTTGATGCGTCGTTGGAGGTTTTGAAGAAGTATAAGTTACCATTGGAAAAGTTTGTTTGTTCTGCAACAGTTGCAAAAATTGCAAGTTTGTTCCATACTTAACATGATATGAAGTATTAATATTAACATTGATTAGGGAAATTCTAAGTAACTTAAAATTAAATAATTTTTTATTTCAGTAGATTTTATGTAAAATATAATTTGTAATTGTTTATATTATTATTTAATAGCATAAAAAATGTGAAATGTAATCATTATACTTTCAAATACGTTAAATGTTTTATTAAAGTAACATTGATTTAAGATTTTGACAACTTTATTCACAGAGAGGTATATTATAATTTTAATTATGATTTGCAAACACAGCATTATAAAATTGTTTATCTATATCTGGCATATAAGGGTACATCGATTTAATGCGAGTAATTTTGGATGTGTCAAGCTTGGATTTCTTAATAATTACGTTAACTTTTGAATAGTCTATAATAGATCGTCATGAGTTTTTCTTTTAGTCTATCGTACTAATAGATAGTACACTCAGATTTCCGCACAATCGTATTTTAGTAAATTATTCAGAAAACTTTGTCTGTAGGATATGTGGACTCGATCATTGGATTCGTATTTCAAGTGTTTTACCTTAGTAAATGGAATTTCTTTAAAATTCAGTTTTTGACTTAGAGCTTGAAAATTGAAAAAATTTTCTTTTTTTAACTGGATAATATCAAGAGGAGCTTTTCCTTGATATATTAAGCGTCTCATTAAGTGTCTCAAGAGAAATAATGAGCTAAATATTTCTTTGTGTCTTACAGCCTTTTCTATTTTACTGTGAATAAAGTCAATTCCTTGAACCAAGCTATAACCACTTTCAGAAAATTTCTGTTCAACACATTCTATATTGCTGTCTGCGGTGACACAGCACTATGTCTGTGTTACACTGTGTCTGTAAGAAATATTTATTAACGACTGCCATATGAGAATTTCTGTTCTGTGGAACACATGAGTCAGACCATAAGATCAGTTTCTTTAAAGATGGATTCTTTTGTAAAATTCGATTTAATAAGGTAATAAGCGCACTTGCTATGTGATAACCACAAAAGTAAGACTGAGACGAAAGTGGTTTGAAACAAATAAGCACGGAATGACACGAAACGCTGACGTGTCACGTTGTTGCTTCAAGCTCGATTGTAATTGGTTATTCTAATGGAACAAATAAGCACGGAAACTTTACTTGCAGAGCGCATTATGGAACAATAAGGTAACTGAATTTTCAGTGATAGACTTATAAATTTTTATTGCAGATTTGTGGTAAGGAACAAATATACTCTAAATGTACCAGTGGTGAATTTGAATCAAAATATAAGAAAACGTGGTATGGAACAAATAAGAACTGGGACGACGAACTGATGATGGTGGTCGGGGAGGCATAATCCGTATGACTAAAGGAGTTGTTGAAGATGTAAAAATGCAGCTGCAAGTGTTAATAATTTTGAACATTTTCATTGTATTATTCCCCAGCAAGTATTGTGCTCCAAAGTTTTAAATATCGGACATCTTTTAAAAATAGTCACCTTGGTAGTGTAAATAGTCAATTTGCCTTATTTTTGGAATATATAGAATGTGATTACACCGAACTATCATATTATATAGAAGTTCGATGTCATAAACTTTTAAAACGATTCTTAAAATTGCTGGACGAAATCATAATTTCCTTGAAAACAAAAAAATATGAATATGCTGAATTAAAAGATGGACAATGTATTGGAGAACTTGGCCTTCTCAGTTGATATTACAAGACATTTTACCAACTTAATCTTAAGCTTCAAGGCAAAAATCATGTTGTTACAAAGCTAATAATAAATTTCTAAACAAAGCCTGATAATATTAACGCTTTCAAACAAAAATGATTACTTTGGCTAAAACAAATAGAAAAAGAAAACTTGTCTCATTTTTAGAGCTGTCCAATATACCTATTACTTAAATCATCTAAATTAGAATTTGTAGAATTTGCTCACCAAATTCGTTTTTTAACTTCATCATCTAGTGATATTGGTATTGTTAAAGCTATTGAAAAATTACAAATGGAATTAATTGATATCCAATGTGATTCCTTGCTGACAAAAAAACAGAAAGGTTAAGATTAAACGATCAACATATATGACCAATTTTAAAAACTGCATCAGCTCAAGGTATTCAACCAAATATTGAGGACTTGCTATACAAAAAACGATGTCAAATATTTTCTAACAAGTAGTATTGTGTGGTTTTGTTTATTATACCTTCTATTTTAGATTTTTTTTAATATAGAATATTTATAGTTTCAATGTAAAAAAGTAACATGACGTGGAAATAAATATTCATTTTAACAATCGTGTTATATTATTTTTTTTTAACAGTAAAAACAAAATAGATCATATGGCCCGCAATATCATATGAGTTTGACATGCCTGCTATATACCATACCATATATTTACATTTCTGCGTAATTTAAAAGAAAAATCAAATATATTTGGCGATAAGTTTCTTCAAAATGAAAAATTGTATATTCGTTGAATAATTGTATATTTATTTTTCAAAATCAAAAAAATGTATATATAAAATAGTTATTTTATTTTTGAAAATTGATATACACCACTTTCAAAATAAGTGGCTCAATTACTTCTCGTAATTCTTACTTGATTTGAATTTGGTACACCTGTAGCTTCAGAATTTTCATAATGAAACAAATAATAGTATTCAATTGGGCGAACCCTCCGGACAACTTGTGCATTATACATCAACCTAGATGCTTCTGAAGGTTAATCCTATATACTTAAGATTTTCAAAAGAATCTGCATTAATTTCACCAATAAAATTATATTTTTGGGTCTGCCGTATATCTTAATATCCCTCCAACTAAATGAATTTTGTTTGAATAATATTGTAATTGTCTATAAATGTATCTGAAATTCTTTAGGCGAAAGTTTTCGAAATCCTTTTTTTGTAAATTTTCGTTAATTTAAATTACTATAAACAGGGCCGTTAATGGCGGGGTGTTGCAGGTGCTTCCGCAGCTTCCATCGTAAATTCCCGAATTTTAAGCATTACTCATTTTATAGAATGAAAGTTTTTAAATTAATTAATTCCCAAAACAAATTTTCACCCACTTTTGTAGAACTTGAATGTTATATCTGGTTGCAACATTGGATGGTGGAGCAACAATCCAGAGCCTGCCCTGACTGAAAACGCGTCCCACTTTAGCCCTCAACCCTAAACTAATTAAAATTAAATGCATTAAAGTTTTCACATTTTATTTTAATACCTTTTAAGATTGGCAACCAAAGTAATAATGCAATGAGGAAAACAAAATTATCTAAACGATCTAGATTCATTTGAGACATCCTGACTGTGACAATATATTTATATAGGGACTTACAAAAAGTGCTAGACTAGACTAATGCAACAACATATAAAAAAATATTGTAAATGATATATAGCTTTAGACAATTGATTTAGAGAGAAAACTTGAACGATATGCTGGAAAACCCATTCTAGGTAATCGATACTAGATATTACATCTATAACTATCTATTTGTGTGGCCAGCAACAGACTACCTCGACTAAATATAATTTTTATGTTTAATCTGTTGAAGGTATTTTTTTGAAAAAGTTAATTTTCTTGGTAGAAGCCCTGGTTGTCTCAGAGGTAATTTATGGCTGGTCATGAATATTCAAGTGATCGCCGTATATATGCCATAATTCAAATTTCGAGTTTCAATTTCTTTGAACAAATAATAAAACTAAAATTTATGATACGGCCGGAACGATTATGTATGCATTAAAATTATAATTCGTTCATAATATTTGTTTAGTTTGTTATTTATTAATGGAGAGGATTACTATTAAAAAAACAAACGAATAAAATAAAGGCAATCGGCCCGACATAAGGCGGTTAAGGGCTAGTTTACCTTGTGAACTCCTTTTGTTTTTTATAAGCAAAGTTAAACGAAAAAACCAACTTTATGATCGTCCAACACGCCTCCCACATAAATAACTCCCGAAACAAGGAGGTGAATTGATATTATATCTACCTTTTTTTAAATTTAATTTGAAAGTGGAGACAGTTTTTTCTTTCTTTTGTTCTTATTATTTTTGTTTATTTTTTTAATAAGCAGCGTGAGATTTTTTCAAATTTCGTTCACGTGACAAAATGTCGTGTGGAAAGAAGTAATTTTCGTCATTCGCGGTGTTGTCGTTGGTCGCAGGACACGCACCGACTAATTGCATCTAATTGACAAGATAGATGCACGCTCATTCTTTGCTTCTTCGACTTTAACAATCTTGCTTATGTATAATAAAAGCAAATTAAAAACAATTTAAGAAACCATAGATAACAACAAACAGACCAGAAATATATGCTGATAAAACTAGTTCAATTAAAACAGTTTTATCTGTTTCCAACAAACATTATAGTACGTCTAGTATGAATAGTCTACTAATATTTTCTGTATATTCTTGCCTATCTCGTTTTGTATGTCAAGTTTCATCCGTCTAATTGGGTCTTATCCGTTAATAATATCTTATCCGTTTGTGGTCTTCTTTGTCTGGTCTTATCTGTCTTGCCGTGTCTGTCTAGTCATGTCTGTCATGTCTTGCCTGTCTGTTCTTGCCTTTCGAGTTTGGTCTGTTTAATCCCGCCAGTATAGGCTTATCTGACTAGTCTCGACTCTCTAGTCTTGTCTGCCTAAACCTGTTTGTGTAGTCTTGTATGTATAGTCTAGCCTGTCTAGTCTGGTCTGTCTAGTATTGTCTGCCGAGTTCATCTGTCTAGTCTTGTCTGTCTAGTCTTGTCTGTCTAGTCTCATCCGTCTAGTCTTGTCTATCTAGTCTTGTTTGTCATGTCTAGTCTCGTCTGTCGCTTGTTGTCTTTCTAGTCTTGGCCGTCTAGTCTTGTCTGCTAGTCTTGTCTATCTTGTCTTGTCTCTCTACTCTTATCTGTCTATGCTTGTCTGTCTAGTTTACTCTGTCTATTCTTGCCTATCTAGTCTAGCCTGTCTAGTCTTGACTCTCTAGTCTTTTCTGTATAGTCTTGTGTGTCAAGTCTTGTTTTGTCTGTCTAGTCTTCTCTGTGTAGACTTATCTGTATGGGCTTGTATGTCTAGTTTTGTCTGTTCAGTCTTTTGTTTATTTATTTTTACATGTCTAGTTCTGCTTATGTCAAATCTTAACACTTTATTTTCTAGTCTGGCCTTATCTATCTATTTTTGTCTGTTTTGTCTAATTGTCGGTATCTAATCTAGTCTTTATGGTGTCCAAAATTACTTTTCAGAAATCAAGTAAAATTGTACAAAAAATTGTCTTTTAAATAAATGTATATTCGTGTGTTAGATTCCCAAATAAAAAAAAATCATATAATAAAAAATCCCAAACAAATACAATTAGCGATAGTTCAGGAGCTAATGAGCGGGTTGAGGTGCGGAGACGCCTATGGCTTCCGAGCGGCCCGTCTTATAATGACAGGGCTTGACTGCACTCAGCCCCAGGGCCTAGCGTGGGGACTCTAGCTACAAGTAATAGTTTGCTACCTGTCTCACACAAACTCACCTGACCTAGTGCCAATTTCATATTGTTAAGATAAAATGGGTGGTCGGTAGATAACATTTTCTTATTTACTGCAATTTAAAAAACAAAAACACATGCTGGTTTAGTACACGACATAATTTTGCTTTGTTGGCCGCTGGGAAAATTGCGTAACTGCTAAATGGCATCTGTCTTTATAGTCCACGGTAGGTCTAAATTTTATATAAATGTTATCTGCAGGGGCGAAAATATCTAGGGCATTTTTATACCTGAAAGTCTTCATAAATGTAACAAAATTGGTGAAAAGGAAATGGAGAGGCAGGATTAGATAAAAATGCTAGAATTATATTATTTTCCTAGTTTCGTCTGATAGACACACAAAACTCTTTTTAATTGTGTTTGTTTAGTCGTTGTCTAACAATAACGAAGCTGCTAAGGTAATTTTAGCTACCTGTTTTATAAATCTATTTACATTACCTTTTATCCATCCATCAAATTTTATATATTCGCGGAAATGATGTTTTATTTAATAAAATTAACAATGAAATTAAAACATAGTTTCATTTTATATTCGATAATAGATAAATGCAAGGAATGTTAAAGGAGCTGCATAAATGAAATGTGTGTGCGTACAGAGTTCCCAACGGCTCCTGCGTCAGAAGACATTGCATATTATGTCTTGTAAAGATGTAAATAGTGTATGTAACCAGACACTACACGGCGTCCGCGTGACTTGCGGGATGTGTTCCATTGTCAGCTAGTTAATGCCGCTTTCCACCTTATTTACACTCTGTACTCTTTTCGCTTGTTTACGGGAATGCTGTATACGAGAACTGGCCGGCATCGGCAATTAGAAATTCCTGTTTGCGTCAAAACTCTTGTAAAAACTCTTTTGTCGGATGAGATAATTTATAATTATCCGTACATGGAGATGTCCGGGAATGGATTGACAAACGTCGAAGCGAAGATGGACAAATGTTAAATGAATGTAAAATTAACTTTTGTTATTAAGTTTTTCACATTCAATTTACAACTCTATTGTTCGTTATCTACGTATTCAATATTAGAAACAAGTGACCATAGAAGTGACCATAAAGAAGTGACCATAATTGCGAAGATCACGTAAAATCACCAACAAAAAATTAATTGCAAACTAACATTATCTTTCTTTAAGTAATTAACCATGATTTCTTACGACTAAATGTATTCTGTAAAACATTTTTATTAGTTCTCTATAACAGTGGTGCGCAAACCATGGGTCGCGACCCCCGGAGGGGTGGATAGAGAATCTTTTTGAGTCGTCGAATTCAAACAAAACTTAAGGCATTTCGTGTGTAAGTATTGGGTAGCAGTAACTACTGAAATGTCAATATAAAGAAATTTATAAAACATTTATATTTACCAAAAGCATAATTTTCTCCAAAACTAATTTGGCGATTTGTTTCAAATTTTGTGGATATGCTGGTACAACTGTTCAGGAATCGATACCAAATTTTCTCAACATTTGAATATTTATTTCAACAAATATTGCAGTTCTTTGCAAACCTTGAAAATCAAATTTGTAAACAAAAATTTGTAAACCACTTTGTGGAGATGTTGGTAGAACTGTTCCGGAATATTTAGCAATTTTTGCAAATATTTTAATATTTATTTTAACAAATTTATTATAACAGTTTTTTGTAAATTCCACTTTGAAAATAAGATATTTTAAGACTTAATTTTCTTAAAAACTAATTTGGGGATTTATTTCAAAATTTTGTGGAGATATTCGTACAGCTGTTTAGAAATGTTTAACAAATTTTCCTAATATTTTAATGTTTATTATAGGAAATATTGTTCTTTATTTTGAAAACTCCGCCTTGACAATCAAATTTGTAAACATTGACATTTTCAAACTTAATTTTCCAAAAAACTAATTTGAGGATTTGTTTTAAGCTTTCGTGAAGATGTTGGTATAACTGTTGAGGAAGTACAATCTTCACGTTACTTCTATCCAAGGGTCGCGATAAAATAGTACAGAAAATGTTTGGTCGTAAATGAAAAGAGTTTGCGAGTTATAGACCACTGCTCTATACCATATTATGGTTTGTGATTGCAATTCAAATATCTTATAATAGAGATTTAAAGAATTCTTCTAAAACAGATACAAACTAACTAAAGAATATCAAAACTCTGTTCCAAAAATATTATGTCTGTTTTTTAGTAGTTTCAATGGATTCAAAAACTTAACTTTGAATTAGATAAGCTTCAATCTAGAGATTGTTAGGTCTACACAGTCTACACACTTCTTATTAAATCTACACAGATTTATGACCTATATACAGACTAGGCTAGGCACACAAGTTTAGAGATACAAAACTACACAGAGAAGACCAGACAGACAAGACTAGACGGGCAAGATAAGACCGACAAAACTAGACGGACATGACTAAACGGACAAGACTAGTCGTACTTACTAGACTAGACGAACAAAAAACTAGACAAATGAGACTATATAGACAGGATTAGAAGGACTAGATCAGATGGACAAGACTACACGGGCAAGACTAGACCGACAAAACTAGATGACAAGATTAGACATACAAGACTAGACGCACAAGAGTTGAGGGAAAAGACTAGACTTACAAGACTAGATGGAAAAGACTAGTCGGACAAGACTAGATGGACAAGTCTAAATAAAAAAGAATTATACCGAAATGACTAGAGAGACAAGAATAGAGGGACAATACTAGGTGCACTAGACTAGACGGTCATAACTAAACCTCCTAATCCACTTTGGCTTTTAGTATGCGCCACCATATCGCATATTTTGCATTCATTTGGGTAGCGCAGCCCGGATGGTTAGTGAAAACCGCCCTATTTGTCGCCTCCCCGACCAGGATTCGAACCCGGGTCTCCCGCATTGAAAGGCAGGTATGTTGTCAACTACACTACCGAGGAGGACAGAAGGTCATAACTAGAAAGACAAAACTATAAGGATAAGACTAAACAGATTAGATGCACAAAATTAGATGGATAAGACTAGACGGACAAGTCTAGACGAACAAGACTAGAGGGATAAGACTAGAAGGACAAGACTAAACGCACAAAATTATACGGAAAAGACTAATCGGACAAGACTAGATGGACAAATCTAAATAAGAAAGAACTATACCGGTATGACTAGAGAGTCAAGAATAGAGGGACAATACTAGGCGGACAAGACTAGACGGTCATAACTAGACAGACAAAACTAAACGGACAAGACTAAACGGATTAGACAAGACGGACAAGACTATACGAACTAGACTAGAGGGAGAAGGCTGGATGGAGTAAACTAGATAAACAAGATTCCCTGAGTCCCAAGAGTCCCTGAATGAATGCAAAATATGCGATACCAGAGTGGCGCATACTAAAGCCAAGGTGGAATAGTGGGTTTAGTGAGATAAACAAGATTAAACACACAAAACTACATAAACGAGACTAAGACTGGCGAGATTAAACAGTTGATACCAATCAGTCGAGACTAGATAAACAAGGCTAGACAGTCTAGACTAAACGGACAAGCGTAGATTAGATGTTTATTAGCATGTCTTGTGTGTTGAATCGTGTCTATTCACTCTGACGCATCTAGTTTTACTTTTCTTCTTCTGCTTCTTCTTTCGAATAGGCCTACTTTGGACCACGCTTGTTCAACTATTGGGCTTTGACCTTTGTCCAGTATTGTCGCATCTTCTGCCGGTGTAATTCCTTTCTCTCTTACTAGTTTTACTTTAATATTGCCATTTACTCTCCTTCGTATTGGCAGTCTACTCTAGCTTGTCAGGTCATGTCCGTCTACTATTATATCGTTAGTGTAATCTTCCTTGGTTTTCTTTGTAGTGTTTATTCTTCTTGACTAACTAGCCTTTGTTCCCTGTCCCTCCAGCTTTGCTAATTGTTTATCTAGTACCCACATTCTACACTACACTACACTATTTGCAATTCAAATATCTTATAATAGAGATTTAAAGAATTCGTCTAAAACAGATACAAACTAACCAAAGAATACCAAAAATCTGTTCCAAAAATATTATGTCTGTTTTTTAGTAGTTTCAATGGATTCAAAAACTTAACTTTGAATTAGATAAGCTTCAATCTAGAGATTGTTAGGTCTACACAGTCTACACACTTCTTACTAAATCTACACAGATTTATGACCTATAGACAGACTAGGCTAGGCACACAAGTTTAGAGATACAAAACTACACAGAGAAGACCAGACAGACAAGACTACACGGTCAAGATAAGACCTACAAAACTAGACGGACATGACTAAACGGACAAGACTAGTCGTACTTACTAGACTAGACGAAAAAAAAACTAGACAAATGAGACTATATAGACAGGATTAGAAGGACTAGATCAGGTGGACAAGACTACACGGACAAGACTAGACCGACAAGACTAGATGACAAGATTAGACATACAAGACTAGACGCACAAGAGTTGAGGGAAAACTCAAGACCTAGAGCAGTTCCTAGAGCAGTTCTTCCTTTCCTAGAGCAGTTATTACTATCAGAAAAGTTACTCCTACTACGTCTGCACGACTTAAGCCTACCTTAGAAAGAAGAAAAAGAAATCAATATTCTGCTATATGAAACTATAAAATGACATCACACTAACAATAACATTTATTGTGTTCATAAGAATGGATTAGTCAGAATAAAAGAGAATTGAAGCACCGAATGATAGTATGAAGAGGAAAACGTTTGAAAACGCAGCCACTTTATTTGTTTATTTATATTTTGCTAGTATTTATTTTTGTAGTCAGAAGACCATAAACATTTATTTTTCCACAAAAGGCGCATTTTTTTGTACATGAACATATATATATATATATATATATATATATATATATATATATATATATATATATATATATATATATATATATATATATAAATATATATATATATATATATATATATATATATATATGTGTGTGTGTGTGTGTGTATATAAATATATAAAAGGTTTGGAATGTGTATGTGCGGGGAATTGATTAGCCTAGTAGAGAGGATGATTAATGATTGTCCCTAATTGTATATAAACATCAGAGAGCCATAAGTCCCGCTCAGTCATTGAGAGTGAATCAATCAGTCGGTGAGGTAGCCGATGACATCTGATGAATGCCCTCGACGGCAACATATCCGTTGAATTGAATTTAATAACTAACAATTCAATTTACACTCGACGCGTCTTAATTAAAAAAAGAAAACGAAACGTTTAAAGAAATTGTAGTAAAAGGGTACGAAAATGTTGGATGTAGTTAAGAGGGTGGATTTATCTTTTGCCGCAGAAGACGTCGGAATAATAAATTTCAAGGTGCAGCCTCACTCTATCGTCGTTTCTTTATCTGAACCAATTTCAGCAATATAAGGACATCTATTTAAAGCTTCTGGTAATCTGGAGCCATCAATTGGGCCTTTGTCGGTTCGGACGGCATTCCTCGCCACTGCACTGGGCCCGATCACAGATCAATAAAGGACACTCTATCTGTGTCAACTCATTAGGGTACCAGCCATGTGACTAATTGCAACTGCTTTTTGTACACCCTCCATATATATATATTTACACACAACTTTTCGCATTCAAATAAAAATTTTATATATTTTTTTTAGTCAAAATTTATGTCAATTTCTAAACTCATCATTCGTGGAACTATTAATAATTTATTTAAGAATTTTGTCTGTTTGACTATTTTCGTTTATAAATAACAAACATCGAAATAATGACTTAAACATCTTACAATTAGTGTGTATTAATAATTAAAAATTTTATTTTAACAAAATTAATATCAGCAAAATATTTTTAAAATATATAGCAAAATATTCATTCAAATTAAATTATACAAATAAATTTAGAAAATTCAAACAATACCGAGTTTTCAAAATTTTCTCATCAAAATGTCATAAATTAAAATCTCTATCAAAGGAAATGTCGTTAATAACAAGAAACTTACTGTGTTACTTATGTGTTACTTATAATGCACAAACTTAGCTGTTTTTCTAACAAATTGTGTAATTCTTTACAATGAAACCAGCTATAACAAATAAAGCAAATTTTAGAAAACTTATCCTTTGCCGTTAATATCGGTACTTAAAAAAAATCTATCAGAAAATAACCGATTATTAAAAGATTGAGAATAATCATTAACTATCGCTAATGCAAAAATAATTATTATTTATTGATATACGCAACTCGTGGAATCCTTAAGATTTATTTCGGCCTTTGCCATAAAAAATACAAAATAATTGTCGAAATATCAATATTTGTATATTGAAAGGAAAATCATTATTGTTTGTTCAATAATATCCCAAATTCAAATATTTTTTAAACATTAGATATATTTCGTATAAATCTATAAAAATATTAGAAACTGTGTTAATTGTTTCAGAAAATTGCGTAATTCTGCCAGCATTGACTACACAATGTACTAAATATAAAAAACAGGCCCAACTTTGGACAAAAACGTTTTGCCGCACATTTTAATGCTTAAAATCAGGCAAAATAACCGATTATTAATCGATAACAGATTTTAATACCTACTAACTAGGATTTCTGAATATCCGCACTTTTTTTAAACCACTGTTTTCTGTTTTTGAAAATTAAAAACCGCGATTTCGGTTTCGGGTTCGGTTTTTATGAACTTTTGATAGTAGTGTCTGATATTTGAAGGGTGATGGAACTAGATATATTGAATTTATATATTTTTTTTAATATAATTGAAACAGTTTTGTTTTATTTCAAAATTTCAAAACATTTGAAATTATTTACTTCTACAGAAATTCAGGTCTTGTTTCATATCTATGATTCTGTAACGCTGTAAATGTAATTCAATTGTATAACTAATATGGTAAATAATAATGAACTAATAATATTGTAACTAATAATGTAACTAATAATGAAAAATATAGAATACATATTGAAACTTAAATAGATTAGTGTTTAAATACAGGTGCAACTAATTGTAAGCAAAAGCTGAACTATTATATCTATAAATATAAAGTTGATTGTACATTGTGGATGTTTTAATTATGAAAGTAAAAATAAATACTAAATAAAAACTAAAATATAACTAAGTTTATTTTAAATTTAAATAATAATGCATCTTAAGATTTCATCCTTTTTTATTATATTTGAATTTAATTTAATAAAACAACTGATAATTTGCGTTTCGGTTGAATCAACGTTTAGGTCTTTTAAATTCTGACCTTCAGGGCTACAAGATAAAAAATTAAACAAAACAATTACAATATTATTAATTAATATATAACTATCATACCTTATATCTATTTAGTATATATTAACTAAATTGAACATAATAAATATAAATTATTAAGATTAAAATCTAAACATGTAAACTTTTATATAAATGACTAATGGCAAAAACTAATAATTTTTTTGGTTTTTGTGTTAAATTTAACTGATATGACAAATGCTAATTTTGTGTTTGAATTTTGAATGTTGTTGTTGTTAGTTATGTTTCTTTTATATTGTGTGCTAATTATCGGAAGTTAGTGTGTTAGTGTAAATTACAGTTATTATTTTATTAAAGTTATAAGAGATTATTATAAAAGACACTAAGGACCATAGTGTCTTCTCTGTAATTAATGGTGTTATTTGTTTAAATTTGAATCATTCCACAAATATTTCTTCTTGTGTAATTTTTATCAATCTTATTGTATTAGTTTTTAATTAATATATTCTTTCTAATATAGTTTTTAATTTTAATTTAATTAATATATTCTAAATAGATATAAGGAATGATAGT
Organism: Phosphuga atrata; assembly: GCA_944588485.1. Classification (NCBI taxonomy): domain Eukaryota; kingdom Metazoa; phylum Arthropoda; class Insecta; order Coleoptera; family Silphidae; genus Phosphuga; species Phosphuga atrata. The sequence continues at coordinate 33,219,375 of OX155896.1, read as the reverse complement.
TAATAATATTGTAATTGTTTTTGTTTAATTTTTTCATCTTGTAGCCCTGAAAAAGGTGAAAATTAAAAATACCGAAACGTTGGCAAAATATCAGTTGTTTTATTAAATTAAATTCCTTTGCCCAATAATTAACTAAAATATAGATATTAAATATTATTAAAAATCCTAAGCTATTTAAACGTTTGTCATTTCTAATACGGTCAACGTTTTGTCGCTATGTAAACGTTTGTAAATATTTTCTTGTAATAGTCTCATTATCGACATTTTCTTCATCCGATTATTCACGAAATAAATCTTCACTGCTGCAGCTGTTTTCTACTTGAGATGATTTCTTGTAAAAAATGTCGCAAACCGATGAATTGTGTGGTTAATGCAAATTTGTGGTTCAGCTGGTGAATCTGTATATTTTTTCATTACCAGGGCACCGTCATGCGTAGTTCCCACAATATCATTTCCGAAACTGATACCCAACGTATCTAAATGTTTTTCAACACTTATTACGATATTATTTTCAGAACAAGGTCTTTCAATCCGCAGCAAGCCTAAATTAGAATTAATAATGTCTTCTTCATTAATATAAATGTTTAAGTGTCTTCGGCGTCTCAAACTAGTCCACTCAACTAGCGTAATACTAAATTTTTGTCCATTTGCCTTTAGTTCTATTAACTTTAAAAAGGTTTCTTTCTTCGCATTCATTTTTATTTAAGTTAAGGACATAACACATGAAGGGCATTTTTGCGAGATTTGGTTGGGGAACCGGCCAGCTATTGCTTTCCATGTTGAAATTGCTAGGACAAATAAGCAGTCGATGGTTGCCATTTTTGCAATAACCATTTCCAATATTTCTCTGTGTCAATGTTTCTCATATAGTCAGTAACAAGTTTTATATTGTTTGCAGATTTATATTCTTCGTCATTTACTATTTTAGCACGCAGTTTTTGGACACACACACACACACATATGTTATGAACACAATTAATCACAAATCTTATGAATCTTAAATAAATGATTCTGCATCGTCTCTGTAGACCCTCTAACATTTGCTGAAATATTTCTATGCGCTACTTCTTTCAGGTCTATAAAGCTGGCTCTTTATGTGCTAATTATGTGTCGAAATCGCGATTTTCTTTCAATGAAAGAATCAAATTTTACTAGTGGGGGTGCTAACTTAACAGTCAAGCTAGCACCCACTCATCCGAAAAATTGGGATACCGATACCAAATAAGCACTACAATTATGTGCTATTTATGTGCTTTTCATGTACCCTGGAGCGAATTTGCTAATTCAACCTCTTGTGCGAAAAACTCAGCCCGAACGGAATGAGCCATAAGAGGCGAAATCTATAATAATCGAGCAAACAAGTTTTAACCAACGCGATATTGTTGCAATAATTATGTGTCCTCCAGATATGATATTCCCGATTTTTGTGCTCGTACCCTTGTACGAAAAATTTACCCCGAACTGTATTAGCCTTAAGAGGTAAAATCTTTAATAATCGAGAACAGAAATTAAAAAAAAACGCAAAATTATTTCTATAATTATGTGCTCTCAAGATATGCTATTAACGATTTTTGTGCTCAAACCCTTGTGCGAAAAACTCACCCCGAACGGAATAAGCCATAAGAGGTGAAATCTATAATAATCGAGCACACAAGTTTTAACCAGCGCTATATTGTTGGAATGATTATGTGTCCTCCAGATATGACATTCGCGATTTTTCTGCTTTCTGCACCCTTGTACGAAAAATTCACCCCGAACGGTATGAGAAATAAGAGGTGAAGTGTTTAATAATCGAGAACAAAAATTTGTAACCAGTGCGAAATAGTTGCAATAATTATGTGCTCTCCAGATATGCTACTCGCGATTTTTGTGCTCGCGCCCTTGTACGAAAAATTCATTCCGGACGGTGAGAGCCAATAGAGGTGAAATCTTTTATACTCGAGCACAGAAATTTAAACCGACACGAAATTATTGCAATTATTATATGCTCTCCAGATATGATATTCACGTTTTTTGACTTCGCACCCTTGTACGAAAAACTCACCCTGAACTGTATTAGCTTTAAGAGGTGAAACCTTTAATAATCGAGAACATACATTTTAACATGATGTTGAATGACGCAAAATTGTTTCAATAGTTATGTGCTCTCCAGATATGCTATTTACTATTTTTGCGCTCTAAAACTTGTGCGAAAAACTCACCCCGAACGGAATGAGCCATAAGAGGTGAAACCTATAATAATAGAAATCTTTATGATATTCGTGATTTTTGTGCTCGCACCCTTGTACGCGATTATTATAGATTTCACCTCTTAGGGCTCATGCAGTTCGGGGTGAATTTTTCGTACAAGGGTTTGAGAATAAAAATCGTAAATAGCATATCTGGAGAGCACATAATTATTGAAACAATTTCGCGTCATTTAAAATGTATGTACTCGATTATTAAAGATTTCGCCACTTATGGCTCATATATATTGAGGTGAATTTCTCGTACAAGGGCGATAGCACAAAAATCGCGAATATCATATCTGGAGAACACATAATTATTACGACAATATCGCGTTGGTTACAACTTGTGAGCTCGATTATTACAGATTTCACCTCTTAGGGCGCATGCAGTTCGGGTTGAATTTTTCGTATAAGGGTTTAAGAAAATCGTAAATAGCATATCTGGAGAGAACATCATTATTGCAACAATTTCGCGTCATTTAAAATTTATGTTCTCGATTATTAAAGATTTCAATTTAAAGATTTCTCTTGAGGTTGATACAGTTCGGGGTTAGTTTTTTGTACAAGGGCGCGAGCACAAAAATTACGAATATCATATCTGGATAAGACATTATTATTGCAACAATTTCAATTCCGCTAAAATTTCTGTTCTCTATTATTATAGATTTCACCTCTTATGGCTCATTCCGTTCGGGATGTGGTTTTCGCACAAGGGTTTGAGCCCAGAAATCGTAAATAGCATATCTGAAGAGCACATAATTATTGAAACAATTTTGCGTTATTTAAAATTTATGTTCTCGATTATTAAAGATTTCACCTCGTATGGCTTATATATTTCGGGGTGAATTTTTCGTACAAGGGTGCCAGCACAAAAATCGCGAATATCATATATGGAGAACACATAATCATTGCAACAATATCGCGTTGGTTAAAACTTGTGTGCTCGATTATTATAGATTTCACCTCTTATGGCTCAATCCGTTCGGGGTGAGTTTTTCGCACAAGGATTTGAGCACATAAATCGTAAATAACATATCTGGAGAGCACATAATTATTGAAATAATGTTGCGTTAATTAAAATTTCAGTTCTCGATTATTAAAGATTTTACCTCTTAAGGCTAATACAGTTCGGGATGAATTTTTCGTACAAGGGTGCAAGCAAAAAAATCGGGAATTTCATAACTCGAGACACATAATTATTGCAACTACATCGAGTTGGTTAAAACTTGTTTGCTGGATTATTGTAGATTTCGCCTCTTATGGCTCATTCCGTTCGTGGTGAGTTTTTCGCACAAGGGGTTGAGTTAGCGAATTCGATCCAGGGAACTTAGAAAGCACATAAATAGGATATAATTGTAGTGCTTATTTGGTATCGGTATCCCAATTTTTCGGATGAGTGGGTGCTAGATTGACTGTTAAGTTAGCACCCCCACTCGTAAAATGTGATTCTTTCATTGAAGGCTTCGAGCACAAAAATCGCGATTGCGGCACTTAATTAGCACATAAAGAGCACATAATTCTGGTGTTATCAAATTCAAATTTTGAAGAGGTGGGGGTGCCAGCTTTATAGACCTACTTCTTTCAGCTATTTTCTGGGGAAACAATTTAAAATATTATTTAATGAAAAGGAAAATAGAGAGTTATTTAATTAGGTTTGAACTTCTTTTGAAGCATTGTAATATTCTTTTATTAAACAGGTTCAAATATTTAATTATCGTTTTGAATATGATTAATATTATTTAATCGATAAAGGAAAGCGTTTAATTAACGTTTAATTAATGTACAGTGTGTACACAATATAATGTACACAATAAAATATTTAAGAAGAAGACCTCAACGGTAGCTACAGTGGAGAGCATAATCCTAGATACAGTGTGCAATCTACACTGTGTGGGTGTGGTAGCCCAGTGCTCGGGATTAATTGAGTAAAAGGGTTATGGTGAAGATAGTTAACGGTTTTGGAATACGACAACTATGTCCAAACTGTGGATAAAACGGTTGAAGTATCTTCATTTAGCAGCGTCTGTTCTTCAGCGAAGCGGCTGCGAAGGGCGTCTCCAAGTTTAGACTCCAGAGGAGCGGCCTATTATCAAGTTCCGGGGCGTACAAGCTCGGTTCTATTACCGGGAGGGCTTTGTCCAACCCAAACTAGTTAAGCATCATGGAAACAACCAAGCATCATGGAATGTCGTCTAAACTAGGCACTACCCCAGGTAGTACATCTTTGAGGGAATCTACCACTTTTAAGAGTGCAATCAGGCCTATGGATTCTGAGGTGCCTGAACCTAGATGCTTTGAAGACAAAACTACGCATACTAAATTCTAGACAAAACAGAATTATTATTTTGGAACTTTGAACATCAATTCTCTATTGAAAGTTGGGAACACAAAGAGTTGACGATGATGATGGACAAAGATGAGATAACCATATTGGCCATTCAAGATACCAGATACCTAGATGAAGACATAATGGACATTGAAGGTTACGGGATTTATAAAGGCAAAAGGGCAGTCAAAATGGGGAAGAACATGTCTATACTTGCCACAGCTTTTGTTGTTCATAAAAAGGAAGTCAGTTAAATCGTGGAGTTCTTCAGCCCTTCTGAGAGGCTTTCTATCCTAACTCTGAGCTGTGGTAACAAAGGATATACGTTGACCAATGTGCACGCACCAATCAATGAAGATAACAAACGTAATCCTACGAAAGCTGAATAGTTTTTGGACTTTCTTGAAGAACATTTGGATAAAATACCATCTAAGAACATAAAAATCCTACTAGATGACTTAATGCCCAGCTGGGAATTGAACCGCAATTCAGATCAACAATTGGAAAGTATCCAGCTCGCAAGATGACTAATAGAAATGGTATAAGACTCGTAAATCTGTGTCGATCCTTTAATATTCACATTCATCAGTCAACATTTTACAAACACAAGCCAAGTAAACAGAAGACTTGGCGATCACCAGGCAATGTATTTGGAGAGAAACAGATTGATCATGTAGCTATATCTACGAGAGCGATCAAGGAAATAATTAATGTTAAAGTACAGAGTGGTGCGCAGTTCGATTTGGATCATTACCTCTCCAAAATCAAAATAAACTTCATCCCTCTCAATAAGGCCGTGAAAAGCAGAAATAAAATTCATAAATTTGATGTTTCAAAGCTTAAAATCAATCAAAACATATTAGAACAATACCACCAGCAACTGACATTTGAATCAGTATAATATACATAGTACATAATTGGATGAATATCGCCTACAAGATCCAACAAGCAGCTAATACTGCAATCCTGACAGCTGAAAGAAGAAAGCATAGATGGTTGAAAGAGGTTTGTGACTAGGTGGTAGCCCAAAGAACAAATGCCTGTAAAATGTGGAACTCGACCAGGAGACCTGAAAACTTTGATATATTCCGTGAAGTTCGAAAATATGCAGCCTGAACTTTACGAAGAACTAAGCGAATATATGAAAAACAGCTGTTAGAAGAGATCGATCAGGATTTACGGAAAAACAATGCCAGAGACTTGTAAACTGAATAGAAGTCATCCTCTACACAAACAAGATGTTAAGAATGTCAATAACTATAGGGGCATGTCATTAGTGTCTATTCCATATAATATTCTCTCCAAAATAATACAGAATGGAATAGAAGGTCATCTTGACTAATTGATTGGGGAATATCAAGTTGGTTTCCGAAAGGGCCGTTCTTGCCCAGAACAGATCTTTAACATAAAGAATATCATTAGGAATAAAAAACTAGATGAAATAACTACGTGGTCATGTTTGTTGATTTGCACAAGGTATATGACTCCATCGATCGAGAGTCATTAATAAATATTTTGGAAGAGTTTGGGGTGGATGATACATCAAAACAGCTAATCAAACAAAGTCTTACTAACACGGTGTCAAAAATATTTCAAAAACATAAGAACTATTACAAGAACAAGACATTGTTGGTTGGATTAAAATGCAACGTATAAGATGGGTGGGCCACGTCTGGGGAGTTCCAAACACAAGTACAGCCAGAGCTGTGTTTACAAATACACCAGAGGGCAGACGACTTAGAGGACGGGCTCGGTCAAAATGGAAAGAGAATGTGCTAGAAGAACTGAAAGTACTGAGAATACAGAACTGGACTATAACAGCTGTAAATAGAGACAGATGGAAGGTGGTTGTCGAAGAAACCAAGACTCTACATGGGCTATAGTGCTGTGTGTGTGTGTGGTGATCTGGAACTTTGTGAATTGTGAATTTATGTTTAGAGCCGATAGTATTTACTAGGTGTTTAATGTTGCTAGCCGGTTGTACGTCAATGTTGCCTGTGCGGATGTGAGTGTAATTTAAGAAAAGTTTGTGGTGTGTAAGGGTGTATATGGTTGAGGAGTTGGCATTTGGGGGGATTTAGAGATCCTGCAGAGGACTAAATGCGGGAGATGTGGAAGTAGTGATCTTTACTGTTAACGATCTATTATAAAGAAATCTATTGATTACATAGAGAAGGTAAGGAAAACCACTCATTAAAGACATTTTGTACAGAAGCCCGGCATGCATATGGTTTTCCCGTTCGGATATATTCGAACCGGAAACGCTACCACTAACCAATTCTCTTACTGTTCCCTTCACAATGGCAATAAAAATACAAGCAAAAATTTCGTCAAAGATATTTTCGCCTCCAATATTTCTGCTTAACATTGGCCAAATCTAACGGATAAATTAACTGATAAGAATATTTTGTAACAAATATATATTTGCCATATTTAGCGTCTTTGATTCGTTTTCAATTCAACTCGTATTCACTATATCTAACTCCCATTTACTAATCCTATTCGCGATTGGTTTAAAAAAGAAATTTTAAAGAAAGAAAAAAGAAAGAAAGAAAAGAGTTTCTTTTAAATAATGTAAAAAATGATGCATTGAGATGGTTGACCTGTTTTAAAAAACGGACCTTCTATTCGTCAGGCAATTCTCATTTTATTAGGGTTACTTGTGAGGACCTGTAATGTCGAGAGATCGTTTAGCACAAAGTTTAAACATTATAGAAATCAAATACGACAGACAAACGTTTATTCAGTTTGTGCATATTGAATGTGCACAGTGCAAAAATAAAGAGAGGAAAGTAAATTTTGTGGAAATAGTTAATAGCCAATTTGTCAATGATTGTTTCAACTAATTTCATTATGCCAACTTATGCCTCATTATGCAAGCTATGTTCCGTTTTAATAAGTTGGTATGATTGTTTCTATAATTAGTTTAGTTTCACCCCTATATTTAATTTCATTATGTTTTAGGTTTATGTTAAATGTTTATTTGTAATAATAATTGCAAATGCGTTTTTATTGTTCTTCGGTATATTATACTAAATAATCAAATATTTTATTATATTTAATAATAATTATTAATAAAAGTTTCTGTTTGACAATTGATTTGGAACATTTCGATTGCATTTCCTTCTTGGCAAAGAACGCCTTCCAAATAAAAAAGAGGAAGAAAGGAATAAAATGTTGAATTATTATGATTATAATAATAATTTTTTTACCGATGTCATCGTGACGGCGTATCGTCTGGACGGCTCCGGAGTCCGGTGGAAACGGCGGGAGCCGTGGCCACGCAGTCGCTCGCTTTGTGTAGGATGAGTGTTCACTTTTAAATACCCACACTTGTTTACCTTTATCATTGATTTTTTATATATTATAAGCGCCTCACAAAGGACCGTGTCCGAGGCATTATGGGTTTCTCTTGCGGAGCTCCGGCCACAAAAGGAATTATCTTTGGTTTCGAAATCTTTTCTCGAAACGCCCGGTGAGAAAAATCATCGCCGGAATATAAAACTGCCAAACGTGATGGAGATTTGTATTTCTTCTCGGTTGCTAATAGTTGGGCATGATTCTTTAGTTTTTATTTTGATTCAACTAAACGGTTGTCGGTCATAATGTTAAATGCGTCGGAGATGATATCTATAAATAAGAAGCATAACAAAATACTATAATGCGATCAAACGGTGCTTCCAGCAGTTTGTTTTTTAGATTCCGATCGGCGATATAAACGACATTAATACCCTTATTGTTCCCTAATCATTGCAGCGCAGTTCCTCCTGGCAGGCACTACCATCTAATCTGATCTCTCTAAAATTAATTGAAAACCTTACATTCCAATCCAATTCCAATACCACCCTCTAAAACAGAATCATTCCAAAGATCAAACTAAATTATTCATTTTAATCTGATTACACCTGAGGCACTAGACTCATTTCTCATCTTAAGTCATAAGAAATAAATTAAAAAAATGTGTAGTAGCGATGTGAGATCATTCATCTTTCGAGAGATCTTGAAAGAAATGTGTGGATGGCACGATGATGTTGCCAAAATTCACAGTCGCCGTCGGACGTTAACGTGTCTGTGGGCTCCGGCCTTATCAGGACGTTTTGCGAGAGCCCAAAAGGGTTTACTGTCTACCGTGGGAATACACGGCAATTCATGAAACATCATTCATTTCGGGACATTATGGAATTTTCTTTCCATAGAAATTAATATCATACGGTATTTCCTACGGCAGAATCAGATAGGCGTAGAAGTGACAAATATAAATACCCAAGTTTATATGTGTATTACATACTTTATAATATAGTTTTCCAAACATTCGTAGCGATTAGTTTTTCTTACAATGGTTTTGAATGACAATTCCTCAAAGCATTATGTGTCACCTTTTGTTTTGTTATATCTAACGATGATGTTGGCCTGTTGCTTCATCACTTCCATTGTCATAATGCATGGTGGAGAGAATTAACATCTTAATGTTGTCTTTTAGTCAATAACTTCACAATGTTTTGTTGGAGTTATTATTTAGTGATTTCCCTAAAGGATCTTTCTTATTTTTATGCACTAAAATGACGCAGCGTCAAAATTTCTCTGGTGTATCCGTGTAGGGTTAAGTAATATAAAGAATGGGGGTTTAATAGATACGAACATTTTTAAGTAATTAATTGATTTGAAAATCTATGATTATGATAATCTGAGGTTTATAATAAACTATTGGTTATTTATAGATTATAAAAGGTAATATAACAATATCAATTAAAAACATAATTTAGCACAAGATTTGTATTGTATTTGTATTCTATTAATTAATTGCCAGGTTTGATTTGAACTTTCACAGATTCAAATATTCATTTAAACATTTTATAAAAATTAATGTTTATTGCATTATGTTGTATGTAATTTAATAGTTAATTTATTATACAAGTGAATACAATTAAGGTTTAACGAGCGGATCGTTAAATCGAATTCAACCAGCGAGTTAAACCTTAATTTTATCCGCGAGTGTAATACAAAGTTTTATCCAATCTCGCTTTTGACTTAGCAAGCTAAATTTAAACAAAAGTTCAATGATTGTGTTGCTGCTATGACAATGATAAAATTGGTGATTCGTACGTCAAAAGTTTAGAAGTTGTGCTTAATTAAATTGTTTTTCTTCTTCTTGTTTCGAATAAGCCTTCTTTGGACCACGCTTGTTCAACTGTTGAACTTTGATCTTTGCCCAGTATTGTCCCATCTTCTGCCGGTGTAACTCCTTTCTCTCTTCAGCCCAGGGGGTACCTTTTCTTCGGCTTCAGGGTGCGTCCCACAGACTGTCTGTTTTGGAGATCTGTTATTCCCAGTTATTAAATATCCTTCTCGATTTTTGTCAACCAAGTGGTACGAACCTTCTTGTTATGCCAGAAGGTGAGCAGCGGTTGTTTAGTCCGTTTAGAGGAAATCTTGCAACGTGGCCATAGAAAGCTACCCTTCTTTTCCATACAAAGCCAAAGAGCCTCTTAATATGTTTGCAGAGCTCAGAGTTATGTCGCCTTAGGAATTCCCCATCTTCTTTTACCGGGCCTATGATCTTCCTGACGATTTTCCTCTCTCTGATTTCAATTTCTCTACCAGACCTCTTCGATTCAAGGAAAGACACTCCATGGTATATAGGGCTTCTGGTCATAAGACTAATGTGTAGTGCTTAAGTTAAAGGCTGTGTGACAGGTATTTTTTGTTGTATGTGTTTTTAGTCAGTCAGCAGGCTAGTTCTAACTTGTTGACTCTCATGGATAATGATGCTCTTTCTGATAAGTTTGGTTCAATCCACCCGCCGAGTTACTTAAATTTCTCAGTCCTCTTGATGTTTCCCTGCTCTAGTAACATCTCTCTGTTTGCTTCTTTGAAGTTGGTGAAGAATGCTGTTTTCTACAGCGACACTTGAAAACATTATGGCAGCCTGTTTTCTGAGGCAATTTACCTGCATTGTAGGCATCTCAAGAAAATCTGTAATCAGTGCCATGTCATCTGCAAAGGCCAGGAAATCTAAAACCAGTCCGTCGATCTAACGTCCCAGATACCACTCTGAACACCCAGGTGGATGAGTGCCTTGTGCCAATCTCTCAACCATTTTAAGGGCACAGTTGAAGGGAAGTGGAGAAAGTCCAACTCCTTGTCTCACTCCAGTTTATATTTTGAAGCTTTCTGAGATCTGGCCTCTAAATTTAACCTTGGAATGGGTGTTGGTCAAGGTTTCTAGGATGAGTTTCAAGGTTTCAAGGTTTCTGGGAGCGAGTTTTGCTGTGTAGCCTTAGTGCCTGTAGTACTTGTTAAGCGTTTCTCAATCTATGGTATCGTATCATCTGGATAACTTTATCCAATGAAGGGGCAGCGAGTCCGGGTTTGGTGTGGTTTGTTTATAGTCGAAGTCTTCGCTGTGTGGATCCCAGTTGAGTAGATTTTTAAAATACTGAGCTAAAAGGCTGCAGTTGTCTTTGTCGTTACAAGCCAGTTTGCCCTGTGAGTCTCCGAAGTGGAGACTTGGCGGAGCGAATTTTCTGAGGGTTTGCTTGAAGGTTCCAAAGAAATCTCTAGAGTTATTCTTAACAAAGCTCTCTTTGATTTGGGTTAGTTGTTTTTTTGAGAAGGTCAGTTTGGTTGCCCGAATTATCTTGGCTGTAAGCATTGTTTGTTCCAAAAATTTATGCCAATTTTCCTTTAAATTTTTAGAATTCCACCTCACCCAGGCTGTCTGTGTTTGGGCTATTGCATTGTCACAGTATTCAGTCCGCCACGGATGCTTCCTTCTTCTAGTGAAGGGGGCGAGTTCATCGGCCCCCTTGACCAGAGTTTTCTTCAGTTAGTACCAGTTGTTACCATTTTTACCATTACCCAAAGTTTACAATTCTGGAGGTTCCATGTAATCTAGTTTCTAGGATGGAGTCTTATTTTGATCTTTGAGAGGTAGTGCTCGTTCACGTTTTTTATTTCCTTTTGAAATTTTCGCGATATGGCCACATGACTTATCTGAAATTCACCCAGGTTGGTATTAGGTGAAATCCGAGACTTTTGCTTCCTTGGCAAGTGCCTGAAGGCTCTAGACATCCTGAGCAACCCCAAAGTCCTACACAGATCCACCAATCGTTCTCCGTTGTAGTTCGTTCGCTTATGCGCCTCATAATTGCCCACTATGTTTCTGTATTTTTCCTCTCTTCTCAATTGAGCATTGAAGTCACCAAGCAGTATGACGGTGTGCCTTTCTGGAAGTTTAGTGATAATATCTTCTAAGGCTTCCCAGAATTTATCAGTTGTATCTGGAATGCGTCTGTTGTCCTGGTTGATTGGGGCACGTACAATGACTATACTGTAGCCCTTGTTTGCACATTTGAGAGAGAGGATGGATAAACGACTGCTCGGGGAGGTAAAGTCGGTGACTGAATCCAGTATCTTGTGACTGATTATAAATCCTGTACCAAAGTGGAGTACGTTCTTCATTGCCCGCTGACCCACGTTTCCTTTGAAGATTCTGTAGCTTGGGGAGTCGAAGGCATGTTCGTCCATAAATCTGGTATCTTATATTGCCATCAGTATTATATTGTGTCGTGTTAGTGAATAAGTCAGATGTTTCAGCTTACCTACTTTTAGCATTTGTGAGTTAGCATTAAATGTTGCGAAGAAGCTTTGCCATCTTGGTCTGTGTTTACGTCTGGTGATTTCAGGATGCTTCGACTCATTCTTAAAGCATGTTGGTGCGGGGTTGTTAACGTACACACTAAATTGTGTTTTAATATTTAAAAATAGATATATCTGAAGATTTCTTGTTGGATGGTGACACAATTGCGTAAAGAGTACTCCCACATAAATAAAGAGAATTATATAAATCAAATTTTGTGATTAGCAATATGGTATCGACGAAGTTACCGAGACTACCGATATCGAGACTTAAAATGTGATAATTGTCAACTCAAAGGTATTTTGATGCGCTGCCATGGATACTTTTATTGCATAAAAAATTTATTGCACTAGTGAATAAAATTTTTCAGTAATTGATCCATATCCAAGGAATTAAACATGACTTCATAAATCAAAATTTAATAAAAAATATAATTATCCTTTTTATATTTGCTTTGACACAGAATCAAACAAAAGTAAGGTTTTTAAATATATTTTGTACCTTTGACGTATCCCTTGGGGTATGGGTACAACACGTTGGGACATACTGATAGAGACAATACATTAGTAATAATGCCAGAACAAGAGCAAGAGTTGTTTGAAAAATAAGACAAAAAAGGTGCTACAAGGAAAGAAGAGCCGAAACACGACATTATCTTTGTAGTTTTATTTGTATAAGATTTTCTAGATAATCATGCTATCTAGGTACTCGTGACTACTCAGCCTTGTGTCCCTAGCCCTAGCAGTCTTTTTCTAGTCTTGTAAGTCTAGTCTAATCTAACCTGTCCTGTATAATTTAGCCTGTCAAGACTAATCTTGTATGTCTAGTATAATCTGACAGACTAGAATAGATTTGTCTATTGCATCCTGTTAGTTTTGTTTTATTTAGACAAACTTGTCGGTAACTTTTGACGGTTAAGTCTTGTCTCTTTTGTCTTGTCGGCCTAGCGTTGTGTGCCTAGTTTTGTCTGTCTAGTGTAGTTTTATCTGTCTAGTCTTGTCTGTCTAGTCTTATCTGTCCAGTCTTGTCTGTATAGTCTTGTCTGTCTAGTCTTTTTGTATAGTCTTGTCAATCTCATTTTGACTGTCTAGTCCTGTTTTTATAGTCTCGTCTGTCTAGTCTTGTTTATCTACGCTTGTCTGTCTACACAAGACCTCAAGAGCTTGAAACCCAGGAAAAAGAACCAGGAAAAGTCATCTATTTAATACACTCTATTGGAGTTCCAACACGGGAGGGAGGCATAAAAAATGCTGACCGCTACATCCATCACGTAGTCGCGCGATACAAACAGGACGAAACCCTCAGCCTTAAAAAAAGCTTCGACAGTCTTAAAGAGCTTAAAAAACTCATGACTCAAAACGATCGAAGCAAACTAGCTTTTGCTAAAATTTTCGTAGACGAATGGCCAATGGTACAAAAGCAAATAGAGTATATTTTTTCGGACACAGACATAGAGATTAGGGTGTACTCACCGCAAGGACGAGAAATGAAAGAGAAGACAGAGGTAGGGAATGAAAAAGCGACGAACAGAGGCCAGGAAAAAAAGAAAAGAGAAACAAAAACCGAAGCAGTATTTATAAGAGCACAAGACAAAACTTACGCCGAACTACTTAAAGTTGTAAAAGAAGAAGTAAACCCCGAATCCTCAGGCTCGAAAATAGTTGGAATGAGGCAAACAAAAGCAGCAGATATTACTGACCAAAGGCGGAAATGTATCAATCCTGAGGGAACTAATAGCCCAAAAACTGCCAGAAGTAAACGTCCGTACCAAAACACACTGTAATACACATCAAGGACATCGACGCCATTACGACCTCTGAAGAAATCGAGCAATCGGTAAATAATCTCCTGGGCACACAGAACTATAAAGCAAGAGTCAAAAACCTCAGACCAGCCTACGGCCAAAGACAGATAGCCACCTTAGTACTTCCAAAAAACTTGGCAAGTGTCCTAATAGGAGAAGAAAAAATCAAAATAGGATGGATATACTGCAGAATCCAAGAAAGAATAGAAGTGGAGAGATGCTATAGATGTTGGGAAACGGGCCACCACGCGACTGATTGCAAGGGCCCAGATGGTCAAAGATTGTGTCTAAGATGTGGTCAGGAAGGACACAAGGCAAAGGACTGTGAGGAAGAACCACAATGTCTCATATGCAATATTAAGGATCACCGAGGTAACACTGCATCGTGTCCTGCATACAGAATATGCATACCTTGCGTGCAATATGGAAGCGCGCAAAACTGTCACTAACTATAAAAGGAGATAAACCGATAGGAGATCCCACATCCTACAGACCCATCTGCCTATTGGATGTGTCTGGAAGCTACTTAAGCAGCTCTTGCTACTAAGGCTAAAGGGAGAGCTTGAGGCAGGAGGCGGTTTGTCCAAAAACCAATATGGGTATAGACAAGGAAGATCCACCATCAATGCCTTAAGCGCTGTCCTGGAGATAGCAGAAAAGGCTAAAAGCGGAACCCAAAAAACCAGACGCATGTGTCCCGTCCTTACATTTGATGTTAGAAATGCTTTTAATAGCGCATCCTGGAAGCATATCATGGACAGTCTGTCAAGAACGGGTATATCTCCGTATCTGTTGCGCATGTTAAGAAGCTACCTCAGCTGTCGAAGCATCATACTGCTAGGAGACCAGGAAAAAGAAGAGCGACAAATCAACAGTGTCGTCCCACAGGGTTCGATACTAGGCCCCGCCCTGTGGAACGTGCTATATGACGAACTACTTACCATGAGGCTGCCATTAGCAGAAAAGGCTAAAAGCGGAACCCAAAAAACCAGACGCATGTGTCCCGTCCTTACATTTGATGTTAGAAATGCTTTTAATAGCGCATCCTGGAAGCATATCATGGACAGTCTGTCAAGAACGGGTATATCTCCGTATCTGTTGCGCATGTTAAGAAGCTACCTCAGCTGTCGAAGCATCATACTGCTAGGAGACCAGGAAAAAGAAGAGCGACAAATCAACAGTGTCGTCCCACAGGGTTCGATACTAGGCCCCGCCCTGTGGAACGTGCTATATGACGAACTACTTACCATGAGGCTGCCATTGGGGTCCACCGTAATCGGCTTCGCAGACGATATCGCACTTGTAGAAACAGCAAAAACAGAGCAAGGCTTAATGCGAGCGGCAAATCAAGCAATAAAAATGGCCAGCGCGTGGATGAAGTCCTAGAAAAACCTAAGTCTAGCTCCAGAAAAAATCGAGGCTGTCCTCCTCACAGGCCTAAGACAACTTAGCCCCGTAAAGTTTAAAGTGGAATAGGAAATTATAATACCAAAAGAAACACTCAAATACCTCGGAGTAGTGATCGATAAAAGGCTATCCTTCATGGCGCACATTACCGAAGCTGCAGGAAAGGCAATGAGAACACTAGCAGGCATTCAGCAGCCCATGCGAAACGTATGGGGGCCTAAGAGCAGCTCTTAGAAAGAACTTAGTTCTGTAGTCCAGTCTACCATGTTGTACAGAGCTCCAATATGGGCCAAAGAAGTAGAGAAGAAACGAAAACCTTCACCAACTCGCAACCGTTCAGCGGAAAATGGCTCTACGTACATGCAGCGCTTACCGGACGGTCTCAGGAGAGGCCGCCCTGGTCATCTCGGGAACACCCCCCATAGACCTGTAAAAGAGCGAAAAAAGCTGCACGATGCAAACTACTGCAAACAGAAAAAACAACTGGCCAGAGAAGAGCTTATCGAGGAATGGCAAAAAAGATAGCAACTAAGCGAAAAAGGACAGTGGACCCAAGTGCTAATCCCAAATATATCGTCCTGGGTAAATAGAAAATTCGGCGAAACTAGCTACTACCTTACTCAAGTACTGACTGGCCACGGTAGCTTCAGGGCTTATCTCTTCAATGTTGTCAGAGCAACAGACGACCTTTGTGTTTACTGCGGAGAAACAGATAGTGTAAATCACACTATATTTGATTGCTGGAGGTGGGAAACTGAAAGAGAAGCAGTCGAAAAAGTCATGGAAGAACCCTTTAGCGCCAGAACAATAATCCCATACATGTTACAGGGAAAAACAAACTGGGACCATGTAAACGGATTAATTGTAACGATAATGACAGATAAAGAATACGATGAGATACAGTCCAAAAAGGGAAAAAAGGAGGGAAAATAAACATGTACACTAATTTAAATTATGCCATCCGTCACTCCGAGGTTATGTAATAAGCAGGTCTAGAGTGTACGGATTTGATTCCAGGGGGTCTACTTGTCTGGGGAATTTTTTTTTTTAATACCAGCTACGCCGACCACCCCTCCCCTCCAAAATAAAAAAAAATTGGCCTGTCAAGGCTGGTATGTCTAATTTTGTCTGTCTAGTCTTATCTGACTAGTCTTGTCTGTCTATTCTACTGTGTCTAGTCGTGTTTTTTGTCTATCTACTCTATATAGTCTTGTCTTGTTTATCTAGTCTTGTTAGCTAGCCTTGTTTGTCTAGTTTCGTCTGTTGAATATTGTCTTATCTGCTAAGTCTAATCTGTTTTGTCGTGTCTTGTTTCTGTAGTCTATATGGTTTTGATTTTAACCAGTGTGTTAACGTCTTAGTTCTCTAGGATCGTGACGACACGAAAAGTGACGCTGATTTTTTAGCAAGCACTGAAAAAATGCTTAGCGGTGAAACTTCCTACAGTGATGATTCCGCGGTGAAACGAATGCTGTGTACATACCGGTTACAACTTGAATTGACGTTCCATAAGTTGTATTTGAAATATTTATCAAAATCTTGAGAATCCTGAGTACACAACAGATGAAGATAAGACTATAAAAAAGTTGTTGTTAGAACTAATTACTTTATATAAACTCAAAGTTGTTAAAATAATTAATAATTCACTAAACGAGGAATAAAAGAAAGAAAAAACACAATGCAGACATAAAATTTATTCTCATTTTTCTATTCGACCCAACGTGCAAAACACGCGATATATCTCATTCAGAAGATGAACAGATACCACGGGACTTTTTTTTCTACATTTACTTTTATGTTAATTATATTTATTATAACTGCAATTTTAATGGCATTCTGATAGCTCTACATACACATACACATTAAATAATGAATGTATTATTTCCGTTCATGATTTAAATTGGACATAACATTATTTATTTATAATTATGTATATCGATATTTATAAAATATGGTCCACTTAGTCTCGCGTGTAATTACCATACTTTTTTCATCTCCTTATACAAAAAATACTAAAAGTCAACAGAAATTAATGCAAGGCTAATTAAAAAATTGTTATAGAAAAATAAATTAATTTGGGTGAAATTTAGCTAATTAAATTAGAGTTTATATATCTATAATTAAAAGTTCCAACAGTTCTGCATTTGAATATTTTGAGCTAAGTTTTGAAGAACAAATTTGTCAAAAATTGTAAATTATTTTTAGATAATCTTGGCAGACAATGTGCGGAAACGCATTTTTGCCGAAAATTCTCTTCTGAAATCAAAAGTGTAAATTGTATGAAAATCTCTTTGTGTGAGAAACGTATGAGATTCTCCTGGAAAATTTCCCTTGAAATAATTTCGAAATATTTGAAAATCGTTTCGAAGTCTCGACACAGTGCTATTATATAGTCATATCCTTATAGTGGTATTATACGTCTATTCTGCTTTTTCTAATTTACTAATCCTGTATTTCTTTATATATAATCTTTTTCATATAGCTAGATATGTCTTATCCTATATGCACATCGGTATGATCTATCCAACCAATCTTTTATTATAATTTAAGTCCTGATAATATTATAATCAGTGATTATCTAAAATTATTAAATATTATAGTTTCAGTTTCAGATCACTTAAATTAAATATGAGTTTAGTAAGAATTAAATTCACTCATGAATATCTGGATGGCCACAACTGCACGTGTGTGAGTGTGTGTAGAATATATTGAAAGGATCAGATACAGTGAAAAAGATTATCATAATCGTAATTTAACGACGCACCTGTGTAGCTCTTTTGAAATCTGGGGGTTTCCTGGGTAACTATGGTAACTCAGTCCAGGAGAAGAAATGGCGAGGGGACCGATCGTGATGTAAACAAATCTGCAAATAATCGCGGGCCGGATGAGAATCATTAGGTGAATCATTGGAGGTTCAGGGGTTTTGGATTTTATTCGGCTGGTTAATATGGACGTTATTTGTCTGTTGTCGAAGAGTCGAGTCATGCGCCAGGTTCAACAAGCGTGCAAGTGCAATGTGACACATGACGTCATTATTCTGTCGGATCATGTAGTCCACTAATTGGCGGGGGCGCTCACGGTTTGTGCTATATAGCCCTGATTGGCATCGGGTCCTGAACTCCACGGGATTTACTCTTTAATCTTCTTGCGATCCGATTTATATACAATTTATTTTTATTTTTGTCTTCTAACAAATCACAATCCTATTGATCTTTCTACAAAAACATATACTTTGAGATGTTCATAACAGAATATCTGCTATTTTAAAAGGTAATATACATAAATGATTTTACTTATTCGGTGATTTCATTTTATTTAACCGAGTTTTTCCTGTAAATAATATTTAAAGTTTGATTCATATGGAAAAAATATAATTTATTATGATATGTACTTAACAGATACATTCGAAAATAAATTTGAAGAAGTTTTTAAATTAAAATTGCAACTATTGAAATATGCTTCTTTATTTCTTAAATACTGATAAAACTACTTGCACAATCATATTTAGAGAGCATATTTATAATATTTATGCATTGCATTAACTTTTTTAATAATATCCAAGTGATATGCAATAACATATCATTTTTCTTTTATTTACTGCATAATAATGATAAATTACAACAAAGATAGCTAGCAGAGTTTGCAAAAAAATCTACTCTCTACAAATTTACGTTTTCTCTACAAATTACAAATCGACACAAAGTTATGTATGGCACATGACACTATTCAACGGGACGAACACATTTTTGTATAAATTGAATTTTTGCGTGAAACCAAACTAATTATAGATTCAATCATGCCAACTTATTAAATCGGAATATAGGTTGAATATATGAATATATTCAACCTTCCGTAGCTCTGTAATATTATTAAGTCTTTGTAAGATTACAAAACAAATCTCATGTTGAAACACAACACTAAACATGAACTAGATGAATAACATTGTTTTTTAAGATCACATCTTTCTATTTAATCCAAGCCATTCACCATCTGCAGACGCGTTTCGAGATCTATCTCTTATCAGTGCTTCGCTCTTTTGAATTATAGAATGGAATACACTTACATTAGTTTGAAAATCATGTGCCGGGCTTTGGAGGTTAGTTTTTGTATGACATGTATGTAGAAAAACCTGAACTTGATTTCGGTTATTGTTTGAAATGATAATTGAAAATTGAGGTGAAACCAACTAATTATAGATATAATCAAACCAACTTATTAAAGCGGAATATAGCTGTTATTTATCGACAATATTTTTTATCTAATTCTTGTTTAGTACCACGAAAGTGGACTGGGGTCTAGTAAATAGCATACAAATTTCTGTTGTGTTTCAATATAATATTTGTTTTGTTGTCTTAAAAATGCTTAAGAATATTATAGAGCTACGGAAAGCTTAAATATATTTATATAATGAAGCAATGTAATGAAGCAATATATAAAGCAATATTCGCCTTAATAAGTTGGTTTGTGTAGCTTGTTTAAGTAAACTCGCGATTGACAAATTCAGAAACTAATATCTCGAGATTGGTTAAGCGATTAAAAATGTGTTGAGGAATCGTTTTCAGCGACAGATTTTCAGGTGGTTTTCTTAGATTGTCGGCAGACAATTCATTATTTTCCAATCTTTATTCGAGCGCATATTAGCAAGTTATATTTCTAGAAACGAAGTGCAATTGTTTAAGCACAATTAAATGTGTATATATATATACATATATATATATATATATATATATATATATATATATATATATATATATATATATATATATATATGTAATTACCAGAAAAGGAAATAAACTTTCAGAAACACCTTTAAGTTTTCCCATAACTTAGTAAATAACGAGTTTTATTGACTTGTTTTTTTAAATTTATTAGTGTTTAATTACCGCATCACGAAAACAGTGCAATTTTGTTGCGATCATTTATTAACGGTTCGTTGTAGCTGTAAAATCTCAAAAATGCTAAAAATGCTAAATGCTAAAAATGCGAAATGTACCTTTCGATTCTTTTTGTTCTTGTGATTTCGCATTGATATTGAAATATATTGAATTGGGACTTCTGAAACGAGAAGTTTGGACGCAAATTTTGTTTAAGGAAGCACTTTATACATGCGCTAAAACATGTTAAAATCTAAGAATTCTTATTTTCTCGAATATCTGAAGATATCAGAGTAAAATAAACGCTTAAATTGTTCTCAGTACTTACTCTCAGTACTAAAATATTTCGATTTAAACCGACATTATAAATGGTAAAAAAATTTATACTAAAAGAACTATACCGATAAACCGATAGCTTGAGAAAAATTAATCTTTCATTGCAAAATTCCATGCCGTGTTTACCGCGATTGTCTAATCTCGACTCTAGTTAATGTTATTAAAAGAATAGTAGAATCGTTTTCAGTCGTGTTCCTTAAGCAAACTTTCTTACTTTTCAAGATCGATACACAAGCTTCAAGAGTTGCTGGATTTTAACAATGCCAGTAAGTAGGGTTCAGAATTTCGGTAGCGCAGTTGTATTGAATTATTGCTTACTTTATATCAACTAAATTTTTCATTGTTTCTGTTGATGTAAGCTTTCTTGGTTTCTGGTAACTGATTAACAAGAATTTTAAATAAAATGATTTCTATTAATGAATAGTAGCGATTGCATAAAAGTCAGTATTATTTTCTCCACGGGCTTCCAACCCACAGACCTGCTGTATACAGGGTGTATCAGATCTCCACAGATATACTATCAGAACTGATTCTATGATAGAAAATAAGTATAAAACTTTTAAAACATATTGGGTCAAAAACGCTTTACCAACGCTTTACAGAAAAGCTTTACCAATGACACAAGCAATGATGTGGAATTTATTGATAAAATTTACAAATATAAACAAGAACAATAAACTAGGGGTGACAACCCCGAATAATCAGCCTCCGAAGCTAACAACTTGGGTAGTATTTTGGACGGTGGCTCGTCACTGTCAAAGGAAAAATATTCTTCAACTGAGCATGAAGGAAAATTTCGCAAAATGCACTACCCCAGGTGGTTACCAATCCAATGTCACCTATGGTGACATTAGCGGACCTTCGGATTCTGGGGAGTCCGCACCAACATGTTTAAAGGATGAGTCGGAGTATCCTGAAATCCCCAGACGTAAACTCAGACCAAGACGGCAAAGCTTCTTCGCAACATTTAATGCCAACTCACTGCAAAAAGAAGGTAAACTGAAACATTTAACTGATTCACTAACACGACACAACATAATATTGACAGCAGTACAGGAAACCAGATTTACGGACGAACATGCCTTCGAATTCCAAGGCTACATAATCCTCAAAGGAAAAGTGGGTCAGCGGGTAATGAAGAACGTACCCCACTTAGGTATTCAGTCACCGACTTTACCTCCCCGAACAGTTGTATATCCATCCGCTCTCTCAAATGCGCAAACAAGGGGTACAGTATAGTCAATGTACATGCCCCAATCAACCAGGACAACAGACGCAATCCAGAAAGAACTGATAAATTCTAGGAAGACTTAGAAAATACTATCTCTAAACTTACAGAGAAGCACACCTTCATACTGCTAGGTGACTTCAATGCTCAATTGACAAGAGAGAAAAAATACAGAAACATAGTGGGCAATTATCCGGCGCATAAACGAACCAACCGCAACGGAGAACGATTGGTGGATCTGTGTAGGACTTTTGGGTTGCTCATGAAATCTACAGCCTTCAAACAAGGAATTAGAAGACTTGGATTTCAGCTAATACCAACCTGGGTGAATTCCAGATAGATCATGTGGCCATTTCACGAAAATCTCAAAAGGAAATACAAAACATGAAGGTTCAAATAAGCGCCAATCTGGACTCAGACCACTACCTCGCGAAGATCAAAATAAGACTCCATCCTCAAAACACTAGATTACACAGAACCTCCAAAATGGCTCCAAAAAGATTTGACGTAGACCGACTCAAGAATACCGACTCATAAAGTAAGTCAGAGTCTGAACTATACATATCTAAACAGCTGGGACCAACTGAAGGAGACCCTTGTCAAGGCGGCCAATGTACTCCCACCCCTCTCTATATGAAGGAAGCATACGCAATAAACCAAAGACGGGGTGAAGTGGAGTTCTACAAAGACCAAGGAAAATTGGCATACATTTTTGGAACAAAGAAAGGTTACAGCCAGGATAATGCGAGGAACCAAACGAACCTTCACTCAAAACCAGCTAACTCAAATCGAAGAGAGCTTTGCTAAGAATAATTCTAGAGATTTCTTCGGAACCTTCAAACAGACACACGCTCCGCCAAGCCTCCACTCCAGAGACTCATAAGGCAAACTGTCTTATAATGTCAAGGACAACTGCCTCCTTTTGTCTCAATACTTCTAATCAAAAATCTACTCAACTGTGACCCACGCGAAGATTTCGACTATAAACAAATCACACCAAACACGGACTCTCTGCCCCCTTCATCGGAGGAATTTGGCCAGATCAGTCAACTTCTTAAGATTAATAAAGCAGCTGGCGAGGACTCTATCGTTGCTGAACTGTGGAAAGATGCTGGAAACAATGCCGTTGGAGCTGGGAGGTGCTGGAAACATCCGAGAAATTACCACCCGATTTGAAATCTGCTCTGATTCATTCGCTCCACAAAAAGGAACATTTTACTGATCTAAACAACTACCGTGGAAATTTTCTCGTCCCGGTAACATACAACATTCTCTCTATGGCGTTACAAACAAGGGCAGAAAATCAGCTGGATAGTAAACTGGGAGAATACCAGATGGGATTCAGAAATACTGGATCATGTGTTGAACAGATCTTCTATCTTAAAACTTTACTTGCATACTCCAAGATGAGAAACCGCAAGCCCTTGTTGATTTTAGAAAGGCCTACGATTCCATTGATAGAAATACGCTTAACAAAGTACTCCAGGAACTAGGGCTAGACAACAAAACCAGCAGACTCATCCTAGAAAGTTTGACCAACACCCATTCCAAGGTTAAATTTAGAGGCGAGATTTCAGAAAGCTTCGAAATAAAAACTGGAGTGAGACAAGGAGGTGGAGTTTTTCCACTTCTCTTCAACTGTGTCCTTAAGAAAGTTATGGGAGAATGGGGCAAGGAACTGATCAATTTGGGTGCTCAGAGTGGTATCTACCTGGGACGTAAGAACGATGGACTCGTTTTAGATTGCCTGGCCTGTGCAGATGACATGGCGCTGTTTGCTGATTCTCTTGAGATGGCAACAATGCAGGTAAATTGCCTCAGAAAACAGGCTGCCAAAGTAGGTCTTCAAGTGTCGCAGAGAAGCAAACAGAGAGATGTTACTAGAGCAGGGAAACATCAAGAATCTGGACTGAGAAATTTTAGTATCTGGTGAATGGATTGAAAACAACTTATCAGAAAGAGCATCATTGTCCAAGAGAGGCAACAAGTTAGCACTGGCCTATCGACTGACTGAGAACACTTATAAAAAGAAATGTCTGTCACGCAACCTGAAACTTAAGCACTACACATAAGTCTTTCGACCAGAATCCCTATATGCCATAGAGTATCTTTCCTTGAACCGAAGAGGTCTGGTAGAGAGATTATAAATAAGAGAGGAGAATCCTCAGGAAGATCCTAGGCCCGGTGAAGAAAGATGGGGAATTCCGAAGATGGCATAACTTTGAGCTTTTCGAACATATTGAGATGCTTTCTGACTGTGCAAGGAAAAGAAGGGTAGTTTTCTATGGCCACGTTACAAGACTGCCTCCAAACCGACTAACCAACCGTCTGTTCACCTTCTGGCAAAACAAGAAGGTTCGTACCACTTGGTTGACAGAAACCGAGAAAGATATTAAAGAACTGGGAAGAACAGATCTCCAAAATAGACAGTATGTGAGACGCACCATGAAGGTGAAGTCTGTGGATTTCAGGAAAAACTCCGAAGGAAAGGTACCCCCTGGACAGAAGAGAGAAAGGAGTTACACCGGAACCATGTACAGTTTTCAAATTTTGTTCAAAATTGTTCAAAACTGGTTACTTTAGTTTGAATTCACTAGGCACAAGATCTTGATTTGGAATTTGAACTACAATAACGTGAAAAGTAGCAGTCACTGATCATGACGATATCAGAAAATCATATAATCATATATCATATCGCTCATCACGAGTATAGACTGTTCCTGCTTATCAATTTATCAGGATTCCTCGCATAGAGACATGCATGGGCCTGGCCCCTAAAATGTGCTGGTGCACCATCATGAACCACATTTCATATTTCAGTTGTACACCAACGGTGTCTAATCCATTGAGAAATTCATTTTCCAGAAAATCTGTGTCAGCCGCTCACGTTAGGCGATCTGGCAACACCTAAGAATAACTCCAGAGGTTTCCTTGGAACCTTCAAACATACACTCAGAAAATATGCTGCGCCAAGCCTCCAGTTCAGAGACTCCCAAGGCAAACTGGCTTATAACGATAAGGACTGCCTCCTTTCATCTCAGTACTTTAAAAATCTACTCAACTGTGACCCATCCAGCGATGATTTCGACTTTAAACAAACCACACCAAACACGGACTCGATTGAGATGCTCTCTGTCTGTGCAAGGAAGAGAACGGTAGCTTTCTATGACCACCAAACCGACTAACCAACCGTCTGTTCACCTTCTGGCGAAACAAGAAGGTTCGTACCACTTGGGTAGAGTATATAGGGACCTATCACATAGTTACCAAAAATCCAACACCAATCATTAATTGAAAATCTGTGTAGATAACCTCTACCATGTACTGCGTGAGAATTTCCTTCACCCTTAATGGTATTTTATGGCTATCGACTATTCCTTTTCTTGTAAACGCAGCCTCATCGGTAAAAAGTATCAACTCTGGAAACCGTTCATTCTGTTGTGCGCTGTTCAAGAACCACCTAACAAACTGTACTCGTGGAGCAAAGTCATTACTATTCAGTGCCTGCACTTTATGAATTCTAAAAGGGTATACGCAACTCGCCACACTCTTAAAGTATTATTGGTTCTATCCGTCTAATGCCGCTGTCTGTATCTGTCATAGAACTCTCAAATTTTGCAAGACATCGATGAATTGCTGCAAAAGTTGGATGATGACGATGCTGCCTACTCGAAAAACGTTCTGCATAAATGCTTGCAGCTACTCGGCCGTTGCCGTTACCAGCACCATAAGCTTAATGCATATCTGCTAGTTCTTCGAAACAATACATTTTTGAAACAGTATTGGGTAGATTTACTAGCAGAACACAATTTTCAATAAAATAAAAGTGGACATTTGATATTTTTTTGGATTTTATCGCAACAGGAAAGAAAAACACCGATTATTTTGATTCATAGGATCAGCCCTCAAAGTTTGTCGGTAGAGTTCTAACACGCCCGGTATACAATCACAGTATAGTATACAATATGGCTACGTAGGTTAATAGTTTCACATTGATTCATAAAATATATGTGTTACTTTTTAACTAAAATTTTAATACGAGCAAATTTTGTATATTCTAATTTACTTAATGTTTTTTTCTCAAAAAAATACATTTTACTTGTATTAGAGGTAATTTTTTTTTGTAATCTATTTATTATTTGTTTAATAAAATAAATTAATGAATTTCAAGTGCATGTGAAATAAATTGGTAGAAAATCCAGGCCGATATCAATTACTCCTGTTTGTTCATTATACGGTGTAGGGGGTGGCATGGTAGAATAAAGGAAGCGTATAGGAAATAGGGAAAAAAAGGTCGACGGGGCGCATAATGGGGTACTTGTCGAGCATATTATTTTTGATCCTGGGACGTTTTATTCGCGGACCGGTGGCCGTGCACGTGTCCGACACGCGGACTATGTAAACCCATTCATTAGCGCAACCGCAGGGAAAAATCCTCGACGGATTTTAGGGTGGAATAATCACCGGGAAAATCACTTTGTGCGCCGGCGTATAATCACTACTACAATTTCGATTATTACGCACTGGATTTCAAGCTAGAACAGACAAATTCCAATTAGACCCCTAATTTAAATTCGATATGCTCAGCTTCAGACATAAAAAAATCAATTTATTATATCAATTAATAAAATATTTGGGTTGAAGCGTCCGTGGGTCTGTTTATTGACGGGTCTAGGTCATAATACATTTGGATCTTACGGAAAGTGTTCTCATCGTAAATCTGTGAGATCGCCGGGCATAAACCATATAAACCACTTGTTGTCGTGTAATTATCATAAAAACGGTCGGGGGGTTCTTTGAGCGTCTTGAGCCGGGTGCTCCCAAACCAGAGCCCCCCGTTGTACAGCTTGTGGGGCCGAACTGGACCCACTGAGTGACCCCCGTTATTTATTGTTTTAATTTCAATCTGCCATGTTTATGTGTAAATTCGTTTGTAACGAGCGACTTGATTGCCTCATTTTTTTTCCTCATCGGAATATATTACGTTTAATGTCGAGGCCCCCTGTTAAGAAAAGATTTCGTAATTGCCGTTACAGTTTCCAATATTGAAACAAAACGAAATACATTCAAACAAAAAGCACCAGTTATAATAAATATCAAGTGTAAAATTTGTGACGGGTTTTTGTGTCCCCTCGGTTCTGGTCGCTTCCCCTAATTATGCCAATTTTACCCTCGTATGATGTGCGCAATGACACTGTATCCGACACTTGATATACAGCAAGTCGTGCGTTTAATAATAAACTATTATTGGGGTTGTTTTACTAGATATTAGAGTCAATTAGAAAAGTTTACCACTATTCACCGTACCAAATTTATTATTAATTGGCGCATTCTCGTCTATTACTATGTAAATTTTATAATAAAATTTGTTTTCTTCTATGAGTACACATATTCAAAATTTCATGTAAACGTATGAATTATCGAAAATACCTACACAAAAACGACAAATAGTTTTTTTAATTAGTTATTATTATTAGTTTACAATTAGACTAAAAACAGTGAAGGCACGACTAGAAATACCCGACTAGATAGTTTGAACTAGATAAATACCAGTGAAACTTCTTAATAAGTCTGATATATAGAAATTATAAACGGAACATTTTATATTATTCTGTGAAACCATATTTTAACGTATTACTTTATAGCTTCAGATTTAGAAGATAATATTAAAAATAAATAATGTATAAAAACATGTATATTAGTCTACAATGTATTTACATTGTACTAAAAATAAGTTAACTAAAATTATATATGTTTCCTTTGTATAAATAGCAACTAAAATTAATTATTTAATATAATAGTAATTTAAAGTAACTATCGATAAAATGAAAAGTCGACATGATAAGCGAATAATTACTTAATCGTAGTCGTTATTATTGGCAAATGCAAATTTATTACTATTTATAACTATAATAAAATATTAAAATGTGTAAATTTGATGTAGCTTATTTTTAATGAACCAATTTCTGGAGAATTTATTAAAACAGAAACAGCTGTTATAATAATAAAATGCATGCATGTAGTAAATACTAAGAACTTTGCTCAGGATGCCGTTACATCGAGTTTTTAATCTGGCGTGTAAATTATTTCATACAAATATTTAATGATACCAAAAAAAAGTTACATATAAATGTTATTATCTTATTATCTAACCGCTAAATTATGTATAAAAACATACTTATTCAACTAATAACTTTGTCAATAAAATTTTGGAAACAATTTGTCAAAAACCCAATCTTTAATCTCCCAGAAAACATATGAGTAGAAATATTTAAATTTATTTTCTGATTCAATCTTCGGTTTTACTCAAAAATACATTCGTTTATGAGTTTAAGAAGGCAAATGTTTATTAAAAGTACTAAACAATTATAAATGGAAAAATTTTACACGTAAACCAATTTAGTTGAGGCTTGACCCGTCATAGTGTTTATATTAAGTAGCTTTTAAAGCGCCTATAACAATAAATGGCGTTTGAACCCCTATATGAGTAGTGATCCAAAAACATACGTCCATCCCATCTGTTCAGCAAGACGCAGATAAACAAGAATATAAAGCCAAGAATACATCCAGACAGATAAGTCTATAACTCTTGTTGGTTCTGCCTATGTAGTCTGTCTAGACTTGACTGCTTAGTTTTGTATGCTTAGTCTTTTTAAGACTCTCTCCTGTCTTTTTAAATATGTGTTAAGACTTGTTTGTCTAATCTCGCCTCTCTAATCTTGTTTGTCTACTTTCACTTTTCACTACTTTCAAACCAATCAAAACTTTGAATTATATAAACACATAAAACCGTTAAAAGCTGAAAAGAGCCCTGGCCCAGATGGGATAAGTAATGAAGCTCTCAAAATAGGTGCACCTATCCTAACACAACAATGAAATATAAATAGGTAACTAAAGACCTATAATCCTTCTAGCAAGTACATCTAAACTATTTTAGTCAATACCTATAAAAAAATAACACAAGATATAAACAAAGTTCAGCCAAAAGAGCAAACAGGCTTCAGATCAGGATACAGCACAGCGGACCACATACAGACTCTGAAGCTAGTTATAGAAAAATATCGAGAGTGTAATATAGCTATGTATATGGCCTTTATAGATTATAGAAAAGCTATCGATAGCATAAGCCATTGTTTAATCTGGAATCGATCAAGAATATGTTAACTTGCTGAAATATATTTACACAAACAGAACGAGCAAGGTTAAGCTAGAAGTCAGAGGAAGCGAAATAAACATCAAATGAGGAGTCAGACAAGGAGATCCCTTGTCACTAAAGCTCTTGCAGTGTTAGAAAATATAATTCGAAAACTAAATTGGTCTAAGAAAGGATTGCAAATCACTGGACGATAAATAAACCATCCAAGATTCGCTGACGACATGTTATAAGTCTTTTTATCTTATATTAACTTATCTTACATTTTTATTCTACCAGACTTGGGTTTATACCAATAAAGTCAAACAAAAAATTAAATCTACCGAAACGGCCATGGAAAGGAGGATGTTGAAGCTCTTGAAAATAGATAAAGTAAAAAATAAACATATCCGGCAAAACACAAGAATCACCGCTGCTCTCACACATGCATTAGGACTAAAATGAAGATGGGCTGCACACAAAACACGTTACACGGATGAAAGATGGACCATAAAAACTACAAGGTGAGAAGGTCCACAGTCAAAGAAAAATGCTTAGTCAAAGACCTATAAGACGGTGCACTGATGACATTGTTCAGGTGCCAGGAAATGACTGAAAAAATAGAGGTATTTTTGGAAAAATAGGCCTTAACCCAATAAGGTGGCCATATTTGAATAAAAGAAGACTAATCATCAAAAAAGAAGAAAAAAAAAGAATAATCATACCAACAATATACAATAAACTTTTTTTCTTCGAAATTATGGAATAAATGGCTTTTTTATTTTTTTAGTTTATTGGAACGAAGTTCCTTTAAGGAGGTCTCCGTAGGAGCGATTCGGCAGAAAACGTTACGTTTCGTTTGTCCTCGTACGCTGTCCTCGTCCGCTGTCCTCATACGCTGTTCGTTACGCGCTCTTTCTCTTTTTCTCATTGTCAGTGTATATTTCTATACCGATCTCTCTCTCTCTTTCTCTTTCTCTCAGTGTATATTTCTATAATGCGAGCTCTCTCTTTCTTTCGCAGAGTGACAGACCAGCGTGGTCTGTTGATAACCTTTCTGTCTGTTGATAAACTAAACAAGAAGAAGAAATAAAAATTGTTCAAACGTATTTTTCATTTTTGTTGTTTTAATTCATAGCATATTATTTATATTATACTCATTATTTTAATTAGATTTTGAGAAATGGAAAGTCAAGAAAGGATACAAAATACTGAAACAAGTAAGTTTATAAAAATAAAACTGTACAATTTGTAGCAATTGGTAACTGTTTACACATGTTTATCGTACATGTAATTTGAGTGATTGATATTTACTATATTTATATATGTCGTAGTCATATAGTGAAATCAGTCAAATTGTTTAGAACTGAGCCATTGCATGATCTCTGTCGGCAGTTCGAGTAGTTCATCTAATTCGTATACCTCATGAAATCTCATGCAAGCTCAGCTCGTGAAATTTTATGAGGAACTAGTTCAACTGGGATTAACACTATCTTTCTTACCGACTTGACGTTTCCAGAAATGCCTAAGTGCTGTCATCTGATAGTATAAAGCTACGTGCCTTAATTGTCAGATCTATTAATAGATAAATAAAGAAACATTCAATTTAAGATGCTTTCACGAACTAGCTAGTCGTATCAAGTATTTCAAATAGAATACACGAACTGTCGGCAGATCATGCAATAACTCGGTTTTACACAATCTATATCTAAACAGATTTCACTATATCACTATGACATTTACATTTTAGAGAGACAATAGTGAAATCACAAGCTCAGCGTCAAAAAGAGTATTGATAGAGAAAAAAGGAAAAAGAAAAAAAAGGAATTATACAAAATACAGATTTAGAAAAGTAGGTTACAATTTTATAATTTGATGCAACTGCTTACTGTTTACATGGCTTTATCGTACATGTGATTCAAGTATTAGCTAATTTTGTTTACAATATTTATATACATTTTAGAGAGACGGTAGTGAAGTCACAAGCACAGCGCCAAAAAGAGTATCGACAGTGAAAAAATAAATTTTACAAACTACAGATTTAGAACATGTTGAAGGCGTTCAAATATACAAAGATAAATTTAAATCAAAGAAGAAATGTGTTGAACCTGAATCATTACAATCATCGAAAGAAAATTCATTACCGCCTATTTTAATCGAAAATAATCAAGAAACTGAAAAAGTAATTAGTCACTTTCTGAATAATTAAATTCAATCATCAGGTAATAATGTAATTAGTCCAAGTTATCAATCATTCCAAGCCCCATACGAGGAACATGATGAATGTTCAATGCCAAATGTCTTATTGCATCATGACACAAACATTGCTGGCGACGGTAATTGCCATACATCTCTTATAAGAATTTTACAACGTCAAATATCAGCATCGTTTCTTCGACAGCGACTTTATAATTCAAATTACTTAAATGAATGTCAAAATCCAACTAGTGCAAGATAAAAACTTTGTACTGGGTTTGAATATGAAGATTTAGATTGTTTATTTATATTTTCCAGAACATACAATCAAAATATTTTTGTGCACTTTCATTATTTTAATAATAATTCAAAAAGAGGAGTTGTTCGATTCTGTTAAAAGCGCGAGGAACTTCGTTCCTGACGGGGGTCCCATGACCGCATACGTTTTTTTTATTGGCAAGTCAATACAATGATTAAAATAGTTACATAAAACATACTCATCAATGGTTTATTAACATTTTGAGACAAGAATGTCTCTCATTTTTCGTAAACTTCCTGGGCAAGACTTGTAGGTAGCATGTTATATAAGTAGATTCCAGGGACAGCGGGCGTTTTACTGCAGACAGTCAATCTTGAATATGGGGTGCATAGTTTCATGCATCCCCAAGTAATTATGAATATCCTTATGTTGAGGAATTAATTGATTATTTGCATATATATATATATATAACAATTAGTTTGATGAGGTGACTAACAGCGTTAAAATCTTTAAGTTAATAAAGTGTGGCCTTCACGATGTATACGCCGGAAGACCAAAAAGGGCTCTATGAATCCGATTTTGTGCTTTAAAACTTTCGGCCACTCTTGTTAATTTCCCCGAGCTCTTATAGCATAGGAGAGAATTCACCGAATTTCAGCAATTTCAGCTTTTCAGTAATGTAAAAGCTTAATAATTCTGGTACAGTAAAAAATCTCATCAGCTAGCGAGACATTAGGCTTTCTTACTAAGTGTCTTACACGAGATGTCGATGCTGATGTGCCAAGCTAAGTGTTCTTCAAAAGATATTTCCATTATTTCAGGACTGAGAGAAATGGTAAACCAACTTGTTTAATTTGTTTGGATGTAATAACTGTCAAAGTCCAATACAGCTTCAGAAAAGTTCTGTGAAAGCAAGTTAATTAATTGCACCAGATCTCGCAAAGAACTCAAAACCCTTTTCTGAAGAAGAATTTATAAAAGATGAGGCAATGTGTCAACACTAGAAACAATGTGTCCGGAAAATAAAAACAAATTTGAAAATGTGAGTTTGTCGCGTCGAACAGCAACCAGACGATTTGATGAAATTTCAACCAATATAAATTAATCCCTCCAACAGAAAATCTCTAATTTTGATTATTATTCCTTGCCTTTCGATGAAAATACTGATGAATACTGCACAGTTATCCATTTTTATAAGAGGCATAAAAAATACAGAAGTCACTTACTCAGTTGGAAACAACAACTACAGATGAGGACATTTTCAATAAGATGAAGGAAGTTATGGACGTGTATAACTTAAATTATAAAAATTGTAATTGGCATATGTGCTGATGGTGCGCCAACTATGGTAAACTTATTTAAGGAAATAAATATTTTTCATTGCATTATCCACCAAAAAAGTCTGTGTGCAAAAATACTCAAAATAGACGACGTAATTAAAGTTGTAGTGAAGTGTAACAATTCTATCAAGGTTTTAAGGTTCAAGGTTAACAAGTCAAAAAAATCAGCACATCGCGAATTTAAGAAGCTTCCTGATATCGAATCCGAATATTTCGATTTAATTTACAACTGTGAAGTTCGCTGGCTTTCCAAAGGAGTAATGTTGAAAAGGTTTCTTGAATTAAAAGAAGAAATTAAAATATTTATGGAAGTTAAGGAAAAACCGGTGCCCGAATTAAGTGACGACAAATGGCTGTGTAAATTAGGATTCTTAGTTGACATTACCACACATTTAAATGTATTGAATGTAAAATTGCAAAAGCAAAACCAAATTGTGACTGAATTATATGGATCAGTGCGTGCTTTTAAAAACAAATTACTATTATAGCTGAACCAATTTAATAATAATAGTTTTACCAACTTTCGAACGTTTGGCAATTTATTCCTAGAAACACATGATAAAGAACAATTCATCAACATTTTACAAAATCTGTACGATGAATTTGAGATTCCAAGATTTTGTTGCCAAGCAGATATTTTTTTTATATTTTCATATTGCCGTTTACAATTTCTGATATTAACCTTGTTCCTCAAGAATATTAAATGGAGTTACTGGAACTTCAAGAAAAATGTGATCTAAAATTAAAATTTATGTAAGTAGCAAAGGATGACGTTTACAAATCTTTAAATCCAGAAGAATTTCCTCAGTAAATACTGCAAAGAAAATTATTGCATTATTTGGCATAAGTAGGTACTTATAGATGTGGACAGTTCTTCTCAAGTATGGCCTTTACGAAATCTATGAATAGGTCTCGGCATCACTGATATAAATTTGAAAAACACTCTTCGAGTTGGTACTACTAAGATTGATATTGATATGAAACGTTTATTAAAAAAGAAACAATTTCAACAATCTCATTGAAGATTATTAAGGTTTCTGTTTCAACATTAACCTGTTTATTTTTCTATTTTTTGACGTTAATTGTGTTTTTTGAAGTTTATTAATGTAATAAATAAAATAAATAAAAGTAAATATTTTTTTATAAATATATTTCCATTCTTAAACCTGATCCTTCAGTGTTGTTCCGCAAAATTCGTGCCTCGTCTTAAAAAAAGCCTAGAATTTATTTACGCGGGAGAAAAAAAAAATTCTGCCCCGCGTCAGCTAGTACGAACTCTGACTGGCCCATCACTTAAAAAGGTTGCCCACCTCTAATCTACACAGTCAAATGCTTTGCTTGAATCAAAGAAGATATCAACAGAGGTTCAGCCCTTATGCACTTCTGACAGAATTTTATTATATAGGCCTTGAATCGCTGAAGTTGTGGAAGTTTGGTATGTTTAGTATTTTATGTCTATTACTGTAAGTCTAGACTTGTCTATTAAATCTTGTCGCTCTAGGTTTGTCTGTCTAATCTTGCTAGACAGGCAAGTCTAATAAAGGTCTGTCTAATAATATAGTAGTACAACTGGACATTGTAACGTAGTGTAGAAGTTTAAATAAATCCTTATATTTAGATAAAAAGTTCAGAAAGAAAATGTTTTGTAAAAATCTACTTATTAGAGATAAACTTCAAATAAATCAATAATATAAACTTAGCCACAATAGTAGATAGTAAAATAAATAAGATTTTTTTGTTTTAAAATATTCATATTTTTTACAGAAAAACATTTTATTTTTGTAGAAAAACAATTTTTTGCAAAAAAGAATTTATGAATATGATAAAATACTACAAATATTTTTGATGCGAACAAATAATTTAATAAATCACATTTGCCTGCAAATAATTCACTTTACTTTATTTCTGAAAATATTTCGTTGAAAGTTTTTACGGAAATAATTTCCTTAATAGTACCGAAGTATACTAAGTATGCAAGTGAATTGTTTAAATACATTGCCATAGATAATTTTGCAAACTGTGATTTTTTTTGCAAAATAGTTGTTTTTTAAAATACGTTGTAATGCATAATTGATTATTTTAGGTATTTTTACGACTATTGGCATTAATAACTCACATAGTTGAAAATGAGATATTTTGTTTTTCAAACAGGACATTTCAAAACAAAAACACATAAGTGAAAATTTACATAGACATTTTGCGTAGACAGTCTCAATAATAAAATTACAACAGAAATAATAATGAGTATTTATTCTAAAATAAGGTTGGATCGAATACGCTTCTTATTTCCTCTTCATTTCACATTTGCTACTTTTGTACATTTGTTATAAATTTAGATTATTCTTTTCTCAAATTGAATGTTCTTCTCTGTTAAGTTCTCCGGTTTTAAAAATTCTTATGAGAATATGTGTGAAATGATAAATAAGAAAATATTAGTATTATTTTCGATAATATTTAATTGATCTGTGTACTTTTAGATATTTCTGAAGCTACATATAAACTTAGAAGTCTATAAAACTTTTCAAATTTCAGTTAATTTAAAAATTTATCTTCTACAAATTTGAAATTTACTTCAAGGGACTGAAAATTTGAGAATTTCAAGATTCGTATTCAAAATAACTCAAATAATTTCATTAGGATTAAGTCTTACAATGTCCATCCTAAGTAAATATGTCCTCCAAAGCCTCTCAAGTCGGTGATTTGTACGTAATATATTGAATTTTTCTATAATGTAAATAAGTATCTAAGTGGGAAGAACTTCAGCCACTTGAAAGTGAAGGCAAGATAAAGGAAACTACGTAGTTCGGAAGTCAAGTCTTACACCTCAAGAAATTTAACACTTGATGTTACAAAATTATAAAAACATTGCAGGTAAAAGAACGTTTTATGAGTGATTTATTGTTTGAATATAAGCTTAAATCTCTAAAATAATAAATTAATTGTATAAAATTTATTTTTAATTGTTTTTTATTTTTCATTGATTATTATATTATTATATTTAAATTGTTTTATAATATTTATATATACAGGGTCCGCTAAAAGTATAGTACCAAACGACTTAGATTAATAAGCTTGCGATTTAAGAAATGATATTTCAAGGTTGCATATATTACATACCAGTGCATATTTTGATGCTATTAATATAAATTTGTTAATAATAACTGTTTCCGATTTTTTAAATTACTACATAGATCGGTTTTGATATCATTGAAAAGACATTTTTTGAGAATAGGAGAGTCTCAAAAATTTTCAAGAGATAAATCAGATAAATGGAAAAATAAATATTGTTTTCATTCAAAATGAACATAAATAATAACAAGATATACGTAATTGGATATCTTATAAGTGGGATAGGGTGGGATAGGGTGTATATCTTATAGTGGGATAGAAGTGTTGATAGGGTATTAAATGTTTTGTTGGATATTGCCGAATGCGCACAGAATTCTTTTAGTCAGCTCTCTCTAGGCCATGGTATTTCACGCCAGTGAGAAGGGTATTAAAGAAGGAAGTTTAAACCGTACAAAACCCATTTACTTCTGGAATTATTTAAAGAGATTTTACCGCAGGTTTGAATTTTCAAAAATAATATTTCAACTAGTAAATGATAACAACAATTTTATGAGGAACATTGCGATATGAAATGAAGCCACTTTTGAATTGAATTGTTCTAGACACACTTAACTGCAGATACTAGCATGAAGTAAATCCACACGCAAAACCAGAAGTTCAGACTCAATATCCGAAAACGATAAATGAGGGATATTAAATGGTATTATACTCTCCTACTATAGGGGAAGAGTGGCATGAAAGAGCCATGTTTTGAAAGAGCCGTTATCATTTACTCCTAACTTTTTGAACGAACAACCCAAAAATTGTAATTTTTAAATAGCAACACTGACCAGCTTTTACGAACCGTTTTTTTTTTCTGGGACCTGCCTTTAAAAACGACTACGAGTGGTGGAAAAGTAACTATTACAATAGAGTTTTCTCTAACAAATTGAACCACTCTGAGGTTAACATGTGAGCTATGATTGTTCATTATGATCAATGCCGGACTTTCTTTGAAGGGTTTTAAATATAATACAAAATGTTCCAGAGCTTTAATGAAACATTCTTCATTCATTCATCCAGAAATATTTGCCAATCCAAGTGCTCCTGGTGGACCATTAGATTACCTAATGTCTTTGTAATTTAGTAGTGGAAATACAAAAATTGGTGGTTAAAAACCAGCAGCAGCATTAATAAAACCAAAATTGTTAGTCCTCATTTTCCTGATGTCACTTTATGATTATCAATCACAGATAATTGACAGATGACTAAAAATCAATTGCGCCGGTGCAAAGTATTGAGGATTTCGTGCATAAAAAGTAAGTTTTTGAGTTCATTATATTTGTTTTCTGATATCTATACGAATAAAACTGACATCGATCTGGTTATACAATTGTATGAATATATTAGGCCTTCCAATAACATAAATATTTTGTAGACGCAGATTTAATTTCGTACTAGTTTTCGAGAATATATTTCTTAAGAGGATATGCTATTAAGGAGCCGGGCTACGGTGTAATGAAATAGCCGGCTATTTCATGACTGGCTCTTTTATTATTAATTCATTATATGAACAATTAAAGTATTTTATTTGGATAATTGATAAAATTGGACTGTTTTTTTAGAAAACAATGTCACCTGAAAAAGCGAAACCAAAGATGCGTAAAAGTCCCGCAGCATTTAGAATAGAGGAAGCTGTGAAGTAATCGAGAAAGGCCAGTCTATAAATAAAACTGCCCTTTCCCTTAATGTTTCAAGAGCTTACTTGGCTAAAATAGTCAAGAAGTTAAAATCTTCTGGTAAATCATCTTACATACTCCTAATATAGTAGAACAATAGGCTTTGTTAGCAGATTATTTGAAACCTGCATTTGAAATGTGCTATAGCTTACAAGACAAAAAACCAAAAAAAAAAACTGGCATTTGATTATGCCATTTGATTATTAAGTTAATTCAGTTTGTTCAAATAATTAGAAGGACTCTCAAGGTGCAAGCGATGATTGGTTGAAAGGTTTTTTGAGCAGACTCAAAGATTTAG
The DNA here is from genome assembly GCA_944588485.1 of Phosphuga atrata. Classification (NCBI taxonomy): domain Eukaryota; kingdom Metazoa; phylum Arthropoda; class Insecta; order Coleoptera; family Silphidae; genus Phosphuga; species Phosphuga atrata. The sequence continues at coordinate 33,181,521 of OX155896.1, read as the reverse complement.
CCGTTTGAAAACCCAAAGGTACCTAACTTTCCATAGCAACTAGTTTTAATGAAACGAAAGTAAGTACGTTTTTGAAAAACTTACTGATGTTGTATAGCATAGATATAATATTAGCCTGTACATGATAATTAACGCAAATGAAACTGCAACAATACTGCAAACAATCCTCCTAAAGTTATTTCTGAAAGAGGATGAAAACAAATCGGACAAAAGACATCAGGTAAATGAGGAACTTTGGTAACAACTTTGGTTTTATTAATGCTGCTGCTGGTTTTTAACCACCAATTATTGTGTTTCCACGAGCAAATTACAAAGATATTAAGTTATCTAATGGTCCACCAGGAGCTCTTGGATTGGCAAATATTTCTGGATGAATGAATGAAGAATGTTTCATTAAAGCTCTGGAACATTACATGTAAAACCATTGTGTTTCCACGAGCAAATTACAAAGATATTAAGTTATCTAATGGTCCACCAGGAGCTCTTGGATTGGCAAATATTTCTGGATGAATGAATGAAGAATGTTTCATTAAAGCTCTGGAACATTACATGTAAAACCCTTCAAAGAAAGTCCGGCATTGATCATAATGAACAATCATAGCTCAACCTCAGAGTGGATCAATTTGTTACAGAAAACTCTATCGTAATAGTTACTTTTCCACCACCACGTTTTTAAAGGCAGGTCCCAGAAAAAAAATACGGTTCGTAAAAATCAGAAAATGTCATTTGCCATTGTACCGGGCACTCCTGAGAAAAACAAGATAGAAGAAAAGGACAAATTCAAGTTCAAGGCAAATAGAAAGAACTATTGGTACAACCATAGCACATTATAGATAATCATATAAATTTAATAAAGTCGGAACACTGCCCTTTATATATAAATATATTCAACCTTTGCGGAACTCTATAATATTATTCGGTCTTTTTGGACTACCAACTTGGTAGTGTAAAGAAAATGACTATAAAAAAATGTATACAAGCGATTACTAATTGTAAGTAAGATATCTAAAACATATTCAGATACTCATATGAATACAAGAGGAAGAGAACAGGATAATTGTGTCGTATGCAATGATAATTACAGTAGCAGCAATCAAGAGTGGTACCAGTGCAAAATTTGTTCTGGTTGGACACATGCACCTTGTGGTGTAAAAAGGAGATTGCATTTTTTTGACAAAAGTGTTTTTAAGTTTTTGAATTCGGCAACTTCATAATTATATTCTTAAGAAAACTGTAAGTTAGATTAATTAAACTGATTGAGAATTTATATATTAATAAATATTTTAATGATATCTTTTGCTAATTTATAGTTCAAGTCCCTGCGCTATGAACTTGGCTCTTTCAAAACTTTTTCTGGCTCTTTCAATGCTTATATGTTATGAAAGAGACGAATCTCATTCTTTTTATAAATGGTTATAAAAATTATAATTTTTTTTATAAATGGTTTTAGAAGATATTTAAGTAAATTATTGCTTTTGGAAAATGTTTTATCACATTACCAACATAAAGAAAAAAACAACAACTTCTGATAGAAATTTTACAGTTTGTTTACTTTCTTTTGTATTTTTCCCCTTTCTTTCAAATCTGGCTCTTTCATGCCACTCTTCCCCTATTTCTAGTTCTAACCTAACATTTGAAAAGGACCTCCGAATGTTACGAACACAAATCATTCCACGAATAAAAAAAAAATCGCCCCTACCCAGATAATAATGACCTCATCCACGCAGATATCTGGTTTCAGTAAGGTACCCGCACATTTTGGTAGGCAAGTGCGCGTGTATTTAAATAGAACTTTTCCTAGACGATGGATTAGACGAGGAAGATATATTGAGTGGCCCTCACGCTCCTCCGACTTGACACCTTTGGACTATTTCCTTTGGGGATATAGAAAGAGCGTTGAGCACGTAGAGAGACCAGTAACATTAGAGAACTTGCAAGCAAGAATACGTAACGAAATAGCACGCATTTCTCCTGTATGGTTGCAAAATGCTTTTAAAATTGTAATACCCGAATTCACTATTGTCAGGAAGTAAACGGAGAATAATTTAAATATCTCTAATTCATCTTGTTTGCCTTATTTGTAGTAATTTAATCGTTGCCTAGAGGTTAGAGCGTTAGTTAATGAATCTGGGGTCCCGGGTTTAATCTGAGCGCGATTGAGAGCGATGTCAGACCGCATTTGTTCCAATAAAACAAATATGATTACTAACGTACCACGTTTACATAGAGAAAATGACGAGGCAGACAAGCCCTAAACAGATGACAGAAACCTTCGGTACGTAACAATGACAGGTAGCATGTAATTTAAAAATAAACCTTCTACAACCTACCATAAACAATAATAAGGGGCAGTACAATACTTGTAGTGGTACCATATCATTGATGGGGGGCAGCAATGGTACCTTATCAAAGATGATGGGCAATACAATCCTTGTACTGGTATAATATCATAATGCTTTGACAAGTGGGACAAATTAATATTCTAAACCCATCATTAGAAATAACAAATGGGGCACTTTTGCACCTTCATTTTAAAAAGAAACTATTTGGATTATCTTTAAAAAATACAACTGTCGTGCCTCTCATACATCTTATATCTTCATATATCTTTCTGTAAAAGAACAACATCCAATGGATGATCATTGAAATTTTAGAAAAACTAGGCCACATGGCCGTAGTGTTTAAAAGGCTCAAATAACTCTATATCTACATTGGGAGAGAAAAACTAGTAATTGAGAACGCAGAATAAATAAAATATTTATTTTTTCATTGACTTGATTTATTTCTAGAAAGTTTTGTGATGTGACCCCACATTTTTGATGGACTCTCATATTAAAAAAAAAAACTGTCCAAAGATCTATTGCCCATCCCAGGGGTCGGCAACAGTCGGTCAAGGGGCCGCATGCGTCTCTTTCGATGTAAAATTCTCCGGTTCCATACGCAAAAATTAATTATATAATTATGAAAACCATTAAAATCGTGCAATTGATCATATGAAACTAATTTCGTTTATTGCACCTACTACTTTTCTTCAGATTATCTGCTATAAATCAAACTGTATGAAATCACATACGGATTTCATTTAATTGCGTATTGTCTGTCGACGAAGAAAATTGAGAAGACAATCGGGATTGGGCGGAGTCGTTTGCCGATAGGTTTCCGACATGTCTCATTTACTACGAAAAACTCACACACAATAGGAAGTCAAATTTGGAGAGATAGTTCACTACAAAACGTACCCAGTTCGTTGGTAAATATTTAGCCGGTGACGCTCAAAAAAAAAGCTGTTGAAGAGCTTCAAAAACAAAAACCGCAGTCAAGTTCTATGCTAAGTAACTGGGCGCAATCTACAATTAAAGTAAATTTTGCAAGATTTGCAATATCACTAAAAATTGCAAAAAGGGGAAATCATTCACAGATAGTGAGTACGTTAAAAATTGTAGCATACGTGCATCTGAAGAACTGTTTCGCAGTTTCAAAAACAAAGCAGAAATCATGAAAAAATCAAAGATTTGTGATTATCTGCTAAAACAGTACTAGATATAACTGCTCAAATATCTTCAAATGTTACGCATACGCAAATATTCACCTGGCTCTTGTCTTGTCACTTCCAATGAGATGAGTCTTGCGGCATCGAAGACACGGCACAACAACTTTCGTCAGGTATAAGTCGCCCCAAGGTCAAAAAAAAATGCTAGGATTGCTACAACTCTCCGAGCAACCTCGTGTGGAAGATATTGAAAATGCTATGCAAAAATGCCTGGAAGACAATGGAATCGATTTAAATAAAATAGTTTCCATAGGAGCTAATGGAGCCATTTGTATGGCAGGAATAAATAGAGGTATAACATCGATTCTTCAGAAAGAATTATTCGCGAAATTCTAACGCATAATACATCAAGAGGCGCTTTGTGCCTAAATGTTTCCGGCAGAAATAGTAGAGGTAATGAACTTGGTAATTAAGATTATTAACACTATTTTGGCAAAAGCACTCTACTATCGCCAATTTAAAGAATTCCTTGAAGAAATAGGGAGCCAGTATCCTGACCTACTTCCGCACAACAAAGTGCGATGGCTTTCTAGAGGTAATGTATTGAAACGTTTGGCTTTGTGCTTGCGTGAAATAAAAGCATTCCTCAATGAAAAAGGCATTGACCATCCCTTATTGGAAGAGACAAATGGCTGCAAAAATTCCACTTGTAGATATCACAATGAAACTAAATGAACTAAATCTAAAACTGCAAGTAAAGTGAAATCCAGCCTATCCCTTGCTTGAAAAATGTGTGCCGTCTTTCGAAAAAAATTACTTTTTTTGTTGTTGAAGACATGGAGAGCCATAAATTACTTTATTTTAAAAATTTTAAGCAATATCGCGATGCAACCAATGCAACTATTTATACGAGTTACTTCAGCGTAGTTATAAAAAAATGTAGGATAGATTTGTTAAGAGATTCGAGCAATTCTAAACTGCTCTCGCGTTCATTGTAAATTCTCTCAACACAAATACACATGAGATCAACATTGAACTATTTGGAATTGATGCTGGATCTCTAAAATCTTAAAACGACAAAGTGTTTGACCTTGTACTATATGATCTCGACAAAGGCCAAATCAAACAAACAACGACATACTGTTTGACCTTGTACAAGATGATCACGACGAAGTCCAAAGAAAAGAAACACAACGACAAAGTGTTTGACCTTGTACAAGATGATTGCGACAAAGACCAAAGCAAACAAACAAAGACAAAGTGTTTGACCTTATGCAAGATGATTGCGACAAAGAGGAATGCAAACAATAACAACGACCAATTGTTGACCTTATCAAATTGCCCTCATATTTTTGCCACCAATTGCCCTCATATCGGTATTAGCGAAAATTCAAGAATACTGCATGCAAACCACAATAACTCCATTTATCGAAACATATAATCTGATTCCTACTCAACAACATGTTTTTTTTGCAAAGGCAAATCCATCTCAACAGCTTTGATAGAATTCCACAGTAAAATATTACAGGAAGTTGATATAGGCAATCACCCCATAGGAATATTCTGCGTCCTAACAAAAGCTTTTGGCTGTGTTTCTCATAATATTCTATTAGACAAACTAATCAGTTATGGGATCAGGGGGAAAGTGGGCCGTTGGATACAATCCTACCTGGAAAACCGGAAACAGTATGTACAGGAAATATTGTAAATAGAACTGGACAATCACATACAATATGTACACATACCTATAGGGGTACCACAAGGACGCGTATTGGCACCAACATTATTTTTGCTATACACAGCAGACTTAATTAACTACATAAGAGGACGATATTGCACTTTATATGCGGATGACACAAGCTTTATTGTGACTGGGAAAGACAAAAACAACAATGTTGAGGAATCAAACAGACTATTAGATTCAGTTAATACATGGTTCTCAACAAATCAACTCCATTTTAATAAGAACAAAATGGAATATATAATTTTCCAGTCCACAAGAAGTGTCTACAACGGAAATTTTAACATTGTTATTAAAAATCACCAATTGAAATGGGCTAAAGACATAAAATTCCTAGGAATACATCTAGAGGAACATCTAAGATGGACAACCCACATACAAATCATCAACTATATACTGCACAAGAAGACATTTTTAATCAAACATATACATAAACTGTTAAACAAGGAAGATCTTTGCAGTTGGTATTTTTGCTAAGTACAAAGCGTATTAACATATGGAATAATTTTTTGGGGTGCTCATTCGCAAATAGATGTAATACTGGTAGCACAAAAGAGAATTATCAGGAACCTATTAGGTTTAAAAATTACAGACTCCTGCAAAAAAAACACCTCCGGAACCTATGAATCTTAACAGTAGTTAGTTAGTATGTTCTAGGAACGACTGCCTATATACATAAGGTTAAACAAAATTTCCAGAAAAATAAGGACAACCTTAATTATAATACGGGAAGGAAAGATCTTTTATACCCCTCAAAAACAAATCTAACCATGTGCAGCAATGGATTGGAAAACCAAGGAGGGAAGCTCTATAACAACCTACCTAACAGCCTGCGCGATGAAACATCATATAAGAAATTCAAATCAAAAGTGAAAGAATTTCTATAACTACAAACTCCCTTCTATAATATAATTGATTTTTTTAAATGTAAATTTCAAAACTATTAGCTTTAAGTATTTATTGTAACTTTACCTATAGATATTGTTGTATCTCAAAAGGTAATTAAATAATTAAATAATTAATTGTACAAAATTATCGCGACAAAGACCAAAGCAAACAAACAACGACAGAATGTTTGACCTTGTACGAGATGATCGCGACCAAAGAAGCACAACGACAAAGTGTTTGACCCTCTACAAGATGACCTAGACAAAGACCAAAACAAACAATCGACGAGAAAGTGTTTGACCTTGTACAAGATGATCGCGACAAAGACAAATACAAACAAAGACCTGGATCAATTTCGGTATCTGAAAAGCAAAGACTTGTGGGGTGGCAAGTTCACAAAACTCAAGAGTACGTTCGAGGAGTTGGAGGTCCCGAAATGCGTGCACGTCGCGCAGCATAAGTGGACAGCTCTAAAAGAAATGCCACGAGTCGAGGCACTATATTCGGTACGTGGAATAGCCTTCCAATTGATAAAGTGAGGTGAAAATGTTGGCATTTGGAGTGATGACGATCCATGGCTCGGCATATTCGTGCGAGCAAGCGTTCTCTTGCATGAATATAATAAATAACAAGTTAAGTAAGAAGTCAACGAACATATAAAAATCTAGAGTCATACTTGAAACTTAAAACAATTTATGAGCCAGATTTAACCAAACTTTTAAAATGACATGCAAAGATAATGCTTCCATTGATATAACTATTCAATAAGTAAGCAAATACAATAATATTGAAAAAAAACTTTTAGTGGCTCTTTAAAAATTGGGAAATTTTGTAAATTGTAACTTTGGCTCTTCCGTTTCAAAAGGTTCCCGACTACTGGTCTATCGCAAAACAACTCATGTTGTCATTAAAAAGTGTATATGACGCCACTACTCGGAAACAATTGTTACTAACAAATCAAAAATATAGACTGGTAAGTAGGTATATAGTATATGCAACCTAGAAATATCATTTCCTAAATCGCACGCGTATTAGCTCTACATTGTTTGGTGAAATTTTGGCAGACCCTGTATATATAATTATTAATATTTAACTTAATTAAAATTCTTAGTATTTTTTTTACTTTTAGTCATTTTTTTAATTCAATGAAATTCTTAAAAGTATTCCTTATTTAAAATTTTAGAAATGGAATCCCTCAAATTCAGATTAACAAATTAAAGTGTTTTGAATGTCTATGTATATGTTTTGTGAAATCTATTCTTAAGACTCCATACCTCCAAATTCGGTCTAGTTGAAAAAATCTACGATTATCCGAAAATTTACAGTCGTTATAGAAGTCAGTTTAAATATAAGTAACGACTGTCAATTTTTTCGGTTTAAGTATGGCAATTTTGTTGCAACAAGATTCTTTAAAATCAAATTTTATTCGTGATTATTTGATATTTGATGTTTTAAGAAAATTCATATAAAATAATTATAATATATAGATAGTGGATACATTTGATATATAGGGTATATTAAAATAAGCAACATAAATATTAAAACGTGTAATTTCTAGACACTACTAATATTTCATTTCAATGCAGAAACATCAATGCACATTTTTGTGAACGGATAAATTATGAAATACATATGCATGTAATTAAAGAACGAACGATTGCACTGTACGCTTTATTTATCGCAAAAAAATGAATAAATATCGAATATGACAAAAAAAGAGCAATAGAAAACTGATCTTTACGAGAAAAATCCCATAAACTATTCCAGTGAATATATAATTTATCCTTTGTGGCGCTAACGCTGAAACGATTAAAAGTTTACAACACAATAAAACTAACACGAGGTACCTGTATTAAAACGTAAACATTTGGCCGTAAACGTCAGCCATAAACAATAATATTTTTCTATTTCCTGAGTGCCGAACCGCAAAACATATAACCAGAAACACATGATACTGTTGCATCCCTTTTCACCGCGTGCTGAAAGAGGAGGATCGATCCCATTTGCCCCAAAAAATATATATTACAGTCTGCAATGTAATAACTTCTTAGTCCGGATGTCTACCAAGGACGTGGCGTTGGCGCCACGGCGGCTGCACGCCGAATTAGATTCAGTCGAATATTTTTTCCTTCCAACGTGTTTCTTTTTCGTCTCCCTGAAATCTACGATATATTGTGCATGGACATGCACATTCGTAAGCGTAAATAACACGGTTTAATATGTAATTTAACACGGTTTAAGTTGAACATATGGGGGATGTTGGTGAATTAAGTAAATGGATGCGCGATTGCCATCAGCAAAAACTTGCTCATAATAAATATATTGTGGTTAAGCCAACTTAACACGACGCCGGGCTTGGTTTTGTAAGTATTTGCGGAGGAATACAAATTTCGCGCTCGTGACTTCAAACCATGCTATTTTAATATTCAACAATAATAGGACAAAATCCAGTACAACTAAATAGTTAATAATACAGAAACTAAAGCCAGCTTAAACTTTACCTACACAACGAAATAATTTTATAGTTTTGATTCACACAGTTGTGTTAATTTGTGAGTGACAAATTTACACATAAAAATTAAAAAATATGTTAAAACGTAACCAAATTGGCTGGATATTGGCCAATTTTTTTTTTATTTATATATATATATATATATATATATATATATATACATATATATTTTTCTTGAACGGCGGTACGCGAACACTTTTTGAAATACATACTTTGAAATTCTGTATTTTTTGTTACACATTTTGAAATTTTGCTTTCAGCATTATTATTTACTTTCTTCTCTTCAAGCATTCCCTTTCGATTATCTCTATATTTTTACTTAATAAACCTTTGTCTGCAATTTGCACTTCATTGAAAATGAATTCATTGCATTTAAAAATTTTCGATTTTTTTTTTCACTCAAAAATTATGAAATGAAAAGAATAATTTGAATTTTGAAATTTATTCAAAATTTTTACATTGAAATATTATAATTATTATTTATATTATCGATTCCACAGCTGTGGTTAAATCTCCCGAAATTCTCCTAAAATTTATTTATTTATATTTCTATTAGATATGAAGTGTTTATCCCAATAACAAAGAGTAATAAATTTTAATTATTTAGAAATCAATACATTCAATGCATTAAGAAATTAAATTAATCAAGAAAATAGTAATAAATATCTAACAATTTAATCCAATTCATTCAATTTTATCTAATTCAGTTGGTCATGAACAGTTTTAGAATATTTGGATAATATAACCTGTTTTATTTTACATGTTCCTGTCGAGTTTACCCTTGTCTTATATAGTTTTGTCTTGTCCAGCCTTAAATTATGTGGTGTATAGTCTTGCTAAGTCTAATATTTATGCTTAAAAGTTGTATCTAGACTGAGAATATAATATACTTATTCTAGTCTTATCATGTTCTAAGGATAATCTAAGGAAAACTTTCCTTAGAATGTAGAAATAAATTAGGAAGAATATTTATTCCTCCGTATTTAGGGATGAGCCTAGAATAATTTAATTAATATTTATTAACCAACGATTTGTAAACAAGCAACTTTAGAAGTTAAAATCTTGATATAGATTATGATTTCAGATTTTCTAATATTTATAACAGATAAACCCATCCCTAACAAATACCATATTTTTATAATGAACCCCTCACTGCCGACGTTCAATGCTAATTGTGTTCAAAATCTGATTTGTTACTTACCAACGATGATGGTAATTGATAAAATAAAAAGGGCCCCGTGAACATATGTTTCCGATTCCCCTCGGACATGATCTATGCGATGAGGCCCTCACCGACATAATCCAAAAACAAGCCCCCTGTTAAAACTACCCCACGCTCATGGTTGTTAGCATGATCGAGTGTGACAGTGCCGTATTAACTCGCATTGTCGCTAATTCAATGCGCCCGAACGGTTACTACAAGTCCAGTAGCTAGTGTGTATCACTTGACTGTGGGGGTAGATAACATCTCAACCAAAAAAATAAAAGGAGGAACGTTTACACCCTTCTAGTTGATTAACGCAATTGACTGCATTTCTTTTTTAAGTAACAAGTAATAAATTTTGTTATGGGTTAACGTTTTTGGATAGGGTTATTTTCGAGTTTTAATTAGAGGAAATTACGGAACATTGTCGATATTAAGCAGATGTTAGCTTTCAACTTCGAGAAAAAAGACATTAATTTTCAAAACATCAAAATTTAATTACTACAAGAAAATATTGACTAAATTTTTGAATCGACGTGATTAGAAAACCCAGAACTTCTATTACAAAGAATTTGTGCATTACTACTCAAATTATGCAATTACAAATTATTTTAAGCTATAGTTTTGCAATATTCTAGTGAATTATAATTCTTTAGCGACAAAATTTTGTTCTTTCATAGTTGATTGAATTGGTTCATTTACAAATTACAATTTATAATTTTCAGGTTTCGATAGAAAGTATTAGAATAATATGTATATAAACTGCTTATCACTATTTCGTCACTAATTTGTGCCTCCATAAAATTCAAACCGGAAATTACTTGCAAATAAAATTAAGAACATCTGAAAGACGCTCATCATCACATACAGAACTACCAAAACTAAAGCAAAATAATGTATCTCAAATTTGATTCAAAGAGCTAGGAAGGCTTTGAACAGTTTGACTTTCTAGCCTTTTAAGGCCCCAGGTGTGGACGGACTAGTTCCTGCCTTCCTACAAAAGGGAGGGAGAGAACTAATGCCGTATCTTCTAAGTGCTAAGTACTTTAGCGCTTGGATATATACCGCCCTTGGATATATACAGCTATGGAGAAGGGCTAAGGTGGTATTCACATCGAAGGTGGAGAAGAAAGACACCACTCAATCGAAGTCATTTTGACCCATTAGTCTAACATCTTTTATGTTAAAGACAATGGGTAAGGTAATTGCTAATTACCTTAGGACAATAGTGCTGGTAGGTGCACCACTACACAGCTGTCAGCATGCATACAGAGCAGGCAAATCCACAGAGACCGCCATGTATATGGTGACAAATGAAATAGAAGCAGCTCTAGAGACAAAGGAAGTAGCGATATGTGCCTTCTTGGATGTAGAGGGAGCTTTTGACAACACCTCACACGAGGCTGCACTATTCGACAGCACTATTTCAAAGTGGATGGGAGAAATGCTGAGAATCAGAACAGCGGAGAGATAAGTGGGAAGAGACACCATTAAGATCTCCACAAGTCGAGGTTGCCCACAGGGAGGTGTACTATCACCACTAATGTGGAGCCTGGTAGTTGTTGAATTACTGGTTAGGCTGGACGACCTAGACATCAAATGTCAAGGTTACGCCGATGAAATAGTCATAGTGGCCAGAGGGAAGTTTGAGGGAACGGTCTGTGAAATTGTTCAGAGAGGCCTCAAAGTAACTAGTATATGGTGTCAAACAGTAGGACTGAGACTCAACCCGAGTAAAGCCACGGTGATAGCATTTACTAGAAGGAGAAAACTAAATTGCCCATAGTGTTAGATGGGAGGGCAGTAGAATACAAACAGGAAGTATGGTATCTGGGTATCACAATAGATAGCAAACTCCTATGGAATAGACACGCCGAGGCAGCGGTAGGTAAAGTCAAAGGCGCCCAAAAACGTGGGGTTGTAACCCCACAATCCTGCGAAGGATGTACACCATGATAGTGAGACCTGCAATCACCTATTGGGCAGTTGCTTGGGGAACTAAAACCAAGCTGGTCTCTATGATGAAACAGCTTGGGAATATTCAAAGACTGGCGTGTTTCTGAATCACGGGGGCGATGGGGTCGTGTCCGACAGCAGCAATCGAGCTGCTGCTGGATCTGACTCCGCTGCACCTTGTAGTGGAAAGGGCCGCCAGCTCGGCGATTGCAAAGTTCAGCAAGGAATGAATAGGCAAAATAATGGGGAGCAGAGAAATAAACAGCCTCGCTGCCAAGATCCCCTGGCTGGAAGCACCAAAAGACGAAAGGGTATGCAAATACCACTTCGATAAAAACTACACAGCAATGTGTAGTAGTAAAGGCGATTGGAGCGACGAATCCTCAGCATACCACATAGAGCAAAATGTTATCAAGTGTTATACAGATGGTTCGAAGACAAAGGAATATTCTGGTGCAGGAGTGTTTGCATGGGGTCATTGTATCAGACGAGACAATTAGGAATAGGTTGAGAGAATCAAATTTGTGAGCAAGATGACCCGTCCGACAATCCTCTTTGACACGTCGCCACAGAATAGCAAGGATGAATTTTGCTCTTGAACATATCGGATGGTCTTTGACAATGGAAGTCTGTGCTCTACACGGATGGATCAAGGTTCCGTATTACTCGCTGTGATTGCCGAATACGTATTTACAGACGCACAGGGGGAACGCTACGCAGCTGCTACTGTGCAGGAAAGCGAAAGATTTGGAGGTGGTTCAGTTATGGTTTGACATGAGATTAGTATCGACAGTACAGATTAGTAACCGACCTTGTTGTAATTCCAGAAAATCTTTACACGAATCTCTATATTGACATTTTGTTAGGAGAACATTCTTTGCCAAATTCTTGTTAATACAGGATAACGCACACCACATACTGCACCAAACACTTTAGGCTTCCTACAAGAACTGGAAATTCAAGCAATGGTGTGGCCTGCGTTAAGTCCTGAATTAAATCCCATTCAGCATGTTTGGCATATGCTCGACGTGTTCGTGGTCGCCCGTATCCTCAGACCATCCAGCAGCTAACGACGGCTTTTATTGTAGAATGGGACGCTGTACCACAAGAAGACCTTTGAAGACTGTTGTAAAGCATGCCAAGACGGCGCAGTGCCGTTATTCGTGCTATGGGAGCTTATACTCGTCATTAAGTTACCACTTCATGTACAAAACTTTACATGAACAATTAATTTAAATTCGTTTTGCACTTTGGTTTTGGTAGTTGTTGTAAATTATTACGGGTACTTTAAAAGTACGTGATGCTGACACTTCCATATGTGCCAATTAAAACAATTAAATAAAGCGTATTTCAATGTTCTTAATTTTATTTGCATGTAATTTCCCGTTTGAATTTTATGAAGGCACAAATTAGTGACCCGTTAATTGGTTTGAGCAGTAAATATATATATGGGGTGCGCTATATAACGTTACCACCCAAAATACCTTCATTGTTTATAGTGAGTGACGAAAATTTAAAGAGATAATTGGGTTCCGTCCGAAAGGCTGATACATTGGTGAAAATTTGATTTTTGTCAAGTTCATAGTTTTTGCGTTCTCAAGTTCATCCATGATTTTTCTAATAAGCACATGGTCTTTTTTTATTAAGATGTTGTACCTGATATTCAGACAATTCCAACGACTTATCATATGTGATTGAATGATTTGACAAGTATAACCATCCAGAGTAGAATGTAATAACAATATCTAAAATCGTATTGTACAGTCAAGCAGATAGAGTGGAAAGGATTCTGATTTATGGTGAGACCATCAGAAACTTTTTGCGAGAGCAGGAACATTATGCAAAACGCTATATTGCCAGAAACTATCCTTCCCGTCGATGTTTCTATCGAAATATTCGATCGAAACGCCGTAATAACTAAAACAAACTAAGACTAAAAACTAAGACTTAAGACTAAAACAAACGAATAAGCATAGAAAGCCGTTCTGGCTGCAGTAGTTCATGATCCGCAATTAAGTAGTCGGCATATTGAGCGCTATTCCGGAATTTCCAAGGCAAGTGTTAGGATGATATTAAAACGACATATATCTCATCCGTAGCATATTGCCATGCATCAGGACCTTCATGGGATCGATTTTGGAAATTGGGTTCAGTACTCTGAATAGATCTGCGTCAGTCACAAATGAATTCGAATTTTGGGCGACGTTTTGTTTGCGGACGAATCAACTAATCATGGACAGTTGAATACGCATAGCATGTATTATTGCATAATGGAAAATCCGAAAATTGTGCAAATTGTGCACCAGCGTCCTTGGAGTGTTAATAAATAATTGAAGATCGGTTTATTAAACCATTGCCAAAATGATGGAAATAGGTACTTCTATTTTTTTGAACAGCACTTTGGAGGAATTGTTGCAAGATGTCCCGTTAAATCAGCGATGCCGAATGTGACATCAACATGATAGCCGCCCAGCTCATTCTGCAGTTATAGCTCGCAAAATGTTAGACAGAAATTTCGGACGCTGGATTGGGAGAATCCCTTGGTTTGTTCGTTTGCCAAAATTAACGCCAATAGATTTCTTTATATGTGAAGCTGTTAATATGGGATGTTCCGACGGCACCGGCGAACACGCAAATACAAATTACAAGAGCTTTTACCGCTATCACACCAGAAAATATTCGCAACTCAAGAAAATCATTCATACGACGACAAAAATGTGTCGAGATTAACGACCATCACTTAGAACATTTGTTACAAAACCTTTTCTGTACAAAAAGTTTAATTACATTATTCGGATTATCTTATTTTGAATACCATCAAGATTTTCCGTTTTTACAAGTGTATTTTGGTGAAAAATCATCAGAAGCCTTTCTTCGTCGGAATATCAGGTTAACGCCTTAAACGACGTTCAGGATCACTGTGATCAGTGTGATGTGACCGCTGTATCAGCCCTTCGATAACAATCAAATTATTTCTTGACATTTTGTTCATCACTCTATAACAGCTGTTTTCAACCTGTGGTACATGTACCACAGGTTGCACATTAAAGGATCACCAGGTGGTACGCAAAATATAAGGCCCTTTGCATAACTTTAATTTCCTTTTTCCTACTCACCGCGGCGCTGCGCCCGAGAAAAAAACGTCTCGCTGTGCGCCAACACCTGATTTTTATTCGAACATGGATTCGCGTGTATTGACCACGCGGATGAACAAAACAGTGTAGTCTGCGTCTGCACTCATAAGTTATAAACGAACGCTTATGTTTGCACGTTACATTTACGACGCTCGCCTAATTTTAACGGAGTAATGTAAGTTTAAAAAGCGAATGTATAATATAAGTTTACATATTATATTTTAATTACTTTTTATTTTTTTTATTATATTTTTTTAAGAAAAAATTAAAATTTTGAAAATGGATAAGTGGTTAGGACTGCGTAAGCGGAAACCTGATAATGCACAGGAAATTGATTCACCAGTAGTAATAATTATGAAAAGAAACGAAAAGTTACCAGAAAGAATGATTCAAGTTATTTAGCATTTGGCTTCACTTGGAATGAAAATGAAAACCCTCAACCTCAGTGCGTTATTTGTTGCGAATTGTTCTCGAATCAAAGTATGAAACCATCTTTACTTAAGAGGCGTTTTTAATCCAAGCCTCTACATTTGAAAAATAAATCTGTTGACTATTTTAAGGCGAAATTAATTGAACTAAAATCTCAAAATAGGTAAACTGGTAATGAAAGGTTTTGTTAGTGTTAATGACAAGTGCTTGCATGCAAGTTATCTTGTAAGTTTAAGAATTGCCAAAACTGGTAGTGCTCATACTATTGGAGAAAATTTAATATTAGCAGCTGCTAAAGACATTGTTTTAACATTATTTGATAAAAAGACAGCTAGTAAACTTGATAATATTTCTTTACCAAATGACTCTGTAAGAAGACGTACTAAGTAAATGGCAGATAATATGAAACAGATTCTTATTTGTAAAATAAACCAACGTTCCTATTTTACACTACAATTAGATGAAAGTACAGACATAACGAACTTTGCTCAATTGTTAGTGTATATTCGATTCGAGGCGGAAGAAAAAATAAATGAAGATATTTTATTTTGCGAACCTCTTTCTGGGAGAACTACTGCGAAAGAAATATTCAGGCTAATTGATAACTTTATGTCAGAAAATAATATTTCTTGCAAAAAAATGTATTGGTGTGTGTACTGATGGAGGTCGAGTTTTAACTGGCAAACATTCTGGTGTTTTTTCTAAAATAAAAGCAGTTGCCCCTGAAGCTAAATTTACTCATTGCAGTATTCATCGTGAAGCTGTAATAACAAAAGAAATCCCCGAAAAATTGAAGACTGTTTTGGATCAATCTGTTAAGATTGAAAATTTTATTAAGAGTCGAGCTTTAAACACCAGAATGTTTGCAATTTCGTGACAAGATATGGGAAGTGATCATCAAAAAGCCTATTATTACATTCTTAAGTTAGATGGCTGTCAAGAGGCAAGGTTTTAAATCGTCTTTATGAACTTCGATTAAAGGTGCTTTTTTATTGACTTCAAAATTTGATTTGGGAAAGTGTCTTTTAGATGAAATGTGGTTGGTCCGTTTATCATATTTAGCTGATATTTTTGGGAGGATGAACGATTTAAATTTAGGCTTACAAGGACCACACGTCATTTTTTTTACCGTTAATTATAAAATAACTGCAACAGTAAAAAAACTCGAACTAATTATCAGTGAAATAGATAAGAATAATTTCAGTGTTTTACCAAACCTTGAAAATGTTCTTACAGAAAACTATATGAACAATAATGAGGCATCAGATATAAAATCATTTTTCCTTATTGATTAATAATTTTAAATTTTATTTGCAAGAAGATTTGGAAAATCAAAATTGGATCAGAAACCCTCCTCCTTCAAATATTCTAGAATATTCTTCACCTGCAAAAAAAGAGAAAATAATAGATATGTCAAGTGATTCCACTGTAATGGAAAACTTAAACAAAGAGACACTGATTGAATTTTGGCTTCAACAAAGAACAGATTTTAAAGACATAGCAAACATTGCTATTCAGTTTTTAATGTCCTTCTGTACGACGTATTTATGTGAAAAAGGTTTTTCAAAAATGTTATATCTGAAGAATAAATACAGAACAAAATTAAAAATTGAATCAAATTTTAGATTAAAATTAACTGACAGAACCAGAAATAGAAAAAATTGTATCTGCAAAATTGTATTTTTAAATTTTAGAATATTATATTTTTACTGTTTTTGCGTTTTTTTTTTGCTATATACTTTTAAATATATTTCATTTTAAATTTTAAGAATATATTTTTTGTTAAATAAAAAGGTAAAGATTTTATTTGCTGGTGGTACTATAGTTTATGTGATTTCCTTATGGTGGTACGCGATAAACAAAAGGTTGAGAACCGCTGCACTATAGGCAACGGTGACATTTAGGGTTGTTACGTTAAATAGAGCCCTTTATAGATGTTATACAAGAGCAGAATAGACCAGACTAGATAAGACAAGATCGGATAAGACAGTATGTGATCGGACAAGACCGGGAAAGGGTCCGGCCTTTATATAGAGATATCTTACCTTTTATATAATAGAGCCGCGTGCGGTCCAAGAGCTGGGTTGGATATCTCTGGTCTAGTTTAAATTGCAACTGGCACTATTTGCTTTAATGATGCATATTTTGTATTTATACTAGTATGAAAAATTTTGTATATATCAAAATTTTCTATTAAAAAATCATTATTTACAAAACAATTTTCAAAATAAATTGCTATGATCTTTATACACAAATATTTCTGTTGTAGATACATACTGTACATTCTAATTTTTTAAAAAGGTGTTTTTTAAAAATCTTGTAAAATACTTTTTCCAAAAGTGAGATTAAAAGTAGACCTAATATTTAATGATTTGTTGCAGGTAAACTTATTTTTGTTGTAGGGTTATTTCCGTCTTTAATTAAAGGAAATTATGAATCCCTGTCGATATTAAGCAGATGTTAGTTTTCTATTTGAAGTTATAAAAATAGCCGTAGATTAAAATCTAACAATTTATTTATTTTACGACTGCACAATGTCATGATTTATTCATAAGAATAAAAAATGTCTTAATTGTAAAATCTTTATTAAAGCAAACAGAGCAAAAGAGGATAATAAATTATTTTAAATAGAGAATGAGTAAAGTAAACAGTGCAGGTTTCAATAAGTCTGTTTGCTTTTTCTATTTCCCCTTAATCCCTTAAATAAACTTGAAAAAAGGGGAAGTTAAAAGTTAATTTTGTGTGTTTAAGGATTACAATTTATTTTTTGTGGGGTTGTAAGAATTATCTTTTCGTTTCGAATATATCAATTGTGGAACGTTTGATTGTCTCTCCGTTTGAAATATTATTTGAACGAGGCTGCGGATAAATCTCAATCAGACATAATTAATTTCTCACGGGCGAAATCAAAGCGACCGGTCTCGAACAAGAGAGACTTGATTGAGACGTCACTCCGGAGTAGTATAAAACGGTGTAATAAATTACCAGTGTTACCCCTGTGTAAATGACTCTGCACTCTGGATTACAAACGCTTACTGATAATTAAATTGTTGGGTACCGAGATGGACCAGTTCACGCTATATTTTACACCCAACAGCTTCCAGCAAAAAACGATTACATTGTATGTAAAGATGATACTTTGTTAAATATGGTTTTAAAGATTAAAATAAACGTTAATATATATTTACTCAAGTATTTTGCATTTGTTTGAAACTTTCGAATACGGATTTGTTAAATTTTGTATAATAATAATCTTATATAATAAATCTTATATTATATTCTGTATAATAATAATTTTATTTGTCAAAGGCGGTTTTGATGAACACATGTTAAAAAATCAATGTGGTGTTCAATAATGATAAAATTTACAAGCATAAAAGAACTAAGTATGTACAATTTCCAAAAATTGTTCAAAATTTCGCCCCTGTGTTAATTGCGCCCAGAAATGGTGGGCATGTTCTACACACAACTGTTCAACACGCTTCAGTTACAAGTAGCAGTAGCTCCTCAAGTGCTCTGACTGGAGTTTCGTAGGTACACTATGGTTCCCAGATGACTCTCTAACAATCTAATTATATCTTTAAAGGTAAAGCTGTAAAGCTGTAAAGCCTTCGAAGAATTAAAAAAAATCTTAGTTGTTCCTCAAAGTTCTACAAAAACGATTATTTAAGGCTTTATATTTTCTCTTAACTTCCTCAAGGATCAGCAAAAATCTAATCAGTTCTGAAGCTTTTACATTAATCTTGTTAATTTGTAAATGAACAAGAACAACGTAATTATTTCTTCAAAAATTAAGCTGTGTCCTTCGAAGAATTCGAAGAAAAAAGAAAAAAATAATTAATAAATAAAAAGCTAGCTTGTTTCTCTCGGTTCTACAATAACGATTTATTTAATGCCTTATATTTATCTGTTTTCTTCCTCAAGTATCATCAACAATCTAATCTGTGTTTAAGTTCTATATTAACATTATTCATTTCTGAATGAACAAAAACAACATTTGTTCAATGATTTAGAAAATCCTAGTAAAATATTTGAGATTGTACCACAATCCAGTTAGTTCCAGAAGATTTTTCCATAACCTGGTTTTTAATCCACAATAATAATAACTTTTACAATAAAGGATCTACAATAATATTCGAGATTCTAAAATAATCTAGTTAGTTCCACAAGAATGCACAATATTCTAATAAGCTCAAGAAGTAAATAGGAGACTCTTGACTCTCGTGGATAATGATGCTCTTCCTGATAAGTTGGGTTCAATCCATTCGCCGAGATACTTAAATTTCTCAGTCCTCTTGATGCTTCCCTGCTCTAGTAACATTTCTCTGTTTGCTTCTATGATGTTGGTGAAGAATTTTGTTTTCTCCAGCGACACTTGAAGACCCACTTTGGCAGCTTGTTTTCGGAGGCAATTTACGAGCATTGTTGCTATCTCAAGAGAATCAGCAAACAGTGCCATGTCATCTGCAAAGGCCAGACAATCTACAACCAGTCGTTCGTTCTTACGTCCCAGGTAGATATCACTCTGAGCAGCCAAATTGATCAGCTCCTTGCGCCATTCTCTCATAACATTTTCAAAGACACAGTTGAAGAGAAGTGGGGAAACTCCATCTTCCTGTCTTACTCCAGTTTTTATTTCGAAGCTTTCTGATATCTCGCCTCTAAATATAACCTTGGAATGGGTGTTGGTCAAAGTTTCTAGGATAAGTCTGCGGGTTCTGTTGTCTAGCTCTAGTTCCTGGAGCACTTTGTTAAGCGTTTCTCTCTCAATGGAATCGTATACCTTGCTAAAATCAACAAAGATGACGACCACCTTGCGGTTTCTCATCTTGGAGTATGCAAGTACAGCTTTAAGATTGAGGATCTGTTCAACATAGGATCGGGTTTTCCTGAAGCCCCCCCTGGTATTCTCGCAGTTGACTTTTCAGCTAGTTTTCTGCCCCTGTTTGCAACGCCTTCGAGAAAATCTCGTATGTTATCGGCAAGAGAGAAATTCCACGGTAGTTGTTTAGATCAGTAAAATATCCCTTTTTGTGAAGCGGATGGATCAGAGCAGATTTCCAATCGGGTGATAATATCTCTGTATACCAGATGTCTTGGATGATCTCGGTTAGCTTGCGCACGGCATTGTTTCCATCACCTTTTTATAGTTCAGCAACGATAGAGTCCTCGCCAGCTGCCTTATTATTCTTAAGAAGTTGAATGATCTGTCCAACTTATTTCAATGAAGGGGGCAGCTAGTCCGGGTTTGGTGTGGTTTGTTTATAGCCGAAGCCTTCGCTGGGTGGGTCAAAGTTGATTGGATTTTTAAAGTACTGAGCCAAAAGGTGGCAGTTGTCTTTGTCGTTATAAGCCAGTTTGCCTTGTGAGTCTCTGAAGTGGAGGTTGAAGGTTCCAAATAAATCTCTGGATTTATTCTTAGCAAAGCTCTCTTCAATTTGGGTTAGTTGGTTTTGCGTGAAGGTTCGTTTAGTTCCTCGAATTATCTTGGCTGTAACCTTTCTTTGTTCCAAAAATTTATGAAAATTTTCCAAGGTGTTTTTAAAATTCCACTTCAGACAGGCTGTCTGTCTTTGGGCTATTGCATTGTCACAGTCTTCAGTCCACCACGGATGCTTCCTTCTTCTTGCGAGAGGGGCGAGTTCATTGGCCGCCTTGACAAGAGTCTCTTTCAGTTGGTCCCAGCTGTTTAGATCTTTATTGTTCAGTCTCTGACTTACACCTTGACTGTTCCTAAGTCTTAAATCTTACTATTTTGGAGGTTCTGTGTAATCTAGTGTTTATAGGCTGAAGTCTTATTTTGATCTTTGAGACACCCGGTATATTTCTAAAATTATCATAAATACCTCAAACTTTTGTTAAAATTTAGTTCTGAAACTTTTGTAGAAACATTTCAAGATTAAAAGTTTATATGAATCTCATATATATACTGATAAGATTTTATGAAGTTTTATGCATATGAAATTCCGTTATTTTTTTAAATTTCATTGATCTATTTTATTTGATATAAGTTTCAAGGTTATCCTCAAACAAATGTCCGGCGTAGTGACCCAAATTAAAATTTCATGTGTTCCTCACTAACGTGACCATTCGATATGGTCTGAAGACTAGAAAATGTTAAATATTTGCAGCGATTTCTTAACTACACATGTGAATAAAAAATTCTCAAACAAACATGATACAATATGGTACAAAACAGTCACAACAGTATTTTTCAGAAATATTATAACAAATTGTGAGATTATTATTTGCGAGTTTGGAATTAATAATTTCGAAAGGATTTTAAAAATATTTGTTTTTCAGTTCTATTTCGTATTTGTTTTCATGCATTCACAAGTTAAATTTATTTAGTATCAAAGAAAGTAAATGTTTACGCCACGGCTTCCTATAAAAGACATCAATTTATAATTAAAAAAGGGAAATAGCTCAAGTAGAACATGGAATTTATTTACTTCAAGATTTGTTTATAGTTCAAGGAAAGTTTTATAATAAATAGCTAGACAATGATACTTAACCTTTCAATTGTATAAATATATAAATTTCGTTTGTTAAATCAGCTATAGATTTATTTCCTGCAATGCTAAAACTAATGGGGAGCATTAAAATCATTTCAAAATCGATTTCTATTAAATCTACTATGTAGAATACAATGGAAATATTTATAATAATCGATATTTTATAATACGTACAAAATAAAACAAAAATATGTTCTATTTATTATTTAAAATCCTACAAAATTTAATGAATTTTGATAAACAGCTATACATGTATTTATACATATATGACGAAAATCATATCAATCAATTTTAAACACAATTAGAAAGCTAAGAATGTTAAAACATCCTAAGTTTCTAACTTTAGTTTGCAGAAGTTAAAACAATCAAGTTTATAAGAAAATACAGGAACACACTGATAAAACATTACTGATTAAATTAAACACGGAAAAATAAGCTTGTGAAATTGTGAAAATGTTTAATTTAGCACATGAATTAAAGCAGAATTAAAATTGTTCCATATATGTTTAATTAAGAAAAATTAAATATTATTAATTTATCCTTACGAAGTAACGTAAACCGATTTTGATACAGCATTTACAGTTTCATTGTTATGGACAATAAATTTAACGTATTTCTTCCGCACGTAATCTAATTAAAAGAGTATTAAGAACCATATAGGCTTGTGAGTGTAGACCGAGGAGTGAGTAGTGTGTGGTTATGCCGAAATTCGTTTTGTCGAGGTTTACGCCGTTGATGGCCCGTGACGAAAAATCCCGACGTTCCGTTGATTTATTACCGCTGTTCTCTAACAGGAAATCTCTTGTTTTGAGTCTGCAGTCATTAATAAAAAAAATGTATATATATATATATATATATATATATATATATATATATATATATATATATATATATATATATATATATATATATACATATATATGTAACACATAATCAATAATACTATTCACAGATTATTCACAGGTCTTCTCCGAAAAAAAAACTGCGTATGAAATCGGAAATAGTCAACATTGAAATGGTTTAAAGCTTGTATTTTCTTTTAAAACATTATGTATATGAAATTTATTTTTAAGCAATTATCATTACGGTTTTTGTCTGGTGTAATACAAATTTATCGGCGTGTATATAGTAGTACCTAATGTTAATGTACCTTGAATAATTTATAGCAGTTAAACAGTTACTTTGTGTGTGTTAATTTACTTCTAACCTTAACGTGTTAAGGCAGTGCAAAAATACAGCTGTAAATTACATAAATTATTGGAAAGTTATTGTAATTTTACAAGGAATTAAAATTGTTTTTAAGTTGATTTGTGTATAGAGAGATTCATTTCAATCTTAAGTAATTCGAAAATATCGACTAAATAGACAGGACAAGTTTAACTAATAGTTTACTAAGAAGATAGGAATACAGGGAAATCAATTTTGGAATAAATCTTATCTAAGGGAAATGTTTATAGGAAATCATAAACGAATTTGTTTTGTTAAACTGTACAACCAACAGGAGGGAAGTAAAATGTTAACCCCTTCACCTCGTATGTTGCCGTACTGGCGACATTGTACGGATACTTATAAATACACTCGTATTATAAATACGAGTGCAAAGAGTTAAAATCATTAGAAAAATAAGGTTCCCAACCCCTGGTCAACATAACAGCAGGGAACAGACAAGACTAGACGGACGAGACTAGATAGATAAGACTAGACAGACAATACTAGACAATACTGCCCCCGCTGGACAAGCGAAAGCCTTGATGGAGGTACACACAGGAGAGACTTTAACCAACAGGAACATGACGTCACTCACGAAGGACACAGGGAGCTTTCCAGGGAGACCACTCGATCCAGCTAGTGCTGGCGACGCCATACGTATTTTTCTTCTGGTGCGTCTTGCTGTCAGCCCAAAAGATTACAACTAGCTGACTAGACAGAGACAGAGACTAGACATAACTAGGCGGACAAAACTAAACACACAAGCCTAGCTTGGGAGAAGTAGATGGGCAGGATTAAACAGTAAAGAATAGACAGACAAGTGTAATTAGAGATGATAAAAATGGAACAGAGAATTGTAAAATCAATAGAAACTTGTAAGATCGAGGCTCGTAAAGCATATTCAAGACTGGACAGACAAGACTTGTTTGTCAAGTTTGGACAAACCAGACTAAACGAACAAGAGGTGGACAGACAAGACTAGGCAAGCATGACTAGACAGGCAAGACTATACAAACATGACTAGACGAACGAAAGTAGGAAAATCTGGATATATAAGACTTTTTTTTAAGTGGTTTGGGGGAAGCTCTCACTAAACCCACTATTCCACTTTGATTTCTGGTATGCGTCACCTCGGTATGGCATATTTTGTATTTATTCAGGGTGGGCAGCTCGGACGGTTACTGAAAACCACCCTAGTTGCGTTTTCCCGACCAGGTTTTGAACCCGGGTCTCCTGCATTGAATGGCAGACATTTTGTCAACTACACAAGCAAGGAGGGCGGGGGAGATATAACTAGACGGACTAATTAAAAAATTAGTAGAAACACGTCAGGTCGAAGCTTGTAACGTATATTCATCATATTCACCATATATATGGTCGCGAACATCCATTAATGGATATGCGCAGAACAAGAAGAAGAATACAGCCGTTAGTAGACAGATACGCCTAGACAAAGGTAACAAACCGTACAAGATTAAACAAACAAAACTATACAGAAAAGACTAGGCGGATGGGCCTAGACACACACGACTAGAGACACAACAATAGCCAGAGATAGATAGACAGCATAGACAAGACCAGTTTTTATATTTACTGTCAAAACTATTAAATTTTGCTCTTTATCAGTTCGAACATTAGTTATGACATGACTCCTTAAATTATTAGATATACATTCCTGTTCATGCAAAATCTTAAATGGGAAATGAATAAAATGTCCACCTGAAGAATTTAATTACCTTTGTATCGTGATGTGCTTCAAATATTCTAGTTGTGTCCGAAAGGACGAATTTTGGACCGCTTCTATTCAGAGACACAAGGGCAGCGCAAATGTTGTTAAAGTTGTTTGCACCTAGAGGAACATGTCCTCAACTTCTCGTAAAAATAGCTATAATAACGACTTTATAGTCGCTTTTTAAAAAATAAAAAGACGATTTTTTAGTTCTCATTCTTTCGAAATATGTCTCCGATATCCGAAAAGTCGGGAGATTTCAATTCCCATCTCCGACCTCATAAAAAGTTAATATTTTCGTTAAAAAAGTCACCGTTTTTCGACTATTTTAATTTTTTGATTATAAACAAATAGAACTAACTCCTTAAATTAGATATTTGAAATATTCATCAAGATTCTGATGCATTTTTGTAAGAGCAGCAACTAAAAAACAGTTCCATATGTTGATTGCAACCCGATATATCTATGTTTATGTGTTTTTGCTATTTACCATTGTTGTAATTAAGATTTTTGCAAAATTTAAATTCGTGAGCTTTATCTACACTGTTGGGCATGAAATTCAATACTAATCCCTTGGAACGTTGGTCTTATTGCAGATAATAATTTATTCCCATCGCTCGCGCGCGGATCAGCGAGAAGTGTTGACCGCCCGGCCGGGAGGCGCGGCACCCCGAGCAACTAACAATTAGTAACAAATTCAATAAATTCCTTAAAAAATGTTCGTATAGAGTTGTATTTTTTAATTCAGCTTTTTTTCTCGCAAATGTGATAATGCTATTACTTATCGCAATAACTTACATTTATTATAGTAAAAAAAGAACACTTTTTTTAACGAAAATGTATTTTTTTTGTATCGAGTATCTACTTAATGAAAAGAAAGCTCCTGATTTTTTGCTACTCAGTTAACCTACCCCAGATATGGGAATTTGAAAACTGCAGATTTTCCTAGACCGGAGATTGTTGCTTAAGTATTAACGTAGATCAATAGTATTACACGTATCTTTTGGGGAGGACTTTCCCTAGATAACGGATGAGTTTTGAAATTATATGTTGATAAATGACCGACAACGGGAGCAAGCAACATTTTTATTGCAATTAACTGCGTTACTAAGAATATTTGCCATTTTTCCATATGAACTAATTTATAGAGGACATTATGACGCACTACATTTGTAGGAAGCATTTTTCGATGAAACGCATTGATAAAATTTAAATAAAAAATCGAGTTTTAATTTTTAATATACGCAAACTTGAGGGCATTTTCCTGTAGGTCCGAAAAACCTAAAACAATTGAGGGTTCCAATGGGGTTTTTGAACAGGTGTCATGCCTATTTCTAGTGAACTATTCCTAGCTTCTTCTGTCCGAAGTGACGAATCTATTAAGGTTGTTAAATTGTAAAAGGTTTTTTTTTCAATTAACGCTCCGTTTTATTTGTTTATCTGAAATGATATCTTTTACACTGATTTTTAAAGTATGTAAGGAATTAATAGAAAACTGAAATTGCAAGCTATTGTTGTTGACCCCCTTTTATATTTACTTCTTTGTATTGGTTGATTATGGAAGAAACATATTTCCAACGCAATTTTAATTAGATGATACGGAAGAGAATTTGAATGAATTTATAGCCCATGAAAAAAAATATGGTAAACATTAGTTTTAATGTAACCATAAAGGTACGCCAATTAGACGGTCTTTTTTACATTCCCGACGCGTAATGTCTCGCATGTGTGTTTTTTAAGGTTCTAATTATAAAGTGTTTGTTCGTGTGTGGATCGTTTTCTAAGGGCGATCGGGAGTTAATGAAGTCAGTCAGTCGGCCATGGGTCACCGCCATCATCAATCAAGAGACATATGCTTTCGGACATGTGTTGGGCATATGGACTTGGTTCCAAAACCGAGAACGCAGCAAGTTCTCAGAATTTAAAATACATTTATACGTCGTTTCGCGCAACGACAGACGGAGATATCTATACTTGTCTTTCGGCCCATTTAGTGCGCGCAGCCCCATCGCTCTAATTCAATTAAAACTCAAAGGATTAAAATCTGGTATTTGGTTTAATTGCTGGCAATTTGTTACGGTTGCAAATTAGAGCGCTGGACCAACAAGACACAAACAAACTCGCAGCCGTCTCTCTTCTTTCAATGCCTTATTTTTTACTTCATTCCCGATCGTTTCCAGTTGCTATAAAAGTAAATACGACGTCATTGCGTTAATATGAAATGAACAATGGTTGTACACTTTACAATGCTGATTTATCCGGTTTTAGCTTTGCAGAAAATTTATTACCTTGCTTTTTTGCCCGCAACCGACGTCTCTGGAATCAATGGAATATCATTTTCCGAACGCCGTAAATCAGCAGCAACGCGCAACTATGCAATTTATGAGTTCATTTCAAAATCCTAAAAAAAAAAACAACAACCAAAAAGGTAACAAATGAAACAAAAACTAATTTAATCAAAATCGTTATTTATTTAATAGGAATATGCTACCACCTTGTATTTACAAAAAAAAACAAAAAAATGAGGTAGCGCTAACGTACAAAAAAAACTACTAGGAGTACAGTATGTACATTTTTCAAAGTGTGTTTTGCTTTGGCGACACTTTGTATAGAGGAATTATCTGAAATAAATTAAAAAATAATAATAATAAATCGCAACGCGTTCACAAAGCAAAACACACCGGTTACAAAAATCAGTGCACCATTTTGAATTCTAAGAACAATATAAAAAACTCGTTTTTGTTTTTGGCGATACAGGAAGACAACGATGCTATGCCTATCTCTCTTTTCTTCGTTTAATTACATCCTCCAGAAATCGATTCGCTTTTACAGGAAGACATAAAGCCCTACTAATTAATATTTAAATAAAAAAAGAATAAATGGGTGTTATTTTTTAATATCTGTGCTGCTTAAAATTTAAAATACATAGGAACAAATTTCAGGTACATATACAAGGATGACTCTTTGCAAAAAATTTTATTCAGGTAAATTATACGCATATAGAGCGCAAACAAATTAATAGGAACATAAAATGTGCTATTGTCGCTTTTTTCAATAAAAATAAAACAAATTGTACATTTAGAGGAAACCTTGTACATGCACAAAAAAATATATATCAAAATATATCATATAAAGTGCACGAGTTTAATGTGTGTAAATTGTACATTAACTAGAAGTGTTTTTCTTTTTGGGGACACTAATAATAAATTAATTTTTTTTTGCACCTTAAATATAGGAATATGTGCCCCAAAATAAAACTATTTACAAATATTTATAAACATACTCATTAATTTTTGCTTTAATTCGTATTTTACACTAATTTAATTCGTCGTAGTACACGCATTCTCTTTTTTTCTTCAAATAATCACAAATATTTTTTTATTCAGAATTATTTTAACCACTTTTCAGTGTTTACATTATTTTTTTGTCGATATGATTTTTTTAGTTCCTAAATATTTACAAAACCTTGGGAACTTAAGTACGTTGCTCACGAGCAGTCTAGCGAAGATGGGCTACCGGGAGGTAGCATGAATTGGGGACTGTGGGGTCCTAGGGACGATACACCCATGGAGCCAGGGCCAGGATACAAATCCAAATCACTTAGTCCATCAGAACCTGAACACTTATCCCCGGATTTGCCTTCTTGTTTAAGCATCATCCTCCGCCATTTCGCTCTCGCGTTTTGAAACCAAACCTGTAATCCAGAAAAAAATATATTGTAAATGCAATTGGTTGGGAGCATGTAAGATTGTAAAACAAGTGTGCGTACATAATGGAAGACGGCTTAGATGAAAGTAGAATTGTTAAATTTTATTATTCAGAGAAGAGTATTTTAATGAAAATTACATGAGAGTCCGATCCGAGGTGCACTAATCAGGTGACTAAAACGTCGACGAAAGCGGCTGTTTCTGACCGAATAAGGCTGCCACTATTAATAACAATAAAATAAACGTGGTGATAATAGCATTACAAGAACCGGATGGTCGCGAGGCCGTGGAGGAATCTCGGACGGACCATTATCATTTGTTAGTCTCGCTCAATATGGCCGACTTGCAGAAAACGTACCACTTTTTTGATACAGCACCGGCGCTATATCTATATGAATAAATATTCTCTTGGGGACTTAATTGGTACCGATAACGAATTCCGAAACTGCAATGCACGGGTTATCAACAACCACACGAAACATCTTAAGAACGGCTTGTAAATATTCAAAGCGCGCACAATTTCAGATAATAATGTAAAGCCGCATTTTTAAACTTAAAATATTTTGGAATATACTCTGTGACATGAGTAAAGATAACAACTAAATTAATTAACAATATAATCATACGCTGTTATCAAAACATATCAACTGAACCTATGCTATAATAAATAAAAATATCAATATCTATCTGCTAGTAACCAAATTTACAGAATTGCAATTTTATTATAATTGCTATAATTAAATTAAAATTGTAATTATATTACTTCTAAAAATTCATCAATTCTTGAAGAAAAATGGAACACAAATCAAATCAACACCCACAAATATCTTATCTTATCTCATGTTTTTGATAGCTTTCACAATTTCATTTTATGGTAAAAAAAATTATGCGAATCTCCACCACGAAACCAATCTGAAAATATTCTAATAAAAAAATAGTAAATTTGTTCAGGATTTCAAACGGGCTTTTTGCTTTCTTTATATCAAAAAGTAGCATCGTAAAACATATCAATATATAATATAACCTTGATACTCAGTAATCAGTTCAGTAATCCGGCGCTCTGGAGAAACACGTGTCTTTTCTTTCCGCTGTCCCTCGTAAAGTCCAAAGGAACACCCTTAAACTTTGAAAACTTCATTCGCGATTCTGTCCAAGCTAACTCTACTGTACAATTGTCTTCAGAATTTTTACAAGAGCTCTCCAACAACTGTTAAGTGGATGTTAAGCTGACAAACGATGACATAGTTTAATTTCTAATTTGTTCTACAGATGACAATGAAGCTAACGATGACTTGAATGTTTGAAGTTGGCGAACTGTAGCAAAAGCTGACGCGTTTAACCTTCTCAATGTTTGTTCGAAATGGGCAGAAGAAAAAGCCACCGCAAGTGTTAGTGGGGAAAAGATTGCCAGAGTGCATTTTGATGAAATGTTTAAGGCAAAGAAACAAAAACCAAAACTTTTGTATAATATTGTTTCAGTTATTTTTACTTAATACTATTTGTTCTTAGTCTGTACATATTTTTTTGTATGTACACGTTTATCTATATAGATACATATTTTATTCTTGCAGAAATACAATTGTACATAAAATATGTAAAATTGTTCTTGTTTTGTTTTAATTCTGAAAATCCGATTATTTATATACTGTATAATCTATATGAAACTTGAAAACAGTTCTATTGGATAATCTACAAGAGCATATTTTATTAGAATAGCTACGAACAAATTCTTGTACAAGTGTAATAGTAAACCAAATATCAAATCTATATCTTCATCTATATTTCAAAATATAGAAGAAGCAAGATTTTTAATTTCCAATACTTTTATGGAACACATTAGATTTTCATTCTATTTCGTTTCGTTAAATGGTATGTTACGCTACATAAATCGTAGGAAAGAAATTGAATAGGAATATCGTAGGAAAGATTCGACATCTACGTTTTTGTTTTTCCAAAATTTATTGAATTTGTTACATTTACCTAAAAATGTCAAGAATTTTTTTTTATATACCTACAAAATTTCTTTTTTATCTAACTAGTAGATATTTAATTGAATTTCCTATAACAAATTTCAAACAAATTTTCAATAATTAAAAAAATAAAAATAAAATAATAAAAAAAAATACTCTGAATTGAAAAATTCACTGTTTCACCACTAATTTTTGTGAATATTTTATATAACTTGTGAAGTGTGAAAGTGATCAACAAACATTCTTAGTGCAAGTTCAATCTTATCAATTTGCAATCCTTCTTGAAATGACCTTCCATAGTCGAAACTCGAGTCGTGTAAAGTATGTAGATTTATATAACCAAACAAGTTGTATAATATATTCACCAGAATTAGTTGTAAAAAAATAGTAATTTCTCAATTCGGAGTAGTCAGATTACCACGTAGTACCGGTCACATCTTTTCTGCAAAAATAAATATTTTTATGCTTTGATTTAATTCTACTACTAGTGCACATTAAAAATATTTGTATATGAATTTGAAGGAATATTCGGTTTTTAGGAATAACTCCAGAGATTTCTTAGGGACCTTCAAGCAGACACAGAAAATACGCTCTTCTGCCAAGCCTCCACTTCAGAGACTCACAAGGCAAACTAGCTTTTAACGACAAGGACAACTGCAACCTTTTAGCTCAGTACTATAAAATCTCAACTCTACTCAACTGTGTTCCACCCAGCGAAGACTTCGAATATAAACAAACCAAACCAAACCCGGACTCGCCCCCTTCATTGGAAGAAGTTGGTCAGATCATTAAACTTCTTTAGAATAATAAGGTAGCTGGAGAGAACTCTTTCGTTCCTGAATTGCGGAAAGGTGCTGGAAGCAATGCCGTGGGCAAGCTAACCGTGGTCATCCATGACATCAGGGAAACAGAGAAATTTCCACCCGATCGGGAAATCGGCTCTGATCCATCCGCTACACAAAAAGGGAGTTTTTACTGACCTAAACAATTACCGTGGAATTTCTCTCGTCACGGTAACATACAAGATTCTCTCCAATGCTTTACAAACAAGGGTAGAAAATCAGCTGGATAGTCAACTGGGAGAATATCAGGGAGGCTTCAGAAAGAGCCGATCCTGTGTTGAACATATCGTCAATCTTAAAACTGTACTTGCATACTCCAAGATCAGAAACCGCAAGGTGGTCGTCACCTTTGTTGATTTGAGGAAGGCCTAAGATTCCATTGATAGAGAAACGCTTAACAAAGTACTACAGAAACGTGGGCTAGACAACAAACCCTGGCGACTCCTAGTCTTAGAAACCTTGACCAACACTCATTCCAAGGTTCAATTTAGAGGCGAGATCTCAGAAAGCTTCGAAATAAAATTTGGAATGAGACAAGGAGATGGACTTTCCCCACTTCTCTTCAACTGTGTCCTTGAAAAGGTTATGACAGAATGGCGCAAGGAACTGATCAACCTGTGTGTTCTGAGTGGTATCTACCTGGGACTTAAGAACGATGGACTGGTTTTAGATTGCCTGGCCTTTGCAGATGACATGGCACTGATTGCTTATTCTCTTGAGATGGTAATAATGTATGTAAATTGCTTAAGAAAACAGGCCGCCAAAGTGGGTTTCAAGTGACGCTGGAGAAAACAGAATTCTTCACCAACATCAAAGAAGCAAACAGAGAGAAGTTACTGGAGCAGGGAATAGATTGAACCCAACTTATCAGAAAGAGCATCATTATCCATGGGAGTCAACAAGTTAGAACTAGCCTCTCAACTAACTAAGAACACCTGCAACAAGAAATGGCTGTCACACAACCTGAAACTTAAGCACTACACATCAGTCTTTATTTATTATTACTTAATTCAAGTTATGAGCGCGTTTTTCGTTTATGTCGTTGAAAGGTCCAAAGTCCAATTGTTCAATCTGTCCTTCCAAAAACTGCAAAAATGAAGATTAAAAAATTGTGCAATAATCTATATTAGACGGTCTAATTTCTTCGTCAGCCTAGTGCCATCCACTCCTGGATGTAGGTTTCTCCCAGTTCCTTCCATGTCTGTTTGTACGGTGCAGTTCTTATTTAGGTTTTTCCCGCGATTTGGACGATGTCGTCTCTCCACCGTTTTTGAGGTCTTCCTGTAGATCTCTTACTATCTCTGGGTCGCCATTTTATTATTTTGTTGGTCCATCTTGCCGGATCTTGTCGGGCCGAGTGTCCTGCACAACGCTATTTGAGTAGAGCAGTGCGTTGTGTAACATCTGTGACCTTGGTTCTTCTGCGTATTTCCTCGTTTCTTATTTTATCCCTTGAGCTAATACCTAATATTGTTCTTTCCATTGCTCTCTGTGTTGATCTGAGTTTATTTGCGCTTTTGAGAGAATAATGTTATTGATAGTAACTTGGATTTGCTCGTTGCTCATTA
Organism: Phosphuga atrata; assembly: GCA_944588485.1. Lineage (NCBI taxonomy): Eukaryota > Metazoa > Arthropoda > Insecta > Coleoptera > Silphidae > Phosphuga > Phosphuga atrata. The sequence continues at coordinate 33,148,627 of OX155896.1, read as the reverse complement.
TTTTGGTTTTGGCCAGGTTCATATTTAGGTCGATGGTTTTAGATGATTGGTGGAGTTGTTCTATCAATATAAAATTGAAATTAAATAGAGAAATTGGAAATCAGAGAGAGGAGAATCGTCAGGAACATCCTGGCCCGGTAAAGGAAGATGGGGAAATCCGAAGGCGACATAACTCTGAGCTCTACGAACACATTGAGAGCCTCTCTGACTTTGCAAGGAAAAGAAGGGTAGCTTTCTATGGCCATGTTGCAAGATTGCCTCCAAACCGACTAACCAACCGTCTGTTCACCTTCTGGCAAAACAAGAAGGTTCGTACCACTTGGTTGACAGAAACCGAGAAGGATATTAAAGAACTTGGAATAACAGATCTCCAAAACAGACAGTCTGTGAGACGCACCTTGAAGGAAGTCCGTGGATTTCAGGAAAAATCCCGAAGAAAAGGTACCCCCTGTACAGAAGAGAGAAAGGAGTTACACCGGCAGAAGATGCGACAATACTGGGCAAAGATCAAAGCACAACAGTAGAACAAGCGTAGCCAAAATTAGGCCTATTCGAAACAAGCAGAATAAGAAGATATGTTTTTATAATGCACGCGTAATATTAACAGTTTTTCGTAAGAATTCGCATTTAGTGTTATTATTAAAAAAAAAAACTATGCGCGTAATAAAAAGTCTTATCAATTATAGTTTTTAATGATTAATGATTTTTTTTTAATAACAGAGCACAACAGTTTTCTCAATTTTGATTTTTATAATTTGATAATAATTAATAACTGAAAATAATTTCAACAAAAACTTAAAAAGTACACAGGATTCTGCTAGTGTTTGCGTACTATTTGATTCAGGGCTTCTTAAACTATGGGTCGCGACCCCAAATCGGGTCTCTTAATGAAACCTTGGGGTCGCACGATTCTAATGTAAAACATTTGAATACATTTGTGAGAGTTTGAAAATGGCGCAAAAATGGTGGAAAAACACAGATATTGTAAGTTAATTTTAAAAACTGAAGAGTTAGAATATGGTAGGGGTACGGATGTTGCAATATATATGAAGAGTACGGATGTTATCGCAAAACCGATTACAAGTCAAAATATTGGTTATAGATAATTTTTTCAAGCTGCTCATTACGATCATATAACTTTTACGCACTGCATTATTCATCGGGAGGCCCTCGCAGCAAAAAAAAAAATATCACCAGATTTGAACGATGTGCTTAAAAATGCTGTTAAGATTATAAATTTTATTAAGAGCCACTTTATGAACAGCCGCTTATTTTCAAATCTCTGTAAGGATGTGGAATACGGATTCCCCCTATACAAATTAATTATTACATGCCGTAAGATGGATATAAAGAGGTCAAAGTTTAAGAAGATTTTTGTTATTAAAGGACGAAATTGTAATATTATTAATCGAACAAAAATGTGATTTTGCTACTTTTTTTCAAAATGACCTAGCCATAGGTTATTTTCATTTTACAAGCACATGATAAAGCATGTTATCTATAAGATATTTTTGACAAATTAAACGATCTCAACCTGCCTCTTCAAGGAAAAAATTGTAATATACACTTAACCGCAAAATTAACGCACCACATATACATTTTGATTTATTTTAATTGTCGTCAATATTATCATACATTTTGAAAAACATATTAAGAATAGAACACATGAAGAGAATTATTTCGATAATAATAATAAATTTGACTTAAATAATTGTGGAGAAAAAACGAAAACCAAAAATATGGTTTATTTAACAAAATTATGTAAAATGATAATTATTATTATAGACACGAATATAGCTTCTTTTTAAACGGTTTTGGCTTATCAATAAATAGTGTTACCACCTCTAGATGTTATTACAGCCTGACATCGCCGTGGCATACTTTCAATTATATATCTAATCGTTTCTTGAGGGATATCTTCCATACGCGGATAAGACTTTGTCGCAGCTCGTCTAAGCTGTTAGATGGTGGATGTTGACTTCTAAACCGACGCCCCATTATGTCCCAAAGATGCTTTATTGGGTTCAGATCTGGACTGCAGGCTGGCGACTCTTGGACTTGAATATTAACATAATTTAATTTTTCAGTAACAATATGTGCCGCATTTGGCTTAGCATTATCCTGCATAAGAACGAATCCATACCCAATTTAAGATGCTAAAGGTACCACAAAATGTTCTAAAATGTCTGTTATGTATCGTTCAGAATGCAGACGTCCACCATCAACAATCAAAAGCTCTGTGCGAGCTGTTAGAGATATTCCACCACATACCACCAATGTTGCAAGCGGAATATCTTTTGTTTGGCCATTTGTACACTCTTGGGCGGCGATCAGAACTTACAAGGCAAAACCTTGACTCATCTGTAAATAATACCTGCTCTCAATCATGGATTTCCCAATTCATATGCCTCCTTGCAACAGCCATTCTGTTTCTTCGGTGGTCTACAGACAAATCTGGGAACAGTAGTTGCTACCCGAGGTCGTAGATTTGAAGCACGAAATCTTCTTCTTATGATATCTTGCCTAACGGCGGTGCCATGAACCTCAGCAGCAGTATTTGGAGACTTTGTGCAGTAGTGAACCGTTCCCTCAGTGTTCGAAGCAATAAAAATCGGTCCTACACAACATTAGTAGCTCGTGGTCTGCCTTGACCAGGTCGTCTAGCGTGATCTTTCTTCTCTATAAACCTCTGCAGAACCCTACCGACCGTTGTGTGAGACACTCCATATCTTCTACCAAGTTCGCGATTTGTTAGTCCTTCATTGGTCAAAGTTAGCAAGTTGCATTGCGAGCAGGTGTATTTCACGAATGACAATGATCGTATCTATTGATAAAACAAATGAAAACCAGCTCTAGAAGCGAGGTTTAATTATCGAAAAAACATACTAATTATGAAAAGCTGTTATGACTTCGAGATTAAATAAAGGGGACATCAAAAACCTACAAAAGGCGTAACAATAAACATAAATATTGTACTTACTAGAATCGGAAAACACATATTATTTTTCGAAATAAATAAGAATGTATAAGTGGTGCGTTAATTTTGCGGTTAAGTGTATTTACTTCGAATGATAAAATTGAAAGTTTATTTAAAAAAATCAACATTTGGAAAAGTAGGGTAGAAAAGAATTCGTTCGAAATGTTTTCCAGTATCGATAATTTTATATCCATGAAAAATCGGAAACATTTCTCAAAAATATCTGAAAGACACACACACACAGCTTGGATAGCGATAGGTCATTTAGACAAAAAGTAGGAACATGCATGTATTTCATCTGCCGCCTTTATTACATATTTTTTAGGTTGCGAAAAAATTACAATCATAAATAGGGTCGTGAATGAAAAAAGTTTAAGAAGCCTTGTATTAGAACATAAACTTAACAAATGAAACAAATATAGTATGAATTCCCATCATGAATATCTATTATTACAAAAAAATAATTTTCAAAATTACGATGAATTTAACAAATTTGCTCCAAATTTACTTTACAATTTTTTGCTATAATAAACTGTATAGTTTTTATAAATATCTTCGAAATTGAATTTTCTTCAAAAAACATATGAATTACATTTTTAATATTTGTGGATATTATTATGTAAACCACATTAAATTTATAAATTATTAATTGAGGCGATTATTTTGAAAGTGGTGTATGTCAATTTCCAAAAATAACTAACTACATTTATATTTACATTTCCGCATTATCTTTTCATTTTGAAGAAACTTATCGCCAAATATATATAAAATCATCTAATATTTCAAATATATTTCACGACAATTTTCTTCAAAAAGAAAACATAACGTAGATTTGTAAAGTAGTAAGTAACTAGTTAGTTTTTTAATTTTTGAAAATTGACTTACACCACTTTCAAAATAAACGGCACAATTATTACATGATACATTTTACACAACTATAAAGCGAAGGATATGAAAGTTTATACGAAAATGTTTGTACCAATTTACATGTTTGTGAACTAAGTATTAAAATACAGTTTTATAATTCTTCAAGGCTTGAATGAATTTACAATATTACAAATATTTTCAACTTATTAGAATTCGTACTAATTCCGACTAATTGCCTTCTAAATCGTCATAAAAAAAATCATAAATTTTATTTCGTCAAAAACTTGCTTCATTTATCCAATATTATTTGAAATTCTTGTTCGTAGACGACATTTTGTTGTTTTCAATTTGCTAAACTAAGAATTCTTTATAAATTTATTTACGAATTATTTCAGAAAGCGCAATATGTATGAATAACTTTTCGTACGAATCTATAAATAGTCTTTTTTTTTCTTAAGATTCTTTTTTATTAAATTTCTTCAGATAATCTCTATGCGACCACAAATTTATTAATAGTAAATTATGATACAAGTGTGTGTATGATACAAGTTATGTACAAGAAGGGCTTTTGTGCATAAGTTGGGAAGCTTTAATCGCAATGAGTACACAAAAGCCTTTCACACACGTGTATCATGCATTAATTTATCTACGAAGCATGTTAAAATACTGTTGAAGCTACAAAAAAATAATACTTTCTTACACATGATATTAAAAAATAATGTAATTTTAACAGACAAAATACTTCAAATCATTGACACATTAAAGTTAGAACGGTCCGTGGCAAAAACTGATAACTAGTAAAAACACACAGTGACCGTAACACTATTTGGTCGTTGTCCATGTAATATAAATTAGGTTATGGTTAAGTTAAGTTATATTAGAGCCAGATAAATCCAGACTGAGACGCCGAGACTTCTTGATTAAAAATAAGAAAAATAATTCAGTTTTAATATACAGAGAAGTCAGAAAATGTATGTACAATACGTCTATGTATCTTATTTAGTGACGCGAGTTGATGCCATTGTAACAATAAACAGAAATCGTTTAATAACGAAACTCCATTTTTTTTTTGATTTGGATACTTTTACACACGGTTATAATAATGGCATCCTTCACATACAATAATTTTTTGTTAATTTTGGTGTGCGATTAGATAAATTATCTTTAATTCTGTGATTATCTTGTGTTAATTATTACACAAAATTAAAAAAAAAACGCACAATTTATGTGGGATGTAAATTCGTACGACCTATATTGAAGTTTCCTTATAAGGCTGCTTTATGAAAAATTATGAATCTGAAGATATTATATGTGAAATTTAATTGCGTTACTAATAAATCCTCAAAATGCATATTTATTGACATTTCGAAAATGCAACAGTTTTAAAAACTTGAATTCAAAAAGTTGAATGAAGAATTTGGTAAAAATTAGGCAAAAAAGAAAGATTTTAAAGCTTCTCCAAAATATATTACAATTAGAAATTGCTTTTGAAAAAAAAATCTCAAAATATGTTTCACATTTGTGCCCATAATTATGAAAGTTGTCTAAGTGAAAATTATAAGAGAGTTTATTAGTTATTTCACACAGCATTATTTTAAACTAAATTTATTCAATGTAATTTTTACGATATCGTCAAAAATGAACCATTGGATAGTGGTTGTAATTTCAACAATATATGGAATTCATTTAGTGTTAAAAATGTGGTGTTAAATAACTGATAAACTCATTTTTTTAAATTTTGACTTAGACCACTTACATAATTAAGGGCACATTTGAAAAAGGTCTAGAAATTTCAATAATTTGATCCCATGTGGATCCATCTATCACAAAATTTCTTATATAAGCTAAACAAAATCATATCATATTTGTTGGTACAGAGCGCAAAGGAAAGCTCTTCTCAAAAATTTTATAAAATGTAATATTGCAAATGTGTTTAGTTATGATCAGTGGCGTAACTATATTGTGGCAGGGTTCGCAAAATGCCACGGCCCCCCGGCCTGACGGGGCCCTCGACGTGGGTCGTGAACCATGTTGGTCATTGTCAAATCAGGCATCTAAAAAAATACAAAATGTTTTGATGGAAGGCTATGACGACTGGAAATATATTGTAGATGTCATAGAAAGACACCAGACAGCAAAAATTCACCTGGATTCTTGCCTTAAGTATTAAGAATGGCGGCTACATGGAACACTAGATGAAGAACAGGAGTTCATGATCCAGAAAGAAAAATATTTTTGGTGCCAGGTACCTACTCTCTAGGCTCCTTGATGTTACTCTAACACTTTTAAAGTGTAATTTAGCCTTTCGTGGCCGCAGATAAAACGCAGATAGCAATGATCAAAGTTCTCGAGGAAACTTTAGTTCTCGAGTGCTATTGAGTTATTGGCAAAATACGATCTGATTTTACAAGAATTGTTACAATTTATAATTTACAACCTCTAATATATAATTTACAACTCCTAATTTGCAGCCTCTAAAGTACTTTAGTCTTAAGCCACCAATCTTTTAATTGCCTTAATACGTTTGAAAATACGTTTAATAATACGGCCAAGTGCGAGTTGTGACTCGCGCACCGAGGGTTCCGTACAAACTTGTAAGTAAGGTATCTTTAGGAGGACCAAACTGTATGCAACCCATATGCTTCTGGTGCCTGACAATACCACGCAACACATTAGTGTATTTTCACATAAATGAAATGAAAGATTATTTATACGTTTTATACGCAATGATGTTAACTTTGTTAACGATATGTATAAAACAAATTTCTTAGAAATTATAATCTGTGAAGTTAAGATTCAAATACTAATGTTTAATACTACTTAAGGAACTCTATAGACAGGATATGTAATGTATTATAAATATGTAAATACCGCTTTTGAAAATTACATTTATTAGATGTTTAACTAAGATGCACACAATATTAAACTGTTGGGTAACTACTTCTGTGATTTATTTAAGTACGAAGTGACGATTTTTATCCAAATCCAATGAATTTTCCACGGTCCTCAGATGGTATAGTTACAACACTGGTTATGATTTGATTTTGTCATGTTTTGTCACGAAAATTCAAACAATGTTTTGGAATTTCGAAAACTTTGTATATATTTAAAACTGTATCTACTAAGTTATTTAAAACAGCTAAACGTTACCTCACATGAGCTATAAAATATCTGCGAGGGATTTATAAAAAATTTGGCATTAAAATGCATATCATGTAATTCAAATCTAACAATAAATGATAATTGTATATTTCCAAAACCATACTAATTATAGAGACAAACATACAAAGTTATTAACTCTTATTAAGTCTATGAACAAATATCATCTTAAAACAACTAACTTCCTGGCTAATATCACACAGGATATTGAATTATACAACACAGATTTGATGTTATAACTAGTTACCAGTTCATTTTCTTGGCACTAACAGAGCTAGAGAAATAACATTGCTTTTAAGATCATTCCTTTCCATTAAAATTAAGTGAATAGGCATCTTCATAGCACACCCGTTTCGAGATCTAATTCCCTCTCATCAGTGCAGCTTTGTTCTTTAGAATTATAAATTTGAATGCACTTACATTAGCTTACACACTTTGTACATGACTGGCGAGGTTAGGTTTTGATTTGGCATGTGTGTAAAAAGACATGAACTTAATTTCAGTTATTAATTTATAGGATAATTGATTAATGGTGAAACCATACTAATTATAGATACAATATCACACATATAAACTTATTAAAGCGAAATATAGCTTGAATATATAAATATATTCAACCTGTTAGTAGCTAAGATTAATGTTACATCAAAACCTAACCTTGACCATCATGCACGGGGTGTTGAAGGTAATGTACGTGCATTCCAATTTATAATTCAAAAGAGCAAAGCTGCACTGATGAGAGATAGATCTCGAAACGCGTAGATAGAAATAAATCATCATAAAAACAATATTAAGTCTGTAGTTCTGTTAGTGCCACGAAACTGGACTGGGGCTAGTAATAACATGCAAATCTCTTTTGTATATAGGTTGAATATATTTATATATTCAAGCTATATTTTGCTTTAATCAGTTTGCTTGCAATAAATAATATAACGAGTGTAAGACGCAAACAACTAAAAGAAGATTTATATTTTTACATACTGTTAATATTTTTACATAATATGTTATTAACAAAATTTGTTGAAATCCTGATAACATTTCCTAATTAAACTTAAATTTTTCGTTTACAATTTACATAAATATTTTTCTCATTGAAAATTAAAAAAAATCTAAATTTGTCGACAGTACCTATACCTACTACAGATTATTCATTTCACAATTTATTGAAATCTAAAAACCAAAAAAATATTTTTTATACAATGTTAATATTTCTTAATATTAGATATTATATAGCCTGCGTTATTTACTTTAATATGAGTTAATAAACGAAATTAGATATTGCCAAGATTGCAAATAATAAATACTTATTATCACGGCTTCATTATCCATTGAATTCCTGCAGCTAACAACAATGTCTCATGTGACAATTTTTCGCCGTCGACAAAATGGCGAGTGTGCATTCAGCGGGAACATAATAGAATAGCATTGCGGATGCCGGTAAGACAGAGAGGAAACGAAAAACTCGCGCCTCGTCGACGGTGATCTCGGGGGACGCGAATCCCGGGTAATTGGACCTCCACATCCTGAGGGGTAGAGTGATTTATATCCCTTTGCGTGGGCGGGTGGATTTAAAAAGGCGTGCTTTAATATGCCAGGCTCGTATTGATTTTAACGGCCCAAGAAGTATTCCTGCGGATGGATGCGCACAAGAACATTTATTTTACTGCTTTTAAAGTGATTTATTTCTGCATACATCATCAAAAATAAAAATATTTTGCTTACTATGCTTAAATTAATATTTTTGGCAATAGGTGGTAAAGTGTGGTTTCTAGAGCAAAAGAATTTCAAAGAAAAACTTTGGAGTTTTTTTTTTGTTTGTGTTGTGCGGTAATAAATCTTGGAGAATGTAATTAATTGCATCGTAAGGGAATTAATCCGGCGGATAGAGTTGCGTCGTATGAAAAATTATACAGAACCACGGAGATTAGTGTTCTGAAAATAAACACGACTAAATAAATGCTCTGTTTGTCTAGATAAATGTACCGTATACCACTCCGGGGAAGAAATATGATTTCCGAGATTTCTACGAACGCATTTCTGATCTAAATAATGTATTTTCTCGGCGCACATGCGCACGCCTCGTTCGTTTTTCATTTGATCTCTAATTACGGTTTTCTTTGTTGCAGATTCTGTATCATGTCTATCCCCAAGCAAATATTTGTTTATTTATTTTTCCATTCCTCTTTTTTACAATGAATTACTTCATACTATTAATATAACAGCAAATAATTCCCTACTTTCAGAAAACTTTAGATTTTAGTTTTATCACAAACATTTGATTTATCTAAAATTTATATCAATCTAATCTCGATAAATTGAAACTCATTAAAACGAAAAACTCGATAATTTTCTGGTCAATATCGTTTCCCTATGCACTGTATATATATATATATATATATATATATATATATATATATATATATATATATATATAAATATATATATATATATATATATATATATATATATATATATATATATATATATAAATACTCGACACTTTAAATAGCAATCTCGCGATGTACGCGAAGATACATATTACGAAATCGCGAATCTTAGTTAACTTATTATTGCCGCCCGTAATAGACAATTATGATATCTGTAAAGTGATGATTCGATTTTCGTTTTTAATTTACGATAATAAATTACTCTTATCCAAATTTTTATTTCTAGCTCGTTATTTGAAAGCGCGAAATCCGTAGGTATATTAGTTTCCATACTGTTAGAGCTCTTAGTTCACTTTTACGAAATGTTTACATGAATATTCGTTAAACCCAATTGTAAAAAGACACGCTTATGTGTTTTTAGCCTAAGATAAATAACGATAAATATTTATGTGAAGCATTGCAATTTGCAATTTTGATTTCAAATATTAAATATTTCCCATAGTTCCCACATTTCCTCTGATACATTTGACACATTTTTTCTTGATACTCTAAATCAGGGGTGGGCAAATCTTTTGGGTGTTAAAAATTTGTATTGTTATTTGTGTACCATGACATATGCATCTATACTCGCCTAGATTCAACAATATTGTTGGATTTTCTCATAGAACCAAATACTTCCAGAGAACATCCATAAATGAGCTTCGTATATGAAAAAGTGGCAGGTAGATAACAAAGTAAGCATCAGGGCTGGTTAACATAATAAGCAAGTTATAGGCATGCTTTCGGATTAATTTGTAGCTTTCTTTGCTACGCGTGCTGCATGCGGCCCGCGGGCCGTCACTTAAAAAAGTTATGAAAGATGAATATGAGTATATGAAGCGTATGAAAGTTCATTATTGAAAGATACAATAAGAAAATATACCGCGTTGTTCGAAATCGCTCAAAAGCAAATTTTCCGCATTATTTCCACGATTCGTGTATGAATTCAACATCATGATATTTAAACAAGCTTTACCTTCTTCCTCAAAAAATTCTAAACATTAGTCCAAATACCTATACGCGTAATATGCAATCCATCAATTTTGCTCAATTGGGAGGATCACTTTACTTGATGAACAAACACATTGTATCGAAAAATAAATAACACAGTGTAAAATGAACGTCTTGAGCTTTGACTGTCTACATAAAATAAAAACTATATACTTAAAGACATAAATTTGATTTATTAGGATAGTTTATAAATATTGGATAATTAATATGGCTTTGCCGACAACATGCGTTCACCATACGATGGAAGAAATTAGTCTAATAAATGTCTTTGGGCAACCCCAATTAAAATATGGGGAATGTATTAAGGAAATGACGTTAATGTTCTTATATTTCATAGATTGTCAAAAATCCTTATAGGCGAGATTAGTTTGAAAATGAACAAATAATTGGACTTAAATTTATGGTTCACAATTTGTAATTGCAGTGAAGAAAAGAGAAGTAAAAACAAGTTCGACCGATATTAGACGAAAAGCGTATAAGACAATGTTAAAATATCAGTGATATTTTAGTTATTAGCTGATTTTTATGTGCTATTTCAGTTTTCTAAAATGCAGGTAATATTTAGTGTAATAAATACAATAAATAGTTGTATGTATTTTAATGTTGCGATTAGTTTTGTTGCTGTGTACATTGGCACCAAAGCTACAATGTTATAAAAGTTATAAAATTTCATTAAAGTTTTCAGTAAAGGTGTGAAGGCACCGACGCGGCAGGGCTAGCGTTAATTTTTTTTACATTGGAAATCTTTCTTACTTGCTTGTTTGTATTAATATATTTTATTAAAATTATATATTTAATGAAATTATTATTACTTTAAAAACAGTATCAGAACTAATCTCATAAAATGTTATTTTATAATATATTCCATATCCGTTCGGACTCTTAAAATAGCACTTAACTTATTAATATTAACCAGCTAATATTCTTTTAAGAAAATCTTGAAATTTATTAAAAATATATTAGTTAAAATGTGCTTCAAAATGAAAAGATAACGTAGAAACGTAAATCTTAATAGCTAGCTTGATATTTGTCAAAAATGCTACAAAAAAAATTCAAAATGCACTCAATTTTGCGATTATAATGCACATAATAGGATTTAATGAATTATTCAGTTAATATTTGATGACAAATCACATAAGCGAAATTTCGTTTAGCTCATATGTGTTTATTTACATAATTTGCTAATAACTATGTGTGTATTTTTGGTTTACTAACTGGAAGTAATATTAACAGTAGGTAAATACCTAATTTTTGTTAAAGTTTAGAATAGCTGTTTGTATGTACGATGTTGATGGTATTATTGGAGTTATTTGTTGTGTTACACTAAGGAGTTATTATCGTTATTTGTTGAGTTTGAAAAAGCGGCCATCTTGTCTTTGATACGGATCGATAAGATGAGATAGTAAAATGTACGGCGTTGTATTATATATACACATATATATGTAGACGACGCACACAGAGAGGAAAAGCGGCGGTCTCCATGGCAATCAGTCAGCCGACAGTCATTTCTCAACGGGAGCATTCCGAAACTGCCGCCTTCAGCAATTAGCAGAAATAGAAATAGCTCTCCTTTGTACAGTCGTCCAAGCATTACGCTATCCCGATTAAAACGCGATAACGCGCGTTGGAAATGTAGACGGGGTGAAAAATCACCGAGCAGATGGGATATATGGAACCGATGGCTTGTTCTGATAAGAGCAGGGCGGATTTTGCGAGTTTTGAGACGAAGTTGGTGAAGAATATTACTCTGGTCGCTTGCGTTGGACGTCGCGGCGGGAATGATGAATTCGCGGAACAGTCACGCGGCCGATAAGTCAGGGCTCGTCGCATGCATCACGCGGCCCGTTTGAACTGATCCACTGAGCTACCACCGCTTCCACTAATTATCCGTTTTCCTCCATACAAACCGTATACACACACATACTACATACACTCCTGCAACTGCTTCGCCTCGCAGGAACTCAATGACAGATTTGCACCTCCGCCTCTTTACGCAAACAGCTGCTTATTACTATTTTAAACACTTAACGAACATAACATGATAAATGAATTGCGCTCCCGCAGTTTATAAATAAATCTCAAAGTTACGCAATCAAAGTCTTCCTCTCCCTTCCCAGCAACATCACATCTTCCTCAATCCCTCAATTTTCCCTACATCCTTAATAGTATTTATTTATATGTGTTTTATGTTGCTACAAATCACATAAATGTCTGCTTATTGAAATATTGAAGTTGCACGGATCGTCGGAAGGGCCGCCGCAAGGCCTTCGGGCGGCCTTAACGAGGCCCAAGACAAACAACCTCAGTCGACTGAAAGATTTTAATAGACCCAGTTTTTAGTGCTGGCGGCTCGAACGCGAACGCCGCGCGATTGTTTATTGATGAAAAAGGAGCTGAATTTGCACTCTCTGAAATGTCGAGTTTCATACCCTGTTCAAATTAGACCCCTTGTTTGCCCTCCAAGAACAAAAAATACAACAATATATATATATATATATATATATATATATATATATATATATATATATATATATATATATATATATATATATATATCGTTTGCTGTGTAGATATCTTCAATTATTTTAGACTTTAGGAAGTGTCCTTTGATTATACGACAAAAGAATATTTTAACAAGTCACCGAAAAGATTTCAAGAAGACGTATTGATTATTTACAACCACATCCTTTCGAAAACAACAACAGTAAATTTGGAAGTATTTTTGCACGACAAACACAAGTTTTGCATTTAGTTTACATGTTATACATATTTATTTGACTTGAGCTACATTTCTTTCGAATTGCTATACAATAAATTTTACGACCGTAAATACAGTGCTTCGTATTTATTATATCGTAATTCAGCCTTCATAATGTCTCAAACCTGGTTTAACTCAAAAACCTTTTTTGATCCCTATCAAAAGTTGGCAATGTTTAACTCAATAATCCTGTATAGGTAGCTAGTGAAATCGCTTAAGTTAAACTATGATTTATTAATAGGGTTTATCTACTCTCACACCAAAATGAATACATTAATAAATACATGATTGTATGTGAAGGATGCCATTATTATAATCGTGTGTAAAAGTATCCAAATCGTGCGTAAAAGTTTAATGTAAGTCAAATGATGTTTCGTTATTAAACGATTTCTGTTTGTTGTTACTATGGCAACAACTTGCGTCACTAAACATAAAACATAGACGTAGTGTAAATAAATTTTCTGACGTATAATAAATTTTTTTTTTCTCGGCTCGGTCTCGGCCTCTCAGTCGAGATTTATCTGGCTCTAATATAACTTAACTTAACCATAACCTAATCTATATTACATCGACAACGACCAAATAGTATTCCCAACACTGTCGGTTTTTACTAGTTATCAGTTTTTGCCACGGAGGCGCTGATCGTTCGAACCTTATTGTGTGAATAATTTGAAGTATTTTGTCTGTTAAAATTACAATTTTTAAATGTTATCGGTAAGAATCATATTTTTTTTGTAGATTCAACAGTGTTTTAACATGCTTCGGATATAAAATAATGTATGATACACGAGTGTGAAAGGCTTTTGAGCTCTGATTGCGATTAAATTTCGCAACTCGCGAAAAGTTGTGCACAAAAGCCCTTCCTCACACACTTGTATCATAAATTACTATTATAGATTTGTGAAGATTAAAAACGGGTCAAGTGAAGGCGGAGTGGAGTGTTCTATATAGGATTTGCAAGTTTACCGATTTTTTAATTTACCGGTAATTTGGTAAAATTATTTCTGGTTAATTTTGATTGACATGTTTGAATTCAATTATGCATAGTGAGAAATGTCCTTTATAATCCTTGGAACTTAATATTTTAACTCATGTAAGTATTTACACAACAGAACATTATGGGAAATTCATTGTACATTTGTGATTACTATGAATTGATGATCAATTTTATTGATTTTTTTTTAAATACATTGTGTAAAAAAATAAGTAATAATTTACAAAGATTGTAGAAAAACAACTATTATACAGGCGTACAAATACAACAATTTCTACAAGTCAGCTGTGACACGCGTGTCGTAGGTTCACCACCCCGATATCAATCATCTCACCACTAGTACAGCTTTACTTAAAGGGATTAAAAGGTTTAAAGCTAATAGTTTTTATGTTTTGTTTGATTCATCATATTAAACAAATACATTTCTAAGGTATAACGTCATGGTGGTGGTCGTATAATGCTGGTAGAGGGAAAGGATGATCGTTTAATATTAAATGAAACTGACCTGTAAAACTCTTTTGGGAAGTCCAGTTTTTTGTGAGAGTTGTTTCAGATCCTTGGCGTCGGGGTTGTGGTTAATAGCAAAGTAGGATTTCATTGTCCTTAACTGGTGATGCTTGAAAGAGGTTCTCATCCTCTTCGTCCTTTGGTTGGAGCCAGGCATGCCCGGCGTTCCGGGTGACCTCCCAAACGACATGTCCAAATAATCGGAATTTAAATCTGCAATGAAAGGAAGCAAGTTAAAAATCTAGATCTCTTAAGCCGATTAGACAGCATTCAATGCTAAATAGACAATTATAATCCATTGGATTTATTTTGTGTTATATAATCGGTGGAATATGTAGTGGCGAGGTGTTTTCTGAGTAATGGGCAAGAAGAACGTGAGCAAAGGAATACGTAGAATAGCTAATAAAACACATTGGGGGGACTCGGTGATTTAGAGAATACAAATTTAAGGCGGGTCTCGAACAAGTTCAGGTGGGCGACTGTTTGCTACTTGCCGATACTTCCCAGAGATAGCGCTCCGGTAATAAATTACGACACTTTCCGCATAAAGAGCGCGTTTGCCTGTGCGCAGGAACGGAATTATTATTACCGATAATAAAATGTGTCGGCGAAATTTACACGAGTAATGCAAACAGTAATTAATGTTGCGTTTGCCTCATCGCGGCCGTAAATTAACAATCTTGTTTTTATTGCCTCCGCATCGGTCTTATTGTCGTTTCACTTCAATCCTTTTAACTATTTCGTGCGCTTCATAAATTGCATCTTCTACACCCTTGACGACTGAGTTTTACTATCCATAACATCAAAAAAAAAATAGAAAATTATTTCTATAATTGGAAATAGTTTAAAATGTTAGTTTTTGTCTACGGTTTGTTATACACTTTTAGACTTCAAGTCGTCGGCAGTAAATTTCGCCGGTTTTTTTTAATTGGATGCTCTCAGAAGTCGGTCGCATTCTCGGTTATACATCGCGAGCAGAGCTCCGAAACGTCGCCGAATAAAATACGTCCACCTGTTTCTCAGGTTGTCTTTCTCTGTCCGAGGCCTATTGTTGTGCGAGTATAGGAGGAGAGCACACAAAGGACAGGTCCCGGAGCTCCGGACCCGTTCCTTGTATATATTGGTCTCTATATCGACAGTCGATGACAGCCCCACAATAACCGTAAATAACAGTTCGGACAGATTCCAAACGTTCCGTTCAGATAAGAGAAAGGATCTATTTCTTCGGTTACATTTGCAACAAATGGTTTTCTCACGCCGGACCATTCTCAAAATGTGCGGAAGTAATTTGCATAGTTGATCATTTCAAGATTAGCATAATACCGTAAATACCGCAAAGTGCCATATAATACGAATCTAACAAAATTTTAGAATCGACAGCCAATAAAATATTCTTGTTCAAACAGATATTTGAATGAAACAAACTGAAATAGTGAAAAGATTAATTTGACTAATGCATTAATTTGTAATTCAATATATAGGTATATATATATATATATATATATATATATATATATATATATATATAATTTTATAAAATCGGCCTACTCTGTTATGTTTATTAAGTGAGTGTATTACCAAATTGAAAATATCTGGTTCCGAAACTGTATCACATTCTTTGATAAGTAAGTTCTTTAGTCGTAAAACTGGATTTCTGTTTTGGTGTTTAGTATTTTTTTTTACTGTATGTATACTTTATGGCCGGCGACCAATCCAATGTTCTAATAATAAATTAATCGAAATGAAAGCTGCAAAGGGATATTACCACGGATTATTTTTTTGCGACTCTTGCGAAATTTCCATATTTTTAACATTCACACTAATTTTATCAATTTCCCATCTACCGCACATTCCATAAATTATTTTGCAACAAAATCATCAAGGAAACAAACAACTTCATTTTTTAATCAATTATCGAACCTACTAATTTAATTTTGATATATCTTTTTTTATACAAGAAGTACTAAACTTGATTTATAGAAAGCCATGCGCTTTTTATCTTCCAAACATTTAGCATAAAAGTAATTTATTATTGCTAAATTAAGATTGTGATCTAGATAAAGTTATACCGGATAATAAAACATTGGATTTATTATTAAAAAAAAACACAAATCCGTTTATGAATTTTAGGTGATTGTTTTATCTATCTATAGACCTGTTCTCAGACTTTATAGTTCTCGTAAAATCGATGTCTATCGGAGATTTGGGAAAAAAGGGATATGCGGCGTATGACTGAAAATCTTTTGATTCTGGTCGCTGCTGCTCCAAATTCAATAAAAATTCTACGATTGCCTTTTTTTTTGTCTTTATGTTAACGATAAATTAAGGCCGGCATCCCCATCACTTGTATCGACGTCAGGTTTATAACTAAATTTAACGACCTAACTGTGGGAAGGACATTAAAATTAACCGCGTTCGCTTATTTTTCCTCCTTTCGTTTTTGTTCTTTATTTTTTATTCTCGAGACACACATTTTTCTCTACATGCCGCACTTCGATCCGAAATGATAACGATTTACTACATAGGCTATAAAATCTATGACCAATAGAAACTTGTCACTACTTGCAAAGTCTCTTTTACATAATATTTACTTAAAATTCCACTTTATGAAATTACTTTAATTAAAGGTTCGATTAGATGAATCTTTAAAAAAAAAAATCAACGGTGCATTTCATTATGCTATTAAATATATGTTACAAGTATATCGAATTTTTCATACATTTGGAATACATCTTTCATACATTTGGAATACTCCTTTCATACATTATTTGCCTTTTAAAATATCATACTAATCTATCATTTCCAACATTTCCAGTAACAAGTATCATTAGCTCAAATGATGCAGCTAAAAGCAGTATTTGTAGAATGTATCTAAACCTATACTGTAATTTCCAACAATTACGGTCTAATCCGACTAGGAATATACAGAAGCATACCGAAAGATCTATTCGGGCCTAATGAGGCCATCCGAACTGTTTCCGAATTGTGGCAAGCCTCATTCGAACCTTCTCCCGTCCTAATTAGGAAAGCCTAACTTCGACATATCTTTGGAAGTCTTAAGCACTTGCGCTGGCAAGAAATTCACAGACGCTTGTACCAAAATGGTCCAGTGTAACTCGCTAGGAGGCGTCACGCAGTGTTCGCTGCGTTAGAGAAATGCGGAAAAAGATATGTATCTTCTGAACTAATTTACTTTCGACCTAGGACTTCTAATAGTTTTTAAGAGGGAATATAACGCATCGATTGATAAAATTACACAATTGTAAATAGTAAATTTGTGTATTAATAATCATGCAAAGTGTGGTATTGCTCGAAACAGTCTGGAATATTTAATGGTACAAGCATTTTTTTCATTCCAATGTTGTTTTACTACTTTTTGTGTGTTTGGCAAACACTCTGCAATCTGTGCTCTGAAAAAGAACACATTAGTTATCACCCGTTCCAAAGAAGTATGGGTGGAACCTGTCGCTTGCAACTTGTGCGTGTGCAAATTACTCCTTTCAAAATAAAATAGTAAGATTGGGTTATATTAGAGCAGATAATTCCAGACCACATATCGCGCGGCAACGCGACTTCTCGATCCAAATTAAGAAAAAAATTAGAAGAAAGACAAAATTCCCCCTTCATATTTTTCACGGGTGACAACTAATGTTTCGTCTCTGGAAACTATCGCAGCCGACGTGCCACGCATGTCGTTGGCGATTCTGCAACAAAAGCATTACGACGTGCGTGACACTTCTTTCCAGTGCAAGTGGTTTACTTCCAACTAATGAGGTCTTCTGAACTATTACCGAACTGTAGCAAGCCTCGTTCCAACCTTGTGCCGTCCTAATTAGGAAAAAATAACTATAATAATAAATAGGTTGTAATGAGGAAACTCAAGAGTAAAACTAATTTGGAACAGATTAAGTTACAGTTGAAGCATGCAAGAGTAGTTTCCAAACTGCTGTCTCATAAACAAATCAAATCCAATATCCTAAATGTGCTTTCCGAAGAGCCGACTAAAGAGGAATCCGAATTTGGGCGAAATTGTGTTGGTTTCGTTTCCAAAATTTCCTAAAGAGGAAACAGGACTCGGACCAGACTAGGTTGAGGTTACAACATGTAAGTGTGGCTTCCGAATGTATTTCGTATCAGGCTTCCTAATTAGGAACGAAGCCGAACATGCGCTACAAATGTAAAAACAGCCTAATGCGGTTGCCTTGAGGCGGTGGCGACCTAGTCGTCAAGATGACGGATGAAGTCCCAGGTTCAAATCCTGGGGGCACGAATATGGAAATAAGCCACCGTCCTCATATGCATGGCTCTGGCAAGGCCATCACAGTAACCTGCCTAGAAACTGCTCCTAAAATAGTTGGCGAGCCACGTTAAAAACTGTAAGGGCTTCCTCCACTTGTGGCTCTAGATACCAAGCATAAGTGTACGCAGGGGAGGAGGTAGACTAGGACCGTAGCACCAAATGAAAAATGTTGCCTTATTTGGAACGAATACGGAGTTCCGCTTGCTTAATTCTTTCCAAATAAAAACCGAACTGAAATTCCTAGTGGGGAATGCGAAACAACTATGTTAACTATGGTGTAAATGGAAAATAAACCTCAGTTGTCTAAATGTGTAAGCCTACTCTCCTCCTCGCACTAGTTCCTCAAAATTTCTACCATTAAGTCGATTAAATGTTAGTGCAAGCAATTGTGTTATAAGTAAAAAGCACATAATCATAGATTGTCAATGGTTTCAAAAATATCTATCGCACAATATAAAATATTTTGTTTCCATGTTTTCACATATTGAAAGTGCTCAAAATTATTTTGGAGTTTATTTTGGCCAGGAAATAAAAATGGATAAGGTTAAGAATTAAAAATACGACGATGTATCATTTTTAACTGCGTTTTGGCTTTTTCCATTAAAACGCTAATGGAAAATGTTTTTCAATAAAAAAGGAAGGCTTTTTTTTCAATGGAAGGTTTTCAATATTGATTTTGTTTAAATTAACTTTAGAAGAAACCTTTAAATCGATGTGATTTTTTGTTTTTTATCAAGACATAGGAAAACTGAAAAAAAATTCTGAATGTTTTTGAGATATTGACATGTGAAATCGACAATTATAAAAATTTCAATATCAAAGATATCACGGTAAGTAATTACATTTTCTTACAGATTTTAAGAATCACATTATTCATCTTGTTTGAGTAGATTATGTAAAGTTTTCGTCTATGTGTGGTTTAGGAGGTAATTGGAAAAATTGTATTGTCTTTCTTAGTCTTTCTTAGTCTTTTGGGGTTCAAACAGTGCTGGATTTACTAGCAGGCTGAGTAGTCTGGAGCCTATAGCGGCAGATTTTATGGGCTGAAAATTTGGAGCCAATTTTTTTTTTAATATGTCTTACAAAACTTAAAAAGATTGATATTTATACACTTTAATGTAAATGCTACTAGGTCCACACAAACAATTCAACATTTAATATGTTTCAACACTAATTGTTAATTTTTTTTATGGCGGGGTCAAGCTGTTATGGGCATACGCAGCGTAGTGGCATTGAGTTCGAGAGAGATAGATATAGAGGGGCGTTACACACGAAAAAGCCGCCGAAAAGAAAAGCCGCCTCCGTCGATTGATTCCTGCAATTTCTAATATGCATTAATTTTTCTTCGGTTGTGTGCTATAGAGGGAATAAGAAAAAGTTCGGTGATCCGCATAACGGAAATTATATTACGTTCCATGATTTTGGAACTGTGGGAGCTCTTAGGAGCTGAATTCGATTCTTTTTAAGGGAGTCATATTGAACGATTTGTACCAGTTAGTTATCCAGGAGTTTATTCTCTTGATGGGTCATAAAGTCTTAAAACAGATTGGGGACGTGATAAGAAGGGCGAAATATTTTTTCTTAATCATCAATTCAACGCCAGATATAGCACCTGTAGACCAACATACTCTCGTCATTAGATGCGTTTTGGAAACAGGCGTCGTGGATTCGTGTGATACATTTCTCAAGTTTTGTCCTCGGTGGGACATAAAGCTGAAGAAATGTTTTCTGCCGTTATTTCGGAACTCAAAACATAGGGCATATATATTGCAGACTGTCGTGGACAATCGTATGATAATGCCGCGAACATATCTGGTGTGTACATACAATGGCTAACAGACTAAAATTCAAAGCCAAGCACCTTTAGCCTTTTTCGTTTCTTGTTCTGCCCACTCTTTAAATTTAGTGGCAATTGCAACTGCTGAATTTTGCACAGAAGCTTTTCGCCTTTTCATGTTGCTTCAAGATATTATATCTACGGGCCTTTTTTTATAAATTCGACCCAACGCTGGCAAAAGTTAATGACTGAAATTGGGAAAGGGAAAACGCTAAAGAAAATAAATTTGACACGTTGGTCAGCTAGAGAGGACGCATGTAGAAGTTTTAGAGATACTTGGCACGAAGTTCTTAAAACTTGGAACCAATCAAGGCTGATTGTATCGAAAAGCCAGTAATGCGAAACGAAGCTACGGAAATACTTAACCTAAACCTAAAACCTAACCTAACCTAAATTTAGAAAAAAATTTGGTGTGTTTTTTTGAAAAAAACAACAAAGTGAATATTCAAATTCATGAGTCTACCGTAGATTTGATCACTGTTGCCGATCTTTATGAATCTCTTTGCAAGTTTTTCGTAGCTGAACGAGAGAAGTTTAAGCATTTTGAAGAAAAGGCGATGGAAATAAGCGTGTCGAAGCAGTAAAAAAGACATGGCAAAAAGACAACCGAAAAGGAAAAAATGTATGATGCAACACCCGATGAAGAAATGAGAATGACTGCAAGTGATACTTTCAGGGTTAATACATTTCTCGTCGGCATTGATAAACAGGTATCCGAATTAAAAAAGCTACAGCAGGCATACAACAGGTTCAGTGAAAAGTTTTCAGTTTTGTCATCATCAACCCTTTTGGAAAAAGACCTTTTCTTCGAATAAATGATTTAGAGACTGTCGAGACTGACTTAGTTCAAGAATGCATCCTTTTTCAATGCCCACTTTTCTCTGAAAGAATTTTGGTAAAACTAGATTCTGCATCATTCAAAAGCCTATCTTCGTTCCTGAGCAAACCAAATTTGCGAAACGTTTATCCAAACTTGGATATAGCAGTTCGCATGGTGTATGTACACCAGCGATAAATTGTTCAGGTGAGAGAAGTTTTTTTTGTTTAAAATTTGTCAAAATTTATCTAAGATCTACCGAAAGCCTAAAAAAGCTAAACCCCTTAACTCTCTTGTGCATCGAGTCTGAACTAATGAACAAGATTTCATACGACCATACAATTGATGATTTTGCGAATAGAAAATCGCGTAAAAACGTATTGTAAAACTTTCAAATCTTGAATTTCATCGTCATCATCAGTCAGATTGTTACCAAATAATTTAATATATTGTTTTTAAACTGTAAGTAAGCGCAATAAAAATATTTAATTAAGCTTACCGAATATACATTATTGTGTAAATAGTATTAAGGCATACTATACTTATCTGGCTTTATTAGTATTACACGATTTGGCTTTTATAAGCTCAGAAATATACCTAAAAACTATTTCTTGTGCAATCTTAACTAAATCGTTGGGTTGTAAAATTTATCTACGAATTGACACATCACTACTTCATAATCATACTAATTACGGGAAAAGGTGATGTAATTAGGACGATAGTGTACAAATAATAAAGTTACAATTTCCTTGG
Source organism: Phosphuga atrata (assembly GCA_944588485.1). Taxonomy (NCBI): domain Eukaryota; kingdom Metazoa; phylum Arthropoda; class Insecta; order Coleoptera; family Silphidae; genus Phosphuga; species Phosphuga atrata. The sequence goes on along the minus strand of OX155896.1, from coordinate 33,126,221 downwards.
CAAAAAAAATTAATTTATATGATTGTGTACTAGGTTATGTCGGTAGGGGCGGCAAAATTTGATTAGCCCACTGGCGGCAAAAGTGTAAATCACTCCACTGGCTTCAAACCTTCTCTTCCCTCAGCTGATTCTCTAAAACGCCTTCCATTATTATCTAATTCCAATACCACACAATCCCAGACATCTTCATAAAATATGTCGAAATAACAAAGAAACGAGCAGTAGAACAGCGACCATCCGTAAAAGGGCAGAAATAGTAAGTATGATACTAAGCCAGGTAACAGCTATTCAGGATGTACAATTTCTGAAATTGCATAGGTTATAGAAGGCTTAAGTTAATTTAACGAGGTTTCTCCTTATTCTAAGAATTTCTTCAATTTCCATCAACTTAGGTGTCAGTGATAGAAAAATCTTATAACATATAAGAAACCATGAGGTTCTCAATATTCCAGCAGGATAGTATATTGTAGTGGTAAATGTTGAAAGCAAGAAATAGCAATGAATGTGGAACAAAACGCAATTGGCCCTTGCTTTGTTCAGATATGTTTATTAAATTCAACAAAATAAATTTAAAAAAAAAATTATAAGTGAATAGTAAACACTATAGATGGCAATATTTATAGCAATGTATGTAGCAAGTTTGAGTGGTCTAATTCAAACTATAAAAAGATAAATTGATTACTAAACTGGGTTAATGTTCGAAAACGACGTTAAAAGAAAGTAATGCTAAAACACATAAAGCCAAATTTTTCTAGGCAGTATCATATGAAATCTTAGGAAAATTTTCCATTTTTACTACGTTTCTGACCTTTAAATCCGATTACGCATTATCACACGCGGCTGATTCAGTTGACTAATTGCTTACGTTCCAACAACTCCCGTACTGCAATAAATCCTTTTGTCACTGTGTCACTTAAACCCAACAACACATTGTAATCCCGTACCATATCTTTAATACAAAGCTATCAAAACCTACTATCATACAGCCGACTCCTGCGAACAATTCAATACATCAACAAATAAAATAAAAATGTTTCAGAACACGAAATGAATTCAGAACAGGAAAATTTCCCGTTTTTTAGTGAGAATGGATGAGGAGAGGAAACCGTTAATTAAACAGCGATTTGTCGTGTGTAAGTAGAATTTGGAGCCGGTGACATAAACAGGGATTAACAGTTTGAACAAGTCCCCTTTATCGGATTGAAGGGAAATTAATTGTGCTACATGACAGTGGATCTTTCGTGTAGTGGCTTGCTCGAATCCCTTACAATCCGCTTTCGCTAAGCCTTACAAGGATTATTAAAGCTTAAACTACACACGACCCCACACTAAAGAAATATTAAACCAAACATATCCAATAAATTCATTGTTTCTACGTGAATAAAGACCAGACTACACAGAAAAGACTAGACAGACAAGGCTAGACAGACAAGACTAGACATACAAGACTAGACAGACAAGACTAGACAGACAAAACTAGTCAGACAAAACTAGACAGACAAGTCTAGACAAACAAGGCTAGACAGACAAGACTAGACAGACAAGACTAGACAGACAAGACTAGACAGACAAGACTAGACAGACAAGACTAGACAGACAAGACTAGACAGACAAGACTAGACAGACCAGACTAGACAGACAAGACTAGACAGACAAGACTAGACAGACAAGACTAGACAGACAAGACTAGACAGACAAGACTAGACAGACAAGACTAGACAGACAAGACTAGACAGACAAGACTAGACAGACAAGACTAGACAGACAAGACTAGACAGACAAGACTAGACAGACAAGACTAGACAGACAAGACTAGACAGACAAGACTAGACAGACAAGACTAGACAGACAAGACTAGACAGACAAGACTAGACAGACAAGACTAGACAGACAAGACTAGACAGACAAGACTAGACAGACAAGACTAGACAGACAAGACTAGACAGACAAGACTAGACAGACAAGACTAGACAGACAAGACTAGACAGACAAGACTAGACAGACAAGACTAGACAGACAAGACTAGACAGACAAGACTAGACAGACAAGACTAGACAGACAAGACTAGACAGACAAGACTAGACAGACAAGACTAGACAGACAAGACTAGACAGACAAGACTAGACAGACAAGACTAGACAGACAAGACTAGACAGACAAGACTAGACAGACAAGACTAGACAGACAAGACTAGACAGACAAGACTAGACAGACAAGACTAGACAGACAAGACTAGACAGACAAGACTAGACAGACAAGACTAGACAGACAAGACTAGACAGACAAGACTAGACAGACAAGACTAGACAGACAAGACTAGACAGACAAGACTAGACAGACAAGACTAGACAGACAAGACTAGACAGACAAGACTAGACAGACAAGACTAGACAGACAAGACTAGACAGACAAGACTAGACAGACAAGACTAGACAGACAAGACTAGACAGACAAGACTAGACAGACAAGACTAGACAGACAAGACTAGACAGACAAGACTATACAGACAAGACTAGACAGACAAGACTAGACAGACAAGACTAGACAGACAAGACTAGACAGACAAGACTAGACAGACAAGACTAGACAGACAAGACTAGACAGACAAGACTAGACAGACAAGACTAGACAGACAAGACTAGACAGACAAGACTAGACAGACAAGACTAGACAGACAAGACTAGACAGACAAGACTAGACAGACAAGACTAGACAGACAAGACTAGACAGACAAGACTAGACAGACAAGACTAGACAGACAAGACTAGACAGACAAGACTAGACAGACAAGACTAGACAGACAAGACTAGACAGACAAGACTAGACAGACAAGACTAGACAGACAAGACTAGACAGACAAGACTAGACAGACAAGACTAGACAGACAAGACTAGGCAGACAAGACTAGGCAGACAAGACTAGGCAGACAAGACTAGACAGACAAGACTAGACAGACAAGACTAGACAGACAAGACCAGACAGACAAGACTAGACAGACAAGACTAGACAGACAAGACTAGACAGACAAGACTAGACAGACAAGACTAGACAGACAAGACTAGACAGACAAGACTAGACAGACAAGACTAGACAGACAAGACTAGACAGACAAGACTAGACAGACAAGACTAGACAGACAAGACAGACAAGACTAGACAGACAAGACTAGACTTGACAAGACTAGACAAGACAAGACTAGACAGACAAGACTAGACAGACAAGACTAGACAGACAAGACTAGACAGACAAGACTAGACAGACAAGACTAGACAGACAAGACTAGACAGACAAGACTAGACAGACAAGACTAGACAGACAAGACTAGACAGACAAGACTAGACAGACAAGACTAGACAGACAAGACTAGACAGACAAGACTAGACAGACAAGACTAGACAGACAAGACTAGACAGACAAGACTAGACAGACAAGACTAGACAGACAAGACTAGACAGACAAGACTAGACAGACAAGACTAGACAGACAAGACTAGACAGACAAGACTAGACAGACAAGACTAGACAGACAAGACTAGACAGACAAGACTAGACAGACAAGACTAGACAGACAAGACTAGACAGACAAGACTAGACAGACAAGACTAGACAGACAAGACTAGACAGACAAGACTAGACAGACAAGACTAGACAGACAAGACTAGACAGACAAGACTAGACAGACAAGACTAGACAGACAAGACTAGACAGACAAGACTAGACAGACAAGACTAGACAGACAAGACTAGACAGACAAGACTAGACAGACAAGACTAGACAGACAAGACTAGACAGACAAGACTAGACAGACAAGACTAGACAGACAAGACTAGACAGACAAGACTAGACAGACAAGACTAGACAGACAAGACTAGACAGACAAGACTAGACAGACAAGACTAGACAGACAAGACTAGACAGACAAGACTAGACAGACAAGACTAGACAGACAAGACTAGACAGACAAGACTAGACAGACAAGACTAGACAGACAAGACTAGACAGACAAGACTAGACAGACAAGACTAGACAGACAAGACTAGACAGACAAGACTAGACAGACAAGACTAGACAGACAAGACTAGACAGACAAGACTAGACAGACAAGACTAGACAGACAAGACTAGACAGACAAGACTAGACAGACAAGACTAGACAGACAAGACTAGACAGACAAGACTAGACAGACAAGACTAGACAGACAAGACTAGACAGACAAGACTAGACAGACAAGACTAGACAGACAAGACTAGACAGACAAGACTAGACAGACAAGACTAGACAGACAAGACTAGACAGACAAGACTAGACAGACAAGACTAGACAGACAAGACTAGACAGACAAGACTAGACAGACAAGACTAGACGGACAAGACTAGACAGACAAGACTAGACAGACAAGACTAGACAGACAAGACTAGACAGACTAGACAGACAAGACTAGACAGACAAGACTAGACAGACAAGACTAGACAGACAAGACTAGACAGACAAGACTAGACAGACAAGACTAGACAGACAAGACTAGACAGACAAGACTAGACAGACAAGACTAGACAGACAAGACTAGACAGACAAGACTAGACAGACAAGACTAGACAGACAAGACTAGACAGACAAGACTAGACAGACAAGACTAGACAGACAAGACTAGACAGACAAGACTAGACAGACAAGACTAGACAGACAAGACTAGACAGACAAGACTAGACAGACAAGACTAGACAGACAAGACTAGACAGACAAGACTAGACAGACAAGACTAGACAGACAAGACTAGACAGACAAGACTAGACAGACAAGACTAGACAGACAAGACTAGACAGACAAGACTAGACAGACAAGACTAGACAGACAAGACTAGACAGACAAGACTAGACAGACAAGACTAGACAGACAAGACTAGACAGACAAGACTAGACAGACAAGACTAGACAGACAAGACTAGACAGACAAGACTAGACAGACAAGACTAGACAGACAAGACTAGACAGACAAGACTAGACAGACAAGACTAGACAGACAAGACTAGACAGACAAGACTAGACAGACAAGACTAGACAGACAAGACTAGACAGACAAGACTAGACAGACAAGACTAGACAGACAAGACTAGACAGACAAGACTAGACAGACAAGACTAGACAGACAAGACTAGACAGACAAGACTAGACAGACAAGACTAGACAGACAAGACTAGACAGACAAGACTAGACAGACAAGACTAGACAGACAAGACTAGACAGACAAGACTAGACAGACAAGACTAGACAGACAAGACTAGACAGACAAGACTAGACAGACAAGACTAGACAGACAAGACTAGACAGACAAGACTAGACAGACAAGACTAGACAGACAAGACTAGACAGACAAGACTAGACAGACAAGACTAGACAGACAAGACTAGACAGACAAGACTAGACAGACAAGACTAGACAGACAAGACTAGACAGACAAGACTAGACAGACAAGACTAGACAGACAAGACTAGACAGACAAGACTAGACAGACAAGACTAGACAGACAAGACTAGACAGACAAGACTAGACAGACAAGACTAGACAGACAAGACTAGACAGACAAGACTAGACAGACAAGACTAGACAGACAAGACTAGACAGACAAGACTAGACAGACAAGACTAGACAGACAAGACTAGACAGACAAGACTAGACAGACAAGACTAGACAGACAAGACTAGACAGACAAGACTAGACAGACAAGACTAGACAGACAAGACTAGACAGACAAGACTAGACAGACAAGACTAGACAGACAAGACTAGACAGACAAGACTAGACAGACAAGACTAGACAGACAAGACTAGACAGACAAGACTAGACAGACAAGACTAGACAGACAAGACTAGACAGACAAGACTAGACAGACAAGACTAGACAGACAAGACTAGACAGACAAGACTAGACAGACAAGACTAGACAGACAAGACTAGACAGACAAGACTAGACAGACAAGACTAGACAGACAAGACTAGACAGACAAGACTAGACAGACAAGACTAGACAGACAAGACTAGACAGACAAGACTAGACAGACAAGACTAGACAGACAAGACTAGACAGACAAGACTAGACAGACAAGACTAGACAGACAAGACTAGACAGACAAGACTAGACAGACAAGACTAGACAGACAAGACTAGACAGACAAGACTAGACAGACAAGACTAGACAGACAAGACTAGACAGACAAGACTAGACAGACAAGACTAGACAGACAAGACTAGACAGACAAGACTAGACAGACAAGACTAGACAGACAAGACTAGACAGACAAGACTAGACAGACAAGACTAGACAGACAAGACTAGACAGACAAGACTAGACAGACAAGACTAGACAGACAAGACTAGACAGACAAGACTAGACAGACAAGACTAGACAGACAAGACTAGACAGACAAGACTAGACAGACAAGACTAGACAGACAAGACTAGACAGACAAGACTAGACAGACAAGACTAGACAGACAAGACTAGACAGACAAGACTAGACAGACAAGACTAGACAGACAAGACTAGACAGACAAGACTAGACAGACAAGACTAGACAGACAAGACTAGACAGACAAGACTAGACAGACAAGACTAGACAGACAAGACTAGACAGACAAGACTAGACAGACAAGACTAGACAGACAAGACTAGACAGACAAGACTAGACAGACAAGACTAGACAGACAAGACTAGACAGACAAGACTAGACAGACAAGACTAGACAGACAAGACTAGACAGACAAGACTAGACAGACAAGACTAGACAGACAAGACTAGACAGACAAGACTAGACAGACAAGACTAGACAGACAAGACTAGACAGACAAGACTAGACAGACAAGACTAGACAGACAAGACTAGACAGACAAGACTAGACAGACAAGACTAGACAGACAAGACTAGACAGACAAGACTAGACAGACAAGACTAGACAGACAAGACTAGACAGACAAGACTAGACAGACAAGACTAGACAGACAAGACTAGACAGACAAGACTAGACAGACAAGACTAGACAGACAAGACTAGACAGACAAGACTAGACAGACAAGACTAGACAGACAAGACTAGACAGACAAGACTAGACAGACAAGACTAGACAGACAAGACTAGACAGACAAGACTAGACAGACAAGACTAGACAGACAAGACTAGACAGACAAGACTAGACAGACAAGACTAGACAGACAAGACTAGACAGACAAGACTAGACAGACAAGACTAGACAGACAAGACTAGACAGACAAGACTAGACAGACAAGACTAGACAGACAAGACTAGACAGACAAGACTAGACAGACAAGACTAGACAGACAAGACTAGACAGACAAGACTAGACAGACAAGACTAGACAGACAAGACTAGACAGACAAGACTAGACAGACAAGACTAGACAGACAAGACTAGACAGACAAGACTAGACAGACAAGACTAGACAGACAAGACTTGACAGACAAAACTAAAGAGACAAGACTGGACAGATAGATAAAACACACGCTTTTACATAAATATTTCTTTTGTGAGATTTTTGTATTGTCGTACACAAGTCCCTATAGTGTAATAGTTGTTATGATAATCCAAATCATATAATCGACTACTAGTAATAATATTCCTTAATTTACGAGCGAAGATTTTGCTCTCCACGCAAGAGTTGTTGTTAATCTTTACAAGTATTTAATATAACCTTAAGATATTTGCATTCTGCTGGATATTATGAGCGAGATTTATGTAGTCTTAATATCATAAATGTTAGTCAGAAGATGTTTGCGATTATTTATCGATTTCAGATCATGAGAGCTTCTCACGAGATTTACATATTTATTCTTTTCAATCGAATATATAAATATTAAAAGCAGGAACGAGAGGGAAAAATGGGTAATAAAAAGGAAATGTATTATTTATGTGTGCCAGTTGTTGCAATGAAACGAGAGAAAAACAACGTGTTTTAGTGTTTGTGGCTATTTATATAGCTTTTAGTACTATATATTTTTTTCGAATTGACTTTATTACAAATTCAGGAATAATTATAATCTGAACAAATTCCGAGATTTAATATTCATCAGCGTGCGTGGTTCTAATCTATATAGAAATGTTAGATTTATACAATTTTATTGTTACAAACTAATAATTCAGATTATTCTCAGGAAAACTACTTCCAATATGTAATTAATATTGGATTAGACCAGACGAGACTAGACAGACAGTTTAAGGTAAGAAATATAAGACTATGAGAATAACATGAGAATAAATACGTATGAATTTCAGGCTCCTCCTTATATCTCTATCAAACTAGATCATAAGCTTCCTAAAGAAATTAAACATCTCACACATTTCAAACGACTGAAACAGGATTATATTAGACACTGTAAAAAGATAGCATTAATTAAATTAAATCATATAATATGGATTAATTTTAAATAATTAATTTAGCAAATTTTGCCAAATAATTATACGTATTCATTGTTATTCTAATATTTTTGTTTCTTATTTCCTATTGCTTCTTGCAATTCCTTTTGGTTGTATGTTTTGTTAGATATATTTTATTTAGATTTGGACTGTTAAAATGGGTATGACTTATTTATGCTTCTAACGCTCTAATTCTTTCAGCATTTATTGCTGGAATTTGTATTTGTAGTTCGTACGAAATTTGAAATGGATTTTTTTAACATCATTAATAAATAGTTAAGTTCGACCTTAATGGTTTAGGTTAGGCAGTAAATCAGAGAGAAACAGAACAAGTCGGTATAAAAAACAAACTAATAAAAAAATCCATACACACATGTACAGCAAAAGTTGAAACTGTGGCCATGACCATAAATATATAACATTCTAGTAAAATTACATTACGAAGTAAATTTTACACCTGAATGGCGCTGTAAAGTTTTTTTTGTAATGTTTATTGTTGTTGAAGTGGTTCACATAGTAATTAACAAATAAAGTTCGATGGGCGAAATAGGGGAGGCGTATTATACGCAGCATCGGTTTGTTCAGAGCAAGAGGCCGTTAAAGATATTAAAATGTTTTTGTTGGTGTTATAGGGTTATGTGCAGTGATGTGTGACTCGGGTTTTCCCACAACGCGTGTCCCATCTATTATTACCATGCCCACAATAAGGGCATAAATATATTACTTTATCTACCACTGATCCATGTTATTATACTCAATAATACTTGATTTTATCAATGGGAATCGCTCCCGATTATATTACCACGATATATACCCACTTCAAATATTATTCACTCACCTAAATTGGCAGTCATGGCTTCGAGATCCTTCGGTTTCCTCTTCCTCGGCCTGCCTTTCTGTCGAGGAGTCGAGGGAGCGCCGTTAAAGAAGGAGACCTTGGATTCGGTTGGAGTGGCCGGTGGAGGAACCGGCGTCGTATTGTGGTGATGGTGATGGAATTCGGGGCTCGGGAAAGGGGGCGGGAAATGCACCACCGGCGGTGGATACATGTTGGGGTGGTGAGGCTCGGAAAGGGCCATCTCGAAATGTAACCGACAGAGGACGGTTCCGTTTCGCATTCCGAAATGATCGCCTTTCGTTAAGGGTGAATTGCAAACTGCACATGAGAAACAGTGGACGTGGAAGACGAGTTCTCTTGCTCTCATCACTAACTCCGAGGAGAGAATTGTCGCTTGACATCTTCCACACCTCTTCATTCCAAACAGTCTAGAAAACAAGAAATAACAATTTAAAATTGGTGTTAAATTTAAATCATTGAATTTCAGTCTAAATTTTTGATTCAGGCCATATAAAATCAAAATTGAATAATTGTTGATTTAAAACAAACTTGAATGCAGATTGATAAAGTTTTCAAAGTTATCTCAAAATAGAGTCTAGAATATTATAGACTTTTTACTGAAAAATTAAAAGTAGAATTTGACAAAAAATATGATGAGACACAAGAAATTTTGTAATTGAAATGATAATTGATTAGAAATTAAAATTATAAAAGAGACAATGAGACTAGATACTCTCGAATTTGAAAGCAATTTATATAGAGGTCTTAAAACTTAAGACCAAAATTTTGAAATTTAATTATGTTTTAAATTTATTTAATGAAAAAGTGGCATTTGCACATATATTAATAACATTTTCGTGTGAAAATGTGTTAAATATATTTTTTTGAATATCTATTGTGTTTGGGTTTCAAATTAATTCCAAATCTAGACAAGATAATTAAAAACTATACAAGAAACTTAAGATTTAGTGTTTAACGTGACAATGTATTAAGCAAATTGGTTGTTTACTATATGTGTTAGGTGACAAGACGTTGAATAGTAGTAATCCTTGTTGCGTGTCACCTATAACGCGACACATACATTTTTTTTAAGTAACCGTATGTTACGTGTGTGGTGATAGGATGTTGGTTGCTATTTCAGTTATTACTTCATGTATTTGTTTATGCACAAAATCAATAATATTTTTATTTTTCGAAGAATAATAAGAAAGTAATAAAAGCATATAATAATAACTGAAGTATCGCAACATACTACTGCTCCTATAAATACCATTGTTCTGATAGAGATGACATTATAGTCCAAATTTATTAGATTGTTCAGTTTTAAATTACTAAAATTGTCATACTTTTGTAGCAATTGGAGAAACAAATTTTATATTTTTAAGTTTTTACAAATTCAAAATTTTGTTAAATTTTTGAAATGTATAAATTTAAAACATTGGTGAAACATTTTTTAATTTATGAAGTTAAAAGTTTAAAAATTTTTGAAGTAAATTTAAAAATTTTATTATCATTAAAAAAAAAATTTTATATTTGTTTTTGCAAAATTGACAAAATGTCTATTAAATTCTGTATTTATTAAATTCTCAATTTCTAAATTATTTAAAAAGCTAATATTTTTCTGCAAATAAAAAAAATATATTTTCAGAATTCCCATTTATTTCAACAATTTATTTTAATGTTACAAATTTTATTTGCTAATAAATGTGATAATTGTCGAAAAAATGAGGTTGTTTTTAAATAAATTTAATAACATTCTATTGTTTCGTTAAAATTTATTAAAACAAATATAAAATTATGAAATTTATTTTATTAATAAAAGAATATATGAAATCCTTTAAAAAATATGCAAATTCAGTATTTATATATGTTACAAATCTACAATTTATATATTTATTTTAAACCTATTTCTTAAATAATTATTTAATAAAAATTTAAAATGTATCTTAAATAGATAGAAAATAAATAAGAAAAAATATATTAAAAAATATCTTGAAATGAGCTAATAAATTATGTTACAAATGTAAAAGTAAACACAATAAATTCAAGAAAAAAAGAAACTGGAATAGAAAGTCAAATTTTTACAATTCATATAATATTTTTTTTTATATAATATTTTACAATACATTTTTATATATGGAATCATAAACAATGTTTTGAAGACGTGATAGGTGCCATAAGGAAGTTATTCCTTCAAGTTGACTGACTATCCTCGAACGGAATATATTGTAAATATTGTTGTTATACAATAAAACTTTGTTTTTATAGTCGGATTAGTGCGTGAAGGATAACAATGGGGTCCCGAGTGGATTATTACAAGTATTTGATTTGTATGGCGCTTAGAGGTGAAAATAAAACGTGAAATACGGGCCGAACGTATGGAATATAGAGATCATAAAGGCCGCTCAAAGGGACCAGTCAAGCATATGTTACACATTATACTGCGGTTGACTCAACAGGGGGTCGTCTATTATTCCCATAACAAATCATACCTTTCATTTATATTATCATATATTTATACACACGAGTGTTTAATACATAAATAAGTCGCATCAAAATTCACCGGATGAAAAGTCGGAATACTTTTAGAAACTTATTGGATGGTTTTCTAGTTAATGTTGCCACTCAACTAAATGATTTAATTTTCCTCTTCTGATCCAACAAATTTTCATTTCCTATGAACTTCCACGCTCAACGCATTTCCATTAAATTAGCTATAAATACTCATTATGTAAATATTTTGCAATCTAAGATTACAATTACCAAGTTGTTCCTATATAACAAACACGATAAAAATTAAACTTGTTACCATTGCCTCGTTTACATAAAAATATATTTTAAGCTTTAACTATAACTAACATACAAATCGAAATATTAATTATAATTACAAATGGGTTTCAATGATAATTGTGCAAAATAAGGGTTTCTCAATTAATATAAGAAATTACTTCATAGGGATTCAATCATATACATCTCTTAATAATGGCGAATGTTATTACGCCGAGACATCGAAAATCTAGTTCTTTTCCGAACCAACACTAAACATCAACGCGGAATCGCCGAGAAAACACAGCAATACATTTTTCAATACGCGAAAACCTCAAATACAACACCGCGTTGATGTTGACGGTTGGTTCTGAAAAGAACTGGATTCTTGACGCTTCGGCGAAGTATCATTCGCTATTCTCAAGAGATGTCGAGATGTATACGTCCGCGCGGGTTAAGTGTTAAATGTATCGTTTTTTATTGCTAAACGTAAGTATACCTTTATTTCTTGCGAGATTGTCGATTTCGATATTGTTTTCGGTTGCAATTAATTTCTTTTTGAGATCTTAGCTTTTTAAGGTTGTGAGTATGCCAAGAATGAAAATTATCGACAGCTGAGTGAATTCGACAGAGGTCACAGGTCGCATTATTGACTTACGTGAATGTGGTTTTTCATTCTGAGAAATTGCTAATCGTCTTAAGCTTAACCAATCCTCTGTAGTGCGGTGTTATCAAGCATGGTCTACATAAGGTCAAGTACGTCGTAGAAGAGGATCTGGACGGCCAAGACAGACAAATGTGAACCAAGACCAATAGCATTAAGAGACCGATCCTCGAGTACAAGATGAATAGCCGATCAGTGGTTTGGAAACGAAGGACGTCCTATAACCCTTTGTACAGTTTACCGACGAATTAGAGCATTTGGCTTGCAGTCCTATCGACCATATATTGTGCTTCCACTGACAGCTCGTCATCGACAACAACGTTTGGAGTGGTGTACCTTGCGATTGGATTGTGACCTGGAATGGCATAGAGTGGTCTTCAATAACGAATTCCGATTCTGCTGGGGAATGAACGATGGTCGCATGAGTCGTTGAAGAACGTCGCCATGTGCAGTTTTCTGTTGAGCGGTATGTACACCACACATTAGGGGTTATGGTTATGAAGTGCTATTGTTTATGGAAGCAGGTCTCAGTTGGTATCCATCCGAGGCAATATAATTGCCCACCTATATGTTGATGAACTGTTAGAACCCCATATCCTTTCATTCCCCCAGGAGCTTGGGTACCTGATTATCCAACAGTATAATGCCCGTCCCCACATTGCAAGGCATTCAATGGAGCTCTTCGAAGAGGCTAACTTGTTTATGGAAGCAGGTATCAGTTGGTAATCATCCGAGGCAATATAATTGCCCACCTATATGTTGATGAAGTGGTAGAACCCCATATTCTTTCATTTCCTAGGAGCTTGGGTACCTGATTTTCCAACAGGATAATACCCGTCCCCACATTGCAAGGCATTCTATGGAGCACTATGGCTAACTTTATCAATATATTGCCGTGGTCAACCAGATCTCCCGTCCTTTCGTCCAGCGAACATGAGTAGGACATGATGGGTAGATTGTAGATCTGGTGGTGACGACTTGTACTGCGACCTTTATAGATCTATTATGATGGGTAGAAGACTCGTGCAATTAGCTCATCCTCCACAGACACTAGAAGCTCTCTGGTATGAACTACAGATTGCCTGGGATGCAATACCTCAAGGAGAATTCGTCAATCTGGCGGAATCCATGCCCAGAAGGGTGCTGGAGTGTCAAACTAATAGGGGTGAGCCAACATATTACCAATAAGAAATGCCTTTATCTTTTGGTTAATTTGTTTGAAATTTTATTCAATTAGAAACAAATGATTGAAATATCAACAACAAATTTTAAAATCCACTGTAAATCTCCAAGAATAATTTAAAGTTGAAGTTACTTCTTTTATATTCTTATATTATTCTCACGATTAATTTTCATATATCTATTCTTAGAAGTAGCATGGAGATATCCCGCCTAGGAATACTAGTCACGCATGCCGACAGCTCAATTCGGCTTAAGTCCTTCCGAATTGTGGCAAACCTAACTAAATTATTGGGAGGAACCTTATAGAATAGCCTACGTTTTAGCATCCTAGACTAACAATTAATGTGAAAACCATACCACCCTGTGCCATTTAACCCTATTTTTACATTATTTACCATGATTTTACAAAGTTTGTATTCCATATAAAATAATATGGAATACAAATACAATTTCTATGACGTTTTGGAACAAATTCAAACTGAAACATATTATTACTATAACATTATTCATATTTTCTTTTGTTTGATGCATATTTTAAACCTTATGTTATTTTGATCGAATGAAACGGTGGGTTTTTACAATTGATCGTTTGATTTTGTGGTTAATGTTTCCATTTACCGCGTTGATTTAATTTTCCTGTTTTCTCCCAAGAAAATAAATTTTTCCATTTTATAGCCTTTCCATTACGTGTCTAATGGGATTCTGTATTCGCTTATAAATAATAATTATGTAAATAGCGTAGCATTGCAATTATTACGTCTGCGTGTAATAACAAATATGAAATATAACGTTTGGGTGCTTATCCGATCGCTATCGTCGAGATTCCATGTGTTTTCAAGCAATGCAGAGTAGGTTCATGATCTGTCTGTCCGCCTATTGTTAATAATGCGGTTAATATAATCTTGATTGTGTTCAGCATTGTTATCTATATATACTTTCACGCGTTCAATTTTTTACACTATTGTTTACATTATACACGCAATACATGGAAAATTTTATATCCATTTTTTTACTTTCATGAAATTAAGTATATTTTATAAATACATGAATTGAATTTAAATATTCATGTACAAAGTGTAACAATATTTTATTTACATTTTTCATATCTTACTACATTTTTAAAATACTTAGATTATTGGATGCAGATTGTAGTTATTACGACTTGACGTTTGAATTAAATTGTGGGATTAAAAGTTTATACACAAATTGTTACCGTGAAGCAATTAAATTAATGTACTTTTTTTACAAAATTTTATGAAATCTGTTAATTTCCTAATAGAAAATGCATAACGACTTTATTTCGTGCATAATGTGTCAGAAATTATTTTCTTATTCCATATTCTTATAATTTGGAATATAGGATTTTTAAAATCAGGGCAAATTACGTCAAAAGAGGGTTAGATGGCGATGCGAGAGTGTGATTTATTATAGCGTATATTATAGCGAGTTTTAATATTAGTTTTTAGAATGTCTAGAATATTAAAACATTATTGTTTCTCTTTTCTCACCTTAAACTTATATTCTTCGAGATTTAGAGTTGCTATCTCAAGATTTATAGTTGCTATTTGAAGATTTAAATTTAAAATTTCAAACTTTAGAGTTGAAAAATCAATATTTTGATTTGTCATCTCAAGATTTATGCTAATATATCGAATTTGAATGCAGATACTTTACAATAGAAACGAGAAATTTGAAACATATGTGCAAATTGTTTGAGATGTTAATTGATATTAAAAGATTTATACCAGCAATCTACAAAATGTAATATTTCTAAAAACAGGGTTAGTTGGCACAGTAGGTGCCATTTATTCGGGCTATACTGAAATTTCGACTGGGATATTTTTATGTGTAACATATTAGAACATGTGGACTCTCACTTGATAACTTAGCTAACCAAACTCTACTTTAACCCTTCCGTACGGGAACCGGATAAAGCCGTAAAATATGTTTGTGTCCCGTGTACTGATTAGCATAAAAGACCGGATTAATACGCAAGCGTTATTAACTTATTAATCAAACTTATTAATCAAAGTTATTAATTTAGAAACAGTATTTTTTTTCAGAAACAAATTTCATATTTCATTTGTTTTATATAATATTGTTAAAAAAGATGTAACATTTTTTATTTAAAATCGGTGTGTATATGTAACAACCCCCAACAAAGAATTATTTGTTATATTTAGCATTCAAATAATAATCATAATAAAAACCCGATTTCACACAATAACCACCAAACAATGTTAATCCATGCGAACAAGGGGGTTGATCCGACAAACCGACGAAAAAAAAACATTCATATAAACTCACATTGCAATTCAACAACGGCCGCTGAAAAGACTTATCGCACGCATTATTGTGTTGATCCTCTGCGGGGGGTTTCTCCGACACCCCCCGTCGATCTTCACCGACCCACAAAGCCCCATTCAACACCAAAAAAAAAATAATACTAAGATTGTAAACGCAGATGTAACAGTTTACAAAAAATTCTCAAATTTCCTTTTTTACTTACTCAAAAGGAAAATAAAATGGAATAAATGAGTTAACCATCATTTGAAAATCAAGTGGGACTGAAATTTGCCATTACTCGTCACCACAAAACTATTTAGAATCTTGTAAAAACAAATATACACTGCCAATACAATTAGTATAAGAACTCATTATTATGTTCCTTTTTTATGAAAAAGCTATGATAAACAGAAGGTAAGGTTTTTGAAGAAGGTGGTGAGACAGAAATTCGTCATCAACTCGTCACCTAACAAACATTCTCCTCCTTTTTTATTTTCATTTCGCAAAGGCACAAAAAATTAATTTTATTTATAATGCGTGTAATTAGTGCAGGAAGTTAGTCGGTGCTTAAAATAGTGCGGCAAAAAAATAAAAAGTATTTCAAACAAACAAACAAAAAAATACTTGCGCTCAGAATAGAGTGTGGGTAAAAAGTGGTCTTAATGATCCCCAAGTTCGTAAGTATTTTGGTTTTATTGCGGTAAGATTTCGGTGTACAATTCCATCAACACTGCGCTAATCACACGCGTCGTCCTTTCATGCTAATAGCAACGAGCCGATGATTTACATAACTATTGCATGTAACAATGTAAATGGCTCTTGCTCGACATTACAAGAACTTATTTATTTTATTGCTATTCAACTAGGTACATTATATATACACACACTGTTTGATTGTTTATATAGTTTTAATGAATCTTTGATTTAAAATTTATTATTATAAATACGTTCTTCAATAAGAGAATGTTGCATGAAATATTTTCCTCGATACAATAACTACTGAATCACAGAAGTTATGTTTCTGTTTTTCCCAAGTTGTTCCAACATGATGAAGCCACATCGACAAGTTAAAGCAGACAATACCTGCTAGATACCTCGACACTTTTACTTCTTGTAATAATTTAGTGGCATTTTTCCTCGATGAATAAAAAGAACACAATTTATACAATTGCGCCGTTGTACGGCATTAAATATAAAAAAAAGGAAAACACGCACTAATATATTATCGACATTCCCCGTATGTAAATTATATTTTATATATTTGCATAAACTATAACATAAGTTTTAAGAGTTAACTGCTCTGTGGGCTGGTGTCAATCTATATTAGATTACATGCGAGATAAATATAAATATGTACAGAGCGAAAGAGAGAGGATTAAAGTGCGGCTCGGCTCTATGATAGGTGACAGCTTTTAGATAAAAACAAAACAAAAATGATATTTAGGTACGCACTTAGTTCAAGATACTTTTCTAACTAAAGCGGTTGTTTACTATTTAATAAGGTTTCTATATTGAACATTTTGATTTTTGGAATTTATATAAAAGATTAAGCAAATAAAATTCAACACGCAAGACCGGTCAGTTAAGAATAGACAGACAAGAATACAGGCGAGACTAATCAGACAAGACCAGAAAGACAAAAATGGAAAGACTAGGCAAAGAAGCCAAACCATAAAAAAAAACTAGATACAGAAGGCTAGATGGACAAAACTAGACAGACCAGAGTAGACAGACAAGTACAGTAAGAGTACAGCGTAGACAGACAGACATGATAGGCAAGACTAGGCAGACAAAATAGGCAAAACTAGACAGACAAGACTGGACAGACAAGACTAGACAGACAAGACTAGACAGACAAGTCTAGACCGATAAGACTAGACAGTCAAGACTAGATAGACAAAACTAGACAGACAAGACTAGACAGACACGATAAGACAGACAAGATTAGACAGACAAGACTAGAGAGATAAGACAAGACAGATCAAACTAGACTAGTAAGTCTAGACAGACAAAATTAGACAAAAAAGACTAGACAGACAAGACTATACAGACAAGACTAGGCAGAAAAGACTAGACAGAAAAGACTAGACAGACAAGGTTAGACAGGCAAGACTAGATAGACAAGACTAGACTCTAGACAGACAAGACTAGATACTAGACAGGCAAGACTAGACAGACAAAACTAGACAGACATTACTAGACAGGCAAGACTAGACAGACAACACTAGACAGACAAGACTAGTCAGGCAAGACTAGACAGAAAGACCAGGCAGACAAGACAAGGCAGAGAAAAGCAAACAGACAAACCCAGACAGATAGACCAAACAAACAGACTAGACTAGTCTAGACAAACAAGACTAGACAGACAGGACTAGACATACAAGACTAGACAGACAAAAGTAGACAGACAAGACTAGACAGACAAAACTAGACAGACATTACTAGACAGGCAAGACTAGACAGACAACACTAGACAGACAAGACTAGACAGGCAAGACTAGACAGAAAGACCAGGCAGACAAGACCAGGCAGAGAAAACCAAACAGACAAACCCAGATAGACAAGACCAGACACACAAGACTAGACTAGACTAGACAAACAGAACTAGACAGACAGGACAAGACATACAAGACTAGACAGACAAGAGTTGACAGACAAGACTAGACATACAACACTAGACAGTCAAGACTAGACAGGCAAGACTAGACAGACAAGAATAGACAGACAAGGCTAGACAGACAAGACCATACAGACAATTCTAGACAGACAAGAGTAGACAGACAAGACTAGACAGACAAGACTTGACAGACAAGACTGGACAGACAAGACTCGACAGGCAAGACAAGACACACTATACTAAACAGACAAAACTAGACATTTATTTATTTATCGTATGGCACAGTAATACATGTACACGACAAAACATTTTCTTAGGCTAACATCCAGTTGGCAGATGTACTCGATCGCACCGTTGGTCGCCATCAGGAAATCGTTGAAATCGCCTCCGAATTCTTGGTGATGATGTGGTGCACAGTTGGTCTAGCCGTTCCGCAGTCACATCTTGTGGATGGTATTTTATCCCACCTATGGAGCGAGTCTGCACACTGTCTGCTTCCGTGTCCGGTGCGTATTCTGTTTTTAGATGACCATATTTTGCAAGGCTGTTCGTAAGCAGATGACTTTTGCCTTATGCATGGTAGATTCTGGCATTCTGGATGGTTGGACAGGCTACTCTCCATTCATGTTCCCAGAGATCTGTAGGGTTGAAATTAGGTTCTCGCAGTTCCCTGGCAGTTTTTCGTAGGATGGTCTTCTAGAACACAGTCTTCTTCTATCTAGATCGGCTAGGTCACGATGTATGGGCAGCTGTGGGTTGTCTTGAATTCTATTGAATTCTCCAATGAGGGCAGATTTGCGTCGGAGATCTGGGGGCGATATGTGGCTCAGGACAGGCAACCATGGGGTTGGAGTACATTTGAGTGTGCCGCCAATGGTCCTCATTGCTACCTTTAAATGTACGTCAACTTTATGTGTGTGCGCATTGTTGAGCCAGACCGAGGCTCTATATTCTAAAGCTGAGTAGACTAGTCCTATTGCCGAGGTGCGTAAGGTGTCAGCAGCGGATCCCCATGAAGTTTCACAGAATTTGCGTAGGATGTTATTTCTTGTTCGCAGTTTAGCAACAGTGTTTTGTAGGTGCTTTCTGTAGGATAGCGTTCTGTCGAGGGTAATTCCGAGGTATTTTGTGTGCGGGTTGTGGTAGTGAAGGTTGTCTTCGAAGTTGACCTGTAGTTCCCTATAATGGAATGTTGACTATGCATAGTTACCTATAGTGGAATCAAGACGTTTCTGTCTTTGTGGGTTTGGGTTTTAATCGCCACTTGCGAAAGTAAGCTCCCAGTGTTCTTAGGTCGGATGTCAGGGTAGCTTCAGTTTCCTCGAACGTTTGGTGTCTTGTAGCTATTACCCATCCGGATCTGCATATACGAATTTTGTTTCAATCCATATCTGGATTTCGTTTGCTAGCATGCTGTTGACAAGTCTTATGGTCTTTGAACATGGTATTATTTGTATGAGCTTGTTCAGGAGGCCGTGTCTGCACACGGTGTCGTAAGTTGCAGACAGGTCTATAAAAGCGGCCGACGTTTTCATTTTTTTCTGAAACCCTGCTTCTATGTATGTTATTAATGTCAGCACCTGGTCTGAGCAGTTTCTCTGTGGTCTGAAACTAGCCTGTTCAATACGAACTCATTCAAGAATTGTACTCCCTATTCTATTAAAAATGACCCTTTCGAGGAGTATGTATATTATTATGCGCGATAAGTAGAGCGATGGGGCGGTAGCTTTTCGGTTGTTCACTCGGTTTTCCTGGTTTCAGTGTGGCAATGATTTTTTATCTTTTCATTGCATGTGGGCAATGTGGGATTATTAGTTATTCACTATGTCTGTGAAGAACATGGCCAGTCACTCCTTAGTAGGTATATCTTCCACAGTGGAGAAGAAAGTCTGGGTGAATTCCATCCGGTTCTGGGGCTTTCCCGGAACTTACGTTTTCCAGAGCTTTCGCCATCTTATCGGTGGTTACTGGGCCGAAAAATTCAGTCGGTCCCTCGCCTCTCGTTTTTAATTCCATAAGTTCTCGTTTGATTTGGGTTGCATGGTCTTTGTTCCTTAATGATTTAGCTGTGGACAGAATGTACGCTGCTGTCATATTTGCTGGTAGGTGCTTGGCATTGTTCGTTTTTATTTTTTCATTGCTTTTCTGCTAGATCTCTTAAAATCGAGGCTGGATACTGTGTCTGACCATTTCTCGCGTCGAGCTGCATCCAAGTTGTGCAATAAGTTGTCGGACTAGAGAAACAAGACTAGACAGACAAGACTAGATAGACAAGGCTAGACAGTCAATACTAGATAGATACGACTAGACAAACAAGACTACGCATACAAAACTAGACAGACAAGACTAAAGCCCCTATTCCACTTGGATTGCCCCTGGATTTTAGTATGCGCCACCCCGGTATAGCATTTTTTGCATTCATTCAGAGTGGGCGGTGTACGGTTAGTTTAAACCGCCGTAGTTCTCGCCTCCCGGCCAGGAATCGAACCCGGGTCTCCCCCATTGCCAGGTGGATATGTTGTCTACACTAGCGAGGAGGAGAGACAGACAAGACTAGACAGAAAGGACTAGACACATAAAACTAGACGGACTCTAGACTAAACAGACAAAACAGAACAGACACGAGTAGACAGAGAAGACTAGACAGACAAGACTAGACACAGACAAGATTAGACGGATAGGACTAGATATGACTGGACTACATAGACAAGTCAGATACGACTTGACACAGATTCTGCCTACCATTATCTGTCGGCATTCATCTTTGTTGTTTATAGTATTATAAAGGTTTCAAATGAATCTGTTAATATAACTATCATAATTTTAACAATGTAGAAGTGGTATGCCATTTTCTCTTCGGTTCGTCGTAGTTGGTAGATACTATTGTGTAGCGCCCAGAAGAAAGAAAGAAAAATAATAAAACGAAACACAATCTTCGTATTCAATTGGCTGGTCGCGTATTCTATCGACTGGTTTTTAGTTATCTGCAAACAGCGGATACACCTTTGCCACAGAGGATGTTATTTATTGTCGGCATCCGAAAGATGCGAGGGCACGTGCATCCCTATCTGGTAGAGCTTTAAAAAATATATAATAATAACTAGATTGCAAATTATCATTGTAAAATATTTGTGTGGGGAGTAATATTTTAATTCACTTTCTAAAGTGAGTGAGAAGCAAAATAGAAAAAAAAAACACACACAAGGTATTAACTTGAGTAATTGTTACGGCTAGTTGTATACATTGCGCTTTATGGAAGGAAAAACTGTTGGATTTATAAGAGATATAAAAGTGTTATGGCGAACGGGAAACTATAACATTTGTCCGGGCAGATTTACTAGAACTTGGGCCGTAAACGGGTATGTTGGCGGCGGTAATGTTGCAATATACTCAATTTAAATACCGAACTGCTAATAACTCGGCCGCATTTATTATACAGCACTGTTAAAAAAAAACTATCCACTGTAACTTTTTCTATCTAAACATCTCTTTAAAAAGTAGCTTTGCTTTGCATGGATAACAATTCTAGGCAGATTGAAAGATGAGTCTTTAGTTAAATTTACATTTTAAAATCTCTATAATTTCTTTTTTATTCCAATATTTTAGATAAAATAACAATAAATCAGCTTGACAATCAGAAATAAATCTCAAAAAGGTTTCCATAATAAAATGTTTAAATGATTGTCCTCGAAACAGAATAACGATTGCTTAAAAAATGATATCAAAACTAGATTAGACTCCGGATGGATGTTTACGAATCAAGTCATCCGGTGAACACGGATTTTAATCTCAAAAAATATATTATAAAAAAACAAGTTTTCAAATATGTATACCTACTTAAATATGCTCTCGAGCTACATTAATACACTTTCAAAAACGCGTTGAGAAATTTATACAAAAAATCGAAACAATCTAGAATTCAAACTACAAAAAAGTCGTGTCAACTTGAGATCTAGGAATTTGAATATTGTTTTCTCAGCAAAAAAGTTCGGTCGAATGTAAAGTCATTCCGCTTTTTGAGAAAACCGATTCTTCAAATGGACGCAAAATAAGAATTTGGTACTATTATATATGTACACAAATACTAGGTGGAATAGTTTAGTCCAAATGTTTGAAAGATTTCATCATCTATATTAGGAAAGCAATGTAAATTAACCTAGTCAAATTTTGAAATTCATGATTTTATCGATTAACGACATTAATGTAAGTTTCACTGGGCAAAGTGCTGAAGTAATTACTTCACCACTTCTCCTAGTGAAACTTACTTCTCTCGAAAATCTTCTCTCAGTTGATACGGCATTGTCTTTTATGCTTCAAAATTTGAGGTGAATCTTATGAGCCCTCCATAAAGCTGAAGCACAACTTACAAAATCGAATAAGCCAAAGACGAAAAAATATATAGGAACTCAGAAGATATGTAGAAAGAGGCCTTTCACTAGACGACTAGACCAACGAAAAACTCAATAGCCAAAGCTATTGAAAGCCTTGCTGAAAGAATGATATAACTAAAGACATGGAAGTTTCAGGAAATTATAATTAATTTATTATTGGCTATTATTTTGCCAACTATTTACATATAATGTTAGCTAATTATTTATATTATTTAATTATAAGTATTTTTGGTAATTAAAATTTATACTCGAAATTAAAAAACAATATTTCGTAAAAAATACAATCACTACATACAGTTTCCTGTTTGATTATTACCCTTGCGTATTCATAACTTCTACAATAAATATTTCCTCGGTACCACACACAAAATCATTACATTATTTTATTAACGTTGTTTAAAATAATAATTAATAATTCTTGAAAGGAAAAACTGAATATAAAGATGTTGAAATACGACAAAATATTAATATTCATATTGCCTTGCGTCATCGCGTGCACATTATCGGTCCGTCATCAGATATAGGCAGTGATGTTGTACGAAACAAGAAGTCTTGAAGTTACTCGCACTGCACCTACAATTTGTTCCATATCAGTTTACACCGTATCTTCATATCTTTACGACACACAACATGGTAAGCTCGTGGGTGCTGGTTGCTCTGAGAACTCGGGAAAAAAATAACACGCGGGAGGGAGGAGCAGGACACCTAAATGTGTTCACGCTGTTTTATTGCTGATTGATCTAAATGTGTGACCCTCACGTACGACTGCAAGTGAATTTGTTTGTTTTTTTTATCTCTTGTAACAGATTCTTCTGGAATATTACGCCCACGCCAGAGTAAATAGAAAATAGTCCGGTGGAATTATTATATATTTTTTTTGTAAATACATTTTGATTTAAAAAAGAAAGTATAATTTATTGTAATTTAAATCAGTTATTTATTATGCAGAGAAATTTCATATCAATTCTTAGACCAATCTTTAAGCTAATAGCTCTTGTATTGACCTAGTAAATTTCATTTCTGTTACAAAACAGAATCCATACTCAATTGTGAAAAAGGATGAAACCTAAAGACTAAACTAATGACATTATTTCCCCAGTCAAACATCTTATTAGTCTAATACCATAATAATAAAACTACATCTTCAAAACGTACAAATCAAATATGTTGAGCAACTTTCAAAGCAGCATTTCAAATCCCAAATGTCTTTCTACAAGTTTTTACCCTTTGCGTGTGTACAAAATTACTTGCAAAATAAAAAAAACTTGTTTAAGAGTTTCACCTGTTTTAAAACCAAAATATAAATTTATGAAATATTAAATCACATGTATAAAAAAATCACATTTTCACGTCGGATAATATGGAATATTTTTGAATAATAATTGGATGTAATAACATTTCACTTTGTCTTTAATTTGATTTCGAATTCAAATTTTAAGATTAAATCGGCAACCAAATTTCTTGGTTGCCGACCATTACTGTGTGCAATGTTGCTGGTTGCAGGTTAATTAAAAAAAAATCGTAATTGTAAGTTTACAAACATCAAATGTTAAAGAAATGAAATAAAGTTAATATACATATGCAAATTGATCAAATCAAATCAATACGACATAGTTCTATATTTAGATTTTGATCACTCTATGCTTTCTAACTATAAAACTCCTTGAAAACCAAAAGGAAGTTAAAAATTTACTTTAATATCACACTAGATGTAAAAAAGTAATAAAATTTTAATACACTCAAAATTTAATAAGAAAAACTTTTACAACAATCGCATAAAAAATGTTAAAAAAACCCTGATTAATCTTTTAACCAGATTAATTATAAACTTATTACTATATGACATAACAACATGTTTAATTTAATCTTCAAATATTACAAAATGATGAATTAATCTAAAGCAATGAAATTTATTTGTAAATTTATGCAAATGATACCGATGAGGCGAAATGTAGTATGCTTTGTATTGTAATGAGCGGTCAATTCGTATTAATTAGAATATATTATACAATTATACAAATTCGCTGCTTTCTGGGGTTGCAAACACGAAAACTACTAATGCTTGCACTTTTCGGAAGGAAATACAACTCCTATTCAGTATTCAATTTTCATTCAATAAACTCTTCAACTCCTGTCCGCCTTGTTTTCAATAACATAACAATTTCTGGAAATGTTTTATAACTACTGTTACAATAGATGATAAAAATTTCAATAAATCATTTTTATTAAATTGAATACTGTCTGATCTAGTCTTGTCAGTCTAGTCTTGTCTGTCTTGTCTTGTATATACAGTCTTGTCAGTTTAGTCGGTCCAGTCTTCTTTGCCTAGCCTTTTATGTCTGCCCAATAAATGTACTAGACAGTCCATAGACTAGACAGTAAATTTTTAGAAACACTTATCAAGCCACGCCTACAGGACGAACAAAAGATCTATTACACCACAGACAGTACAGATTTCGCGCGGGAAGGTCGCCTATAGTTGCGCTCTCTAAAGTCTTGGAAACCCCGAACTCAATCAGAGAAAAAGCATACAAGTACCAAGAGTTATCTGTACCACGTGGTCTGTTAGAAAAGTATCCGACCTTATTTTTTATTTTGAAAACCTGATAGATTTAACCTTCGTGCGATTGCGTACATTTTTTCCCGGCTGTGGATAGCGTCATTTGCTATCGAGCAGTTTTCGAGTGACGTAGTGTGTAGTGCTCTAGTCGGGTTTTCAATGCAAGTAAAATGACGACAAGTGAAATGAGGGATATCCTACGTCGCCTACTTGATGCTGTGCGGCGCAAGCGACTGGAGTTGTATTCAACAGGAAATTGGCGACTCCATCACGACAATGCTCCAGCACATTCTTCGCACTTGGTTCACAATTTTTTGGCGAAAAACTAGACTCCTCTGGTTCGACAGGCTCCTTACTCTCCTGATATGCGCCCCTGCAACTTATGGTTATTCCCCAAAGTCAAGAGGCTATTGAAAGGAACGCGATATCAGTCAAGAGAGGACATTATGGCTGCAACGACAGCCGAGCTAAAGTCGATTCCGAAACAGGCTTTTTCGGAATGTTTCCAACAATGGAGGCACCGCTGAGAGAAGTGTGTGGAGTCCCAAAGAAACTACTTTGAGGGTGATTAGGTTTCCAACGCTCCAGGTATGCCAGTTTTTTTTACCGGATAAAGGTCGGATACTTTTCTAACAGACCACGTAATTACCTTAGACGTAGAAAACGCATTTAACTGGGCTCCGTGGGATCAAATAATAGACGCGATAATTACAGCGGACAATAGCTCATACCTGGTAAAAATGATCCAGTCATAGCTCCGACCAACCGATACATTATTACCAACCACTGATCAAAAATTTAAACAACATGCGGTGACCCTCGGGGCTCCATATTAGGACCAACTTTATGGAACATATTCTACAAAAACATTTTTCGGTGGCCGATGCCGACGACCTGGCAGTTATTGTCCGCGGCAGGCATTCATCAAAACTTGCAGAAGCCGCTTAAAATGCTGTAGAAATATTACAGCAACGGCTGACAGAAATGGGTATTAAAATGGCACCTGCTTAGACCGAAATGGTAATTCTTGCAGGCGGAAGTAAACTTAAAAGTCTGTCGGTAAAAATTAGGGATACTATGGTTATAAGTAAGCCGGCAATCAAGTATTTGAGTATGAACTTGGATAAAAATACTCGTATGACCATTCACCGTCTATAAATCGTTAATACCTTTCACTAGAATCACCCCAAATCTATGGGGACCGCGCAAAAGGAAAATCCAATTTCTTATGATCGATGCGTCGTCAACTCTCATGTACGGGACACCAATCTGGCTACAGGCGCTTAAGTATTCCTCATACAGAAACAAGTTAGAAGCCCTTTACAGAAAAATGGCTCTTAAAGTGATATAGGCATACAGAACCTTATCCACTGCTGCAGAAACAGCTTTAGCTCCACTTCCGCCTGTCAGGCTGAGGGTTCGAGAGATGGTAAGCATATATCGACACGGGAAGAATAGTAGGTCTGATGCAAAAAAAGCATGGATTAGTGGCAGCGGGGATAGGAAGTATACGACGGATGGACGAAAACATTTATTAAGGACGTGAGATGGTGGAAGGAAAGAAATTTGGGAGAGGTTGACTGCTATGTTACCCAGACCTTTTTTATTGGTCTTTTGATCATTCCTTTACAAAATTAAAAAGAAAGATAACCCCCATCTGTTGGTTCTGTATGGATCGATTCCGCCTAAAATACCATCTTTCATTGTTTCAAATGGTTAGACTACCGACTAACAGTAAGTCACCAAGTCATGCGGCACAGTAGTTTCAACAACAAACGTGGCAGACTTACTCCATAGAACAGAAGCCGGCTGGAACGCAATAAATGCGATGATGAGAGACATAATGAAACAAAAAGAAAATTTTGAAACTGATTTAACATACAATAATCTTTATCTCAATTCTTACCTCTGACAGATTGAAGAAGTTACTTGATAAAATGAAGTGGGTTCAAAACAGTTAGAAAATCTAACAGACACACCGAAGTAATGCCAAGAGCGGTTCTAGGGTGTTCCTGTTGGAATTATATTTACCAGCTATAGCTAGTTCATGGGGACCACATATTTGCGCAATTATATTCTGCCAGCTACACCCCATTAAAAAGCCTTTTATATCTAGTCTTGTCTGTCTAGTTCTGTCCGTTTACTTTTCTCTGTTTAGTCTTAACTGTCTAGCCTTATCTGTCTAGTCTTGTCTGTCTTGATTTACCTGTGTAGTCTTGTCTATCTAGTCTTATCCTTTTGGTCTTGTCTGTATAGTCCGATCTGCCTATTTTTATCTATCTAGTCTTGTCGATCCAATCTTGACTATTTAATCTTGTCTGTCTAGACATGTCTTATATGTAAAGTTTCAATAACTTATTGGGAAATAAGAGTAAAAATGTATTTGATTTGTTTCTCTTAGGAAATCTTGGACCGACAAAAGTTGGCTATAAAACTTATTTTTTGTTTGTACGCCGAGTGGAAGGACGAAAAACATCTTTATAGGTCAATGGAATTTTGAGGGTTTTTTTTAAATCAAAATATTTCATAACAAGATTTAAACAAATTTTTAGTCTAGAGATACAAGACCAAAAGACCGGACAAACACGACTGGTGAGACAAGACAGACAATACCAACAGTCACGATTGGTCAATACAGGATAGTCTTGTCAGACAGACAAAGCAGGCAACCAATACTACGCAAGCAAGACTATACAGATAAAATTAGATAGACTAGACGGTAGAACAGACAAATTTGATCTGTAATTAGTTCACATAATTTACAAGAACTAGTTTCGTTTAAATCTTTTACAAATTACATATAATTTACATTTCTACTAACCAGATAAGACTAAACAAACAGTCCACTGCTATACCAACTAAGATATCGCAGGTTAGACTAAACAGACAATACTAGATAGACTTGACAAGATAGATAATACTAGATAGAGACCACTAGACAGAAAAGACATTAGAAACAAAGCTAGATAGACAGAACTGAAAAAACTTTGCTTCAAATTAGAAATGTTCTATATAAAGAAAATATAAATTACAATTAGTTATTAGTCATTCCAAGCTACCTCATAAAAAAACAATAAATTTGATAAGACATTTCACTCAGCGTTTCGCTGACAACATTGTGTAATTTATTTCCCAGATTAAACACACGATTCGTCTATTTTGTTCGGGCTGGAACTGTTTCTTTATTGGTGATAGTTTGGGCGTAATAAGATAAAAAAACTACCAGTAAAGATTTCAACGTGTAAAGTTAAAGTGGTCCAGAAAAAAACAAACACTTAAAACATTTGTCCGCAGAGATTTACGATAACCCACTGCCAGAAGCTACTTTGAATATCAAGTTTAGAAACAACAAACCCACGTAAATATTACTCTAGTTTGAAGAAAAAGAAATCATTTGTATAATAATAAAGTCATTCATTATTTAAATCTTTTGCGTTTCAAGAAGTTTTAGGCATTAATTCTGCGGTGCGACGTTGCATAAAATCTCCATCACTAAGATTACGCAATGAATTTATTAAAGCTGATTTTATGTGTTCTTATCTCCTGAGCTTCCTGTTGTAAATCGTCGCATTCCCACGGCAAACTCTATTTTGAAGAGGTGTAAACACAAAAAATACATATAAAAATACGTCCAATAACAATATCATTTCCATGTTTAAGTTGTACATACATCGTGTATAAATAATAATATGCATGCATATGCACTGAATTCGCAGAGAATGAACTCGCTGAAAACAGTCTGAACGTGTTTTAACACACTCACACAAACACCGACAGACAACAGCCAGCGAAACATTCAATACTCATTTTATGCACAATATTTATAGGTGTATGTAAATGAATCGGTTGAAAACGAAATTTGTCTCATGTTTAATATTCATAACTAAATTATTTACAATTCTCGCATTTCTATAATGGTGATATTTGTTTGTGCTTTAAATATTACCACAACTTATTGCGCTTGTAATTTATGTTCGTTATGTTCATGATCTGGATTTCTCTGATGACCTTTCTGGCTTCATGAACAAACGTAATATTTTCCAAATTTTACCTAGTTATAAAGTTGCTTGGTTGTTCTTTTTTAGGATTTACTTATAGAAATTGATATTAGTTTTAAATACAAAAAGATATTTTGAATCTAAATCCCATATTCCCGTTTAAATACAAAAAGATATTTTGAATCTAAATCCCATATTCCCGTTTTGCAGAAATTTTTCATCAGAATGACCATTTTGAACCAGCCAGTTTTCCAAATTATTTGCCTACCATCTTGAAGCACCAACTCAAATTTCTTCAATCTGTTAGAATCGATTCGGAATTGATTCATAAATGAATTAATCCTGTGTAATTTATCCTGTGTTGAACAGATCCTCAATCTTAAAACTGTACTTGCATACTCCAAGATGAGAAACCGTAAGGTGACGACCACACCTTGGTTGATTTTAGGAAGGCCTACGGTTCCATTGATAGAGAAACGCTTAACAAAGCACTTCAGGAACTAGGGCTAGATAACAAAACCCGCAGACTCATCTTTGACCAACACTCATTCGAAAGTTAAATTAAGAGGCGAGATTTCAGAAAGCTTTGAAATAAAAACTGGAGTGAGACAAGGAGATAGACTTTCCCCACTTCTCTTCAACTGTGTCCTTGAAAAAGTTATGCGAAAATGGCGCAAGGAACTTATCAATTTGCGTGCTCAGAGTGGTATCTACCTGGGACGTTAGAACGATGGACTGGTTGTAGATTGCCTGGCCTTTGGAAATGACATGTCACTGCAGGTAAACAATGCAGGTAAATTGCCTCAGAAAACAGGCTGCCAAAGAGGGTTTTTAAGTGTCGCTTGAGAAAACAGAATTCTTCACCAACATCAGAGAAGCTAACAGAGAGATGTTACTAGAGCAAGGAACTGAGAAATGCAAGTATCTCGGCAAATGGATTGAACCGAACTTATCAGAAATAGCACTATTATCCATGAGAGTCAACAAGTTAGAACTAGCCTATCGACTGACTAAGAACACTTAAAACAAGAAATGCCTGTCACGCAACCCGAAACTTAAGCACTACACATCAGTCTTACCACCAGAAGCCCTGTATGCGTCTTTTCTTGAATCGAAGAGGTCTGATAGAGAAATTGGAAATCAGAGAGAGGAGAATCATCAGGAAGGTCTTAGGCCCGGTAAAGAAAGACGGGGAATTCCGAAGGCGGCATAACTCTGAGCTCTACGAACATATTGAGATGCTCTCTGACTGTGCAAGGAAAAGAAGTGTAGCTTTCTCTGACCACGTTGTAAGATTGCCTCCAAACCGACTAACCAACCGTCTGTTCACCTTCTGGCAAAACAAGAAGGTTCGTACAACTTGGTTGACAGAAACCGAGAAGGATATTCAAGAACTAGGAATAACAGATGTCCAAAACAGACAGTCTGTGAGACGCACAGTGAAGGAAGTCCGTGGATTTGAGGAGGAAAAGTACCTCCTGGACAAAGGAGGGAAGGGAGTTACACCGGCAGAAGATGCGACAGTACTGGGCAAAGATCAAAGCCCAAAAGATGAACAAGCGTGTTCCAAAGTAGGCCTATTCGAAAGAAGAAAAAGAAGAAGAATTAATCCCATTGAATGCCATTTTACTTAAAAAAAAACACCGCTCAAATGAGAGCCATTTCTGTTTAAACATTCTTCGGATTTTGACTTAATATTTTCCATCACACGATGAAGTCAGGTTGAATCGGTGCAATGTCTTGTACAATATTCGTTTTTAATTCCGGTATGTTTTGCGGTCTATCAATGTACACGCTTCAGAAATTCCCAAAGTAAAAAGTCGCAGTCGGACAAATCTGGGGATCTTGCAGGCTGTGAGATGTCGCCATGTTTGGATATCAGACCGTCCGGGAAGAGTTCTCTTAAAGCAGCCATAGACACACGAGCAGTATGACTTGTGGCCCCATCCTGCTGGAAAAAAATATTTTCCGGTAATATAGGGAGCTCTTGAATGAAAAAGGTTCTGAGCCTGTATGAGTAACGGTCAACATTAACAGTTTCCCCTATCGTTTTGGAAAAAATATGGCCCAATAATGCCACACTGCACCGTAACTTTTGGAGCATGTAATAGCTTTTCATGCAATTTCTACTGCTGGGTTTTCATCATTACAATATAGTCTATTTTGTTTGTATACATATCCATTCAAATGAAAATGTGTTTCAAACTGACTTAAAAGCGGTTCAAGCTGTTAATAAAGCGTTCTTCATCATTTAGATGTCGCAATATTTCTTCGCTGAAAATCCTGCGAGCCAGCTATCGCCAGCTTTTAACTCCTACACTACTAGACTAATTTTGTAATGGTTTATTTTTGTAATGGTCATTCTTCTTCCTTTTCAAGAAGTCTTTATGCAAAATTTGTCGTAACGATGTGTTACTAATGTTCAGTGAGGATGCATGTTAAATTGCTGAACGACGTGGACTACGTGTTAATGCTACTCTAACTCCTTGAATGATTTCCCCTGTTCTTACTAACCTTGTTGCTTCTCTATGATTTAAGTTTAATGTGGAACCAGTTTCTTCTAACTTGCCAACATAATTGTATAAGCGACGGTACTCCATGTCATGATATATTGAACTGATAACGAAATAGTCGTTGAAGTAAAACGATTTTACGCAGAAACAACTATGTACATCGAACCACTTCTCCATGTTTTACAAATGGTATTAAATGTCAAACAATACACCAAAATTTCCACGCCTTCCACTGAATATATAATAAGCTATTGGAGTTTCAAAATTTCCCGCATCGGATACAAGGTTATGCACCCCTCTTGAGGTTGCAACCGCTCGTTACATCCACGAGCTCTGAAAAATCCTTTTGGGTCGTGAGTTACTCCACGTTCCTCTGTCCTGTTTTGACTCCGTCCAGTCGCCTGACTTTGCCTCTCCTGTTAATTTACCCCACGTGGCTCGGTGTAAATCTTGCTCCTCCATGCCTTTACCTTTTTTACCGTTTTTCTACTTTCATTTCCCGTTGCAAGGTAGTTGTTTTCATCCTCCATCTCTTTACCTCCACTTAGTACTAGTTTCAATCGTTTTCGAGATTTTCCTCAGTTGTTGGTTGATATCCTGACCTTTTGGGGATCCTTCGCTCACCGTGCGTTTCTTCGACGTTCTTGAATTCCGATATCCTCTTGTCCATAAGATACACCATTTACGATCAGTTTATTGTATCTGGATACAGTTTTATGTCCATGTTGTTTCGTCATCTTGGGTGTGGGACCAGGCGTGCTTTCCACGTCTTTTTTTCGTGCAGTCGTCGTTAATGCCGATATCCGATCCTTCTAGCTTTATGGCTCGTTCATATATTTCCATTTTCTTATTCCATTATTGTTCTTTGCACGGATTGGTCTTTGGATGTTGGCCTTAAAAGCTCCTAGTTTTGTAAATTCCTTTATGTCCACCACCTTCCTTTTTACCTCTGTCTGTTCATTCTGCTCTCTGTTGGGTATATCTTTTACTATGATTTTATTTCTCCTTATCTCGCTTTCAACTTGTTCCTTCTTCAACTTCTTTCTTCTTCTTCCCAGATTATCTTTCTTGAATCTTAGTTTTCCTTCTACAGCTCAGTAATTGCTTCGAAGCTATTATCTAATTTCGCTTCGTCCACAGTTAGTTTATATATATATATATATATATGTTGTATTTGAGGTTTTCGCGGATAGATATATATGTTGTATTTGAGGTTTTCGCGGATAGATACATGTGTTGTATTGTTTTCTCGGGGATTCCGCGTTGATGCTGAGGGTTGGCTCTGAAAAGAAACGGATTCTCGACGTTTCGGCGAACTAACATTCGCCATTCTCAAGAGATATATGCGTCCTTGTGGGTCAACCGTTAGACGCATCCTGAGAGCTCGTTCGTGCGATGCGACTACTTATAGCTGTCTGACTTCGGGTCATGCGCGTTGTGTGCGGTGCTTCGGTTCGGTTGTTTGTTTGTCTTGTTGGTCGTACATAAGTCTGGAGTGTCTGGGATTGCATTCTTAGGATGGATATGATCGTTCGCCATGCTGGGGGCAGTCTCAAGGAATCGTCTCTCGTGTTCATGCAGTAGTCTCGTTTTTCTATCTCTATGGCTTCTCTGTATACTCGTGACATTTCGTGGCTAATCTGTGCGACAGTCCTTGAATTTCTAAAGTCCATCCAGTGACGGGTGTTTGTGTGTTGGACAGTGCCGATGAAACTTTGTCTCGGTGTCTGAATGAAACTACATGTTCTTGAATCCTAGCAAATATTTTTCTATTGGTACGTCCAATGTAGGTTCGTTCACATGTTCCGTAAGGTATTTCGTAAATTCCATGGGATTCTAACGCGATGGTGTCTTTAACGCTGCGTAGCATGGAGGATATTTTCTGGTTAGGTTTGAAAATGGTGTCGATGTTGTGTCTTTTAAGGATTCTGGCGATTTTGTCAGTTGATCCATGAACATATGGTAGGTATGCTGTGCTAACGGGTTTCTGGCGTTCTTCAGTTCTTTGGCTACTGTTCTCTGTACGACGGAAAGCTCTGGATATTAAGCTGTTTGGATATCCATTTGAAGAAAGAGCTTCTCGTAAGTTTCTCAATTCTTTCGGTAAGTTAAGCTGGTCGGCTAGTCTTTTGGATCGGGTGGTAAGAGTGTTGACTACAGATGCTAGTTGCTTGGGATGATGATGCGAAGAAGCGTTCAGATATCTGTCTGTGTGGGTTGGTTTCTGGTACACAGTGTGACTCAAAGTGCCGTCAGGTTTCTTCTGTACCAAAACATCCAAGAAAGGAAGTCGTTGATGCTTTTCTACCTCCATTGTGAATTTAATTTGGTCGTGTTGGGAGTTAAGATGGTTAAGGAATTTGTCCAGCTCTGGTCTGCCGTGGGGCCAGATTACATGTGTCGTCAACATATCTTAACCAGAGTGTAGGTTTAAGTGTGGCTGATGAGATTGCCTTTTCCTTAAAATCTGTAAGAAATATGTTGGCAATTCCTGGGGATAGCGGTGAACCCATTGGTGCTCATAGGACTTGTTTGTATATTTGATCATCGTACCTAAAGTATGTATTCTTTAAACAATGTTCTGCCAGATCTGATACATACTTTTCTGGTTTTAATTTTGATCTTATGATGTTTAAGGCTTCAGGGACCGGTACTTTTGTGAATAAAGATACAATGTCAAAGCTCACAAGGAGGTGGCCGGGCTGGAGTTGAGGTGATTTTTCAGTATGTCTATGAAGTGTTCAGCATTGCGGACATAGGAATCACAATCTTCGGTGTATGGTTGTAACATTTTGCTAAATGCTTCGCAAGAAGTTGGACCGGTAAACCAACGGAGCTCACTATTGGTCGTAGTGGAGCTCCATCTTTGTGGATCTTTGGTAAACCATATATATTGGGACACCGTGAAGAATTCTCCCTTGGTATAAGATAATTCATTGTTTCCTTGTCAATGCTAGAGCTTAGGATCTTTTGTCTGGTAGTTTTCTCAAGATAGGTTGTGGGGTCGGTTGTACTGGGTAGATAAGCTGGATCATCTAAGATTGTGGTCATTTTTTGTTTATAGTCAGCACTGTTCATGACTACAGAGCAATTTCCCTTGTCAGCTGGTAGGACCACAATGCTGTTATTTTCTCTTAGTGCCTGTAGGGCTTTGAATTCCTCGTATGAGATGTTTCTTGCCGGTGGTTTGGCAGATCTTAAAATGTATATATATACATATATATATATATATATATATATATATATATATATATATATATATATATATATATATATATTTATTAGGAACTATATATGGATTCATTCCAATTTTTATGAAATATTTCAACAAAATAAGCAATTTTTGGTGAATAAATTAAATAGGAGGAATGATTTATTAAATTTGTTGCCTAAATTGTTCAATACAATTTACTTAGCTGCCGACATTCTTGAAAACTCGATATTTTTTCTGAAATGTTTCATTGGAATAAACAAATTTAAATGTGAACTAATTTCTTATGTTTGTCTTTCTAATGTCTTACTAATTATTTGTTTACGTTCTTGGAATTCCCAAAACTTTTCAGTTCCTCCTTTGAACGAATCAATTTTAAATAGAACCAATTTAGTAAATTGACTAAATTCTAGAAACTTTTCAGGTTTCCAAAAATTTTTCAAATCAGAATAAATAAATTTGAATCAATTCGTCCTTAAATTTTTGAAGATTGTTCAACGTATCCATCTCATCAAAATTTACTACAGAAATCTCAATGTGTGTCTAATTCAGTATTTAATAACTCAAAAACAAAAGAATTGCATCAAAGGTAGAATTTACAAATATGAACTAGAATTGGTACATTAGTTTGCCATTTTAATGAGTACTAATTTAGCACTACAAATATATAAGTAGTATAATTTACTTCTGCTAAATATTTTTTTTAAAACAATAACTTTCATAGATAATTTGGTTGTTTTCTAGCAACAAATGTGGATAAGCCCGTAAACATAAATTCGCAGTTTAAGACAAATTAAAGATAAAAACATTTTCTTTATCAATAAAGTTGATGTTTGCATTATCACGAAACAGTAATCTTTTGCAGTTACACGTAACAGTTTTTCACATTTGCAAAAAAATATTGTGTTTTTGTAACCATTATTAAGTTTTTTTCCACATATAATGTGCCAGCGATAAAGTTACAGTGGAAGCATACACTAATGAGTTATGATATGCTATTTATAATAAGCGTTTTTAAAAATAAAATGCGGTCTAGATAAATGGTATTTACAAATAGAAACGTCAAACATACGGAACGCGTTACAAGCCACCACCAACTTTTTTACTAGAACGAATTTCGTTATTTATTCAAAACAAAAAAAAATCTTATTTACCTGTTTTGTAACCTTCTTTTGAAGCAGTAAAGAAATATAAGCTACTGCTAATTAATGATGGAAAAAATAAAGAAATTTATAATACCTTTTTTTTAAGTAATTTAAGAAGTTGTTGGATAAGAAACTTATTAGATTACATAGTTCTCTTCTTGGCAATTCAAGATGTAAAAATCCCATTTTATTTGTGCAGTAGGGTAAATGATGGGGGGAATGAGCTTTCGTATGAGGAGCGCATTCGCCATTTTATTGATACTTTTCACCATTGTATTCGCAAACAGAATAATAGCGCGCTGTTTTACATTCAGAATGCGCGGAGAGCGAGAGAATCTCCCTCGACGTATTCAGTTGTCGCGCATAAGCGGGGACCACAGATCAGTGGTGTCCTATAAGAGACAATGGTCCATTGTATGGCTACCAATCTGCATAATCAGAACTGCCTCAGACGATATTTATTACGGCTATGCCAAAGGTTACCTTCACATCGCTACCGACTATCAGAATACACAGTTATACCTAATTTAGGTATACTTTAATATACGGTTATTTATGTCTTTTCTTCTTTGTCGTTTTAGTAAAATCTTAAGGAGCCTGTATCAAATCTGCTCTAGATAGCTTTTGCAATAATTCTTGGTGTTATAGTAGATAACTTATCTTCATTCTGAAATTTTGACTTCAAACCAAAACAAATTCCAAGATAAAGACAATCAAAAAACATTTTTATCTAAAACCCAACCATTTCGAATATCTCTGGAATTTGTTTGTTTGGAAATTCAAAATTTATTTCAATTATCTGTTTAATTTATTTAAAAAGATTTTTGAAATTTTGACAGTTCCTAATTTTTATTATGATAAAATACAAGTAGATTAATAGAAGTAGGTCAAAATTTAATAATGTATTTTGATCTACTTCTGTCATTCAAACTGGATATTTTGGAATATTTAAGCGCCAAATTTATTAAACTAGTTCAAGTTTCAATGTAGCAAGGTGTTAAAGGTAGTTTAGTTTAATTTCTGAAAGTGAGGTTTTGTAGTTGGAATTGATAACAAGGTTCCAGAAATTTTGAAGAACGGATAGAAATTATACAGTCATCATCATATGATACGTATTCGGTTTTTGAGTTTGAAAAAAGATTGAAATAGTCACAAATTGCGATTTTTTGGGTAAAGATTTTTGAATTTTTTTCATTATAAAAATGAAATATATGGAAAGTTTCGAGATTTCTTAAAAATCTTGATGATTATAGTAGACCTAAAATCAAAATTTTAATTTCTAAATCAAATCGATAATTCTAACATATTACGATTAAAATGAGAGGTTTGCCTAAATTGATGTAAATATTCCAGAAAATGATATGAAAGAATTGAAATTACATATTTTCAAGAATATAGAAAGTTTCGTAATTGGCAAAAAAATACTGGTAATTTTCATGAAAAATATCAGAAAAAAATCTAGCTTTAATTCAATTTATTTAGTTTTTGAAATGTCTTGAATTAGATTTAAAATGGGAAATGTCTAGTTGAAACTAGCCAAGTTTTATGAAAATAAACTTGAAACAAAACCGTTCTCAAAGTCATTTCACATTACTTACGTGTAAAATAGTATCAGTATTTGTAAAACTTGTAAAAATTAATTTGGACAAAGTTATTTAAAATAAAATATTTATTACATTTATCATAGTTTGGAATTCCCTGGACTAGATCCGAAAAAGATCGATCATTCATGCATATTAATCTTTAAACCTATTCAACTTCAAATTAGGATTAATCACAATCAAATTGTAGATAATCAATTTTAAATTAGGAAAAATTAGTTATGTTAAATATATTCATTATTCCAAAATTGATGCTGATTATTCTCAAATTGATTTTGACAAATCACAGAATTTAACACAATTTAAACATACATAAATACAAAATTCTTATAGAAAAATATTACTAGTTTTACATTTATTATGTTGTAATTAACAGTGATATATTTTGTAAACAAACCGTTGTAATCAAGAGCAAGACTCTCAGTTGGAATCGTACAGGATTTCCTTGCGAATTGTGGTTGGAATATTAATATGATATAAACTGATAACTAGCTATTAACGGCTTTTTTTTAGAAAACAAAAACTATTTGCAAATATTCATAATCTTAATAAAAGATTAAATGAATAATGTTAAGATTCAATTGGACCATAAAATCTTTTCTAAAGTACGTTCAATTTCTAAAACATCAAAATATAAAATATGGAATTTCAATCTTTATTTATCTCAACATTTGGATCCAAGAATTTCGATTTAATTCTAAACTCTAACTCGATAATTCCATAATTTGACTTAATATCTTCAGAGATAGATAACGGTCCATAAACAAGTAAAGTTTTCTTTCTAAATTTAACACAATATTAAACAGAATCCCACAAAGAAAAAAATGGTACGTAAATCTGTAATAAATCTAAAAAGCCAACATTTCTCACACACAGAAAAAAATATTGTGTAAATTATTTATATATTTTTTTTTGATCTTGACACGAATGCGATTCCGAGGAATTTTATTGAGAAAACTTTGATGGGACAGTCCCGGCTGTTGTTCGTGGTTTGGAAGAGACGGGAGCAATAAACGTTACGCGACACTTTATTGTTATTATTGTTTTAATGTGACTTTCAGATTTATTTTATTTACAAAATCTCAAGAATTTGTTTATATATATATATATATATATATATATATATATATATATATATATATATATATATATATATATATGTGTATATAAATATATATATAAATTTGTAAGTTGTATTATATTTAAATAAACACGTGGGATAATTCCCAATGACGGGAGTAAAGTAGGAGTCGTTATGAAAATGAGTGTGTGTTACATGCAGAGATCAACATATACATGTGATGTAGATAAGGTGATCCCCGAGTTTTTATATATTTTTTCGAAACATTTTCTATATTTTAGTGAC
Source organism: Phosphuga atrata (assembly GCA_944588485.1). Classification (NCBI taxonomy): domain Eukaryota; kingdom Metazoa; phylum Arthropoda; class Insecta; order Coleoptera; family Silphidae; genus Phosphuga; species Phosphuga atrata. Next base: position 33,086,662 of record OX155896.1, on the reverse strand, counting down.
GTGTTGTCACGTCCCGAAGAACTTCTGTATGGTTTTTGGCCCCCTATGGATCACGGCGCAGCGACATGGAATACAAATTCCTATATCCTGCGAGGAAACCGCCTAATGGCCATTTCTAATTACTACTGTTCCTTTAAACAAGTTATAAGCGTATTTGGTTTCATGACGTTTCGTGAATTCCTCCAAGAATTTTTATTGTCATTCGTTCGTTTTATTCCGTCGTATAAGAGATTTTTATTGCTGATCATTTTTGAGATTTTTATCGGCGCGTTATTTCCCTTTTTATTATTTTAAAACATTGTTGAATAAACTTTTCTCACAATCATATCTTTTGAGTTATGTCCTTTCTTGGGAACTCTCGTGGCGAGAAATCCAGTGTCCAGCGGACGGCTGTTTGCCTGCAAGCCGGAGAACCCAGCAAATGCGTTTCGTGTCGTACATTCATTTGACATCGTAAAAAAAATATTATCAACCGCATTCTACAAAAACTGGTAGTAGTAAAATCGAATATTCTTATTGCCTCGTATCACATAAACAATACATTTTTTGAATATCGCCTTTAAACGCATTTCAAACTCGTAATTCTACTGCACTCACCAGACAACATTATAAATCTACTTCAATTACTCTTGACAAAAATTCATTCATTTGAAATATCTACTATTTTACATCGTAAATATTAAAATACTTAAAGGCATTAATCCTAATATTTTAAGCAATAAATAATCCAAATATTTAATTTATTGTAATTATATCAAAAACTGATAAAAAATATATATTTCTAATTAACTGATGTTTAGATCCAATTAAACTAACTTCTAAAAACATTCATAACTATATTAATAATTTTATAAATTTCTTCTGAAACAATTAGTTAATTAGTTACTGAAATTAAACATTTATGTAAATTAATATTTGAATGAATATATTCGTGGTTAGTTTTTTTCTTACTTTAGCAAGCTTTTAATACTCGCACTTTAATTTATTTATCTGATAGGAAAACCGACATATTTATATTTAAATTATAGTGTGACATTTTAACTAATTGTAAATTAAAAACAAGTACACATACTATGACACTATATTCTAATATATTCTCATATATCTCAGAAATTCTCATTTCACAGTTGGAATATGTGCACAACCGTCTTCTCTGGTCTCTGTCTAGTATTGTCCGATCTTGCCCGGTTTTCTCTTATCATGTCTAGCCTAGTTAAGTCTTGTACGCTTTGTCAAGTCTTGTCTGGTCTAGTTTGGTCTTGTATAGTCCCATTTAATTGGGTTTGCTTCGTCTTGCTTGGTTTTGTCTCCTCATGTCAAGTTATGTTTAGCCTTGTTCAGTCTAGTCCGGTCTCCTCTCGTCTTGTATGGTCTTGGAAAGTCCTACTTGCTCTTGTCTGGTTTTCTCTGGTCTTGTTTTGTTTTATCTGGTCTTGCCCGGTATTGTCTGGTTTTGCTTGGTAATGTCTGATCTTGTCTGGTCTTGTCTGATCTTATGTGGTCTGGTCTTGTCTGGTCTTGTCTGATCTTCTCAGGTTCTGTCTGGTCCTATCTATATGGTCTTGTCTGGTCTTCTCAGATCTTGTGTGGTCTTGTCTGTTTTTGTATGGTTTTAGTCTTGTCTGAACTTGTCTGCCTTTGTCTGGTTTCGCCTTGTCCGGTTTGGTCTGGTCTTGTGTGGTTTGCTAGTCTTGTATCATAAAATATGAATTTTAAAAATGGGTGCCTTCTGAATTACAAAACATGACTTTATTTTGTAATTGAAAATCTCTTAGAAAAAATATTTTCTTGGCTTGACTGGTTTTGCTGGGTCTTGCTAGATCTTGCCTCGTCATTTCAAGTAATGATTAGTATTATTCAGTCTAGTTCGGGCTCGTCTCGTCTTGTTTGGTCTTGGCACCTTATACTTGCTCTTGTCTGGTTTTCTCTGGTCTTGTTTAGTTTTGTCTGGTTTTGTCCGGTATAGTACGATCTTGTCTGGTCTAGATTTGTCTCGTGTGCTATTGTCTAGTTTTGTATGGTCTGGTCTGGACCTGTATGATTCTGGTCTAGTGGGGTGATGTCTGGTCTTGTCTGGTTTTGTATGGTCTTGTCTGGTTTTAGCTGGTCTTGTTTGGTAATGTCTGGTCTTTTCTGCTCTTATTTCGTCTGGTCTTGTCTGGTCTTGTCTGGTCTTATCTTCTTTGGTCTTGTGTTCTCTGGTCTTGTATGGTCTTATCAGGTTTTGTCAGGTCTTGCCTGGTCCTATTTGGTCTGGTATGGTCTTGTCTGGTCTTATCTAGTCTTGTCTAGTCTAGTCTTGTCTAGTCTTGTCTGTTCTTGTCTGGTCTGGTCTTGTCTAATCTTGTCTGATCTTGTCTGGTCTTACCTGTTCTTGTCTGGTCTTGTCTGCTCTTGCCTTTTCTGGTCTGAGCTTGTCTGGTTTTATCTAGTTTTGTATAGTCTTGAATGGCTTTCTAGTCTTGTCCCATAAAACTTGAATTTTAAAAATGGGTGCCTTATGATTTATAATACATAAGTTTAATCTGTAATAGAAAATCTCTTACATAAAATAATTTCATGGGTTCACCATGTCAATTCACAGGATAGATTTTCAGTTTTGTGACTATTTGAAAGTTCAATGCGCGCGTTCTCAATAAATTCATTAATTCAAGCATTCCAGAATTCTGTGTAGAAATAAACAAACTAGTTTCCAATTTGGATAAACGTGTTTAAGACAAATGATCTATATTTTGATGAAAAATATTATAATTTTTATTGAAAATTTACATCTGTACAAAGGTTTCTGACTACAAATTCCTCCTATCCATCATCCTTTTAGAACCCAAGTTCTTACTTTTAAAGCTCAATTTCGCCTTCAAGTTTGGTGAAGACCTAGACATCTTCAAGAAAACTTCAAGTTTGTACAACTAGACTTCTCAATTCCATTAATTGTACGGTAAGATGCAATTTAGAAGTTTGTAAGTAATTTAGAAGGGCTTGGAAGTTTGAAAATGGAAGTTTCAAACGAAAAAGTTTAAAAGACAAATTTAATGTTAATATGTATACTCGACTTGTATACTCGACGTGAAAGCAGAAGTAGAAGAAAAGAAGAGCAGAAGAGAAGAAAATGCAGTTTTTACTTCTTCCATGCAGCCCCTCTAAATTTATATTCGTACTAATGTATTTCATCTTAAACAAAAATATTTAATTTGTTATTTCTAGATAAATCAATGTAGGTATATATATATATATATATATATATATATATATATATATATATATATATATATATAATAGGTCTTCTATATAATATATACATGTAATTTGTAGAAATATAGAAACTTTGTAAGATTTATAACTTTCGAATAATAAACATATCAAGGTGTGAGAACAATTACAAGCAAGTGCCTTCAAACTTATTACTGCAAACAATTAATCTCCATGAGAGGAAATAATTAATTGATCGTCTTAACGAAACGGATCGATTCCACGCTCAATAATCTCTAAAAAACACACAACATGAATATTTAAATTAAGGTTATCGAACCGCCTCATAAAAAATTCATAATTTCTAAACCTTTTTCAAAACATTCTTTCTTCCGCAAAACTCAACGTATATTTAATGCGACAGGTAGCAGAAATTAATATGTTCACACAGACAACCGGACATGTAACCAGGTCAATATTAATCTGTTTATTTTTTTTTTAAGGAAAAAAATTCTAAATTTATTTCACTGATTTTTGTGTTTGTTTAAAATATGCGAAATTAATAAAAGCCATTTACATCGTTTCTGTTCGTTACACCTTATCTTGGTAATAAAAGTATTATATTCGCTGTGTGTACCCCCTACTGTGTACAAGGTATTTTCAACTTGGTTTCAACTTACAATCTCGCCAACATCTTGTTTAATTTATACATAAACTTCGTTATTATTACGTTTTCACGTATCCCACTTTATTGCGCCGTATGACTCAAATCGTATATTAAGACAACAAAATTGTTATTTTGTTACAAAACGACAACAAAAAGTCCGCAACTACACGTTTTTAATAATAATATTAATTAATAATAAATTGACTATTTTAAACGTATTAATACTATACATTTTTTAAGTAACATCAGTTATACCATGTTGCATAAACACAATAAGCACTTCAAGTTGATCAGTGTCGCGCAAGCTATTGTCATATACGACCCTAGATTTCGTGTAAAATTTTATTGCGACTCTTGTTTCTCAGGCGGCATTGTTTTCAGGAGGTCATTTCCCAGCGGATTCTCTTAGATTCCCGTAAAAATATTAATTAGTTTCCCAATTCTCTGCTCAGGCGACCAAATTTCGCGAAATTTCGCTCGATTCTTGCCAATTCATATCTCGCTAACGGAAACGACTAGGAAAATACAATTTCTATATTTACAATCAGCAGGAAAAACATTCTCAGACCCATTTTGAAAATTTCCATTCACTTGATAAATATTGATTTTAAGGAAATATATTTTCTCGCATTTTCCGAAGATTTTATGCTGTCATAATATTTTAACGGCTTATCACAGAGACTTAGAGAGACATAGATTTTACCAATGGATGCAGCATCCCAAAATTAGTCCGAAAACATATATCATATTGTTAGGAAGCTTTTAATTAAAAAATACTATCGAACCAGCCATGGATCCTCTGGAGTGATCCTCTTGTGTAAAGTTTTATCGCGAGCCCTGGATAGAAAGTAGACGTTTTTTAAATTTGTTTATATTGACTTTACATTATTTTACTACTACCTGATACTTACACAGTAATATTTTATGAATTCGACCATCCAAAATTCCTAATCAACTACCCTCTGGGGGCGACCCACGGTTTGCGCACTACTGATCTAGATCTAAAATTTGGTGAAATTTTCCAAATTTAATTTGGACTATCAAAATTTAACAACCGGTGTGTAGATTAGATAAATAAATAAAATTTGTCTAAATTTTAATCGTAATCTGATAGTGGAATTCTAAGTTGTTATCTAGTTTCGCAAATAAGTTTAATCTATTCAAACCTTGCGTAATTTTTGCTAAATCAAAAGCAATTTCAACTTTAATTTAGACTATGGAAATTTGGTCTATCTAGACTAGGGAGATTAAATAAATTCCTATTGTAAACCAGAAGTTGTTAACGAGATTCTCAGTTCCAATGGCAAGTGGAATTTAGACTATCAAGGTGTAGTCTGCAACTTAACTTAATTTTTCGAAATTAATAAAATATGACGGATGCTAGTCAACTAAATATCTACCGACTACTAAAAACTGTTATCTGCTTTCCTAGCTAAGTTATCTAGATTAAAATCTTATCCTATCTTATCCTATTAAAGTAATTAAACAAAATCAAATTCTATTTCAGCTAACCTTTTGATTCTCAAGGTTTAGACCGTAACTCAACTTATAAACCAGATAAATTAACAAATTGTGGTGAAATTCTAATCAACTAAATTGTTAAAAAAACTAGAAGATGATATCTAATTTCCTAAATAAAAGTTTCCTAATTTTAAGTAAACTACATCAAAATCTTGGCTAATTTTTCTAAATCAAAATCAATTTTAACTAGAATTTATCGTCTTAAGTTTTGTATTTTATTAACTTTCATTAACAAAATTTGGTAAAATTCTATACAGGTAAGTTGTTTAGTAATTACTGAAAACTAAAAGCTGTTATCTGCTTCAAATTAAATTATAATTTAGGCTATCAGGAATAACTGTAAATGTGGTAAAGTTTTATTCCAGAAAATTATCTAATCTAGAAAACTAGAAGTTATTATCTAGTTTGATAGCTGAGTTATTTAGGTCAAACATTTATTTAAGATTTCGAAATATAAGACAATTTCAACTGGAATTTGGACGGACAAGATTTAGTCTGTAACTCAGCTAGTATATTAAATGACTAGACGAATAAACAAAATTTGATAAAATTCTACTAAACCATGTTCAATAGATTAAAATCTTGGTCAATTTCTAAATCACAAGCAGATATAAACTATTATTTAAACCGTTTTTCTATCCTTGCAATGCTTCGATATTGGTCTCCCCCTAGAATTTTCGAATTATCCCAGTTCTGGGTCATTCTTTGTCAAATGAGTCCTGCGTCTTTTAAGATTTCATCTTTCCACCTCATTTTCGGTATATTTCTCGTTTGCCAGTGTATGGTCTCCATCTTCCGATTAGTATGCTCTATCACCTATCTTCTATACGTTCGTTGTGTCCTACCCACTTTCATTTAAGGCTTGTTGCCGTTTAGATCACGTCGGTAGTTTTAGTTTTGTTTTTTATCCATTCGTTCCTTTTTTCTTTAAAGTGATATTTTGTCTTTAAGTAATATTCCCAATCTTTTCATCAATTTTAGAGTTTTCTGCAATTTGTCGATGTTGATGAGTCCATGTCCAACTCAAATTCAAGTAGTTTATTTCATTAAGTAAGCAATAAATGCAAATAATGTGTTTTGGTTTCCTAAAATTGGTGTTATTACTACGTGATTCTATGGAATTTTTAAAGTTAAATTCTTCGAAACGATTTTTAATTTTTGCTAAAAATAATATCGATTCGTAGACGTAAGTGCCTGTCGTAGTTAGCATCCTGGTTATTCTAAACTTTCCTCTGCAGGATTCTCGATAGTTTAGGGAAAATATAGTTCTTAGGGCATCTTTTTTGCCTCTTGAATACATCAATTGCTTGTACTCCCCTCCCATAAATATTATGCCAATCCTAAGGTGGCTATGGAAGTTTACGTAATTCACAGTTTTCAGTGTCTCAATATTCAAGAACTGCTTTAATATTCTCAAGGCATACACTCATTTATTTAATTTTATATTAATTTGTACTACATGCGTTGTCCACCCTAGAGTGTCGTTGAAATGGATACCACGCTCTTTTAGAGTTCAAAGTTAATATTTAGATTTGAATCATCCATATTGTATGTTCTTTTATCCATTTTGGTTCTAAATATTATGATCATTGTCTTTTCATTATTTAGAATGTTCTCATCACACCAGGTTTTCGTTATTTCTATTGAGGTGTGAACGTCGATATTATCTTCTGACCTATTTCCGATACTAATACTTGTGTCATCTGCTTAGTTCAATCTGCATAGTTCTGCATAGTCATATTTGGCGTGTGTTGTAGATTCAATTCAGGAAGGTCATTAATGTACAGTATGATAAGCAAGGGGCCAAGGGTGCTACCCTGTGGTATTGCCATATTTATAATCCTTGGTGTCGACGTCTCCATTCTATGTGATGCTTCTATTTCTTGTTCTATTTTGTAGGTAGTATGTAATTAAATCTAGAGCAACTCCCTAATTCGTTAACTGAGTGCTCTTTTGTTAAACTGTGTCGTATGCCTTCGCGACATCCAGGAGTAATCCGCATGGGATATATTCTTCTAGATGTTGAATGATTTCTTTTAGAAACTGGATGCATGCTGTCTCTATACTTCGTCCTTTGATAAACCCATGTTGTCGCTGATTAAACAGGTGTTGTTTCTTTATGAAGGATAGCAGTCTACTACATATTAGTATAAGCTCCATACGTTAGGACTGGTATGAGACAGGAGTCAAACACATTGGCTCTTAGGTGTAGGAGTATGGTTTGATTTTTTAGGATATACGATAGTCTGGCAAACGCTACCCATCCCATATTCGCTCATTTTATTATTTATGTTGTCTGCTTTTCTTTATTTCAAAATGCTCGGTTGCATTTGACATAACTTTTGATGGATTAAAATTCATTGGAGCCATCTTTTGATTGAAGCATGGCGTGGGTCACTTCATTCTAATAGGTTGAGATAAGGAGCACATCATCCATATAACTGAGGTGGTTGAAATATTTACCGTATATGTTTATTCATTTTTTCTCCAAGTTTATTCCATTAAATAGGTCTTCCATGGCCAATGTAAATAAATTTGGGAAAATCATGTGCCCTTGTTTTACCCCTTGTTACATGGCTCATTTCTAAGTTACATGGCTCAGTTCTAAAGTGATATTTTGTCCATGAACGTTAGGACGTTCCGTTAGAACGTTAGAACGTCAGTCCTAACGCCTTGATATATGTTTCGATATCCCTAGTCTATTCTACTGTTGTTTAGTTCTTCGATTGCCCATAGCCCTATGCTGTCAAAAGCCTTCTCTTAGTTGGTACATGCTAGGTATAGAGAGATGCTGTCGTCATTAGTTTTCATATCTCTTCCTGAAACCCGCTTGTTTCGAATTCTGATAGTTGTCGAACTTGTTATTTAGTTTATCCTTTAGGATTCTTGTGAATGCTTTGTACATTTGTGACAAAAGAGATATAGGATACAGATACAGATTATTACACAGATTACTATACAGATTTGACGAATCTCCCTTCTTATGTTTTAATATGGTTTTGACGTTTTACCATTATTATGGTATTTTACTTTCTTTCAAAATCTTATTGAACATGATTCTCAGGTATTCTGTCACCTTTTTTCCACCTTCATTATCGACAATGTTCCGTCCTCACCTGCAATCTTGTTGCACTTTGTTGCTCTTGTGGCTTTTTCGATTTCCTTAGCAATAGCCTAGCATGTCTTTTTAGTTCGCGTTGGTTACTTTCCTTGAAATATTTTCTATAGACTCTGGTGATGGGTTCGACCTTGGATCTATAAGTCTTCGTAGCGCATTGCTGTGCGTTGCTCTATCTCTTGCTTCGGCTATCAAGATTTAGTTTGTAACTCAGCTTGTGGAGTAGATAAATTAACACAATTTACAAAAATAGCGTAATTTTACTCAACTAATTTATATCTAAACTGCTGAAAACTAGAATTTATCATCTAGTTTCCTTACTGAGTTCTCTTTATTAAAATAATAATATTTTGTTCTATATAAAAATTCAACAGGATTTATCAAGATGTACTAATTTATTGTAATGGTGTATTGTAAAATTAAACTAAATAAAACTAAACTATCCAGATACTACTCAAAACTAGAAATTGTTATTAAAGTGGCGGAAATAATATAGTGTCGGTCGCAAATCACGCGCGCTCTGTTCCGGTTTACGGAATGCAGACGCCCGGATTCATCCGTCCGTCACGGTTATTTAGCGCCCCCCTGGTGTCAAATATCTTTGAAGGTACCTTAAAACCCACGGAAATACTGCTTTATATGAAAATATTTCACCCGATAAGATCGCAAACGTTTCTAGACCAGAAAAAGCTCATCTATCATACACACTCATCTTTCTAAACCAATGCCCCCACAAAACCTAAACATAAAAAATAACTTAAGAATTAATAACTCTAATATCATACACACCTTAATCATTACATAAAAAGAAACACAGAATTAAAAAAAACATTTATTCCTACGTGTTGCGCCCACGATAAAATCAACCTGCTAACATAAAATACACGACATTGATTTTAAATTTTTGCATATAAGTAAAAACAATTTACATATTTAAATTAAAATATTTTTTATTGAATTATTTTGTATTTTAATACACTTCGATAATAACTCCGCAGCTGAAATAGATAGTAATTTAAGGATGTACATAGGAATAAAGTATCACGACATGGCTAGGTAGCTGCAAGTGGCAGGTGAACACCGTACCGACGGACGGACAGAGTGTAGTACACGCGAGGTAGCCCCGTGACAGAGCCAACGGTTTATTAGCCGGTTCTTCACACGATAGCATGAAATAGTGGTTGGATTTTGTAGGGGCTCTAAGTTGTAAATAAACTAGATGAGGGAAAGGAACTGCGATTCGATTTGCATAATCGAAAATTCGCTGAAGAAACGGAATTTCGAAACTTTTTTGTGTTGGAATTATCCAATATCGTGCTTTGTTTTCTCAATATGTCGTGCGATGAATATTATCTATGAACAGCGCAATTTCCTTTTGACAAAACTTCCCATGGTAAATTGACATACTTACATTTTTTGTAAATTTTTATGTAGATTTTCAGCGCAAACAAATCTACATAAATTAATACGAAATTATGGATTTTTTTTACTATTCAATAATTAAAAGTTATTACATGATACTACATTTTACAAATCACATTTTGTATTGTTCATCATGTTATATTATATAATCCATTATAGCATTTTACATTTTCCAGCAAAATCATTACTCAAATAAGTTCGACTGTCCACAAATGGGATATACGATAATTAAAGTATTAACGCGCGCATTCTTATACACGCTCTCGATTCTTTAATTGATAATGCCCAAGAGATGACCGTTTTTAATGTTAAACCGCAATGCAATAATGAACGCCATGAAATTAATATATTTGCAAAAGTAATTTACAATTCTCTTCAAAGAAGATGATAGATAATAGACACACAAGGTTAGAAAAACAACTCTAGACAGACAAACCTAGACAGAGATGATTAAACAAATAAGAATTCGTAAATGAAACGAATAACAAAGAAATAACAAATAAGAAGAACAAGTAAGATTGAACAAATAAGATAAATAAGATAATAAAGTGATTAGGCCAGACTATTTGCACCAGACGTAGACTGGAGCAAACAGATACTACTAGACACATAAGAATGTATAGGTAAGAATAGGCAGAACAAATCTAAACAGGTAAAACTGACAGACAATATTAGGCAGATAAGATAAGAGAGACAAGACTAGACCGATAAAACTAGACACACAAGACAAGATAGCCAAGACTAGATAAACAAAGCTCGAAAGGCTCGAAAGAGAAGACAATAGAGTAGATATATAAGCTGGGAAAATAAGATTAGACAGACGCAGTCTAGACAGACAAGAATAGTTAAAAGACAGGACTAGACACAAAACTAGAAAGAAAAAACCAGACGGACAGGGTTCCCTAAACCGCGTACTACACTATGGCTTCTAGTATGCGTCACCCCAGTATGGCATTTTTTGCATTCTTTCAGGGTGGGCAGCCCGGACGGTTAGGGAAAATTGCCGGAGTTGTCGCCTCCCCGACCTGGAATCGAACCCGGGTCTCCCGCACTGTCAGGTGGGTATGTTGTCAACTACATTCCGAGGAGGACAGACAGACAGGACTAAACAGAAAAGACTAGACGCACAAGACTTAACTTAATAAATAGCAGGCTTTCCAGTTACTAGATTAAATAAAACTAGACTATCACGACTGTACTAACAATATAAGGAATATTTATTTTAATTAGTCAGAAATGCAGATAAATTGAATAAAAAGTTGGAATTTCACCATCCATTTGCATTATCTAAATTAACTTCCTCTTTAAATAAAAATACATATTTTTAAGATAAATCAAAACCATCGCAATGACATTCAACTTTTGCCCACTTTTTTAGATCACAAATTAAGGATGAAAGATTCCCAATCTTGATGTATTAAGAAGTAGAGGGATGTGAATGTAATTAGCTTCCCTTGTTAAAATTTGTTAAGGGATATTTGTGAAAGAAATGAAATATAAAGTTTGACAAAAACGTAATGATGTATCTATAGTTAGCAAATGCCCAGTTTTTCTTTTTCTAATAATGCAAAACTTGTGTTTTAACAATACATAAAGTAACAAAACATTTGCAGCTTGTGTTTTGTAACAAGCATTTTAAAAATTGTGCAAGATTTAAAAAATATCAACATTTGATATCTAAACATACAAAGAACGTTCATACATCCATAAAAGTAAAATAAAATTGCAATATTTTTTTTATTAAATAAATAATTTACATAGCAAAATAACCTTCGTTCTAATAGTTTTATCAATACGTTACGCGTATTAATACACACTTGAATTTCTACATTATTAGACCCTGAGAATTTACTTTCAATAAAACATCATTGTAATTATTATTATTTGTGCAAATTAGTAATGGATTTGCATTAATAATACAACGTATAGATATTTTATAGCATATTTAATTGACTATTTACATATGTTCTTAATATATCGCTTAATAAATCTAAGAAAACGTATAGTAGGAAATTATTTTAAACTTTGTTTATATTTCAATATTTTGTATAATCGCACACTGACTTTACAATAAATTAAATCTATCAAAAAAATAACAAAGTTTAAAGCATGCTACGTCATTATACATGTGCTAAGAATGTTGTAAATACATTTTCAATGGAGTTTTCTTTTCTTTTTGGGTATTGAAATTTTAAAATAGTTTGGATGTAGAGCTTGATTTAGTTTCTTAAAACCGTAGTATATAATCAGCTTATAAGTGTGCAAGTATTAAATGCAAGACAGTCGGTAATGCATATTACGTGTACGATTAAAACATTAAAGATGAAATTTAATGCAGGCAGAAGATTATCATCTCATTAAATGCCGCGTCTCGTATGTACATACGTCTTTAACATCATCGTTTGATTCTTTCTACATTCAAACATTTTTTTCTTCAGCAATTCTTGGAACATAAAACAAATTAGTTGGTTTAATTAATATGTCGAATATTGGTTCATTTATATGTTAATAAAATTGCATCAACTTTAATGTCCAACCTTTTGGCAAGTTTTTTGATATTGCAAATTTATTTTATATTCTTGCAAAAAGTAGTTTTTTGTCTAACAATAAAAGTAATTAAATATATAGTGGATTTTTACAAATTTACATCGTATGCCTAATTTAAAAGTTTTAATATAACTGTTTTATTCCTATTTTTTTTTTTATTCCTAGACATATGTATAAATCTTTAATGTGAAATTATTAAATATTTCTGGCTCATATTTCTAGTAAATACAATTCTGTTAAACTAAACCTTCTCGAGATAACCTTCTAAGAAATACATCTTATCAAATTATTGCAATTTTTTAACAATTTAATTTTGTCTGCTTAGTCTTGTCAGCCTAGTAATATCCATTGAGACTAGCCTCTCTAGTATTATCAGTCTAGATTGGTCTTGCGAGTCTACTCTAGTTATGCCAGTAATGTCTAATTTTGACAGTCTAATCTATATTTCTAAGCCTTGCCTTATCCTGCTAGTCATGTCTGTCTAGTCTTGCCGTTCTACACTTGTCTGCTACACAAGTCTTGTTCGTCTGGTTTTATATATCTAGTCCTATCTGTATGTCCTCCTCGGTAGTGTAGTTGACAATTTATCCGCCTGACAAGCGGATAGACCCGGCTTCGATTCCCGGTCGGGGAGGCAACACCTAGGGCGGCGATTTTCACTAACCGTCCGGGCAGAGTAACCCGAATGACTGTAAAATATGCGATACCAGGGTGACGCATACTAAAAGCTAAAGTGGAACAGGTGGTTTAGTGAGAGCTTCCCGCAAAAACAACTTTTATCAAAAAAAGCTGTATCTATCTAGTTTTGTCTGTCTAGTCTTCCATGTCTAAAATTCAAAATGGGGATGCCTACAAACGGATAAGAGATGAGACAAGCTAATGAAATGGGAAGTTGAAATGGATGTCGTCTACTAAACCAAGGAGTGCAACATTTGTAAATGGGAGCCCAAACTCAATATATCTCATCTTCTCTACAAATAATATTTCTAGCGAGATAATAGGCTGGATAGTATTGGATAAGGAAACAATGAGCGACCACTGTGCAAAAATTAGGCTGAGGTCCTTGTCCAGGAAAACAGGTTGGAATATTAAACACGTAGATGTAGGAAAAATAAAACGTCTTGTCGACGTCTGAACGATTGTCAGAGGAAATTGCACGTACCTACAAATATCAAAAACGCAAACGAACTTGTAAATGTTCTGAGTAAGGTATGTGACGCAACGCTAAAGAAAGGAGGGAAATCCGCAAGGAAAAAATTAGTATACTGGTGGAGCGAAGAAATTGCAAATGTAAGGGCTTCATGTATACCTATATGCATGCCTGCGGCAAAGAACAATAAAAGGATAAGAGGAAACCACAAATGCACTATTAAGGAAATTACAAAATCTTAAAAAACAGCTGAGACATATGGCCAAGCAAAATATTGGAGGAACTGTGCGAAGATCTAAACAACCAAATGTCAAAATGCCTATGCTGGAAGTCAAACGCATTGTCGCAGTGCATTTTTTGCTCTCTCAAACACTATACAGACCATTATGTCTGTTAGATACTTTCGAGGCGCTCTTAGAACACCTACTACGTACCTACGTAGGCTGAAAACGGATATTGAATCTGGATCACAAATAAAGCCTCAGAGAGGGCAAATACCAACCATGCGATAAAATCCGTCATGAAGATTGCAGAAAATTCTAAATCTGGCACCCAATGATCAAGAAGAATATGTGAATTAATAACACTTGACATGCACAACTTTTTTAACACCGCCGACTGACAACTCATAAGAAATATAGCTCACTAAATGCTAAGAATGATTTAAAGCTATTTCTCGAGTAGAACGATCGTTTTGCAAACAAATGACGAAACCGAGAAAATAGTAGTTACTAGGGGTGTTCCATAGGGATCGGTTATGTGTCCCACCCTGTGGACTTTGACGGTCAAAAGCGAAGAGTGCGATACTGTGAATTGGAGCCAAGATGAAAAATGAATGAATGTATGGAGGAAAATAGATAAGGATTTAACGAAATATGTCAATAAGGTTTTTTCATTACTCATGCGGGATAAGTACTATTCTGGTGCCCGCTTTTTAGCGCGACAAATGACTGCTTGTCAATTCAATTATTTGTAAGTATACTTGTCGCACGCAAAGTATGCTTGGCGCACGCAAATTATTAATAAAAATCGAAAAAGTAACTAAAAAAACACTATCAAAATCAATATTACAAAAGTTTTAGAATGTGTGTACATTCTGTGGTGATACCGGAGACTGATGCGAGTTCTTATGACGAATCCATTCCACCTGTGATAATTGAAAAGCAAAAATCTTCATTTTGCATTTTTTTGGATGGCTCCTGGACCCCAAACTAGTAATATATATTGATACGTCTCCTTGTATGAGTGGTAAAAAAATATTATCTGCAACTTGTGCGGTATTGTTAATTGCTCTCTCGAGCTAATGAGCGACTTCGCTCTCGTGGACAATTGACAACTTACCGCACTAGTTGCACAATATACTGTTTTCCATACATACACTAAAAGTTAAAAAAATGCGTTGAAAAACTATTGGGAATATATTTTAACGAGAATTTGGATTGGGAATCGCACATAATTAGTTTTATCAAAGAAACTCAATGGGTCTGGGTATACGCTGAGAATACTCGGACGATATTTGGATACAAATACGATAAAAACAGTTTTTTATGCAAATGTACACAGCTTATTGAGGTTCAGGATCATGTTCTGGGGCAGCGGAACATTGATAAACAAAATTTTCAAAATTCAAAAGGATAATTCGGATTCGAGTCATTTTAGACCTGGAATTTGCCGAGTCATGCAGAGGAAAATTAAAAGCGGAAATCCTAACAGGAAAAATACCTATACGAAAGTCTAGTTTTTCTATTTAAACAAAAATTACTTTGCCGATTTAAGAGTCAACAATGGAAAGAATCGCAAAACATACTCCATAGAATAATTATTACATAGGATTAAAGCCTACTAGAATTAAGGGCTAACGGATAAGTTAATTTAGGTCACAAATGTTCACAATATGTTTTCTTTTTAAATATACCTAATTGTTTTACGCTATAGCTTATATAATGATATAAATAATTGAATTGAATTGATATCAAAGGTAAAATTTGAAAATGTATAAAATAATGTGTTATTTTTTAAATATAAGTCTTGCGTAAGATAACTGAAATTGTCCTTGTCTAAAGTTATGCAGAAGGTTCTTATATTACAAGGATGGTAGTTGCTTAAAATTTTGCAATTCATTTTTTTCACAATGTGCAATTTTAAATATATATATATATATATATATATATATATATATATATATATATATATACATATACATATATATATATATATATATATATATAATTCGTATTTCTATACACAATTTAAGTATTTATTAATATTTCTAAATTGTATTATATTTACTTGACAAATGGGCAGAACTGTTTTTCTAACTAGCCTTTATCCAGTTAATTGTTCAAAGTAAATATTGTAAAAGATTTTGTTGATTATTATTATTTAATTTTAAATAAAATCTAAAATTATTGTAGATTTACAAAATTAGTGTAGATTGGCTGCATTTAAAAATGTTGCGGTGGTAGCGTTAATACGTAAGTACCAAATTTTCAACTAACATTTTTTTTTTCAAAATTACATTCGAAATTATTTTTTTAATTATTGATTTTATAGTGAACGTCACTATGTCTTAGTTTCATTCCAAAAGCTTCATCAAAAGCGCCGTCTCATCTGCTGTAATCCAGTTTTATCCTAGATTCTAAAAATAATAAAACTAAATAAGAAATAAATTAAATTAATAATTTATTTCCAAATAGTTTACTTTAATATTTTCATGTAACAGATATTTACCTCATAGCTGTTATTTTTTTTTGTGATGCATTACAATGTAATTATAAGGTGTTAGTAATTACATTCATAAAAAATGCTATGAAAAATCAATTTCACACGGTTTTCACAAATTACCTGCCTCCTTGCCTAATTAAGAATTTTTACAGCAAAGCACAATTACGACGCGTTGTCGTTTTTACCTCGTTTTTTACAACCATAAGTATACGTTACACTGATTGTTGTGTTAAAGTTGGCATAACGTCCGGTCGCTTTTCATCATTATTATATCAGGAGTATTCAGTGTGTGACAATTCCACATACACATCACCTGTTTGTTTATAATATCATTTTTTGTGAAAACAATATTTAATTTTCATTTGTGCACGCCTCCGTTCGAAATTAAATGAAGTCATTATTTTGACAACTAGTTATAATGACAAATTACCTTTTTATAACTCACTTAGCGTGGTTTTTACGATCTGTTCTCTTTTTTCTACCTACCTATGGTAAATACGGAAACGACGCTATGGCCAGTTAAAACGTAGTTAAAAGTAATAACACAATTACCTTGTTTAGAGCTCGAAATTACATATCAAAATGTTTCACGTCATTAAAAACGCATAGAAACACCTTTTTTCTCATCTGACTAATTCAAACAAATTGTTTTGGATAACATATGGGATGGGGGAAAAGATTGAGGGCCGCATGGAACTTATTTATTAACTCGCGCCGTCCAAATATTACATTTTTTTATTATTATAAAGAAATATACTGCAGATGTTGATAATAAATATGTCACATGTATCAACGCTGGAAAAAGAACCCGAGGACATTTGATATGCGGTTGGTAGAAAAAAAAAATAATATTAAAAACACGCTGTAAAAATTAAAATTCCCATATATATATATAAGTCTCAGGTATACAAGGCATATATTTATATAGTCATAATAACTTTGTCAAGATCATAAAATAACTCGGGACAATCTGGAAGCTGGTTACTGACAGGGGTCAGCGAGTTTCACATTCGATTATTCCAAAATTCCGGCAACGAAAAAAACTTAAAGCGTACATTTCCATTACTTAATACGCTTTTTTTTCACAGATTTTTTTATTAAAACAGGTTATTTCGTAACATTTTCTAACAAAAAATCTAAATTAAAAATACTTTGTATTGTATTTTCATATACCTACCGTACCAAAAGTAGAAGAATTTAAAAAATGTAAACATTCTTAACAGAGCAGAAAACCAAAATTAAACATTTTGAAAGATATACAAAATAAATTCAATAAAAGAAAATAAACTAAAAGGTTTATTAATGTGCGTGTTATGCTTTCGAAGTAACGCGTAGTTGACTATATTGACAACAGTACTTTTTTTAAAAATTTGGCTCAAACGTGGTTGGAAGAAAAAACAACTATTTCTTTATACAACATGTTGTAATAGTTACAACAGCGCGACGATTTCTTTATACGACATGTTGTAACAGTTACAACAGCTGAGTTACAACAGTTGGTGCAAGCAAAATGGCCATCTCCAGGAATATTAAGAATTTGAGTACCTTAGTGAATTGAAAAATTCACTGTTTTTACCACTAATTCTTGTGAAAATATTACATAACTGAAAAGTTATATAACTACACACTGTACACGTCTCGAGTTTCGACTGTTGATGCTCATTTTCAAGTGGATTACAAATTGATAAGATTGAATTTATATTCTTTCTTTATATTTCTTTAAGATTATTTATATTATAAGAGTTTTGATAGGGAGGGAAGGTGTCTGTCTGTAGTTGGGAACTTATCTGGAGACGATTGCCTTCGATTAAAAAGTTGTGAAACAAGTGCACAAACAGCTAATGTTTTGCGAAAAGAAAACCTGTAAGTAGCATTTACAAATTACACCTTATTCAAAATTATCCCACATATAATTAAATTCTGAAGACAAAATCGATCCCCTCAAAAAATCCGGCGTATATGAGATTCATTGTTTGGATTGCAATAGCGTGTACGTTGGTGAAACAGAACGAAGTATTTCAACTCGGTTTTTTCAACATTTTTGTGCCCTCGTCTTGCGTAAGACAAAAGTTCATTTTTAAACCATTATCTAGAATGTAAAATAAATTCCCCAAAATAGATCCATAATCCATCAGTTAATATGGCTAAGTACATCCAAAGTAATGCTGGAATCTTTAACCAGAAAAATACAACAGATTGCCTGACACTAAACAGGAACAAGCTTAGAATTCGGACAGGAGTCGTGATGGGATACTGCAGACTTAGAAAACCCCTGTGCTCAGACTACACCAGAAACACCAATGCTCTAGACCTAGAGGGAGATGACAGATGTAGATTATGAGGCTCAGCTTCCTTCATTCGTCTGCTCAAAGACTGCGGAACACCACTCCGCAAGAGACAAATGTACCTCGAATCATATACAAATCCTGAAATTCCTACAGGAATCAGGACTAGAGGAGACGCTCAAATGGGTACAATAGATCCATGAAAGTCGCGGTACAAGTCACAACCAAATCTACAATTAGTTAATCTCCTTAAGCAGCAACCTAATCTTCTCAAAACTTTTAATCCAACGCAATCGGCCCCAGATAACTTCCCAACTATAGACACCCCGTACCCCATATCTCGCCACCGAAGAAAATCGAGTAGAGGATGGCAAATTAATTTGTAAATTGATGTGGACTTACAATTAGTGTAAATGAATTAATTCTGTCAAGTTATAGAACAAAAATTCTAGATTTTTTTAATACTTCAACCTGGTGAATGATTGATATAGCGGCGCAAAATTTACTTCCAATTTTTGTAAACTGTAACAAGTTTTAACTTAGAATATGGTGAGACTGAATATTTTATACTTCAGAGTCTTTTTACTTTAAGTTTCTAGTTGTCATGTTTTGAGGAATCAAATTTCTCAACAAAACACGTTTCGAGTTATGGGGAGTGTATTTTATGAATTTTACAGAAAACTTCATTGAACTCTTTCTTATTTGACTAGCATTTCATATACTTTATTCCAACATCGAACAAATATTTATTTTAAATAACTTTTCTCTGTGGTACAGTATTTTTGTAACACAATTTTTTACAACAAATATTTTTCGAATTATCGCGACGAATTTAAACCATTTATTAATTTTCAGTTTTTCACCCATGGCTACAATTTTACTGCTGTAAAAGATTTTAATTCAAGGAAATAATGAAATTATTTCGAAGAATAAACGTTCTTCAGATAGAATCTCGATATTGAGCATATTATCGAATTCGAGTAGACGAGTTAAAATTTCTCCAATAAATGGCCTCGAGATAACGAGGTTTTCGAATCTATCTAGAACCTATTTGCTATAGCCACAGAATAAACAATTCATAATTTTCAAATATTTTTCTCTGTGGTGATTATAAATATACATAGCATGTAGACAGAGATTTAAACAGTCAGTTAAGTTCGCGTGAGGTCTCAGGAAATGGATAAGATTATCACGTCACATTTTTTTATAATATATAATTCATGTGTTCTTAACAGAAACGAGTATTAACCACTATTTACCCTTATTTCGCAGAACTTTCAATGATGAAATGAATGAAGAAAAACATAATTGTTACAAAAAAAAACTAAATATATTTTTTCTCTTAAAAAAACCTTTTTGCCCAATTTCTGTACACCTGATACCTAATTTTCGGATGAAATTATGTTAATTCCCAAAGTAATTACTACGATGGACACGCGCAACGACACAAAGTTTTCGGAGAAAACAACAATTATTATTAAAAAAAACTTATTTTCACATAAATTATTATTATTATTATTTTAAATATAGACGGGTTTTTGCAAGCACAAATAATCCGCGGCTTGAAATTTACAACGTTTCGCAATCAATCCGTCTCGGTCCATTCGGACGTCACTTATCTAAGATGACAAGCTGTTACTTTTAGACACCAACCAAGCATTCTTGAGAAATATTTACACGATTCAACGCAAAATTCTTTTTATTTTGATCCCAATCTAATAATAATGCAAATTATTATTTTCATATTAATTCAGAAAATTTTCTAAAATTAAAAAAAATGCTTCACATGAAATATTGTATGTAAAACGTCCTTCAATCAGAATATTATTTTCATTTTAATTCAGAAAATTAAAAAAAAATCTATATATTACGTATTGTAAAACGTTTTTCGATCACAATTTAATATTAAATTATAAATTTAATTATTGTGATAATTAAGTTTCTTCAATTGAAAAAGTTGCAGTATATTAAATATTGTATGTAAAATGTATTTTATGTTGTGAGTAGTTAAAGAGTTTTTGTTGATATATCTAGTCCCATACTTACAACATATGTTTAACAATACGCAAAAGACATAAAAAACACATATACTATATAATTTGTAGGTTTTTATGTTCCATGAAAAAAATGTTTTAGTCATTCTAAATTATATCATAAAATAACAAATTATGTCATAAATGCGCTGATAAAAAGGTAATAAGTCGATTTTAATTACATTTTTTTATATATGTAGATTATAAATATCGTATTGGTAACATTTTTTTATTTGCCAGCTTTATATTACTAACATTACTTATTTTCCATTCAAACAAATCTTGATTGTGTGAGAGCATCATAAAAATACAGTAATTGCTTGAATTTCTCGGATCTGATACCGATTGTAATTTTTTATATTATTAATTCATTTTTTGTTGCAAAAACCTAAAAATCGTGTTATTCAAATTCTTTGCCTGAAAATTTTAATTTGAACTTATTATTTGTTTTGGAGAATATCTATGTTTCGAACTATTCGCATTTATTTTGGTTTTGTGCAATCGTGATGGCAAAGGCTTATAAAATACTATTCCCTTGAATTGTACAGTTTTATAGTTTTTATCATTAGCTGGTTTCATTTTAGAATTTTGATATTTAAGACTGTTAACTTAAAGGCCGGTCCAGACGCTCCGTTTTGCACAACGTTTTCAACACGTTGCAGATAAAACGTTGCGTGTGGACAGGAAAACTGCGCAGTTTTGAGAACTGCGCGGAGACAGTACAGTTGCAGCGACAACTGAGCTAAATAGCATAGAAATCCATGAACTGTGCAGACAAGTCGGCGCGGCGCGTGTGGACGGTAGCTCCGTTTTCCGATTCATTTTGTTTCTCAGTTGCTTTGTACGTGTTTATTTAATATATTACTATTAATATATTATATCTCTCTAAAGAGCAACTTATATTATTATTAATAAATTATATATCTATGTTAAGACCCAACAATTTTATTTTATTTGGCCTTAAAACCATTTTTTTAATTTTGTTTCTAAAAGTAATTACATTAAGATTATGCTAAACAGTTTCTTAACAACACAGCATGTCAAAATTGACCAGAGTAGTACCTGCTCCATGACGATGTCACTAAAACTGTGCGAAATATACAGATATAACTGCACCGTGTGGACGCTCTACAAATTGCAACGTTTTCATTCGTCTTGAGACTGCGCAGACAAAACGTTGTGCAAAACGGAGCGTCTGGACCAGCCTTAATAGCTATTTATTACTATATTTTTCATGTAAAATTTTTCTTTTCTTTAGAATGAAAACATTTGTTTTATGTATTACAAGTCAATAACATGTCATTTTTATGATTATTTCCTGTTCTCTTTCAATTACAAGCCTTCGCAGCAATAATTCTCGAGAAATGAATGTTTAAATTTAATAACGAAATTTTAGAAAACATCGCAAATCATATATTTTTAAAATTGAAATCAAGCGCGTAAAGACCTGTTATTATAAGTTAGTAACGTAATTTTATCATAAAACTAATTTGTATTCATATTGATATTTGATTTACAAAATCTCACTACTTTTGTACAGGTTATGTTTTTAAAGGCGGCAGTTTCATAAAACGTACCCCAGTCGAGTTTCTCAAATCGTACCAGTACGATTTAATAAACAAATATGTAAATTGTAATAAGTATAATAAGAGTTATATTTCATTGCTCGTTGTTTTCATAGCATGGAAAAAAGAAAATATAATGAGTGGAGTGTAGAAGCCATGCAGAAGGCCATGGAGGTATACAAAAATGAAAAATATGGCTTTAATGAATGTTGCTAACGATTCATAATTCGAAAACCTACGTTTAAAAGGCATCTTGATGGAAAACTTAAGGGGCTATACCACTGTGACACTTTCAAAAAAAATCGTTTCTTGTCTTCAAATTTGGTCTGACTACTCTTGAATATATTTACTATACCGTAAACTAGGATATTTTTGATTGGATGAAAATTGACCAATTGGAATTTGATTTTTTTTTTCATAACAAAATTTTCAGCCGCTTGGATGTTAATATTTTTAAAAATTATGTAATGAAGGTCAAATATAGCCAAATATGTTCTTAATTTCCTGAAACTTTTAATTAAGTACTTTGCTTCCAAAAAATTCGCGAAAATCACCCAAATTTTCAGCGGTCACAGTGGTATAGCCCCTTAAAAGAACATTGGAATCACCAAAAAGAAATGTACTACTTCAAGTATTACCTGGAGCTGTCGAAAACGAACTGGTTGAACACATTTTATATCTTGAATCGTCATTTTTTGGCCTTTCTATAACTGACAGAGGAAGACTCGCATTTCAAGTACCAGTTAAAAATAACATTAACCATAAGTTTAACTTAAATTCCAAATTGGCTGGAAAGAAATGGTTTTATAATTTCATGAAGCGACATCCAAATCTCTCGGTTAGGCAACCTGCAAACACCTCAATGGCACGTGCCACGGGTTTTAATAGAGAGAAGCTGTTAATAGAGAACCAAATAGATGCTCAAAAGATATTTAATGTAGATGAAAGTGGTTTTTCCACAGAGCAAACAAAAAAGTGCAAACATAGTGGGTCATTAAGAAAAGAAATAAATTGGAAGGGTAGTTAGTGGTGAAAGAAGAACCAACACAACTTTTGTTTTCTACGCCAAAGCCGCCGGAATGTTTGTTCCGTATTTGTGTATTTTCAAACGAAAGAGGGGCAGCGCCACAAATAGGTACAGGAGCTTTAGCTTGATAGAAGTTGCAGAACATGGTTTTATAACCAGTGACTTATTTTGAAAATGGTTGCAACACTTTATCAACCTGGTTAAACCAGACCGTAACAGCAAAGTTACATTATTGCTTGACGGCCACAGAACTCTTGACGGCCATACAAAAAAATTAAAGGCATTAATTTTGGCACGCGTAAATGGAGTAATACTTCTACAGTTACCAGCGCACACCATACACAGACTAGAACCTCTGGATGTTGGTGTTTTTGGGCCCATGCAAACATTCTATGATGAATGTCTTGACCACTGGATGACGCAGGCCATTGCAATCATGCAGGCCATTGCATTACTCAATATGAAATGTGTGAGTTCATTACTACTACTTATCATAGAGCAGCTACTATTGCAAATGTAGCATTTTTAAAAGTAGTGGTTGTTGGCCCATGGATGTCTTCGTATTTAGTGATGTCGATTTTGCTCCCAGTTTAAGGTATGAAATTCAACCAGTTGAAGAGATTTCACACAGCAATATAATTTTTTTCCGAGAATGAGTGCATTGATGCTGAAGTTAAACTTCCTGAGGTTGCAATTGGATCCAACATAGAGGGCACAGCTGAAGCAAAGGAAAATGTTGAACCTATTTCTTCCTTAAATGTTTTTATTATAGAAATATCACCAATTCCAAAAAATGCTGGTAAGAAACGAAAAGCGGCTCAACCAGCAACTGTGGTCGCTAGTTACCCGCATAAACGGAAAATGTAAAGGATATCTCCAAAAGAGAGTATAAAAAACGTAACTCTGACGAGTCCATTAGCATCCACCGCACCAGATATTGCTATATCCTTAAATGAAGAAGACTGGTTTTGCTTTTTGTGTCAAAAACCACGTTTGGAAAACATGATCATATCATGGAATACGTGACGTGCAAAATATGGGTGCATGAATCTTGCGGCGGGGTTTTGAAGGAGGATAAGATGTATTATTGTCCAAGATGTTAACTGTATTTAAATATATGTCATATATTTGAATTTGTATTTTATTTTTTAAAATATATGTTATATATTAATATAATTATGTCATATATTAATATTTAGCGATATATCAAATTTTAGGAATAGAACTTTCTAAAAAAAATACTTCAACTTCCTTATGCAGAATTGTTAGGTGGGATTTTGGAAACCGACTTGTACGATTTAGGCACCTGGTTTCCCAAATCGTACTGATTGCAGAGTTCCCAAAAAGAAGCTATATTTTTTTTTAATAAAGAAGACATAGTAAACATGCAACTAGGAGAAGCAGAAAGAACCAATTAATGAAAATAAACTTAAAAAGATTTTATTAAAACATGTTTTCTTATAAATATATCACAGAATGCTTTAACCAGGACGATATGGGCAACTCTCTCCTATAAATTTTGATTACAAACTATTAACTAAATTTACATTCGTCAACTATTCCTCGAATTTCACGAAAATGGCTGAAATTGGCTTCACGAAATATGAGTCTTAATTAACAAATGTAAACTTGTTTACATTTATTATTATAAATTATATTTATTAATTATACAAACATATTATTGCAAAGACTTAAGCCGAATTATCTTTTGCTTTACACGAATTGTTGTGATAAAATTCGCGCAATCCAAATCTTTATTAGTATCGCCTTTTCATATATAATATCGATTTTCTCATATAATAATTCTAATTCTAGTTTAATATATTATTATGCAATAATTTGTTGAAAGTTTTGATTACTGTGATTATGCCAACTTTACATTAGCGTAATTCAAAGTAATATTTCAAAATGTTTTAGAATTTGAATTTGGTTGCTGTGACTTTCATTACTTCGAATGTAAATGTGATTATTGTTTATTATAATTTTAGAAATAGCAACACATTATGCAAGAATTTGATTAATAAATTATAGATTCCTTCAATCGTCCGGTTTTTCCAGTTTTTCTATTCTTATTTCTATTTTATAAATCTGCGAATATTTTGTGTTTCAATCATATTTAATAAGACGATAATAAGATATTGCATAAGATGAAGAATCACTGTGATCCTTTCGATAAATTAACAATTAGACCAACTTAGTAATTTGACGAAAAGGTTTAAAGTTGCAAGATTTCTTAAATAGATTTTTTCTTATAAAATTCAAAATTAGCGAATTTCAAGTATTATTGTGAATGTGTAAATACTATGCTTTTAGTAATATTGAATGGGATTAATTTATGCTTAAAACAAATTAGGTAAATACAAAAATATCTTGAAATAAACAATTTTATACAGATTTATTCTTAATTTACTTATATTATTATATAAATTTGAATTGTACCGTAAAAGATTAATTTTTATATAATTTTATAAGTAAAATGGTTTAAAATTACATTGTATTTACAACATACAAGAATCGAAGGGTTTTTATAAATTGGGATGTGTATTTACAACATACAAGAATCGAAGGGTTTTTATAAATTGGGATGTTTATCACGAAACAAATTACACAAAAATTAAGCGCTTAATGCAAACGCATAACACAAAATTTTATTGAAATTACAAGGAAAAATATATATTGAAGCGCTAGCTATTAGCATTTTGTCAGATGTTTCGTTAATATCTCTAATCTCTAATTAAATTTAAAATAAAAAAAGTTCAGTGCTTTAACATAGATCTAAAATAATCACAAACCCGTGCAATTCAAGAGCTTGTTGTAAAACATTGTATTATGTAGCAATAGATGTTTGTCCTATCAAGGTATTTGAATTTCTTCAAAACTATTTCAAATATTTCAGCGGTTTTATAGAATCCGCCAGCCGTGTAATTTGAGGGATTTTATAAAAAATACCTCAGAAAACAGGATTACTGATAGTATTTGGTTAAATTTGTACTTCTAAAGGTATGTCATATTTCATAGAATTTGTTATTGAGATGACTTATAAACAAATATTTATCGAAATAACTATTTTATTGAGAATCAAAGGGAATTAAAAAATTATAAATAGATAGTAAGATTTGATTCTAAAGTGATTTTCCATATTTAATAAATCACACTAAACAAACTCCCCTAATAGAGTTAAATGAGATTTTTAATTTTTAACAAAGTCTGATTTCGTCAATAATACTTATTGTTAGAATTGCACTGCTTTACTAACACGATATTTGGCTTTGAAATGGCTTATTTACAGATCTTATTCCAAAATATATTTAATTTTCTTATTAACCATTTCCTAACACACAAAATTGATTCGTAGAATTAGAGTTTTGTTTTGCGCAATTTTTTGTTTAGTTCGACATAATTCATATAATAAATAATTCGTCTCCCAAAGATTCATTTCTTTATCTAATATTTGCAATTCTAGTTCAACAATAAAAATAAAGATGAATTTTGCTAAAGCAGTTATTAATGATTGAGACCATTATATTTGAAGCAATTTCAATTTTTACGATTTATTGATTAATAAAATTTTCTGATTTTACTTTTGTAGGGTGTTTTTTTGTTGTTGCTTAAATAGAACTTGCGAATGGGTTAGCTGTCAAACGAACTGTCAACTGTGCTCACTTTTTGACATTTATGACCAGTATACTTTGACCATGCGAACCAGAACAATACGCATAACCTATACAACAGAGTGAAATATCTATCTTTTGATTTCAAGCCAAAAACGCAAATAATCCAGGATGACCAGGGAAACATTCTAACCGACCTAAAGGGAATAGCGGAAGTATGGAAAAATTACTGCACCAAATTTTACCATGATAACCCCACAACATATGTGGAATCGGAGAACAGACAGTATGAAGTGGAGCCCAGTATTCTTAAGACCGAGGTTAAGAAAGCTATAAGGAAACTTGGAGATAGAAAGGCAACGGGAGCAGACAACATAAATGCTGAAACAATTAAAGCAATGGGAGAAGCAGGAATAGACAGTATGCATAATATTTGCCAATGCATATGGGCATCCGGGAAATAGCCAGACGAGTGGGCGAAATGTCTGCTAATACCCATATACAAAAAAGGTTCCCCTGCAGACTGTGCTAACTATAGAACCATAGCGCTGGTAGCACATGCCAGCAAGATTATGCTACACATACTTAATTCCAGACTAAAATGCATCCAGCTGCCAGAGATTGTAGACGAACAATCAGAATTTGTCCCGGGAAAGGGTACACGGGAGCAGATTTTAAACGTAAGGCAAATAATAGAAAGGGCCAGAGAATTCCAAGTAAAAGCATACCTGTGCTTCGTGGATTATATTAAAGCGTTTGATAAAGTGAAGTGGCGCAAACTATGGCAAATACTAGAGAAAATGGGAACACCACTGCATCTAATAAGATAAATCAGACAGCTCTACGAGACCAGTACTTCATGCGTCAGCGTAAGTAACACATGCTCCGAACCATTCAAAATACTAGCGGAAGTGCGGCAAGGATGCATATTGTCGCCAATACTGTTTAACATTGCACAGAATGCATTATGCGAAAAGTACTAGAAGATTGGAACGGAGGAATACCTGTTGGAGGCAAACGAATAACGAATTTGAGATATGTAGATGATACTGTAATTCTGGCTTTGGTGGAAGCCGAAATGGAGACTATAATGGCCAGACTCACAGAAGAGAGTAGTTCATATGGACTGGAGATTAATAGAGCCAAAACAAAGATCATGAGAATAGACAGACAAAATGAAAACCTGCCACAAGGCGACACCGTGGCTGGATTTGCAGTGGTGGAAAGATTTGATTATCTAGGATAAGTAGTTACCAACAAAGGTGGATCGGAAGAAGAAATCCGCAAACGAATAGCGATTGCCAGAACGTCTATGGCGAAACTGGTGAAAATTTGGAAAGATCGAGCCATTACCAAAAACACAAAACTTCAGCTGATACATAGCCTGGTCTGCTCCATTGCAACTTACGCCTGCGAAACGTGAACTATTCGGACCTCAAACCAACGCAGCATAGAAGCGTTTAAAATGTTGTGCTATAGAAAAATGCTGCAAATACCATGGACAGCCCACCGCACAAACGACTCTACTCAGTATAAAGACCAGACTATACCAGTCAATAAACCAACGGTATTTGGGATACCTGGGTCATGTGGCAAGGAGGTTCGACAATATTGAACGACTCATAGTAGAAGGCAAAGTCTAAGGCCGTCGCCCAAGAGGAGGATCGTCGACACGATGGATAGACTGGACAAAAACCATGACGGGACAAGGGATGCAGGAAGTAATGAGATCTGACCAAGATAGAGAGCGCTAGCGAAGAGTCATTGCGAGCATAGCAAATTGATGTCACCACACCTTGCAGAAGGGTTATGGACTGAAGAGAGAGAGAGAGATACTCTGGCGAATCATCATGAATAGATTCACGCTTGAACAACGCTACCAAATTTTCCAAAATTTACTTAAATTTACAAAAATTTTTTACAAAATCAGTCATCGATTCGCGCAACTTATAGACGTCCTCGTGATTTTTATGGCGCACATAATCATTCATCTGAGCAAATAATCGAATGTCGAACTATGGACAGATTTCATACCACATGCTCTCTAAATGATGCAATAACATCAACACACACAAAGGAATATGCGTACTGAAGAGAATGTCGCCGCTGTCAACGAACGTGTGGTAAAGAAAGTGGTGTGGAAGATCCAAATTTATCGAATTGTCGTCGATCGCAGGGATTGAGGCTATGTCCGTCCACTACGTGGAAAAATTGGCGCAAAGATCTTGGCCTACACCCGTATAAGATCCAGCTGATGCAGGAATTTAAGCCACGAGATCCTCATATGCGTCGTTCCTTCGCCGTTTGGGCTGTACAGCAGCTGGAAACTGACCCGATGTTTTATCGCAAAATTGTGTTCAGCGATGGGGCTTATTTTTTGGCTTAGCGGGTTTGTTAATAACCAAAATTGCCGCATATGGAGTGAAACCAATCCACAGCAGACCCTACAGACTACAGACGGATATCATTTCTTCAAAAATGAAGCCGGAGCTCGCGTTACGGTCAATGGAGAGTGTTACCGCACCATGTTCAATGATTTTTTGTTTGAAAATATGGATGATATGGATCCGCGTGAGATGAGTTGTCAAGAGGATGACGCTACGTGACATACGGCGACCGCAACCATAAACTTATTGAAATCAAAATTTGGCAAGTAGATTTCGAGAAATAGACCGGTCTATTGGCCTCCAGGATCATCCGATTTGACACCTCTCGTTTACTTCCTTTGACGCCACGTGAAGTCACTGGTGTATGCTGATAATCCAGCAAGAATTGACGCCTTCGAGGCCAACACTGTTCGTGCTATTCATGACATACGGCCGGCAATGTTCGAAAAAGTGCTCCCAAAACGTCCAGAATGTGCCAAACTGTCCAGAAACAGCCGCAGTAATACTTAAAAAATTACAGTTTCAAATAGTAGCAGCGGCCTTAGGAATACAAATTTGTAAAGATTGCAGTCACATTCTGCATTTTTAAAACTTATTTACTAATAACATCTGAAACTGTAATTTTAACAAAAAGCAATTTGTAATTTTTACAGTTTCAAATTCGATCAGCAAGCAAATAGGCAATTTTTAAAGAATACTTTTTTCCGTGCATTTGCCATTTATCGATTTTTCAAATAAAAAAACCTTTTAATAAAATTTTATTTTTTGTGTTACTTTTTCCAATTTCAAAGTTCTAACGGGCTTAAAAAACACCAAAAGAATGCTACTGTACTAATTTACACTATTCTAGTTAATTTATTAAATGAACAAATATAAAAAAAAGATACTTTTTAGTTTAATATTTGTTTAATAGAATAGGTTGGTTGCTTTTAATCTACTTAATAATAATCTACTAACTTAAGCAGCATATTACTAACCTTGTAATTTTTATTATTGTGAATGAAAAAATGTAATAAAATGTAAATATTTTTTATGTGTATTTATATTTTATGTTACAGATTGGAATTGCATTCCAAGAGATCATTTTTTAGGAAGTCAAAACAGCAACAAATTTTGTTCTGTCATTTCATTTGAGAAATTAGTATCAGTTGAGAATGAGAAAATTACATCTAAAATTAAAGACATCCGCGAAATCCAAATCTCTTACGTAAAAAACAAATATTACGAAAACATAGCTTCTTAGAAAAACTAATAACTAATATACTAACAACTAGTACCTATTAACATTAATATTCAATTTTAAATTAAAATTTGTCAGCTTTTTATACAAAAGAAAAAGACGTTAGACGTTAAAAGGGTTTATTGTATAACGCTATATTACACAGCTTCGATAGATATTTGTTTTATATCAAGCATTTGAATTTCTTTATAATCATTTCAAACATTTCAGCATTTAACTAGAAGCTTCCAGCCGTGTAATTCGAAGGATGAAATACCTATACAAACAATATTCAAGATTAAATTTTGATTAAATTTGTTAAAATATAATTTAATTATTAATAATGATAATAGTTATTTTAATAAAAGTTTATCAAAAGGAATTATAAGATATAGATTAGAATTAAACAGCGACAAAGTGATTTTAATTACAATCTTATTTTTATGTTAAGGTGACTTTAATGTGATTTTCGATAAAAAATTAATAAACGTAATTAAATTCGGATTTTTGGGAGCGCTATAAAATGGTGCATGGATGTAGCAAAGAAGTAGTATGTCAGTAATGTTATGGATTTGTCGATGGCCGATGATTTCCGCGAAGCGTTTGTCAAGTGCCAGTGGAAGTGGGGGAGTGACCACACATGGCGTCCCATGCCAGGCGACAGTTTCGATCTCTAATGAGAAATCTCTAACCTCAATTATCACAATTGTTTAAATGAAACAGCATTGAATTCAAAGCGATTATATTTATGGAATGTTTATTTACGAGAAGAAAAAAGTCGAGTTAAAATATAGCATTCGTAAATGTTGAATTGGAATGAAACGTAGTGTGAAATCCGTATAAATTCCAAATTTGCATTTTTGCCGCTACGATTTTTTTTGCACCGGTTGACAGTAATCGCTGTGCGAAAAGATCTCGCAACTAAATTGCGTCCACTTATATAATTGCGAAAAATGCAGCCGCATTGAATGCAAACACTTAACATCGTTCCGTTTCCTTAGGTGTCAACGAGTATTTGTGTTACTAATTACTTTAGGTCAATTCCCCATAAAAAAATTATAATGGATAGTTGCATTAGGCGATGCGCGAGTGCCAGATGTCTATACCCATTCAACTTATTTTACTGTATGTTCAGACGTTACTGATGGAATTATGTAATTGATAATTCATCGCTAGTGTTCAATTTAATTAGTTAATTAAATGGTTAAAAGACCGCCACTTCCAGTTCGGAACGGGACCGCAATATTCGCGCATTTAATGGAAGTCGGACGTGATTAATTTCTTAATAAACTCCGCAACCTCGCGTTATTAATTCTCGCCATTTATATTTAAATGAAACAATTCATCTTTTTCAAACCGATAATATATATTTTTCCCTTTTTTATTATTAAAATACACCCATTAATTATCGCTTTCTGCAAGTATTTCAAATTAATATCCTCTGTCGTGCAGGTGTATTTTACTCGCGAATTAAAAATAAAAAGGAATTTATATTGGCAGCGTTTCTATTTCCAATAAATTATGAAATTATTTTATTGAAAGTGCATTTTATACATTCATTACGCTTCCAATCATTTTTTTAACTTTAATTAAAAAAAAAAACAGCTGCATAAATACTCCTCATTAAAACTAAACACAAAAATTTGATTAAAAATATAAAAGTAATATTTTTTAAACAAATATCTTAATTCACTTATACTGATCCAAAGTAATCTAATTCGTCCCCATGCTTTTTTCATCCATTTAAAGATTTCCGATTCTTTCCTTTAACGGATATTCTCTTATAAGGCTATTCTGAATTGAAAATTCTTTAGATAAACTGTATAATTCATGCCATTGTGCACACACGCAACCCCATAAAACAAACAAAATAATTATAAATAAATTATATAAACGAATAATTTCCATACACATAATTACATTCCTGCAATTGCGATCAAATTGAACAGAAGAAAAAAAATCGCTTTATAAAAGGGAGATAAATATTAAATCGTTGTCAGCATTTATACGCTACCGTTTCTTTATCCTTATTTTTTATATGTTTCTCAGGCTTTAAGATTAATTACAAAAGTTCGTTTATTAATGCCTGGATGTCATTCTCTTTCACTACTGTTTCTGTATGTGTGCGTACGTGTATATAAATGCCGGGGCTTTGGTATGCGAACGATCCGACCAAGAAGAGATTTTATAAGTCGCCCCGTCGAGACCTGTTCTCTCCTTAATTGTCTCCGAAAGCGTTGGAATATGGGTCACGTTTGCATGATGGATGTTCCTCGGCGAGCCGGTTCGGTTTCGTTTCATTTTTAATCAAAACGTTGCAAATTACACAATTATACGAATTTTTTGATAATAAATTGTAGATAAAAAAAACTTGCATTACCGTTAATATTTTAAATGAAATAACGAAATAAATCATTAAATTTTGTGCGACAAAAAGTGAATGATGGTGTTTTTTTCAAACAACTTATTTTATGCTGTAATTGCATTTTCATTTAATTGAAAAATAACTCTATTTTTTACGTATTTTATTGTATGTTTATTGTTTTTTCGACAACTTATACAGACATTATTGTGCAAAGAATTATTGTACGAACAAAACCTGTAACAAATAAATTGACGTTTAATCCAAAGTTGGCGTAAATCCAAATCGCACTAATCGATATATTACCAGGAACATAAATTGTATGCAAACAGCGTTGCAATTTACGCTATTACTAATATCCTTATTTCTTCATAGCGTTTCACATTCTATATTCAATTAAAATATATTCAATATTGACAATTATATAATCTTGGATGTTGTTTTTTTTTTCAAAATTGTATGACGAATTCGCGACAATGGAATAAGTCTTAAGCGAATTAGCATTTTACTTGCATTTATTGAGGAATTACCAAAATAGGAGAAACTGAGTAAGTATAGAATAAGTAAAAACGTCAAATATAATTGAAATGATTCAATAAAACAACATGGACAATGTTTAATGTTGTATTAAATGCGCAAGATTTAAACAGACAAACTAGATTAGAGCAGCAGTGCCAAACCTATGGCACTTGTGTCACAGCTAACACGTAGACAAATTTTATTGACACACGAAAGAAATGGTTACTTTTGTAAAAATTCTGTAATTTTTTTTATTGAATTACTAATATGAAATTACATTTATTCAAATAAAATAAAGTGTTTTTCAATAGGCACATAACAATTTTGTTTTATAAAACGGAACATGACTTTTTTATTACAAACTTTCTTACGATCCGTCAAAGTCAAAGCGTCAGTCAAGGCTTACATTTTGATCCTGGCGAAGTTCACGAACGAGCAACGTTTGGAAATCGTTAAAACTTACTACCGAAATTCTGTGTCGGTAGTCGCAACTTTAAGAGCGCTTAGTCCAATTTTTGGTCGCATAATCGTCCCACCAGACAAGCTGTGCGTGCGATGATGAATAAATTTAAATCACCATATTCACTATTGAATGTTCCTGTACCAATGAGACAACGGTGCGGTCGAAGCACTGCTGTCTTGCAGCCGTAAGAGCTTCAGTTCAAAATGAACCAAACAAGTCGATTCCACGCCGTTCACAAGAATTGGAAATTTCTCCGTCCAAATTATGGCGATTTTTGCGTAAAGACCTCCAGCTACACCCTTACAAGATTAAATTAACCCAAGAACTGAAACCTCTTTCTCATTTAAAGCGCCGAAACTTATCAGATTTTGTTATGCAAAAGTTTGGCGAATATCCTGAATTTCATCGAAAAATTATCTTTTGCGATAAATCTCATTTTGGCTGAAAGGTTTTGTCAATAAGCAGAATATGCGTTATATGACAGCAACAAACCCACATATGCTTCATGAGACTTGCATGGAATGCGAATGCTTCATGAGACTTGCATGCTTCATGGAAGTTGCATCACAAAAAGTACGCGTGGTTGGGATTTCATGCCGAATGTGTGCTAGATGTGCTATTTTTTGGTTGTTGAAAATAATCGCCATGTTATTGTCAATGAGTTCACTATCGTGCCTTCTTGGAAGACTAGTTTTGGCCAGAATCAGATGGACTTGAGATGAGCGATATGTGGTTCCAACAAGATGGTGCCATAAGCCACACAGCTGGTCAAACTATTGATTTATTGAAAAGAAAATTTGCTAATCGTTTAATCTCGAGAAATGGTCCAGTCGAATCCCACCTCGCTTAATTGATTTGACGCCATTGGATTTTTTTCTTATGGTGTTAAATTAAGTGGAAGGTTTATGGCAACAATCCAATAACGTTAGAAGAGCTCAGGAACAATATCGAACGCGAAATTACCAACGTATTGGCTAATATGTGTGAAAGAGTGATTGAAGATTGGATTCAAAGAATCGATCGCTGACGTCGTGCTCGTGGTGGTCATATGAATGACGTCGAATTCCATAAATAATTGTAACACGTGTACTGCAGCTGGAATAAATTTCAGCCCGATATCTCAATTATTCTGTGTTTTATTTAAATATAAAATTGTTATGTCCTTATTGCAAAACCCGGTATATATAAATAGTGTCTAATGTTTAATAATTTTAGACGGTTAAGTAGAGGAATATAATAGAAAGATTTGTAGCTTGTTTCGATGAAATAATAATTTGTGTTTGCATAATAAAAATAAAATTGACGAATTTAAAGTAATAGCATATGTTGTACATATGTATGATTATCATACTAATATTTATTTGTGATTTTTGCAAATCAAATACTAAGTTCTTTTTCTTCTTTGAGTTCCCTCCCATCGGAGATTGGAAACCACATCGTAACGACAGGAATTTTGTTGACAGCCGCCCTGAACAGCAGAGGTACACTCAAACCACTCTATCAGATGCGAAGCAACGATATTCCCTTTCTGCCAACTGTTCTGTTTCCTCTATTTTACCCTGGATAATTAGTTTGAAGATGTTATTAGAATATGTCCCAGGTGTTCAAGTTTACTTACTGTCTGGTTTTATCCACCATGTGCAGTACTGCTTCGTTGGTAATTTTGTCGGTCCATGAAATTTTAAGGATTCTCCAGTAACACCACATTTCGAAAGCGTCCAATTTTTTGAGGTTTTCCGCCTTTAATGTACAGACCATTGCATAGAACAGGGTAGGAAAGATGTAGCACTTTAGCATTCGAAATTTCGAGTAGGTTTCTAATCTCTAATTTAATGCTGCGGTTACAGAGAATTTTCCCTATTTTAGAAAGGGCACTACGGGCGAATTCTATTATGCAGTTGATTTCCTTGGTTTTCTCTGCATTATCTGCAACCCATGTTTCTAAGTACTTGTGGGAAGATACCCATTCTATGGTTTCGTTGTTAATGACTATAGGTGATCTATTATGATTAATGTTTGGGTACTTTGTAGTAGCCATAGCTTTTTTGATTAGGTCCAGTCCGTACCTTTTACAATGGGTGTTTGCTCCATCGACTAGGCACTGTAGGTCTTCTATTTTATCAGTTATAATGTTAGTGTCATCTGCATATCGTATGTTGTTAATTGTCTCGCCATTTATGACTGCCCTACACCACTGCATATTTTCCTATTCGTCAAGACCTCTTCGCTTAGGTCTTTTCCGACTTTTACTATAGCTGTTTGGTTCCAGTAAAGGTTAGAGATTATTCTTGTATCTCTACTATCGATGT
Organism: Phosphuga atrata; assembly: GCA_944588485.1. Classification (NCBI taxonomy): domain Eukaryota; kingdom Metazoa; phylum Arthropoda; class Insecta; order Coleoptera; family Silphidae; genus Phosphuga; species Phosphuga atrata. The sequence goes on along the minus strand of OX155896.1, from coordinate 33,050,544 downwards.
TTTTTCTCTTTAGTATCCCTCGTAGTTTGGTATGTTGGACCCTGCAAAAAGCTATCTAGAAGTCGATGTAGCAGATGTACATTTGGTGAATCATGTCTAGACATATTTGCCGCAATACATTCAAACCAAAGAGTGCTTCTCTGGTTCCCATACTGTTCCTAAGGTATGGGACATGTCTTCCTAAATACTAAGTTACAAGGTTTAAATAAGATGGTCAACATGTATAATTTAATTCAAGAATTTTCAACAAAATCATTTTTTTTATACAAAATCCATCACAACGAACTGATATAAATCAATTCAATTGGTCTAAGATTTAACGACAACTGTGTAATTAATAATATACTCTGTGACATAAAAATATAAAAACACTAAGAAGGGGTAGGAATTTTGGACCCAGCTTGGCAGAAATGTTTAATTAGTCAACGGTAATAGGTAATTGAATAAAATTTCATTGAAAAAATTTGACGTTTTACTTGTTGTTAAAAACGAAATTATCGGGTGTATTTCTTGCGAGATTAAATTGATTTCGATATTGTTTTTAGTTGCAATTTTCTCTAGCAAAAATGTTATCGCTTTGAGGTTGCGATTATGTTTAAAGTACGGCAACGTGAAAATTATCGACAACTGAATGAATTCGATAGAGGTTGCATTATTGGCTTACGTGAAGTTGGTTTTTCATTCAGAGAAATTGCCTTATTCAGAGAAATTGTCTGAAACGTAACCAATCCTCTGTTGCACGGTATTATCAAGCATGATCTACAGAAGGTCAAGAACGTCGTAGAAGAGGAAACCGACCGCCAAGACAGATAAATGTGGTCTAGAACCGGCACTTTTGATTAATGGGAAGAGACGAATTCTCGAGTATATGATCAATAGCCAATCAATGGTTTGGAAACTAAGGACGTCATGTAACCCTTCGTACAGTTTACCGACGAATCAGAGCTTTTGTCTTGCAGTCTTATTAACCACATTGTGTGCTTCCGCTGACGGCCCGTCATCGACAGCAACGTTTAGAGTGGTGTACCTTGCGTATGGATTGAGTCGTGGAATGGCATAGAGTGGTCTTCAGTGACGAATCTTGATTCTGCTTGGGAATGCACGAAGGTCGCATGAGGGTCAGACGTAGACGTAGAGAACGTCACCACATGCAGTTTTCTTTTGAGCGGCATATGCACCACACAGTGGAGGTTATGGTATGGGGTGCTATCGTTTATGGAAGCAAGTCTCAGTTGGTATTCATCCGAGGCAATATGAATGCCCACCGATATGTTGATGAAGTGGTAGAACCCCATATCCTTCCATTCCTCCAGGAGCCGGAGGACCTGATTTTCTAAAAGGATAATGCGCATCCCCACATTGCAAGGCCTTCTATGGAGCACTTCGAAGAGACCTTCATGGCGTGGCCACCCAGATCTCTCGACCTTTCGCCCATCGAACATGTGTGGGATATGATGGGTAGAAGACTCAAGCATTTAGCTCATCTTTCATAGACACTAGAAGCTCTCCAGTATGAACTACAGTTGCCGTGTATGCCATACCTAAGGAAGAAATCGACAACCTGGTGGAATCCATGTCCAGAAGGGTGCGGTAGTATAAATAAACGGTGCGGTGCGGTAGTATATATAAACTAATAAGGGTGGTCCGACACATTATTAATAAAAACTGCCTCTATCTTTAATTTCTTTGCAATTGTAATCAATTACTACTACCTTTGACTAGTTTACATTTCTGCCAATTTTGGTACAAAAATTCCTACTCCTTCTTGGTATTGTATTTTTTATGTCACTGAGTTTAGACGAATTTTCATTACGGTTTTCCCAATTTAAACATATTGAAGAAACAAAGTTAATTTGATAAATTTTGATTGCTTAATATTAGAAATTGTTTAAATCAATTATTTGATTTTTAAGCAATTTGTGTATAGCAATTTGTGTATAGCAATTGTTTAGTCTTCTTCAGATCAGAAACAGAAATGTATTTTTAAATGTATTACAAAAGTTACCTGGCACGTTAATATTTCAAAATGTGAACATTTCAAAGATTTGGCAAGCAGTCATAAAAAGGTTTCCCTTGGAAAAGATTAACAAAATGAAACAGATTCTGCAGAACTTTTTTGATAAATTTCGCAATATCAAACAATGATCACAAATTGAAATAAAACTTAATAAAAACCATAGTTATTTTTTTAAAAGAACAAATAAATATAATAATTAATTAAACGCTCAACGGTTACGGAAAAAGTATAGTAAGTTTTGATAGTGTGAAAAACAGATTGATCGATGTACCCTAATTTTTAAATTTCTCACTAAATTTACTTATTATCAACCTTGATTAAGATTTCAATGCTAATATATGATGTAAAACTGGTTAAGTTAATATAAAAGGTCAAAATTTGCACGTCGTATTATCAATGCAACAAAACCAACATTGAATTTAAAATAAAAGTTTCGTAATTTATCTTATTATTATTAAATAAATCATTGGTGTATTCCGTTTTGAGTTACGTGCTATCACTGCTCGGCTGTATGAGTGCCGGGTTTTATCGCAATTGTATAAAATAATCGCTGTTTTATAAATATTTTATGAGTAATAACTTAAAAATATCTGCTGCTACATTACATATTCAGTCCTTAGATTATCTAAGGTAAAAATGCCATTAAAAATTCACCGAGAATTATTTATGCAATATTAAGTTTGATAAATATCGAAAAATATTTGTAGTAAATATATTTATGGGTTCATTTATAATTTATAAAGCGAAAAATAACGTGATATTTGCCTTTTTTATGGAAATTATACATGATTGTTTTGAATATTTGAATTTTAGAAATTGTGTACTAAAAATATATCAACAAAATTGAAATTTTCAATATTTTAAAGTAAATTTTACACACAAATTTATTCTGGCGCGAGAATAATGTTTTCTATTAATATTTTATAACAATAAATTAAAATAATTTATGCATACCTGAAAAATCTAGGTCGTTTACATTTTATTATTATTTGGCGGTGATATACTAAATTCCAGGACTCAAACAATGAAACTAGATACACAAGACTTTTCAAACATGATTACACAAACCAAATTAAACAAGAAACACTAAACAGATATGACTAGAAAGGTAAAACAATTGACGTAAGATCAAATAGATAAACAGGTAAACACAAGAAGTTAAACCGAAAGTCTTGGTCTTAGTTCACAACACTAATCAAGCAAGACTAGTCAAGAATAAACAGATCAGTCTAGACGGTTAAAAATGAGCTGAAATGAGAGGGTAGACAAGGATAGACAGTTAGGATGAACAGATAAGACAGAGCAGCAATACTGGCCATATACAACTCATGTCAAGTGAAACTCTACAAACATGCTAAGTTTGGACAAATTCTCTTTTAAATTCTGAATTTCTCAATTTTTCTCTTAACAAATTGAATTATTTGTTATAAGACTAGATATTTAAGATTATCTGGATGAAAGAAAAGCGGACAGGCAAGAAAAAAGAGACAGATAAGACTAGGTAGGACAATACTAATACGCAATACCATACATACAAGACTAGACAGATAATACTAGAGTGTTAATAATAGTAAATCAACACTAGGGAGAAAACACCAGGCTAAGCAAGATAAAAAAGACTGTGCAGACAGGTCTAGACTGGGCGGATGAGACTAGACATACAAGACTAGACAAAAAAGACCAGGAAGACAAGACGAGGCATAAATAACTAGACTTATAAGCTTAGCGCAAGAACAGGAAACTGACAACACTAGAACAACAAGGCTAGGCAGAGAAGATAGACAGACAAGATTATACAGACAAAACACGACAAACAAGGCTAGACAGACAAGACTAGACAGACAAAGCTATACAGGCAAGACTAAAGTGGTTCGGGGGAAGCTCTCACTAAACCCCCTATTCCACCTTGGCTTTTAGTATACGCCACCCCGGTATCGCATATTCTGCATTCATTCAGGGTGGGCAGCCCGGACGGTTAATGAAAACCGCCCTAGTTGTTGTCTCCCCGACCAGGATTCGAACCCGGGTCTCCCGCATTGAAAGGCGGGTATGTTGTCAACTACACCACCGAGGAGGACATACAGGCAAGACTAGACCGAAGAGACTAGACAGACAAGGCAAGACAGGCAATACTAGACAGACAAGACTAGACAGACAAGACTATACAGACAAGACTAGACAGACAAGACTAGATAGACAAGACTAGACAGACAAGACTAGACAGAAAAGACTAGACAGACAAGACTAGACAGACAAGACTAGATAGACAAGACTAGACAGACAAGACTAGACAGACAAGACTAGACAGACAAGACTAGACAGACAAGACTAGACAGACAAGACTAGACAGACAAGACTAGACAGACAAGACTAGACAGACAAGACTAGACAGACAAGACTAGACAGACAAGACTAGACAGACAAGACTAGACAGACAAGACTAGACAGACAAGACTAGACAGACAAGACTAGACAGACAAGACTAGACAGACAAGACTAGACAGACAAGACTAGACAGACAAGACTAGACAGACAAGACTAGACAGACAAGACTAGACAGACAAGACTAGACAGACAAGACTAGACAGACAAGACTAGACAGACAAGACTAGACAGACAAGACTAGACAGAAAAGACTAGACAGACAAGACTAGACAGAAAAGACTAGACAGACAAGACTAGACAGACAAGACTAGACAGACAAGACTAGACAGACAAGACTAGACAGACAAGACTAGACAGACAAGACTAGACAGACAAGACTAGACAGACAAGACTAGACAGACAAGACTAGACAGACAAGACTAGACAGACAAGACTAGACAGACAAGACTAGACAGACAAGACTAGACAGACAAGACTAGACAGACAAGACTAGACAGACAAGACTAGACAGACAAGACTAGACAGACAAGACTAGACAGACAAGACTAGACAGACAAGACTAGACAGACAAGACTAGACAGACAAGACTAGACAGACAAGACTAGACAGACAAGACTAGACAGACAAGACTAGACAGACAAGACTAGACAGACAAGACTAGACAGACAAGACTAGACAGACAAGACTAGACAGACAAGACTAGACAGACAAGACTAGACAGACAAGACTAGACAGACAAGACTAGACAGACAAGACTAGACAGACAAGACTAGACAGACAAGACTAGACAGACAAGACTAGACAGACAAGACTAGACAGACAAGACTAGACAGACAAGACTAGACAGACAAGACTAGACAGACAAGACTAGACAGACAAGACTAGACAGACAAGACTAGACAGACAAGACTAGACAGACAAGACTAGACAGACAAGACTAGACAGACAAGACTAGACAGACAAGACTAGACAGACAAGACTAGACAGACAAGACTAGACAGACAAGACTAGACAGACAAGACTAGACAGACAAGACTAGACAGACAAGACTAGACAGACAAGACTAGACAGACAAGACTAGACAGACAAGACTAGACAGACAAGACTAGACAGACAAGACTAGACAGACAAGACTAGACAGACAAGACTAGTCAGACAAGACTAGACAGACAAGACTAGACAGACAAGACTAGACAGACAAGACTAGACAGACAAGACTAGACAGACAAGACTAGACAGACAAGACTAGACAGACAAGACTAGACAGACAAGACTAGACAGACAAGACTAGACAGACAAGACTAGACAGAAAAGACTAGACAGACAAGACTAGACAGACAAGACTAGACAGACAAGACTAGACAGACAAGACTAGACAGACAATACTAGACAGACAAAACTGTAGAAACAAGACTATATAGAGAAGACTACATAGTCAAGATTAAACTGACAAGACTAGACAGACAACACTGGACAGGCAAGTCTAGACAGATAAGTCTAGATAAGTAAGTCTTGACAGATAAGACTCTGTGTCTCAATATTTACTTCTTATGTAAATTATATTATATATCGACTATTTGTATTCTAACAATAAGTTATCGTTCCCTCAAATAGTAAATAAGACATTAGATTTATTTGAGCATTATTTTCATGGGTTGTGCGATGATTTGTTGCTTATATGAATAGTAGTTGATTTATCTAACCAATTCAAATAGAAGATGAGAGAATATTTGAGTAAAGATTTAGCTAATACAATTTAATGGATTGTAATAATATATAAAATTAGAATGTAGAGGATCGGTATGGCGTGTAGAAGAGAGACTAAGAATTATTATTATTATATATAATCGTGGATTGCGATCGCAATGTACGGGTAAGGACGCGTAAATGTTTATTTACATAGCGATTAATATAGCGTTTCGCAAATCAATGTATCTATGGAAATTGCAATAAATCTCAGAACTCACGTCTCCGAACTGTCTCAGCGATAGGTCCCCGATCGGAGAGCAATTGCGCAAGCGAATCAATTACCAACATCTAGTACCTGTGCAGAGCTCATACATCAGCGTGCATTACCCAACCGGGCCGGTCAGCTAATGGTCACGACTTGGCCATTTACCTCCGGCAGAGAGACTTATCGGCGGATAAATTGCCGCCGCTCGAATTTTCATGTCAGCACACAATAGATCTGAGATACAAGTTGCCTGTGTGAGGTATATTGACAGTTGTATGAGCGAAGCCAAGCGCGTGTTGCCTGTCTAAGAAGAACAGAGGGAGACCCCAAAAGTATGATGGATTGACTCACCTATAATAGTCCTTCTTGCAATATATGTTGCCGTCCCTCGAGAAACAAGTGATTTCTCCGTCGAGTGTGTTCCTGCACTGGCAGCACTGCAGGCAGGCTGCGTGCCATCGCCTGTCGACCGCCTGCAGGTAGAACCGATCGGCGATTCTCATCCCGCATCCAGCACACACGGTCGGGTCGTCCGGCAGAGCTGGAGGCGTCGGCGGTGTGCCCGGCGTCTGCAGCGGCTCCAATTTCGGTATGTGATGCTCAAACGATGGAGGTGCACACAATTCCCCCGTCGTTCTACATATATCCGTTGGAGGTCTTCCACAGATATCCGAAGCGCACGAACTATGGTGATGGTTATTGTTTGATGGAGTGCTGCAAGAACTGCCGCTGGATATGCTTGGTTCCGCGTCCCCCATTGACGAGTCGCACGATGGCAAATTCGGCGATAGGTCGCGGGATGGGTCGTACGCCGGGCCAAGGTACTGTTCGTGCTGCTGCTGAAAGATAATATTCATTTTAATCGAACACATTTATATCATGTCACGGGGTTATCAACAAAACGCTACCGAATTTACAACCTTTAAATTAAAACGATTTAATAAAACCCATTCCCAAAACCACTTCTGAAAACATTTCAAACAATCTCATAAATGCTACCAAACTATAACTTTAAACCTTAAAAATTCACATTAACGACAAAATACTTGAAAAAAAAAACTCTTTTCGAAAACCGCTTCTGATTTCTTTTAACAGGATTTTTTTTGGATAGGAATTTGAATCAATTGGATATTAAGATTGCTTTATAAATTGTTGAATGCCGAAGTAACTATGGAAAGTCTGCTAGTTATGCTTGTCGTTGCAAAATGCTGATTAAATTTTTTTAAACAAAATAAGCGAAACAAAACAGTCGCATTAACAACAATATTCATGTCCCTAGATTTTTTCCATCTAATTTTTAAATTGCCTATCTACCCTTAGAGAGTGTGTTATCTCTTTTTAATTAAACATTGCTAATCTAATCTTATTCCTATATTAAGCGATTACTTTGTCATATTTCGTATGTAGGTACACAATATATAAATTTAATTTTCTTTCATAATTATTGTTAGCAACAAATTTGTGATAATTGTGGGTAATATAATTTAATATACACAAGTGGTAAGATATTTTATAAGCATGCGGCTGGGTAATATCCCAATTGGAAATTTATATGTATAAAAAGTAGTGTTGGTGCGCGTCTTAAACATTTATGGTATTTTACTTTAAAACCTTGGGAAAATATTTTAGCTACGGCTACGTTTGTCCGTTCGTAAAAGAAGAAATTGTTCCAGCCCGAGATGTTTAATTGTGTATAATTTCATCTTAAACACACGATAATCTATTTAGATAAAGATATTTTCTCATACAACTATAGCTGCTGCGACATAAACAAATGAGATTGTAAGTGATAGGTAGCAGTTTGCGTCGGGTAATTACCGCTTCCTTTTTTAATTCTCTCCTTTTTTAACTTGAACCCGATAATTACACCATTTATCCTCCTTTTTTTTCAACGCGATGGACGTTATTATGAGTGATTTACACCATCGACACCACAAGAAACATGACTTTCCATTAGAGGAAAACTTAAGGAAATAACAATATATATAAAAAAATATTAAAACGGAATTACTAACAATGTGAATGGTTTTCTTTCTCGATGGTAATCAGAGTGCACGCAGCTGTCGGTTCGGAGGGAACCCGTCCGTCCGTCGGTCGCATTTTGGCGAACGTACTTTCTAAAAGCCTTTCACAACGCGAACGCTTCTATCTCCACAATCTTAATAATACGGCCCTAACGCGTATAATGAGAGCCTATAAGTTATACGGCGGATAAATTGCGCCCAATCACAACACATTAAGATTGTTACACCGCAAATTATGTTGTGGTGCCCTGTGACCACCTTCGCATATATCTCGCATTTTTTATCAAAAAATAAATATAAACTTTTTTAAGTTGAACCACTTTTTGAGACTTTTAAATTGTAAGTTTAAAATATATTTCTTGAAAACACTATAAATATAAATGAACTTTTTATGTCAAAATTGTTGAAAAATGTTGAAAAAATTAAATTCTTGATTTTGATTTCAATTTGTGAAATCCTTTAATTATTAGTAGTTGATATCAATATTTGAATATAGGAAATTTAGAGGAATATAAAATTTTAAAGAGGAATTTATTAAAGAGGAATATAAAAGTTACTGACAACTTTTCTTATGTTTTATCTTGTCTTTTAAATAAAATTGTGCATTGACTTTACTTTTTGAGATTACATTTAAAAATTGATTGTTCAAGTTAAGCTTCATATATGAGAAGAATTTATGAAAACGATAAGTTTAAAAAAATAATTAGTTCAAACTTTTTAAATTTCTATCGCTTTTAATTTTTATTGCTCAATCATCATTCCAGAAACTTTACTAGTTACATTTAAATCTACAACTTTAATAATTTAATAGAGTTAATTTTAGCATTGTAAAATTCATACTACCAATGTAAGGATTAATATTTTCAAGATGTATACTAAATAAAATATTGCGTTTAAAAAAGAAATACTTAAAAAACTATCTAGAAATCCAGTTTATGAGTGATAAACGTGCGTGTATTATAATTATTACAACAAGAGCAATGAGTCTGTTGCAACATGCACCCAATATAAATAAATTCCGATCCAGTTTTCAAATATCCAGATATATTTTTTATACTTTTTGACCGGCGCGTGATTTATAAACGCAAACACAGGGAGATAGTCTCAGTGTATATCAAGTGGATACACACACACAAACAAAAACGAAACTGAACTGATGATTTACATTTTCTAATCTTAGGAAAGTCGAGTTGCGAGCTCGTAATTCATCCGCTGTTCGTCCGGTAGCTCTGCAAACAAGCTATTGGGATTCTTGCATGCGAGCGCACCCGGGGCGAAGAGGTGGTCGCTGTACAGAAGGCAATCATTTTTACTGGAAAAACTGCTGGAGAACTTCCTCACCTTTCATGAAAATAAATTTATCAAGTGTCTGTTTGAAATCTAAACTGCTAGTAAGAATCTAAACTGGCATAAAGGATCACCTATATAATGGGTTTAATGGTGTTGTAAGGACTGCAGAAAACATGGGTTTGTGGAAAATTTTGCTTTGTGTAAAATAACTTTGGTGCAATTGGGTTGAAGCAGAAGTCAAAATTATATAAGAAAATTTCTCGAGTTGGAATTGAAAATAGAATTTTTGTTTATGGTAAAACAATTAACATTCAAATACAAATTGTAAATTTGGTAAAACTAAAAAAATATTGTTTAAATTACCTTGGGAATTCGTTTATGTTTTATTTAATTTCTAGACTAGTATTCAATCACCCAACCTTTTTTATTGTGGTTTGGAGGAACCTCTCACTAAACGGACCACTTGGCTCTCTTCCACTTGGCTTTTAGTATGCACCACCCCGGTATAGCATATTTCGCATTCCATCGGGGTGGGCAGCCCGGACGGTTAGTGCAGCCCTGGTTGAACATAACCACACCTAACCTGGAAACTTGAATTTTTTGAATACCGAAAATACCTCATATTTGGTTTCTAGTTTTAATCCTAAGTAACATAAATATTATACATAAACTCAATTTTCATGGTATCATGTTGCTATCTAGGTTGGTGTGCGATATATGAACTGAATCTGTAGTAACCCAGGTTCAAACTTACCTCTAAATCAGATGATAAATTTGATAAAGATGATAAATTTGAGTCTTTCTCTATTATACAATCCTAAGAGTTTTAATTTAGTTCAAAACTTCGTTTAAAACTTGAATATGAAAATCCGTTTTCTTGAAAAATTGGTCAATTTTTTAATACTAAAATTATAAATAACAATGAATTTATCTTAAGTGTAATTTTAGTTTAATAATTGAGGCCGGTTTGGTCTATTGGTCTTTATTTAAATTTAAATTATATTTCTATCGAAAAAATATAAAATAATCTTCTTATCTAGTAAAATGCTTTGAATCAAAATAAATTACAAGTATTAGTAACAATTATCTTCACAAAGTAGATAGTAGTGTAAGGAGGATATATAACATGGTATATTAAAACATTAATCAGCCTTATAAGATTTACCCGCGGCTAAATAGTTCTAGAGGATGCGAATTACCTAACGCAATATTATCTGCGACGATGGTAGTGATAATCGATAGATCTTGTGTTTAGTGATATAGGTGAAACAAGTAGAAACTAAAACCTATCTAGTTAAAGACCAAGAGCCGAAGTGTGCAGGAGTACTAATAGTTATTGCCTGACGATCGCAATAGATTCAAGTTCATTGCATATTCATAGACCTACACTCGTCTCACATGACTAGTAATTAGAATTATTTGCACTTGGATAATAAATCGATTATCTGCTCCGACACGCATACTAACGCATTCGCCTCTCGGCGCTGGAAAAAACTGTTTGTTTTTATTTTGCCCCAAGTTACAAATCTACGTTTAACACGCGAAATCGAAATGTTAAAAAAATTATAACCCTTATTATGTCGGAAAGGAGTTTATTTTTGGATTCGAAGATTATTTTTTTTAATTGTAACGGAACTTGATGGGCAGTTTTCGCAGATACTTATAAAGAATAAGACACATAGTTTGAGCGTTCCCGTGTGGCAGAGCGAGAAAGTTTAATATCAGGGTCGACGGACCGCTTGCACGGGTATACCTATATGTTCTCATACATACGGACAAGTGCCCGACTTTAATCGGTTTACCTGTTAATCTCCGCCAATATGAGGTCAACAGCACCTGACGCCTTACATAAACATATCTTCCTAAACAAAAATTACAACCTAAGTCATCCCCGTTCTTGCTTAAATACAGAGGAAATCATTTTCGATAGGTAAAGAATCCAGCGGAATAAAAACAATAAAATAAAGTGCTTTTTGCTATTTTAATATAATGATTAACAATAAAACTGTAACACATAATTTATGTAAAGTAATCAGAGTGGAAATATATTTTATCATCGTATTTACAATACATATTGCAGTCTTAAGCCAAATATTATTTACACATCTGAATAAGATAAAATAAGATGTTTGACTATGATTCAATAAAACAACAGTATAAGTAATTTGGCTTCTTAACCTGTTTATAGTATTCTTTCAAAATAATCTCTAATCTACAAAATAATTGCAAATAAAATTTATATTATTGTTTTATTGCTCATGCGCAAAAAGTACTTCTTGACGCACGTTTTTTAATACGAGAAATGCCACGTTGTATTTCCACATTATCTGGGTAACGCACGCAAATATTCAATATCGCTAGGTTGCATTAAAAAAACAAATAAATAAATGAAATAAACACAATCAAGATCTTAATATTAAAAAGGTGACGTGAAAGTGTCAGAAATTTTTTTCATTACAAAATAATAAAAATTAGAAACGTTTTTAAATGAGTGTAAATTCTATAGTGATACCGGAGACCAGAGTTCTTATGACGAATCCACACCACAGAAGACAATTGAAATAGCAAATTCTTCATTTTTTAATTCCATTTTTTTATGGCCCCTGGATTAAAAACTTTTAATATTCGTCCCCTCGCATGAGTAATAAAAAAAATTATTTGTAACCCGGGCGGTATTGTGAATTGCCCTCTCGAGCCCAATTTCGCTCTCGTGTGAAATTAACAACTTTCCGCCCTAGTTACAAAATGTACTAATTCATTTCATAATTCTGTATAAATAAACTATTAGAAATATAAACATATTTTTTATATATTCATAGCTGTTTCTAAAATATATTTAAAAAAACCTGGTAATAAAATGTTTCTCGCGTTTGATTAAAAACATGGAACAATATTTTAATTACGAAAAAAATATTTAATAAAAGCATTTAGTAATGTAAAAAGGAAGTCTTTGATAAATATTTAGTAGTTTTTCTAATTTCAATTTTTTTAATTGAAGCAATTTTCGACAAAGAATTCTTCAGGAAATTAAATGAATCCAATTATACGATGGAGTACACCAAAGGAGGAATAGCTAATTAAAATTTATTTTTTGTACACCAAAAGGTGTTTTGGTAGTAAACTCGGCAATTAATAGATGCAACGCGTTCAAAGAGCGCACAGAACAAATTCTTATTTAATTTAACAGCGATTTCTTAATAGATACCGAGCTGCTTTATACCAGCTTAATTCTTCTCATATATTTATTTAAAATGGGTACGGTGGGATTTATCGCGGTCGCGATCTTCCCGTAATAATTCTAATGAAATTCGTGGAGCGTTTCAGTTACACGGCTCTCGCAACAATACGGCATTATCTGCTCGCGTTTCGTTAAGAATTACGTTGTTTGTCGAAGGAAGGAAAATATCGTCCCTGCGTGCAATTCGTTTAATTATCTTTTCTAATTGTTACCGTTAGCGCTGAGAATGCAGAACTTCCCAAATATTTGATTCTTTTCTAATAAGTATGTAAATATTTTTTTCCTAAGAATCTTACAGTTAGTTGCAAATTTAATATTCAAATTATATTCATGTTTTGGTTAATTATTTTATAAATATATATTTTTATGCATATTTTTTTTAATTAAATATTGATGATAAGAGTTCACAATTTAACACTAAATTGGCCAATGATGCTATGTTAATAATATATTTGTAAAATAGTTTTGTAAAAAACTGCCGCTGATTTTGCATTGGTGTCAATTCTGAAAGATGGTTATTTGTTATTATAATTGTAATATGTGCTATTTGTCAAATGAGGAACTTGTAATTTGTCATCTACAAAAAAAAAATGAAATTTAACTGTATAGCAGCAATATTGGCATTAAAACTATTATAAAATAATATTAAGACCAAAGTAAAGCATGCGATGCTGGTAGATGTAATGCAATGTCTGCTTTTATAGTAATACGTTGCATTATAAAATATACTACCTAATATTAAACCAATATGTTAAATTTCTTAATACAAGATAATTAAGAAATCTAACATATTGGTTTAATATTAGGTAGTATATTTTATAATGCAACGTATTACTATAAAGGCAGACATTGCCTTACATCTACCAACATCACATGCGCAAATTTCATTCTCTTTTGTAAATGACAAACAACAAAGTTGACAAATAGCACATCTTTCTACTGGTGTAGAAAAGTAAGAATTGCTTACATATTTTTTGTAGCAACTCTATTTTTTAAATCTTACTGTGATCCAGCCATCAAATTTTCAGTATGACCTGTGTTTTCCTGATATTTTACACATCATATAAAATTACAACTAATATGAAATAAAATGTCTTTAGAAGAGACATTTCTGCAGTTATTTGAAAATTTTCCACTATATAAACTAGAAAACGGATTTCATCACACCCATTTCCTACTGGGGAAACTCGGGAGAAAAGAAAAATCGCGATAAAATGTTTTATGTAGAAAACCATTTTAGGTAGAAGAATTAAGCGTTTTTCAGTTTTCACGAAATTCTTCCAAATTATGAAGGTAAACTTAGTTTTCAACGCAAAGCCTCGAAAATTTAAGTGATAATTGATAAATGTATATTTTATCTACTTTTATCGCAATAAATGCTTTTGAGTTTTTTTAATGCCAGTTGTAACAAAAAGTAATAACGTGAGACCTACCTAACTTAAAACAATAAGGCGTTACTCTGAAATAGGCAAATATAGTATGTATCAAAAAATAGATCTGATAAACCAAATCTGTGAATTCAAATTTACATAGAAATAGGATTGGGACTAGTAATAACATGCAAATCTCTGTTGTATAATTCAAACACCATTCTATATCATGTGTGATATTTACCAGGAAGTAATTGTTTCAAAATACGATTTCTTCGTAGTCTTAATAAGACTTAATATTATAGAGCTACGAACAAGTTGATTATATTAATATATTCAAGCTATATTTTGCTTTAATAAGTTTGTATGAGTGTATCTATAATTAGTATGGTTTCACCAATATTCAATTATCATTTAAATCAATAATTTAAATTGAACATAGGGTGAAACTAAACTAAGTATAGATATAATCATACCAACTTATTACAGCCGAGCACAGCTTGAATATATAAATATATTCAACCTTTCCGAAGCTCTATATCATTAAGTCTTTTTGAGACTATAAAACAAATCCCATGTTGAAAGACAACAGATATTTGTGTTATTCACTAGGACTCTCGTTCACTTCCATGACACTTCACCAGTGGTTCGCAAACTGGGTGCTGCGAGCGTATGCCTGGGGTGCCGCAGCAATAATCAAGAAATGTAAAAAAATGTCAAAAGAAAATTACATAAGAAAGTAAACGTAATTGAGTTTCTACTTTTATTGCTGAATTATGGACAATTGGCTAAAATCTGGGACTTTAAAACGGAAAGGTGATAAACTCATTTAAACTTCTGAAGCGACTGATCCAATGAGAACCAACATCGTCGGAGGAGACGAAATATCCCAGCAGATACCTGCGAGTCTAAATCATTCAAGTTCGTTTGCCTCAGTTCGCGAAAACGCAACTAACGACCAAACGATAATCCGAGCAAAATAAGGAAATATGATTCTAGCTACTTCACATTGTTTGGCTTTGTTCCTCTTGGGAACGAATAAGCACCGGAAAGGCAATGCGTTATCTGTTACAAAATTGTTTCTAACAGCTGCTTCGTTCCATCCAAATTAAAAAGGCATATAGAATGCAATCAATCTGATTTAGTACATGAAGGTGAAGAAATTTTCAAACGCTTCACTTCATCTCTTCAGGCAGGATCATCCATGGTGGAGAGAATTTTAAAAAATGAAAATGAAAACGCAACTGAAGCTTCATTTATTGTCATTTCACAGATAGAAAAATTGATTGTCATTTCATAGATATAAAATCTGGAAAGCCACATACTATTGCCGAGGCACTGATTAAACCTTGCGCGAAGGATGTTGAAAGTTGCATTTTAGGTCCAGACATGGCCAAGAAGATTGATACTGTGCATCTGTCAAATAGCATATAATCAAACGAATTTACACAATTTCAGAGTCTGTGGGGAACACGCTTATTAAGAAGATTGAAAATTTGTATTTTCGTTTGATTTTTTTTTTGTATGTTACAGCTTGATGAAAGTACCAACGTTGCGGGAATTTTGCGCTATTTTGCTTGGGTTTGTAAGGTAACCACTCGAAATGCAAATAGAAGAATTTTTGATGAGTGAATTGCTTGAAACTTACACCACTGGCGATGAAATTTTCAAAGATATCGACAAATATATACAGAAAATGATTTGAAATGGAACAAGTGTGTTGATATTTGCAGCGATGGATCGGCTGCAATGGTTGGAAAAGTAAACGGCTCCCGTTTCTAGAATGAACCAAGTGGCAGCCAATGCCACCAGCAGCCACTGTGTCATCCATCGACATTCTCTGGAAACTAGAAGGATGACGCAAGATTTAAAAGTCGTATTAGATGGTGCGGTGAAGATTAATAATGTTAAGAGCGGCCCACTTCAAGCACGTCTTTCGACCTCTTTTTTAAGCCAGACTATTTGAACTAAAAGTTGCACTAGTACTAACATTTGTACTAACATTTGCAGAAGAGCCTTTTATCCAACAATTCACTGATGTCGATTGGGTGCTTAAAATAGGATACCTTTCCGACATCTTTGAAAAACTAAATGAAACCGCCACTTCTCTCCATGTTTCCGCATTCTCAACATAAGCTTACATTAAAAACACATACAGGAGCAAACTCTCTGTATCAAGTGAATCTTCCAAACAATTTCATTCATCCCATTAAAGACCATTGAGCATTAAATTTGTATTGGATTTTTTTATTCTCCTAAGTTTTATTCTCCTAAGTGTCGCGCAATTTTTGTAGCCCGACTAGGGTGCCGCGAGATTTTTTTAGCTCGATAAGGGTGCCGCGGCAAAAAAAAGTTTGAGAACCACTGCACTAAAACAAGACACTAGATAAATAACATTGTTTTTAAGATCAGATCTTTCTATTTAACCCAAAGTTAATAGCCATCTGCAGACGCGTTTCGAGGTCTATCTCTCATCAGTGCAGCTTTGCTCTTTTGAAAAATAAAATGGTATAAACTTACATTAGTTTAAAAACCATGTGCTAGGCTGTCGAGGAGGTTATGTTAGGTTATGTTTTGACATGTGTGCAAAGATCTGAACTTAGTTTCAGTTATTTTTCTGTATTAATTTGGATATTTTTATTATCCTTTTCATTCTTGTGTTTTTTTGTTTACTTTTTTGTTTTATTCTTTTGTCACACTGTCACACTAATGTACGAACTGTCGTGTATTTACATTTATGCAAATGAAGGATTATTATATAGAGTTTCAGTTATTGATTTATATGATAATTGAATATAGGGTGAAACTAAACTAATTATAGATATAATCATACCAACTTATTACACCGGAACACAGCTTGAATATATAAATCTATTCTACCTTTCCGAAGCAATAATTGAAACTAAGTTCACGTCTTTCTACACAAATGTCAAATCAAAAACTAATCTCGCCAATGCGTGCCATGCACGAGGTGTTGAAGCTAATGTACGTGTATTTCAATTTATAATTCAAAAGAGCAAAGCTGCACCGATGAAGAGATGAAGAGATAGATATCCAAACGCGTCTGCAGATGGCTATTAACTTAATTTATATAAAAAGAAATTATCTTAAAAACAATGTTATTTCTGTTAGTTTTGGAAATGTTCTAGCAAGCATTGGGGAAAGAGTTTTACACAAATTACCAGGCGAAAGAGATGATATCTAAAACTTGTTGACGCAGTATATTGGTGTGTGGAGCAGAAGAATGGGGAGTGGAGTAAGTAGAAGGCGTGGAAAAATGCAGCTACAATTCTTTAAAAAGGCCCAGCAATTAGAAAATTCAACTTCTTCTTAGGTAATACTGCAGGAGCTAAACGCTTTTAAACTAAGAACTGAATAAAGCCGACGAGTGGCAAGGTATGAATGTAAGGTGAGTGGAATGTTTGAAAGGAATGAATGGGAGGAGGGAAACAAACTGGCGAAGAATAGAAGGAGACTTTATGAAGGAGGTGGTATGTCTGCCATGGAAGTGGAGCGGCTTAAGAGGAAATGCGTGCGAGTTGGCGAATGGCTAGTAAAGTTGAAGGAAGTTGAACTGCAAGAACGTCAAAAGAAAATAATGGAGAGTAAATATAGTAAGGACCATGTGGACATACAAATATTTGAAAACATCCCTAAGTACTTAGAATCAACAATGGGCCTGAATGCCCAGTCAGTAATGGTCAGGTTTAGATGAGGCTGTGAAGACAGAGAGCGAAAGTTTGGATGGATGACAAGTATAAGAACTGTGAAGCATGTGGGGTGGGGAAGAACGTGTAGGTGCATTGGCTAGAAAACTGCACAAAAGAAGAGTGGACCGAAAGAGAGAGAGAGAGAGTGTTAGGGAAGAAATGGAAACGGTAAATAAATGAGGATGGCAGTGGTTTGGTAATGATGGAAGGGATGGAAGGATGAAAGGTGCAATGAGCTTAAACAGAGAAAACAGAGGAATCCAGAGAGTCCAGTTTAGTTTAATTTAGACTTTATAAGCTAATATACCTAATATACTAAAATGTTATTGTTTTTAAAGTATATTGATTATTGATTTAGTATAAACAGTTTTTAAGTTGAAAAGTTTATCTGTAGTAAATTTTGTTTATGTTTTATGCCAAGAAAGGTTAAATTATAGAGTCAACTATTTTTCTTTTCAACGTAAATCCACAACATATACATATAGTGCATTTATGTAAGAATTATATGGGAGTATTACACGACAATTATACGACAATATCTCTACCAAGTTGATGTCACAGTTAAGGCCAGTGAGGCATCAGTTGCCTTCCAAAATAACACTGTACGTGAATTTTACAAACTACAGTGGGTTGTAATCAACAACTTGCTAGTTTTACAAAATTATGTATGAAATTAGCTTTCTTGGCATATTTATTGATGTGTACTTCTTACTACTCTGTTTTATATTCACACTTTCATCCAGAAGCGCATAAATTTCATTCCACTTTTTGGGACTTGAGTATTGGTAACACCATACTACATTATAGATATAAACTTATCATAACTCATATAAACTTTTACTTACTTACTGGTTACTTTTTGGGAAGTCACAAAAACGACTTATTAAAAAATTACATGCATGAACGGACGAAAGTAACCTGCTTTATGTCTGATCACAATTTTTAAATATCATAGTTTCAACTGTTTTTTCAAACACTGAAGACTATTCAGTTGATGAAAAATAATGATAGAAGATTATGTGAATCGGCAGAGGAACTATGCATTTTCTCATTTTCTCTAGGTACGCCTCAGGGTATGCCTACTCCTTGAGTCAGGAATAAATGGAATCGTGAATTTCTTGAAAAATGGCAGGATTCGAAACGGAGATTGAATGAAGAAATGTACCAGTTCTTAAAGAAGTAGATGCTCTATAATAAATTTGTATAGATTGCATTACAATAAACTACCATCATAATAACATATCTACGCTCAATACACAATAATTGAAAATTAAACACCTTACAATTCCAATATTCACGAATTCTCATAATCAAGACAATAGCTTGGATGTAAAGGAAAAGACGAAATGATACATTTATTAAGCATGTTACTCCTCGGCCTATTACACTTTAAAAATGGAAAATTCCAAACGTTCAATGAATTTTTTGAAGACAACATAGACCGAGATACAAATTAGTCAGGGATGCCAAATCAAATTGGATTAAACAGGGTTTTATCACTTATCGTTAGGGCGAATAATTTACCAGTTAGTTAAAATTTCATCATCGGATGTAACCTAATTAGTCTTTAATATTTTCATTTGATGATTTCTATCAATGTTGTTTAGTCCTCCACATAGAAGAGACTCCAAATTTTGACCCATTGAAAGTGAAAATGATTATGTTAATAAGAAAAATTATTTTTGCAGCGAAACGAGTACCGAAACATTCACTATTACTTACCCTATTATGCTGCAATACCTCGGAATAATTGGATCGACATTTTTAAGAAAACTAAATTCAAAGAAACGAGATTCTTGATTGTTTCCAAGACCAAGACCAATTATAGCGAATTTAACAATAAACAACATCAATATAGAAAAAGTAAGCTCTTATAAATACCTAAACCATAATATGAACCATAATAAATGAAAATAACAATCAAATAGAAGAGATAAGGTCCCGAAAAGAAATGGCGAGAACAGCGTTCACGAAAATGAAAAATCTTGTAACCAACAGAGACCTAAACATGGAAATCAGAATCAGACTCGTAAGATGTTACGTCTTCACAATCCTTATATACGGAATGGATGCATGGACGCTCAAGAAACAAGATATGGATAAAATCCAAACGTTCGAACAATGGGTGTACCGACGTATGTTAAGAATAGCATGGACCGAGAGAAAAACAAATGAAGCAGTATTAACCCATATGAATAAAGAACGAGAACTCATTAAAACAATAAAAACCAGAAAACTTCAATATCTGGGCCATGTCATGCGAGGAGATCGTTATGAATTACTAAAACTCATTATGCAGGGGAAAATATCAGGAAAGAGGAGCCCAGGAAGACGACGGAACTCCTGGCTGAAGAATTTGAGGGAGTGGTTTGGTTGCTCCTCTATAGACCTGTTTGTTATAGCAGCAGTGTCAAAAATGGGAATTGCCATTATTGTAACCAACCTCTGTTAGTAGAAGGCACCCTTAGAAGAAGAAGAAAACTAATTTAACACGTTGACGCCGACGTTGTATTGTCGTGATTGTTTTATCGGGCGGCGCTTTGGCCTTCATATGTTTTTAACATTTTTTGTGCGAAGGCCCATGGGATCAAATGCCATCCAGTGGCTACGGTAAATGTGCCACATATAATAAAGCCATATGCTTTCACTGAGGAGTTGCTCGCAACAAATGTTGATTATAATATTCCTATCAATTATAGAATATATTTATAAATAATAATGTACTACAAATCATTGTGGATGAAACGAATCCATATGCAACTCAACGCCTAATCTCTGATGCTAAAGATGCAAATCGAAAACATCAACAAACGTGAAGAGCAGTATCATTGCAAGAAATGCGCAAGTTTCTTACGATTATGTTTATTACAGGAATATCGCAGTTGCCTGAAATTAGTTTGTATTAAAACTAAAATGTATTCGAATCTACAAATTCAACAAACGTTGGCACAAGTTCGTTTCCATCAAATCCTAAAATACCGATTGTGACAGCTAATCGTATTAATAAACTTATAAATTGTTAACAAGTTTGAAAAAGCAGTTAAACCTGGTAAAGATGAATTGTTACAGCACAGCATGTACCACCGGTGGCTCATTCCGCCAGATGGAGCAGAAATGTGTGTACCACCGGTGGTACATGTCGGCGTCATCGTTTTGATATAGTAATAAGTAATGGTGTCTATATAACCACAATCAATGATTTTTTATGAGCAAAATCGATGAACTAGGACAGAAGTGGCTATAGCACACGAGGCATGCGAAACAAAGCTCTTTTGTAAGACAGATTTACAGATTGCACCGAAAAAGACTTCTTTTTTGAGATCATTTGAAGGTATTCGATGTAGAGAATAAGTCAAAGACTTTGCAGCAACTACAGGGTAAAATGTCACTTGTTACCTTTGAAGTTTCATGAGGATATACGAAATTCTTAGCAAAAGTATAAAATTAACAACCCCACGTTGTTTTATTTAAAATGATTACATGCTAAGAATAATAATACCTTTATTTTCACTATCAAGATTTATGAGATTTCTAAAAATTATAAAATATAGTTTACAAATTTTATATAAATAATGATATATTTCCTTAGCAAAACTTAAACAAATATAGTCTATATATTGTTGGTTTTTTATATTTTTTTAAAGACATAAATTATTTTTATATGAGTTTTATTAAATTATATTACAAATTTCGAAGTTTATTTATAAAACTCATTAAATAAAAGTGACTTTCGTTTGTTGTCAAAATAAATTAATACCAATTTTTAAAATAGTATCTATTAATACTTTTTATTTAAATTTAGTTTCTAAGTCTCTTTACTTTTGAAAAGAAAATAATAATAATAAATCATTTTATAAAAGTTTCGAAAATTAAAAAGCATTATTGATAACCCTTAATATGTTTGATTGAGTTCAAAAAGATTAAAATTCATTTCAACAAAATTTTGTATTTTATTTTTGGTTTATAGATTCGGCTTTATTTTGTTTTATGAAAAATAATTGAATTTATAACATAAATTTGATTAGTTTGTTATTAATTCATTGTTAAATAAGAAATTATTGGCGATTATATTTCATAAAAAAAAAATAAACCGAAAGTTGATAAATGTTTCTCCCACAGTTTAGCCTACGCTTCGTAACAATCTTTCCGCAATAACCTAACCTTGTGGTAAAACAAAAACGACAGAATAGAATATTTCGCATAATTTTAATCAGTCACGCCTTAACATACTCTCGAGCACAACTACACGAGAGCCATTTATTTAAAAAAATGATAACGTTGCGTTCGCGCAGCTCAGGTAATTGATTGCGTAATAAAAACGTTAAATTCGTGTCCGATGTTAACAGTTTAGGGCCGTTGTCTGGCGCGGCCGCAGGGGTCAAAATGCGGGGTCCCCATTAAAAGTAAACAATTTCTTGGGAGGGCGCGGGAAGGAAAACATCGGACGCGCGGGCATAGTCGTGCAATCGTGAGAGTGATAGCTGTCAAGAGTTAGGCCGCCCCAGGCGGGTCGCGACCCCCAATATATGAACTGTGTGTGGCAATTGGGCACGCGCCTCACTCTGGGAACACTATCTTAATGAAAGCAAATTCAATTAATCTACTTCTATTAAGTCATTAAGATCTATCAGACACGGATCATAGCCTAGCCGTTACAACAGATCAGCAAATTGATTTCTACAATATCCGACGGCTATACTCAAGAATTATTATTAAAAAACCATTTAATTAAAATGAAAAATACATTATAAAGTTTCTATTGAATTTCCTTTAAGCGTCGATGTTTTTGGGTTAGAATCGAACGGGAGTTAAAAACCAGACGTCAAATTAAAGTTATGTTTTGCTATAAAGGATATAATCTATTTCTCGGATATAATTGTTTCTAAATCGTTTTTAAACAGAATATTTCACAAATGGGTAATTATATAAAATTCTTAAAGAGTAACCGAAGAAGACTGTTAAAAAACGACATTTCTAAACCATTATAACATAATTGCAAGTCTACGAATACAGATAAATATATAAATACAGAAATTCTTATCAACCATATTTAGCTTGTGGTAATTGCTGAAATCGTTTCGACGACACTATACCTCGGGAATTAGAGCAATTAATGTGCACATTCTCGCTCTCTCTCTCTCTCTAAAAGGGAACGAAAGAATTTCAACTACATTCACCACAGAAAGTCTTTTAATTTTCATTTCGGATTGAATCAAACCAACAAAATGAACAATTTTATTATAAACATATTTTTTTCGCCGCTAGTCTCTTCTTTTTGGATTGTGCACCGCAAAGGAAGGTTGCACCGGCGCCTTATCCGTTTCATGCTGCTGCCATACAGAAAAAGTATTTACACGCACCCATTTGCAAATAAAGGTTTAGTCAAGCAAAAAAATCAACTTTAAATAGAGGAGAGGAAAAAAGACGAAATACCCGATTCGTACAAATTTAAACCGTTCAGAGTTACCTGATCGGCAATCACAATATCTTTTTTTATATATTCTCTTCGTCCTCTCACCATCAATCTTAAACATACTATAAAGAATTCCATGTTTACTACATACGATCATGCAATTTTTTTTCATCCAACAAATGGAGAATGCAAGAATATGTTGTATTAATGCACAAAAAGAGATCTCAATCTAGTTGAGCTAAGATTAATTTCACTGTGAATTGTAAAACAAATAAAAGTTAAGTATCTTAGATTTTGGTCATGTACTAGAAATGCAGTCATTATTCAATCAACCACGTGTGAAATGGCATTCCTTTGTGTGCTAAAACTTTTATAAGCAACTTTATAAGCAACTAAGAAAAAAGAAACATAATTAACGTACGCAGTAGAAAACGCGATCACTTGGAAAATTATGAAAGAATCTCTGTACCAACCGAACAATTTAATAACATAACAATTTAATAATATCTAAATTCCAACATTATTTATACCGCAATCAAACATCTTGTACCTTCTGCATTTTTTTGATCTCTAGATCAAAGACATTTCATTTAATTTTTCAACTTATTTTGGCATACATTTTTTCGCAATTACCACGTCCAGTCAAGTGTCAATCAACCGGATTGCATTAAAGGCCAAAGCAAATACTAGACTGAGATAATCGTGCTCCGTTCTCGGAAGATTATCGACGGTTGCAACATAGCCGAAACTGTCAGCGTTGATTTTCTAGTGGACTTTGAATATTCTTGCCACAATAAAACTTCTTAATCGTGACAGGGAAATTTTAATTATATTTACTTTGACCATAATGGTAAAAATTAGTTTAGGTTATATTTAAGAATGGAATTCCGGTGGCTTAAGAAAATATTGTTGTGTTTCAGAATGTGTTTCGTAATATTTTAAAACAAGATTTTAGGTGATACCAGTTTTTACTAATTAAAGCTCTAATTTACTTATTACAAATGTTATTTGTAAAAACTAATACATATTAGTTTAAAATATCTTTAGACTAAGCCGTTTAATAATAAACGGTTTTACTTAATAATAGATTTTTATTAGTCAATATTAGCAACAATATTAGGTATTTGTAAAAATTGATCTAATGCAATTTTCTCTTATAATTTTTATCGTTTACAGTATTTTGGTTTCATTTATCAATATAACCTTTTATCGAATGAAACTTTAGATAGAACTAATTTGAACTTTATTTTAAACTAGAAATGAAAAATGGTATTTGTGAGTCTGATTTTAGTTAAATGTAGCTTTACTATTAATTAAAACCAGAAAAGACTTTATTACTAGTCCATATTTAAAAATCTATATATGGTATTTGCAATAACTAGTCTAAATCCAATCAAATTTTCTATCTTATGTTTTGACGTTTACAGTATTTTCGTTTCATTTGCCAATATAATCATTAAAATTATTATTTATCGAACGAAGCATTAGGTAGAACTAGTTTGAACTTTATTTTAAATTAAAAAATAACAAATAGCAATTGTGAGTCTGATTTAGTTACATGTAGCTTAACTAGATAGCTTTACGTGTTTGTGAATACTACTAGTTAAAACTAAAAATGACTAGCTGATGATATGGTAATGAATGATATGGTACGAATGATACGGTGATATTTGCTAATTTCATGGAAAAACAAGAACACCTCATAACTAGAGTAACAGCAAGTAGCAAAAAGTATGGCTTGGATATAAACATCAAAAAGACAAAATTAATGATTTTTAGTAAATGACATATTGTAAATTGTTGGAAATAGTCAACCAGAAACCTAAATAAATATTCATATATTGGCACTACTCTAAACGATCAGTGAGATCATTCTCAAGAAGTGCAGATCCGAATCGAGAAAGCGAGAGCTGTTTTCAACAGCATGGGATCCCTATTAAAGAGTCACGACCTCACAATGTAAACGAAACTGAGAATTCTGCATTATTACGTGTTTTGAATTGAATCGTGGACACTAACCGATGCTGTGACCAAGAAACTGGAAGTATTCGAGATGTGTTTATATCGGAGGATGTTGAGAGTTTCATGGAAAGATCGCATAAACAACACTGAGATCCTTCATAGAATGTAGAAGGATAAAGAGCTCCTCAAAACCACAAAATGCAGAAAACTCCAATACTTTGTGCATATTATGAGGAATGAAAGCAAATTCCATCTATTGTAAACAATACAGCAAGGAAAACTAGCGGGCAACAAAGCTGTAGGAAGAAGAAGGATATCATGGTTGAAGAATCTAAGAACAGGATTTGCCATGACCACAACGGAGCTTTTCCCAGCAAATAAAGTGATGACTGCCAAAACGGAACTTTAAGAAGAAGCAGAAAATTGCCACAATCTTGTTATAACGATAAAAATAAGGCATAAAACTAAAGATATATGCTACTATTATATGTATTTGTTGTTTTGCCAGAAAATAAAAAAGATTTTATTAATCAATGACTGTCAAAATTAGTTCTGTTAAAACGATTTTATCAGAAATTTTCTTATAAATACCAAATAATTGTTTTAATTAAGAATTGTTCACGTTTTAGAGTATTAGGTGAAACCGCGTTTTAACTGGAGTAGGATTGGAGTATGATTTGAACTGGGGTTTAACTGGACTAGGATTTAGAAATTCGGATGCATATTTCTGAAGCGTGACAAATTAAAATTGTCCTGTTTTTACTGAACAAAAACAAAAAGAAGTAATGACTTATTGTCTGTGTCTTTATTTAACCTTTAACCCAGATCGAACGTAGAGTAAACCTTCAGGAACTCTTTCACCTGATTTTGGCCACCTAAAATACCTCACCACTTTGTCCAACACCTTTCAAATCCAACTTTTCACAAATTCCTCAAAAGTTAAAACTGGAATGGGATCAGCGTGTGTGGTTTACAAGGAAGGGAACGAAACACACTATGAAACATTCCGACTCCAGAACAACTGCACAACATTCCAAGCAGAACTAAAGCTAGGTCTACAGTACCTCCGAACCAATACCGACAATGTAGACGGTTATTATTCATTCATTATACAATAATTTGTAATAGTCATTCATTACTCGACTCCCTGAAAAACATGATGGGGTCTACGGAAATATTCGTAGAGACATGGGAAGCCGCAAGAGAAATTTTTGTGAGGATAAAACTACAATGGAATTTGTAGAAATCATATGCTGGAGTCGGAGGAAACGAGAGAGCTGGTGGCTTGGAAAATGAGGCGTCAGCTAACCATAATTTGAACGAAGACATTTGTAACATACCCATCTTATTCAACAAGATACACAGCCCATCGATTAAGTCCAGTCATATTTCCAAAAAGAATGGGAAACAAGTTGGGAAGCTGCGAGAACAGGATATGGACCAAAATATTCATTCCCTCAGTTCATAACTGGCTTAAAATTGACATCACCTTGTCACATATCAAATTAATTACAGGGCACGACAACCTCCAAGCCTATCTTCACAGATTCGGAAAAAGAGATTCAACATTATGCCATGTGGAGAAGACACAACCCAGATCGAACGTAGAGAAAACCTTCAGGAACTCTTTCACCTGATTTTGGCCACCTAAAATACCTCACCACTTTGTCCAACACCCTTCAAATCCAACTTTTCACAAATTCCTCAAAAGGTAAAACTGGAATGGGATCAGCGTGTGTGGTTTACAAGGAAGCCCATCGATCAAGTCCAGTTTGAGTTCATATTTCCAAAAAGAATGGGAAACAAGATGGGAAGCTGCGAGAACAGGATATGGACCAAAATATTCAGCACATGTCTTATTGAAGTGAACTTTCACTAACCAGAACTCAGACCGAAAGGATAATGATTCGTGCAGGACTTGGCCACAAAATGTAGAAACCGTAACAAGGGCCGCGAAAAAAAAATGGTGGGAACTATTTGACCAACGAACTAAACAACTGCAGAGACTCGATCATGCGAGAACAGGAAGCTGCGAGAACAGGATATGGACCAAAATATTCAGCACATGTCTTATTGAAGTAAACTTTCACTAACCAGAACTCAGACCGAAAGGATAATGATTCGTGCAGGACTTGGCCACAAAATGAAGAAACCGTAACAAGGGCCGCGAAAAAAAAATGGTGGGAACTATTTGACCAACGAACTAAACAACTGCAGAGACTCGATCATGACAAATGAAAAAACGTAATAATGAGTCTCAAAATCTCTAAGAGAGTAGACAAGTAGAAGTATTAATTGTTAATTTAGGATTAGGCATTTAACTTGTTAATGAACTTTAGATTTTACTCTACAATGTTCAACACAAAAATTGGTGTTTTTTGATGACGCAGCTTAAAATCAGGACACAGTTTATTTGTCACCCTTTAGTTTTAACTAGTAGAAACTACAAAACATTAAAGTTCTAAAAAAAAACTTTTCACCATAAAATTTCAGAGTTTGAAGCGAAAAATGCGTTTTAAATTCTAGTTCTATCGTACATTGGGTAAAACTAGTGTTGTTTAAAATATTCTGTTAAAAGCAAATGAATCATTTGTATTAATATTACTTGCGTTTTTTACAAAAGCATTTAATGAATAAAAATAATAATAAATTGGCAATATTTTAATTGCAAATTGCTATTAGTTATTTCCACATGCAGCTAGTAAAAATTACATAAGAATTAGGCTGTTGATTATTATGTGAAAAAAATTTGCTAAACCAAAATTCACTTCACAGGTATTCAAATCTATTGCGAATAAAATATACGAAAAATAAATGTAAATTTAAAATAAAATTTTAAAATATTAAAACATTTGCCAATATTTTTCTCAAATAGATTTTGTTTCAATCTCAAATCTCAAATTTAAGAAATTTTAATCTCTTAAAATCGTGACTTATTTGTAATGAACATAAATGCTTTGTAAAAAAAATGTTTACAATAAACTTAATTATCTATTAACGTTACTAATTATTTAATGACAAAATAGATAATTATGGTGAATGTGAAAAAAACCGTAGAAATCTAGAGCAGATAAATTTTAGGATACGCGACTATCTAAACATTTTATGTGCCAAACGATATCAGCGACGAAATGGCCAAGGTCATTTCCATAATAAAAAATAAATTATGTTTAATAACAGTAATTTTTCGCCGATGTAAAATTTTTATAATAAGCAGCTTATTTTCCTGTGTAATATCCAACAGTGTATATCAGGTGATTACATTGTAACTTCAAAGTAGAATATTTATATTATTTTTAATAACATTGGTAACAAGTGATTACAGTAATTTCGGGTGAAGTAAACGGTGCATAATTACAATAAAAATGTATAAATGATATTGTTAATATCTACATGAAGGGTGAAAACGTCGAAGGAAAAGTATTATGCAACGGTGCAGCTGTAGGATAGGAGAGTGAGGCAATTTAAAAATAAACAAAAAGGAAACTCCCAAAATCACCTGCTCGATATTTGGTAAGAATTATCGTGCATCCTCATGCATAACCGGACGCCCCCCGCAGCTTTACACATGTTCGTGTTTTCATATTTCTCTTTTCAATTCATAATTTTGACACCCTTGATGTAGGTCCGAACAAATAAATAACGGAATGAGTTAAACGTTCGACAGAAAGTATATAAAATGTTTATCGGTGTCAACGTGTTTTTTCACCACACGCTGATGGTTTATAGTGCTTTATCGAGAGTTCTTTAAAGTAGCTTCCTGAGTAGAAAAAAATATTGAAGATAGGAGGAACCGAGTGGGCGCATCAAAAACGTTTTATTCAGATAAATTCTATCTTAATCTTAACGGCAGCCTTGGAAATTTATACAATTTTATACATAAAAAAATGTTTTTCTATGTGGCGATGAAAGTTTTTTTTGCGCGTTGGTTGGTACACGCAATAATCTATGAAAGGTGTGTACTAGACTGGAAACAATATACAAGAAACGTATAAATATTAAACTAACCCGTTAAAGACACCACCGTAATATATCTAACTGTTCGTACGGCCAATTGCATTGCTTTATACAAAGCAACAGTATGTTATTGGTAGCTGAAAGGGAGCAATATTTTATTACAACCAAATGAATTATGAAACTTTCTTTTTATAACCACTCACTTATTTGGAAAAACTTTTAATGGCCGCAAACATATGTTTGGCTACATTTTATTAGCTTTTTTTAAAATACTCTCAAAACTGGTCCACTATAGATTTCATTGGAAGTCCAGCAACAATTCCTAGTAGAAATAACAATTAATACGTGGGAAAGCAAATTTCTTACAAATTTAAAATTCCGTTCGTCGCCGCAATCTATATATATATATATACAGTTGCGAGTTTTTCTTGCATCAACGCGATGGGACCATAAACTAACAATCTCATCTTCAGAGTTGGAGATTTATTGTCCCCTTTATAATTCCGCAATTTCTATAAGCGCAACACGCAACAAGTTTTTTGCGTCATGGCGTTTCTTTAATGCGGTAAGAAAACACAGCAAAATACAAGATGAAAATGAAACGAATTATAAAAATTAACATTCTAGACGTGGTTGTACTGAAAGCTGGTTTTTTGCTGTTGCAGCAAGGCGCCGAAATCAAGTTTTCTCAAACTGGAAGCTGAAATTTATATTTTCTCACAGTTCGAGATTTAATTGGTTATTGGAAACAGCGTCTCATTCTTGATTCTTCGCAACATCTTTTTATATCATGAAATAGTCCTTAACTATTACTTAAAATAAAATAAAATAAGTGTACAAATTCGTAACCATACAACAACCATGATAATCGTGGAAGATAATCGAAGGTTTCAACATCGCCGAAACTGTTCATACAACCATGTTCACTGCCAAAATAAGGGTTTGTTTTTTTGGGCTCATGTGTTCGTGATAAGACCATGTGTTCGTGATAAGACCTACTTGGGATTCAACCGGTTAAAAACCATTTATTCGTTCTTTTCTTGAAATCTCAAACATCTAATTTGACTTTTCGGGAACAACTGATAAATTAAACAGCAATAATAGCAGTTTATAATATAAGCGAGTGGAGAAGGGCTTTTGTGTATGAGTTGCGAAGCTTAAAGCACGAGCCGAAGGCAATGAGTGCACAAAAGCTTTTTACACAGTGTATCATACAATATTTTATCTACAAAGCATGTATACTGATGAATTTACAAAAAAAATATTTGTTCCTTACCGATAATATTGAAAAATTGTAATTTTGACAGACAAAATACTTCAATCACTCACACAATAAGGTTAGAACATTCAGCGCCTCCGTGGCAAGAATTGCTAACTAGCAAAAACGAACAGTGACGGGTAAACTATTTGGTCGTTGTCGATTTTATCTAGGTTAACCTGGATTAGGTTCTTATTATGGTTAGGTTAAGTAATATTATAGTCAGTTAAATCCAGACTGAGAGGCCGAGACTTCTTGAATTGATCAATTTTAATATAAGTACGTCAGAAAATTTATTTTCACTACGTCTGTGTTTCTTGTGCCACGAGTTATTGCCATAGTAATAAAAACAGAAATCGTTTAATAATGAATCTCCATTTGATTTACATTGGACTTTTAATCACGATTTGGATACTTTTACACAACGACAATAATAATGGTATACTTCACATATAATAATTTACATATTAATTATTATTGTTCATTTTGGCATATATTGTTTATTTTGGTGTGCAAGTAGAAAAATAAATCTTACAGCATTTTTGTGTATTATCAACAATTTGTATTTACTTATTTATTTATTTGTAAGTCTAATTTTATATTATTGGACTTGATTTAGCGTTCGACTGGAATATGTAATTTATTAAGTTCATTCCACTATTGTTTATTTGTAAATTTTGTTCAAAATATTCTCGAACCTTGAAAAATCTTACTCTACAATTTATTTATTTTTTATATATTTTTTTATTTAATTTACTGTGAACTTAATGGCTTATAGTTGGTCATCCGTGAAAGCAACAATTTTCCAAAGATTTTAAAAATCAAAATAATTGACAATCAATTATGGTCGAAGAAAGTCCGTATTATTCTTCTTATTGATGAATTTACTGTTCTTTGTTCCCTAACTAAAAAACTAAAAGAACCAATCAGGCCTAACTACCTGATGTCCACGCAAATCAGCTCTCTTCGCTAGTTATGATTATTATAAGCGTTAACTGCATGGGATGAAAGATGTTATATTTTGTATTTATTTTGAATTTCTAAAACACGTAAAACTCAACGCTGCAATGCTACAACAATCGTGCAACGCTGCACTATCGCGACTATGACGAAAATCGCGTTTCTTGATCTGAAAATGTATCGGTCAATCGGTCCGCCGCGATACCGCACCGATGGAATGACCGAAAGCTTCGCTCCGGTCGGTGAGATCCTTAAAATTAAAACAGGTGCGTTCTATTCGTAAATTCTGTTAATGTTTATCTCGAACCTCGAGGAAACCCTGCACAAAACAAGTTAACTAGAAGTTTTTCGAAATTCCTTAACAACAATTTCTTTACTAGGTAAGGCTGAGCTGATCATGCATGCATTGAGATTAATAAAAGCTGGCACAAACAAGTTGATTTAGCCTTGTCCGCCATGTTTTATGGAAAAAGTATAAGTATAAACTGCATGAGGATTGATGCGACGATATGATCAAAATTATGAACAAGAAAAATTTAGCAAAGAATAAATGCCTATAAAGAAACACCAGTGCAGATAAATTGTGCAGAAGAAAGAAATAAGATATATTCAACAATATAAGAGATAGAGCAGGCCTACAATAAAAAGGAAAATAGTAAAGAACAAAGCAACCCTGCAACAAAAAAACACGGATTCAGACCACAAATTACATCATGCTGAGATAAAAATTGGAAAATACTAACAGAAAATGAGGAAGTAATTAGAAATAAGATTGCTTGAAATAGAGGTGAAACCGATGAAGAAGATGAAACCAACTTAGAGTAACAAACAGCAGAACCACAGGACGTAGAACCGACATACGATGAGGTAGTCGACGTCATGAATTGCTTGAAAATCAACAAAGCCCCCTGGACATACGCAATAACTTCAGAGCTCCTAGAGAACGGTGGCAAAAACATATTTCCTCGTCATGAAGGTATGGAAAGAAAAGATGATGTCAGACAAATGGAAGTTAGGTATCATAAAACCCAAAAACAACAAAAAAGGGCAATAAAAATAACTGTAACAACTTAACTAAAGCAAAGACTAAGAATACATATACCGAGGAGATCCCGGGCCAGCACCAGTGCGGAATATGCCTAAACACAATGAGACTGTAGCGGCAACGAGCCGATACATTTTTATTTCTTAGTTTTTCGAGGGCATTACAATAACTACCTAAATATTTTCGGACAATTTCCGAAAATATTTTATTAGGGTCGGTAATGTAATCCTCGAACAGATTAAGAAATATTTGTACTTTTAGTTTTACGAGGGCATTACGGTGATTACCCAAATATTTTCGGACGGATTTCCAAAAATATTTTATTAGTGTCAATGGTGTAATCCCCGGGGAAATTACGACAAGATTTCCTAAGAATCGGTAATCACCAAAGCGACAAATAGCCGAAAATAGAAAAATAATCACCCCCAGATGATGGACCAGTATACCTGGACATAACACAAATACCTGAACCCCCGAAGAAGGAAAACAATTCGATCCAGACAGTTCAATCAACACAGTCAGGCGAAACCAGTCAACAGTTCGATCCACACAGTTCCGTCCAGACAGTCAGACGCAAACAGTTAGCAAGTCGACTCCAGTTCAGTTCAACAGTCAGGCGCAACCAACCAACGAGTCTAGTTCAGTCCAGCCAGTGGACTCATACACACCGGTGCAGCCAGTGGACCCAGTAAACCAGACTCAGTCAGCCAAGTCAGTCCAGCCAGTGGACTCAGTTCAGTCCAGCCAGTGGACTCATTCTACCGGCCCCAAAAAACAGTTAATGGAAAAATGTTATGAACGCAATACCACAACTCATAACCTATTTATGGATTTCAAAAGGCTTTCAAATAGCTTTTGACGGTGTAAACAGATGTGAACTACTAAACCACCTGGAGGTTATGGGAATACCATTACATACATGAAATGAAAGCGGTAATGGATATACAAAACAAACTGCCGGAAACCTATGCGATAAATGAAGGGGTGAGACGACAATCTCACCACACTTATTTAACCTAGCACTTCATGGAGCAATTAAGAAACTTAAATTAACCTGATGTATAAACCATAGAACAAGGCTAATCTGTGCAAACGCTGACGATATCATAATCATAGCAAGGAATGAAACATTAGAGAAACACTATCAGAATTAGACTAAGAAACCAAAATATTCGAACTTAAAATTAACGAAGCAAAAACGAAATGAATTAAACAATCAAGAGGAAATAGCAGCAACTTAGAAAGCATAAACATACAAGACTACAACTTCGATTGTGTCAACAAATTCTGTTATCTTGGCGCACAATTGAATGCATAAAATCAAGCCAAAAGATCAAAAGCAGGATAGTGGCAGGAAACAGAAGTTATTATATGTACAAGAAACTTCTAACGTTAAGAATATTAAACAGAGCCGTCAAAGCTAAGACCATAAAAACAATAATTAACCCTGTGTTTTTTATAAGAACCAACCTTAGAATTTTCGAACGCAGAATTCTCAGAAAAGTGTATGGTCCGATACACCATGAAAACGGAATATTCAAAATCAACGACAAAGCTAATACTCACATAGGGTTGTAACGCCTAAGAAAGAAGAAGAACTTTGGGAAGCCCTTGGTTATAAATTTAAAGGCTAAATTCGGGAATGCCAAAGATAGATTTATGTTAGACCATGCCACAAAATTTTGTTTCCTAATATCAATCGAATTTTGCGTGCCAAACATTGGCAAGACTTTGGTTATCCATATTGGTTATTATTAGGTTTTAGTTGAAAACGCCAAAGATATGCCCTACTTTATATCCCCTATTCATACACATCATCATTCATACAATCTAGTTTGGATTTTTTTCGTCTTGCCGTGTTTTGGTTTCGCTAATCAGGACCTGGCAAGGTTAGAATTTGGGCTTGCCACAAGTCGGAAGGCCTCATTAGGTATGAATTGATCTTTCGGCATGCCTCACTCGTATTTCTAGTAGGCGAATAGATAAGGCAAAAAAAGTCAAGAGAAAACAAGTCCGCTATGTTTATTTAGGAACATGAAGATCTGCACGATTCTGTTTCATTCGCAAATGTTGTTTATATAATTCCCGATCCCTGAGGAACCACTGGACAAGGCAAGTAACCTACAATTTTGCAAACCATTTCTTTAGTGATTAAGGATTTTTTAAAAATTTATATTAGACTTGTTCTATTTTATATATAGATTTTATTTTTATTATATATAGATTTTATAAACGTTGTCCATCATGTTTAAATTCAGACACTGGTAATTTAAGAAATATTTCAAGGCTTTGGACTGAAGGAAGAAGAGTATTGCAGGTTCTGTTTACAGAGGAAATCTAGATTGAAGGACAGAGGAAATGGTTATGCTCCCTTTGATAAATTGTGCAGCATTGATCCGTAAAAAGCGGGTGTAAAAAGCAGCTTGAGTTAGAAATAAATTATGTTCATGTAATTCTCTACTCTTGAAGCACCTGGCAAAGTGACCTAAATAATTTTAGAGATGATATATCTACAAGACAAATCTGAACAGTAGTTATATAAAATTAAACTCGGTAGTCACTTTAGAAACTATAGACATGATAAATCAAATTCTAATTATATATTAATATATCTTATTTTACATTCAGAAACTTTAATCATATTAAAATATTACAAAACATCTATTGAAAATTATAATTACTAAAACTTAAGTAGATTTAATAATTTGTGAAAATCAAAACATTCAAAGTTATTTTGCTTTTTAAATTCAAAATAACAATCTTCAATTTTTTAGTATTATTATGTTAACACCTAGAACCTGGATATTATATTATTCTATTAAAATTGTATAATTGTAAAATTTGTTAAATGAGATATATTTTGAAATTTGATGCATATTTTGGGTCAACGATTTTTCTAACAATTTATAAAAAAAAAATCAAAGAAAATAACTTAATTTTAGATGATTCTACCATCTGACATTTTTGTTCAAAGTTCAAGCACATGAAATTTTAAGAATCGAAGAAAAAAATAAAACAGTTTTTTGTTGTACAAAATTTATTGGAATTTTGCGGAATGCAGATAATATTTAAATAAATTTGATAAAACTGAAGGTAAAAATCTGCAAAAACCACAATTAACAGATATCAGAACAAAACGCGACGAATTAATTTAAGTATTTTTTTGTTAATAGTTTGTGTAATCTTTGTATCAACATTCTAATATGGTAGATGAATAGACTTGCAAGAATGTTGGAAGAAACCAAATGTTTAAAATTGGAATTGTTGGTAGTTTGAGATACTGAATATAAAAATGTTAATTAGAGAAAAAAATATTAAAAGAAACAGTAAAACTACAATAAAAATACCTATATCAGAATCAAAATATAACAGGATTATGTAACTAATGACTGGAAAAAACGAAATTACTATCCGAACAACCCAATAACACAATAATGTATAATATAAACATTATCAAAGCCGATTTCACAAAAAGCTATTAAAAGCAAGTAAAAAATAGAAGTCATTTACGATTTAATCGCAGGTGAGGTTTTATTATGACCGCGGAAGTTTCGGAGATGTCACGCTGCCTGAGCCTGCCACACAATTAGAAGTATATAATAGCATACAAAACAGTGGTAAAATTAACAATCAACTAATAATAATAACAAGTTCTGAAGAACAAGGTACACATCTAATTCTCGTAGATTACATTTTAGTGAGGGGATTAAATTGTACCAAACGTTACAATTAAATGTCATTAGAAACGCAAGGAGTAATAATTTAATTGCTGGAATAACGTTATTATTAATCTGGCATAATTATCAAAGCTTCGTATATATTATGTATGTACAGGGAGATTCTACTGATTGTAGATAAGATAATTTTATTATAGGATGTATGTACTTAAGTGCAGCTCAAAAATTGCTAGTTTATCCACCCAGAGCTAGATTACATGAGCATTTTTAAGCAAGTTAAGGAAAATTTTCATAAATAACACATTAATTTGTTGCAACAAAGAATTAAAAAATGCTCCAAAACAATAGTAATTCCTTGTAATAACTACAAGTAATTAATCTAGAAGTCTACATTAATATTTAAATTTCAAGACAAATTATCTATCTCGTCCTTCTAATTTTAGCCGTGTAGTATTAGTCCCTACTCTTGTCATGTCTATTCTTTCCGTCTAGCTATGTTTAGACAGTGTTAGACAGTTTTAGACAGTTTAGACGTGTATTTCTAGACATCTCTGTCAAGACTTGTTTGTCTACTCTTCTTCGTATAATGATTCTTGTTACTGTTGCCTGTGTTAAAATATTATATTTGCACAATCTTTCCTGTTTATTATATGTTCATATTTGATGTTAGGTAGTATTGTTATAATTACGGTTAATCCTGTTCTGTAATTGGCATTGTCTAGTCATGTCTGTCTAGTCTTGTCTGCATAGTCTTGTCTGTCAAGTCTCACTAAACTTGTATGTGTAGTCTTATCTGTCTTGTCTAGTCTTGTCTGTCTAGACTTCTATGCCTAGTCTTCTCTGTCTAGTCTTGTCTGTATGGTCCTGTCTGTCCTGTCTTGTCTGCCGATTCTTGTCTATCTAGGCTTGTCTCTCTAGTCTTTTCTGTCTAGTTTGTCTAGTCTAGTCTATCTAGTCTTCTCTGGCTAATCTTATCTGTCTGGTCTTGTCTGCCTAGTCCTGTCTGTCTAGTCTTGTCTGTCTAGTCTTGTCTGTCTAGTCTTGTCTGTCTAGTCTTGTCTGTCTAGTCTTGTCTGTCTAGTCTTGTCTGTCTAGTCTTGTCTGTCTAGTCTTGTCTGTCTAGTCTTGTCTGTCTAGTCTTGTCTGTCTAGTCTTGTCTGTCTAGTCTTGTCTGTCTAGTCTTGTCTGTCTAGTCTTGTCTGTCTAGTCTTGTCTGTCTAGTCTTGTCTGTCTAGTCTTGTCTGTCTAGTCTTGTCTGTCTAGTCTTGTCTGTCTAGTCTTGTCTGTCTAGTCTTGTCTGTCTAGTCTTGTCTGTCTAGTCTTGTCTGTCTAGTCTTGTCTGTCTAGTCTTGTCTGTCTAGTCTTGTCTGTCTAGTCTTGTCTGTCTAGTCTTGTCTGTCTAGTCTTGTCTGTCTAGTCTTGTCTGTCTAGTCTTGTCTGTCTAGTCTTGTCTGTCTAGTCTTGTCTGTCTAGTCTTGTCTGTCTAGTCTTGTCTGTCTAGTCTTGTCTGTCTAGTCTTGTCTGTCTAGTCTTGTCTGTCTAGTCTTGTCTGTCTAGTCTTGTCTGTCTAGTCTTGTCTGTCTAGTCTTGTCTGTCTAGTCTTGTCTGTCTAGTCTTGTCTGTCTAGTCTTGTCTGTCTAGTCTTGTCTGTCTAGTCTTGTCTGTCTAGTCTTGTCTGTCTAGTCTTGTCTGTCTAGTCTTGTCTGTCTAGTCTTGTCTGTCTAGTCTTGTCTGTCTAGTCTTGTCTGTCTAGTCTTGTCTGTCTAGTCTTGTCTGTCTAGTCTTGTCTGTCTAGTCTTGTCTGTCTAGTCTTGTCTGTCTAGTCTTGTCTGTCTAGTCTTGTCTGTCTAGTCTTGTCTGTCTAGTCTTGTCTGTCTAGTCTTGTCTGTCTAGTCTTGTCTGTCTAGTCTTGTCTGTCTAGTCTTGTCTGTCTAGTCTTGTCTGTCTAGTCTTGTCTGTCTAGTCTTGTCTGTCTAGTCTTGTCTGTCTAGTCTTGTCTGTCTAGTCTTGTCTGTCTAGTCTTGTCTGTCTAGTCTTGTCTGTCTAGTCTTGTCTGTCTAGTCTTGTCTGTCTAGTCTTGTCTGTCTAGTCTTGTCTGTCTAGTCTTGTCTGTCTAGTCTTGTCTGTCTAGTCTTGTCTGTCTAGTCTTGTCTGTCTAGTCTTGTCTGTCTAGTCTTGTCTGTCTAGTCTTGTCTGTCTAGTCTTGTCTGTCTAGTCTGGTCTGTCTAGTCTTGTCTGTCTAGTCTTGTCTGTCTAGTCTTGTCTGTCTAGTCTTGTCTGTCTAGTCTTGTCTGTCTAGTCTTGTCTGTCTAGTCTTGTCTGTCTAGTCTTGTCTGTCTAGTCTTGTCTGTCTAGTCTTGTCTGTCTAGTCTTGTCTGTCTAGTCTTGTCTGCCGAGTCTTGTCTGCCGAGTCTTGTCTGCCGAGTCTTGTCTGCCGAGTCTTGTCTGCCGAGTCTTGTCTGCCGAGTCTTGTCTGCCGAGTCTTGTCTGCCGAGTCTTGTCTGCCGAGTCTTGTCTGTCTAGTCTTGTCTGCCGAGTCTTGTCTGCCGAGTCTTGTCTGCCGAGTCTTGTCTGCCGAGTCTTGTCTGCCGAGTCTTGTCTGCCGAGTCTTTTCTGCCGAGTCTTGTCTGCCGAGTCTTGTCTGCCGAGTCTTGTCTGCCGAATCTTGTCTGCCGAGTCTTGTCTGCCGAGTCTTGTCTGCCGAGTCTTGTCTGCCGAGTCTTGTCTGCCGAGTCTTGTCTGCCGAGTCTTGTCTGCCGAGTCTTGTCTGCCGAGTCTTGTCTGCCGAGTCTTGTCTGCCGAGTCTTGTCTGCCGAGTCTTGTCTGCCGAGTCTTGTCTGCCGAGTCTTGTCTGCCGAGTCTTGTCTGCCGAGTCTTGTCTGCCGAGTCTTGTCTGCCGAGTCTTGTCTGCCGAGTCTTGTCTGCCGAGTCTTGTCTGCCGAGTCTTGTCTGCCGAGTCTTGTCTGCCGAGTCTTGTCTGCCGAGTCTTGTCTGCCGAGTCTTGTCTGCCGAGTCTTGTCTGCCGAGTCTTGTCTGCCGAGTCTTGTCTGCCGAGTCTTGTCTGCCGAGTCTTGTCTGCCGAGTCTTGTCTGCCGAGTCTTGTCTGCCGAGTCTTGTCTGCCGAGTCTTGTCTGCCGAGTCTTGTCTGCCGAGTCTTGTCTGCCGAGTCTTGTCTGCCGAGTCTTGTCTGCCGAGTCTTGTCTGCCGAGTCTTGTCTGCCGAGTCTTGTCTGCCGAGTCTTGTCTGCCGAGTATTGTCTGCCGAGTATTGTCTGCCGAGTCTTGTCTGCCGAGTCTTGTCTGTCTAGTCTTGTCTGTCTAGTCTTGTCTGTCTAGTCTTGTCTGTCTAGTCTTGCCTGTCTAGTCTTGTCTGTCTAGTCTTGTCTGTCTAGTCTTGTCTGTCTAGTCTTGTCTGTCTAGTCTTGTCTGTCTAGTCTTGTCTGTCTAGTCTTGTCTGTCTAGTCTTGTCTGTCTAGTCTTATCTGTCTAGTCTTGTCTGTCTAGTCTTGTCTGTCTAGTCTTGTCTGTCTAGTCTTGTCTGTCTAGTCTTGTCTGTCTAGTCTTGTCTGTCTAGTCTTGTCTGTCTAGTCTTGTCTGTCTAGTCTTGTCTGTCTATTCTTGTCTGTCTAGTCTTGTCTGTCTAGTCTTGTCTGTCTAGTCTTGTCTGTCTAGTCTTGTCTGTCTAGTCTTGTCTGTCTAGTCTTGTCTGTCTAATCTTGTCTGTCTAGTCTTGTCTGTCTAGTCTTGTCTGTCTAGTCTTGTCTGTCTAGTCTTGTCTGTCTAGTCTTGTCTGTCTAGTCTTGTCTGTCTAGTCTTGTCTGTCTAGTCTTGTCTGTCTAGTCTTGTCTGTCTAGTCTTGTCTGTCTAGTCTTGTCTGTCTAGTCTTGTCTGTCTAGTCTTGTCTGTCTAGTCTTGTCTGTCTAGTCTTGTCTGTCTAGTCTTGTCTGTCTAGTCTTGTCTGTCTAGTCTTGTCTGTCTAGTCTTGTCTGTCTAGTCTTGTCTGTCTAGTCTTGTCTGTCTAGTCTTGTCTGTCTAGTCTTGTCTGTCTAGTCTTGTCTGTCTAGTCTTGTCTGTCTAGTCTTGTCTGTCTAGTCTTGTCTGTCTAGTCTTGTCTGTCTAGTCTTGTCTGTCTAGTCTTGTCTGTCTAGTCTTGTCTGTCTAGTCTTGTCTGTCTAGTCTTGTCTGTCTAGTCTTGTCTGTCTAGTCTTGTCTGTCTAGTCTTGTCTGTCTAGTCTTGTCTGTCTAGTCTTGTCTGTCTAGTCTTGTCTGTCTAGTCTTGTCTGTCTAGTCTTGTCTGTCTAGTCTTGTCTGTCTAGTCTTGTCTGTCTAGTCTTGTCTGTCTAGTCTTGTCTGTCTAGTCTTGTCTGTCTAGTCTTGTCTGTCTAGTCTTGTCTGTCTAGTCTTGTCTGTCTAGTCTTGTCTGTCTAGTCTTGTCTGTCTAGTCTTGTCTGTCTAGTCTTGTCTGTCTAGTCTTGTCTGTCTAGTCTTGTCTGTCTAGTCTTGTCTGTCTAGTCTTGTCTGTCTAGTCTTGTCTGTCTAGTCTTGTCTGTCTAGTCTTGTCTGTCTAGTCTTGTCTGTCTAGTCTTGTCTGTCTAGTCTTGTCTGTCTAGTCTTGTCTGTCTAGTCTTGTCTGTCTAGTCTTGTCTGTCTAGTCTTGTCTGTCTAGTCTTGTCTGTCTAGTCTTGTCTGTCTAGTCTTGTCTGTCTAGTCTTGTCTGTCTAGTCTTGTCTGTCTAGTCTTGTCTGTCTAGTCTTGTCTGTCTAGTCTTGTCTGTCTAGTCTTGTCTGTCTAGTCTTGTCTGTCTAGTCTTGTCTGTCTAGTCTTGTCTGTCTAGTCTTGTCTGTCTAGTCTTGTCTGTCTAGTCTTGTCTGTCTAGTCTAGTCTTGTCTGTCTAGTCTTGTCTGTCTAGTCTTGTCTGTCTAGTCTTGTCTGTCTAGTCTTGTCTGTCTAGTCTTGTCTGTCTAGTCTTGTCTGTCTAGTCTTGTCTGTCTAGTCTTGTCTGTCTAGTCTTGTCTGTCTAGTCTTGTCTGTCTAGTCTTGTCTGTCTAGTCTTGTCTGTCTAGTCTTGTCTGTCTAGTCTTGTCTGTCTAGTCTTGTCTGTCTAGTCTTGTCTGTCTAGTCTTGTCTGTCTTGTCTGTCTAGTCTTGTCTGTCTAGTCTTGTCTGTCTAGTCTTGTCTGTCTAGTCTTGTCTGTCTAGTCTTGTCTGTCTAGTCTTGTCTGTCTAGTCTTGTCTGTCTAGTCTTGTCTGTCTAGTCTTGTCTGTCTAGTCTTGTCTGTCTAGTCTTGTCTGTCTAGTCTTGTCTGTCTAGTCTTGTCTGTCTAGTCTTGTCTGTCTAGTCTTGTCTGTCTAGTCTTGTCTGTCTAGTCTTGTCTGTCTAGTCTTGTCTGTCTAGTCTTGTCTGTCTAGTCTTGTCTGTCTAGTCTTGTCTGTCTAGTCTTGTCTGTCTAGTCTTGTCTGTCTAGTCTTGTCCTGTCTAGTCTTGTCTGTCTAGTCTTGTCTGTCTAGTCTTGTCTGTCTAGTCTTGTCTGTCTAGTCTTGTCTGTCTAGTCTTGTCTGTCTAGTCTTGTCTGTCTAGTCTTGTCTGTCTAGTCTTGTCTGTCTAGTCTTGTCTGTCTAGTCTTGTCTGTCTAGTCTTGTCTGTCTAGTCTTGTCTGTCTAGTCTTGTCTGTCTAGTCTTGTCTGTCTAGTCTTGTCTGTCTAGTCTTGTCTGTCTAGTCTTGTCTGTCTAGTCTTGTCTGTCTAGTCTTGTCTGTCTAGTCTTGTCTGTCTAGTCTTGTCTGTCTAGTCTTGTCTGTCTAGTCTTGTCTGTCTAGTCTTGTCTGTCTAGTCTTGTCTGTCTAGTCTTGTCTGTCTAGTCTTGTCTGTCTAGTCTTGTCTGTCTAGTCTTGTCTGTCTAGTCTTGTCTGTCTAGTCTTGTCTGTCTAGTCTTGTCTGTCTAGTCTTGTCTGTCTAGTCTTGTCTGTCTAGTCTTGTCTGTCTGTCTTGTCTGTCTAGTCTTGTCTGTCTAGTCTTGTCTGTCTAGTCTTGTCTGTCTAGTCTTGTCTGTCTAGTCTTGTCTGTAAGTCTTGTCTGTCTAGTCTTGTCTGTCTTGTCTGTCTAGTCTTGTCTGTCTAGTCTTGTCTGTCTAGTCTTGTCTGTCTAGTCTTGTCTGTCTAGTCTTGTCTGTCTAGTCTTGTCTGTCTAGTCTTGTCTGTCTAGTCTTGTCTGTCTAGTCTTGTCTGTCTAGTCTTGTCTGTCTAGTCTTGTCTGTCTAGTCTTGTCTGTCTAGTCTTGTCTGTCTAGTCTTGTCTGTCTAGTCTTGTCTGTCTAGTCTTGTCTGTCTAGTCTTGTCTGTCTAGTCTTGTCTGTCTAGTCTTGTCTGTCTAGTCTTGTCTGTCTAGTCTTGTCTGTCTAGTCTTGTCTGTCTAGTCTTGTCTGTCTAGTCTTGTCTGTCTAGTCTTGTCTGTCTAGTCTTGTCTGTCTAGTCTTGTCTATCTAGCCTTGTCTGTCTAGTCCAATCTCTCTTGTCTTGTCTGTCTAGCCTTGTCTGTCCAGTCTTGTCTAAGTCTTGTCTGTCAGTCTTTTGTCTAGTCTTCTCTGTCTTGTCTTCGTCCGTCTAGTTGTCCGTCTAGTCTTGTCTATCTAGTCTTGTCCAGGGGTGGGCTGCCAAATTTTGAACTCGCTATTATTTCGAAATTATAAATATATATATATATATATATATATATATATATATATATATATATATATATATACACATATATATATACACATATATATATATATATATATATATATATATATATATATATATATATATATATATATATATATATATTATATACTGTACAAAAATAAATGACAATGACAAAAAAACTGATAAATTCCAAATTTAACATACTACGCTTTGTAAACGCATAATTAATTAATGTTCATTCGCAAAAACATCATTATTGTGCCCTTTCCTTACACTTGTTTCTGTTGCTAACCTGTGATTCTGGTTCATCCAAGGTGTAACAAAAGGAATATCCAAGGTGTAACAAAAGGAATGGCATCGAAATTTGCTATTGGTTTCCCCAATAAATATATTGTCAGTAGATTGGATATATGTTCCACAGTAAGGCTGGTTTTTAATTTTGAAGCAATTAAAATCATAAGGCTAAAACCTCGCTCAGCTTCTAAGCTGCTAATAGCAAAGGTGCTTGCTATTTTTTTAGCCCTTAAAATTGAATTAGGTAACAGAACATTTTTCAGTTGTATGTTTACGTCTATAAAATCACGAAAGTCATCA
The DNA here is from genome assembly GCA_944588485.1 of Phosphuga atrata. Taxonomy (NCBI): domain Eukaryota; kingdom Metazoa; phylum Arthropoda; class Insecta; order Coleoptera; family Silphidae; genus Phosphuga; species Phosphuga atrata. The sequence continues at coordinate 33,007,013 of OX155896.1, read as the reverse complement.
ACATCTACTTGAAACTTTAAGATTTCACATAATTTTCTAACCATTTCTTCACCTTCTAGCCATGGTGACATAATTTTTATCTAATGACCAGCTAGAAGGATCTAAAATCTCCAAGAGCTGCACAAATTTTTCATAGTTATCAGTGTCATTGTTCTCATTTTTATCCTTATCCATATTTATGACTAGCCGATAAAAGTCTTGCTTTCATATTCTTTGCCACACTATCTAATAATTGCTCTCTGGGAGGAGCTACAAATTTATTATTGTAATCAAATGGTATGCATTTGAACTCATTTGATGAAATTAAATTTTGAACTTTTTTCTCGTAGACACCAAAATTATCATTCTTGGATTTAGGGGTAATTTAACAAGCGGCTCGCCGAGTTTCAAAAATTTTAACAACCGGCTCGCGCGAGTCGGACCTTGCCTTCTCCAGCCCACCCCTGGAATTGTCTGCCTAGACTTGTATGTCTAGCCTTGCTCGTCTAGTTTTGCCAGTTTAGTCTTCTTTGTCCAGTCTTGCATGTATAGTGTTTTGTTTTATTATTAATTACATTTGTTCAATTATTATAGTATTATCCTGTCCATCTATTCAACTGTTTTGTCTTGTCTGTCAGTTCCAAGCCAATTATAAATTACATCAATATAAACTTATTATTAATAAAAACAAAACTTATTAAGCTAATTTTCGTTTTTCCTGATATTGATATCGTGTTGGTTAAAATAATTACTAGTCGAGCAGTAGTTTAATGATGGTTTAATTAAATATCAAAGTTTTTTCATCAATACCAGTTATTAATTTATTTGCTACCTACGAGTTTTATTAAGTGTTTATTTAACATTTAATTTGTGGAGAAAAATAAGAAATAAATAGTAGTTTAAAGCATGTTTACAGCTAGTTCCTAAACGGTTGATATTATAAAATTGAGAAACTTTACATTAAATGTTTTTCATTACAACTTTGTAATTGTAATTTGATGTAATAATATTGTGTTCTGTATAGAATCCGTAACTTTCTAATACTGTTTAACATAAAATCTGTTTATTGTGCAAAAATTTTAATAAATTTCCATTTAACACAGAGATATTACAAAATAGCTACTGGTTTTTAGACGAATTGCCGTCATTAATGTTTCTTTCTGAATAATAAACGGCGGTTGTTTTTTTTTCTTGAATAATAAATTGTAAGTAAAACATTGGTTTCAGTAGGAAATTTCCTTCTCTATTTTTGTCGCATTAAACATAATTTATTACAAGTTCGCAATAATTGTTTGTGCAATTAATTCTGCAATGCCTGAAAGTATCTTATAATCTATTTTTCTTTCGAGTCAGTTTCTTTTTATTTCCAAGAATGTATATTACCCATATATTTATTTACTGCCTTCCTTTATAATTTTCCCATGAGAACTTTTCATGTGCTCTATATTCCTCAACTTCGCTGTCTAACTGTCTTTGGAAACATTTATTCTTCTAGGTCAATGCAATATCCGCACAATAAATTACAAACCATTTTTATAAAAAAATATAAATGCTTCATATTTCAAATATTTTATTACTAATTTATTGAAATAAGTTTAACAAACTTGGGTATAGTAATGTCTGTAATATTTATCATAAAAAATAAAAATAATAGTCTAGTCTTCTGTGTGTAGACTTTACTTTACCCTCTGTCTTCTCCATTTAGTTCTGTCTGTCTAGTCTACTCTTGTCTGTTAAGCCTTGACTGTCTACTCTCTTGTTTGTCCAGTCTCGCCTATCTAGTATTTGCGTAATCTTCTTTACCTAGTCCTGTCTGTTTGGTCTTGTGAGTCTATTTTCTATATTAAATTGTTTCAAAATATTATTTAAAAAAATCTGATTTCAAAAGAAACTATATGGATAAACAAAACTTGAAATTATTTATTCATATAACCTGAAACTAAGAAATGCCTAGAGATTATACCACTGATATTTTATGCTAATTCCTTTCTTTTTTTATCGTGTTGAAAATTTATAAATCTTTCAATAACTCGCCTAAGAAATGTTTTTTTATGTTCTTGTTAATTCCTGACAAAGCTAGAAAAAAAACAACGTAGTTATTTAGCTAGTTGTTCCAAACATTTGTGCAAAAAAATTTTTTTATGCAAATATTTGCTCATAACTTATAGAAGTAGTAACCACAAAATCGGTGTCTCTTCAATGGAATTTCTTATTAATTACAAAGAAACATATTTTAATATTCGAATTTGTTTTTTTTTGGTTCAAAGTTACTAAACTAATAATTTAAATTGTTTGTTGGTTTTAATAACATTTCGTCTTTTTTAAAGATTTTTTTAAATTCTACAATCAAATTATATAGGGTCTTCCAATAAGAGGTTTCATTTTAAATAGCCCGCCATTTTAACAGTTATCAGACCTGCAACTATTTGACAGATAACACGTAAAAACTACGCTTAAATAAATAAATTAAAAAAACTTAAATTAATAAAAACTATTATTGAAAAGGGAACGATATACGCTTCCACAACGCATCAAAATTATTAAAATTCACTTAAAAAATGGTGAAAATTTAGCGGTCACAGTGCGCAAAACTGAAGCATTTTTGGGTTGTCGTAAAGCACGCCCTCGGCCAGCAATTGTGAAACTGATGGAAAAGTTTGAGCTTTTGGGACAAGTAAGTGAAGAACCGAACGTCGCTCAGGAACAACTGAGAGAATATTGCTGTTGTATCCCATAGTGTTGAGGAAAGGTTGTCCATTTCTCGTCGATCTTTGTAATTAGGCATTCCACAAACGACATTATTACGCATTCTGCATAAAGACTTAGGTCTTAAGGCTACTATTGTTCAGTTAACATAAGTACTTACGCCTACCGACCACCAACAACGTGGTGTCTCTGCTGATTGGGTCCTTGAAATGCATCGAACTGATTCGGCATTTCATCGAAAAATCATCTTGAGTGATGAGGCCCATTTTCACCTCGGAGTCTATGTTAACATAGCAGAATTGTGGCATTTGGGGTTCGGAAAACCTAAGAATTATTGTTGAAAAGCCTCTCCATCCTCAAAGTGTGACTGTTTGGTGCAATTTTCGGTCTGGTGGGTTCATTGGACCTCACTTTTTCGAAAATGCGGGTGAAGCAACTGATACGGTGAATGGATTGCGCTATCGAACCATGATGAATGATTTTATATGGCCGGAATTGGAAGATATTAATGTGAACTACGTTTATTTTCAACAAGCCGGCGCTACGTGCCACACTCATAATAATACCATCGCTCTTATGCGTGAAAGGGGCGACCACAATTGGTCACCGAGATCTTGTGATTTAACACCTTTGGGCTTTTATCTTTGGGGCAATGTGAAAGATAATGTCTATGCTAATGGCCCACAATCGATTCAAGACCTCAAAGATGGAATTCGTGAAGCTATCGATTGGTGAAATGGTGGCCAATTGGTGATAGAAAATTTCATGAAAAGAGTATGGTTCTGCAAGCGTAGCCGTGGCGGCAACTTGGCTAATATTGTTTTCTATTATTAATGTCATAACCTCTTCTTTACAATTAAATAAAAATCCGATTATTTCGCTTAAAAATACTCTTTTTTTAACAAACCAAAATGAAACCTCTTATTGGAAGACCCGAGGGGTTATCCACTCCCTGAAATGTTGCAATGTATTCGCAATTATCCTGATTTTTTGGTAATTCGAGGTACTCGAAGAAATTACTAGCGTAATGCGTAATAATGTCACGTAATTATGAAAATTCTTTGCTACTGTGAAGTACTGGGAGAAATCACAAGCGTAATAATGTCAGATAATTTTTGAAATGCTTATGTACTGCAAAGTAATGCCACGTAAAGGAAGGAAATTTGAAATATTTACTTTTAAATAATGAAATAATTTCTATTGCACTGAACGAAGTATAATTACTTGTTATTACTATGTGCAACCTGTAAGTTAAGAATGCTATTAATAAAGAAGATTTTAGTAGTATCGTCATTAAATAACAAGTGTGTTGAATTTCTATACATTTATTAAAATTGGATTGAAATACAACAAAAATTATGAGTTCCTTGTAGATATGAAATAGTTCTAGAGTACTAGAAAATGGCAAAGAAAATACCAAAAATGAGCTAGCAACATTTTTGAGAAAAACTGTGCGTTTTTGACATATTACTGCACCTCGACCATAGTTCTGGAGTACTTGATCAATTTTGCAAAAAGTTCTGCAAAAATTGACATTTTTCAAAAAATAATAATTGCAAAAACAGTTCTTTTCGCGGATCTAAATAGCACCCTAAGAGTTCTATCGAAGATCCCTTTTACATTTTTTGATCAAAAGCTTGGTTCAAAAGATATTTTCAATAATAAGGGACCCATGGCTTTGAATGAAAATTTTAAAAAATTGCGCAACACTTATGTTTGCACTTCCTGATAGAGCTCTCAGAATTCTATCGAAAATCCTTGTAACATATTTCTGTGAAGTCAAATATTGGAAAGCTATTCGAAAAAAAGTTCAGTAATGAAGTTCGAGTTCAGCAATGAAGTGCAAACAAAAAGTGGCGCAACTGTTCTCTTCCTATGTGAATTCGTTGGTTTACTTTAAAAAATATTTTTTTTACATTTTTTAACTAAAATTTACTAGCTAAAAGTATTTACTACAAACTCGGCGCGTGGATTTTCGTGCGGCCGACAAAGGAGAAAGCCGATCTATTCGTCGACAAAGCAGAAACATTCAAAACGCCGCCCCATTTTTTTTTCCTTTTCCTTCTTCAAATCGGCGAAGTTTAATTTTTCGCATATCTTTCTGGTTTTTAACTTTACACATAAATTTTATAAGGATTTTCGAAGACAGAACTCTAAGGGTTCTACCAGCAACTTCAAACAGAACAATTGCGCGGTTTTTTTTCTTTTTTACTTCGTCGCATCGGTTAAGCTCAATTTTTCGAAAATCTTTTCAACGTTTTTAACTTTACAGTAAAATTGGGATTTCTACAATTATAAGAATTTTCGATAGAACTCTAAGAATTCTACCGAAAACTGCAAACAGAACTATTGCGCGAAATTTTGCACAAAGTACTATTTGATATCTACCAGGAACTCTGAAAGGAATATTATATTTTTGCAAATTCAGTAGCTAACTTCATAGGACTATTATATTACTATTAAATGTTAAAATTTTATTATTAATTAATTCTTTTTTGATATAACTTCCATCTTGTTTTAATGATTAGGGTAGTTTAAATCAGGTGTTTGGACAAATTCTTTTAAGTATTTTTATTTAAATTAAGCCAACGTTCCAAATGTAATTATGTTTTTCTTTTGTAGCCTTGAGAAAGACTTCAAAGAATTTGTCCAAACACCTGATTTAAACTACCCTAATCTTTTATTATTAATATTATACTACCAAATTTTAAACCTAATTTTAAATTTCACTTTGTTTCAAATGGCATCGGCTTCTTTCTATTATGAGGAGTTTAGTAGGAGCTCACTGTCCTACTGCAGCACGCCGCATGACGTGGCGCATGATGAGCTCATGCGGGTGTAGTGGGGAAGTAATGCGGCCGTAATGCGGCCGTAATTCGAATATCATGTGAACGTAATTCAGGGAATGCACTACTTTGTGTACTGTGGTGTAATACTTACGTATTGCTAAGGAATGCAAAGTAATGTGCGGTAATGCATCTAAATATTAAAACCCCTCGGGAAGACCCTATATTAACGAGCACATTTTTTAAGTGAAACATGTTCCAAATTTATAAGACATTGATTTCTTCTAATCAAAAACAACATATATTTTTTGTTTTTTGAAATTATCAAATATTTAAAAATACTTCTAGAGAATGTATTTTAGATAGTTTATAAGAAATAGTTATTTAAAACAATGTAAGTTCTTGCATTAAATTAATAATATTTATTTATATTTTCTCATGAATAATGGAAACCAGATACATTTGGAACACAAATTTTACAAAAAGCTAATTAAGTAGGCTGGTTTTGGCTACAATTCAAAAAGGTTTTATTTTTGTTCTATATTTATATTGATAACACATTTGCTATGCAATAAAGTTGCTTTGAAGTTTGCTTTCTTAAATAAATTCTAGAATTATCATAAAATAATTTCATTACCATATAGTTTTAATTAAGAAATTATTATAGTTTATATTTATAGTTTATTACTAACTATTATTATTTAATGTGAAATATTTTTTCAATATTAAATTATGAAGAATGTATTATCAACATTAAATGTAATTGAATCTTCTGTATATTACTACTGTAATTATTAAAATAAAAAAATGTATAAATTGTAACATAAGTAATAGTGCCGGACGGAATAGGCTGATTCTATATGATTATATATTTTCAACACGTAGTAATGAAAAAGTGCTATGTGAACGGGTCTTTAAAAAACCGTTCATTTTTTTTTATCAGTTTCTTATTTTCAAAAATAAGAATTATTTTAATAGCGCAAGTAGTGTGAGAAACAAAGGTGCCAATCCATCTTGTAACAAATATCCGATTTGAAGATGTACGTTCTTTCTTTACATACTGACTAATTTCTGAGGTACATTTTGGATATTGGAACTCTTATTGAGAATCACTGAACTAGACAACATTTATTGTTTTCTACTAAATAGATTTCCTAACACGAGTAGATTAAGTAATTTGGTCATATTATTATCCCACATCTCAGAGGTTGAACGCTGGGCAGATGACGCGATCACAAATTTCACAATAATTAAGAATCTAGTTTTAAATTTACCAGCAGCAATTTTGTAATAATGTTTTAATTAACTGTTTTAACCAGGTGTATCTTAATTCATGAAGTTGTAAATCTTAGTATTTTTTTTAAGAAGAAGTAAAGTTCATCGTTTTATTAAATAAACTGTCCATCCCTGTATAAAAGGTTTTCTTTTCTGTACACAAGTTTTATTTTTCGAAGAGAAACACATTTTTCTTTAAACACATTTGAGCTAATATATGAAAAAGCAATCAAACTGTTTATATATAAATTGCGTGTGAAAGTTACCGATGGATGTTGAATAATTAATTTGCGATTTTTTTTCAAGAGTAATTAATTATTACTCCTGCATTTGTTATACAAAGTATTTATATTGATGTGTGTAAAAGAAAAATTCTGTTTTTGTAAAAAAATCGAATTGATTGTTACAAAGAGAAAACATGTTTACTACATGCAAGAAAATCTGCAATGTTGTTTTGATTTAAATCGATGATTAATTAAGCTCTTTAATGTTACATTTAATATATTCTATTTAACATTTACTAAAAATAGTTTTTAAGAGATAAACTGTTTAAAATAATAGTAAGGTTTAGTAAAATACGTTTTTCAAATACGCAAAAACTAATTCAAAACTTTAAGTTACATAAAAATTACCTATTTTATGACATGGTTAGTTAAGATAACTTTTCTACCTAGGCATAGAAATATAGACTTTTATCACGAGTGAAGAAAAAAAAATGAGTATTAATTGCTTATAATTATAGTAAATACTTCATAAATAAAATAACAATTTGGCAATCAATTCACGAGGGTCCTTCTTTATTTGAAATTATAGATGTCAATTCTTGATCATTGTCATTTTTGTTACACATCTTTGTTAATTATTTTGCCACAATTCGCTTTGTGCGTCGACCAAACAATAAGTACACACAACGCCTACGGTGTCGTCATAACATGTGTCACCTTTACTTGTAATATAATATACAACAATAACAAAAACAAATGTTCTTATTTAAAAAACTAGTAGGCAAAAGATTATTAAGATTATTAAGTCTTATATATGTAGTTTCCTAATATATTATAATTCGGTTAATTTGTATTATATGACACTGTTATGATATTAATTTAGATTTCGATTATACTGGCTATAGGGTAAACATGCGGAAAAAAATCAAGGGCTTATTCCTTGGCGTAATCTAAGCCTGGTTCCATGACGATTTCTCAAAAAACCCTTTTGTTTCGAAGATACAGGGTGAACAAAATTTGCGACAACCATATTCGATGTTGGATGAAATCATTAATGTAAATAAAAGTATTGCGTACTCCAATTAGTTTATCAAGTACAAAATATTAATGACTTTATCAAGTACAAAAAATTGTTGACGATAACTTGAAAGGGTTGTTTTATCTACTAACTTACAAACTGTATTTCATTTGAATAAGTCTCGTCAGTGATTGAATTGGTCGCAGTTGTTTACATAAAGTGACGTTTGGCTATTTGACGTATCTCTAATGGTTACTGAAGTCCTTTACCATATATACGAACGCCGGGGTGACTGACATGCATTTCATTTATGGACTTGCTGATGGCAATTAATTACAAGCTAGACGATTGTACATTGAACAGTTTCCTAGCGGTAAAATCTCCGGGCGAAAAATCTTAGAAAACATTCATCGACGTCTTCGTGAAACAGACACATTGATACAAAATGGAGGGCCAGGAAGATTAATAACAGTAAGAACGATACAACTGGAACAGAATGTGCTGGACAAAATAGAGGAAGATACAAGTACTACTGCGCGACAAAATGCCAATACTTTGAATGTAAGTCATTGGAGAGTTTGGAAAATTCCTAAGTGTAATTTGTTGTATCCATACCACCTTCAACGTGTTCAGGCACTACTACCTACTGATATCGTCCATGTATTGCGAAATGTCAATGGGTTTTGCCAACATTAGTTCTAATCTCTCAATTCCTGATACAGATCAAGATATACACTCTCAAGTAATGCAATAAGAAATTTTCATAACAACCGTGCGTGGGCAGATGAAAATCCACATGAGGTATGTGAAGATGGATTTCAACATCAGTTCTCCTTGAATGTTTGCGTTGGAATTGTGGGTGACTATCTAATTGAACCGGAATCTCTACTAACAAGACTTATTGTCGAGATGTATCGCAGCTTTTTGGAAGAAACACTTGCAATACATTTTTGCAAGAAAGAATTGCAATGTGGTTTATGCACGATAGTAAAACTCTACATTTCAGTTTTGGTGGCTCGTGCGTTCTTAGCAGCAATATACGGAGATCGCGGGATTGGTTGAGGTGAGCCACACGCAAGGCCTGGTCTATCCCCAAAGTTAAACCTCCCTGGATTATTTGTTCCGAGGCTATCTGAAGTCATTAGTTTAAGCTAGTTCAGTGAAGAATTTGGACGAATTTAGAAATTGGATAAATGCTGGGTGTAACTCAATTAGCAACAACCCTGTTGTGTTTGAAAGAGTTCGGCAGTCAATGTCGAGATGATTATAATGCTGGCATCCAGGCTGTAGAAAGTCATTTCGCACATTCGTATAAACTAATAAAATGTTATTACTGTCGCAAGTTTTGTTCACCCTGTATCTTCGAAACAAAGGGTTTTTCAGAAATCAACATTAGACAAAATATTCTTATAAAAGGCAAACGAATAACCGCTTGAAATTTTGCCGAACGTATACTTATTAACACCCTGTATACTTATTTAGACTATATTAAAAATAATAATAATTTTGCTGTATCTTACCATGTCTTTATTATTACTATAATTTAGTGCCACAGAAAACGCAAACCGATGAGACTGTCGTGTTGCTAGTCGGGTTTTACTATAATGGGTATTAAACCAGTTCCCGATTTATGTTGCTGTTCTGTAGGTTGCTATCTAGGAGATTTTTGAAAGAGATCCGTGAGGGTGCGTCGACAGTGTCCTGGTTCAGTTGATTCCAGACTACTCTGTTGTTAAGGAAGATGTTACGACACAGCTTGGAACATCATCCTTTGGAAAGTTTCCTACTGTGCCACCTGAGATGATTTTGGTCACTGATTCGGACTCAATAAAATTAAGTGGAACGTTGTAATGGCCACCCCTAATTTTGTGAACCAGGATAATATCTCCTCTCTGGCGGCGCTCTCGCAGAGATAGTACACAGTTTGATTCTAAGAACCTTATAAGGAAAATCTCTCAGTTCGGGAGGGATTCTGGTGATACGACATTGTACTTGTTTAAGTTGTAAAATGTCTTTAGCAAAATAGGGATTCCAGCAGCTAACCGCGAATTACTGCACCGGCCTTATGAAAGCTTTGTATAGGCACAGTATAGTACCCGCGAAGTGGTCTTTTAAAGCTCTTTGGATAAGGCAATGCAAGGAATTAGCCCTTTTTACTAGTTTGGAGATGTGGCACTCCCATTTGAGGTCCTGGGTCATTGTAACACCCAGGTCTTTTTGATGCGTTGCAGCAGTGAGTGGGCTACTATTTAGGGTGTAGATAGTGTTGGTGTTATTGGATTCAATCTGCAGTACGGTACACTTAGCCACAGGAGCTAATATTCAGACATAAGCCACATGTCAGTCCACCTTTTGATTGAAGTAAGATCTTCCTGAAGTGTTACAGCACTTTCCAGCAGGTTGCAGTTTAATTTCGTGTTGTCTGCAAAAAAACAAATATTTGACATGATATTGACTGGCATGTCTCTGATGTAGACCAGAAATAGCAGGGGGCGATAACGGAACCCTGCGGCGCTTCGCTCTTAACTGTTCTGATATCTCGCAACGATGACTTGAAATCTGCGTTCGAAGAGAAAGCCAGTTATACAGCGCAGCAAGGAACCTCTCACTTCATAATGCTTCAGCTTGTGCAACAGACGTCTATGAGGGACTTTGTCGAATGTCTTCTCAAAGTCCAAGTAAATAGTGTCGAGAGGACGCCCTTAGTCTAGATCAGTGCAATCATTGAGGCAGGAAAGAAGATTGGTGTCAATTGACCGTTTGGGTAGGAAACCATGCTGATTGATTGGAATGATGTAGTTTTGGAGAAGGAAGTTAGTTAGCTCTATTATATTGATCTTCTCCATGCACTTTTACAGGGTCAATGTCAGACTAATGGGTCAGTTATTTTGGGGTTGGTATATGTCTCCTTCTTTAAGGATGGGCGTAACTACGGCATGAGACCACATCTTCGATACATATCAATTTGCAAGGGCTCGAGACATCGATGCAGCCTTTATAAGTTCTATATTTTCTTTCTTGCGTTTCCTTTGCTTGTTAAATCTAAATTTTAGATTAATAAGCAAAGCAGTGCCCGCTTTAACCGTTACGTTGCCCTGGACAAAAAGACAAATTGAAGCCCCAAAATAATTTGCAAAAGATCTGAGTGTGGAGTGTGGAAAGTGCAGAGGCTAGATAAAAATCTAGCCTCAGCAAATTTTGAATTCAATAAGCATCAATTTACGTATTGAATTAATTAAATTTAACCTTTTATGACAAATAACTAATGAACAAACAACATAAATTGTTTAATAAATTAAAAAAATTCAAAGTATCTCTTAGTAAATTATAAATTTGTTCGTTTTTGCAAACGCTTAGTAAGGGGTCGTTATTCATTTCCCATATGAAATCTCAATGGCCTCTATCCTACCATCGAGTGTTACTGGTTTCAAACCATAAACATGTTTAAGTATTGTCCATCGAAAAGTAAAGTAGATAAAAATAATTTTATTTTTGAACTAGAACTCTTCCGAAATTAGTGACTTCCACAGATGCTTTTGTCATATCATTAACAACTAGATTGAGAGAGTGGCTACTTCGCGGAACATAAAATGCTCTCAAATTATATTGTTTAATTTTAGATTGCACTTCTACTCTATAGCCCCTCAGATTGTATCCGTTGTCTTATCCCTCCCATCTGATATCCTGCAAATTTAAACTCAAGTTATTTAATTATAATATCAGACATTTTCTTTCCTGTGGATATTTCTACTGGTAAGAAGCCTAAAAAGATTTGCACCACGAAATTCTGGTGTCCTGGACTAATGTCCGGGTTGTCCGCTCTTAGAGCGGGCGTTGAGCAAAGAAAATTTAAGAAGAAAACAAATATAGAATCAAATATATATTGGCGCCCCCACTCAAAAAGATTAGTAAAATAAAATTCTAAATAAAAATAAATAAATTGCAGGTGAATCATAATAAATAAACATATATAATAGAGGTATAGTGTATAAAATGTACATACAAAGGTTTATTTTAATTAAATCAAAATCATAATAAATCTATTGCATATACCAATTACATATTATATAGGTAACGAAAGCCAACTTTGAATTTGAATAACAAATTACATAACATTTACTCTAGTTTTGGTCGCCACAAAATTCCGAAATATTTCAGGCATTTATATCTTTTTTGATACATAATATCGATAAATTCGTTAGACGCTCGCCTGACTTTGTAGAGCGTAAATAATTTTTAATTAGTTTCAATTAAGAAGAACTCATTTACCCTGAAGCTACAGGTAAAGTTAAATAAAAACACAATAAAATTTTAGATTATTTTCTTTAAAATACCGTGAGTAGTCATGTTATTTTTTATAAAAAAAATCCAACCTCTTAAATTCCTCAAGCAAGGAACCGCAAATGTCGATTAGGCGAATTTTCTTTTCATCGCTAAGTTTGATGTTTATTAATTTTTATTACTTTCAATTTGATTATATCGTGAATATATTTAAATTTTGTTGTGGTGTTTTAATCGCACACAATTTTCTGTGAATGGCAAAACCATGAAAAACATCCTGAAAAAAAAGAGCTTTAAATACTATTTTAGCACCATTGAGACATTCATCTGATGTTTATTCAAACATTCTCTTTTTATATAAACTTATAAAAGACGAAATATAGCTTGAATATATAAATATATTCTACCTATTCGTAGCTCTATAATAATAAGTCTTATTAAGACTATGAAGTAGTAGCCAGGAAGTAGTAGTTTCAACATGATATTTGTTCATAGTCTTAAAAAGACTTAATATTATAGAGCTACAAACAGGTTGAATATATTTATATATTCAAGCTATATTCAAGCTATATTCAAGCTATATTTCGTCATTTATAAGTTTGTATGATTGTATCTATAATTGGTATGGTTTCACCAATATTCAGTTCTCTTTTTAGTTCTTATCGAATTTCTGGAAAAACTTTCTGGAAGAATCGATATTAAGTTCATTTGCTATTTCCGTTGCAGAAGCAAAATAACGTCTAATCAAAATAAAGTTTAATCTACATTTTCTTAAGTGTAAATTGTAAGTGTAAATGTCGAATAGTTGTCATTAATGGTTTATTTATTATTTATTAACACTACGGATCATTTTACTTACATCATACACCAGACTTAAGATATCGTAGCAAATATTAATGGAACAAATAAATTTAAAAGATTTGACACATTTTGAGAACAGGTTATCAGCCTGAGCCTTAAAATCGATGTATTAGTATAACAGTCTAATCTTCAGATTTCTAAAAGAGCCAGATAGAAGAGTGAAAAGATATTTTTGATTATTTCGGTCTTCAATTCTACTTCTAAAATCAATAAAATTAAAAAGAAAAACTTTAAATATTATGTAATGTATAACAATTTATTAATATATTTTCTTTTTAATGGTCACATGGTTTAATTGATTAAATCACCTACTATAATCACAATCCCTGCCACCCTCACACGGAAGACTCATATTTAGAGACTGAAAGTGCTCATGCTCTGTACTGAAGAACTGAAGACTGAAAGTTTATGCTTCAGAAGATAAAAACAAGAAAGTGAGCTTACAATTTAGTCTTATGTATGCGCTGGCGCCAAGAACTATAAATACAAAGATTTTATTTTTATCGAAATATTATGGTGGTATTTCAAATGCTTTTATGGTGGAAAAAATAATTAAAACCAAGTGTTAGCAATGTTTCCTACGTATATTTAATGTAATTCTTATGTTAAAACTGTCTAATTTTATAAAATATCGATAAATATAGCTTGTTTGAAAGAGATAATAGTTGTAAATAATTAGTGGATGTTTGTTTTGGCACGGTGCGCGGTGAATGAATGTTTGAGAAGAAAAAGTGTTGCAAGTTTTCAAACACCCCCCAAAAAGTAATCAATCCAAGATGCGCGACGGATAGAGAGATAAATTATCCCAGAAGTCATTTGTCTGCGAGCGTGCCGCGAGTACAGCGACGCAGTGACACTTACGGTGGACCCGGTAATTAACGATCTTAAACTCGCATTTTTCAAAAAGCGAACCACATAATATTTCACGTAATAAATTTCGGGGCCCGACGCTCACCGCACCGCCGTTATTTATTTATACAAGCCGTCCCGGCACTTATTTATATATTTGGATCTCGCACAAACCGAATAATCTACTTTCTCGCTCTCCACTGGGGACAAAATGAAAAATCCGCCAGTGTAAAACCGGGCGCATAGTAACAAGACTGCGACCGAAATCACAAAAAGTAAGTGTGTACATGAAACAGCCCGTACGGAGAGAGACCGAATGTCTCTCTGTCCGCAGATCCAGTTGAGAGTTTGACCTCAGTCCGTACGGGAGACCATATCTCATGCAGACAGATTCAGATGACCCGTGAACAGTAAAATAAACAGCCGAGATAATCGCAGCCTGTTTATGAGACTCCCGGCGTCTATTTTCGGATCGCACTTTTTACATAACATCATTGTTGTTATCTAAACATACTTAAACTTCTCTATTTTAATCAACAACAAAAAAAAATTAATAATATTTCTAAAATTATTCCAGCGTCTATATTACATATTTCACACACATATAATTGCAAGATCAAACAAGATTTTATTAATTAAAAACAAAACATCAATTATAAACCACGCATTTTATCAAACAAATAACTTGAAATGGAAAGCTTGAAATTGTAAATAGTGTAATATTACAAAATTACTGAACTATTAAGTTATGAAACTATAAAATAATTAATTTTGAATTAACTAGTTAAAAAATATATTTGTTTCAATTGATATTATGGTTCCTAGTCATTTTTTATAAACTACGCTGTGATTTTCTGTCAAGAAATGACTAATCAATATTTCGTATACCTGGAAGTATGGAAATAACTAATTTTGAATTGTTTAGTTAAATATTACCGCTATTTAAATTGAAATTATTGTTTACAGTCTATTTTGCATAAACTACGTTTTGATTTTCTGCCAAGAAACGAAATCTGAAATTTGTTGAAATCTAAACATACTACAACTTTTCTAATTTAATCACTCAATACATATAAATTTTATTATTTCCATAATTATTCCACCTATACTACATATTTTGCATACTTGTAACTGTTAGATCAATCAAGATTTAATTAATTTAACACTAATTATCGATTACATCATGTAAGTTTCTTAAAAAAATAACTGAAATTAATGCATTTTTAATCAATTAATTGACTAGCCAAGAAACTGTAAATATAAACTTACGATACAAAAAAATTACTAAATGTTTAAATATGAAACAATAAATTGAATAATTATTTAGTTAAAAATACATTTAGCTACTTTTCTTTCATTTAAAAGTGTTATTTTTACATATTTTTTGTTTATAAACTGTTTTCAATTGCAGTTTACTCTCTTTGTACGTAAACGACTTTTGCATACATTGAAACATTTTTACGTTTAAAAACTTTGCTTTCATTAAACATTTTATAAAACATTTAACGTTTATGAGGTCTATAAAGCTGGCACCCCAACCTCTTCAAAATTCAAATTTGATAGCACTAGAATTATGTGCTATTTATGTGCTAATTATGTGTCGCAATCGCGATTTTTGTGCTCGAAGCCTTCAATGAAATAATCAAACTTGAATAGTGGGGGTGCTAGCTTAACAGTCAAGCTAGCACCCACCCATCCGAAAAATTGGGATACCAATACCAAATAAGCACTACAATTATGTGCTATTTGTGTGCTTTTCAAATACCCTGGAGCGAATTCGCTAACTCAACCCCTTGTGCAAAAAACTCACCCCGAACGGAATGAACCATAAGAGGCGAAATCTATAATAAGCGAGCAAACAAGTTTTAACCAACGCAATATTGTTGCAATAATTATGTGTTCTCCAGATATAATATTCCCGATTTTTGTGCTCGCACTCTTGTACGAAAAATTCACCCCTATTATCTCTTTTAACTCTATTAGCCTTAAGAGGTAAAATCTTTAATAATCGAGAACAGAAATTTTAAATAACGCAAAATTATTTAAATAATTATGTGCTCTCCAGATATGCTATTTACGATTTTTGTGCTCAAACCCTTGTGCGAAAAACTCACCCTGAACGGATTGAACCATAAGAGGTGAAATCTATAATAATCGAGCACACAAGTCTTAACCAACGCAATATTGTAGCAATGATTATGTATTTTCACGATATAATATTCGCGATTTTTGTGCTCGCACCCTTGAACAAAAAATTCACCCCGAACAGTATGAGTCATAAGAGGTGAAATCTTTAATAATCGAGAACAGAAATTTTAACCGGTTCGAAATAGTTGCAATGATTATGTGCTCTCTAGATATGCTATTCGCGATTTTTGGGCTCTCGCCCTTGTACGAAAAATTCACCCCGAACGGTGAGAGCAATAAGAGGTGAAATCTTTTATACTCGAGCACAGAAATTTAAACCGACACAATATTGTTGCATCTATTATATGCTCTCCAGATATGATATTCGCGATTTTTGTCTTCGCACCCTTGTACGAAAAACTTATCCTGAACTGTATTAGCCTTACGAGGTAAAATGTTTAATAATCAAGAACATACATTTTAAATGACGCAAAATTGTTTCAATAATTATGTGCTCTCCAGATATGTTATTTACGATTTTTGTTCTCAAACCTTGGTACAAAAATTCACCCCGAACTGCATGAGCCCTAAGAGGCGAAATCTATAATAATGGCGCACAAAAGTTTTAATCAACACGATATTGTTGCAATAATTATGTGTTCTAGAGATATATAATTCGCGATTTTTGTGCTCACACCCTTGTACGAGAAATTCACCCCTAAATATATGAGTCTTAAGAGGTGAAATTTTTAATAAACGAGAACGTAAATTTTAGCAATAAATATGTGCTCTCCAGATATGCTATTTGCGATTTTTGTTCTTAAACCCTTGTGCGATAAACTCACCCCGAATGGAATGAGCCATAAGAGGTGAAATCTATAATAATAGAGCACAGAAATTTTAACGGAATCGAAATTGTTGCAATAACAATGATCTATCCAGATATGATATTCTTGATTTTTCTGCTCGCACCCATGTACAACAATTTCACCCCGAAATATATAAGCCATAAGAGGTGAAACCTATAATAATCGAGCACACAAGTTTTAACCAAAGCGATATTGTTGCAATAATTATGTGTTCTCCAGATATGATATTCGCGATTTTTGTGCTCGCACCCTTGTACGAACAATTCACCCCGAACTCTATTAGCCTTCAGAGGTAAAATCTTTAATAATCGAGAACAGAAATTTTAAATAACGCAAAATTATTTCAATATTTATGTGCTCTCCAGATATGCTATTTAAAAGTTTTGTGTTCGTATCGTTGTACGGGAAATTCACCCCAATTCTATTAGCCTTAAGAAGTGAAATTTTTAATAATCGAGAATATAAATTTTTACCGGCGCGAAATAGTTGCAATAATTATGTGCTCTCTAGGTATGGTATTAGCGATTTTTGTAACCCTTGTACGAAAAATTCACCCCGAACAGTATAAGCCATGAGAGGTGAAATCTATAATAAAGAGCAAAGAAATTTTAACCGAATCACAATTGTTGCTATAATAATATCCTCTCGAGATATGCTCTTCGTATTTTTGGTGCTCGCACGTTTGTACGAAAATTGCACCCCGAACTGTATTAGCCTTAAGAAGTGAAATCTTTAATAATCGAGAAGAGAAATTTTAAATGACGCGAAATTATTGCAATAATTACGTGCCCTTCAGATATGATATTCGCGATTTTTGTACTCGCACCCCTGTACGAAAAATTCACTCCGAACTGGTCACATGTATGTCTGGGATGAAACCATCATATCCAGATGTTCACAGAACTTACACAGGTTCACACTCTTATTGTTAGCCATAAAAAGTCATAAAAAAATTCAGAAGAATAAGTTCATTGTAACTGTAGTAAAATGTGAGTGCATTTGAACTAAGGCGAACGCAATTTTTAAAAGGCTGGAAAAAACTGATGGCGAAACAGTAAATTGGTCTAAAATATGTTGGATTAGATTTTAGGGAAGCGATCCCTATAAGTTATTTTACAAAACTACAACGAACGAGGATGCTCCATTCAAAACATTGGATTTATCTCAGCAATGGGGAAGACCGAAAAACTTTAGTAACAACCACAATAACAATAAGTTAGCACCACTATATATAGCATCACTATAAAAATATAAGTACTTAAGTAAGTACTATTTTTACCACCATAGTTATTTTAAAGTATAAAACAATATAAATTGAAATGTAAAAATTAGTTAACAAAGAATAAAAGTTGATTTGTATTTTTATTTTGTAACATAAATTAACCATATAAACATATACATTTATTATTGTTTCAAGGCAAATTTACTATACCTATGGACTTGCGGCTTCTAAAGATTTGAAAACGTTATTTCATTGATTTTGAAAGTGGCGTAGTGCAAATCGTCACACTCGACCCACGATTTATTTATCCGGAGTGCTGTAATGACCTGTCCCTTCACCAGGAATTCGAATTTTGATTGGTACTGTTTGGTATTGGTATTTATATTGGAATTTTTCGTACAAGGGTGCGAGCACAAAAATCGCGACTATCATATCTGGAAAACACATAATCATTGCAACAATAGTGCGTTTGTTAAAACTTGTGTGCTCGATTATTATAAATTTCACCTCTTATGGATCATTCCGTTCGGGGTGAGTTTTTCACACAAGGGTTTGATCACAAAAATGGTAAATAGCATATCTGGAGAGCACATATTTATTGAAATAACTTTGCATTATTTAAAATTTCTGTTCTCGATTATTAAAGATTTTACCTCTTAAGGCTAATAGAGTTCGGGGTGAATTTTTCGTACAAGGATGCGAGCACAAAAATCGCGAATATCATATCTGGAGAACACATAATTATTGCAACAATATCGCGTTGGTTAAAACTTGTGTGCTCGATTATTATAGATTTCACCTCTTATGTCTTATATATTTCGGGGTGAAATTGTCGTACATGGGTACGAGCACAAAAATCACGAAAATCATATCAGGATAAGACATTCTTGTTGCAAAAATTTCGATTCCGTTAAAATTTCTGTTATCTATTATTATAGATTTCACCTCTTAGGGCTGATTTCGTTCGGGGTGAGTTTATCGCACAAGGGTTTAAGAACATAAATGGTAAATAGCATATCTGGAGAGCACATAATTATTGCAAGAATTTGGCGTTATTTAAATTTTTTTACCTCTTAAGGCTAATAGAGTTCGCGGTGAATCTTTCGTACAAGGGTGCGAGCACAAAAATCGCGAATAGCATATCTAGAGAGCACATAATTATTGCAACTATGTCGCACTAGTTAAAATTTCTGTTCTCGATTATTAAAGATTTCACCTCTTAGACTCATACTGTTCGGGGTGAATTTTTCGTACAAGGGTGCGAGCACAAAAATCGGGAATATCATATCTGGAGAACACATAATTATTGCAACAATATCGCGTTAGTTAAAACTTGCTTGCTCGATTATTATAGATTTCGCCTCTTATGGCTTATTCCGTTCGGGGTGAGTTTCTCGCACAAGGGGTTGAGTTAGGGAAGTCGCTGCAAGGTATTTGAAAAGCACATAAATAGCACATAATTGTAGTGCTTATTTGGTATCTGTATCCCAATTTTTTGGATGGGTGGACTGTTTACTAGCTTGACTGTTAAGCTAGCACCCCCACTAGCAAAGTTTCATTTTCTCATTGAAGGCTTCGAGCACAAAAATCGCGATTGAGGCACATAATTAGCACATAAAGAGCACATAATTCTGGTGTTATCAAATTTGAATTTTGAATAGGTGGGGGTGCCAGCTTTATAGACCTACGTTTATGTAGCTAGTAAAACCAAAATCAACATTAACTTTTTTATTGTCAGATCACAGATTATTCCAAATAGATTTTGTCTGCATATTTAATATAACAAAATTACCGTTATAAAACATGAATCACAATTTATGAAAGGCTTTAGGTTTAAACTTTGATATCATTATTATAAACAAACTTGTTTAATATTTAATGAAAAATGGTTTAAAAATTGATTTTTTGTTACTGATAATATCGGCAATTGTAAGGTTCAGCAAGAAAGCAATAAGTAGAGGTAAAATAATCGCTAGCAGAGACCGGAACAGATTCAACGCCTGGAAGTCCGAAAATATGACAAGCCATGCAAATATCATTTCCAGAAAAACTACACAGCTATGTATAGTAGTAAAGCCGATTGGAGCGACGATTCCTCAGTTTACTGCATAGAGCAAAATGCTATCAAGTGGTAAACGGATGGTTCGAAGACAAAGATACTGGTGCAGCAGTATTTGGACCTCGTAACAAATTCCTTGATTCCATTAGAAACTGTCCATGAATTCTTCTAAGCAGAGGTACATGCAATCGAAAGATGTGTACAATTTAACCTCGATAGGAATTAACGCATAAAAAAACTAATTGCAATTCTGTCAGATAGCCAAGCAGCCACCAAGGCTGCTCATACACCATTAGCCCATACACCATCTGATCCAAACTGGTATGGGGCTATGTGGAAAAGCTAAACAAGCAGGGCAGAGAAAATAAAGTAGCATAATACTCTGTAACAGGACAGACTGATATAGACGGAAACGAAGAAACTGATCACCTAGGAAATAAGCGATCTAGTAATCCCTATCTAGTAATGGTCCCCTTTACCAGAAAGAGGAAGCTGAATTTGAAAGCTCCGATTATTGACGGTCAGACGTTAAAGTTTACCGATGAGGTGAAATGTCTAGGGGTAACCTTGCATAAGAAACTCACTTGAAACTCGTATCTGAACAAAACGCTCTCAAAAGCCACAGCGGCCATTTAGATCTGCTGTAAGCTTCTTGGGAATACATGGGTACTAAAACCCAAAATAGTCCTATGGTCTTACACAGCGGTGGTAAGACCGATTATCACATACGGTACACTCGTGGGTGATACAAAACAAAGGAAAAAAAGTCCCAAAGCATACTATAAAAGCTACAACGGCTCGCGTGCTTCGGTATAACAGGAGCGATGCAATCTACTCCAACCACAGCAATGGAAATTTTGGTTGGACCTACTCCCACTGCACAAACAAGTGTAAAAAGAAAGTCTGCTTAGTGGTCTGAGACTAAGGTGTAAATCGCCTATTCAAAGACACATAAAAATAAGGGAACAAATCGGAAAGGAATTTCTGAAGCATCCCTGGGACACGATGTCTACATTGCCGTTGAAGTGGTCATTAATGACCGCCAAAGCAGTGTTCAAAGAATCGAACATCTGTAAGACAAAGCGTCCATGTGGTACACCAACGCATCAAAAACTGCTAAGGGTACAGGAATTGGCATATACAGCCGAAGTCACCAGGCTCCCACGCTACTACAGGCTGAAATTATAGCCATTGAAAGATGCGCATAAATCTGTCTAAAGAAACGTCTTAAAGGAGTGCAAATCCACATCCTAACAGACAGCCTGGTAGCTCTAAGGAATTTGAAAGTCCACAACTTTAATTCCAAGTTAACCTGGAACTGTAAAAAACAACCTTGAAGCAACTGGTGAAAGGTAACAGACTCACGCTAATGTGGTCTCCGGGTCACCAGGGCATATATGGGAAAGAAATGGCCGACGCACTCGCCAAAAGCGGGGTCGAGGCTCCCTTCTTTGGCCCGGAGCCAACTTTTGGGCGTACAAGGCCCACGTAAGGCAGCTGGCTAAGAAATGGGAAGAAGAGCAAAAACAAACCTACTGGAAGAACACTCCAGGACAGAGGCAAGCTAAAATGCTCATAAACTATTCTGCCGCAAAAACGCAGCAGATGCTAAGCTTCTCTAGAAGAGAAATCAGAACTTTGGTAGGCATACTCACATGACATTGTCCGGTGAGATATCACCTACACAAAATGGGAAAGGTAGAGGAAGTCGCCTGTAGATTATGTGAATCAGACGAAGAAACCGCTGAACACATAATGTGCGCTAGCACACATGTACTATCACTAGCACACTTATGTAGCGCTAGCACACATAAGGCTTTCCCACTTCGGGGTCGCAAGAATGACAACCTTGGAGCTGAGTATCAAGACTCTCAGAAATATCTTAGTCTTCGTTCACGAAGATGAATTCCTGGGAGACTAATTGTAGTAAGGTCAAGCACAATAAATCAAGTTGGTCGCAGTGCAGAAAGTCATTGCAGCCAAACGGCCCCCACACCAAAAAAAAAATCACTTTTTGTTTCGGAACCGTTTTGCAATATGAGTATGAACACCAACCACAAAAGTTAAGATGAAGATGGATGAGAATCTGGAAAGAACTTCCATGGCTAAGACTATCCAAAGTAATGCTGGTATATTTTGACAAGAAAATAACTCAAAAGAAAAGAACAAAGTAATGCTGGTATATTTTAACCAAAAAAGAACAAGAGCTTGACACTAAACAGGAACAAGCTTAGAATTCTTACAGGAGTCCTGATGGGACACTGCAGAAAACATCTCAAGGTCCTAGGCGTAGAGGGAGATGACAGATGCAGATTATGTGGTTCAGCAGAGGCAACCCTCATTCATCTGCTCAAAGACGGCGGGGCACTGCTGCGCAAGAGATAAATGTACTTTGTAGCCCACTGATTGAACGCAGAAGAGTTGCAGTCCTTGAATCCTACCCAAATCCTGAAATTCCTAAAGAATCAGGACTAGATTAGGCGCTCAAAATGGGTAAGTTTACCAACGTTTAGAGGAAGAGGGCGGGGTACAATAGATCTATGAAGGTCGCAGTATAAGTCACCACCAAATCTACAATCTACTTATATCCCATAAGTAATGCGTTTTATGACGTTGATCTATAAAATACACTTTTTATGAGAAATCTTGATTGAAATTTGTTTCGTTTGAAATTTTTTTTATTATTTAGTTTATTAGAATATTGTTTTACTAAATTTGTTTCGTTTTCTTTACAGAATTTTAAAGTTTCTAAAAACAGATACACTTCTTAAATTTGATTTTTTAGACAATTATGGCAGTCTGTTTGCATCTAATTTTTCCATTATAAAGATTTATTTCCTATAATATAACCTCCCTTCTTACCCAGAAACTTAAAAAAATCATTTGAAATTTACAAAACCGAAAAACATTTTGAATATTTGAATATCTTTTCAGATAATAAATTGTGCAATGGGTGATACCTGGGTGATACCAATATGGTCTTTGCCTCCTTCCATTCAATCACATTCAAACTATTATTAGTTTTCATAAAGAAATGTGTGAAGACGGACGTCGTGACAAAACTCCTGGCGGGCAACGCGTCGTAGTCATCTCATCGCGGCCATCTCGTCACCGTGACAACTCATTGCTAGATCAACTGGTCGCCGAAATAAAAGTTAATATTTATTATTATTTATTATATAATGTATATATTATAATTTATTATTAAAAAGTTAATATTTGAATGAACTATCAAAGTAACGTATTAGCTACTTCAGTTTCTACAATAGAACGGTTACAATTTGAACTTTTTTTAATTCCTAATTTATTAGATATTATACCTCTGTTAAGTTGGCAGAACCAACGCGGAAAAAAAATCCGCGACGGTACATAATAATCCGCTTTTTATCCGCAAACGATTGTAAAAAAAAATACCGCACTTCCCATTTGCTGAGAAAATAGGGTCCCGCTAACTTAACAGAAAGTTAGCGACCCATCCTAAAAATAATTATATTGAGGAAATAATTGCACTGGAATAATCCGCTTTTTATCCGCAAACGATTGTAAAAAAAAATACCGCACTTCCCATATTCCGGAAAAATGGGGTCCCGCTAACTTAACAAAGAGTTAGTGGGACCCACCCTAAAAATATTTTTTTTTGGGAAATAAATACACCGAAATTATCCGCTTTTTATCCGCAAACGAATGCCGCGAGAAAAATAATTTCCAAACTTTTTATTTCCCGGATTTTTTTTTTCGCGGAATTCGTTTGTGGATGAAGCAAAATGTATCAGTTGCTATCGCGGAGAAATAAAGATATCGGGGAAAAAATTTGCTGAGAGAGATAATTTTGAAGAACAAAGAGAGGGGTGGCAATTCTTCACTAACTACAACTGCCCTCTGACCCCACCGAGGGTGGGAGGAAGGCAACCAAAAGAACATTTCATTTTCGAGAAGACCTAACATACCGCTTCCGTCTTTGAAAGTGCCTTAACATGCCGCTTGCACCTTTGAAAGGTCCTAGCATGCCGCCCGCATCTTTGAAAGGCCCTAGCATTTCGCCGCCGCGCCGATGCGTTTTTGAACGGGTCAATAGAAATAATAAGGAAAGCAGGGGACGCGTGCGGCTAGTGTGACGATTCGTTCTGTTAAGTTAGCGGGACCCCTTTTTCCAGGGAAATGGGAAGTCCGGAATTTTTTTTACAATCGTTTGCAAAAAGCGGAAAATTCCGGTGCAATTATTTCCTCAATATAATTATTTTTAGGATGGGTCCCGCTAACTTTCGGGAAAATGGGAAGTGTGGAATTTTTTTTACAATCGTTCGCGGATAAAACGCGGATAATTCCGATGCAATTATTTCCTCAATATAATTATTTATAGGATAGGTTTTTTCTATTACTTATTATTTATAACTTTCTGTTAAATTAACGGGATCCCATTTTGTCGGGAAATGCGAAGGGAGTGATATTTCTATTCTTTTAAATCGTTTACGGATAAAAAGCGGACTATTATGTGCAGTCGAGGATATTTTTTTCCGCGCTGGTTCTGCCAACTTAATAGAGGTACATATTATTACATTATATAAAATGATTTTGTATAATGAAATATTATGTGAGACAATATTTTAGGTAACTTTTATCCTGGCGATGAGCTGTTGGGGTAACGAGTTGACCTGCGAAGAGAAACCCTATTGGAGATATACACTACGAGGTTTCCACAATAATTATACTAGACCAATGTGAAGAGATGGTTCAGGTAATGTTTCTTCAATTAATTACACTTTCAGTAAGTTTAAACCTTAATTTATATTTTAAAGTTCATAAATACGTCACTGAAAATTACATTACTGCTAAGTACTACTAAGATGTAAATGATTCACTTTAAAATGACAATTACAAAAGGGCGAATATTAAGTGAAAAACACTGTATTACTACCAAATTATTAAAGCGGAATATAGCTTGAATGAATCAATATATTCAACCTTTCCGTAGCTCTATACTATTATTAAATCTTTTAAGGACTTCAAAACATACCCCATGCTGAAACACAACAGGTATTTGTATGCTATTTACTAGCCCCCAGTCCACTTTGGTAGCACTAAACAAGAACAGCTTTGCTCTTTTGAATTATAAAATGGAATAGACTTATATTAGATTGAAAACCATGTGCCGGGCTGTCGAGGTTAGGTTTTGATATTACATATGTGTAGTAAATGGCATACAAATATCTGTTCTGTTTCAACCTGAGATTTTTTGTAGTCTTAAAAAGGAGTATTGTAGACTTAACAATATTATAGAGCTACGCAAGGGTTGGATATATTTATATATTGAAGCTATATTCCACTTTAATCAGTTGGTATGATTGTATCTATAATTAGTTTTGGTCAAAATCACTGCATTAGTATATTCTACAAAAAACAATAATACTGGCAATATTTGTTGTTTGCAATAAATCATTGATATTTAAATCAAATTAAACTTTCAATTTCAGTCAAGAACATTAAAATTATTGCTTATTTTAAATGTTTTTATTTCAGTCAATATCATTTGTAATTAATTAATTATCTATGTATAATGTA
Source organism: Phosphuga atrata (assembly GCA_944588485.1). Taxonomy (NCBI): domain Eukaryota; kingdom Metazoa; phylum Arthropoda; class Insecta; order Coleoptera; family Silphidae; genus Phosphuga; species Phosphuga atrata. Next base: position 32,981,198 of record OX155896.1, on the reverse strand, counting down.
CACTCGTTGCAATTGCAAGATCAATCAAGATTCAATTAATTTAAAACTAGTAATTAATTAATACATTATAATTCTGAAAATAAGTGCATTTTTATCGCTCACTTGATAAAACATTAAAGCTTAAAACTGTAAATTAAATAGATTCTTGTTATATTTACAATTAGAGGAAATTAAGGAATTGCAACCTCTTATTTGTATAATAGATTCTTGTTATATTTAGAGGAAATTAAATAATTGCAACCTCTTGCAACCTCATAAATGCAACCTCAATCGTGAATGTTACTAATTCACATGGAAAATCACTTTTCTCTTCTCACTTCTCTGTTATAGTGTTCTTTCAATAGCAGTTTGTGGACATTATTGGTATAACTAATCTTTCTATAAAAAACATTTCTTAAAAACAACTACTTCACTGACAAACACACGACTGATATTGAATTACATTAAGAAAGTTTCTTGCTTCTATGTACACCCCGAAATTAAAAAAAAATAAATCCTGATCAAATACACAAGATACATGTCAATTAATTAGTGAACATCCATAGACGCGTTTGTGGCTTTTAGCTTCATCAGTATGGCTTTATCATCAACAACAAATTAAAATGAGTATACTGTATACAGTAATTATAATCTTTGATGAAAATATACAAATATTACTATTTAATAATATCAAAATCTTCAAACACAATAATACATAAATAAGCAACTTGGTCATTGATTTATGTCCCAGCGTCTTGTGCCCCAACGGATTGTATCCCAACCTCTTGTGCGGGGGTGATGTTGAGATTATTCACAATTTGGCCAATTTTGTTTCGTATTTTCAATTTGCGGAAATTTGTCGAGTTATCGACAAAACTTGTCACTGCTCAACTTGTTTTTCCGAAATTTCGGTTAACTTAACTTCGAGTTTTCATGTAATAAATTAGTAAAAATATATTTCAAAGATACTTCTGAAAATAATCATTATTTAGAATATTCATTAATTTGTATAGGTTATCCCGTAAGGTAAGTAATTCATTTTAATAGAAAATTTTATTGAAATTTTCACGTTATTATTTTTATTCATATTATAAGAAAATTTTGGAATGAATTATTTAAATTTGTTGAATTAATTGTAAGATTTGCTATCGATAACACATTACTGTGCAAAACAAGCTGAAAATTAAAAATGAAACACTGTTTTCAGCAAAAATTGTAATTTTGCAACGTTTATTCACTAATTGATCGAACAAGAATTTCTTCATCAAAACGAACTTAAATTATTCACATTAACAATACCTCTTGTCTTTAATGTGGCTATTCAATGATTCAATTCTTGTAGAATGTTTTCCAAAAAAAAAAATTATAGAAGATCTCAAATATTTTCCGAATTTTTAGAAACTATTTTAACCAACAGCGTGTATAGAATGACGAGAATGCGGCGGCACCGAATACTTAATCCTTTCAATGAGAAAACAGCGTATGACGAATAATTTAACTTTTCTTCCACATAGTATTTTGTCTGGAAAAAGTATGATAAGAAAGTTTCTTAAGATAATAAACACGATAGGAATTATTACTAGGTATCACGCGATCAACTTTGCCGAAGAATAATCGACGATTGCAAACACGGACGAGTGTAGCTTTTTTCAATAACTCTATTTAAATAAATATAAAAAGCTACTCCAGCCCATGGAAAGGGACAACTGTACACTTAATAGTTTCCAGAAGAAGATAAAGGTTTGTGCTAGGAGCTTAAAATAGATCTGTACTTCTGGACAATTCTTAGTACCTAACATTTATTAGCAAACTTAAAAAAAAGTTTTTTTGGAACTTATTCACTGGTCGGTAACCTGTGGGACTATTGAAATATTTTTTACAATTGATTTATATACTTAAAAAGATAGCAATATGCTGCCATAAAATAAAATAAATAAAATTTTGAAATAAAAAAAACACAAAAATGATTATTTACATTCTGTTCAAAATACATTTTATTATAGAAAATTATTTAATTAATTAAATTATTTTATTATAAATAGAATTAGGTTTGACATAAAATATTGCCCTATTTTATGTCATAGCATATTTATGCCTTCTTTTATGCCCGATTTTATGTATATGTTTTAAGTAACTATTTTTTTTTAAATAAAAAAATTAAATATTTAATAGAAAATTTTGTATCAATTAAATATTTAATCAAATGTTATGGAATTTAAAACAACAAAAATATTATAAAATTTGAATTTTCTAAATGAGACAATTAAAAAACTAGATATAAGAAAACTTTTCAATTTTCTTTAATTGAATTTAATAAAATTATTTGTACCTTGTAATATCTTAAACTTTAATTTATTTCTTAATTCTTATCATTTTCCTTTATAATGCTATAAACAATTTAACAAATCAATTTAAAAAAAATTTAAATTTAATTAGTCCTATAAATTTAGTTATTTTCTCTCGATTTCATTGAATTAATTAAAAGAAGTACATAATTTATTCGATTCAAATAGATTGCACAAACCATCAATTTTCCACACATATTGCAATTGAAAAGAAAATGCAATCAATTAAAAACTGTGTTTTATATAAATAAAATGAAATCTAATTTATTGCATACAGTAATCAATTAAAGCTGTGTAAAGAAAATTAACTTGGAAATTAGTCCAGTTTTTATCTGGTTTAATTGATAAAACATTAATGGTTAAATCTATTAAATTAAGATTTATTAAAGACTCATTATAAGCATTTTGAATGTCAACATCTTATTCGGAGATTTAGTAACAAAATAGTAATATTCCGTGTTACGTAAGTCTTTTTTGAATAACATTATTTGATATCTGATACTTCAATCTTGATTTTTGAGGTTTTATAGAGAAAATAAGTAGCTTCTAATCCAATATTTAGATACAATTTTGCAACAAAAAAAGTTTAATTATTATATATATATATATATATATATATATATATATATATATATATATATATATATATATATCTATATATATATATATATATATATATATATATATATATATATATATATGTATGTATATATATATATATATATATATATATATATATATATATATATATATATATATATATATATATATATATATATATATATATATATATATATATATATATATATATATATATATGTGTGTGTGTATTACTTAAGCATGAGCAATTTCATATAACTGAATGTTTTCATTTTTTCAATGCAAATATTATTTGTTTCTGATTAGATATCTAACAATAATAATCTCTAATGTAATTATCAACAAATAAACAATATTTTATACCCGATAAGGAATTTAAACAAAAACTTAACTGCAAATGTTTCAAATGAATTTAGAAAATTATTATTATTTACATAAAATCTCACAAATTTAAATTGTTTTAAATAGCTTTAAATGAAACAAAAATATATGGATTATTGAAATCATGAAATTAAATGTATCAGTAGTTATTTATTTAAATTAAGCATAAAATGAATCTATTAGTTGCCGGAAGATTTATCAAAATATAGCTATAAGTAATTTTGGAACAATTGTTAGTTTAGTATTTTACCCGCTGAAAATTTGTTAGTTATTACGGTCGACATTGCAAAAACTAGCTAGAAATTGCAAAAACAAATTTTAATAGCGACTAGAAGTTCTTTGCACAAACCCTTCCACAATTGTAAAATAGCATATTGTACCATCTGCCAAAAAAATATATAATTTCGGATCTTCAGTAGCATGTCTAGAATTCAAGAAAAAAGGAATTTTAGAAAGAAAACATAAAAATTGGGTGATAATCAAGTGGGAGAAATTCCACTCAAAGATCAACACCTCGTGATCTGTGTTCCAAAGTTGTTGAATCGCTACGAACTATATGGATCGCGTCTTGAAAGAATGTGTTGTAAAATGAGTTTCCAGTATTTTAAAACATTTTTTGGAAGATGAAAACAGCAAGTGCAGGAAGTACATTCATGTGGACGAAAAATGGCTTTTCTTAACGAAGGTGAAGAAACTTTAATATCCCTCTCTGTAATGACTAGTAAATAACAATTCGATTTTGCAAAAGCAAATAAAAATATTGACCAAAGTTATATTCCTCGCCGCTATTGCAAGACCGCGGTACAATTAACATAGAAAAGAAGATTTTTTTTATGGAATTGGACACTTATTTCGGTACGATTAAGATTCCTAAATCAGAGACTTATTTTGGAACGGAGGGAGTATGTTTTTATGTAAATTCAAAAATAGTTTGGATTGAGTTCAAATTTCTTAACAAACGTAATAAGATAGATTGAGAAAAACTCAAAAAACCTGTGAAATTACGTTAAAATTTTTGGCACAAATCTTGTTTTTTGTATAAAATTTTTCCAAACAATTAACAACTGGGACTAAATTATTACCGGAAAATTTGAAATTGGCGAATGAAGATGTTAGTCAATAACGCGCTTAATAAAATTACATTAATAACATATTTTAATTGTTCATAAAGATTTGTTTATCAGTTGGAATGATTTATAATTTAATTGTTATCGCGAGTTGATAAACTTTATTCGACTGTGGTGGGTGATAAACTTTATTGGAACGAGTTTTATGAATATTTGTTTGTCCGTTTTTTTTTAACGAACAGAGACATAAAATTTGAATTTATGAAGACAAAATGGATTTATTAGGTTATCATATGAAAAATATCTAAGAAAATTTAAGATTTTGTTTAATTAAAATTATTATATTTTATGACAAGAAAATAGTAGTGAAACTAATTTTAATTATCTTGTGAACATAGTCATTTTATTGATGTAATATCAAGTTGTTCTAATTTGACTTGGAAATTTAAGTTGAATTAATATCGATGCCATCCTAGTAGAAATTGAAACTGGGAACCTGGCCGGGTGGGGAATTAAGGGCCCGATATAGTATATAATGTCCTATAATAATGTCCACAACACAAGGCTCTGTGTTGTGTTTATTGAAACTAATTTACAGTATTTATTTAGTTCTATGAAATTTTAACTAAATGTAGCGAAAAATTATAACTGATAGATAATACTACATTTCAAGCAATTTTCAAAATTCAAACTGTTTTATTTTTTGAAATTTGAAAAAGATTTAAAACTTTTGTGATATTATTGAACGATTTAATTTTCAAAGTTAATAAAATAATATAAATTTTAAGATTCCTATTTCTCTATATCATTTCAAATACAGTGTAATCTTGGTAATCCGATACATATGGAACCGTCCGATTATCGAAATTTTCCGGTTTATCAGGATTAAAACAAAACAATAACAGTTTTACATATTTTATGTAAAATTCTATTTCAGAAAGAATAAAATATGTATCTATAGGTAAATGTATATATCCCCCTCTCCTCTGAATTTACCCCTCTCCAAGGTCTACCCCAAGGCTCTCCCCCTTACTTTACAATTTATACTGTTACGACATCTACAACTATAACCTACCGGACAAATGCCAAATCAACCTCTCCTCCTATATCCTACAATACGCTGATGACACCGCTCTCATATCCCACAATAAAAATCTTAAGAAAAACAACGGACGAACAAGCACTCAGGGACAGCACCCCAATCTGGTTTAACCCCTGGCGACTTACTGCAAACCCTTCCAAATGCCAACTCCTCATCCCTAACCACATAATTTCCCCCAATTCCCCACATATCCAGCCAGATACCATTAACGTTACACCAACAACTCATATAAAATATCTAGGCATGACATTCGACAATAAACTAAAATACAGAAGACCAAAACTGTCCAAAGATGTAAACATTTCGGCTGCTTGACACAAGGAGACCGATTTGTATCTCTATTTCAACGGCCGCTAAGATTTACAAATCCATCTGCAGACCTATCCTCGACTACGGACACATACTACTAACTACTACTAACATAAAAACATACAACTTACTAGAAACGGCAGAACCAACATCCCTACACATCATATCCAAACTACGACACCTCAAAAACATCCTCCATAACCCTTCCAATAAACTCCTTTACAGACTCATCCAAATCCCGATAGTCTTCGACAGACACACTGACCAAATACAAAGCGAAAAACCTAACCCAACCTAACTTAACACTCACTGGACCATCACAAACCCCCTGTATATCAGACTTGACTCTACCAAACCCTCCCGTAGAAACCCACTCAAAACACCAAGAAACAATATACGACTTAAAACTAAACCCTCCATAATATGTAAATTCAGCAATTTTTTTTTAAATTTATTTTAAATATTAAAATGCAAACTCCTAGGCGGAAAGACCTAGTGGTCGATAGCCTTTTGTAAACGTTTGTTTTCAATAAACATTTCTTCTTCTTCTGTATATATATATACAAAATTTGTACAAACTTATAGCAGATAGTAAGACAATTGTGGAGTGGAGTTAGCTTGGTCAGAATCGTCAATCAAGTTTTCAGAGTTAAAAGGAAGGTGTATTGCGCAGACCTATTTCCAATAACACTGGATGGTGTTGTTTTGGACTTTATTTCTTCTGTGCGCGAGGTTTATATCCAGCATGGGGCAGTGTAAAGACACGCGTTTCCCCCGAGCGCCGGATTACTGGACATGCCGGATTATCAAGATTATACTATAATGCTTTAAAAAATTGCTGACTTCCTTTTAAATTTTAACAGGAACAATTTGTTTAGATTGATTTAGATTGAGCAAAAAATTAATGAAAATCAACAAAAAATTCATGCAATTTTTTATTAAATTTTTAAATTATTTTCTTCAAATTTATTTTATTATAGAAAATATTATATAGTATAAAAGCCGTTCCACCAAGTCGTTCTATTCACACAGTAAACCCCAAAAAAACTAACCAACAAAAAAAATCTATATCAGGGACATTTTGCAATAAAAATTCCATGCAAATTTCCGAAAATTTTAATACCCTTTTTTTGGAAACATTTTATTTAGATGAAAAATATTTGAAATGTTAATAATGAGTTTCCATAGATTTTCCAAAAATCCTTCCAAGATTAAAGAATTGCCATTTCACGTCGTACTAGTAGCAAATATTTTCAAAATAATATGAATTCAATTTGCTCTCGTGGATGTCTCGATAAATTTGCAATCACTCATAAAACAAATAAAAAACATCTAATTTAGAAGAAAACATCTAAAAAACATCTAATTTAGATTTTTGGTTCTTAGACCCATTTAAGAGGAATTAATTTCAGAAGAAGTTTCTTCTTTCAAATACATTGAAAAGGTTTTGAAAGTTTATATTGCACTAAATATGCTGGCTAGACGTCGCAGATAGACAATCAGAACAACTATACACAAATTTCAAGATTACATATTACAAGAAAAGAAAAAAAAAATAGCGCATTAAATGCCATGTATCAAATTTCAACTTGAATTATTGTTTCAATGCAATATATCCTGACATAATTTTTTAGGCAAATTTTTTTTTCATTTAAATATACCGTTAAGCGTAGCGAAGGTATACAATTATTTTCAATATTATGGAAAAACAATCTACATATTAAAAAAAAAAGCAAATTACATATTACATTACAGGAAAGAAAATATTACGCATTAAATGTCATGACTCAAATTTTAATTTGTATATTTCCATAAAATTTAACCAGACACAGTGCCAAAATATTGCTTAAAGATATTGAGAAAATATGATGGATACATATATTGGATACAAAGAAGATTAATCTCCATGGTTTTCTAAAGAAAGTAGTACCTACATTGCAAATATAGTAACCTTATAGTAAGCTAAAATTTCAGCAATCAATTGCAAGGTAAAATTGCAAGGTAAATTAAAGTTATAATTTTATGGAAAATCTAAATTTTCCGAAAACTTGACAAACCAACAAAACGAAACAAATTGATAATCTGATCATGAAACAAAATTGCTGTACATAGTAGAATCAAGAACAAATATCATTTAAAAAACAATATCAGGTTTGAAATTTGATTTTAATTAATTTCAGGTGAGCAAATAAACCTGTAAGGATTTCTCTATAAAACTAATTAGTTTCTCTAAAAAAATAAAGAATAATTGTGTTTGCTTGGCTTGTCAAAATCTCATATCATCAAGACAAGTAAAAGTATTGAAAATTAATACTAATCTCAAGTAATTTGGTTTTTGGTAAATTGGTTTAATCAAACAAAATTCTGTACTTACGTATTAACGCCACCACCGCTACATTTTTAAATGCCGCCAATCTACACCTTAAATTTTTATATAATATAAATTATAAAATAAAACATTTTATTTGAAATTAAAACATTTTTAAAACTCAAAATACTTTATTTTTTAATCCCGGTTAGATTAGGATGCCCGCCGCGAAACGGACATATAAATCAAGACAACATACGCGCGGCAGCGCGAATTCTCGATCCAATATATAGCGGTGGTGGCGTTAACACGTAAGTACCCAAAATTCTTATACATTGTTCAATAAGGAAGCAAATTGCATTACATACAGTAATATGAGCTCTGATGAAAATGTTTTATTAATATGATAAGGTAAGCTTAGGATAATATAAGGTAAGTAAAAATTCAAACAATATAAAACTGTGGGTATTTTTCTATAAAACTAATGGGTCTTTCAAGAAATGAATGACTAGTTAGGTTTGCATAGATTTGTCACAATCTGATAATATCATAATAAATTTGGTGAAAATGAACAAATTAAGCTTAAGATTCTCCAAAAAAATGATTTGGTTTTTTAAGAAGCGACGATAAAATCGTCGATATGGTAGCGTTCGCAGAACTATAAGAGAGAGTGAGAGAGAGAATAAATTTATTGTATACTTTATACAAAGGGCTATCGACAACGAGGTCCTACCGTAGAATTATATTTTTTATACCTTACCTACTTAGTTACAAATTGCATTCAACTTTATATTATCAATTTCATGGAGAGCTTTCGAAAATTTTCAATAAAATCTGTAGAAGCTTTTACAACCTAGTAATATCGGGTAACCAGACTTACAGAACATAAATTAATCGGTATTATTCTAAAAAACTAAATAGGTACTTGCGTTTTCAAAAATCTGGAAATATAAAATAAGTAAGTTTCATGGAAATTAATATTGGAATAAAGTTGTTTTTTTTTATAAAATCGAGTTGGTTATTATTAGATGAAGTAAATCGGCAATCGGCTTTGAACTAACCTACTTTTTCTACGATTTCAGATATTATACATACATTGTTGTACATAGTAGAATCAGTCTTGATAGAATTTTTTTAACAAACTCTGCAATTGATCCATAAAATTCTGCTGATTTGTGAAGTAGAAGATGTCAATTTCAACTAAGTCAATTATAATGAAAACGATACGATAACGATATATCGATTACGATAAAAATTAATCAATGTTGTTCTATCCTACATAATTAAATGGTTTCTCAAGAAGTGAACTACAAATCTATTAATCTCATATAAATAAGTTTGGAGGAAAACTAGGAGGAACTTTTCTATAAAATTTAGTTGGTTTTCAAAAAAACGAAAATCGGTTTTATTAGTTTTGTCAAAACATCGTAGCAAATGAACTAATTTAGTGTCTGTTTTCATAAGTTAGTTATATTTGACCTGTAACTGCTACTGTCCGGTCAATTTAACCTTTTCGCTGTAATGTGGGTGTACCGAAATCATAGCATAGTAAGAGCTGATGAATTAACAATAGGGTAAAATTGATAACTGAAGAATTAAGTGACAAGTTTAGTTACGTTTGATTGACGTTTATTTACGATAAAATTTGATAAAATAGTATAAAATAGTATAAAATATATGTTAATATTTAGTTGACATACCCAATGCATCCCGGGCGTGCGAGAGGCCGCTTCCTCGAACACTCCCATCTGCGGGAACGGTGCAGCCAGGCCCGAAATCCGCCGCACTATCTCCAGCGAAGAAAATCCTTTGCGCTCACTTTAACTATTAATCCACACACAACACCCTGTGTACAAGTTTCCCCACTGGAAACCAAAACAAGAAAAAAACAAACAAAATAACCCTTTTGTCCGTAATCAAATAAATCACAAAGTAGTAACACAGTCAAAATTACACTTTTTAATAAAGTTTTTTTTGTTTTGTTAGAATAGGTTATGTCCACATGCCGCACAAGGTAGAAGCAAACACCATTCAAATAAACAAATGTGAAAAACTGGGAAATCGGTGTGGAAAACACATGCGGAAAGTGTGAAAGAAAACGCGCGCATGACAAACCGAGCCGGAGAGCGTCCGCGCACTACCACAGTCCGCAAAAGGCTGTGCAGGATCGCGCATGTTTTGAGGCAACAACTGGCCGACTCCTCCTTTAGGAAGAGGGGGCCCACTGGGAGTGAACTCGCTCTTAACGGGTTACCCTGTTCACGGACCGAATGTAACATAGGATTAAGGTGCATATCGTCTATTGTATATACATGTTTGGTTTGTGGGGCTTTGCTTTTACCCCAAACCGCAATGTTTCCTGATTTTTATATACATTTTTTCTTCTTTTTTTGATCTTCAAGATTTTTAATATCATGAGAAACTATACAGGATTTGTATTTTTGGAAATGGAACTTTAAAGTAATGGTTAATAAGCCGATTTTGTAACAAATTTACGGCATAATAAAAATGAAATGATCTTTTGGCTTGCAGTTAAATTACTTTTCCGAGGCGCATAAATAATATATTTCGTATATCATAAATGCAGAGATCAATAATGAAAGTTTCGCGATTTGTTCAACAAATTTGTTTATAAATTAAAAACAATGTTTCAAATTTAAGTGTAGCTTTTTAGTATTTTCACAATTTAACGTTACTTAAACCCTAGAAAACTTATCATAATTTTTTTTTTATTAAGATATTTTTGTTATAGAAACATATATTATATTAACATATTTTAAGCGGTCTTTGAAAGAAATAGAAGGAACGAACGAACAGCAATGTTTTCCCAACTTGTTTTTGGATTATTTGAATAATAAAAATCATTTTTTGTTTTTAAATCATGGAAACTTAATATATTTATAGATTTATTATACTTTATAAAATTGTAAATTACCAGGTTTTTATTTTTACCATTTTTTAATATAGGGAAATAACACATAATGCAACATATTTTGTTACGTCTATCACTTTTCGTAATAATAAATTTATTCTTTTCATTGTCATACAGTAACAAATATTTTCGAAATTATTTCAATAAAACTTTTTAATATTCTTGCCGTATATAATAATAATACTTGCTACAATATAAAACACTTTATGGTAGGAAGTTTAAGAAAATTATATTGAAAAACAGGCAAAATATTTACCAATTCAATGTTTAAATAGAAGAATATAAATGAGTTATGTATTATCTTTATAAATCCACTAAGAAATTATCCGTAGTTTGAAATAGGGTAAATATATTATATAATGTTCGATTTTGAAGGAAAAATACTCTTGTTGTCTAGAAATAAATTTCTATTTTAATCGCGTGATTTTGAGTCAAGTAAATTAGTACAAGTGGCCTCGCTTGCGGTTTTTTCCCGCGACTGATTTTAATAGCGTACTGTGTGCTTCTCGAGCGGTTTCGTTGTTATAGCGGTTCCGTAAAAAAACATAGTGCGTTCTCGGCCTAACACATCGTAACAGTTCAATGTTAGTTCAAATGAAAATAAATTTTACCTGAAACTGAAAAACGGCAATTATTCTAGATTTATTATTCTATTAAGTTACATTAACAACTACAGCTTTTAGGATATTTCAACCCCCTAGCAATTAAAAATATATATATTTAATATTTCTTTTTTAAATCAGCTTCACCACAATTCCTTTTTGTTTCTTCATTTATTGCGTCAATAAGTTACAGCCATGAATTGCAAGAAAATCATTTTTGGTTACATAGTTGTTTTTATTAGGTACATATTTTAAATACTAATACATGCGGATGTTATGTTATAGTTAGTTTATTTATTTTGAATATGGTGCAAAAGTTGATGCGGGTGAAACGATTGAAAGGGTAGATGGAGTAGTTGACTTAATTAAAAAATATGCTAACTTACGTCCTAACAGACGCAAAATAGAAGTTTTTTTTATCAATTGGTGGCAGCAGCCCCAGAAAATCAAAGTGGAACTGATGGAAATAAATTCAAACAGCTACTGCTTGAATTCGATCAGTTGCAAGGGCGAAATAGTACGTAAGTAACGTATAGAAATTTGAGGATTTTGTAGATGGACAAAAATAAATATTTAAAAATTTTAAATATGAACTCCAATTTAAATATTAAAATCACCGATATGTGCAGAACTAATAAAAATTTTCATATATCTCTTACAGTTTTGAAACAGTAGCTGTTTGAATTTATTTCCATCAGTTCCACTTTGATTTTCTGGGGCTTCTGCCACCAACTGATAAAATATTATTTCTATTTTGCGTCAGTAATGGACCCATTACAGCACTCATATGCGTGCGGTAATGGCTCGCCGAGTTCTGTAATTTTTTAGTTACTTTATTTAGTTAATTTATTCTAGGTTGGCACAGAAATTCAGAGCTGCCAGTGTCAAATTTTTGGGCGAGATAGTTTTGAGGTTATGTGATGTGTGGAAATCGTAAATACACATATTTAATTAAATAATGGTAATAAACGATATAAGACATATTTATTTTAAATTCTTTTCAATGGTATAATTATTAAAAACATTTATAGTAACATTGGATTCTTGAGCAGTAACACTCGCACCAGGGATATTATATACAGTGCTACTACTACTGTTGCCATCAAATTGCAAATGTGGAACACTAGAAGAACATACAGGTTAGTTGATATTTACTTGCTCAGACCCAAGCATGTTAAATATTTCAATCTTCTTTGTTAACGAAGCGTCAACATATCCCTCCGCCATGATTTTTTACTGTCAACAAATCACCACCATGGTTGCCCAAATGTGTCGCACTACTTCTTCGGAAACAATGTCCAGTATAAAGATCGGAGTTTGGTAATTGAGAAATGTCGCAATGTCTTTTGATATTCTCCCCATAATATTAATACCAATTGGACTATTAATACAAAGACCGTTACGAAAAGTTGAGAAAAATCTCTTATTCGTAACATTATTGGGACGTAAGTTAGCATATTTTGTAATTAAGTCAATCCAATGAGGATCTGTAATTGCAAACATTCTTGAAATGTAATTTTTTGTTTTAGATACAGACACAATGATGGAATCAGAACTGTATTCTATGTCATCGACAGACATATCCGTTAATTCCTGACGCCTAAGCGCACCATTATAACCCATTATCAAGACAATCTAAAATGAATACCGTTACATACAAAGCTGCGATATACATACAAATTTACCCACCTTCATAGCCAGATAAGACTTATCATCTGCGTCCCTTATAAATTTATGAATATCTTCTTCTTCTAAAATCTTCGACTTTTTAGGTACATAGCTGTTTCCGATATCCGAATCCGTTTCAATAAGGCCTGCAATTTACAATATTTGGATATATCTACATCCTTATGTATAGATAAACAGGACCTCAACATAGAACATATAGACCATAAACTTGATGCTTTATACTTCTTACGTTGTATTTCGAAATATGCAAGCAAAACATTTTCCGAAACAACTTTAACTTGATGTAGATCACACCACTCTTTAAATTTGCAGTATTCTTTTTCGTATCTTGCTCGCGATTTATCTGGCAATAATTTATTCACTGTATTGGCTATTTCTTTTAACTCTGGTGGAGTACAAGACATTTTTTCAGCCATTTTAATTATAACCATTAAATTATTTTCAAGTTTCAATTATCAGTGTTACCAACCACCATAAAATGTGATGAACATGTATGGGCGATTTTTTTATTTCGAAATGGCATAAAATGGCATAAAGGGGCGCAAAATAGAAAAAATTAACTATAAAAAACTCGTTCGTAAGGCGTGTTTAAGCACTTGTCCATTAGAACTTGGGCACCAAACTTGGACGTGACTTGCACTTGACTTGTGCTGTGAAATCGCGCTGACTGAACTCGTCCTATAATATACTATTGCAAAACTGACACAATGATTTAATCGTCTGATCCTTCTACAAATGTGTACAATTTTAATATTGGTGAAACCATACTACATTATAGATAATCGTATAAACTTAATAAAGTCGGAACACGGGCTGAATATATAAATATATTCAATCTTTCCGCAGCTCCATAACATAATTTAGTCTTTTTAGAACTACCAAAACAAATGTCATGTGAAATTTGCCAGCTATATACTAGTTTTCAGTCCTTCTTCGTCCAATTTCACATGAGATTTGTTTTGGTAGTTCTACAGAGACTCAATTGTGTTATAGAGCTCCGGAAAAGTTGAATATATTTATACATTCAGGCTGTGTTCCGACTTTATTAAGTTTAAATGTGTACAATTTTATTGTTCCATCTGGAGCGAAATCTATTAAGACGAGTTTTTTAGTGAATCAAGATATGTCAATGAGGTACAACACAAAAATAATCCAAAATTGCCAAACCATGTATTAACGCTTACAGAATTTCTATGAAATTTTTACTGAAATTGGCTGTTCATAAGAAGTACTCCCGGAAAAACTATTTTCCGCGGTCATAGTTGGTTTTAACTGACTGACGTTTGTGTTTGCGTCCAGGGAGTAGCGCCGGTGTATGTTCTTGGTGAATTCTTGGTACAGAAAATGCGGAAAAAAATCGATAATTCTAATCGTCTTGCGACGGGACTTACAGGTAAAAATGCGAAAATATGCCACCGGTTAGTGTTTTTTATTACATCGTAAAAGTCGTGGCAAGAGAATTTCGAATTTGACGAAACCTAAATTTGAAGAATTTTGTAAAATTCTCCCCCACCGAATTGTCGAGGAAAAGTTGGAATTTGCGATTTGAGGCGGTAAAAGTTGGTAAAATTGAAAGACAGGTGAAATATGACGCCAGAAAAATGGTCGACGATTCACAGGGTTCCGGGGGACGCACCGCAGAAACAAAACTGGAAAACTTGGTTTCGGATTGTCGGCAATTCCCGGCGGAAGGACACCAGGCAAATTTTTTTGTAAAATTTGCAACCACCTCTCAGCTAGGACGCAAAATGAATTTCATTTTTCTGCAATAACTTTGTCAGTTGCGTATAAAAATATGCAACTTTAATAGCCTATGACACGGTCCGGTGTTTTCTCGATCTACCATTGTAGGACAGGAAGTTCTGTCATTTATTCTTTTGTAGATCTTGAATATGGATTGACATCCTACCGGTTTCGTTTTATCGATCGTAGAGACCTACCACGAGGACAATCGGCAAATCGGCATACCGCACGCAAGATACCATTGACCGTCAAGGCAAGGGCATATTTGCAAAATATCGCGCACCCTCTTTGAAGACCCAGAGAGTAAGGAATAACCTATGAAACCGGGCCTTCAAAGCGGAGGCCGTTCTGTTCAGCGCTCGGCTCGCAAAAGAACGACAAAGAAAGTCGTTTTTGTGATTTATTACAGTTTTTCGTAAATATCTGTAAATTTTCAGCAAAAGCTTGACAATTCGAGTTGACAGTTTTGTGCGGAAAAAATCGGAGCTCCCGATGTTACTATTTTCATCGCGATCGGTCCAAATACAGTCGCAGCGGCTCAAAAATTGAAATTTTGTTTTCGCACGCATCCCCTCCGCCTCCGGCAGCACCGCAATATCTAAAACATTAGTCAATTATCTGGAGTTTTCTATACTTTTTACTACTTTTGTCCGGCAAAATTTCTTTCGCAAATCATTCAAAACGTACGTTTTCATCCTTCAACCCACATTTGATGTATTTTTCCCGCCCCCTCCTAAATAGGCATATGTAACTCTTTTATAAAATGTAATAATAAATAAGAACTTGTCTATTCAAACTTTCATTTTATTGCAATCAAATTTTAAATATCTAACAAAAACTCTGTAAGTACTTCCTTTATGCGATGATTAAGTTTTTTGATAACAAATTATAACTAACTGGTTTAATCTATTTAAATCTTTGGAATTTTATTTCTGGTTTACTTTGATAAAAAATACATCAAAATTGGAATAAATTGAGTATAGAAAACACAATTTAATTAGCACAATTATAATAAATAACTTCTTTTCAATATTTTTTTGGATCCCATTTCATGGAAATATTGAGGTATTCTTTGCCATACGAAATGATTTCCTTATTTATAATTAACATTTTTATTATTGTATTTCTGTTAAATTAAAATATTTAGTTATAAAATGCGTACTTAAACTATAAAAGAATTTTTAATAAGCCGATTTAGTTGTAAATTTGCGGTTTCGCCTCGCTTCAGTAACATGGGATTATACAGAAATAATTTAATTTTTGTAGATAGTTTCTTATTTATAATTTTTCTGTTGGGTTCATAATGTTTAAATTTTTGCTTTATGATTAATCAAACATGAAAACATAAACTTAAGGTTTTATTATTATTATTCATTGAGGCCATCTAGGACCACGTTGTCTTGTTACACCTGGCAGTTTTTGTCGCTTTCTTCTGTAGTCGCTTTATTCTCCCAGAATTCCCTCATTCTCCGTGAGTGGACCAGCTTTGCGCTTCGCTGTCCAGGTGGTAGGTACCTTGTCTTCCTTCCGTTTCATCCCGGTTTATTCCATTCGTTAATATCTTTTTGCGGAAGAGATTTTTATTGAAGGCGTCGTCTGGTTTTGGATGCAGTATTTCGAGGTCTTCCTTGGTTTCATAAACCAGGGCATTGTGGTTTTGTGTTTGGAGTGAAAAAAGTGAAAAATCTGTTTTGTCAGCCTATTTCCGTCCATTCGTTTGAAATGTCGTTTCAATTAATATCATATGGAAAAGAAGAAGAATATTTAAATGTAGTAGAATTACAAAAATCGCTGTTTTTATTTAATCGTCACCCAACATTTTATTCAGAAAAAAAATAATAAACATAAATTAATAAACATAATTAATAAACAAAAAATTGGAATTGAATGAAGTAATAATAAGAATAATAATAGTAATCTAGCAGTCGGCTAAAAGGGTCATTAAATTTGAAGGGTAAGTGTATGGAATGGGTAATGAATGGATTGTAAAAGAAGTGCTGAGAGTGGTAAGAATGGAAGGTTTGGATATAAATAAGGGCACAAAATGGGGGAGCGAAAGAAAGAAGCTGTATGACAACTGTGGCTGGGCATATGAGGAAGTCGAGGGAATGTTTGGAAATGGAAGGAAGGTGGAAGAATTGGTGTGTGAAAGCTTTGCCGAGGTGGAGCTGCAGTGTCGTCAAGATCGAGGGAAGTAAGTTCCTCCCAGAATACAGGAGAGTACAAGTGTTCCAAAGACTTCCGTTGTACCTCAAAGGAGCTAGGCCAGGGGTCGGAAAGGCCAGGGGTCGCACATGTGGCTCTTTTGGTGTGAACTAATGGCTCTTCAGAAACATATCGAAACAAAAAAATCACAAAAAAAAAGAAACAGAACTTCCCCTTTTCGGGAGTCTTAGGACCGCCGGCGCCGCCGCCAAGTTCATAACTCACAGTCACTCTTTTTCACAATTTTAACAATAACCCAGATATTGTGAATAAAATCAAAAGCTTACCATTGTATGCCAAAACTATAATAGATAGGACAAGTCGTTAAATGTATGCCAACAAGTTGAGGACGTTAAATTAGCATCAGTCATATCAATAGCGGTCGATGAGTCTTGTGACATAAAGGATACGGCACAAATTGTCCATTTTGCTCGCCATATATCATCAGTTGGTTCCAAAGAAGAACTCTTGGGATTAATGCCACTCAAGGGTCAAACACAAGGAGAAGATGTAGAAAATGCAGGGAAATGCATTGGGGGTTCAACATCCCCCCCTGCCGAAATATGCAAAATATAAGATAAATATTATATTGAAATCAGGAGGGACGAGTAGTGACGGCTACAAGATTACAAGATGAGTAGTGACGGCTACTATCTTCAAGAGAGCATGGTAGATGTGGAGTTTAGGAACCTGTGTGTGTCAGTTTTAGAAAGTAAATTGATGCATTTCTGCAATACCACTACCCCCCAGCACTTTGCGGACAAACATTTTTAGAAGATATGGGTAAAGTTATGGATGTGTTCAGGGTCGGACTGGGCTGGGGTGGCTCCCCATAAACCCGAGGCGAGGTACCGGATATTGATAATTGTAAGTTCTGGATATAAAGGAATGATAATATAATTTACTGTCATTTTTGACAGTTTTTATCAACTATCGTCATTTTGGACAGTAATTAGCATTTTTGATAGTTATTATCAATTTTTACAGTTATTAGAATGTTAATTGACAAATATAAACTATTTTACAATTTTTACCACTTTTGACAGATTTAAATTATATATGTAGCTTTAATGATTAATAATAACCGATTAGACAAATAAACAAAGATTAAATTTAAAGAGAAAAATTATACAAAGATGCAAAGAATGTTTTTGCCATTTATTACAAGTTTTGGGAATATAAGTTTTCGATGAAAATAAGAAGTTGGAGGAGAAAGGCTCTAGATAGAGAGAAATGGAAGAAAGTAATGCAGCAGGCCAAGGTTCTACATGGACCTTAGTGTTGATAGAAGAAGAAAAAGAAGTTTTTGATGAACTTAACGTAACTCGACGCGACGGGACGTGACGTGACTTATAACTTAAACACGTTCTTTTATATGCGACTAATTACGCCTGACGCGACGTACATATCAGAACTTAACGTAACGTAAAAGTTGCCAAAGTTCAAACTTCCCGTTACGTTAGATGATTCACATGACTCTTTTTGCCAATCAACGCTCTCGATTCTTGCGCGCATGCAATCGAATTCAAGTGTAACATTGTTATTGTGTTGTGATTGGTGGTATTGTGTTGTGATTGGTGGTATTGTGTTGTGTTTTATATTGTGCAATAGCCAGCAACTACAACAACAGAAAGAAAAGAAAATGTCGATGGACCTTTCACAAACATACCGTTAGTTAAATTCACGTCAAATCGTCAACGTTATTGTGACGTCAAATGTTATTATAATATTATCATTTTTATAGTAATTGTAATTTTTTACAGTTATTAAATGTTTTGGCAATTATGAACTACTTTACCGTTATTAGACAGATTACAATAATAAATGTAGCGGCAGGCCACGCAAGTCAGATCTTCAGTTGGGTTGCGCAGGATAGGGCCCGGCTGGTAAACGCCATCTCAACTATATCACCAGTCCGACGCTGGATTTGGTAGTCAAAGCCACCAATAATATTATAGTAAAGGCGCTTAATCACCACCAATTATGAAGAAAATTAAAAAATATGACTTTATGAAAAATTTAATTATACTTTATGAAAAAAATTATCCGTGGCTCTTGATCCGGGTTAAAATCATTTTAAATAAAAAATTGGCTGAGCTAGGCTGACGCAGGCATTGATTGCACGACACAGGTGCGGGTCAGAAGAAAAAGGCAGGCGGTACTGGATGGGCACTCGCTTTAAGCTGCGTGGCATATGTGGGGAAGCTAGTGACATGTGGGCATATTGGGCACACAACTGTGAAAGATGTCAGTGGAGCAGTGAGGAGAGACCGGTGGTAGAAGACTGGGGTTCGTGCATGAGGGAAGACGGAGCCAACTAACAAAACAGTCAAAAATTTGATGGACCAAACTGAAACAGAAGCAGGCTGGAAACAAACTCTCCAGCATATAGTGAAATTAGCTTGCTTTCTAATTACGGGATCGATGAAAACCGCACTTTCACTTGCTCTAAAAGCAATGTTTAGCCTTCCTCCCCTGAAAATTTTATCGCAGGTAAGGCAAGGATGGGAGCTTTCAGATGTGAGTCCAGCAATACATAGCAAACCCTGGCAAAGTCAGCACACACCACAATAACGTATGTAATAACAGAGCCAATACTTAAGAAGGAAGGAGACTCGATGCCTCAAAGGCTTTCATTCGAAATACCCTTCCAAACAAAACTACAATAGACAGAAGGAAACTACCACAAGAAAAGCCAAGGAAACATATTCTGGTGCACAGATGGCTCCAAGAAAAACAGTGGAACTGAGCCAGTGGAGAAGTACACCACGGCTTTTCAAGCGGAAATTCTCGCATTCGAGATATCTGTTCGGGAAAATTTAAGAATGGACTACAAAAGTAGAAATATCTATATTTCCCTAACATGTAATAAAATAAAAACTAGGACAGTTTGTGAGTGATTTGAGTGATTTCAGAACCTAAAACGTTTGGCACAACACAACAGAGTTACCCTTGCGTGCGTGCCTAGTCACACATGTCTGGATGGAATCGAGAAGCCGGACGCACTTGCGCTCTGCTGCAACGCTCCCGATTGCAAGCGAGATGTCCTACATCGCCAAAACTATCGCCCGTAAGGTAACAAAAGAGTGGACCAATAATTAAAAAATTACAATTAGCAAACACTAGTGGCCAAAAACACAACAAACGTATGTTGGGTTAAACATCTAGCACCCTAACAGCTGAAATCTTGCAACTATCTAGGAAACAGATTGCAACTGTAGCAACTCTATTAACGGGACACTGTACACTAAGAGGGCACCTGCAAAAATTAGGCATCTGGACAGATGAAACATCATGCAGACTCTGCAACGGAGAAGACGAAACTGCCTCTCATATCATCTTCCGAAGCAATCGCGCGCAGGAGAATAAAACTCAACATCACAACTGAGGGACTTCCGCCGAATCACAAGACTTTTGGACCTAATACACGATCTGGATCTATTTTCATGAATGAACTATTTGGGCGAATACAATAGGCCTATGAGACCGCCGTGTTTTAAGGGACACAAATCCCTGAACCCCCATTGGGACGACAAATAGAAATATTACTATAACTACTATAATATATAATTACTATTACTATTACTAATATTAAAATAACAATCTTAAAAGTTGTAAAAATCTTAAAAACCCATTTCTAACAATCTATAATTAACAGATTATCTTTGATTAATTGAACCTAAAAAACAAAACATAAATTAAACATTAAAATTTCGAATTGATCACAGTACCAAGAGTTTGGACTAATGGTTCTGTTATGCTACAAAGAGTAAAGTTACAGTTATTCTAGACCACGGCATAAACTGTTAATTTGTTAGAAGATTTTGGTATACGAATTGTCAATTTCGATTCTTGTAATGGATATCAAAATTTTTGAGAAAAAAAAATTAAAGAATTATATTCTTCTTGATTCTATTTATTAATTATTTCTAGTTTAATAAAATAAATATATTATTCTATCCGATCTTATTTGATATTGTCTAGTCTTGTCTCGTTTTGTATGGTCCTGTCATGTATGGTCCTGTCTGGTCGAGTCTGGTGATGTCTGATTTTCTCTGGTCCTGTCTGGTCCCGTCTGGACCTGTCTGGTCTGGTCTGGACCTGTCTGGTCTCGTCTGGTCTGGTTTGGTCTCGCCTGGTCTGGTCTTGTGGCCCGTCCTGTCAAAATTCAATGTGCTTTCTTTTTAATAATAAATTCGTACGATTAAAAATGACAGTGACAAATATGAAATTACATATTAAAAGCCGATTTGCAATTTCAAAGGACCAACTTAAATTTTGAAAGGAAGAATTGGTAGTTAAGATTCCGTAAATGTACACTGAAATAGGTATATATTGTGCTGTCTGGACAATTAAAATTTAAATTGTAATTTCCAGCAACAATACAAAATTTTATTTATAAACCCATTTAATACACAAACATATTTATAAACAAACATTAAAAAAAAGCTTATTTAACCAAAACCAAGAAATTTATTTTTACGGTTGAACTAGAAGCCAGAACAATATTTTGAGAACATTCTTGTACAATAAAAACGTACAAATACAGCATTAAAAATGTTTGATTAATAACAAACCATTTATATTTGTTAGCCGCGATTAATCCAAACAAATTTCCTTAGAACTTTTAATTTATCTACCATCAACCAAATTTATTTCAACCAACAAAAAAAACGTGAATGAAAAATAGGTGTAGCATCCAATTAGACGGATATCCAATTCCCATTAAAACCTTCTTTTGAACCCCCGAATTAATTACTAGTATAAATAAACTAATTAAGCTTCCAGTGAGTTTTACAGTCCGTACAATTTCGCTACAAGATTAAAGAAGGAATTAACCAAGGTTTTATATTACACAGTTTTAATGCATGTAAATTGCGAGATCTGATGTGGAAGAACAAACGTTTGCATGCACTTATATAAATCCATTTACCTGACGACGCCGTTTTCTTTTTAAGTGTCCTCTAGATCTCTTAGTATCTATTTTTTGCAAACACAAGAAATTTCTAAATTCCTTCACGTATTAAAGAATAAAAAAAATAGTTTCAGTTCGTTGTTTTTTTTAATCCTCCGGTGTGCGTAAAACATTTAAGTGAATTATTATGAAGAAACTGCCGTGGAAAAACTTTCTTAAGAGAAATGTTATGTAAACACGATTTATAATTCCTTGGAAGAAAATAACGTGTAGAAATTGCTTGCATAGAGAGTCAGTGGACAAGGCTTGACATTCCAGAGTAGATGCTTGAAAAGATTTCATAAGGTTATTAAGATTAGATAGAAAATATCTAATGAATACTAAACGGAGAAAATCTGATTGTTTAAGATCATATGACATTGATCATATACATATTATTGAATAAATAGTCAAAACTAGATAATAATGAGTAGGATTTTAAGATTATTGATGAGGAAGCAGTAAGGTAAGGCTAGATTTGTTTAGTCAACAGTTATTGTAAAAAATATAAACCAGATCAGCGGTTCTCAAATGTTTATGCGTTGTGTACTCCATAGATAATTACATAAATTATAAGTTCTGGCGTACTTTTTTTTAAATTTGCAAATCAGGAATAGAGAACAGGAAAGAAATCGTTTTGGGAAAATATCAATGAATGTTCTTCTTAGTAACTAGAGTCTATATAATTCTGTCCTCGATGGTGGTGTAGTTTTTGGCGGGAGACCCGGGTTCGATTCCCGGTCGAGAGGAGAATAACTAGCGCGGTTTTCCCTAACCGTCCGAGCTGCTTACTCTGAAAGAATGCCAAATATGCGATACCGGAGTGGCGCATACTAAAAAGGCAAAGTGCAATAGGGGGTTTAATGTGAGCCTTCCCCAAACCACTTAAAAAAATTATACCTATATACAAAATTTAATAAGTGAAATAAAATTGTAATTTACTTTAAACTACTTTTAAACACTTGTTTATTGGTAATTTATTTGAATTTTCATGTTTGATAAATTTATATTATTTGATTGGTATTGTCCAAAACACAATAATTCCAATAGATCCAATACTGATACAAGAACAGGCAGGGTTTATTAATTTAATTCTAACGAATATCTACAAAACCTTATCAAACATCAACATTTGGGATAAAAGTAAAAATTATCGTATATCTAAATTGCGGCTGTCTTAACAAGTTATCTTTACAAATAATTTTCATAAACTAAATTCCAATGGAATATCTGCAAACCCTTATCAAATATCTTTTTTGTGGTAAATGTCAAAATTATCCTTTACGTAAATTGCGGTTGTACAAAACAAACTATTTTTAGGTTTACTTTCCTGAATTTTCATCAAATGTTACAATTCAACTCACAATTATTTCATTGGCACAATTGTTCTCTAACAAATATTTTTCACGACCAGTTTCTATTTAAAGCCAATATACTTTAATACCTATACATAATTATTTGTAATTGCAATGACAAATGACAATGACAATAATAAATAAAAAACTTATTCCAACAGTCGTAGATTTTTTCCACCATATATTGAATAATTGATATTTTAGAATAACAAACACATTTGTTTTCTATAAAGTTCGAAAAAATGAATGTATAAAAAACCAATAATATGTATGATAATTACAAACACATAGAAACAAAGAATTCTCGAGAAATAATTGATAATTTCCTAGCTTTGTCATTATTCAATTAAATTCACACCGTAGAAACTTTGTTGAAATTTATTGTGAAAAATAGTTGTTATTGTGGTTAATTAAGTAAATTTGCTATTGAATTTTGGTGTGCATGGAGCGTGCGTAATGGACATAACAAATTGTCCTCGTCACTGTGTGAATGAGCTCCTAGACCATAATTGGACCATTATGTGCGAAAAAGGTGTTCTTTTGACCATTTCAAATCACCATATAGTGAACATTACTTGTGCACTAACAAAAGACCAGAACTAACTGGCTACCAATCAATTTATCACAAATAATTTTTCACAAATTGCCATATAACGAAATTAGAGATTAATTTAAATTTTCTATCATAAAATACATTGTTATCTGACCAGGATTTAGAAGATGAACTCGCTTACACTAGGCTAGATTTAATAAATGATTAAATGGAGAAGACTAATTTAGACAATTCTGGACAAGACAATTCTAAATTCGACAAGATAAAAACCTGATATGAATGAAAAGACTAGCTAAGATTTAACAATTTACTTTGTTTTCTTGAATTTTGTCTAGTTTTATCTATTGACTAACACACATGCAAAAAAAATTAAGAAGTTATATTCTACGTGTATAACTCCATTTCTAGATTTTGTTTTATAATAACGATACATTTTTATTTCTATTTGATTAATACCTGATCCGATGAGTCAATTAGTTTGGATGTTCAAGGTACCGCCGCGAGACGCCTTTGGTTAATTGAACTTACTTTCAAAACTTAAAGTAATATTTAGACATTTATAATCCTGTAAAAGGTGCATCGACAAATTAAAGTAAACAAACTTTAAGGATCATTGAATGTGTAAACTGGGCAGCAGTTTCCGTGCATTGTAAACACTAATGGCAATCGACAAAAGAGTCACACTTTTATCAATTTTCAAACACCGAATGCTGCAAATCTGTTAACAATGTGGCACGAGCGTCATCTGTCATTCCAGGTAAATCCACAAGTGAACCGAGCTGAAGAACTTGAGAGCCTCGCCGCTGCTTTCTCAAAAACTCTTATCACCATCGACATCTGTCAACTCCACCTTCACGCTACATCGATCCCATAAACTACTTATCATCAACAACATATTTTATTTTTCAAAATTTCCAAGACATTTTTTATGGATCGACCCCTGACCCCCTAGACAGAGTACCACAATGGCTATTGAATATTTGTCCAAATGGTTTCTCTTCCTCTCCCCGATTTTCAATAAACATCGGAAGTCGTAAGAACTTAAGGGTCGAAGACGACAAAGACGTCCGTTTTATATGTAATTGTGTATATATATATCATTCGAAACAACCACCCGCAGAGAAAATGTGCCCAGAACGATATTCACATGCGGTTATATAATAGAATACTAATGTTTGGGAATGAAAGAAATGAAAAAAAGAGAATGTTTGTAAATGTGTACATTTTGTTCTTCGTTTCCTTTTAATGTGAGGATTTTGTTTCAAAAAATTATTAATTTTATGAAATAGCCAAGAATTTATATACTTGTCTAATTGGTAAAGGAGAATATTACTGGAAGCACGAAAACATTTGAAGGTAAAACTAGATAAAAAACAAGGAAACTAAATATTAAAATAGTGAAACATTTACTTTATTTTAGTACTAATTTGTAAAATTTTATCTCTGTATTTTCTGTTACATTCATCTAGTACATAGTAGTTCACATACATCTAGTCGTTCCGGTTCACTACAGTTTCTCTAGTTCTATCAACTTGGATTTGTCTGTTTACTGTCCTCTGGTTTCAACTATTTTTTTATATATACTTATATTGTCTTTTCTAACGTTAATGTCACTCTAAATACTTTGTATAATCTCACTTGTCTGCTGTAGTTTGACTTGTCTTGAAAATTTCATTTCAACTTCAAACTTTTGATTATTATTATCTGCTTTTGTATTACTCTACTTATGCTGGATTTATGTATTTAATTCTATCTTTAACACTAGATTTACCACACCAGTCAAAATGACTGGTTTTACAATTGTACGTGGTCTGTTAGAAAAGTATCGAACCTTTAGCCGGTAAAAAAAAACTATCTTATGGAGAGTTGGAAACCTAATCACCCTCAAAGTAGCCTCCTTGGGACTCCACATACTTCTCCCAGCGGTGCCGCCATTGTTGGAAGCATTCCGAAAAAAAGCCTCTTTCGGAATCGACTTTAGCTCGGCTGTCGTTGCAGCTATAATGTCCTCTCTTGTCTAAAATCGCCTTTCTTTCAAAGGCCTCTTGACTTTGGGGAATAGCCAGAAGACGCAAGCGGCCATATCAGGAGAGTAAGGAGCCTGTCGAACCAGAGGAGTCTGGTTTTTGGCCAAAAAATTGTGAACCAAGAGCGAAGAATGTGCTGGAGCATTGTCGTGATGGAGTCGCCAATTTGCTGATGACCAAAACTCCAGTCGCTTGCGCCGCACAGCATCACGTAGGCGACGTAGGACATCCCTCATTTCACTTATCGTCATTTTAATTGCATTGAAAAACCGACAACAGCACTACACACTACGTCACTCGAACACTGCTCGACAGCAACAGACGCTATCTACACGCGGGAAAAAATTCACGCATGCGCACGAAGGTTCAAGGTCGGCTCATGCAAGCGCGCTTGATTCAAATCCATCAGGTTTTCAAAATAAAAAATAAGGTCGTATAATTTTTTATAACAGACCACGTATGTTCAAATTCATACTTCACCTTAAATTTTCTTTGGGAACGATTGTTTCGACATTTGTATTGATAATTAACTGATTACTATTATTCAGTTAGTTTTATATTTTTATAAAAAATCAAAAAGTTTTTGATAATCTATACCAAAACAGTCATAATGACTGGTGCATTTTTCTATGTAATTTCTACCTTTTAAATTACTTTCTACCCGCTAGGGTGTAAGCTATTTTCTATTTATTTTACATTCTTTTTAACTAACTCTTTCCATTTCTTCCGATTCTTTGCCATCTTCTTTGCTTCATTCACTTGTAATCCTCTTTTGTTCTATCAGTCCTCGCACTATCTCGTCCCATGATTTCCTTGGTTTCCCTCGTCTGTTTTCTTTTGGCATTCTGCTTTCCCATTCTCTTTTCACTTGAGACCAATTGGGATGATGGGGTCACCTACAAAGAATGGACGAGACCCATTTTTGTAGGTGACCCCATCATCCCAATTGTCTCTCTTCTATGAAGTCTACTATTCCTTTACATTTCAGTTCTTTCCTTATCTCTTCAGTTATTATTCTGTACATTATACTTACTCCATATACTTTCCTGCAGTACTTCATTTGGGAGGCTCTTATTTTACTTACTTCTCGTTGCGTTAGTACCCATGATTCAGATTCATATATTAGTGCTGATCTACATATTACTTTGTATATTGTCATTTTTTTTGTTCTCGTTATTTCTTTTTTGTATGGTATTACTTTATTTAGTGAATGATATGACTTGTTTCTTATTCGTGTGTTGATGTCTACTTCTTGGCTTCCATTTTCATCTGTTGTCATTCCCAAGTACTTGTATACTTTTACTTGCATTTTCTTTTGATTCAGGCTTATGTTGGTTGGTATCACTACAATTTTCGTTTTTTCTTTGTTCATTTTCATTCCATTCTTTATTAGTTCGTCTTGCCATACCTTCAGTTTGTCTTCTAGTTCCTTCTAGGATCCTGTAATTACAGCGGTGTCATCTGCAAATGCACACATACTTATGTAAACCCTCATCATGTTCTTGTAGCCAATGTGTAGACATTTTGTTTTCTTTTGCACTTCTTTTATTGTTTTACCAATGAACGCAATGAATAGTAAGGGCTGAGTCTCCCTCCTTGTCTGAACCCCTATTTGGTTTCAAATTCTTCAGATTTTTTTTTACTGATTACTATATGTCTTGTTATTTTATATATGAATTTACACCTTTGTCTTAGTTTCTGGTCGACACCATTCTTAATCAAGCTTTCCCATATTTTTTGCCTCGGTACCATATCAAAAGTCTTTTCCATATCTATGAATGCTATGTATAGCTTTTTGCCCGTTGTTTTTGCTATTATCAACGTTTTTAGTGTAAAGATATGGTCTTTGGTGCTTTTTCCCGGTCGGAACCCTCTTTGAATTTCTTCCATTTCGCTTTCAATTTCTTTCCTTAATCTCTTCTCTACTACATTTTCAAATATTTTCATTATTGTCCCTATTAGCGATATCCCTCTATAGTTAGTACATTCCTTCTTGTCTCCTGCTTTGTAAATTGGAAGAATTCGTCCAACTTCCAATTCTTGTGGTATTACTTGCATCCATATTTGATTGAATTATCTTGTGAGGTAGTCTATCGTTTCTTTTTCCAAACATTTTATCATTTCCGTTGTTATTTTATCGATTCCTTGGGTTTTCCCATTTTTCATTACTCTAGTCGCCTCTTCTATTTCTGCTGTGTATATTGTGGTTTCTTCTTGTTCTTTCTGGACCGTTTGTCTTTCTTGTCTCTTCCTCTTCCACCGGTACATAGCCCCTATTTAGTAATTCAGTAAAGCAGTTTCTCCATCTCTCCATAACTTCCTCTTCTTTATCGTATTTTATTGTTATAAATTCTTCCTTTCGGTTACTTCGTAGGTCCATTAGTGTTCTGTAAAATACTTTCTGCTTCTCCTTAAAGTTTTCTTCCATATTCTGTCCGAATGCTTCTCTGGACTTTTGTTTTGCTTTTATAATTATGTTTTTAGTTCTCAGTCTTTCTTGTTTATAGTCGTTATAGCTTTCTTCCTTCTTCTCGTTTAGATATTTCTTCTATTTTCGTTTCTTTTCTTTAACCTGCTTTCTAACTTCTTCACTCCATCAAGCAGTTTGTTTTTATATCGGTTTTGCTTACTTGCTCCAAATACTCTTCTGGCCGCTTCACTTATAATTGTTTTAAATGCTCTCCACATTGCTTCTATGTTCTTGTCATCTTTCATTCCCAAAGTCTGAATTGATTTGGTCATTTCTTTCTCATATTCTTGCATCTTTTAAAGATGTCCCATCGTCTGGACATCTGCGATTCTTGCATATTTTAATTTATAGGTGTTAATTGTTTCATCGTTCTTTTCCTTATTTCCTATTTGTTTTCTTTGGTTTTCTTCCTTTGTTGCCACCAATTATCAGATAATGATCGCTTCCTATTTCGTAACTCTTCATGGCTATTACATTTTTTATTGTTTCTTCTGTTTTTATTTACTGTTATTAAATTATCTATTATAGATTTTTCCTTCTTGCTTGGTTGAACTCTAGTATGCATATGAATATCTTTATGTTTGTGGAATGTGGTCGTTATGATCAGGTCATGTAGCATGCAAAAGTCCAATAGTTTTTCTCCATTGTTGTTATGTTTGTCTTCACCATATTGTCCAATTGTTTCTCTGTCTACTCCATCTCTCCTCCCTCATCTACCATTTTAAACATTTTATATATGATACTAAATTTGGCGTCGATGTGACGGACCAAATGGCACGAAATATAGTGTAAAATCAGGTTCGAGAAGATCGCCACTTCAAGTTTTTTTCAATATTCTAGATTTAGCTGGAGTAAATGCGTGGATATTGTATGCAAACATGGCAGCTGAACATATTTCAAGAAAAGAGTTTTTGTTTCGTCTAGCTGAAGAACTTGTTTCTGAATACCAGATTTCAAGGAAAATACCACAAGAAGCTGATACGAGCAGCTGATATATCAAGTTCAAGTAGCACCCTTTATACACGTAAATGGTGTTAAATAGGACATTGTAATAATAATGGAACTACGACTATTTGTTATGTCTACAAAAAAATATGTATGCGTAAAATGTACAATAATCAAAATCAAAATGTAAAAATTGTGGCAAATTCAATATTCAGAATAAAAATAAAATTTCGTTATATATGTTATAGGTTTTTTTTTAACGGGACGTAGCAAGCACCATTCGGTTAACTTTTCAAGTGGCCCCCTGAACTCCTCGAGCATTTTGGAACCGCTTCACGCATGACGTCAAGATGTCGTTGTATTAGTTTCGCCTTACATCCCCCTTTCACGTCTAGTGATTAGGGGTTCAGATTCAGTTTCTTGTTGCTCTCGACATGGACTCGTTTCCTCTCGTCCTGCTCTTTCAAGGTCATGATGTTTGTTATCATATCGGTTGTTATTACCCAGATGTTCTCCGACTCAATCGGAGTTAGGCCTATGGGCTCTAGTTTGAGGTGAGTTTTCTTTTCCCACTTTTCTCTTTTTGGTATCCATCTATGACAGTCGAAGATGGTGTGTCGAACGCTATCTTCAAGGCCACAGTATTCACAGAGACTATCGGTTGCCCTGCGCATGTTATGCAGGTAGTCCCTAAAACAACCATGACCGCTTGGCACTTGTGTAAGGTGGAAATCCTTTCACCATGCTTTCGTGACACCCTGCGCTCGACGTCAGGTATAAGGATCCTGGTCCATTGTCCCCTGTTCGATAGCTGCCACTCTTTTTTCCATGCCACATACGTTCGCGACCTGGCGGATTTCTTTTTATCGCTCTTTGTGCAGTCGTCGCTTGTTCTAACTCGGTACAGTTCCTCTCTCTCTCTCGCACCATAAGCTCTATTGGTACTATGCCAGCGATTACAAGTGGGCATTAATTTGTCTAATGCAGCGGTTTTGAGCGCTTTATCTGCGATTGCGATGATGTGGTTTTTAAATGATAGACATTTGTCGATCGTTACACACAGGTATTTAGTTGATTCTTTCGGGACTATCTTTTCTCCCTTTACAAGGAAAGTAATGGGACCGATTTTTCTGAATCCGGTTAGCAGCACTACCTCTGTCTTTTCGGGAGCCAATTCTAGTCACTTTCCTTTCATCCTATTACCAACTTGATCTATAGCTGTATTTTCTCTAAGCATTATTCTCCTTTCTGTTTTCTTAGTCACTTCCAGAGCCAGGTCGTGAGCAAAGCCCACGATCTCCACTGCCTCCGGCAGTTTGAGTCTGAGGACTACATTGTACAGAATGTTCCACAGTGTCGGGCCCAGAACCGAGCCCTGTGGAACATCACTGCTGACATCGCGCTCCTCTCTTGAATTCTCTGCTTGCAGAATGATTTTTCAATTTCTCAAATAGCTCCTGATTAATCGCAGTAGATACGGTGGAATGCCCTTTCTTGACAGTTCCTCCAAGATGTTTTGCCATGATGCAGAATTAAAGGCATTTCTAACTTCTAGTGTGATAAATGCACATAGCTTTTTCGTTCTTTGTGAGCCTTCTTGCGCTATATGTTATAGGTTTACTTTATTCTTTCTTATACTGTATAGTATAAAATGTCGTGTATAGTCTATTGATCGTTTCAGTGTACGTCCAAGGGATGTATAGAGTATGTTCGGTGATCCTTATAGTGAAACGAGATAACGATATAGTTCGGTGAACACTATTTATAAAGGGAAAAAAAATCAAGGCAAAGTTTTTCATTTATGCAATGTTTATTATTATCATCATAATCAAGTTATATAAGAAGCGGATTTTGGCGCTGCTTTTGCGCGTTGGCAACACGAGCTGGAGCATACCTAAACCACTCTTTGAGTCTTGTCTCAATTTTGTCTCTCGTCATCGACGGGACATCTTTAATGGCAGCTAAATAATTGATGTTTGTAAGTGATTAAGAGGAATAGAGAGAGAGAGAGGGAAAGAAAGGATAAGCCAACTTAGAAAAAGATAGACATACCATACATAACTCCTACGAACTCCTAGGATATTATATATCCGTCCATAGGAATATAATATACGTCCAGTTAATGGACACATAATAACGTGTTAAAATAATCGAAAAAGGAAGTCCAATGAATGTACTAATTGTGACTCGTGCATATGGCTCTTATATGAACTATAATTGGATGTTTAATATATATTAAATTAATGTCCGTTATGGTCTTTTCGGTATAGACGTTTTCTGGATCAATGGATAATAAACGTACGTCCTTTGGACGTTTGGTTCTATCTGGGTACACATGTCATGTTGTGGATATGGAATCACTTGACAATCAATTATGTTATGGGAATTTCAATATTTTTATGTCTCAATTATCTAATGAATTAATTTATAATTGCTATAACACCTCACATTTCACCTAATTGAGGTAAATTATTATTTCAAAAATATATGTTAAGACCCCATAATATATGGAAACCTCAGCAATCATTTTTTGAGACCAGTTATTTTGACTGGTCGGCATATCTCACATTGTCAAATTGATGGTCAATCTAGTGTTGATATTATAATTATAATTAATCTAAATAATTACAAAATATTGAGATGTGTTATGAATAGGGTTGCTACCCCAGACCTGGGTCTCGCCCGGAGACGATAACTAAAAAAAAATTAATTATGAATTCAAAAAAATTGTCGCTCATGTCAAAATTAAGTTTTATGCGTAATTCTGCCTTTACCAATCCTGTTACGGTTCTGTCTGTCCAAGTATTTCCCATAATCGAAAAAATTCGTACCACATATGCGTTACTTGTAAGTTTTGGTAGTTCAGTGAAACTACCAGAGGAAAATATGTTCTATTTAATGTTTATCCATTTTTTAACAGTTGCACAAATCGAGTGATTTGGTGGAATGAATGATGTTTTTAAGAAGGCAGATATCATATAATTTATCGGCATCTAATTCTACATTTACGTATTTTGCAGCATCTATAAAATCTTGGTATTTGAAATATTTGTTCTAAAGATTAATTACTGAAAAATATTTGAATGGGCTGTTTTCAAAATTATAAAATTTTTCCAAGTAATCAATTGCGTTTCGGTACACCTTTTTCGCTACAGACACAATTTTTTTTTCATAGGTACTTAGAAAATCTAAACTTGTATTCACTTTACTACTGAAAAATTGATCTTCAAGCTGTTTTATTTTCTGATTCATAGTCAAGTCCAATAAAGTGATGCACAAAATGAATATAACATTCGGCTAAAGATAAACTGAACACCTAACTATCTTTATGGTCTCGAATCTCATATTTACTATCCTTCACGAATTTCAAAATGATTTTGTGCGTATCTTCTTCGCCCACTTGTACAAAATAAAATTTTATCGCTGACCAGGCATTAACAATTTTTTCTTTTTTGTTATCACGTGGCGAATAATATCGTCATATTTCAATTCCAAAAAATCAAAGCAATCTTTTAGTTCCTTAATTCTTTTAGAGCTATTAGAAAATTCAGCATATATTTTTAATATCAAGGTTTCAACATGGAGAAACAATGGCCTTACATGAATGCCTTACAGTGAACTGCATTATGAAGTACATTACAAACTTTTCAAAATTTTCGGATTAAGGTCCTATCCTATCCTCTTTGAAGCAGCCAGTACTGCGCCAATTTGTAGATGTTGGGTCATTGGAACGCCGACCGCGTTAGCTATTCCGTACGAGATACACGCGACACTGCATTTTACCCTTTCGCTGCTATAGACTGCTATAGCAGTTCAATTGATTTGACGCACAGGTGCTATGGACTGTTATAGTAGTCTAATTGATTTGACGGCCAGATGCTATGGACTGCTATAGCAGTCTACCGACTTCATGATTTCAGTGTGGCTTTTTTAAACATAACAAAGAGATTAATAAATATATAGACTCTCATTGGAGCTTTGCGTTACCCTGGGTGAAAGATTCGGGACTAAGATTTATTTTTTTTAATCAACAAAAAGATTTGATTCGAATAAAGATTTTGGTTTTTGAAAATTTGGAAATATTTGCAAATTATTTTGACGTTTTCGTCCAATTTTGACATAAAACAAAAGAATTTTGCAAGGTTTTTCCACTCAAAACAACAAAAAAAAAACAATATTTGGTTTGAATAAAGGTTTTGGTTGTTGAAAATTTGGCTATTTTGTTGAATATTTGCCAATTATTTTGACATTTTCGTAAAAATTTGACATAAAACAAAAGAATTTTGCAAAGATTGTCTACTCAAATCAACAAATAACAAGAATTTATTGAAATAAAGATTTTGATTTTTTTTAATTTGGCAATATTTGCAAATTATATTGACGTTTTCGTCCAATTTTGACACAAAACAAAAGAATTTTGCCCGATTTGACCACTCAAATCCACAAAAAAACAAGATTTGATTCGAATAAAAATTTTTGTTTTTGAAAATTTTGGCAATACTTGCCAATTATTTTGACATTTTCGTCCAATTTTGACATGAAACAGAAGATTTTCCCAAAGGTTGTCCACTCAATTCAACAAATAACAAGATTTTATTGAAATTAAGATTTTGGTTTTTGAAAATTTCGTAATATTTGCAAATTATATTGACGTTTTCGTCCAATTTTGACACAAAACAAAAGAATGTTGCAAGGTTCGTCCATTCAAATTAACAAAAAAAAATTTTGCTTCAAATAAAGATTTTGGAATTTAAAAAATATTTGCAAATTATTTTGAGGTTTTCGTCCAATTTTGACACAAAACAAAAGTATTTTGCGAGGTTTGTCCACTCAAATCGACAAAAAAACAAGATTTGATTCGAATAAAAATTTTGGTTTTGAAAATTTTTGCAATACTTGCCAATTGTTTTAACATTTTCGTCCAGTTGTGACATAAAACAGAAGATTTTCGCAAGGGTTGTCCACTCAATTCAACAAATAACAAGATTTTATTGAAATAAAGATTTTGGTTTTAGAAAATTTGGCAATATTTGCAAATTATATTGACATTTTCGTCCAATTTTGACACAAAACAAAAGAATTTTGCAAGGTTTGTGCACTCAAATCAACAAAAAAATAAGATTTGATTCGAATAAAAATTTTGATTTTTGAAAATTTGGCAATATTTGCCAATTATTTTGACATTTTCGTCCAATTTTGACACAAAACAGAAGATTTTTGTAAAATTTGTCCACTCAAATCGACAAAAAAACAAGATTTGATTCAAATAAAAATTTTGATTTTTGAAAATTTGGCAAAAATTGCAAATTATTATGACGTTTTCGTCCAATTTTGACACAAAACAAAATAATGTTGCAAGGTTCGTCCATTCAAATTAACAAAAAAAAAACAAATTTTGCTTCAAATACAGATTTTGGAATTTGAAAATTTGGCAATATTTGCAAATTAGTTTTGCCAAAAGGTTTGCCCACTGAAATCAACAAAAAAACAAGTTTGACAACAAATTTGATTCGAATAAAAATGTTAGTTTTTAAAAATTTGGTAATAATTGCCAATTATTTTGACATTTTCGTCCTATTTTGACATAAAACAGAAGATTTTTGTAAAATTTGTCCACTCAAATCGACAAAAAAACAAGATTTGATTCGAAAAAAAAAGTTGGTTTTTGAAAATTTGGCAGTTTGCAAATTATTTTGACGTTTTCGTCCAATTTTGACACAAAACAAAAGAATGTTGCAAGGTTCGTCCATTCAAATTAACAAAAAAAAAACAAATTTTGCTTCAAATACAGATTTTGGAATTTAAAAAATATTTGCAAATTATTTTGAGGTTTTCGTCCAATTTTGACACAAAACAAAAGTATTTTGCAAGGTTTGTCCACTCAAATCGACAAAAAACAAGATTTGATTCGAATAAAAATTTTGGTTTTTGAATATTTGGAAATACTTGCCAATTATTTTAACATTTTCGTCCAGTTGTGACATAAAACAGAAGATTTTCGCAAAGGTTGTCCACTCAATTCAACAAATAACAAGATTTTATTGAAATAAAGATTTTGGTTTTTGAAAATTTGGCAATATTTGCAAATTATATTGACGTTTTCGTCCAATTTTGACACAAAACAAAAGGGCAAACTTTTGCAAGGTTTGCCCGCTCAAATCAACAAAAAAACAAAATTTGAATCGAATAAAAATTTTGATTTTTGAAAATTTGGCAATATTTCCCAATTATTTTGACATTTTCGTCCAATTTTGACATAAAACAGAAGATTTTTGTAAAATTTGTCCACTCAAATCGACAAAAAAACAAGATTTGATTCAAATAAAAATTTAGATTTTTGAAAATTTGGCAAAATTTACAAATTATTATGACGTTTTCGTCCAATTTTGACACAAAACAAAATAATGTTGCAAGGTACGTCCATTCAAATTAACAAAAAAAAACAAATTTTGCTTCAAATACAGATTTTGGAATTTGAAAATTTGGCAATATTTGCAAATTAATTTGAGGTTTTCGTCCAATTTTGACACAAAACAAAAGTATTTTGCAAGGTTTGTCCACTCAAATCAACAAAAAAACAATTTTTGTTTCAAATAGAGATTTTGGTTTTTGAAAATTTGGCAATATTTGCAATTATTTTGACGTTTTCGTCCAATTTTGACACAAAACAAAAGAATTTTTCATGGTTTATCCATTCAAATTAACAAAAAACAAATTTTGCTTCGAATAGAGATTTTCGTTTTTCAAAATTTGATATTATTTGCAAATTATTGCAAATTATTGCAAATAATACAAAGTACAAAAAGTATTCCGCACGGGCTATAATGTAATGATCAGAATATTGAGCACACAATCACATCAGTTCAAAAAAGTAATTCGCAGCGAAGAAGTTAATTTTGTGCATATTCAATTTTACTTACGTTGTCCGGAGAAATAATAGTTAAACCCGGAGACCTGAGATAACTCACTGAAATCCGGAGTCTCCGGGCCAAACCCGGAGAGGTGGCGACCCTAGTTAGGAATCAATAATGTTTCACTATGGGTATCATTTTTACTATGACAATCCAACATTCAATATTCTCCAATCGCATAACTCTAATCTGAAATTCTAAACCAATTAACAGTGATTACACTGACAATAAATTAGGCTCATCGGCAATTAATGCTGGTCCTGCAGTCAATTGTTGCGAAATTAAAATGCCATATGTGTTATAAATGTGTGATTGTTACAACGAAACAACATGAGTAGGTTTGGAAACTCAACATTGGCTGATGTCCAAATTTGACAAACTTGAATTTTTAAACCTTCTCATCTTTTTTCGTTGTACTCGTAGTAATCACACTCTTATACACACATTAACCACACAATTTTCCAACTCTCAATTTACGCGTTTAAGCATTTATTTTATATCTGTCTTGCTACATAAAAATTCATAATTGTGAGTAATTCTTTTTTGGATTGCTTAGCCCATTACAATTCTTGGTCGGACTGTTTTGGTCAGTTTAATTTGTAACTCGCGCTTACACGCAAAAGCTACTCATTAATTGTGTGACAAAAACTGCAAGAGTCCGAGCACTCGTTATATTGTTTTTGACAATCTAACTCATTAAATGGCTTTTATCAGATAGCCAATCTGAGATCGTAGACGAACCAAAAGTGATTATACTGGAAAGAAATTTGGCAATTAATGCTAGTCCTCCTCTCATAAATTTAGAAATCGAATTGCCATCCACATGTGTTATAAGAGTGTGATTATTAGAACGAAACAAGATGAGCAGGTTTTAAAATTCAACATCGGCCGATGTCGAAACTTTAGTTTCCACCTTCTCATCTTATTTCCTTGAAATAATTACACTCTCATAACACACAATATGCATACACTTTGCCAAGCAATTCGCGATTTTTGACGTATGTTATTTAATGTTTATGTTATTATGAGCGGACTGTTTTGGTAATTTTTCGAAAAGATTTTCGTCGTAAAAGCTACTCATTAACTGACAATGGTAAAAATGACCGGCAAGAGTCCGAATACTTGTATTCTGTTTGATAATTACCTATTTATAAAAATATTCAAAAATACTCCACAAAGCACGATTTTGGGCACGCTATTTTCAAAAAATGTGCAGAACTTTTCCAAGGCCATTGATTTTGTGAATAATGTTATTATTATTAGAAAGATAAATGCAAACAAGCTGCTCTAATCCGCATTTAGAAGTGACAATGTACACTCCACGGGCCTGTCTATCAGCTTTTACAAATGACCAGTGGCCAAACATTTACCACCGGTTTCCTTTCCTTATGCCACAACTTCACCTAAACCAGTTTCGTTCACATGAAACACAATTCCAAATTTAAACAAATAAGAATAAATAGACAGCACTAGTCAGACCAATAGAAATAGGCAAATATAGATATAATAAAGGCTAGAACAAGGCTAGACCGAAAGAATAAATAAGGTATCTAGTAACTAGTCTTTCTATATTTAGTTCATGTTTTCCCTAAAGAGGAAAATTATTCACTGGGAAGAAAAGTCAAACTACACATTGCTAAACAAGCACTAGAATGTCTATTAGCATTAGTATAAAGTCTATTGTCTTATAATATGAGTATAGATTATTGTTATCTATTATATCTATGAATTTAGTGATTCTTGTCTGACCTTTCTTTATCTGTAGGGTATCTATCCCAAAATCCTAATTATTTTTTTAAGGGATTAAAAATGAAACCAAATCAAATGTATATTTGCTTTGTTAACTTTGTAACTGCAATCTAAAATTAATAGCGAAGATTAAATTTCTTTGTCTATTTGTTACATATGAAATACTTGTTAAATTGTCTTATACTTCGTGTTTTAATAAACTGTTTAATAAATTGGAACTTAAAAAAAAATATTTCAAAAGTTTGAATTTCACGTTCAGTTTACAAGATACACTTACGTAACGAATTGAAACGAAACCGATTCTAATCCTCATTAAAATAATCTTTGATTAGAACTTTTTTAAGTATTTTCCTTCTCAGTTTCTAGTTCGGCTAATAAGCCTTTACAAGTTACTAATTAACTTGGATAAAGAAATTTGATTCATCTTAAATATATTAATCTTAATTTCTTATAAGAAACCGTTTATTTTCTTTGTTTATTTAAATTTACGTAGTATTTGAAAGTAATATCCAATTATTTGTTTTTCTGAGGGAAACAAATGTTCCATTACTTCTTTACCGATAACTTAAAATTTGAAAACAAAACACAGAAAACTAGTGACAAGAATAGACAGATAAAACTAGACAAACAAGATTAGACAAAGAAAACTAGTAAAGCAAAAAACTAGTAAGGCAAGTCTAGACAGACAAAACTAGAGTGGAATGACAAGATAGAATGAAAATATTTAGTAGATATATTTAATAGTATATAATATAATGTATTTGTAAAATGGCTTGGGTGGCTGCTAACGGACTAGGGAACGTATGGAAGGAGTGATTAAGCAATAACTTTGAAGCAACAATGGTAGTGCGGAAGGCATGTGTGAGAAGTATCTTTTTGTATGGAGCGGAAGTGCGGAGAGTGAAAGAGGAAGGGTGAGTCCAGCTACAGTTACAGAAATGGCCCTGAATTTAGATAGCACTACGCCGGCATACATCGTGCTGCAAGAAACAAATATGCGGAAAGTGTTTTCGCAGGCAGCTAGGAGGGTCGTTAAGTTTGAAAGGAAAGTGTATGGAATGGGTAATGAAAGGATTGTAAAAGAAGTGCTGAGAGTGGTAAGAATGGAAGGTTTGGGTATAAATAAGGGCACAAAATGGGGGAGCGAAAGAAAGAAGCTGTATGAAAGCTGTGGCTGGGCATATGAGGAAATCGAGAGAATGTTTGGGAATGGAAGGAAGGTGGAAGGTGGATTGGTGCTCGAGGTGTTGTTTCAAGGTTAGCCGAGGTGGAGCTGCAGTGTCGTCAGAGGAAGATTGAGTGGAGTAAGTTCCTCCCAGAATACAAGAGAATACAAGTGTTCCAAAGACTTCCGTTGTACCTCAAAGGAGTTAGGCTGCCGCAGGCATTGATTGTACGACACAGGTGCGGGTCAGAAGAAAAAGGCAAGAGGTACTGGATGGACACTCGCTTTAAGGTGTGCGGCATATGTGGGGAAGCTAGTGACATGTGGGCACATTGGGCACAAAACTGTGATGGATGTCAGTGGAGCAGTGAGGAGAGACCGGTGGTAGACGACCGGGTTTCGCATGAGGGAAGACGGAGCCGGTTGGTCCTTGATGAGAAGGGTGATACAGTTCAAAAAAAAGAAAAATAGATAGTCAGGTGAATTTTTGTTTTTGTCGTTGTGAATAGAGTGCGAGGAATTGCTATTTTTGGTTGCTTTATATTTATTTTTGTTTTGTTTGTTTGTTTTTTTTTTCTTTTGCCTTAGCTCTTAAATTTTACCTCGGTGTTAAAAAGGATTAATTATTTGTTTAACTATGAATGTAGCAGTTTTGTTTCTTTGTTAGGTTAAAAATTATGTAATTACGTATACCAATAAAAGGATTAATATACTACTACTATTTAATAGAAAAATAATAGTACAATTTAATATTCCTCACAATGGATGCTAAGAAGACTATTGAACAACAGAATAGACACACAGGACTACAGAAATACTGACAGGCTGACAAGGAAAGAGCAACAAGTTTAGACAGACAAGACTAACTTGATAATATTGTATAAACAAAACTGGACGGTTATGACTTTGGCTTATACACAAGTCTATGTGTACGAAACTTGTGGCGATAAAGCTTCATAATTAGGAGGTGGCGGTCAGTTTTAGGACCTTAGGGGTTTTTATCAGCAAAAGGATTAGAGTCGCGTGTGTCGAGACCGCCGTCGGATCTCACCTGCCCAGAATAACGAGACACATACAAATCGTGCGCTCTACAAAGAGGGGGATTAGTTCTGGTGACAAAACGTCGGAAACCGAAATTATATGGCATTTAAATAACCACCCTTACAATTTAAGCAAAACCCTCCAACAGTAACTACTTGACAAGACAAAACTGACATTATATAATATAGGAAAAACGCTGCTATCCCGTTTTAATTAGTTGGATCTTTGACACGATCGTTAATAATATTTGAACATTATGTTATGGCAAGGTTGTACTGGAATCGCAAGAAATTATTAAGTGACCATACGAGATATTAAATTTACGATCGATTGTTTTGCTCGAGTTAGTTTATAAGCTCTGTGTGTTATCGTTTCGCCATTAAATTATTAGGTTAAACAATTTAAGTGGGCATGAAAGAATAATTTTACGTCGGCCGCTGCGATGTAAAGAAACTAACGACAGGGAAAAAATACTTGGAGATTCATACGAAGTAATAAAAACCCATAAACTGAACAATTACGATGTACGTCGACGGCGGCAGTGCTTTTTTACCATTACTTGTTTTATTAAACGCTAAACTAGAAACTATTAATATTAATCGTAAACGATGGTTTTACGAGAGATAAAAAAGCAATTACAGGTTTTTTTTTCTAATTAATAATAAAACTGTTTATAAAACAACATTAAATCATAAAATCCACGGTAAATACATAAAACATAGCTAAATAGCTTTTCGTTAAACTTTATTACATTCAATATCTTACTTGGTTTTACAAAAATTGGTAATCATTGTAGTAACAACTTGCCTAGAATAACATTCTTAATAAAAAATCGTTCACGGCCGGGAGGAACGACTAAACCAACAAGACAAAACATTGAGGGAAAGACACGGAAAAAAAATTGCCTCATCGAAAGCACCCATAACCAGTGAGTTGAAACACCCATAACCAGTGAGCGCCTGTGTAAGGTGGTAACTCATATGTCCGTGTGACCTTTCGCACCATGCTGTTACGTTAGGGATAAGTCTGTGTGTTCACCTTCCACTAGTTGCCATCCCATTTTGTCTGCCATCGGTCCATGAGTCTCTTACGTGCTCTCTCCTTAGCGGCTGCTCTCTCATGTTTTACTTCCTTTGTTGCCCTGTGATGTTGCAGGTCTTCGTAGACTTCTTGTTTCTCGCGAATCAGTAAGTCTTTTGGGGGGCGTGCTTGCAAGTACCAGCGCCGCGGCCTCCGAAACCGTTCTGTAGGCAGAAATTACTCTTAGAGCACTTCTTCTCTGTACTTCTGTAAGTTTTTTTCTCGCTCCAACCTTTTTCGTTACGCCCGTCCATATTTCCGCCGCGTAGAGAATTTTTGAGTGTACCACATTGTTGAGAAGTTTCCGTTTTAATTTCCATGTCGAGTCTTGTCTGTTGAGTCTTGTCTGTACACTCTTATCTGTCTAATCTTGTCATCTGTCTAGTCTTGTCAGCCTAGTCTAGTCTGTCTGCCCTTGTCTGTATAGTCTTGTCTGCTTAGTTTGTCCCTCTAGTGTTGTCTGCCTTGTATCATCTTTTTGTTTTTCTCGGGAGGAGGGTAAATGCATTAGTGCCTTTGGGGCCTTTGTTCCCGTGTAGTTTAGGGCTCTGATCGAGTTATTGGTGACCAGCA
The DNA here is from genome assembly GCA_944588485.1 of Phosphuga atrata. Classification (NCBI taxonomy): domain Eukaryota; kingdom Metazoa; phylum Arthropoda; class Insecta; order Coleoptera; family Silphidae; genus Phosphuga; species Phosphuga atrata. The sequence continues at coordinate 32,939,113 of OX155896.1, read as the reverse complement.
TACCCACTAGAACCTCTCCTCAGGTTCTTCACTTCACTCGACCCGGAATCCCGTGGTGCTTCATTGGTCTATTTACTTCCTTGTTCTTATTGTCCTTTCCTTATCTCTTTATCGTCTTTCGTCTTTCGTCTTCTGTTTCATTAGTGACGTTGTCGCGTGAGTAATTCCAGGAAGCACCGCAAAAAGGAAGTAATGACGAAGTTCCTCGAGATAAACCTAGGGAGAGGCCGCAAACACAGAATTTTATGCTACAAGCTGTTGCGGGAAAAAAAAATGCAAATGTGCTAAATTTCTGCGAGCAGTATAAATATCTGGATACAGGCTCGTTGTTTTAGGATGAGACGAGTAGAACTGCCATCGCCGCGCGCCGTGCGGAATCGCAACCTACGAATCAGGGGTATCAGTAAGCAGACATCCAACTTTGTATGGATCGATATGGAAGGTTTAAGAGTATACAGCGGCTATATCTCAATGAATCCTGATCAAGAATATTTTAAGGCTTTAACGAGGGAATCTCTTGCACGTTCCGAAGGAGAAATACCGGTTCGGTTATCGATGTTATGATGGCTTCGCAAGGCATTGGGTAGGAAGTTGGGGAGTACCACCAGTATTTGGAATTTACCATGGAATCGAACTCCCAGAGACAACAAAGAGGCAGCACCATTAAGCTAGGACTAGACAGCACTCATTGTTAGTTGAGAGCGACGTTGGAAGTAACAAAGCTGCTGCTGAGTTTTAAGAACTTTCAGAGATATATGAAGTATCGGCTTGTAGAATATGCGGTCCAAACCATTACGAAAACGTGCGATGCTTCCATACCAAAATGCAAATAGGCCTTAAATGCAAAAAGCAGTTTACTGGTAGAACGCTGGAATGGACAATCTGAGGAAAGAGTACCTTACGGCACGTACGGCTGCCAATGCCGCAGACGGCGGCGACGAAATGCAACAGACAGGATGGTCCACAGGAAGTGGACCCTAGTCTTATATGTCTAGTCTTGTCTGTCTAGTCTTGTATGTATAGTCTTGTCTGTCTAGTCTTGTCTGTCTGTCCTCCTAGGTAGTGTAGTTGATAACATAAGCGCCTTTCAATGTGGGAGACCCTGGTTCGAATCCTGGTCGGGGAGGCGAGAACTACAGGTTTTCACGGGTTTTCACTAACCGTCCGGGCTGCCCACCCTGAATTAATGCAAAATATGCCACACCGGGGTGGCGTATACTAAAAGCCAAAGTGGAAAAAGTCTTGTGTGTCTAGTTTTGTCTGTCTAGTCTTGTCTATCTGGTTTTGTCTGACTAGTCTCGTCTGACTAGTCCTGTCTGTCTAATATTGTCTATCTAGTCGTGTCTGTCTAGTCTTGTCTGTCTAGTCTTGTGCGTCTAGTCTTGTGCGTCTAGTCTTGTCTGTCTAGTTATGTGTGTCTAATCTTGTCTGTCTAGTTTTGTCTCTCTTGGCTTGAATGTCTAGTCTTGTCTGCCTTGTCTTGTCCGTCTAGCCTTGTCTGTTTCATCTTGTTTGGTCTAGTCTTGTCTGTATAGTTTTGTCTGTCTAGTCTTGTCTGTATAGTGATGTATGTCTAGTCTTGTCTGTCTTGTCTTGTCTGTCTAGTCTTGACTATCTAGTCTTGCCTCTCTAGTCTTGTCTTCTAGCCTTGTCTGTCTAGTCTTGCCTGTCTTGTCTTGTCTGTGTAGTCTTGTCTGTTTTGTATTGTCTGTCTAATCTTGTCTTTCTAGTCTTGATTTTCTGGTGTTGTCTGTGTAGTTTGTTCTCATACAGAGAGAATTGTTTCAACGTTTTTACCCAAAAATAAACGGAAACCAAGACAACGCGAAATCGAAAGACAAGCTGTATTAGATTCCGTTACTCTTAAAAACTTATCGTGGGAGGGTGGATTTAAGGACCGGAACAATGAGTTTTTTATATCAAATTTGAACTCTTTTTTAAGTTTTATGCAATTTAAAATTAATTAATATAGAACTTCAGTTGAAAATATTTTTCGAACATTAAATGCTCAGAACGTTAAAAAAACACGTAGAAATACAATTGTAACGAACAAATATTAGGAAATAGCAAAACTATATAATTCCATTATCAACCCAAAGAAAATAAAATAGACGTAGAAAAGTAGACGGAGAATAAAACTATTATAATAAAACACACAAAAAAAACAGTATAACATATAAACTTTGAAGTAAATTTAACTAACCGATATTTCCTATCCATGGCTTTAGCACGACACACAGCGCGCACACAACCACAAACCAAAACGTTCCACTTTAACACATTCAATAAAGTTTTAATTGCACCGACAAACCGCAACAAATCACTTTGCAAACACTACTGAACTGAATCTGCCGCTTCGATATTTAACACACTGTGTTGATAGTTATTCTATCGTAAATTAAACCTGACCTTTGCAACTCTATTACAGACTCGTCGATACACTTTAGTAATATTTTACCTAATAAGCATAATAACAAATCTAGTTTGTTTCAACAAACATAAAAAAAACATAAAAAATATATTTGTTTGCAGTACTTTTTTATAAGACAGAAAATTTTTAAATTTGATTTATAAAATTTGATCGTAATTTCTTTGTCAAATAGATATATTGATCGTAGAAACTCAAGATGATTAGATTCAAACAAAATAAATTAATAAAACCCTCGAAAAAAATTATTTAAAAAAGCACGTCAGTGCACTAAATTTATATTTTCCAATTATTATACAAGGCAGACAAGACTAGATGGACAAAACTATACAGGCACGGTTAAACAACTAAAATAAGATAGGGAAGGGATAATACCAGAAAGGCAAGAATAGACTGGCAAGGCTACACGTATATATATATATATATATATATATATATATATATATATATATATATATATATATATATATTGACAGAACCACATAGATAAGACTAGAGAGACAAGACCGAACAGACAAGACTAGTAAAAAAAGACTGGACAGGTGAAACTATATAGTCAAAACTAGGAAAACTAGACTAGAGGGACAAAAATTGACAGGAAAGGCAAGACCGGAGAGATCAGACTATATAGACATTGTGTAGGTGACAACATACCCGCCTCGCAATGCGGGAGACCCGGGTTCGATTCCTGGTCGGGGAGGCGACAACTAGGGCGGTTTTCACTAACCATCCCTGCTGCCCACCTTACATGAATGCAAACAAATGCGATACCGGGGTGGCGCATACTTTAAATTTTTTTTTTTAATTATTATTGTGGTTTTGGGGAAGCTCTACCAGCTAGAGTGTGAGGTTTTCACTCACTAAACCCCCTTTCCACTTGGCTTCTCTATGCTCCACCAGGGTATCGCTTGCGCATGCCTTCAGGGTGGGCAGCCCGGACGGTTAGTGCCGCCCTAGTTTGATGAGAGTTATCTATTATCTTCGCTCAATTTGAGTGAACTAGTCCTTCTACTAAGACTCTCGTCTATTGTTCTTTTCCCTAGGTTAGAGGTTTAGTTCTGCATCGACTTCGATGTTTGCCGCAAGCTGCGCTTTCCACGCTCTTTCGGCCTCTTCTTTCCTCGTCATTATTTCCATGGTATATGCTTTTATCGCCTCCCAGTCGTCTTCATTTCGCATGACTTGTGTTAGATTTCCTACCTAAGCACTATCCTAAGCACTATGCCACCGAGTTTCACCTGAACAGTGGACCTCTCGATTTCCGTCGCTGGACACTGGAAAATATTGTGCTCTGCTTCATCCGGACTTTGGCCACATAAAAATCACTCTAGATTGTTCCTTTTTTTGAACCTCTCTAGGTAGGAATTGAAGCATCCGTGGCCCGTGAGCGTTTGGGTAATACGGTATCCCATTTGCCATCGTCCTGACGTATCTGTCTCACACTGGGTCTGCCATCTCTCGATGAGTCGTTGGCGCGCTCTAACCTTGGCACCTTCTTTGGCCTGCTCCTTTTCTTCTTTCCTTGCGTACTGACTTAGTTCGTCGTAGATCTCCTATCTTTCTCGAATCAGTAGATCAATTGGCAGTGTACTCGCTAGAACGAGTGCGGCCGCCTCAGATACGGTTCTGTACCCAGAAATTAGTCGTAATACACTGCGCCGCTGTACCGAGGCAAGCCTCCGCTTTGCCCCGATCTTTTCTGCCGCCGCTGCCCATATTTCCGCGCCGTAGAGTATCTGTGCGTGTATCACGTTATTTATCAGTCTTCTTTTTGCCACACAAGGCCCTCCAACGTTTGGCATGAGCCTTGCAAGGCTTGCCGCTGTTGCTGCTGCCTTCTCGGTTATCTTGGTGACATGTTCTACATACTGAAGTCCGCTGTCAATCTGTACCCCGAGGTATCTCACCGCCTTTGCCCATGGTACTTCCTGCCCTTCCAGAGTGAGAGTCGGTGGAACAAACATCCTCTTATCTGTTACCAGTACTGCTTCCGTCTTATGTACTGCTAGTTGCAGTCCGTTTACCTTCATCCAGTTGCTGGCACGTCGGAGACACTCATTTGTTGCTGCCTCGAGTGTGGTAGGAATTCTCGCTGTTACTACTACTGCCACGCCATCAGCGAAGCCAACGAAGGTCGCGTCTTTTGGTAGTCTCAGGTTCAGTAGATCGTCATACATGATGTTCCACAGAAAGGGCCCAAGGACCGATCCCTGCGGAAACCCTGCAGTCACCTCATACTCAACCTGGCCGTCTTCCGTGTCGTAGACAAGGATTCTGTTACTCAAGTAACTGCTTATTATTTTCCTTAGGTACTCCGGTACTCGTCTCTGCACTAAGGCGTTTAGGATCGCATCCCACCGCGCCGAGTTGAAGGTATTCTTGATGTCGAGCGTCACAAGTGCACAAAAGCCCTTTGTCTTCCAGCTCCCCTGTTTGGACTTCCTGGCCGTCTCGATCACACTCGCAATAGCGTCGACCGTTGACTTCCCTTTCCTAAAACCGTATTGCCGCTAGAACATGCCCCCGTTTTCGTCGATATGTTTTTCTAGTCTTTGGAGCATCAGTCTCTCCAGTAACTTCCCCATGTTGTCAAGGAGGCAGATCGGTCGGTATGAGGATGGTTCTTCCAGAGGCTTATTCCCTTTTCGTAAGAGGACCAGTTTCTGTCTTTTCCATCGTTCATGGATCACAAGAGTTCCGGCCATGTCTCTATCACCGCCGTCAGGATCTCGTTTGGGATGTTATCCGGTCCTGATGCCTTCTCGGACTGGAGCCGTTTTTTTCCCTCTTGTAGCTCTCCTATTGTAAAATCTTCGATGGCTTCCTGGATCTGTATGGGTTAAATTTCCCTTTGCTGTTGAGTAGGGAACAGGGTAGCAACTATCTCTCTCATCCTCTCTGGATGTGATAGTCCCGAGATGGGCTGTCTACCTCCTAGTTTCTTGGTAACTATGCGGTATGGCAACCCCCACGGGTCGGCTTCGATTAAGCGTAGGAGCAGCTCCCAACTTCTCCTTTTACTGCTCTTAATAGCAAGGCGTAGTTTTTTCCTTACTGTTATATAGGGTGGCGCATACTAAAAGCCAAAGTGGAATAGGGGGTTTAGTGAGAGATTACCCCAAAACCACTTTTAAATAAACAATAGACAGACAAGACCAGAAAGATTTGACTAAACAGACAAGACCAGACAGATCAGACTAGACCGACAAGTGTGGAGAGGCAAGACTAGATAGGCAAGACTAGATAGACAAGACTAGAAAAACAAAACTAGACAAACAAGACTAGATAGACAAGACTAAAAAACAAGACTAGGAACACAAAACTAGATGGACAAAACGAGACAAGGGCACAGACAAGACTAGACATGCTATACAGGTAAGACAAGAATAGACAGACAAGACTCGAGATACAAGACTAAAAAGGCAGGACTAGACAGACAACACTAAACGGACAAGATTGCGATAATCCGATTATATGTTTAATTGAAGTGTTAAGCTAATGACTTAAATTGATATTCTAATCTCTTTAGTCCTAACTTACTAATCTGTGAAGAAATATCCTGCGAGTCCTATTTAATGAATTGATTTTTGTAAAAGAACTTTTAAATAAGCTATCTATTGAATTTGATTGAAAAGTTCTATTTGTTGCATCTGCTGAATTCTTAATGATCCGATGGTAGACACTGTCGAAAAATCGACGCTAATTGCAAATATTTCATGACCTGGTAATTTTTCATAATAATGGAGAATGGAGTTTTTCTTTTTAATTTGGGCCAGGAAAATCACAAAGAGAAAAACTACTTTTCTTCATTTTTAACATTCTAAATATATTCATTTCACGTTTGACGTTATCTTGTCTCCTTTGACCTAAAGACCTAGTATTCTTTGTTTATGTTTTGTTCATCATTTTTAATCTACTATTACTACTCTACTACTCGCAATCCGTAGAGTAGGTACGCTGGTTAGACAGGACTAGTAGACGAGATATTTTAAATATAGTAAAGTAATTTCTTCATTTTAATGGTTGGATCCGTTAACTTTGAATGAATCTTCTTCAATTACCTGAAAAATGCCGAAAAAAGTTATGAAAAAAGTTTATGAAATCTAGAGAAGACTAAGAAAAGGAAAAATAGAATTTTTAGTCCAGCTAAGGTCTGGAATGTTTGATAAAATTTTGATGACAAAATACCAACAGCAGACAAGCTACAAGTACCACAAACCCCCCAAAGTAAATAAATTTGTAATTCAATTGAATATATTTCAGAAAAAAAAAACAAATATAAATATTTATCTCCCTTTTTTGCGATTTAGCTCAACTTCTAGCAACTATATTATAACGATAATGCATCTGCTAGCAAACATATTATTGCAATTTCTTTTCTGACAATGAAATGTTACAATTATCGGAAATTATAAAAGCAATCGACGAAAGTCGTTTCCATAAAAATTCTTATCGACAGTAATTATTGTTTGTCATTGACGCATAATAACATTTCATTTTCTTCTATTCATATATATATATATATATATATATATATATATATATATATATATATATATTCAAAAATGAAAAGGATATACGGCCAAGATAGATTAAATTATAGACAATAGTCAAATTATTATTTCTCTCAAAACAAGCAAAGATTTCTAGATATACATGTCTGGATATGCCAGGCAAAGCTAGAAAGATATAACTGGACAGAGAAAACGAGACAAATAAAGCTAAATACATTTGAATACACAGAAAAGACTAGACACACAAGACTATACACCGAAGACTGGACAGAAATGACTAGACAGGCAAGGCTAGATGGACAAAATTAGACAAAGAGAACTAGAAAGCTAAGACTCCTCCTCCTAAGAAAAATAAGACAAACATCAGCAGACAGCCGAAACTAGACAGGCAAGACTAAAGAAACAAGACTCGACTTACAAGATAATATAGTTCAGAATAGATAGAGAAGAGTCGACCGACAATACTAGATAAATAATGAAACTCATACAAAAATGTATATTAAATTAGATATGCTAAATTATACTAACGAGAATCGACATACGAGACTAGATTTCCAATAGACAAAAATTACAAATCATACAAAACTGGACAAGACTTAACACACAACATGCAAAACTAGTTTACTTATTTGTATTTTGAATAATAAATCCGTATAACCCTATAACTCGAACTTGATGACTATTAATATGTACTCTAGAATATGGGGCTAATATCTCAGGCTTAAAAGAATTCTTTTAAATTAACTGGGTTTGAAAACAAGGGTCCAGCAAGCTTCCACAGATGAGTCTAGACTACAGAAAAGAACTAGTCGAAGCAGAAGCAGTAGAAGAATTTTGAAATGGCTGGATATATAAAACTTTAATTGAGTGGCTCTTATAGTCTTATACATGTTTAATATGTATAGTATTAGAAACATCATATGCCTTCATTAAATTTGTATTTGTTTTATGAGTAATAAATTGGAGAATATGTTTTCAAAATAAATAGTGTAATTACTGTATTTACGAATCGACAGAAGCTTATAATAATTATTGGCTTTTATAGAAACAATCAATCTTCAATTGTAATTTTCATATCAATTTTTATTGACTTTTTTCAATTTTAATCGAGGCTATTAATTATTTTTCATTTACTCATGGATAATTTATTGCATATATTTATTTCTTCAATGTTTTTATACGTCAGTATTAATGTCTCAATAGTCTTGTCTAGTTCTATCCATCAATTCCTTTCATTTTCATTTCTGTCTAATCGTCATTGTCTACCCTAAGATCGCTACTCATTTGAATACAATAAACATTGTTTGCACATTCTCCCTATTTGCTTGTTTTTTTTTCTTGATTGAATTGTTGGAACAGAATTTTCAAACGGACAGACGTTGCATGTGCAAGCGCTGCGTGTTTGACTCGCTAGAAAATATCTAGTTATGCCATTAATATTTTCAGTGACCATGTAAAACATGCAGGAGATATCACATCATCAAGATAATCTGCACTGAAGAAACCAACACGAAACGACACGATTATTATCAAATTTCTAAATAGATTTCCAATCAATTAATAATACTAGAGTACATACGACTATCAAATTAATCTAGCAATACCTTTGCATATTTTATTGAAATTTATGTTCCTTTATATTTCCAATACTTCCAATAAAACCATCTTAGGTTTTTTCTATTTTCTGAATTAATGGGTGTCGTCTGTTCTTATTACTTATAACATATAAGGGTAGAGTAAAAGATTCCAAATGAACTGTCACCAACTATATATGGAATTTCAAAATGGTAAAACTATATTATTAGACAGAATAAATTCTCATAAGAAAATTACGAGTTCACCCCATTTCCAGTTTTATTCCATTTTTAAATTAAATTGTACAGGTGAAGATAACTAGCTACTTCTTTGTAGAAACTAGTTCTGCTACGGATACAACTAATTAATTCATTTATATACGGGCTTTAGCGCTTAAATAAAACAGAAATGGACACAATATAACAAATATCGCAGTGAGTGGCTGTTGTATAAAACTAGTTATGACTAAATAGAAATTCGGTTTTGCTTTTACACAACTCTAATGGCAATTAAGCTTGAAAGATATAATGAGTGCTGTGTTCTTCCTTTAGCTTGTATGAAAAAGGAAGCTACGTCGTAGCAGATTTCTCTTTCTCAAGAAGTTTTCTCTATTGTCGGTTGTCTGTTCTGTTAGCTTTAACATCTTGATTTTTATTTCAAATAAAATATTTGTTATATAAAGTTGCTTCAAGTAACAAAAAAAATGAAATGAAGGATATAAAGAATATAAGAGGAATTTTGTAAAAAAAATAAGTGAACACAACGCTAGTCAGACAATTCTAAAATCTTGTCTGTCAAGTGTTGTGTATATCTATTTAGTATTTTTGGTCTCATTTCTTGCTTGACTGGTTTTGTCTCATAATGTGTCTCCTCTTGTAGTCCAGTCCTGTCTATCTAGTCTAGTCTGCTTTATATTTAGCATTGCTGTATACTTATCGTGACCATTCGTACTGCATTATTTAGCTATATATATATATATATATATATATATATATATATATATATATAAATATATATATATATATATATATATATATATATATATATACTGTATTTTTTGAGAATGAAAACAAACTGAAAATGTACTAATGTGTGTTGTACTATATGTTGTCTAGGAATAGCGGTCGCGTACCTACATACGATTTCAATGATGTATTTTAGAATATGCTGTTAGTTTTAGAATTCAAACTGAACCTTCTATAGGCGACGGTAGTTAAACCGTAAGGCAATGTAGATAAAGTAACATTTGACTACTGGTATTTATATCTAGTGGAAACAGCTTGTCGCCGTCCGTTTCTGGCCATCTATTCCCCGAGACTATGGAGTGTCAATCAAGGAATTGACAGCAAGAACGCCCACCGCAGACGTTTAACACGCGAAACAATAGATCACGCCAGAAGCCCAGCAACTTGGCATTCGCTTCACACATATTACCTGCTCTCGACGATTCACACTCGAAAAATAACAAAAAGAGGAAGAAAAATAAACCACATATTTATGAAAAAATCCATTGCGGCTCTAAGAGAAATAAAAGGGGCAACGACGTCAAGTTGATTAATGGAAATAATGGATCCGGCCAGTCTTCGGCTTGTTAGCGAAATCGAAGAAATGATGAGTATGGCGTTGGGGGGCGCAGTCGGTGCTAATTAAAATTAAATATGGCCGTGGAAAATGTGTTTCCATTTAGAATTATTGATGTAATTTTTCAGTGTAATGAGTTTCGAACGCGTAATCAGGCCGGATGATCGGCCGGCTACCGGGGACTGATCGACGCAACACAGTCCAAGGAACATCTGCAACGTTGAAGAACTTGATCGCTTTGTAAAATGTCAGAAAACCGCATAGCGGACTGCATTACATCAAATTATCTGTTGGTTATATTATAAAAAGGAACGGTGCGTTTGCGTGTGTTTTGCTCGGCCTTGGCGGCCGATTCATAAATTAGGCAGCTTATATACTGATGATGGGCACAAGTTATGGAAAAATCGCGCACGGGGTATTTTAATTGTGTACTTAATGAAGCTGCCGATTCAAAAATAAATTTATTTAAATGTTGCACTAACGGGCGATCATCAACTATTCATTTTTCTCATTTGTGTTTAATTATAATTACAATTACTGTTCACCGATTTCATTTAATACTCATACATTTACTGCAACCCTTAAAATAGAATACCCTTCAATTAAAGAAATTAATTTTGTATTTATAAATCACTGAACGACAATTTAATCTTAAATGATAAATTTAAACGAATTTAAATAATTTAAGTTTTCGCTAAATGTACATGAATGCATTTTAATAATAATAATAATATTACAATATAATCAAATATAATACATACAAATAATAAAACATATTTATTGCTGTAGCTACTTATAATACAAAAAATTAAAAGAAATGGCTATCCGTGGTCTTTCAGCCGGTACTATTTAATATTTGACTTAATTTACATTTAATCTTTATTTCAAGATTGCTTCTCCACAAAATATTTTAAATTAAATTATCTAACTAGAAATTGAATAAAAATTCTGAATTTTAAATTGATAGTTTACAATTACTATAAATTAAAATTTTACAGAATACACTTTATACCAAATATTCAATTTATATTAGATTTCGCCAAATTAGAACTACTTAATTTCAGGGAAGACAAGGAAATAGAGAGTCTAGATTTCTAAAACTATAGACAGTGAACAGCATTTATCACTTTGGGCACTAGTGGCTGAATTTGGAGATATACATTAAGAAATATAAGAAAATTTATAACAAAATAATCTTATGAAAATCTCGCCGAACTTAAAAATAATATCAATATTCTAATTTTCCTTATATTCAGCCAATTGCTTCTTCATTCATTTTAAATTCAGTGCTAATACTAATATTTATAAAAAATCTCAGCGGATTGCTAATAATAAATAATAAATGAAAACGCTACTAATTAAGAAATGGAAATTTTCTACCAGATCTACAATTAAAAACAACAATTAAGTAAGAATTTCACATACAGATTTTTGGAAACTCGATTTTGACAAAAAATATTTACAATTAGTCATACGAGAAATTATTAAGATGTTAAACCCCTGCTTTGGATCAACTTTCTTTTCCAAAAGAGATTATCAACAGTAAATATTTTAAAAGCAAAGTTCGCATCCAGGATAAGTAAGGAACATCTGAATGAGTACAAGAATTTAGCTGTAACATAATATTTACAAGGGTATAAGAAATTTGCAGAAGAAATTGAATAAGGTTTCATATTGAAATATGCTTTTCCTATATTTAATTTGTATTTGAATTTTCATTAAATTACGTACTTTCTTTGTTATATTAAATTTTATAATTGTTCGTGCACTAAAACGTTCAGAATCAAAAATGCTCGCTTAAAATTTTTAAATTTTAAATTGGCTCGAGCCAAGTAATTATGTTGAGCACCACTGGACTAGATTATAGCTTCTCGAACCTTTTGGGTGTACTTACCCAGTGCCCATCCGTAGTTCCTTGAAAGTTTCAAGATATTCTGTGTATATTTTCATTATTTTAACAAATAATTACTATTTACTCTAATTACTCTTATTCAACGCGCTCTAGGCTGAAACCGTCGCTCCTCGACTGTCTAAGCAATGTCACTCTTTATGGGAAATAATGGACTAGATATATTGAATGTTAAATAAATAATTTGAAATCAAGATAAGGAAATTCTATTTTAAGTCTAGGATATCTAGATTGTTTAATATTTTGTTTGGATGCTTCAAGATATGAAATTAAATTCGAATTCAGAAAAAATAAATTTTGTTCTAAAGTACTAAATCGCACAAATTTTAGATTGGATTATTTTATTTTTAAACTAAAATCTAGATGGGCCGTGAACATTCTCTCGAACCTTAATATCCAGGATGTAGGATGTAGAATAGATTTAGGATTTGGAATTTATAGATAAATAATTAAAAATTAAGATACAACTTTGAGTTTAAATTGCAATAACTTAAAATCCATACTAGTCTTCCTACTATGCCTAAAATACCAGACTAGATAATTTAGAAAGAAATTGAGGTAATGAATTGTAATTATATTTCGAGTCTCCTTCTTCGAGATTACCTTGTAGTACCGCTACTTTCTACTAGATTCAACCACAAGTTTTACACCACCATAATTTTCGAGCTGTCTGCTCCATGCATTACCGACCGGTTACACTTCATAACGTTCTTTGTGCCAGACGAGACCAAATGTTTTTGAGAGTGTTTAACCTCGTGTTAACCCAAAAATAATGATTTATTTTAAGATTAGTGAAACAAATTCGTAGCGTATATGGCTAAGAGTAAAAAATCGGGAGACAGCGAAAAGGAAAACGCTCATAAGAGACTGCGGAGATTAGAAAAAATGGTTGAAGGCTTAGCCGATAAAATAAACAAATCAACAAATATTACATGTATTTAAGATTAAAAGGTTGAATGATATCTCATATAATTTTAAATTACACGATATCATGTACTTAGCTTGTGTGTCTTGATGGGAGAATCAGACTAGTGCCTTTTGCATGTAGGAGGCAATAATAAGTCCTTTTCATTTAAAGGGTTAAATGATATTTTATAACACTTAAAATTACACGACATCTTGTACTCATTTTGTGTAAGTCTTGATGGGTGTACAGGGCTAGTGACTTTTAGGCGTAGGAGGCACTAACTACTAGTGCTGTGAATACTCAGTGGGCATTATCAGGGAAAAAAATGTCCTTTTCATTTAAAAGGTTAAATGATGTTTTATATCATTTAAATTTAGGGCATCTTGTACTCAATTTGTATGAGTCTTGATGGGGGTACAGACCTAGTGGCTTTTGCACGTAGGAGGCAATAACTACTAGTGCTATGAATCTTCATCTGGCATTATCAGAGAAAAATAAAATCCTTTTTATTTGTAGATGATATTCAAAACTGCCACACAGTAAATATAGACATTGACAAACAAAACAATCCGATGCTCGATAAAGTAAATAAAGAATCAGTCAACTTACACCAAAGTCTCGTGTCAAGATGGTCTTGGTTGACCATTGGTATACCCAGGGAGATAAAAATGGGTCTAATTGACAAATATCCACATGGTGGTAATATTCATTTCGAAGCACCTGAGTCGAATGCAGAAATCTCATCAATTCTAAACGAAAGGGGGATTAAAAGAGATCAACAGTTCGTTGCTGAACAAAATCTAGCTGGTTCAGCCTTCTCTGCCTTGAGTCATAGCATTACAATGGTTCTAAATGATGAAGAATAACCATTAGATCGTTTAGATCTCTTAAAAAAGCTGGCCGATACAGCAAAACTTGTATCACAATTGAATTATCAGATCTCTTCAAATAGAAGGGACATTATTTCTTCAGTCCTTCCTAAGCCTATGAAAGGATTACTGCAAGGAATGGAAAAAGATCACTAGTGATGCATTTATTTTAAATTGCATAATGGTGTATGAAATTCGTTTTCATACCTATCCTCCTCAATCTCTGATCTTTACAAAAAATATACAATTTTCAACCAATTTTAAAAATATACAATTTAAAAAAAGACCCAGAATTTAAAAAATATTCAATCAACCAATGATGAAAGATTGTTAGAATTTGAATTTGAAAAATTATCAGCTATGGAAACAATAATGTCGAATGTGAACTTGTAGTATGCCAAAGTTAATCACCATACTTCCTTGTTTCAAAACCTGATGGAGCTAAACAAAATAGTTGGATCGTTGGAAGCTAGTTGTTATAAAAGGATTTAAATGTTAAATTATATTATTTAAATATTTAAATTATAATACGTTGAGTTAAAGAGACAATTTGCTCTAAACATCTACAATGTAATATCGAAGAACTAGACTCGAAATATAATTTAAAATCAAACGAACTTACCTTAAGTGAAGTTCGATTGTAATTATATGACAGTCTCGTTCGAGATGATTACACCCTTCCCTCCTTTTCCTCTCGTAAAATTTTCCCAACCCGATTAAGGAATTATATGAAGTGTGACCGGTCGGTAATGCAAGGAGCAAAGAGCAAGAAAATTTTGGAAATCTGAACTTGTGGTTGAATCTAGTACAAAGTAGCGGTACTACAATATAATCTCGAAGAACGAGGCTCGAAATATAATTAAAATCGAACTTCACTTAAGGTAAGTTCGTTTGATTTTAAATTCAAATAATATTTCGAAATTGATTCTAAATATTTCAGACAATGTGTAATTTGAGTCTAGGTTCTTCAAGATTCACCGGATTAGGATTTGATGTTTTAAGTTTTAAATGTTATATATCAAAATTTAGATATTTCCAGATTCAGACTGTAGATTTCAAGATTTAGACTTGATGTTTCTAGATTAAGACTTGAAATAGCAAAATTTAAATTTGATATTTCTAGCTTTTTAACTTTAAGCCTTGGTCCTTAAGGGGGTATTAAAGGGTTTTTCAATAACGACGATTAAGGTTCAATTCTTGTTTTAAAGTTCATCTTACAAAATATCCTGTATTTAGGGATTGCAATCCGGTGTCATTTTCAATCCGACCAGATCGATGAAATTCGGTTGATAGGATCTGGATAATTTGCCCTTTTCATTCCAAAATGGACTGTTTCCGGGATAATCGAGTGAGTGTATTATTATATTGGTAGTTTACACACACACACACATTTATAATTAGACAAACAATTAAAAATCAACTACAGTGTACAGTATTTAACTTTATCTAACATAACTCTAACATAAAATAACTCTAACATAAATCTAACATAATAAACTTTACTTAATCTACTGAGATCACAACAATTAGATATTTGAGCATGCTAACAAGTCTTATTCTTATATTTATGACAGACATGATGAATCTGACTAATGAATGGCACAATTATAACAATAATGAGTTTATAACTATTTAGTTTAATCAATTTACTATAAATGCTGTATTTGCCGGTGTATAAGACGTACCCTAAAGTTTAACCTACTTTTTGTGCGTCTATAACGCGGACTTATGTTGAAGAGGCATTTTTTTGGAAAAAAGGTGCGCGTTCTCCACCGGCAAATACGGTAATTATTTATCACAAAATCAATTTTGGTCAATTTTGGTTTGAAAAAACCATGTGGCGCCAACCGCATCACGCATTTAAAGTACTTACTCATGCGCGATTATTTTACCAAAAATTAGCGTCACCGGATCTGGTATTATGGTACCGGATTCGATAAACGTTTAGTGATGCCGGATCCGGTTTTCCGGATTGCAATCCCTACCTGTATTACTATTGGTAAAACCATACTAACTTATAGATAGTCATACAAATTTTATATAATCATATAAATTTTATAATAGAATCTTATAAAGTCGTAACACAGCCTGAATATATAAATATATTCAACTTACCGAAGCCCTATAATATTATTGAGTCTTTACCAAAACATATCTCATGTGAAATTTGGCAGTTATTTACTAGCTTTTAGTCCACTTTCATGGCACTCAACAAGAACCAGTAAAATAGCATATAATTTTAATAATTATATAATAATTAATAATTAATTAATCCAAACACCAAAAATTTATACCTTGTTCGGATTAATGAGGCGTTCGGATTATAGTATGTAGATATTTTGAAAGGTGTTTCTTGAAATGAATCAAAGATTTTTTATAATTGAAAGTAAATACAAATTGTAATCATTAAGTACATATGTATTACACTTAAATATACACACAAAAAAATCTAGCATAGTACTTTGACGAGTGGTGTTTAATGACAAAGTAAATGCTTTATCCCTCAAATTACGCAATAACATTTTCTCTGAAATTGAAATATCTACTTGATCCGCCCATTCCAAACATTCATTTAATGCAGACCCAACTCGAGTATGTGGAATCCTTTCAATTGCTTCCGATTCCTCAAATACTTCTTCGTTTTCGCTATCAGCCTCATTTAGTATTTGTCTTACTATGTCTTCATCAGATAAGGGCTCCTGACAATCAATGTTGTCATTACTTGATAAGAAATTGTTAATCTCCTCTTCTGAAAAGCCACCGTTACCGAAAATGTTCAATGGAAGATCATCTTCAGGGTCAAAGTCATCCAGATCTTGGCCAGAATTTTCCTCTGGTTTGAATAACGAGGGCCACAGAGACTTCCAAGATATTTTGATCAGATTTGAGAACACTTGCTGCCAAAATTGAACCAGAGAAAATACAGAATCTTTCCTGGTGGTTTTTTAAGGATTTCAGATAATGTGCATTCTGAATCAACTTCTTGCTGACCAAACACTTGTAATAGGAGTGCCTTTTTGTATGTTTCTTTAATGTTCTGGATTACGTTTTGATCCATGGGTTGAATTAAGGCTGTACAGTTAGGGGGCATGTATAGAACAGCTAAATTTTCGTCAATCGACTGAAGATCTTCTTGTGAATGCGCTGGTGCATTATCAAGAAGCAGAAGTGCCTTTAGCAGTAGGTTCTTTTTCGATAAATATTTCAGGAATAAAATGCCTTCAGCCAGTCTAAAAATATTGCTTTTGTAACCCAAGCACTTCTTTGACCTGAGAAATGAACTGGCAATTTTTTAATTGACGCAAATGCGCGTGGTCTTTGTGCTTTACCAACAACCAGCAAAGGCAGTTTGTGTTTTCCGGTTGAGTTCGCACATGGGATAAATGTGATTCTTTTTTCGACATCTTTGAACCTGATGCACTACTCTCTGACCCAGAAGCTATAGTTTTATCTGGTAACAATTTCCAATACAAGCCCGATTCATCCGCGTTGTAGATTTGATCGGCAGTTAAGTCTTTCTTCCTAATTATGTCTATGATTTTTTCTTGGAATGGTTTCACAGCTTCTTTATTATTCGACAGTTTTTTATCACTAAGTTTGAGTTGGCGTATTCCATGTCTTTTCTTGAATTTGTCTAACCATCCTCTACTAGCAGCAAATTCTCCTATTCCAAGTCTTTCATGGAAAAATTTAGCTTTTTCCATCACTATGTCACTTGACATAGGACAGCTTTTCTTCGCTGCTCTAAAAACCACATAAATAAGGCATCTTCAAGCTGGGGGTTTTCAGGCAACTTTAAAGTTATTCTAGCGCCTGGACCCTTTTCTGTATTTATCACAAATGATCGTATTTCGTCTTCCTTGCTTTTGATATCAAAAACAGTCGATTTTCCAACGTTATACTGATGCGCAAGAGTTAACGAAAAACCTTCTTTAATCTTGTCTAAAATCTCGCACTTTTGTGATATTGTCAATGTAACATGTTTTTGTTTCTTTGATGTTGAAGCCATGATTCAAAACGTACAAAAATATTTAGAGAAAGGCACAAAGTAGCCGAACGATGCGCGGTGAACGAGAATTCAACGATTGATTCACCTAAAGTGAATGAGACAGCCCTACGTGGCACTGCGATATTCTGCGAGAGATCGACTTGCTCGCGTAGGGGGGGTCGTTCGAATTATAGATGCGTTCGGAATATCGGGGGTTCGGATTATCGAGGCTCTACTGTATATAAATAATTTTAAGATCGTATCTTTCTATTAGATGGCCATTCACTTAAGTTAATAGAGAGATATGATTTATATATTTTTATGTATAAATTATATATTTATATACTTTTCTGGTTCTTGTTGAGTGCCATGAAAATTGAGTGCTTCGAAATGCTATAGTAGGAACCATTTCGTTAAGATGCCTCATTTTCACTTAACTTTTTTGTAATTGAGCTCTCGATATTTGACAGTGTACCGTATTGTTTTTCGGTAACCTAACATTTGTTGTCTATATATTATAGATCTTCTGTTTACTGTCGTCATACCCGTATTTATCAATTTCCTTGATAATTGAATTCCTCTGTTAGGAGTCAGGGGTTTCATTTACTCTTCTCTAACATCTCTCTTACTTGCTTGTAATATCTTTTATGACCTTCAGCCCCTGACACTTTATGTCTTGACCGTTCCTGTTGCTTGCTTTGACGTAGCGAACGGCTCACACAATGCATTCCAGCAGTGTGTGCTAAAGAGTAACAGAAGATTTCCGGTATTCCCCCTTTTGTTGAAAAATATGAGCGTCTAATTGGCATGACTCCCTTTCTATTGATGATTTCTTCATTCACTTCGCCCTTCTTGTGATTACTTGCACTTTGTCTGTATAAATTTTGCAATGTTGTATTGAGCTCTCAATATTAGACAGTGTACCGTATCGTTTTTGGGTAACCTTACATTTCTTGTCTATATATTATAGATCATCTGGTTGCTGTCGACATACCCGTATTTATCAATTTCCTTGATAATTGAATTCCTCTGTTAGGAGGCAGGGGTTTCATTTACTTTTCTCTAACATCTCCCTTTCTTGCTCGTAACATCTTTTTTGGCCTTCAGTCCCTGACACTTTATGTCTTGACCGTTCCTGTTGCTTGCTTTGACGTAGCGAACGGCTCACACAGTGCATCCCAGCAGTGTGTGCTAAAGAGTAACAGAAGGTTTCCGGTATTCCCCCTTTTGTTGATAAATATGAGCGTCTAATTGGCATGACTCCTTTTCTATTGATATATTTATATAGTTTTCTGGTTCTTGTTGGGTGCCATGAAAATTGAGTGCTTCGAATTGTTATAGTAGGAACCATTTTGGGGTATAGTAGGAACCAAGATGCCTCATTTTCACTTAACTTAATCAATCTGTCAGTTGCAAATATTTATGTGTGTATATTAATCTAAACAAGGCCTTCCTAGCTCATTAAATCCAATTTGGGATACATTATTTCACTTTAGTTTTGGTAGTTCTTGTTATTTATTAAGACTACTCCAGAAGTATACGATGCTGATAATTCCATATGTGTCAATTAAAACAATTAAAGATAGCGTCTTTTTGATGTTCTTAATTTTTCTTTGCAAGTTTTAATTTTATGAAGCCAAAAATTTGTAATACGATAATTGTTTTCAGCAGTGTAATCTATTTCTATTAAGATATATTTTAAGTTAATAATATCTTAATTATCTATAATCTATAGTATTCTTAAGATTAATTGTTATATTAAGTCATTTTTCAATTGTTGGAAAACGCAATAATAATCACCATCCCAAAACCTGGCCAAAACCATTCCTTGTCAAACAGCTACCGACCTAGTGCTCCCTTTCCAGTTTTAGGTAAAATCCACCAGCATATCCTCAAATCCAGACTATGGAGCATACTATCAAACAACATTCCAAACTTTGTGGCACGCCGGACTACTCTACAAAATGCTTCAACTAAATATTCCCCCGTATCTTCTCTACTTAAGTAAGCATTTCCTTGAAGACAGATCCCTCCAAATCAATTTCCGGACAAACAAATTTCCGGGTAGAAGAACCTCTTGGTCAGTAGCCTTTTGTATATTATGTATGCGATAATAATATTTTTTTCTTTTCTTTTTTAATATTAAGTAAAGATATATACTTAATATTAAAAATATATAAATTAAATCATTAAATAATATATACTTGGTCTTCCAAGGTTTATTTTACAAAATGATTAATATCCTTTACTAAGTGTTGTAGGTGTATTCTTTTTAATGTTTGTCCTTTAAAATGTTTTATGTTAACTTAGTTAATCAAGGTTTGCTTTGTAAAATGTTTCTTACGAACTCCATCCATCGGGTTTTATTTTACTAAAATGTTCTCAAAAGTTTGCTTATCAAGGATTATCTTTGAAAATGTTCTTTATGAAGTTTATCTATGAAGATTTATGTAACAAAATATTCTGATTCAAGTTTGTAAAGTCTTCTTTGCTCAGCTTGTCTACCATGGTTTTGCTTACAAAATGTTTTTTCTATCAAGATATAATTTGTTTTAAATGTTTTCTAGGACATGTTTATCAAAGTTTGTTTATTTGCAAATCATTTTGGGAACTTTCTATCTAAGTGTACATTAAATAAATTCTTGTTTCATTAAGGTTCATCTCACGAAAGCTTTTCTATATAGTTTGTTGATTAATATTTAAGTAACAATATGTATGATTAAACTTTGTCTATGAACTTACAAAATCATCTGTTAGAAGTTAATCTTTCAAGGCATAGCTTACGAAGTGGTTTTAATAATTAAATTGTATATAGGGCTTCAAACGAAAATGATATTTTACTCGTCTCGTCTCGTGTCGTAAAATCGAGACGAGACCGAGACGAGACCGCATGTGTACTCACTCTCGCGAGAGCATAAACGTATGTGGTCTCGCTCTCGCGAGACACAAGAGTCTCGTTTCTAATCTCGGTCATACTTCTTCTTCAATCTTGGACTCTAATACGGGCAGCCGTAATATTTTCTTGCATAAATTTGAACTGCGGGCTCGGACAAGTTACATTTAATTATATAACAAATAAAAGAGTAGATTTCGTAATTGGAAAGAGATGTCGTACACAATTTCAAATTATCTTCGTTTTTATTATGAATTTTAAATAGTCAACAAAATAGGAGGTTCATATAAACAGAGATTTATGCTTTGTTTTCGCTACATTTTCATTTGGATGGAACAAAACGAAATTCGAAGATAGTAATAGTAACCAAATATATACTTTATGTAAACTAGACAATTTTGGTTTCTTATCGCTAGGGAAATTTTCAAGCACTAAAATGCAAATTCCTATTTTATGTGAAATATTTTTATAATTATATACATACTTAGATATACGATTTTTTACAAAGATATTTTAGTGCCTTTAATGTACTTATATCCGAAATTGAATCGACAGTTTGTGAATTAGATAATAAGCCAAACCGCACGGAAGTAAATCATTCAAAAAATGAATTGATATTGATAATCTATACAACAATTCAGCAAAAACATCAAAACATTGGAAAGCTGATTTTGAAGAGTATTTACTTCTGAAAAAAGAAGATTTAAGTCAAAATAAAATAATAATCATTAAAGGATGATGTAATGCCAGTACTATGTTTGAATTTTTGGGCATCTTGTGACTTAAAGTGACTTAAAGTGTAAAATTATCAAAGTTCATTGTATCGTAATTTGTAACTTCAAACAGCATTGCAAAATTGTGTTAAATTATGTAGCAATTATCTTTATAACAATTAATCAGGCATATATTAATTGCAACAAAATTAATGATTACCTCGTTTTGGACTATCTTAACGTTATGTTCTAGCAAGAACGATATTTGACGAGATGAGGCGAGACGAGACGAGACAAACGGTTTCGAGAGCAAGAGCGAGACGAGACAAACGGTTCCTAGAGCGAGAGCGAGACTGAGACGAGAGTAACTTTTTGCAGAACTAACGAGAGCGAGACGAGATTTTTGAAACTCTCGCCCTATCTCGTCCCGTGTGAAGCCCTAATTGTATCTCCCAAAATATTCTCTATTAAGTCCTATCGCTTAATGCTTTTGCCAAATGTCACTATAAAAATTATCGATCAGGATTTATCGGCATACATTCTATATAAAGTTTATTTGGCATGGTTTATCTTTACTAGAGCTTGTCTTTTAATTTCATTTAATGTCCATTAAGTTTCTAGTTATACATGAATTTTATATAGTTTAGATAAGTAGTTACATCTATACAGATCTACATATCTATATTTAGAATGTAAATAATATGAATTTATTATTTTATTGATATAAATTTTTAAATTGTTGATTAATATGTCGTAATTTTATTACAAATATTAGACATAACTGACAAAACATGTAGAATGTTTTAATGATTTCGATTTATAAATTAGGTAGGAAATTTGAATTGTTTATAAAGTTGATGATGTAAAGGTACGGGTTTTAGAAAAAAAATATTTTAATTGTATATTTTAATGACACTGTTGATTTGGAAAATAAAGAAAATGTCTTTTGGGAACTGGGGCCCAACCAACGAAACATTTTTCACATTTATACTTAATTATAATCGCTGTTTAGTAACTACTGTTCACCAATTTAAATTTTAAATATTTTTTCGTTTCATAATATTTAGATTATTTACTTAATAATGCGTTTTTAGAATAATTGAAATTCTTATGGAAACGGTAAGAATGTTGATGGTTTCCTGGCTTACGAGTATGGGGTTCCGTTGGATATTTGGTCAACGTTAGTTAATTCATTTCTCTGTATTTTGAAATAAATAAATAATCGTTAAAAAAATTAGAAAAATAGATTAAAATAGATTTCTGCTGACAAAGCTTTTTCATAATTTAGATAAAATAGTTCGCTTACAACATAAATGAGATTAAGGCTTTTTCCTAATACTCAGACTAAACTGATTTAGAGTAAATATTGTATATTTAGCGCCAAGAACAGTAAATTTTAGACTAAATGTTATTATTATTAATATTATTATCTATTATACTAGCTAATATATTACATTTAGCACCGTCACAAATATATGTCCAAATTGATCAGTCAACATACTACTTCTGGAGCCAATTCCGATAATTGACCAATGCCGCCAGTAAACTGTCGTAGTGGACATTCATATATGATCTTAGCTATTGTTTGTTCAGCCGCTCCACAGTTATCAAAATCAAGCCGATCGGCGTGGCAGTCGGGTCGGATATCAGTTGGTTGTTATGTGCACTATCCCAATTGCGCCTCGACGTGGTATCGATGCAGAAATTACCGTCAAGTAATTCTCTTACTTCTTTACAGAATGGATTTCTCGACCTTAACCTATCAGGAATGACAGGTTTATGACATGGCAATTCAATGTTTTGTGTCGGTTTCAGTTTTAGGTTCTTCTTGATATAATCCGCTGTGTAGCAGCACCACACTATTAGTTACGTATAGCACTGTGAGCCACGAGAAGGTTTTCAATTTTCCCCCCGAAACTAAATGTTGTAGTTTTAGATACAATATTGATTATGTAACTCATAAATTTGACCGGATAAAAATGGATATATCCTTGACACCATGGTTTAATCATTTTGATTTCTCGGTGGGTCCAACAAAGCAAAAATAATGGATAATAATTGAAATCTGCAGCTATAATTTATTCACTGTTATAACAACACAGTTTTGTATTTCTTAACAAATGTTAATTAAAATCGCAATAAATCGCTTCAGAAAAGCTGCAGGTTTCGAAATAAGCGAAGCAATTGAATCTTTAACGCCTTCGAACACGGTGAAACCGCACAAATGCATTTGGAAGCAGTTTTTGGCATTTTATGAACAGTGGAAATACAAATTTCTGGAGCAGACTTTGGAAGAACACTTTGAAGGTATTCTGAAAGACTGGGCTTTCAATATGAAGCGAGCAATAATGTAATGACACCAATTATGAAGGTAGTTCTAGAGACGACATGGAATATTTCTGTAAAGCTTCTTCAGAAGAAGTACTTTTAAGATTTTAATCGAAAATAGATCCTTTCATTCAATAGCATTTGAGGATGTCCGAACGCTTCCAGAGAAAACAACACCATTTCTGCAATATAATATATATATATATATATATATATATATATATATATAGATATATTATATTATATATATATATATATATATATATATATATATATATAATATATCTATATATTATATTATATAAAGAATATAAGTCAACTAATATTATATAAGAAACCATAAATACCATAATGAAGAACGTACCCCAGTTAGGTACAGGATTTATAATCAGTCACAGGATACTGGATTCAGTCACCGACTTTACCTCCCCGAGTAGTCGTGTATCCATCCTCTCTCTCAAATGCGCAAACAAGGGCTACAGTATAGTCAATGTACATGCCCCAATCAACCAGGACAACAGACGGAATCCAGACAGAACTGATAAATTATGGGAAGACTTAGAAGATATTATCTCTAAACTTCCAGAGAGGCACACCGTTATACTGCTTGGTGACTTCAATGCTCAATTGGGAAGAGAGAAAAAATACAGAAACATAGTGGGCAATTATCCGGCGCATAAGCGAACCAACCGCAACGGAGAACGATTGGTGGATATATGTAGGACTTTTGGGTTGATCATGAAGTCTACAGCCTTCAAAGACTTGCCAATGAAGCAGAAGACTTCGATTTCACCTAATACCCACCTGGGTGAATTCCAGATAGATCATGTGGCCATTTCACGAAAATCTCAAAAGGAACTACAAAACGTAAAGGTACTAAGAAACGCCAATTTGGACTCAGACCACTACCTCTCAAAGATCAAAATAAGACTCCAGCCTAGAAATACTAAATTACACAGAACCTCCAAAATGGTAAGATTTGACGTCGAGCGACTCAAGAACAGTCAAGAACTAAGACAGAGACTGAACAACACATACCTAAACAACTGGGACCAACTGAAGGACACTCTTGTCAAGGCGGCCAATGATCTCGACACTCTCGCTAGAAGAAGGAAGCATCCGTGGTGGACTGAAGACTGCGACAATACAATAGCCCAAAGACAGATAGCCTGGGTGAAGTGGAATTCTAAAAAGACCAAGAAAAATTGGCATACATTTTTGAAACGAAGAAAGGTTACAGCCAAGATAATTCGAGGAACCAAACGAACCTTCACACAAAACCAACTAACCCAAATCGAAGATTTCTTTGGAACCTTTAAGCAGGCACTCAGAAATATTGCTCCGCTAAGCCTCCACTTCAGAGACTCACAAGGCAAACTGGCTTATAACGACAAAGACAACTGCCACCTTTTAGCCCAGTACTTTAAAAATCTACTCAACTGTGACCCACCCAGCGAAGACTTCGACTATAAACAAACCACACCAAACCCGGACTCGCTTCCCCATTCATTGGAAGAAGTTTGCCAGATCATTCAACTTCTTAAGAATAATAAGGCAGCTGGAGAGGACTCTATAGTTGCTGAACTGTTGAAAGGTGCTGGCAACAATGCCGTGCGCAAGCTAACAGAGAAATTACCAACCGACTGGAAATCTGCTCTGATCCATCCGAGATTTTTCAGATCTAGAAACTACCGTGGCATTTGTCTCGTCCCGGTAACATACAAGATTCTCTCGAAGGCATTACAAACAAGGGCAGAAAATCAATTGGATAGTCAACTGGGAGAATACCAGGGGGGCTTCAAGAAAACCCGATCCTGTGTTGAACATATCCTCAATCTTAAAACTGTACTTGCATACTCCAAGATGAGAAACCGCAAGGTGGTACTCACCTTTGTTGATTTTAGGAAGGCCTACGATTCCATTGATAGAGAAACGCTTAATTAAGTACTCCAGGAGCTAGCACTAGACAACAAAACCCGCAGACTCATCATAGAAACTTTGACCAACAGCCATTCCAAGGTTAAATTTAGAGGCGAGATTTCAGAAAGCTTCGAAATAAAAACTGGAGTGAGACAAGGAGATGGAGTTTCCCCACTTCTCTTCAACTGTGTTCTTGAAAAGGTAATGAGAGAATGGCGAAAGGAACTGAACAATTTGGGTGCTCAGAGTGGTATCTACCTGGGACGTAAGAACGATGGACTGGTTGTAGATTGCCTAGCTTTTGCAGATGACATGGCACTGTTGGCTCATTCAATTGAGATGGCAAAAAAACAGAATTCTTCAACAACATCAGAGAAGCAAACAGAGAGATGTTACTAGAACAGGGAAACATCGAGAGGGCTGAGAAACTTAAGTATTCTATAAGTTCAATGGATTGAACCCAACTTATCAGAAAGAGCATCATTATCAAAGAGAGTCAACAAGCTGGAACTAGCCTATCGGCTGACTAAGAACACTTACAACAAGAAATGCTTGTCACGCAACCTGACACTTAAGCACTACACATCAGTCTTACGACCAGAAGCCCTGTATGCCATGGAGTGTCTTTCCTTGAACCAAAGGGCTCTAGTAGAGAAATTGGAAATCTGAGAGAGGAAAATCCTCAGGAAGATCCTAGGCCCGGTAAAGGAAGATGGGGAATTCCGAAGGCGGCATAACTCTGAGCTCTACGAACATATTGAGATGTTCTCTGACTGTGCAAGGAAAAGAAGGGTAGCTTTCTTTGGCCACGTTACAAGATGCCTCCAAACCGACTAACCAACCGTTTTTTCACCTTCTGGCAAAACAAGAAGCTTCGTACCACTTGGTTGACAGAGACCGAGAAGGATATTAAAGAACTGGGAGATCTCAAAAACTTAATGATCTCAAAAACAGAGAGTGTGTGAGACGCACCCTGAAGTAAGTCCGTGGATTTCAGGAAAAACCTCGAAGGAAAGGTATCCCCTGGGCAGAAGAGAGAAAGGAGATACAACGGCAGAAGATGCGACAATACTGGGCAAAGGTCAAAGCCCAACTGTTGAACAAGCGTGGTCTAAAGTAGGCCTATTTGAAAGAAGAAGAAGAAGAAACCATAAATATCTGTTTACATACACTTCATAACAATTCACAAAATTCATAACAAAAACGAATTGAAATTTGAAATTGTCTACATCTATTTTATATTACGAAATATACTCTTTGAGTTGTAACTCTAGCAACTGAAGAGTTCTTACTATCTGTAAAGATAAAGAATACAAGCTCTCAATGTGTCAATTAATTCAATATATCAACTGCTTACTTAAAGTCAACTAATATTATAGTTTCAATTTTGCCATAAAATAGTTCGTAGATAAATTAAGCAACATCTTTGTAGTTTTCCTCCCTTTATTTAACAGTCAATGTCCAAACAAATTGGCTATCTCGTAAACCCATCGAGTTTTACATGTAAAGTGTGCCAACACGTTTAACTTAGTTAATATGTAGACATATCCAGTCAAAACTTAGATATATTGATCAATGTTCTAATGTAATTTATAACTGTGTTTAAGGACAAGACACCAAAAACAAGTGTAGTCCTTAGCACCACTGAAGGATTAGGTCATTACAGGACTGTAGCACCACCGAAGAAGAAGATTAATACATTGAATTGAAAAATTCACTTTGTTTTTTACCACATTTATATAAGTGTGGTAAAAAACAAAGTGAATTTTTCAATTCAATGTAAGTATGGATTACCAAGTAGTAACTGTCGCAACCATCCTATTCAGAAGATTAATATGTTTTGGTTTGTGTACTTTCAGTTTTCACAGTTGCCTACATAGTTTAACAAGAATGTTGTTTAAAACTCCAATATTTATCTATTACTTATTTTTAAATAACTAATTATTAAATAACAAACTTATTGAATGTTTACAAAATTAGACAGATAAGTCTAGACCGACAAGATTAGGCGGACAAGACTAGACAGACAAGCCTATACCATCAAGATTAAATGACAAAAGTAGCCACAAGAGTCTATAGAGACAAAACACGTTTTTTAATTATAAGTAAATAAATGTGTCAAATTATTAACAGTAATGAGTTATTTTCAATATTCTGAAAATAAATGAAATCAAATTATGCTTTCTGACACATTATTTTAGATGTCCAGCAAGGGCCAGACCGTAGGCGCCACCGTCTTTTGTGAAACTGACATTCTCGACATGGATCTTCTTGGAAACATTTGAAAAGAGGTGAAAACAAACATTTTTTGATATTTGTTGGAAAGGTGTGGGCTGGTTATTTTTGAACAAAAGGCGCTAGTCCTGTGTCAGAAACGTAACAAAATCTCGTTCGCTTTATAATAATAACAATTCAACGAAATTTGAAACGATTTTTACATTTTATAATTTTATTTTAACGTCGATTACTAAATTATGGATATTTTTAAAGTTATGTTTACCTTTAATTCGTAATGGTATTTCTTATTGTTTCATGTAAAAGTAATATTTAGTGCTTGTTAAGTCAATTATGAAATTATTCTTTGGTTTTCATAATATTTACTAATAAACATTATATATTTTTTTACCAAACGTTTATCCGAAATGCGCGATATTTCAAGATTTTTGCATCTTGAAATATCGCGCATTTCGGAAAACATTTAGACATTCAGGAATTTTCAAATCAATATATATATATATATATATATATATATATACATATTTTCAGGCATTCAATATAAGCATTTTTAAGGATATTCTCATAAATATTCAGCGGTTTAGTCGCTATCAATTATCAAAATTCAGACTTTTTTTAAATTAATTTTTAAGTAATTAAATTTTGTTCCAAATGTTCATAGCAAAATTTCATTATTTTACGGAAATTTTAAGTTTTAGAATTCCTCAACGAATTTGAATTTATCACTAATTTTAAACAAAATTAATAATATGTTACGAATTTTCTTTATTGATTCTTAAAGAAAAAAGATCTTAAATTAGGTTATAGCTTCAATCTGGGTATTGGGGACATTTAGAGTTCAATTTTCGATAATTTTTAATAAAATAATCTTTGAATAGGAAATTAAATGTGTTCAAGATTTATTAGACAACATTGTTTTCAATTCTTTAAGTATTACAGTTAAAGTGAATATCTTCTAATTTGCGCAGAACACAGTAAACTTTTAAATTTTTCTGATACTGATACCTGATTCTTAAAGAAAAAGGAATTATCTGCAAGAATTTCTTAAGAAATCTATCAATCTAATCTATTAAGCAAACCAACTAATTTGAATACTAATACAATTAAATACTAATACTTATACTAATAAATAATAAATACAATTAAATACTAATACAATTTCAAATTTTTCTATGAAGTAACAAGTTTGGGAGTTATTGCAGAATACGGTAATTTTTTAATTTTAGAATTGTTTGGTTTTTACCTGTTTTTAACTGTTTCTAAGTCTTCCACAGTGAATTAATAGGCGTACAAAGCTAAAAAGAAACTTTTACATCGACAGTTAAAGAAATATGCGTGTTTTGCGATTTATTGAATTGAACAGTTTGCGAACAGCTGATTCATTGACTGCACAACTTCTGTCTGCTCATATGACATAAAATTTACACGACGCGACGTTACTAATTTTAAAGCTTTTATTAGTAAATTAAGATATTGTGATCTTAGCAAAATATTATAAACAATAAACAATAGTTTTCCAAAACTTTTAACAAATTTTATAGTATATATTTATAGTAGCTATTTCACAAAAAAATCTAGTTTTGGCAAAATATTAAAAACAAAATCAGGTTCTACTAAAAGTACAAGTAAAATGCCATTTTGACAAAAAGAAATACTAAAAAATACATACATATACTAATACATACTACAATTGAAATGATACAGAGAAGATTAACACGGCCCCTGCGTAATAACTAAAATAGAATTAAATGTATTTAATATTTAAATACATTATACTGAATTCAAAATTGTAACGATGCGTATATTAGTACTGCCCAAGTACTAAAATTAGCGGTTTAGCTGACTCTCATTACGTTGCAGTGTCAAAGAAAGAATCAGCTATTGCATTAAAAATACGTTATTTTTTGGATCACAATCACCAATTGACGTAGAAGCTTCATTTTAGCTTTCTGCTTACCAAAACACCGTAAAGAATGATTATAACAGTTATACCAGGCAAAAACCCGACAGCCGACAAAACCTACAAACGTCGAGAATGGCACAGTGCCAGAGACGCACAGTTTTAGTGTTTGTCATATTACGGAAATTGTAAGCAAAAAATTGAAATATCCTTCGAATTTTATTCGACACGCTTATTAAAATTACTTGCGAATCTCGGGTACATTTTGACTTTTCTCCAGTAATGTAAAGTAAATTTTCTCCAGTAATTCTCAAAGAAAAATGAACATTCAAGAATTTCTGCAGAAATTTGCTGAAATTGCGAAAGTTAAAATAAAATTTACATTTATAATTGGTGAAACCATCCTACGTTATAGATAATCATACAAAATTAAAACAAACGGAACACAGCCTGAATATATAAATATATTCAGCATTTCTGGAGCTCTATAACAATTATTGAGTCTTTTTAGAACTACCAAAACAAATCTCACATGAAATTTGTAAGTTATTTTACAGCTTTCAGTCCACCTTCGTGGAACTTAATAAAAAACAAAAAAATAACATTGTTTTTAAGATCATGACTTTCCGATACTTTAAGTGGATATCCATCATTGGACGCATTTCGAGATATATCTCTCATTAGCACAGCTTTGCTTCCATGAACAAAAATTTGTAAACCACTCACTTGAAAACTCATGTGGTGTTTGGAGTTAGATGTTTATAATTTGTGGGAGAGACATTAACTTAGCAGGTTATTGATTGAATTGATAAGATAGAATTGGTGAAACCATCCTACGTTATAGATAATCGTACAAACTTAAAACAAACGGAGCACTCGGAAGGAGGACTGAAAGCTGTAAAAGACAGGAGGACTGTCACAAATTTCATGTGAGATTTGTTTTGGTAGTTCTAAAAAGGCTCAATAATTGTTATAGAGCTCCGGAAAGGCTGAATATATTTATATATTCAGGCTGTGTTCCGTTTATTTTGAATTTGCAATATTTACATTTAGTTATAACTTTGTTCCGAATGTCCAAAAGTTTTCATGATTTAGCGAAAAT
Source organism: Phosphuga atrata (assembly GCA_944588485.1). NCBI lineage: Eukaryota > Metazoa > Arthropoda > Insecta > Coleoptera > Silphidae > Phosphuga > Phosphuga atrata. Next base: position 32,908,251 of record OX155896.1, on the reverse strand, counting down.
TTTAAGCAATAGTTCCAATTTTTTTATTCAATTAAACTATCTTCAAAATTTATTCGAAATCAGCTATGCTTTTAATCTTTCTAACAACCCGATAATCTTATCTGTTTTTTTTTCAGCAATATTTGTTAAATTTTATTAGTGTATCAACGGACTATTATAGGTAGGTACAAAATAATTACACTAGACTGAGAAAACTGATCTAGAAAGAAAGAATAAAACTGTACAAAAATAGACAAGAAAAACTAAAGTATTTATGACAAAATAATTATTTTTTCATCAGGACAGCTTATAGATATAATCACCTAACTGCATTAAATTTAATATCATTTCTAAAATAATTACTGAAATATATCATTACGATTACGTCGCTGATCCTCGATAAGCTTACACGAGGATAAAATTAATCAATGACCGAAGCAAATGATATATTTTTAAACTAAATGATTTATAATTAAGATTACCACATTTAGCGACCCAATTTTAATACTTTTAATTACTTAAAAGAAAAAAAATTAAAAAACAAAAAATGAAAGGTTCTCTAAACTTAACTGGTTTAACTGTGTATATGCTTATCGAAAGTCGTGTAATTTATGTCTGGTATTGTCTTTTTAGGTGTATATTTTTGTCCATATATTCATGTTCATCTTCTTCTTCGTTGGTTCTACAGACCGTTATTCGCCATTGATCTCCTGCAGTTTGTGCCGCCACCTGTTCCTATCCTTAGCGTCTCTCTTCCAGCATCTAAGCTGTTTAGCTCCTTATTCTTTATGTTTCACTCCTTATATATCGTAGACTTGACAAAGATGCTGTGTACATCAGCAACCTTGTCACACGCCTTGCTCAGGATTTGCTTCACTTGCTGGTGGTTGTCAACTCCTGTGGCTTTACAATATTTTAGTGCTGATATCGTATTGTTTATTTCTTCCAGGGTGAGCGGTTCCATCTGTTATTCGCCGCGTACTGGTGTGGTGCCAGAGTTATCTTCTTCTTGTACCGCTCCCTGTTTGGCGTGTTTAGTAGCTTCTCGAAATACGTTCTGCAGAGGTTGGGTTACACAGAAAAAGGGGTTTGATAAGGATTGTAAATCTCTAAAACAAGGAAACCAAGAATACCAGATAATAGTAGAACGCTGAACACGAGTGCGAGATGTAATTGTCAGAGACGTGAGATAAACTTAGAAACTTAGTTACACTCCAGAGGTGAGTAACTTAGTTACACTCCAGTGGTGAGTAACTTAGTTACACTCCAGAGGTGAGTAACTTAGTTACACTCCAGAGGTGAGTAACTTAGTTACACTCCGCCTCTGGAGTGTAACTAAGTTTAAGTATTTTTCCGGTCTTATTTTCGCACAGAGTGGTCCGCAGTCTGTACTCCTGCCTCTGCTGTTTTATGAATGTGTAGGTAATTTTAATGCTATTTTTCTTAGTTCTTCTTCAGTTATAGAAGCTGCTGGTTCTGGTGTTTTCGATTCTTTTCATCGATCTGATTCATCTCACGTCTCTGACAATTACTTCTCGCACTCATGTTCTGCGTTCTACCATTTTCTGGTATTCTTGGTTTCCTTGTTCTAGAGTTTTATAATCCTTATCAAACCATTTCTCTGTGTGTTAGTCAGGATTGTATTTATCTCCTCCCACTCACTATATATACTTTCCCTACTCTACTCTTGTCCGATTTTTCTATATGTATTTCCTTATTGTTTGTGCACCTCTGTTACTTTCAGTTTTTCTAAGTCAAATTTCTCGTTCATTTTCCTTTATTTTCTTCTGGGTGTTGATTCTACATTTAAATATTGGCTGCACCGGATAGTATTCTGCGTTGCAGAAATCTCATCTTCCAGTTCTTACATTATGAATTTTTGGTGGTATGTTCAAATGGATGTTGCATATCTTACTATCTTATGACGTCCATGTGCCTTTGTGTATATTTTTATGCGGAAAGTAGATTGTCTGATTATCATACCTTACTCACTTCAAAGTTTATTTGTAAGGAATTGTCCATTTTCATATGTTACTACATGTGGGCTATATTGCCTAGGTATTCCTTTTCTTTCCCGATTTTAGTATTTATAGCATTATTAGATAACTTTTTGGTGCTGTGTTATATATCTGCTCTAGTTGTTTGTAGAAAATGTATTTCGTTTCCTTTTCTTCTTTACTTGCGGGGCAGTTCGCATTGTTTAGTGTGAGGTTAAAGAAATATCAGTGAATTATGTGTAAACATAATCTTTTATTAATAGTCAAATGGTATTTAATGATGCTGGGTTTTATTTTATTTTCTACAATTAATGTTATACCTAATTCTTTGTCACTTGATGACTTTCCTCTGTACAATACAGTATGTTTTTTTGTGTCTCTGATTCAATCGTCAATCTATCTGGTTCCCTGGACTGCTGTTATTGCCAGGTTGTTTCTGTTTATTTCTCCGAGTAGAGTGTTTAGCGCTCCAGGCTTATTTAACGTCTTTATGTCGCATGATCCAAAATCATAATCTAACTTTTTCAGCTGTTTTCAGCCTCGATAGAGCCGTTCGTTCTAAGATTTCTTTGCAGGTTCCGTAACAACAGGATTTTACGGGGTGAGTTGTTAACCCATTGCCCAACTCTCCACTTTTACCCGGGCTTGGGACAGCTATCCTTGTTTATAATGTATCAAATTAAGAGTCGACCTTGTATCCTAATTTAGCAGAAACAGTTTTTGTTGTTAAATGTTAATAAATATTTCTGTTTTAATCATTAGGTGAAATGAGAGTGAATATAAGGGATAGGAAACTGTACACCTTTACCTTTGGAGGCAGATTTATCGCTACTTGTGCGCCACACGCTGATTTATTATTCTGTATAACGGACTTATGTGCCAAGAGTATACAAACATTTTTTTCCATAATTGTTCTACAAATGGAACGAATATATATATATATATATATATATATATATATATATATATATATATATATATATATATATATATATATATATATATATATATATATATGTATATATATATATATATATATATATATATATAACCATAATGCCGTAACAAGAACATTTTTTACCATCTTTAATTCAAACGTTATTAAATCGTCATAAACATAAATGCTTTTTTCTCGTATTAGCAACAAAAGTAATTGAAATTTTCTAGATTTATTTTTAATTGATTTTATTACTAATATTCCATTGAAATAAAAAATCAATCAGAAATATACGACGTTTATTGTTTATTGACTTTATTTATTTTCAGTTCCTTTTGACTAGAAACCTTTTTTAGAACGTATTTTGTTCGTTTGACCGAAAGTGGGTACTTCAGTCTCTTAATCCGAGATTATAAAAAAAATCCAGGCGCACACACTAAACAACAATAATTCTTTCATCGAGGAGATTAGTCCGTCACGAATTCGAGTATGATCCCTTTATGGACACGTGTGGGACACGCGTGTTCTTTTAATCACGCTATTTTTTAAGCTTTAGGAATACAATGCAATTAGTTTTGGATGAGATTTTATTACACGAACAAACTCTCGAATTTATTTTAACAATCTCTACTTAAATAAGCATTCTATGAAAAAATGCATTGATTTGCATCAATTTAGTTCAATTATACTATATGTTGCTAGAAATAAAAGGTATTAGTAACACTGTGCTATTAGGAGTAAAACTTATTAGTGACACTGTTCTACAAGGAGTAAAAATAACACATTGTGTGTTAAGAACGAATTGAGCTAAGTTTTTTTTAATGTGGAAACAATGTAAAAACAAATATAAATGTATTTTGTAAAGTAAATTATGTTCTATTATTATTTTTAAAACTCAAATACATTGGTGATACTTGGTTCACTTCTTGGTTTTATTACACATATGTTTAAAAGTGATAGTACTTTTATGATTAGGTACTACTACCACTTTATTTAAGCATTTGAGTAAGCTTCACCTTAGGTCTAGCCATAAATGTCATACATTCAAATTCGTAATCAAGTCATAAAAGAAACTACCTCTACGGCGTTTGAAAAAATAAAACAATAACAAACTGTTTAAATTATGTGTTTGTTTGTAATGCACAGAGAAAATCAGACTTATAAGGCAAGGGAGATTAGACTAGGCATCGAAGACTGGACAGACAAGTATCGGCAAACAGAACTAGACTAATAAGACAACAGAGATACGACTAGCTACATAAGATTAGGCACACACTACCAAAGAGAGAGAGAGAGAAAGAGAGGATGGACAAGACTAGTTAGACAAAACTAGACAGAGAGGGATAGATAGACAAATCTAAATAGAAACAACTATCAATGTAAGATTGGATTAGACTAGGCAGACAGGACTAGATATACAAGACTGGCCAGAAAGGACTAAACAGAAAAGAACAAACAGACTAGATAGTACTCAAGACTAAACAGAGAGCTTAAATAGACAATACATTCTTGCTGGTTGAGTTTGGGTTTCTGTCACTAACGACTCGACGATCTCTGGTGGGTCTGCTCTTTTTGTTTAAGGCTAGGGTCCTTGACTCTCCTGAGATCATCAATAATTTGAATTTTCTGGTGACCAGAGCTGCTAGTCGTCAGACAGAATAATTTAAAAAATATTCATATGGGGGCCCCTTGATACCACTCCTGTATAACATAGGCTCTACCTATAACTCAATCAGCTCCGAGTGTGACATTTTTGGGACGTTTAAAGATTTTAAAATCAGGTGCTATCAAAAGCCTTACTATCATCCTCTTCCACGGCATTCTGCAATATGTATGTGTGTTTTTTTTTAATTTTAAACTGTTTATGTATACATATTTATTTATTTTTTATTATTACCAATGATCTATATTTTGACCTTGTGCTAGATGATCTTATTTTAATTTATGTTATCCTCTGTTATTGGTCTTAAAACTGTTGAGCAATTAATCGATTAAATAAAATTAAAATAAAAAAATACTAGGCAGATAAGACAAACAAAATATAGACAAACGAGATTAAATAGGGCAGAAGACAATTGATTGTCAAGACTGTACGGACAAAACTGGACAAACAAAATTATTACACACTGAGTTAAGACTAGAGTTGTAGCTAAACAGGCAATACTAAACTGCACATATTGATGATAAATAATATTCTTATTATATACTGTTATAGATCTTGAACTGAAATACATTAATTTTCATTTGAACGTATTTAAGTATTTAAGCAACTTTATTCGTTATTGTACAAAGAAACTTTTAGATTTCTTCGTACAAAAAGATATTTCAATTGAATATTTGTGATTTGAAAATATGTAAGTTGAACCTTTGGAACGATTTAGTATTTCCCACGAAATTTACTTTCAAGATTTCATTAGATATCAATCAGTAGGGGTAAAAGAAAACAAAAACAAAACAAAAAGTCGTGGGGGCCCTTATAAATTCTCGCTCACAATCCAAAAAATCGATGTATGTGAGTAAGTGCACGTCGGGAGAGGCGTTGAAAAGCCCGTCGCGAAGTTTAAACAGTGTTATCAGATATTCGTGCTGAGAACGCTCCTTTCGTCAAGAGAACCTCCGCAGATTTTTACCCTCATGTACAGCTCCTTTCTCACATGTACCAAAGCAGATACAATGAATCAAAGATCGAGCCTGCACATAGGACACCATCAAGCGTTTCCATCTCGTTCTCCCCCATGTTAAAAAAGAGAGGAGGACACAATTCCGTTTTAAACAAACTATTATTTAACTTGCAAGCAAGAGAGACTATAAACTACTAATTGGTAGATTTTTATCGCAAACTGCGTGAACTGTAACCTGCGGACTAAACTATGTACACAAACATAAGCGAATGCATTTAAATTATATTGCGAGCGGTTCAAATCTTTAGATCTGTTTTGTATTGTTTTCGTGATGTGTTTGAAATTAAGTAACAGAAGAAAGTTGGGTTTAAATATATTCTATTTATCGAGGCCTATCTACGCCGAGCATCTTGTTTGCTTACATACATCTTCTTTGTGTGTCTGCTAATATCCGGATACTTAATCACCTCCCCGTTTTGTTCATACTGAGAAATCTAATTGAAATTTCAACACACATAAGATAACAGTAAAACTCAAGAAAAGTTGTAACATTTTAATAGATTGTTTCAGTTTGATTGTTTCAGTTTGAAATCAGTTTAAGTTTTTCGTTTGTCTGTATGTATTGATATTCATTACTTTCACCTTAGAGGCCAAATGGTTGAATCTGTTTTAACAAATCAATTCAATCGCGTTATCACTTAAATCATCATGTTTTAAAATTTGTACAGTAATTCTAAGTCTATAATTGATATTTTACATTTGTGTTTCAGCAATATATTTATAAAACAAAATAATTTCCATAATTCTGCTAGAAAAAGGAGCTTCTAAGAAGAATATATTTCTTCTATATCATATTACACGTTGCATCTGAATAATTAATGAAAAAAAGTGAATTTTTAATGGACCCACATGTTACATAACATTAATTTTTGGTTTGTGGTTACACAAAGAATTAATTTGTTTTTAAAAAATGTGCGTTAGAATTTGAATAATAAGTTTTCTCACCTGTTGTTATTCAAGAATCTAAATTGAAGCTGGCATTCCCGAAAATTTGATATTCAACTAAATAAACTAAACAACTAAATGTAGCTAAAACAGGAATTGATTTTCAAAAATATTCAAATGTTATCAATAAAAATGTTATAAATATAGATCAAATGGTGAAAATTTGCGGGCACAATTCGCAAAAAAGATCAAACTTTTTTGAATATGGATTCATGAAATAGCCTTGGATGGTGACAAATAGATATTGAACAAAATGATTGATAAATTTGCAAGGTACGCTACTTTTTTTTAATTCTAATAAAATGTAAGTAATTTCTGGAAATTTAGTATTTGATATGACAAATGAATATGATTAGTGCTACATTTAGCAAACGAACATTTTTGCAAATAATATGGTGACCAACTCTCTGAACAACTTTCCACTTTGTGCACCCATTTTAATCACTAATGCCAATTCTCCTTAATTAATTGCTGTAAAAATATCTGATTATACCGACCATATCTTTGTTATCTTTGTGTAACCTTTCTCATAAATGTCCGGAGCGGATGCGAAGAAGGCCTAATGTAAATCATTCACATCCGACCGCCGACGAGAACGCGATTTACGATCCGCCGTAGTTAGTGGAAGCAAGCGCGCCGTGCGCATTTACTTTGATAGATCGCCCTCCGACCGTTCTCATTTGCATGTGTTAATGGGAATATGATCTATTTTACGAATATTATTATCGGCTCTGATGCCACAAATTATACCAACGCACGTTATGTAACACCTTGTGTTTTCGAGCATTTTTTTTTCTAGGAAACTCATTCGAGTAAAACGCAATGTGTAATTTAATATTTGATGGGATTTCATTGCTCTTAATACAAATATCTATTTGATTTAAATTATGAAATTTCATCAAAAATATTTGTTTGCAAACTAAATAGGCAATATCAAATTTTGTAAATCTTTTATTAATGCAAAGTTTAATAAATGCTGGTCTCTCTAACAGAAAAATTTTTCGGAAGAAAAAAGTGTGTAGTTTATTTTTTTATAGAAATTAATCGCTTTTGACTTTCAAAATTCGACCTTATTGAAAATTTAGACACTGCAGAAAAATTTAGAAGGCATTTTTTTCATTCTAAAAAAAATCCCAATCCTTGGCTCCACGGTCAGCACGAGTGGTGTAGTGGTGACACTCGTGGTCTCATGTTAGGGCGCTGTTGTTTTCGTAGTTACCGTAACTACGGATCGCTTTGAAATTGCTCCTGAAAATTGGCAATTTTCAGTGTGTTACAGAAGTGAAAAAAGTTATAAATTTAGTGATAAATATGGGTTGAAGTGCATTGGTATCCAGGTATAATAAAAAAACTAGGTGAGAAAGTGATTATTTGAATATTAAAATTAAATTGGAAATTGAAAAAATTGTGATTGACATTGACGTGTAAATAAATATCTCGTTGCATAGCAACCGTTAGAAAAATGTCTTGAAAAAAAATCTAGACTTGATGACAACGTGCCCCCGGAACCGCCAACATAATTTTTGAGGAACTCTTTTCAAGTTTTGACAGATCATGAGGACTCCGATCTTGGGTCTGATTCCGAATCCGAGGTTCCCATGCTGATGCTGGAAGAAGTGTAGGCAAAGCAAAAAGATCTTCGCAAATTGAAAAACCTCCACCAATTGTCCTCCACAGGAGAATCCAGGAGGGAAAACTATTAAGGCATAAGCTGACAGGAATCTTAGGCGAAAACAATTTTAATATAAAATTTGGCAGGGAGACAACGAACATTTATTTGGACAATTTACAAAATTTTGAAAAGGTAAAGAAAGCAATGGAATGTGATTTTCACACCTACACTTTAAAAGGGAAAAAAACAAATGCATACGTGTTGCATGGTCTACATGACGACTCTGAAGTGGAGGAAGTTATTCAGGAATTTAAAGAAAAATATCAAATTTCCATTTAAAAATTGACCAGAATGAGGAATACGAGGACCCCACTATATTAAATGATTGTGCCTAAAAACATCACTTTGGAACTTTTAGAAACTTTAGTAAAATATATTCAACACACAAAGATCTCATTTAGAAATGACATCAATTCTAAGAAAATGACACATTGTCACAAGTGTCAGTTGTGGGGGCATGCAACCACCAATTGTTTTTCGGCACCAGTGTGCATGAAGTATGGGGAGGGACACTTCTCACATGATTGTCCAAAACCTTGAGAAGAACCAGCAAAGTGTGCGAACTGTAAAGGCGCCCACACAGCCAACTCTACCTCTTGTCCGGTGTATGGACAAAGGCTAGACTGGCTGTCCAAAAAGAAATCAGAAAGACAACCGGCTAGACAGGAGTACGTGACAGCACCTGCACCGAAGGAAAATTTCTGGCAGAAAAGGAAATTAGATGAATCTAATTCAGAAAACAGAGAGAATTGGCCAAAACTATCGAACGCACCAGCACCGACCAACTACAACGAAAGTTCTACGGACAGAATCACCAGACCTTCCCCGATCAGCAATGATTCCCCTAATGATTTACTAAGGGAGATGACCAGGAAAATTAGTCCCCGGACAAAGAGTTAAATAACAGGTTTAAAAAGTGCAGATCTATGGGAGAACAGTTACAAACAATCATGTTTTATTGTGCGAATCTAGTATGAATACAATGAATATTACAACTTGCAACGCAAATATAATTAAAAGCAAAATTGGGGAGCTTCTGTCGTTCCTAAATAGCAACCACACTCCAATAATGCTCCTAAATGAAACTAAAATTGATCATACCTTTCATCTTAGAATCAGGGGTTACTCTGTACTAAGGCCAGATTCTAGGAATGGAGTTGGTGGTGTGACAATACTGGTAAGGAACGACATACCACACACACAAATACAAACGCACAACACAATCAAAATTGAAAACATAACCATCCGACAGAGACCTTAATCTACTGACGAACATTTGAGAAAAAGTACTGGTTTTCGGGGATTTTAACGCCACTCAGACGGCTTGGGATTGTCACAGCAATAACAGGAATTGGTCTGACATTATATAATTATATATTAGGGAGTGGATGCTCGCTTTTCTTTCCTGACACACACACACACACACACAATATCCTACAAATAACATGACCCCTTCCACCATAGACATTGCTTTAACGAAAAGCTTCCCCAACATCACAGACATTTCAACTTTGGACGTTTTAAATTCAGTTCACAACCCTTTTAGAATCACCCTTGGTCACCTGAAATACGAACGATACCGACGAACCATACCCGAGTATAGAGATGTAGACTGGAATGAATTCAGACGACTCCTGGACAAAAACATTAGTATTAAGCGTGTGGACACAAGATGATGTCGAGACTGAGACCGAAAAACTGAATAAATCGATCAATTTGACAAGACGTAGACTAATTAAAAACAGAAAATTAGACCATCTTAACGAACAATTATCTGATTTCGTAATGACGATGATACAAATCAAAAACAGACATAGTCGAGATTGGCAAAAATATAGAGACATGACGGACAAACAAGAAATGAACAGACTGACAAAACAAATAAGAACTGAAATCTATAAATTTAGAAACGACAAATGGAAAAAACGAGTGACTGAACTGACACCTACAGACAACTCTATCTGGAGAATGACCAAAAGACTAAAGACGACCTATAAATCAATTCCGACGCTGACAGATGGAACAACAACGGCAATGGCCGACCTGGACAAGGCGGATCTTATTGCAGACACCTTTGAAAAAGTACACAAAATTAACCCAGAACGTGACGACAAACAGAAATTAATAGTTGAAATCGTGAGAGAATTTCTAAATGGACAGGACTTTACAGATCCAGACCACGAACTTACGACTTGGCCGACGGAAATTAATTTGATTATTAAATATCTAAAACCACTTAAAGCACCCGGACCTGACCAAATACAAAACAAATTATTAAAAAATCTCTCACGAAAAGCTTTGGTACAACTGACACACATAATTAACGGAATTTTTAAATTACAATATTTTCCGCCGTCCTGGAAGATCGCCAATGTTGTTCCAATACTGAAACCTGGGAAAACCGACTCGGGCCCAAACAGTTATAGGCCAATAAGCCTACTAAACACGTTAAGTAAAGTTACTGAAAAAATTATATTTGCAAGACTGAACAAACACATTAAGCGACGAAAGATTTGGATTTATGGGCGATCAATTTGGATTTAGACGGAGACAACACGGTACAACAAATCTGTAGAATCATAACGGACGTAAAATTCAATTTCAACAAACAGAACGTAACTGCCATGACATTACTGGACATACAGAAAGCTTTCGACAGAGTTTGGAGCGACGGACTACTATTCAAATTGATTTAATTAAAATTTTCACCGACAATTATAAAATTACTACTTGACCGCTACTTGACAGACCGACACTTTACCGTACTAATAAATGACAAACATTCAAGACTAAGACCTATAGCAGCATGTGTGCCACAGGGATCGATTCTAGCACCAATTTTATTTAGCCTTTACATAAATGATATGCCGACTATGCCACAGACGAAACTTGCACTCTACGCCGACGGCACCGCCATTTACAGTCACTCGTTTAGTTCAATAGCAGCACACAAAAAGACTGAAATTCACGTGGACCTGATCACTAAATTCTTTAAACTTTCGAAAATTACACTAAACACACAAAAGACAGAAACCATCACCTACACACGAAAATACACAAACACAAAACTCATTTACCCACCGAAAATTGAAAATATTCCAGTACCACCTAAGAAGGCGGTAAAATATTTGGGTGTACATTTAGACACTAGATTATGTTACAAAACATCAAACACACAATTAACAGAGCTTTCGCTGCATTGAAGAGCATCTACTCCATAATGAACAAAAATAGCAAACTCTCAAAACACAACAAAATTTTACAACTACAATTACATTTTACAATTACTATTACACAACTATAATTCGGCCCGTTTTAGTTTATGCAGCACCGGCTTGGTGCAGTGCTGCCAAGACCAACTTGGTAATCCTGCAAAGATTCCAAAACAAGTGCCTTAGAATGGCGTTGAATAGGGATATATATACAAAAATTGATGACTTACATGACGAAGGACAGATTCCCAGAATAACGGACTACATCTACGAACACTCACAAAAATTTTACACTAACCATGCTAGCAAAAGACACCCAAACAGACATCTTAGAGACTTGACGAAAATTAGAGCCCACAACACACCAATCACACTGAAACACAAACTCCCATACCAAACATTACCCATATTTGGAGAAAATTATGATGAATGAGTGCATGAATGTGTTCAAAATTTTGTTTTATTTGAAAGACACAGACGTTTTATTTTACTGAAAATTAGCACTTACCTTTTAGATGACAGTTCTTACAAACCCTCGCTTGTTTACTTTTAATTTTTTTTAGTACAACAAATATTATTTTGACACAAAATTTCGAATCTGAAATTTGGCACCAAATTTGAAAAGAGTGATTAGCTATGTGCTGCTATATCATGCATAGCATGTATTAGCAAGTATATGAAGGTTTGCTGTTCTCCCATCCAAAATTTAGAAGTGTTACCCGAATAGAGTAGGGATTCTTATATTTACGTTTATTGTTATCTTTATGTTTTTGCATTGATGTTCTTGTTAATTATTAAATATACACTTTTGAATTGATTGACGTGGTCTCATGTTAGGGCGCTAACTAAGAAGTCTGGAGGTCCCGAGTTCTATCTCCAGTGTCGGCCGCATTTGTACCAGAAGACAAATGAGTAATTAATTATCGCAATTTATAATAACATCTAGGTTTCTCGGCCTATAATAGAAAAATGTGGGCAAAATACAATAGGCCACTAGGCTGCAGTGTTTGAAGGGTTATAATACCCGGTATCCACATTGGACAAAAAAAAAGAAAAAAGAAATCCTTGGCTTCCATTTCCTGGTATAGATCTAAATTCAAAGCAAATCTTTAAGATTTGATATTTTGGACTATTTAAAGTCTTAAAGCAATGCCGGAAATTGTCAGAAGTTTCAGTTTTCCTAAATCTTGATCTTGAAGTTCAAGGATGAGAAGTATTTTATTTATCACTTAAAATACTTGTTCTTTAAAATTTAAATAAAATACTTTTGGATTTTAAAACTTTGGACTAGTCGTTTTCTGTAGTTGAAATAAAAGTCCTGCTTTTAGCAGATAGTTCGACATTTGGTCTCATTTATTAATCTTTAATTTCATTAAAACTTTTAATAAATCTAAAATTTCTTTCAGTTCTAATAAATAATGTAATATATAGAATCAATTGTGAACTCTTCAATATTTACCCCAGAACATGTATGCGATACGACGACTTGACATTAGATTATTTAAAATCTTTCATGGTATTGATACAGTAATACAAAACTGGTAAAGAAAATCCTTCCACATCAATTCGTCATAGCAATCAACAACTAGATATTTGCAGTAACTCTCTTTAATGAATTTTGACAAGAGATTTGCATTTGTACGCATATAAGGTTCAGTTGACACAAGCATTGTAATAAACCAACCAAATTAAATATCTGCAGTCGAACTTCCCTAATTGTAAGCCGAATTAGCATAGTTCACGAAAAAAAGTTCGAGTTATAGAAAACTCGAGTTATAGAAATACATTACTATAAAATGAGTAAAATACAATTTACGAAATTTCTTCTTCTTTCGAATAGGCCTACTTTGACCAAGCTTGCTCAACTGTTGGGCTTTGATCTTTGCCCAGTATTGTCACATCTTCTGCCGGTGTAACTCGTTTCTCTCTTCTGTCCAGGAAGTACCTTTCCTTCGGGGTTTTACGTGAAATCCATGGAGTTTCTTCAGGGTGCGTCTCAAGGACTGTCTGTTTTGGAGATCTGTTATTCCCAGTTCTTTAATATCCTTCTCGGTTTCTGTCAACCAAGTGGTACGAAACTCCTTGTTTTGCCAGCAGGTGAACAGACGGTTAGCTAGTCGGTTGGAGGCAATCTTGCAACGTGTCCATAGAAAGCTACCCTTCTTTTCCTTGCACAGTCAGAGAGCATCTCAATATGTTAGTAGAGCTCAGAGTTATGCCGCTTTCGAAATTCCCCATTTTCCTTTACCGGGCCTAGGATTTTCCTGAGGATACTCCTCTCTCTGTTTTCCAATTTCTCCACCAGACCTCTTCGGTTCAAAGAAAGACACTCCATGGCATATAGGGCTTCTGGTCGTAAGACTGATGTGTGGTGCTTAAATTTCAGGTTGCGTGACATGCATTTGTTGTTGTAAGTGTTCTTCGCAAGTCGATAGGTTAGTTCTATAGGTTAACTTGTTGACTCTCTTGGACAATGATGCTCTTTCTGATAAGTTGGGTTCAATCCATTCGCCAAGACACTTGAATTTCTCAGTCCTCTTGATGTTTCCCGGCTCTAGTAACATCTCTCTGTTTGCTTTGCTGATGTTGGTGAAGAATTCTGTTTTCTCCAGCGACAGTTGAAGACGCACTTTAGCAGCCTGTTTTCTGAGGCAATTTACCTGCATTGTTGCCATCTCATCTGCATCAGTAAACAGTGCCATGTCTTCTGCCAAGGCCAGGCATTCTGCAACCAGTCCATCGTGCTTACGTCCCAGATAAATACCACTCTGAGTACCCAAATTGATCAGTTCCTTGCGCCATTCTCTCATAACCTTCTCAAAGATACAGTTGAATAGGTAATACAGTAATACAGTTGAGGTTTGCATTGAATTTCTTGTCTAATCTAGAAAGCCATTCCTCGTAAATTGCGTTTGTCGTCCAAGATTTTCTGTTACTTCTGTAGGTCACTGGTCAAAAACGTTTATTTCTAAAGCATTGCGGATTTTTTTAATTTTCCATTCACCGTGTTGGTTGCAACGGTAGGCTGTGAGAGGAGGTCCAGGTCCTATTTAGGACTGTAAAGTTAGGACACCATTAAATAGTTAATCACCACCGGTTTCAGTTTTTCAGTACCACACATATTCGCTCCCACCATGGTGACTCTTTCTTTGCAGTTTTCACCGAAGCACTTTTGTTCTTTGAATGTTAACGTTGTATTAGGCAAACATTTAAAACATAAGCCCGTCTCGTCCGCGTTAAAAATGTCTTTTTCATGATAAAAAGCTAAAAGTTCTGGCAAGATATTGTTGCACCACTTTTCACAGTCATGTTCATTAACATCTGCACTTTCACCATGCATAACCTTTTGACTAATATTATGCCTTTTCTTAAACTCATCTAGAAAACCTACACTAGCGATGAAATCAGTGTGTCCCAGACTCTCAAAATAAAGAGCCTTTTCTCTAATAAGTGGTGCAGATTAGCACAATCTTATACGCAGTTTTAAACCATTCCAAAGTCGCTTTGTCAATATCTTCTAGGGACACTTTTTCAAACGTTTGCGATTATTGGTCGCACCATTTTCGGCTTTGTTCAGAAATTCTTCGCGGTTTAATTGAAGTAATTGAAGAAAGTGTACATTAAGGAATCCAAAAGTCTTCAGCAATATATATTTATATTTTATATATTATAATATATATGTATATATATATATATATATATATATATACATATATATATATTATAATATATGTATTATAATATATTACAATATTTGACCTTCAAGAAAAAAGATGGAAAACTTGCACTCACCAACCAAGAAAACTGCGAAGAACTGTCGAATTACTTTTCCGAGCTCCTTTATTGCCCCGAACCATCCGAACGATTCCCTCACACAACTTCAATAAACACGAAACCCGACGCTGATCCACCGACACTAGAAGAAATCCGACACCGTATTACAAAACTAAAGAATGGAAAGACATCAGGAGCGGATGGAATAACCGCACAACTACTGAAAAATCTTGGACCACGATCATTACAGGAAATCAGAAACATAATTCAGGAAATTTGGCGAAGTGAAGAACTTCCAGATGATTGGAAATGCGCACTCATCCACGCACTCCACAAAAAAGGAGACAAATCTGATATGAATAACTACAGAGGAATCTCCCTCCTTTCCGTTCCCTACAAAATCTTATCCGCATGCCTCTTACAACGCGCACAAAAACAAGTCGAACCCCAAATTGGGGAATATCAAGCAGGTTTCACCACATGATGTATGACCACACAGATCATGCGTCGAGCAAATTTTCAACCTGAAATCTATACTCAAAATTCGAGCTACACGAAATCTCCCAACCATATGCACATTTATTGACTTCAAGAAAGCTTATGACTCCATCGACCGACAATCCCTGTTTAATATTGATACTTGAAGAAAACAATCTGGATCCGAAAACGCAACGGCTCATCCAACAAACACTAACAAACACAACTTCCAAAATCAAATTCAACGGAGAAATCTCAAAACCTTTCCCCATCAAGACTGGTGTCCGGCAAGGCGATAGCCTCTCTCCGTTACTCTTCAACATCGTTTTAGATAAAGTTATCAAAACATGGGAACTAGAACTGGAAAATCAAAAAATTTGGAGACCCATAAGACTAGGAAAACAACAGGATAACATCAACGTCACATGCCTAGCCTTCGCTGATGATCTCGCGATTCTTTCTGAAAATGAACAAACAGCAATCCAACAGATCGAAGTCCTAAAAGAATGTGCTGAGAAAGCTGGACTACAAATTTCCTTTTCGAAAACTGAATTCATAGCCACAAAACACATCAAAATAGAAAATTTAATTACAAAATACGGCACGATAAACAAGGTTAGTCACTTCAAATACTTGGGCGAAATTATTGAACCTACAGGAACAGAAAGATTAGCACAAAAAACACGGGAACTCAAAATGCGTATGGAAAGCATATGGAAAAGTTGCAAACATCTATAATAAAAAATGCATAAATATTAGCACCAAAATTCGACACTACACGACTTTATCAAACCCGAAATACTCTACGCCAGCGAGACATTAAACCTTAATTACAAAGGAGACATAGAGAACATCAAGAAGGTTTTTTTGAAAGAAAAATTATCCGAAAAATCCTTGGCCCAAAACTAACAGACGAAGGATCGTCTACAATCACATACTGTCACAGAAAAATACTCCAACATCGAAACCGATTTCCGCAAACGACGACTGAAATTCTACGGGCACGTTATGAAACTAGATGACAACCGACTAACAGGGAGTGTATTGAAGTACATACAGAAAATGAAAACGGCAACAGTCTGGGTAAAACAGGTCCAAATTGATCTAAAAAACGCCAACATCTCACCGACAGATATCGAAAATCGAAAAATCTTTAGACACAAGGTCTACAGCTGGGAAATTATATCAGTGGAAAAACCCAAAATAACAAGAGCAAAATGGACAGATGAACGTCGCCATTTTCAAGAGATATATGCATGCGTCCATGCGGGTTAACCGTTAGACGCATACCTTGCAGTACTGCATACTGCTATACAGAAACTCTTAGTACATATGGGGTCAAAAACGCTTTACCAACGCTTTAAAAAAAGTTTCACCAGTAACACAATCAATGGGGTGGAATTTATTGATAAAATTTACAAACATAAAAGGACTACATACAATTTACAAAAAAATTTCAAAATTGCGCCTCCCTCGTGTTCAATGCACAGCCGACATCGCTGCAAAAAAGATAGATGAACCAAATATGCGGGCATATTTCTAACTGTTGAACACATTTCAGCTACACGTGGCAGTAGCTCTTCAAGTGCTCTGACTGTAGTTTCGTACACCATGGTATTCATATGACCCCATAATAAAGATCCAGGGTATTAAGATCTGGGAGCTGACCGGTCATGGTATCAGACCATTCATGCCTATCAATTTATCTGGATACCTCCCATAAAGACATGCACGGGACTGGTGACTAAAATGTGCTGGTACGCGGTCATGCATATACTACATTTCCTGACTCAGTTGTACATCGACCAGGTCTAATCCATTGAAAAAGTAATTTTCTAAAAAAAAAAGTGTAAGCTGCCCGCGGTAAAAGATCCTGCAACACAAATGGACCACTCTACTAGTTGCCAACAATCCTACACCAAACATTAAATGAAAATCTTTGTTGATAACCTCTACCATGTACTGCGTAAGGATTTTCTTCAGCACACAAGTGCATGTTATGACTATCGAACATTCCTTCTCTTTCAAACGCAGACTCATCGGCAAGTTCAAGAACCACTTAAAAAACTGTCTCGTGGAGCAAAGCCATTACAATTCAGTGCCAGTGAATACCAAAAGGTTGTAAGAGCTGTTCGCGTAGAACTTGCCACACTGTTTCCAAGTTCGAGTGCTACAGTTTGAGCACTAGTTCTCGGATTATTGTCAACATTTCCCAAGATATTTTCCTCTAATGCCTTAATACGAACCGTTCAATCACGTCCTGTATCAGTCATATAAATCTCAAAATTTCCACGTTTTCGTTAATGAATTTGCTGCGAAAGTTGAATGATGACGCTTCGGAAAAGGTTCTCTATAAATTCGTGCAGCTGCTCGTCCGTTGCCCTTAGCAGCACCATAAGCTAAATATATCTGATAGTTCTTAGAAAGAACACATTTTTGAACACTATTGTCCAGGTTTATGAACACACAATTTTCAATAAACTAAAAGTAGACATATGATTTTCGAAAATCAATGTTAAACTGATAATTTTTTATAGGTTTTATTGCAACGCGAAAGAGACACCCGATTATTTTATGGTACAAATTAATGGGTTCACATTATGTTTTGTGTATTATTGTCCATTTTTCTTTCACGGAATTGTTTTTCCGTATTTTAGCCGAGTATATCGCAAACTAATATATGATTCGTTTATGACCCCATGTATAATATGTATATTAAGACTTTTATATATATTTAGGATCATACAATCAGCCCTGAAAGTTTGTAGGTGGAATTCTGCACCCGTGGTATATATATATATATATATATATATATATATATATATATATATATATATATATATATATACCACGGGTGCAGAATTCCACCGACAAACTTTCAAGGCTGATTGTATGATCCTAAATATATATAAAAGTCTTAATATACATATTATACATGGGGTCATAAACGAATCATATATTATATATATATATATATATATATATATATATATATATATATACATACATACATATATATATATATATATATATATATATATATATATATATATATATATATGTTGTATTTGAGGTTTTACGCGGATAGATACCTGTGTTGTATTGTTGTGTGATGCATAGTTATGCGTATGCGTCATACAGTATACATATACAGTATACATTATGCGTCTAACGGTTGACCCGCACAGACGCATATATCTCTTGAGAATGGCGAATGTTAGTTCGCCGAAACTTCGAGAATCCGGTTCTTTTCAGAACCAACCTTCAACATCAACGCGGAATCCCCGAGAAAACAATACAATACACACACACACATATATATATATATATATATATATATATATATATATATATATATATATATATATATATACATATATACATATATATATATATATATATATATATATATATATATATATATATATATATATATATATATAACAAGATCACCACAAAAACCAAAACTCAACTTGAGCGCATGATGGAAAAGACGATAAAAGAATCACTACCCTAGGCATCAGTCGATAGACTGGACTCACCTGATCATCGGATTCTAGGGGATCAGGGACACCATGCGGAGAAGAATCGGAGCTTCTCAAGAACGCTTCACACTTTGAAAAATCGACGTAAGAATTTTATTGGCACCATTAATGTGAACACGCTCACTAAAACATGCAAATTAAAACAACTCACTAACGTCCTCGAAAAATTTGACCTCAAAATCACCGCACTTTACGAGACACGATTCACGGATGAAGAACACTTTAATACGGAGAATTTCAAAATTTATAAAGGCTAACCTGCCATAAAAGTTATAGGCAAACTACCACTCCTGGTAACCGGTTTCGCCATACACAATTCCGTACTCGACTCAGTCATTGATTTCTCTTCTCCCAACGAAAGAGTATCTCTGCTCTCAATAAAGTCAGCCAATAAAGTTTACACAATAATAAACGTCCATGCTCCCATAAATCAACAAAACAAATCCGACCCTGAAACTAGGGACAATTTCTGGGAAACTCTCGAAGAAACAACCAATAAATTAACAAAGCACCATGTGAAGATCTTATTGGGTAATTTTAATGCCCAGTTAGGTAGGGAAAGAAAATTTAGTAATACCACAGGCCCTATACTAAGCACGAACGTACCAATAGGAATGGTGAAAGACTAATTGACTTCTGCAGAAACTTTGGACTTAAAATTATGAGCACACCATTCCAGAAACCTCCACACAAGTTAACCACTTGGAGATCACCCAATCTTAGACAGGGTAAATACCAAATTGACCATATCGCAATTTCTAAGAAAAATTCAAAAGAAATTTTAAACGTCAGAGCTCGCAGAAGGCGCCTTTGAATCAGACCATAATCTTCTCCAAACAAAGACGAAATTCCAACCCCATAGAAAGAAAAAAGGCCCACCCAAAAATATCCAACCAGATCCAGAACACCTGAAACTCCATAAAGAAGAAATCATAGTCCAAATTAATCAAGAAACATCAACAAACTGGCAGAAAATTACAAAGAAAAATTCAGGAAGTCATGAAACTAAGACTACCTCCTCGCACAAAGAAACGTCGCTGGTGGAATGCAATTTGCGATCGGGCAGTTGAGAACCGAATGATTGCGTGGAAAAACTTTAACAGTCACAAAACTGAGGAAAACTGGGAGACCTTTCTTACAACTCAAAAACATGCTTCCAAAACATTTAGGAAAGAAAAACGAGGATATGACAACAACAAACTTAATGAAATTCAACAGGACTTCAAACAAAATAATACTAGAAACTTCTACAATACATTTATAGAAAACTTAAAGGGGTATCAGGCGCCCAGCTTGTGCTTCAAAAAACCCGATGGCACGTTGGAAACTAATGCGAAAGAAAACTGTAAATTATTAGCCCAATACTTCAACTCCCTTCTTAACTGCGAAACACCCCAAGAAAAACTAGCGTTCACCCCTCCGGTTTCCACAAACCCGGACTCACAAGCCCCTGACCTAGAAGAAATTCAGGAGATCATCCAAAAGCTCAAAAATAACAAAGCACCAGGAGAAGATGGGATCATTGCAGAATCCTGGAAACTGAACGATCCTACACTTACGCAGAAACTTCATAAACGTAATTTCAGACATATGGATGATGGAGCGAATACCAGGAAACTGGAAATATGCTCTAATTCATCCGTTACACTAAAAGGGTGATAAAACAGCCATCAATAACTATAGAGGAATCTCCCTGCTCCCGATTGCTTATAAAATTCTCTCCAAGGAACTTTTAAACCGGCTAGAACCCCAGATGGATCCACTAATTGGTGAATACCAAGCCGGATTCAGAAAAGGGCGATCATGTGCTGAACAGGTGTGGAGCTTAAAAACAATATTACAAATGAGAAAATGTAGAAACACAGTAATTACATTCGTCGACTTCAGAAAAGCGTATGATTCTGTAGACCGTGAAAAACTTTCTATAATCATGGAAGAATTCGGGATAGACAGAAAGACCCGAAAAATCATTGAACAAACGCTTACGGGAACTATGTCCAAAGTTAAATTCATGGGTGAAATTTCGGAGTCCTTTGTCATTAAAACCCCGAGTTCGACACGGGAATGGATTATCCCCAATGCTCTTTAATATTGTTCTAGAAAAGATCATTAGGGAATGGGAACCTCATGTGAAAAGCATTCAAATTGGTATGAAAAAAGAGAACCGTCTAACAGTCAAGTGCCTCGCTTTTGCGGACGATATTGCCATTATTACTAACACCAGACATGAAGCCATAATGTGCCTTAATTTTGCATCTAACGAGATGCACTTGTTGTAGTGAGCCCACGTTAACTTGTAGGCCTTCTGTAGTTTGGTGATTCTTTGTTCATTGGCGATTCGGTTTAGTCCCGATGACTGTATGATTTCACCAAGGTATTTAAAATGGGGGACTTGTGTTATCTTACCGTATTGTATGATTAAAGCTAAGTTATTTGCTGGTCGTCTATCCATATAGTGGGTTTTTTCATAAGAAATTTGTAGTCCAGCTCTTTGCGCAATTTCAAATTGCGCATTTCTTATGAAAAAACCCACTATATAGATAGACGACCAGCAAATAACTTAGCTTTAATCATACAATACGGTTAGATAACACAAGTCCCCCATTTTAAATATGGATAGACGACCAGCAAATTACTTAGCTTTAATAACACAATACGGTAAGATAACACAAGTCCCCCATTTTAAATACCTTGGTGAAATCATACAGTCATCGGGACTAAACCGAATCGCCAATGAACAAAGAATCACCAAACTACAGAAGGCCTACAAGCTAACGTGGGCTCACTACAACAAGTGCATCTGGTTAGATGCAAAATTAAGGCACTATACAACGGTGATTCTTCCGGAAGCAACTTACGCAGCCGAAACAATGGTTATCGACGGTCATTCCAAAATTAAGGATATAGAAAAACAGGAAAGAAAATTTCTCAGAAAGATTTACGGGGCAGTTAATGTTAACGGTATTTGTATGAAGAGACCTCAAAACGAACTCTACCAAAAGATCCACACGATAAGGGACGTATTCAGAAAACGGCGAGCACAGTTGTATACACACATTTACAGGATGGAAAACTCCAGAACGGCGAAGAAATTGCTCAACGTCATAGCACAGAGTAAATGTGGCACTGAGTGCTTGACCGAGGTTCAGAGGGACTTACAACAGGTCAACATACAAAATATCGAGGACCGCACTGAGTGCCGCAATAAAATCAAAAATGTTAAGTTTGAGGATAGACCATCACGACAGCCTGGAAGAAAATGGACGGCTGAGGATGAAGAGATTTTGGGAAGAGAAGCGGGAAAACGCCAGAAGATGAAATCATGTACAATCAAGCTCATATATATATATATATATATATATATATATATATATATATATATTGTTTATTTATTTAATTAAATATATATATATATATATATATGTTTTATTTTTATTGTTATTGTGGTGGAGGTGGATGGAGGTCAGAATATAAATATGAGTGGAGTAACAATAAGATAAGCGATAGATGGGAATCTGCTTTTTATACGGCCAATTTATACGGTTTGCTATCTACGCTACTTAAATAAATATATGTATTTCAACTTTCACGTTCTAGCACTACGGTTTTTCGGGACAATTTGGGGTAAATGCAATAAATTCTTGTCCAAAAACCAGTTATAAAAATCGGGAAAGGTTCTGTAAATTTGGGACTCTCCCGGAAAATTCGAGATGTATAGTCACCATAATTGAAACCACAAGATTATGCAAGCCATCGGCCGTCGGCAAATTGAAACTTGAAAAATCAATAAGTAGTTAAAACCTTAACTTACTTTACAAAAACCTTACTTTTTTTAAAAATGAAAAAGCCGTTATTTTCCATGGATTCGATATCACTACATGACCATTAACTTTTTAGGACGTTAACTCTATGATATGGTTGTGGTAGACAAGTGGATTCAACAAGACATTGCAAAATTTCTCTCTGAAATAGCCAACGAAACTTGCAGATATTTTATACAAAATTGATGGTGTCTCAGTGAAGTGATGTGTATTGGTGGCCAAGATAATGTGATTTAATAACTGTTAATTTTTTTCTTTGGCTTTATCAAGGATACAATTCACAAAAAAACAGAAACCATGGAGCACTTCATAAAAGAAGACACAATATGGCTCCAATTTCCCAGCAATTGTGTCAACATTATAACAAGGCTGACGCGGTCATTTGTCACATAATTTCACTACTTTTAAGTAAGGCATAATATTATCAATATTAAAATGATAAATGTGATATATTAAAAAGTTAAAATCTCATTTTGGGACACGTTTTAAATTTCCGAATGGAGTTCATTCTAACGAAATTAGATGTATAAATAATCTATTCTTTAATTCCAATAACACATGATCATTTTTATGAGAAGGAAATTGCTTAGATTTCCATTAGATAAAGGAAAGTAATGATAGACAGCCGAATAAAGACAAGGCTAGACATAAAATTTATTAAGCATAAAATATATGTCTTCAAAAGCATCTTCCGGCATTTATGCAGACGGATGGAGATTGAAATATTGCAATCTAAAATGTACAGTTTCAATATTTACATGTCTGAATGAGAAATTGTTAGATAACGATTTATAGCGTATCATTTGGTTATCCAGTACAGACGCTCGCCTTAAAAAACGTACACTATACTTTAGGTACAGACAGACAGACTACTTCCAGTAACAGTAAAATAGACGCTTCCACTTTGGCGCGTCTACAGCGGCGACGCCAGACGCGAGTGCTTCGAGCCCCGTTACATAATAACGCCGCGGCTGACCGGCGTCCACATAGCGGTTATTCCAGTGCAATATTCTAATCGTCTGGGATCTAATATCTAATTGCTCGCCGACCATTGAGTTAGTATATTTTTTCTTCATGGTTTTGCGCCAGACGACGCTGAACTAACGGGGAAGTATTTGCATTGCAAGTTGGAAAAAATGTTTAACAAATTGCTCTTAAGATTGCATGGAAATCAAGGAATAAGGATTGACCTATAATTTATATACAGAAATTAGAAACAAATTGCTTCATAGTCTAGACGGGTTCGGCAACTAACAAAAAAAACTAATCTGTCCATTCTTGACTTGCAAATCTACTTACATAATATGTTTACCAAGTTTTTAAAATCATGCTCCATTTGAATCGAAGCGTTCAAATACTTATCGTACTAATTGATTAATCCACAAACTAAGATTTGATTTCCTTGGTCTCGATTGACTTCCTTGTTTTATCAGCATACGCACATTGAACAGAACAGAGAAGATAAATTATCAAATTACCAAGAAACAAATCTATATTCAATCTATTCAATTTATAGAAACTTTATAAAAGAAAAAAAAATCTATATCGGTAACCTTATGAACTAGTCTTGTTTCTCTAGTCTTGTATGACAAATCTTGTCTGTATAGTCTTGTCTGTCTAGTCTTCTCTGTCTAGTCTTCCATATGCTACGTCCGGTCCATTCGGTCCGTCTGTCTAATCTTAACTAGTATTGATTGTTAAGTATTATCTGTGTAGTTTTATTTCTAGTCCCGTTTGTCTAGTAACCGCTTGTTCAGTCTAATTATATATGAGCCAGCTTATGTGTAAGATTATCAAAAATCTATTTTTCATAAAATCTTTGTTAATATTTTTCTAAACCTATGACTGTAACGTTTGACTGTAAGGTTTGGTCCAAATAATCTATGTAATTTGTAAATTCTTCATTTATTTAAAATCTTTGTATGTATAGTATTAATTCTACCATATGCAATATTTGCATCTAATTTGTCTATAATAAATATTTGCGATCTATCTGCCGTTGTTAAAGAGTTCTAAAGAGTTCTGTCGTTGTTAAAAATCCAGTTTTCCCATTCAGAATAGTCACATACTAAAATATTTGCTGAATCCTGCTCGTTACCTTTCATATTCAGCGCTTTCTTCATTCTCTTTGTTAAAAAGGGCAAAGATAAAAAAATGAAAGGAAAACGGGAGATTGCATAAAGGAGATATGGGCGTTGCTTGAACAATTTCCACATAAATCAAGCAAAGTATAGGGTGGAAGGGTAACCGAGAAAGATATAAGGTGTTAATTTTCCATATTTATGCTCGGACTGGATGATCATGAAACGTCTCATCATGCAGATTTTGCAGGAAAAAAAAGGAAGGTAAATATCATTGGAATTTGTGCTCGGTACATGATAAAACGACGAGTTGTTAATTTTACCTTAAGTAGGATTTAAGTGAGTTGCGAATTAAGTATAAGGTGGGTATGACGGTCGATAACCAGTTGATGGAGTTATTTATTGCCTTTAGACTTTTAAGTCTTTATAAACACTCCAAAATTATTATCTTAATGGTAGCGCTTCACAAAATTCATTCTATTTACAAAAAGTGTTTATTCTAGATGGAAAAATTGAATTTTATTGTTAGTTGTAACTCTTTGACAAACCAGAGAGAAAAACCTAGATGAATGAGACTAAGCAAACAAGACTAGAGATAACTGAATAGACTAAATTTACTAATTAGATTACTAGAGCAGGCAAATACAAGATTAGACGTACGAAATAACAAAAGTAACGAGTTATGTACACTACAATTAAATAAACACTTTTTATACATATATATATATATATATATATATATATATATATATATATATATATATATATATATATATATGTATATATAAATATATATATATATATATATATATATATATATATATATATATAGCTAGACAGACAAGTCTTAGTAGATTAGATACACATGCAAAATAGACTAGACCAGTGTTTCCCAACCTTTTTTGTGCCATGCCCCACCTAAGCCTTTCTAAAATCCTTATGCCCCCATCCCCTATGTAACATATACATAGGGGAGTAAGGGGGTATAGGGGATATCATATTTATTAATCTTATAGATATTTCCGTGCGGCGAGGTGGGTTCTAGGGGGGCTGCCTCTCGCTGGGTACGCTCTTGTACAAAGTTATATTAAATATCTACTTGTTTTAGTCTTTTGTGCTCCCATTTGGACAACAAATGTATGCACGATTGATAGTCTTCGTAGATCGTCGATACATTTTCGTTCTCTACACCCAGATCGACAAGTAGATTTCTATGCCATAATACATCGGCTGCTGCGGACGCTAGGGCGATGTATTCAGCATCTGTTGAGGAAAGTGCAACTGAAGTTTGCCTTTTCGTAGTCCATGAAACAGTGTTTCCAAAAACTTTTGTCAGAAATCCTGACGTCGAATGTTGATATCTGCTGAAATAGTTAAGCGTAGCTCAGGTCAGATCTTGTCGTCAACAAGTTCTCGGTAGGGTTTGTTTTTGGCGAGCTTCTTCTCGCTGTTCGGTATCGGCATTGTTTTCATCGGCGTACGAACTGGATTGCAGTTTTCCATCTCAAAGCATTTCAGCATTCTTTGGAGGTAATTCTTTTGATTCAAGCTAAAACCGTCGTCAGTCTGTTCGATGTTGATTCCGAGGAACGATATATACAGCTCCTCCTGAATTTCACCGTGTAGGAATGCATTTTTAACATCCATGTGGTAGACTGCGCAGTTCTTCTCGACGGTTACGGATAATAGGATTCTCAGCATCGTAAGTTTTGCCAATGGGGCAAATGTTTTTTCATAGTCAAAACCATATTTCTGCGCACAACCCTTGATTACAAGTCTAGTCTTGTAGCGCTTAACCTAGAAAACCCAGTGAGTGTGTATTTTCTTTCGGGAAGTGGTGTATTTTCTTTTGGGAATCCGTTAATTCTTCTCTCTTAGCCGACTCCGTCCATCCATTGATCTTTGTCTTCGACACACGAGTGACGATTTCCTCGTAGTTGCTAGGAACATCTTCCACGAAAACTTCGGAGTGCAGCGTCAGTATTACATAATTTTCTGTTTCATCGTCCAGGTAATAGTCCTGCAGATAACGTGGCCTCTTTCATCTGCCTCGTGACATCTAGATCAATCCAGTCTTCATTTGACAGTTCTTCGAATGAAAATTTTGATTCGTTGAAGATAATATCGCCTCCAGCGGTAACCTTGTGCTCTTCTGGATCTCAAAACGTGTAACCATTTGTGCAATATTCAATCATGAAACATTTCTTCGATAGAGATTCGAATTTTCCGCCTATAATTTGCGTTGGAATGCGTGGAAAGGCTACGCACCCAAAAACCTTTAGTTTCTTCAAGTTGGACTTTTCATTGAACCAAAACGACGCCGGAACTTTCCTGTACAACGCTGACGTGGAACTTTGAATAATCAGATAAACTGCTGCTTGGACTGCTTCTGGCCAAAAATGTTTTCCAATTATACATTGGAGGAGCATACATCTGGCCTTCTCTACTATGGTTCTATTCATTCTCTCTGCTACTCCCTTTTGCTCTGGCGTATAACGGATGGTAAACTCTAAAGTTTGAAAGTAATTAAAATCTGAATTAATATGAGCACTATGTTTTACCTTCAAATGCGCCTCAAGACGACCTTGTTTCATTGATTCAAAATCAAAATACAAAATTCTCGTCAAAAGAAATTTATTATATTTATTATTTAAGAATTTTATTTTTTCTTTCAATTTTGGCAACGAAATCAAGCTGTGCATTTAAATGGCCCGGAGCAAAAGGGGTAAACTCGCGTGTCGGGTCCATTTTCGAATTGCCCCCTTTAGCAATCCAATTGCCCCCCTGTGGGGCGTAGGCCCCACGTTGGGAAACACCGAACTAGACTATACTTTCTGGTCTAATTGAAATAATTGAAATAGATTGTATTTCGTAATCGCCTGCAAATTACGGAAAATTGTGGAAATTCTAGTCACTAGATCTCTGATCCCTGAACTACAAAAAACAATATAATAAAAAACGTATGCGGTCAGGGGACCCCCATTATGAACAAAGTTCGTCACGCATTTTTCATCTTAGAATGTAATTCGAAATAAAATCCGTCTGTATAGTTCATGTATTTCTTATTTTGTATCATATCAATACAAATAATGTCGTCTCCTTCTTTCTCTTCTTTAATCCGTAGCTGGCGATTGTCGAGGACGTCGTTCTCGTATCCAATACGCTGCTGTTGGTGCCGCTGGATTTTTCGCTTCATTTACGATTTGATTCCACACTTTCCTATCAATGACAATATCCCTGGCTTCATCCAGTTCCAGTCGTCGGTACTTGAGGTCCTCTTCTACATGTTTTGTCCATATATTCTTGGGCGCTGATCCTCCAGTCGGGCGGACGTTTCCGCCAGAGGAATTTGCGTGGAAGCCGATTTTCCTTCATTCAGCAAATGTGAGCAAACCATCGTAGACAGTGTGTTTGTATTTGTTCCACAATCGGTGGTTGCTGATCGCATCTGGCTCGAATTTTCACATTTTTGTGATTGGAAACGCACGAGCAACAGCTCGAATTTGTTGAGGTTCGATTGAAGCCGCGTCCACGTTTCTGCTCCATAGAAAATAATTGGTAGGATGAGCGTCCGGAATAGTCGAATTTTTGTATTAGTAGATATGTTTGGTTTCCTCCATATGGCACCATTTGAGTGACACAAATGCTACTAATGCCTGACCAATCCGGTTGAGAATGTCAGCGGCTGACGCCACTTTTTTCTCTTGCACCAGTGAGCCCAGTAAGTAATTCAATTCTTTCACACATTCGATTTCAGTGCCATTAAGATGAACATTGACCTGTGATCCATCGGTCGTCAAGACTTTTGTCTTGTTCAGGTTTATTTTAAGTGCATTGGATTCGGCGGTCCGGCAAATGTCATAGAGAATATCTGTTGCATGGGCTTCTCTATCAGTAAATATAGCACTCTCATCTGTGGACATCAGATCGGAAATGAAGTTGTTATCATCGTATTGGACACCTGATCGACCACTGAATGCTTTTCTCATAATGGCGTCTATAACCACGCCAAAAAGCAGTGGAGAAGCAACGTCTCCCTGTCGCCCTCCCGTTTGGATCATAAAACCGTCTGATAATTCGTTCGGGATCCGTACACAGCTGGTTGAACCGTTGTACGCCGCTCGTAGAATATGCATAATTTTTAAAGGAACATGCTCTGTTTCCAATGCTGACCATAAAGAAGGACAGTGAATGCAGTCGAATTCCCATTTATGTCGATATTTATTTTATACTTTATCGACATTAATGTCGATAAAGGCGATACTTGTCAGTTTTCCACATCGAATACCTTCTTCATCAACTGCAAATATTTGATCAATTCAGCCACGATTTGGCCTAAATCCTGCGTGCTCCTCTCCATGTTTCTGTATAATCATCATAAATACCTTCCCAACAACCGAGAGGAGGCTGCTGTAATTAGGTAGAGGCTGAGATAGTTAATATGGCTTTCTTCAATATGGGAACGAGATGGTATTTGTTCTGAACGCCAAATTTGTAGTGGGAGGTTAAGAAGCTGTTGTAACAAAATGTCGCCTCCGGCTTTGATCATCTCAGCAGTGACTTGATCGATGCGCGGTGCTTGATTTCCCAGCAATTTTATTGCTGTCTTGACATCAACAATCGTTCAGTCACCATGGGGGAATGGTATTACTGGTTCATCGATACTTAATGGAGTCGGCGCTGGTCCCTGTTACGGATCATGATTGTACAGTTTGTTAAAGGATTTCCTCCACCGCTTTAGACTTTGGTCTTCCTGCTCAACTTCCTGATGCTTTGATACAACATTCGATATTCGTGTGTCGATGCTGCTTCCTCCATTTCAGCCGCATTTTCAGTAGCATTTCAGACATTGTTAAAATACGCCTCTCGTTCCATCTTCAACCGATGGCGTACTTCTTTATTCAATCGGCGATATTGTTCAAAATTGGTGTGCTTTACTAGTTTTCGTTGCTCCACCAAAAGTCTAAAAAATCGTCCGTTGTGTTCGGCCACGAATCGACGGACATAGCTGGGTAGCACACTCCATGATTAAGCCCGTTAATTGCTTTTCTTCTTCATCAATATCGCCCAAGTGCTTAAGCACTGCAAATTTGTTTTGTAACTCAAATTGGAATTTTTGACCGATTATACGGTCTTGCATACATGCCTAGTTTCGCTTAACCACAGGCGGTGCCTTATGGTTGGCTCGGCAGAGATAATTATCGATTCCGCAATCCAGTCCCCGCATCACACGTACATCTTTGACCGTCGATCGGAAACGCGAGTTGATCAAAACGTAGTTTAACATTGCTGAATTGATCCTAGATGAGTTTAGTCATGTGAGTGGATGTTTGCGCGGATGCTGGAAGATGTTGTTTCTGATGGGTAAATTGTTCAGCCGGCAGGCTAGATCTGCGCCCGTATGGGCATTGAAGTCGCATGCGAATATGATTAGTTCAGTCTAATTGGAATTAAGTCCAATGTCAGTTGTAGTTGATTAAAGAAATTCCTTAATCGCCTCAGTGCTGGTTTCGGCCGGGGCGTAAATGGACATGACGTGGGTGGTGATCTTCCCATTGATTGTGATGACTGCCACATGCTCTAATTTTGGGTGAAATGCGATGATGCTGCTAGCTGCTCCACGACCAATCATGAAGCTTCCCTTCAAAAGCCAACCCAACACTAGCTTCCTTTTTGTCGCCACCAGAGTAGTATAATGTCATTTCATCATCATTTTTTGGCGAATGGAGGATCATTTGTCCTGGTTCCGTAATTCGTAGTTCTGAAAGAGCAATAATTGTAATATGTGGTTTGTTTGTTCCATGGCAATAATTTCCTTCTCTCCGATGTGATGACCAGTATGAACATTCCAGGCAGCAAGTCGAATTTCCGATTTCGGCGTAATAAACTTGAGTCTTTGGCCAACTACTTTTCACCAGCATCCCTGGTCCTCGGCGCTGGTGCATCGGCTGCCCCAGATGCGGTAGTATTTAAATGTGAATAATTTTGTTATAAAGCCAAATAATGTAATAACGTAGCATAAAGGATCAAATAGTAGAGTTTACAAATCTATCCTACATATAGACTTAACTGTCCAGATTTTATTATCTGGTCTAACTTCTCTAAATTTTTACTTTTATCTTTATTTAGTCTATTTAGTGTTTTTGTCTAGTTTAGTTTTTTGATCATGCCTTTTCGGTCTAGTCTGTCTAGTCTTGTATCTACCTGTATACTCTACACTATTTCTGTTTTACACTATTACACTACTATTGGTAGTTACACAATTAGTATTGTACACTATTTCTGTTTTTATTTTTCTATCTATTCTTGTTCGTCTAGTCTTGTATGTTTAGTCTAGTTTGCCTAGCCTTCTATGTTTACTCTTGTCCATCTAGTCATACCTGCCAAATCTTTCGAGTCTTATCCACCTAGATATGCCAGTGTAATCTTCCCTCTTTGGAATTGCCTGCCTCGTCGTCTCTTTCTAGTCTTGTGTGTCTAAACTTATTTGTCTAGTCTTGTACGTCTACTCTTGTTTGTTTAGTCTTTTTTGTCTAGTCTTTTCTGGCTAGTGTTGTTAATCTAATGTATCTAGTCATATATATATATATATATATATATATATATATATATATATATATATATGTATATATATATAAAACTTTTGGTTGTCTAGTCTAGACCCTAGTCTAGTCTAGTCTTTTGTCTGTCTAGACCCGTTGTTCTAGTCTTGTCTTGTCTTGTCCATCTAGTCTTATCTACACTGCAGTTCTATTTGCTAGTCTTCTAAACATATTAGTTCATTTAAAACAAGTAAAATATATTCAAATTATTTAAAAAAACGAATAATAAATCTAGAAGAATAAAACATATTCATTATTTGGTCATAAAAAATTTAAAATCAATTAGAATATTTTTAATAATTTCGCATAACAAACACAGTTTACGTGCGTTTTGGGACAACAATCTTTGAATAATGTTTAGACAATGCACTTAAAATGAAACCAAAAACTCTTTAATTAAAACGGAAATATCTGACACTAACACAACAACCTAAAATTAACAAATAAATTATGTAATTTTCCAAACTAATAACTATCTTACATTCCTAATCCTACGGAGAACAAACTACGGAGAATAGACGTAATAAATTATTTATGAATTTCGTGTTTTTGGTTAAAAATACAAATTATAAAATAATTAGCATTTTATTCACGATTTATGGAATAGATAGACTCCAATATTATTATTTTATGCTAGATTACTTCATGGACGATAGCCTTTGCAAATTTAAACTATTTTAATTTTTTGTAATATACATTAATTTAGTATCTTTTAATATGGGAATGTTTTTGTGTAATTGGTTAATTAATTAGCACGATTTGAATAAGAAATTAGGTAAGCCTCTCGTCCGAGAAATCATATTTTTATAAATAATTAATTTGGGATTCTTGCTTATAGTAGGAATCGGTATATGTGATAGGGATAGATGGATGAGAAAGCTGAAGTAAAAGTCTGTAAATCATAATTTATTTCGAAGTAAATGTTTGTCAATTTCATATGTAAAACATATACATGTTATCAAGTAGATGATTGTGTGTAATTCTTATCTAATCGGGTCCATAAATATTTTGGCACGATTCATTTCGTTAGCCTATGGCCCGTCACCATCGGAATGTCAGTGCATAAATCAGTGAACCAGCGTTAACTAAAAGGAGAAAAGTGAAATCGATGAATCTCTTGTACTCACGTCCTTCTTATCTGCGTTAGAGATAAGTGGATTATGTACGAAATCTGATACTTTCTATTGAGCGATAAACGACTGGAATAAAGGTATTAAGAGATGTAGTAGAAACATAAAGTGATGTTGGGGGAAAAGTGGATGGAACAAGCCATAAATTTTGGTGGGGAATTATGGGGTGTTATGTTACAAGACGGCTTTTTGTTAGGGTTATTGATTGTTTCTACTCTTGTGAAAATAGAACTTTCTCAGTAAATTGGTACGAATCTTTATTAAAAGACGAAGACAGATATGATTAGGCAGTCAAGTCTACACAGAAAAGACTAGATATGCAACTGAAGACTAAACAAAGCAGACAAAACTACTAAACTAATCGGTTCATGAGTTATAAATACCATAAGCTAATCTGTTCATCAAAGTGTTTCTGCGAAGAAAATTTCAAAAAAAGTTTTAATACCTCAAGCAAATTTAATGCGTTGTAGCAAACGATCTGGACGCACACACAGGCAGATATCCACAGAACGATTTCCAGTTCGTGCTCTGATTTTCTCTATTTTCGTAACTCATAAGCGTATTATAAGTGTACTAATTACGCGGTCGGTGGGTGTGGAGCACGCGTTATTTGTATGACAAGAATGAAATGGAAGAATGACAGGTCCGCGAGCCATCATCGCTCACACATTAGCGATGGTTATTAAGAGGCATGCACTGCCACAGGAAACTGGAATTGTACTGCTGTCAAAAATAAAACACCTTTATTATAATATTTCGCGGAGGAATAATCCACTGGTAAATTTAGAGGGACATGCTATTATATCTATTTTAATATCTTTCGGAAAATTTTATTTACAATTCTTAGCAGTTTCTGGGTTTTGTCTGTCTAGTCTTGTTTTTCTGGTGTTGTCTATCTAGTCTAGTCCGTCATGTATAGTCTTCCTTTTCTAGTATTTTTAGTCTTATCTTCCTACTTGTGTCTCTGTAGTCTGGTATGTTTAGTCTTATTTGACAAAAATTGTGTGTCTAATCTTATCTCTCTAATATTGTTTATCAAATGTTGCCGGTTCAGGAGAGCGTATTTAGATGGGTCTGTTTATGATATCTGAAATTTGTCTGTCCGTCTATTTATTTCACAAGTTCTATATACGAAATTATCTGTTCGTGAGTAGGTATATTTTATTATGTTATTAGTGAATTATAAAATGAAGACATAAAATAGATAGTTGATGTTTTATGGCTTTTATAATAGTAAGCGAAAATAATTGCGAATTTGTATCAATTATACGGTTATCCATTTAAACATATCCATTTTAGCCAGCGCCGGTAATTAACCATTTAAATTCAATTAACGCGAAAAAGTAATTAAAAATGAGTACGCGGCGCAAGATTTATGAAATGATCATTATTATAAATATACATCTTTGCCACCATTTCGCAATTTGTTAGCGCTGATATAATACAATGTAATAATGGGGCATTAAAACAATTTATCACAAATGTTAATGTAATTGCATTTAAATTACACAAATGAACATTTGTACTCTCGTAATTTTCTTTTCGATGCGTTACACATCCTGATAAATGCATTCCTCGCATTTTCCGGTTTGCTGCCCGTCGGTCCGTCCACTACTCCCCAGCCGTCCGCCACTCAATTTATTTTTATTATATTCGGATTATCGCATAGTTTTTTACATATTACAACAATCATATATAATACCACAACTTTATTCGTCTAATTACAAGAGAAACGCGCCGTTTAAACTATAACATTTATTTTAAACAGCCGCTTAGTTCATCAGCATCTACTTCAACAAATTTGGTTAAAAAGGAATGATCAGTCATTAAATAAGCATTTGAAATTCATGAATTTTTCCATTACATTTTAGTTTCAGATAGTTTTGTAATAGCTCTGAAATATTTAATTAATTAAAAAAATTATCTGTTTTTTATTCGTCCTGATCCAATTTGGAGCAGTAGATTAGGATCAAGTCAAACTCTTTGAAATTAAGTTTATTATTAAAAAAAGTAATAAAAATATTTCCTATATTGGAAGCTTCGGAATAATTTAGTTTTCTCATTAAGAAAAGATAAGTACGGAAATGTCATACTAGCCATAAGATCGACAAACAGAACTGGACTTGAGAGACAAAACTATGCAGACAAAAATATACAGACAAGACTAGACATGCAAGAATAGTTAGACAAGACTAGAGAGACAAGTTTACACAGTCAAGACATATATTATGAGAGACGTATATATTTGGGGAAGCTCTCACCAAAGACCTATTCAAACCTATTCCACATCTCTTTTTTAGTATGCTACCCGTTATCACAAATTTTGCATTCATTCGGGGTGGGGCTACTGGGGGCGGTTAGTGAAAACCGCTCTAGTTGAAAATGCCTCCTCGGCCGAGAATCGAACCCGGGTCTCCCGCTTGTCTAACTACTCTACCGACTAGACCAGTGGTGCGCAAAACGTGGGTCACGACCCCTCGGGGGGGTCGCGAGATAAATTTTCGGGGTCGCCTAATTCAGAGCGAGATATTTTCTATTTCCCTATGTCTATTCAGTGCGACAGACAATACAAGTGTGAATGATGGTCCAACATCTAATAAACTTAGAAAAACAAAAAATATCGAATATAATGTGTTATCTAAAAAAAATTGAGAAAATATCAAGAAGAGTTTTTAAATACGGATTAACATTTTGCGTTGTTAATGGGAATAGCGTCCGTTTTGTGTTATTTGCTCGGATAAATTAGCAAATTAAAGTTTGAAACCTGCGAATTAAAATAACATTTGGAAGGTAAACATAAGAAAGATAAACATAACAAGATAAATATAATAATAATTCTGAAACCTTTTTTATACTACGGGCTGGAAGTATGAAAAATCAAACTGTATTATTGAAAACATATACAATAATTCCTGAGAAGGGTTGTCCGTAAACTTAATAAACTCTTTTTGATATTTTCTCATTTTTTTATTAGATAACACATTTCATACGATATTTTTTTAAGTAGAAACAGTGCTACTGTGTTCATTGTTCTTTTGGTTTTTATTCACAGTTTTTTTCAAGTTTATTAGATGTTGGTCCATCATTCACACTTATTGTCATTATTTCCATTTTCGTAAGTACCTATTTTTAGCCACTTATCCGTTATTAAGGTTTTTGATTTCCTTCCTTAGAAGTCTCATATTTAATAGCGAAAAATTTGAAACATACAACTGGAGAATCTCTCATTCTTCCTTCAGCAATTAAAATGACATCAATCATGCGTGGAGAAAAACATGGTAACAATTTAAAAACAATACCATTATCAAAAGATTTCATTTCTCGTCGAATTTCAACCATATCACGTAATATATAATCAGTTCTGTTAAATCTAATACAAAACTCTCCTGTGTTTGCTCTACTACCTGACGAAACTACTGACATACTATCGGAAGATTTTTTATGTTGTAAAAAATAAGAAGGAAGGACAAACGGAAAGAAAATATTTAAAATTATTAATAGATATTTTGAGGAAAATGACCCTACGCTCATTCACTAATGAAAATTGGTTTGGAAAACTCAGTTACATGCTTGGCATTTTTGAAAAACGATTTGATTTAGAGTTTACAGGGAGAGAGTACAAACATTTTATTATTGAGCAGTAACATTGAAGCTTTTAGAAAGAAGGTGATACTTTGGCAAGAAGAATTTAGAAAAAGCAATACAGATATGTCCCAGTGTTTTTCATAATTTAAAATTGGGAGAAAACTTAACAAAAGGCTCGAAAATTTTCCAGATAATGTATTCGGTTGGATTCATAATCCATTTTCGTTTGATATTACTAATTTTAGATGAAAAAGAACAGTTTTTTTAGAACAGAATTGTTAAGAGCAGAATTGACGTTTCAAGCGACGAAACATTGCTCATTCAATTTAAATCTCAGATTTGTAAAAAATTTTGGCTATTGATTGAAAACGAATATACCGATTTAAAAAGAAATCAATATTTTAATTCAGTTTGCATCTACCTACTTATGTGAATTCAGCTTTTCAAAATTATTTGCCATTAAAACATAATATCGAACTGGTTTGGATCCTGAGGATGACTTACGGCTTGCGATTTTCAATATAAAACCGAACATGGAAGCAATCATGAGCTCGTTGCAAACGCATAGTTCACATTGAATTCCTATTATGTAAGACTGTATTGTTTTTTAAAGTATTTTTCTTAAGCATTTTTATGATGGAGTCTAAGTTTTCTGCGCTATTTTAAAAAGGCTGTATTTTAATCAATGACGTCACCAAAAGTAATGTAAAAACGTCCTGTAAACGTAAATCTCAAAAAAAGAAATCAAAATTCACCTACGTTAACGATTAAAAAAAGTACTGTCGATCCAGGGGTCCCGTCAAAATTTGACACAAAATGGGGGGTCGCCAATGAAAAAAGTTTGCGCACCACTGGACTAGACAGGAAAGTCTAGGCAGTTATTATTATTGTTCATGTGGTTTAGCTAGTGCATGTACTGGACTTTTCCGCGTTTGAATACTGATCTAATTTATAAGATTGTAGCAAAATAAACATAAAAAAAATGAAATGAATAAAAATATATTTCAAGATAATTGAAATAGTTGCATTGAGTTCATAAGATTCTTCAGAATGGTAGAAACCATTTCCAATATTTCTCATGGTTAAGATGTCTGATAAGAGCTGTTTTCTATTTTTGTCTTTTCGGTTAATTCATGAAAACAATTGCGCCTACGCCATGGACATAACACTACACAGCACCAGTTTTCTAAAATTCCCTTCTAGGAAAATTACCATAACCGAATCAGAGTTCGTTATCAATAAAATGAAACATGTTTTGTAGCAGCTACTTAAATATTCTGGATTGGTAGCGTCTTAAGACGGCAATAAATAAATAAGTTTCACAACAATTAACCAATAAGAGTTTGTTTTTTCAATTTCTCTCTGGACATTAAACTGAATTGGTTTTGATAGGAGAGTATTAATTGGCTGTAATATACAAGAGATGTAGATAAAAGCGTTTATTACGCTTATTTGTAGCAACAATTAGTGAGTTTTTTTAATCCGTAGACCATTTT
The DNA here is from genome assembly GCA_944588485.1 of Phosphuga atrata. Taxonomy (NCBI): domain Eukaryota; kingdom Metazoa; phylum Arthropoda; class Insecta; order Coleoptera; family Silphidae; genus Phosphuga; species Phosphuga atrata. The sequence goes on along the minus strand of OX155896.1, from coordinate 32,870,317 downwards.
AGATTAGTTTTCACTATTTTAACTATACTATATGGCCCGATCGAATAAAAATATAATTAGTCCGAGACCCATTTGCATCGACTACCAATTAATAACAAATTAATTATTTCATCTAAAACCTATTTATATTATTCCTTTTGATAAAAAACAAGTATCCAATAAAAATGCGAGGCGAGGCTTCATTTGCATTCGGTTTTTGTGTGAAAAAAATCTTTCGACGTTTTCCACAATTTTTAATTAATAGAAAATAACTTTTGCGACATTCTGTCTTGTCTTAAAGCACTAGTCCACCACAAAATAAGTAATTAATAATAATTAACTGACAGTATCGAATACTAATTGGAACCGATCAAAAATTGACTATTTATAAGCTATTGAAATCATACTAGTTAGAATTGAATAATATCAATGATATGCGTCTGCACAATTACTGTATTCTATAACAATTTATAATCGCATGTAATTAAGTTAACAGTTTTTGTATTTCTAAACATGTCTTGTCTCATCTAGTTAGTGAAAAAATGTCAGTCTAGAATCAATTATGTTTCATCCTTCTAGTTTCGTCTATCTAGTCATTTATATATAGCTAGGGTTTCTGAATATCCGCACTTCTCCAAAACCGCGGTTTTCGGTTTTTGAAAATTTAAAACCGCTTCCGGTTCGGTTTTTAAGAACTGTTGGTAGTAGTATCTGATATTTAAAGGAGATCTTAGTTTTGTACAAAAGTTGTCGCTTAGCGAAAATGATCTTCCGAAATAGGTTAGTTTATAGCTTTAATTGCAGAGAGAGCTTGATACAAAATATATATACTTTCTCTCAGAAGTTCTTTTATATTTAGCATACTCCTCTTTCATAGAATTAGGAGAGCGATATGTTTGCATATATCGCCGGAATGGAGACTATAATGGCCAGACTCACAGAAGAGAGTAGCTCATATGGACTGGAGATTAATAGAGCCAAAACAAATCTTCAACAAAGATTCAATCGTAAAACTGTACTTGCATACTCCAAGATGAGAAACCGCAAGGTGGTTTTTTCACCGTCACCTTTGTTGATTTTAGGAAGGCCTACGATTCCATTGATAGAGAAACGCTTAACAAAGTACTCCAGGAACTAGCACTAGACAACAAAACCCGCAGACTAATCCTAGAAACTTTGACCAACACCCATTCCAAGGTTAAATTTAGAGGCGAGATTTCAGAAAGCTTCGAAATAAAAACTGGAGTGAGACAAGGAGATGGATTTTCCCCACTTCTCTTCAACTGTGTCCTTGAAAAGGTTATTAGAGAATAGCGCAAGGAACTGAACAATTTGGGTGCTCAGAGTGGCATCTACCTGGGACGTAAGAACTATGGACTGGTTGTAGATTGCCTGGCCTTTGCAGATGACATGGCACTGTTTGCTGATTCTCTTGAGATGGCAACAATGCAGGTAATCTGCCTCAGAAAACAGGCTGCCAAAGTGGGTCTTCAAGCGTCGCTGGAGAAAACAGAATTCTTCACCAACATCAGAGAAGCAAACAGAGAGATGTTACTAGAATAGGGAAACATCAAGAGGACTGAAAAATTTAAGTATCTCGGCGAATGGATTGAACCCAACATAGCAGAAAGAGCATCATTATCCAAGAGAGTCAACTAGTTAGAACTAGCCTATCGGCTGACTAAGAACACTTACAATAAGAAATTCCTGTCACGCAACCTGAAACTTAAGCACTACAAATCAGTGTCACGACCAGAAGCCCTGTATGCCATGGAGTGTCTTTACTTGAACCGAAGGGGTCTAATAGAGAAATTGGAAATCAGAGAGAGGAGAATCCTCAGGAAGATCCTAGGCCCGGTAAAGGAAGATGGGGAATTCCGAAGAAGACATAACTCTGAGCTCTACGAACATATTGAGATGCTCTCTGACTGTGCAAGGAAAAGAAGGGTAGCTTTCTATGGCCACATTGCAAGATTGCCTCCAAACCGACTAACCAACCGTCTGTTCACCTTCTGGCAAAACAAGAAGCTGAGTTCCACTTGGTTGACAGAGACCGAGAAGGATATTAATGAACAGAGAATAACAGATCTCAAAAACAGACAGACATTGAGACGCACCCTGAAGGAAGTCCGTGGATTTCAGGAAAAACCTCGAAGGAAAGGTACCCCTTGGACAGAAGAGAGAAAGGAGTTACACCGGCAGAAGATGCGACAATACTGGGCAAAGGTCAAAGCCCAACAGTTGAACAAGCGTGGTCCAAAGTTGGCCTATTCGAAAGAAGAAGAAGAAGAAGAGCCAAAACAAAGATCATGATAATAGACAGACAAAATGAAAACCTGCCACAAGGCTACACCGTGGCTGGATTTGCAGTGGTGGAAAGATTTGATTACCTAGGATCAGTAGTTACCAAAAAAGGTGGATCGGAGGAAGAAATCCGCAAATGAATAGCGATTGCCAGAACGTGTATGGCAATACTGGTGAAAATTTGGAAAGATCGAGCCATTACCAAAAACACAAAACTTCGGCTGATACATAGCCTGGTCTTCTCCAATGCAACATACGCCTGCGAAACGTGTACTATTCGGACCTCAGACCAACGCAGAATAGAAGCGTTTGAAATGTGGTGCTATAGAAAAATGCTGCAAATACCATGGACAGCCTACCACACAAATGACTCTATTATTCAACAACTCGGTATAAAGACTAGACTATACCAGACAATAAACCAACGGTATTTGAGATACCTGGGTCATGTGTCAAGGAGGTTCGACAATATTGAACGACTCACAGTAGAAGGCAAATTCTAAGGCCGCCGCCCAAGAGGAATATCGCCGACACGATGGATAGACCAGACAAAAACCCTGACGGGACAAGGGATGCAGGAAGTAATGAGATCTGCCAAGATAGAGAGCGCTGGGGAGGAGTCATTGCGAGCGTATCAAATTGATGTCACCACACCCTGCAGAAGGGTTATCGACTGAAGAGATAGAGAGAAAGAGAGAGAGAGAGAGAGAGAGATGTTTGCATATAAGTATTAATGTCTAATTCTTCTTGAATAGCTTTTTCGACTTCGTCTTGCAAGGAATAGTTTGGATTGGTCACTTCCTCTAATTTTTCTGAATTTGTCGAACATTCACCTTCGACTTCAACCTTATTGTTGTCTGGATAAAGTCGTTCAAAAAGATTTTCGGACAATACTCGGACTTTGTTGGAACCTTCAAAGGATCTAATAAGCATCTAGCCAATTCCGTTAATTCTAGATTTTCACGGGTCTTCAAACTATCCATGATATTTTTCATTGAAGCTTTACTTATATCAGAAGCAATTAATTTCTTTTCTCCAAACATCCTATTACATCTTGTGCCATAAATATGTTAAAATCATCGCGGCTTAAGGTTGTTACTGCTACGCTTACTGGAGATACAGTTTCATAACAATTGAAAATTAACTATTTCAATCAAATGTACTGAATTTAAATCTGTTAGAATCTGTGATATTACGACTTTTAGAAGAATAAATTTTTCTTATATTTGTTTAATAGAAAACCACCTTGTCTTGATGTCCATTGCTAATTCAATTTCCTATTCAAAAAGAGCTTTTACGTTTCGTTGTAGGAAACTGTTTTTATCGGAGATAAACGAAAAAAATTGAGAAGTTTTCTTACCATTTGTAAATTACTTTTAATTTCAGCATCTTCTTCGACGTTATACTCAGCCACATCTTGGTGCGACTCCTCAGGAAATAAATCTTCAACTTCACTGCTGCAGCTGTTTTCTACTTGAGATGACTTCTTGTAAAAAGTGTCGCAAACAGCGAGGTAAATTCTATGGTTAATGCAAATTTGTGGTTCAGCAGAACAATCTGTACCATTTTTTTAATTACCCGGGCGCCGTCATGTGTAGTGTGTAGTCTCCACAATATCATCTATGATACTGATACTAAAAGAACCCAAATGTTTTTCAACACTTATTACGATATTATTTTCAGAAAAAAGTTCCTTCAATTCGAAGAAAGCCTTAATTGCAATAAAAATTGTTTTCTCAATGAATATTAATGTTTAAGTATCTTTGGCGTCGCAAACTGATTTTTTTGTTCATTTGCTTTTAATTTCTGAAACTTTAAAATCATTCCTTTTTTTATTTCTTTATATTCCTTTTGAATTAAGTTCATAACACATAAAGGACATTTTGGCAAGATTTGGTTGGGAAACCGGCCAGCTATTGCTTTCCGAATAAATGCAGATTTTGAAATTGCTCGAACAGATATACTGTCGATGGTTGCCATTTTTGCAATAACAGTTTGCAATGTTTGGTAGAGCACTAATTCAATATATTCTATTTTTTTATTTTTAGATAAAACCGAAAACCACGGTTTCTTTATGACGGTTATGCGGTTTCGGTTTTTAAACCGAAAACCGCGGTTATGCGGTTCGGATATATCCGAACCAGAAACCCTATATATAGCCTTATCTGCTTATATTCTATATTTAGTTAATTGTTTCTAATATAGTAAATCCTTATTATTAATTATTTATATGACAATATTGAAATTTTAGCTTGTCCTTAAAATAATAAATATTGAAATAAAAATAAAATTAACTGAACATTGTTGTTGGCTGATGGATTATCACCCTGACCAGTTGACTTCTTAAGTGTGTAATTACCCTTATGTTTACAGACATAATTAAGTTCAATTAATAAACCTGCATTCGATAATTTACATGCAAATATATTTTGTGAATAATATTTTCCATTAAAATTTTATGATTTTTTAATTAATAAAATGAAAAACTTTAAACGGACATTAAATTAAAACTGTCAATAAAGTATAATAACTTTTAACCAAGAAACATTACCATTTTATACAATTTTTAATTCTATATTGTCAGTTTAAATAGATTTTACAACACTTGGAGAAGCATTTACTGTACTGTCATCATTCTAAATCGAACGTTTCAATGGCCATTAAATTTTAACCCTTGTTGGATATTTATTCCTTTTTTTATCTTGCTCAATTGGACAAAAATAAACAGAAACACTGACTTCAAATATATTACACCCACCATGTACGGTTGACGCCTCCATATTCTCGTGTTAGCTGAAAAAAATGTCTTGCAACCCAAAGCAATTCCAAGGTAAGCTTTTGAGTAATTACATTTCGTTTGACCTTACAATAACAATGTGTTAAAACAAAGCTTTTGCATTAACATCGTGGATCATTTACATTAAAATGACTAATACTGACTTGAATAATAGTGTTATTTTTGTTAGAAAATCAATATTTAAACAAATATATAAATCGAAACTGAATTCAAAAGACAAAATGATTTATTAGCATTTTCAAAGTTTTAGTTGTTCGTTTTAGTCGTTCGAAAGTAATTTCGTTGTTTTTCCTTTTGTTCCTTTCAACATTCTAGATTTGGTTTCCATGTCAATTAAAGATATTTGATCCGTCGCATTTACATCTCTGTTTGCTGCTCATAAATGAAGAAAATGATCCAATATGCAGTAATAATAACTTAAGCTTTCTACCTAACATTTTCTACCTTCAACATTAATTTGGAAAATTAATATATTTCTTATATTCACGCAAAACAAATTCCTTTCATTCTTTACAAATCACAAAATGTTAAATATAATTCATTAATAATATGATCAACTAAAATATTATCAATGTATTAATAATTTCCGCAGTTTAGCAATAATTTCAACAATTTCCATAGAAAATGTTAAATATTTGATTTAATAGTAATTTAATTTCATTTTGTGTAATGAAATGTAAGAATCAATGAATGTCTACGATGTAATAAAATATTATTGCCTGATGCGGTGGATCAAATAAGGTAGAGCAACTGCATTGACCAAATTTAGTAGATGTCACATATCACATGTCCTTAGGTGTGAGAAGAAACGATGGATTTATAGTTACTGCTTTGGCGATATTAATATGTTTAAAAACAACAATTCCATTGTTCAATAAATTACATTGTGAATATTGTAAAATTCAGAGTAAACATAATAATTATTTAGGCGAACAATGTTAATGAACCATAAAAATATATCCAGAGGTAGGAAATGTATCCTGAAAAATAGATTAAAAATATTAGGTTTGAAAAAAGTTATTTCCCTGAGCAAACTTTACTTATTTACAATAAATTTACGTATTTCGTTGAAATAAAGTTCGAAATTTTAATGATTTTTTTCTGATTTAAAAATCTTTATGATTTTGTAAATCTATTAAATAAATGGAAAAGTTGAAAGATTTAAATTAATTCATATTATCGTCCAATAAAAGCGACACTGGCAAGATTTTTTAGTTTTATTACATAAAATTAAATGGAAATAAATTCATTACAAAGAAAAAATTTTGACTAGATTAACTTTCAAGACGAATAATTTTGTTGAAAATTAGCAAATACCGTTTTACAAATTTCAAATAATTTATAGAAAAACTATTTGATTTTCAAAGTAAGAATCCGTCGGACGGCTCTCAGTACACTGCTCTCTGATTTACTCGGAAGATCGTTTTCTCAGAATACCGTATAAACCAAAATCTTTGCTAGTTGATAAAAATTATTTAAATGGAATAAATGCCAAAACGTACCTTTAGTAGTTATTTAATTACCTTGAATTATTTCAATATAAAATCGTAAAATTAATCAGTTATTTAAACTAACGTAAGAAACTTACTAACTGATATACTTAAACTAACTGATATTTTTTAGTTTAATCAATAAAAAATATCAGAATTATATACTCGTATATAATATTGATTTTACTGAAACTAGAAATTGAAAATTCTTAAAAAACAGCCAAACGATTGATTAGTATCATCACTACCATAGATTATTAATTGCATAGTCCCGATTCGTGAGATTCTACTTACATCACTCGATAGCATTTGAGGTGTGATTGGGTAAACCTCGATAATATCTCGATAATAAGTAGTTAACTTATTGATTTGCTAACGCATTTAACTTACGATTAGTTATGTTTGGTTCTTGCTTAAATTTGTGTAAACTTCTTCATCTTAAGCTAGACAATGATTGATCTCCTTTTACCTAATGTTGAGTCGTAGTCCGTACAGATTTTGAAAAAAACGTTGGCAATGAGTTTTGCTGGGAATGAAAATGTTTCCGTCTCACCACCCAAATCATCATCAAGTTCACTATGTTTGTAAAAATCTGTTATTTTAAAAACCTTGTAAAAACCATCAAGTACAATAAATTATAGTACCATAAAATCGACAAGATAATTTATTTGTTTATCTAATTCTTGTAAATTCGCTATTTATTAATTCTGAGTGTGTTAAAATGTTTATTTGTTGAATGAGTTTTCATTAAATTAAAAATTGCAGAAAAGGTTGCGAACATAAAAAGTACTATATATAATATAGTATGTAAAAATTAACCCTCCGGAGGTAAGGTGTATCTGTGTGACAGGGAAGGTAAGGTCGGGTCGGATCGGACCCAGATGACTTAAAATTATTTTAGGATGGTTTGGGATCTAATTTATCACACATACTGATAGGAAACAAAGAATCATATATTTTAAAAATATAATTATGGAAAAAAAATACAAGATGATTTAATATTTTAAAAAATAACTATTATTTTAAACAAAAATTACAAATCACTGATTTATGTTCACCGCATAGGCATATATTACATATGCAGCAAAAAAAGCTACCTTTTCTATCTTTTTTGATATCAGAGAAGCCACACCTTTTTCGTTTTTGAGAAGAAGTACGTGCTGGGATTTCTTTTTCTTTTTCTTCCATGTCTAACTCATAGCATATAGTTGAACGTAACTCCTTCGGAAGGTGCTGATTTTGTGCCCTTTGCTTCATTATTGGTTCTGTAAGACTGAATGCTAGGGTTTTTAGGAATTTTGTCCTTGCTATGTTCGAATATCGCGACTCATAACAGTTCCATTTCCAAATGATAAATGCATTTATTGCACTTATGTCAAGTCGATCTCTTGGTTGTCTTGTCATGGCACAATTTATCTAGTACATCGACTCCACCTTTCGTCAAATTATAAAACTCTATCATTTCTGGCACCTTTGTGTTCATTTACATTCCCTGAAAAATGCACAGAGAAAAGTACTCTAGCACTTTTTTATTCTTTTTAGGGGTATTCTCTAAAATTGTCTTGTCATCCTGGTAAAGAAATAAGGAACAATTTACCGGATTTTTGGAAAACATTATATGAGGAACTTGGGGCTTATTTTGTCTTAGTATTCCCACCAATGTTAGCTGTTTTTTTTCCAGCTCTTCAGCTAGCTGATACGAACAAAACCAGTTGTCCACGGTAATGTTCCTCTTAGTTCCCCAAATAGGTTTTGTAAGTTCTAAAACATATCGGGTGGGCAAAGACACTTCTGATCTTCGTTGACTAGTTTTCCCTGTATAAGGTATTCCACCCATAAAATAAAAGGTTCTCGCATCACATAATTCTCGCAGAAATAATTTTTAATCCATATTTATCAGGTTTACTCGGGATATAAGTTTTAAACGGGCACTTTCCTCGAAACCCAAGGAGCGTCTCATCGATTGTCAGATATTCTGAGGGCGTAAAATATTTGCTGCAATTTGCTTCAAAAATCGTCCATATGTTTCGAAATGGTGCAAATTTGTCTGTAATGCGCCTCATTTCTCTGGTAGTTTTGTCATCGAACCTTAGATTACACAAGAAAAAGTGAAAGCTTTTTTTGGACATTGTAGAGCGAAAAATGGGGCCCACCCATTTTTCGCTCTACGCTCTACAAGATTTTTGAAAATATATCTTTAGTATTTAAATTGGAATCTTTCAACACAGCACTAAAAAATAATAAACCGATCAGTGCTTTTATTTCCACTAAAGATGTTTGGGAAATAAACCATTGTTTAGAAGAGTAATTTGTCTTTACTCGATCAATTTCAAAATTCGTTTGAACTACAATTTCTTCTAATATTTCATTATTTATAAACAGAGAAAAAAGTTTATTTTCATCTATTACTCCTCTACCCTCACCTTTTGGACCAGGGAGATGACTTATAGTATTAGATTTTGGCGTTCTACTGAATTTGGAAAATGTAGGTTTTCACTGTAGGGTTGTCTGCCCAAATTGTTTCTCCATCTCTACCAAGAAAAAAGTTTATATCATGTAAAGATTCATCATTCACAGGTAGACTTTCTTCTTCAATGCAGTCATCTGCAGCAAATAAATCTTCAGATCGATAATCTGGTTGGAGGGTGTTGTCTTCTGGTTCAGAAATATTTTCTTCATATTCTGTCTCGTCAGAGTCTGACTCTTCTTGTTGTCGTCGAAGTTCCTTAAGAGCTTCTTCTGGTGAAGTAAAAAATCTAGAATAAGATAATGTGATCACTTACCTTTGTCTGACTGGACTCTTAAATGGCTTGGTAACAACGGACTCATAGGGTTCCTGGCAGTGGCAGATGTGAATCACAGACCCCGCGCATGCGAAAACTTAAACTTAACTAAAGGCATGGGTCGGATACGACCCACCCTTACCTCCGGAGGGTTAAGAACAGTCAAGAAGAAAGTCAAAGACTCAACAATACCGATCTAAAGGCATGGGTATCCCCTTTATAAACAGCTGGGACTAACTGAAGGAGACTCTTGTCAAGGCGGCCAATGAACTCGCCCCTCTCGCTAGAAGAGGGAAGCATCCGTGGTGGACTGTGACAATGCAATAGCCCAAAGACAGACAGCCTGGGTGAAGTGGAATTCTTAAAAGACCAAAGAAAATTGGCATGAATTTTTGAAACAAAGAAAGGTTACAGCCAAGATAATTCGAAGAACCAAACGAACCTTCATACAAAACCAACTAACCCAAATCGAAGAGAGCTTTGATAAGAATATCTCCAGAAATTTCTTTGGAATCTTCAAGCAGACACTCAGAAAATACGCTTCGCCAAGCCTCCACTTGAGAGTCTCACAAGGCAAACTGGCTTATAACGACAAGGACAATTGCCACCTTTTAGCTCAGTACTTTAAAAATCTACTCAACTGTTACCCACCCAGCGAAGACTTCGACTATAAACAAACCACACCAAACCCGGACTCGCTTCCCCCTTCATTGGAAGAAATTGGCAAGATCATTCAACTATTTAAGAATAATAAGGCAGCCGCAGAGGTCTCTATCGTTGCTGAACTGTGGAGAGGTGCTGAAAACAATGCCGTGCGCAAGCTAACCGAGATCATCCAGGACATCTGGGAAACAGAGAAATTACCACCCGATTGGAAATCTGCTCAACACCCATTCCAAGGTTGAATTTAGAGGCGAGATCTCAGAAAGCTTCGAAATAGACTGTGTCCTTGAAAAGGTTATGAGAGAATGGCGCAAGGAACTGATTAACTTGGGTGCTCAGAGTGCTATCTACCTTGGCCGTAAGAACGATGGACTGGTTGTAGATTGCCTGGCCTTTGCAGATGACACTGCACTGTTTTCTGATTGTTTTCTGATAAATTGTCTCAGAAAACAGGCTGCCAAATTGGGTCTTCAAGTCTCGCTGGAGAAAACAGAATTCTTCACCAACATCAGAGAAGCAAACATAGAGATGTTATTAGAGCAGGGAAATATCAAACAACAAACATAAACCCAACTTATCAGAAAGAGTATCATTATCCAAAAGACTCAACAAGTTAGAACTAGCCTATCGACTGACTAAGAACACTTACAACAAGAAATGCCTGTCACGCAACATGAAACTTCAGCACTACTCATCAGTCGTACGACCAGAAGTCCTGTATGCCATGGAGTGTCTTTCCTTGAACCGAAGAAGTCTGGTAGAGAAATTTTAAATCAGAGAGAGGAGAATCCTCAGAAAGATCCTAGGCCAGGTAAAGGAAGATGGGGAATTCCGAAGGCGGCATAACGCTGAGCTCTACGAACATATCGAGATGCTCTCTGACTGTGCAAGGAAAAGAAGGGTAGCTTTCTATGCCCACGTTGCAAGATTGCCTCAAGAAGGTTCGTACCACTTGGTTGACAGAAACCGAGAAGGATATTAAAGAACTGGGAATAACAGATCTCCAAAACAGACAGTCTGTGAGACGCACCCTGAAGGAAGTCCGTGGATTTCAGGATAAACCTCTAACGAAAGGTACCCCCTGGACAGAAGAGAGAAAGGAGTTACACCGGCAGAAGATGCAACAATACTGGGCAAAGATCATAGTCCAACAGTTGAACAAGTGTGGTCCAAAGAAGGCCTATTCGAAACAAGAAGAAGATAGTATATAATATATTTGCAAAATTGCTTTCATTTCATTATCATTTTAATTTCATATTATTAGCAGACGAATTTGAATGTACCAATTTGTAAATTGTTGTATGTTTTTCTGAATTTTAAAATTGATGCATAATGATTTGAAATAATGCAAATTTGCTACTTATAACGAGACTACGTGGACTAAACAGTTTCATGAGAAGTATAAAATTCATTGAGAGCCTAGACACCCTCTCCGATACCTAATTATCATTTGATTTGAAATTTCATTAGTCAACGTTTGTAGCGGGGAAATCTAATGCCGTATATATCACTAATTTAATTTTACCTCTCATGGATACTCGAAAATTTGAGCAGTATGAAACATTTTCTGCAAACCTTTGTCACTTTAATTATAAGCTGCAAATTTACAAATTTTCAACGTTTTGGTCAGTAATTTGGAAAGTTAGAAATTACATTTTTTTATAATTATAAATATGACACACCGCCTAAATCCAAAATTCTCATAATTTGGTCAGTATAATGAATTTCATTGAATTCAACGTAAAATAATATAACAGAAATGAAAAACAAAAAATTTCCACACAAATCTAAGAAAAAAAAAATTCAAAAAATATCCTAGGTCAATAGCGAGGGTTAGTTGTCACTACAACTGGTTCGATCTCTTCATCACGGTCATTTATATTATTAGCCAAACTTCTTTTTCTATTATTACACTCAACACTAGTTCGTGTACTTCATGACTAAGTACATAGTTGTGCAAGCAAATGTGGCTTTTATTTAAAATGTTGTTAACAATATGTCACTTTCAAAAGCTTGTAAATGCGAAATCAGTTTCGTATTAATCGGAGGATTCTTGTATTTAGAAATATATTGTGTGTGTGAGTGGGTGTGTGAAAGAGGGTGGGGGGAGGTAGAGAGTTTTTAGACTGAAAGTTATCGAAATTTGAAAAAAAATAACTATTCGGATTTGAATTCGTAAAATAAGTAAAACTCGTTTTTAAAGCTTTGTTGCCTTTTGTACTAGTCTCGGTTTGGCTAACAGGGAAATCTAACGCCATATATATCTCCAATGTAATCTAGTCTCTTTTTAAACATTCATATTTTATAAAGTTCATATTGTTCCCTTATCATGGCTAATTTTTAATATAAATAAAGAGCCGAAACTAGTTGGAAATAATATTAATTATTCATTTTTTTGAAGAAAATTAAGTATAAAATAACGAAACAAAAATATTAAAACTTCAAGATGGTCAAATACACAAATAAATAATATTTGATGACTATTTGATTTAAAAGTAACATAAATATAAGTATAAGGTATTAAATTGTTATATAAGTAATATCTAATAAATAATTAAGTAAAAAAAAGAACGGTATAATAATTGGCATTCAGGATTTACCTTGCGCTAAGGTACATATGGATGGGTGCTCCACACTCTGCGCGCTCTCTCTCTCAAAAACAGTTGGACGTATTAAAAAAGTTTCAGATGAAGTTTGTAGAGAATAAAATTCTGTACAAATTTCGTAATAAATGCCAATACGATACGAGGCACAGAAAACGAGATATTCTCAAAAAACAGATTTTTGCGACCATTGACCGACAATATCAAAGACGCTCACATTTTGGCATATGTGACTTTTAAGACAACATTTGTAATGGTAATATAAAGGTCTATACAAAAATTCAGCTTCTTCGTTAGATTCCGCGGTGATATGCCTAGATGACTGGACTATTACAAATTTATCAATACATAGTACCTACAATAGATGATCTTAATTCGTATTCCATCATTCATCATTATGATCCACATTTCTCATCCTGGATGTGTAAACTGTAAAGTAACACCAACTAAGGTCAATATTTGAATAAAAACAATTACTGATAATTAAAATTATCCAAATATATTATTGGTGTCTGTCTAGTCTTGTCTGTCTAGTCATGCCTGTCTAGACTTTTCGGTCTAGCTTTGTCTGTCTAGTCTTGTCTGTCTAGTGTTGTCTGCCTAGTCTTCTCTGTCTAGTCTTATCTGTATAGTTTTGCCTATGTAGTATTGTTTGTCTAGACTTATTTGTTTAGTCTTCTAAGTCTAGTTCTAAGTAAGTAACCTAACTCTAAGTCTAGTAGTCTACGATCTTCTCTGTCTAGTCTTCTCTGTCTAGTCTTGTCTGTCTAGCCTTGTCTGTCTTGGATTATCTTTTATGTTTTACAAACATGTTTTATTTTTGGAACAACCTCAATTAATAACCTGGTTATAAAATGGATTTCATCAACTCCAAGAGTTACCCATTTCTGTTACATAACACCGTCATCGTTCGCGTTGCGACGCACACAATATTCTCCCAACCTTTAATCGCCGCATTGTTGGTGTTTGTACCCTGGCGGCTGTGGGAGCACACACGATTCTCGTGTATATTTTTCCTTTTTTCCTTCCTTTTCATATTTCAATGGACGGGTGATTCACACGCCAAGGTCGTCGTCGCGATTGCCCCACGCGAGATTTGCATACGGAATACGAATGTATATGGCAACAAAATAACGATCCATTGATGCACAAACATCCGTGGGATTCGCATTATCAAAATTATATCATGGTTTTTGACTAAACTAAAAGAGGTTGTGGATAGACACAACACAAGTTCTTTGAAAGAATCGTCGAATATCAAGTTGTTGATGTCTCAATTTCGACGTTTTAAGTTGTCATGTTTCATCATTACTCATTTAATTAATGAACATTTTTTTATGACTAACGAGTTATTGATGGATATCGTAAAAGAAACGAATTTAGTAATACATCTATGCAAAGATTCATTGTAACTGTGCCGGTTAAATTATATGTAAATTTAAATTACACGGATTTATTATATGCGCATTTAGTTTAAGCGTAACTATCTCTTGCAAGTAAATATCTGTTTCTAATCTTGTTTGTTTAGTCTTAAATGTGCAGTCTTTAGGCGACTATGTTAGTTTTCCCTGTATAATTTATTCTGTCTGGCGTATATTGGCTATATAGAGTCTTTTGTCTAGTTCAATGCATGTAGCCTCGCTTATCTAGTTTTGTCCCTCTGGTGTACCTAGTCTTGTCTATCTACTCTTGTCCTTGTAGCATTTTTTGCCTAGACTTACCCGCCTAGTCTTGTTTGTCTTGTATATCTAGTTATGTCTATTTCAGTGTTATTTATCTTGTTTTAATTGTTTATTATCGTCTGTCTAGTCTTATTTGTCTAGCGTTTTCTGCCTAGTTTTATCTGTCTAGCCTTCTCCGTCTAATCTTCAAGATCAAGTATTGTCTTCTTTGACTAGTTTTATATGGTCAGCGTTGAGTGACCAAACTTGGTCGTCTAGCCTTCTTTATCCTTTCTATCTAGTATTATTTTGTTCTTATTTAGTTTAAATCTATTTAGTATTCTTTTATGCGCTATTGTCAGATTTTTTTATTGTATTTACGTAGTAAATTACGAAAAACGAACATTTGAAATGTTGTAATTTTTCGTTCTGGCTATTCATTCATAGTTGAAAGCTGTAACTACTTCTAGTTCAATTTGAATCTGTCTTTGATAACTTATTATTAATTTCACTGCGGCTAAACCTCAGAGGTTTTTAAGCGTGCGATTTTGTGAGTCAAGTAAGCTAATACAAAGTTTTTTCCCGCAAGTGATTTTAATAGCGTAGTGTTTGCCTCTCGAGCGGTTTCGCGGTTATAGCGGCTAACTGCTCGCTGGCAAAAACCGCAGTGCAGCCTCGGCCTTATGAACAGGTTCAACAGAATTGTTGTGAAATATATACCATTTCTAGAACAAAATTTTTTCTCTTCACTAGGCAAGACAGAAATGTTCCACCATACATTTTCCTGTTACTACAACCAATAAGAAACCCTGAAAAAAAATGGTACAAAAACGAAAATTCTTAAGTCTACGATTAGTTTTACAATAATTTCCAATAGTAAGTTTGATATTTATAACTATTTACTAGAATTGGTGAAACCATCCTACGGTATAGATAGATAATCATACAAACTTAAAACAAACGGAACACAGCCTGAATATATAAATTTTGAGCCTTTTGAGGACTACCAAAAGTCTCAGTAATTGTTATAGAGCTCCAGAAAGGCTGAATATATTTATATATTTAGGCTGTGTTCCGTTTGTTTTAAGTTTGAACTATTTATTATGTTATGACAAGACGCAGAATTATAACAATGAGATGTTATGCACTAATTAATAAACTGCGACTCATTTCATATGCTATTTCAGAACTACCCTCATTATGTCAACGGCCGTCTGTCCATCGCCGCCTCGCTTAAACCGGAAATGACGGACAAAAAGGGTGCACTTGACTGCTCAATCATGCACAGTTCACCTATGCTCACTAGATAATACACCAAACAAATGTTCGCTCTTGATAAATTTAACTATAGATCTATATATTAGTGGGCACCTGTCCTGCGTTGGAACAGACGGACTCGAGTTCCTCGATTGAAGATATATTGAACAAATATGTACGGCATTTGACAGATGCAACCGTTTAGATAAACTAGATGTTATAGGTGAAATACCTCCTGACAAGTGTTTATTTTTTCTTTTTCTATTCAACTAACAAAACATTGATGGAGATAACTCAATTTAGTGTTTAGTTTAATTTAAGGAGTTTGTTTAACTTCCCTAATTGGATACAAACTTCGTATACAAAAAGATTTATGAATAATTGTAATGAAAGAATACTAGAGAAAGACGACAAGGCAGACAGAGGAAATCAGACTAAACAAACAAAACTAGACCGACCAGACAAAAGGGACAATATTGCACAGACAAAATAGGCGGGCAAAATTAAATAGACAAGACTAGACAGACACACTACACAGTAAAAACAAGATAGACAAAATTAGATGCCTCTAGGACAGAAAGGCAAGACTACAGCGACTATAGATACAAGACTGGACAGAAAAAAATCAGATTTTGTCTGGTCTGGTCGGATTTTGTCTGGTCTTGTCTAGTTTTGTCTGATCATGCGTACCTGAAACGCCGGAAGACTCTCATTCAGTTTTGAAAAAAACTTCTACAAATAAGTTTGTCGCAATACGGGCAAAACTATGAAGAAAATATTGAGTAATGCTTGTAGGAAGTTGTTGGAAACTGCTGTGGATGTTGACTGTATTCTTGTAAGGTTTTGGCTGGTCCTGTCTGGTTTTGTCTGTCTGGTCTTGTCTGTCTGGTCTTGTTTGATCTTGTCTGGTCTGGTCTTGTCTGGTCTCGTCTGGTCCCGTCTGGTCCGGTCTGGGCCCGTCTGGTCCCGTCTGCTCCCGTTTGGTCCCGCCTGGTCCTGTCTGGTCCCGTCTGGCCCCGTATGGTTCCGTCTGGTCTTGTCTGGTCTTGTCTGGTCTTGTCTGGTTCTGTCTGGTCTTGTCTGGTCTTGTCTGCTCTTGTCTGGTCTTCTCTGATCTTGTCTCGTCTTGTCTGGTCCCGTCTGGTCCCGTCTGGTCTTGTCTGGTCTTGTCTGCTCTTGTCTGGTCTTGTCTGGTATGGTCTTGTCTGGTCTTGTCTGGTCTTGTATGATCTTGTCTGGTTCTGTCTGGTCTTGTCTGGTCTTGTCTGGTCTTCTCTGGTCTTGTCTCGTCTTGTCTGGTCTTGTCTGGTCTTGTCTGGTCTTGTCTGGTCTTGTCTGGTCTTGTCTGGTCTTGTCTGGTCTTGTCTGGTCTTGTCTGGTCTTGTCTGGTCTTGTCTGGTCTTGTCTGGTCTTGTCTGGTCTTGTCTGGTCTTGTCTGGTCTTGTCTGGTCTTGTCTGGTCTTGTCTCGTCTTGTCTGGACTGGTCTTGTCTAGTCTTGTCTGGTCTTGTCGGGTCTTGTCTGGTCTTGTCTTGTCTGGCTTCGCCTGGTCTTATGTGGTTTATCTGGTCTTGTGTGGTCTTGACTGGTCTTTTCTGGTCTTGTCTGGCCTTTTCTGGTCTTATCGGATTTTGTTTGGTCTTCTCTTACTTCTACGTTTTCTAGTGAAATTTATTCTGTATTATATGCAATTAAAACTTCAATTGCTTTTATATAGAAAAGTTTTATATTAAATTATGACCCATTTAATACATATAAAGTAGTTAGTATGTATTTTGAACATCTGCCTGAAAATAAGTGTACAAAATTAAAAAAAAGTTATGGAATTACATAAATATAATATTAACTAAAAATATTTATGATAACAGTATCAATTTATTTCCCTTATCCATTATTATAACATTAATAATAAAGGATTTTATTCGTAATAAACAAATAAAATATCAATAAAACATACAATTCGTTGGAGTAGGTTCAGTTCGCCCTGTCTACAATAAGAGAAGACTAGACGTCTGTTCAACTAACCCAAATATTATTATATAAATAATTTATATTTTTTGAATTTTCCTATTTTATTGCATTTTTTTATTTGTTTTGAATCAAATAATATAACATGTAACAATACTCGTATTCACATTTCGGTTTTCTTTTTGTCCTATTATCTTATTCGAATAAATAATTTTCTTTACTTTTATTTACTTTTTTACATTATTAAGGCTTATATTTCCTGGAAATCATCATTATTTTCTTTAGAAACATAGTTTTTAAAGTAAAAAATATTTTTCAGAAATGATCGGACAAGACCAGATAAAAGATATAAGTCTGCAGAAGACCGTACAAGACCTAAAATTTCGTACTAATCCGTAGAAGACCGTTCAAGATCGTGCAAGACCGTAGAGTACCGTACAGAACCCTACAAGACCATACGAGACCGTATAATTTCTTAGAGGACCGTACAATATAATAATGTACAATACCGTACTAGATCGTACAAAACCATGCAAGACTGTATAAGACCGTACAAAGCCGCACAAAACCAGACAAGACCAGGAAAAATCAGACAAAACCAGACAAAATCAGGCATGGCCAGAGAATACAGAGAATACAGAGAATACCAGACAGGACCGGACAATGTCTGACATGACCAAACAATGCCAAACAAGACCAGAGAATACCAGACAAAATAAGGCAAGACCAGATAAGACCCGACATGACCAGAGAAAACCAGGCAAGGCCAGAGTGTATCATAAAAGAGCACACAAGACCAAGGTATATTAAAAATTTCAATCTCTAGTTGAAATGCCACCAAAATTGTGCAATAGACTGAATTTGGTTGATGAGAATGCTTAGTTCCGAACAATGTGGTGTTAATGGAAACATGTTGAAATTTGTTAAATTCTTGGTCAATGGAATATTTATAATTTCATTCATAAAAAAAATTAAATTAAAAGAAAGGTTCCATTTGAAATTTGAATATGATTTTGTGAAAAACTTTGTAATTCCCGCTTTTGTTCATTTTTATTGGGCGGCAATTGTAAAAAGACAAATTCATCACAAACTTTACAAATAATATAACGCGCTCTATTTCATGCGTCCGTGAAACTTTGGAAGACTCTGATTTAGTTTTGAAAATAAACTTCTATAAATTAGTTTTTCGCAATACGCACCCACAAAACCTATAAAGAAAATATTAAGTAATGCATGTAGGAAGTCGTTGGAAACTGCTGTGGACGTTGACGGGCGCATAGACATCAAACTTTATTAACGTCAAACTAACGAATTTGTAGATAAGTTGGGAAATCCGATACTCTCATTTCGAATTCCCACCTGGACTTTGAAACGGAAACGATTTGTAAATATATCTCGGTCATGTGAGTTTATTGTAGAGAATATTATAATTCTGTCACAAGTTTGACAAGAATTATACACGGACAAGACAGAATATTACACAGATGCGGTGTATATACTCTTTCATAAATAAATCCCGAAAATTGAAATGAAAAATAGCTTAGACAAATTCCTGTATTGCAAATTCGTGTAAATGTAAATTTCAGTTACTGGTAATTTGTAAATGCGACCGTTACATTTGAAGATACTTAATATGCAAAATATCTGGATATCATATTTTTTCATTTTAATATTATTTATCTTTATTGGTATATTTACAACAATTATTATAACAAAACAAAACATAGAAAGAAAACAAAAAAAAACAAAAAACAGAACAGAACTAATATTATATAAATTAAACGACCTTTGCAAAGCAAACAATTAATATTAAAACTATGCATTATCTAGCTATTCTATAGAATAATGATGTACCTACATTAGCTGACTAAACATTTCGGAAACGGCTTACTTTCAATAATGTGACATGGTTTTCTTAAAAACTAGTTATATTCGTCTGGTGTTATCTGATCTTGCTTATTTTTGTTTGGCCTTACCTAGTCCTGTCTATTATTAGACTATTTATCTGGTCTTGCCTGGTCTTGTTTAGGTCTTGTCTGGTCTTGTCTGGTCTTACCTAGTTTCGTATGGTCTTTGTCGGATCTTGTCTCATCTTGACTGGTCTTGCCTATTCTTGTCGGATCTTATCTGATTTTATCTAGTCTTGTATAGTTTTGCCTAGACCTTTCTCTAGACTTGCCAAGTCTTGATTAATTTGGTATAGCTGTTTGTATTGTCTAGCAATGCCTTATCTAGTATTGTCTAGTGTATTAAAAATAAGTTTAAACATTAGCATATTAAATAAAGAGTAAAAGTTGGTTAAATATGATTGTAGTTTATTTTCTTCCAAGTTTCTTGTTGATGCGAAATAAATGAAAACCATATTATAGATTTTTTTGATTCAACTGATTTATGTAACCGTTTTCAATGGATGTCGCCGCATGGGAACATGTAGGGTATGAATTGATCAAATAAACGAATAAATATATACAAAATATTACCAAAAATGAATACCAAAAATGGGACGCGGTAACGATGCGCTCCTTTGCAGAACCCGTTAAGAAAGTTACTGAACTTCCAAATAAAATAAAATCTCTCATTTCCAAACACAATTAAGAACCGTGTATAAATATTTTTTTCTTCTTCTCTTCCAAGGGAATTATTTGGAACGGATACGCGCAACACGTATAAGCTGTTTCGCCCGGAAATGTAACGATTGGCAAACAGAGCGGCAATACTGCGACAGATTATTATTATTTATTGTTCATAAAAATAAATACTGAGGAAATTGTGAGTTATAGAGGAAACAACGTTGATGCTTAGAACGCACAGACTTGTTTAAAGAATTTCTAATCAATTTGTAATCTTATGAATTTATAAAATGTGACTTAATATGACAGAATGTGACATGATATGAGATACTAGATCTTAGCACGATAAGAGCAGTGCAAGCCAAGACCAGACAATACTAGACAAGATCAGACAAGACCAGATAAGTCCAGAGAGAACCGATAAGATAAGAACAGACAAGACCAAACAAGAACAGACAAGACTAGACAAGGCCAGTCAAGACCAGATAAACACTGTAATATAATAAACTTTTCTTTTAAAAAAGGTGATTGATACTTTTATTATATTTTTTAAGTATTTGTAGACTAAACGGGAGAAGACCAGACAGGATCGGACAATACCAAACAAGACTGGATTAGACAGGAGAAGACCAGACAAGACCAGACCAGACCCGACAAGACCGGACAAGACCAGACAAGATTAGAGAAGATCAGACAAGATCTGACAAGACCAGACAAAACCTGACAAGACCAAACAAGACCAGACAAGAGCAAGCTAGACCAGACAAGACCAGACAAGACCATACAAGACCAGACAAGACCAGACAAAGACCATACAAAACTAGGTAAGACCAGACAAGACCAGATGGTATAGATACATTTATTATAAGTTTCTTGCATAAGTATTTGTATATAAAATCCATCTAGATATCGTATTAATATTTAGTCTAAATAACCAGAAACAAATATTCAAACCATACATAGTATGAAGATTATGTAATTGACTTTGCCAGGCCAACGTTAGAAAAGGCCTGTTAGAGCAAGACAGACGAAGTCGTATCGCAAAAACAAAAAATTATTCAACAGGATCTATTGAGAGCTCACTGTAACTAAAGATCGGAAGCAAAGCAAGACAAAACAAGAAGGAGTTTCACCACACAAAATTAGACAATTCTACGTACTGATACTAATAAACTCATTTCATTATAGCATGCATATCTTGTATAAAGATTTAGAAGCCATTGCTTAATATTTTCACTGTATTTACAAAGAGAGACAGCAATAAGAAGTTAGATGAATGTGCGTTCTTACCCATTCTATTCTCACTATTTAGCAAGAATAGAAATCTCATTACGCCTCCGAAAATCGGAACAATAATAATAAAAAACATTTTGTATTGTAATGGACACCATTCGAATAGCGAACGGTGTATTGATAGGACGCTCGGCGGCGAACTCTTGATTTGGCTAATAAACGACGCCGGCGTTCTCAGGCCGACGACTATGTCAGGCTTCGAATATACACGTACAAGTAGCGCCACACTCCCATTCAAAATCTCTGCAGAGGGGTTCGATTTACCTATACATCTATATGTGGGGTGTCTGCGGGTTTCCGGCGTGCACCCTGCCAAGGGGGCGGCACGTGCTTCCCTTGCATTAATACCTTGGAAGGGTGATCTCGGCCTGGTTACCCCCCGCCTGTGGGAAGTTTATTTAGAGTTTTATGTAAAGAGGAATCTATGTAATACTAATGATACGTTTCGGGATGCACGGATTTACATTATAACGGACTTTCTTGGTGGTCACCGATCATTAAAATTTGAATTTTTTTTACGTAATTTATTGCCTCGTAGCATAAGACTTCCATTTACTAGAACGAATTTTTATTTGTATTAATTAATTTTGAGAAATTTTGAGGGACATTTATATATATATATATATATATATATATATATATATATATATATATATATATATATATATATATATATATATATATATATATATATGTAAAAGGAAAAGCGATTAATTGAAGTCGATTTGGATTTATTTCTAATCCATGCCGCCATAATTAGCGATTATCTTTGAATTATTTGTCGAGTCATTATGTTAATTTCTAAGTATTTAACTACTTTTTCTCCGTACGATTTTATATCTCTTAGACTACATTTGGTAGACGATTAGAAGCTTCTCCGTCGAAGAGGAAACCTTAATAGATACTAATTGAAGGCTATTAAACAGAGACTTAAATCTTGATAAAAATTGTGGAAAAGTTGTGTTTGTGGAAAAATATGTTACGAAACACATTGCAAGTTACTTCCGTAGGTGAATATTGTATTTTATCTTAGTAATATCTGTATAATTTCTATAAATCAACTAAACAGGCAAGACTATGCAGACAAGACTAGACAGACAAGACTAGACAGACAAGAATAGACAGACAAGACTAGGCAGATAAGACTATACAGACAAGACTAGACAGACAAGACTATAAGACAAGACTAGACAGACAAGACTAGACAGACAAGTCTAGACAGACAAGAGTAGACAGACAGGACTAGACAGACAAGACTAGACAGACAAGACTATACAGACAAGACTAGACAGACAAGACTAGACAGACAAGACTAGACAGACAAGACTAGACAGACAAGACTAGACAGACAAGACTAGACAGACAAGACTGGACAGACAAGACTAGACAGACAAGACTAGACAGACAAGACTAGACAGACAAGACTAGACAGACAAGACTAGACAGACAAGACTAGACAGACAAGACTAGACAGACAAGACTAGACAGACAAGACTAGACAGACAAGACTAGACAGACAAGACTAGACAGACAAGACTAGACAGACAAGACTAGACAGACAAGACTAGACAGACAGGACCAGACAGACAGGACCAGACAGACAAGACTAGACAGACAA
Source organism: Phosphuga atrata (assembly GCA_944588485.1). Lineage (NCBI taxonomy): Eukaryota > Metazoa > Arthropoda > Insecta > Coleoptera > Silphidae > Phosphuga > Phosphuga atrata. The sequence continues at coordinate 32,847,332 of OX155896.1, read as the reverse complement.
GACTAGACAGACAATACTAGACAGACAAGACTAGACAGACAAGACTAGACAGACAAGACTAGACAGACAAGACTAGACAGACAAGACTAGACAGACAAGACTAGACAGACAAGACTAGACAGACAAGACTAGACAGACAAGACTAGACAGACAAGACTAGACAGACAAGACTAGACAGACAAGACTAGACAGACAAGACTAGACAGACAAGACTAGACAGACAAGACTAGACAGACAAGACTAGACAGACAAGACTAGACAGACAAGACTAGACAGACAAGACTAGACAGACAAGACTAGACAGACAAGACTAGACAGACAAGACTAGACAGACAAGACTAGACAGACAAGACTAGACAGACAAGACTAGACAGACAAGACTAGACAGACAAGACTAGACAGACAAGACTAGACAGACAAGACTAGACAGACAAGACTAGACAGACAAGACTAGACAGACAAGACTAGACAGACAAGACTAGACAGACAAGACTAGACAGACAAGACTAGACAGACAAGACTAGACAGACAAGACTAGACAGACAAGACTAGACAGACAAGACTAGACAGACAAGACTAGACAGACAAGACTAGACAGACAAGACTAGACAGACAAGACTAGACAGACAAGACTAGACAGACAAGACTAGACAGACAAGACTAGACAGACAAGACTAGACAGACAAGACTAGACAGACAAGACTAGACAGACAAGACTAGACAGACAAGACTAGACAGACAAGACTAGACAGACAAGACTAGACAGACAAGACTAGACAGACAAGACTAGACAGACAAGACTAGACAGACAAGACTAGACAGACAAGACTAGACAGACAAGACTAGACAGACAAGACTAGACAGACAAGACTAGACAGACAAGACTAGACAGACAAGACTAGACAGACAAGACTAGACAGACAAGACTAGACAGACAAGACTAGACAGACAAGACTAGACAGACAAGACTAGACAGACAAGACTAGACAGACAAGACTAGACAGACAAGACTAGACAGACAAGACTAGACAGACAAGACTAGACAGACAAGACTAGACAGACAAGACTAGACAGACAAGACTAGACAGACAAGACTAGACAGACAAGACTAGACAGACAAGACTAGACAGACAAGACTAGACAGACAAGACTAGACAGACAAGACTAGACAGACAAGACTAGACAGACAAGACTAGACAGACAAGACTAGACAGACAAGACTAGACAGACAAGACTAGACAGACAAGACTAGACAGACAAGACTAGACAGACAAGACTAGACAGACAAGACTAGACAGACAAGACTAGACAGACAAGACTAGACAGACAAGACTAGACAGACAAGACTAGACAGACAAGACTAGAAAGACAAGACTAGACAGACAAGACTAGACAGACAAGACTAGACAGACAAGACTAGACAGACAAGACTAGACAGACAAGACTAGACAGACAAGACTAGACAGACAAGACTAGACAGACAAGACTAGACAGACAAGACTAGACAGACAAGACTAGACAGACAAGACTTGACAGACAAGACTAGACAGACAAGACTAGACAGACAAGACTAGACAGACAAGACTAGACAGACAAGACTAGACAGACAAGACTAGACAGACAAGACTAGACAGACAAGACTAGACAGACAAGACTAGACAGACAAGACTAGACAGACAAGACTAGACAGACAAGACTAGACAGACAAGACTAGACAGACAAGACTAGACAGACAAGACTAGACAGACAAGACTAGACTGACAAGACTAGACAGACAAGACTAGACAGACAAGACTAGACAGACAAGACTAGACAGACAAGACTAGACAGACAAGACTAGACAGACAAGACTAGACAGACAAGACTAGACAGACAAGACTAGACAGACAAGACTAGACAGACAAGACTAGACAGACAAGACTAGACAGACAAGACTAGACAGACAAGACTAGACAGACAAGACTAGACAGACAAGACTAGACAGACAAGACTATACAGACAAGACTAGACAGACCTAGACAGACAAGACTAGACAGACAAGACTAGACAGACAAGACTAGACAAACAAGACTAGACAGACAAGACTAGACAGACAAGACTAGACAGACCAGACTCACCAAATCCCCTATTCCACCTTGGCTTTTAGTATGCGCCACCCCGGTATCGCATATATTGCATTCATTCAGTGTGGGCAGCCCGGGCGGTTAATGAAAACCGCCCTAGTTGTCGCCTCCCCGACCAGGATTCGAACCCGGGTCTCCCGCATTGAAAAGACAGACCAGACTAGACAGACAAGACTAGACATACCAGACTAGACAGACAAGACTAGACAGACCAGACTAGACAGACAATACTAGACAGACAAGACTAGACTGACAAGACTGACAATATTTGTGGTCGATAGCCTTGACACAAGATTTTTTTTAATAAAGTAATACTTGCAAATGTATTTTTTTGTTCAATTTTCCGGAGTCTAAGAAACATGCATTTAGCGCTATTTTATAGAGCACATTTTCATCTAAAAGTTGTGTCATTTTCATTTTTCCAGTGCGAACCGTTTTGGCGGAAGAGCCCATTTAAAACCCGTGTAAATTGAGTGACGAAATTCAGAGAAGGGGTAGTACGTTACCCCTTCTAAAATTTTTTCAATTTAATATTTTTTACTTTTGCGACCAAACCGAAGGTTTTTACAAAATTTTCAAAAAATACTTTTTTGTAGACACCGACGTCTTACATACGGATATCCCGGTTATAATTTTCCACGTTGAGGCGTTGACGAGTTATTTGCAAATAAGCTGTGATGCAAAAATAATTCCTCACGCCGTCCCCATTGGAGTGGGAGCGTTCAAAATTTATCAGCAGTTACTTCTGGTGGATATCCACATTCAGTACAAGTTTCATTGAAATCCTTCAAGGATTAATATATTTTTGCGCAATTTTTGAATATTTTGAAATTTTTGCATTCGGTTTTGGTCGGAATTCGTGATTGACATGTCTGGATATGTTGAAAAAAATATTTTACTAAGTTTCACAAAACGTGGAACAATAAAATTTCACACATTTGTAGAGAATTAGTCAGTCTATGATATCCCTCAGTTAGTTTTGCAAAATATTTCATCGGGCGGCGGCCGCCGCCCCTCAAACTCGAAAATAACAGAAATTAATAAATTCAAATAGCTATAAAATGAAAACTGCAAGAGATATATTGAAATTTTTTTCAAATCTATATAAATTATACATTTTTCTATTGAAATTGACGTTTTGGTATATTTATGGCCGATAGCCTGGACACATAATTGTTTTAATAAAGAAATATTCATTGAAAACTTGCAAATATTTTTTTTGTCCAATTTTCCGGAGTCTAAGAAACATGCATTTAACCCTATTTTATAGAACACATTTTCATCTAAAAGTTGTGTCATTTTCATTTTTCCAAAGCAAACCGTTTGGCCGAATATTTTTTTTTGAAACGAAGAAATTCAAAAACGAAATTCAGAGAAGGGTACCAAAATTTCTTCTAAAATTTTTTCAATTTTATATTTTTTACTTTTGCGACTAAACCGAAAGTTTTTACAAAATTTTCAAAGAATACTTTTTTGTAGGCACCGACGTCTTACTTACGGATATCCCGGTTATAATTTTTCACCTTGAAGCGTTAACGAGTTATTTGCAAATAAGGTTTGATGCAAAAATAATTCTTCACGACGTCCCCATTGGAGTGAGAGCTTTCAAATTTTGTCAACTCATACCTCTGGTAGATACCCACATTCAGTATAAGTTTCATTGAAATCCTTCAATTATTAATATATTTTTTCGCAATTTTTGAATATTTTGAAATTTTCGCGTTCGAATTTGATCGGAATTTATGATTGACATGTCTGGATTTGTTTAAAAAATGATTTTAGTATGTTTCACACAACGTGGAACAATAAAATTTCACACATTTGTAGAGAATTAGCCAATCTATGATATCTTTCAGTTAGTTTTGCAAAATATTTTATCTGGCGGCGGCCGTCGCCCCTCAAACTCGATCATAACAGAAATTAATAAATTCAAATAGCTATAAAATGAAAACTGCAAGAGATATATTGAAATTTCTTTCAGATCTGTATAGATTATACATTTTTCTATTTTGAAATTGACGTTTTGGTATCTTCGTGGCCGATAGCCTGGACACGTAATTTTTTCTAATAAAGAAATACTTATTGAAAATTTACAAATATATATATTTTTCAAAGGCTCCGAAGTTGCATGCATTTAGCACTATTTTATAATTTGTGTTTCTTTGAATTTTATATTTTAAGATACCATTTGGTTTTACCATTGGTTTTACCTTGGTTAGATTAGGTTGTCCGCCGCGAAGCGGGAAGATAAATCAAGACAACATACGCGCGGCAGCGCGAACTCTCGGTCCAATGTAGGACAAAGTGGCAAGGACCGTTGGTTTTACCTTGGTTAGATTAGGTTGTCCGCCGCGAAGCGGGAAGATAAATGAAGACAACATACGCGCGGCAGCGCGAACTCTCGATTCAATATAGGTCAATGTGAAAAAGAACCGTCGGTTTAACCCCGGTTAGATTAGGTTGCCCGCCGCGAAGCGGAGAGATAAATCAAGACTGTGAGAAAACAAACCAAGTTCCGCCCCCGCGGGGGGGGGGGGGGGGGGGCGGCTGTAGGTGCATTTAATTTTTTTTACTTTTTCTTCAAAAACTCTGTTCCTCTTGCGCGTCGAAACGGGAAATTGTCATTTTCTGTTGTAAAACTGAACGGGCCTTCGACAAAAGAAATCGCGTATGTTGCGCGGCAGCGCGAACTCTCGATCCAATATAGGACAATTTGGCAAGGACCTTTGGTTTAACCGCGGTTAGATTAGGTTGCCCGCCGCGAAGCGGGCAGTTAAATCAAGACAACATACGCGCGGAAGCGCGAACTATCGATCTAATATAGGACAGTGTTGCAAGGAATGTTGGTTTACCCCGGGTAAAATAACAGGACAGATAAATAAAGACAACATACGCGCGGTAGCGCAAGCTTTCGATACAATATAGGACGGTGTTGCAAGGACCGTTGGTTTAACCCCGGTTAGATTAGGTTGCACACCGCTAAGCGGCAGATAAATCAAGACCTTCAAACTCGGACATAACAAAAATTAATAAATTCAAATAACTATAAATTGAAAACTGCAACAGATATTTTGAAATTTTTTTCAGATATATATATATATATATATATATATATATATATATATATATATATATATATATATATATATATAGATTATAGATTTTTCTATTTAAATTGACGTTTTGGTACCTTTGTGGTCGATAGCCTTGACACAGGATTGTTTTTAACAAAGAAATATTTATTGAAAACTTGCAAATATATTTTTTTGTCCAACTCTTCAAAGTCTACCAGACATGCATTTACAGCTTGATCTACAATAAGCTAAAGTGGCAAAGTCTGTTAGCCTGAAAGAAAAGCGAACGAAAAATTAAGACAAACTACAAGCGGTAGCGCGACCCAAGAGATCAAAAATAAGATAAAGATGTAAAGCTAAATGTTGGTTTAACCTAGGTTAGGCTATTAGGTTAGCAAAACGCCATAGAAATCCAGACCACATACGCATCCCTCGAAGTCAAACAGGAACTGATACTAATGGATTCAAATAGCAACAACTCGAAAACTGCAATAGATATAATAAAAACTCTTTCAGATCTATTAAGATCATAGATATTTCTATTGAAACAATTTGACCATTTTGGAATTTTTATGGCCGATAACCTTGACACTGGATTTTTTAAATAAAGAAATACATGAAAATTAAATCAAAGTTGACATTAACGTCAGTTGAGTAATTTATTGTTTTTTTATTTTTTATTTATTGGTTATTGATTTATTATTTTTTTTGGTGAAACTTTTAGTAACATAATTTTGCTAAGTATTGCTAATTGTCTAAAACCAAACTTACTATAATTGGAGGAGTGATATTGGAAGTCAAGAGTTGCCAACCTTCATAAAAGGAGGTTACTATATATGATGAAGTGAAGTTAATAAGTAAGGCTTGCAATTTTGACGAAAAAAAAGACAACAATGTAACTTTAACAAATAGTTGGTGAGATTATGTTTGAGTATGTTGGTAACTCAAAAACACAAGATACCAACTTGATTAAAACAATATGTTGGTTATGTTGAACGTCAAAGTTGACAACATCAATGTTACTTAATCAATTTAAAGGTTATAAAAGTTTTAGTGAGATTTTCAGTAACTTTTTACTCCATAGCTGATTTTCTATCGTCCATGTTGTACACCTTAGGAACTAATATCACATCGTTAGATATAGTAACCTTTTTATGAACGTTGGGAACTTTTCATTTCTAATATCACTCCTTAAATTAAAGTCACTTTGATTTCAGACAATTGGTAACATTATATGATTAAGTACACCTCAAAAGTGTTTGATTATATTATTTTACAAACCTGACAGCATTAAAATCATTTGAGGCGGATGAATTATTAGTTAATATTCTGTGCAGTAGGAATTGTACATCTTGCAACTCATACAACCTTAGCTGATGCGCTTTCTACAAGAATCGCGCAGCTCGCAATTCTGATTACTCTTTCATATACAAATGTCAAAATTCATTAAACAATTTCACCCTCATCAATTATTCCACCTTTAGCAACTATTCCATTATTTTCAACTCTTCCATCCACAAAAACTATTCCATTCCGAAAAATACGATCCACATGTACTAGTTTATTCCTGTTTCATTTGTCGCAGTTTGAATTAACTAGTTAAACAGAAACAAAAGTTATATATTATAGCTGAAAATATTACCTTAACCACTTGTCGACTCTAAATTAGAAGTAATCAAAATTTATTTTCTAATAATCCAAATAGGAATCGGACATGTCAGAAAATATTGAAACTTAAGAAAGGCAATATTATATATTTTACTGAAAATTTTGAGAAAATTTTATTTTGTTAAGTGTGATACAAACTGATACAAATTTGAGCCGCTTTTTCTTTGGTATTGTGAAGAATTTGTCGTTTTCAATTTTGAATTTCCTAATGCATATTGTTCTTCAGTTGTTAAAACTATGCGGGTTATTCGCGTTAATTAATGCCTCTATATAGCAGCAAAGAAATACGGAGCGTTTGAATCGGAGCAGTATTATTAAAATTTCGTCAGATTTAAATTTAATATGCTTTAACAGTATTCAAAACGAGTCCTGGGATATGATGGCAATAATCATTGCACTATATAGAATTTGTATCTATATAAATATGTTTTATATTTCGTGTATAGGAATTGCAATCAGGAAAACCGGATCTGGTAATTCGGCAGATTCGGCATCACTAAACGTTTACCAGATCCGGTACCAATATACCGGATCCGGTCACCGGATCAGGTGATTCTAATTTTTGGTAAAATAATCACGCTGTTGCAGGAGCAGGTACTTTAAAAGCGTGGTGCAATGCAACCAAAATTGATTTTGTGATAAATAATGTATACTTAAAATAATTAGCGTATTTGCTGGTGAATAACGCGCACCTTTCTTCCAAAAAAATTGCCTCTAAAACATAGATTCGCGTTATAGTCGCAGAAAAAGGTGGTTGAAAATTTTGCTGCGCCTAGTGCACCGGCAAAATTGGTATTTATAGTAAGTTGATTAAACTAAATAAACATTTAAATATATATATATATATATATATATATATATATATATATATATATTATATTTCATTAGATAGATTCATCGTGCTGTCTGTCATAAATATAAGAATAACAATTGTTAGCATGCTCAAATTTAATTCCATCGATCCATAATCGACATATAAACAAGTAGTAGTAAGAGAGTGTTATTCCAAGAGCTGGTAAGACCAGGAGTTCAGCCTCGTAAAGAAGAAAGCCAGAGAGGCGTTTAAAAAGTGGAAAGAAGGGAATTATACATATGTGCAGTTTAAGGAACTTATAAAGGAAGCTAAAGATCTAGGAAAGGAAAAGGAGAAGCTATGGCTAGAGCAGCAAATGGCGAGGGTTCAGCAGCTGAGCAGTGAGGCAGAGATATGGAAATACCTAGCATTGAGAAGCCAGAAATATAACCAATTCATCAGAGATATTCCCATAGTCCGATGAAAAGATTATTTTGAAGGTATTCTAGGCAACGAGATGGGAAAGGAGCTCGATGAAAAAGTTGAAAGGACGGTACAGGGACACGGTACAGAGCGCCGGGACAGGATGCGGTTCCTAGTGAGGCATGGAGTGTAGCTCCGACCGGAATTCGACAAATTCTACTGAAAGAATTGAACGGGATTTATAAAGGCCAAAAAGAAATGCCGGACGGTTGGAAAGAGGGATTAATAATACCAGTGTTTAAGAATGGGGATAGGGAGAACACAAATAACTACAGAGGTATAACACTGATGGACTCGTCGTACAAAGTATACGCCAAGGTTTTAGAGCAAAAAATGCAAGGCGAAGTTGAAGAAAAAAGTATTCTGCCGGAAGTTCAAGCTGGGTTCCGTCATGGTCGAGGAACTACTGAGCATTTAGTTACTCTCAATTACGTTGTCCAGAACGAACTGACAAAGTCGAAAGGGAAGGTGTACGCCCTCTTCGTGGACCTGAAGGCAGCTTACGACTCGATCATTAGGGTGAAAATGTGGGAGTGTCTGAAGGAGAAAAAGATATCGAGTTCAGTTCGGGAAAGTATTAAGAGCTTGTATATGAGCACGTATTGTAGAGTAAAAGTGGATGAGAATGAGTCGGAATGTTTTAAGGTATCGAAAGGGCTAAGACAGGGGTGTCCTCTAAGTCCTCTGCTATTCAACATCTACATAGCAGACTTAGAGGAGATATTACGCAAGTGTCAAGCAGGTGGTATAGTAATCGGGAAAAAAAAAGTGTGGAGTCTGGCCTACGCCGACGACATAGTTGTCTTGGCAAGCACGTACGCAGAAATGAGAGAGGTGATTGGACGGGTGAAAGGGTTCTTTATGAAACGAAAGCTGGTCGTGAATGTGAAGAAGACAAAAATGGTGGTGTTCCAAAAGAGAGGAAGAAGGAGGAGTGAAAAGTTTGAATTGGATGTAAATGTAATAGAACAGGTTAGCAGCTTCAAATACCTTGGATTTATGTTTAGTCAGGACGGTTCTTTTAAGGAGCATATAAATTAAATTGTAAAGAAATCTTGGGTGGCTGCTAACAGGTTCTGGAGTGTATGGAAGAGTGAATGCAAGGAAAGCTTCAGAGCAAAAATGATGATTTGGAAGGTGTGTGTGCATAGTATTTTAATGTATGGTTCTGAAGTATTGGGTGTGAAAGAGGTAGAAAAGATAGAGAGAATGCAGATACAAGTGTTAAAAAGGATGCTGCAGCTGGAAAAATCAACTACGTGGTATATAGTGATGCAAGAAACAGGTGCAGTCAAAATTGCGAGTCTGGCTGCAGCGCGGTTTGCGAGGTATGAATGTAAGGTAGAAAGAATGGGAGATGATAGGGTCGTAAAGGAAGTGTTCAAAGCTGCTAGGAAAGAAGGGACGGGTAATGCTAGGATAACTATATGGGGGAGTGAGAGAAGGAAGATGTATGAAAGGGGTGGCTGGTCGGGTGTGGAAGTGGAGAGAATGATTAAGAGAGGTAGCAATGTAGAAAGTATGGTAGGAGAAAGAATGTTTGAGATAGAGATGCAGGAAAGGTTAAAGGGCATTGAAGAGGGATCGTACAACCCCGAGTACCAAAATATACTCGTTTTGGGAAAGTTACCAGATTACCTCCGAAAATCTGACGTTCCCCAAATAATGATCGCCAGATTTAGATGCGGCAGTGAAGAAAGGGGAAGGAGGTACTGGATGACTCCAAACGAGAGAACCTGCCGTATATGTGGGACGGGCATAGAAAGTTGGGAGCATTGGGGTACAAGCTGTAGTGGGTGTGTGTGGAGTGCGACTGAGAAGATAGAGCTTAGAAAAGGTTGGAAGTCGTTGATGGATGAAAGCGGTCAGGGTTGGCCGCCAATGGCTAAAATTGTTAAGTGGAAAGACAGCAAAGACGGATCAGGGTAGTCTAAGTGTCGTTTGAGAAATGTAATGTGAAAAAAAAAATGTTTATTATGTTGATTGTCTAGCTTGTAAGGTCTAATGTTTGTTAAGTGGTTGTTTTTAAAATGCCAATAAAGGTTTATATTTTATATATAATTCCATCGATCCGGCCGGATTGAAAAGGACACCGGATTGCAACCCCTCTTTGTTAGTATTTTGAGAAATAAGGCAGCGACAGATCAATTTTACAAAATTAACATTTGTAGACTCTAACTATTTTCCTCACTGTGTGACTATTTGGAGGAATTTTGGAAATCTAAAAACCACGAATTTCTCCAAAAAGTCCAAATTTTGAAAATCTAAAACCAATTTGTTAATATTTTGAAAAATAAGGCAACGACATATCAATGAAGATGAGTTTGAAATTTTACAAAATTTTGTAGACTCTCACTATTTTCCTGACTGTGCAACTATATGAAGGAATTTTGGAAATCTAAGAAACACACATTACTCCAAAAAGTCCAAATCTTTATATCCTAGAACCGTTTTGTTAAAATTTTGAAAAATAAGACAGCCAAAGATCAATGAATATTAGGTTGAAATTTTACAAAATTAACATTTGTAGACTCACTATTTTCCTCACTGAGCGACTATTTGAAAGAATTTTGGAAATATAAAAACCTCAAATTTCTCCAGAAAGTCCAAATTTTGAAAACCTGAAACCGTTTTGTAAATATTTTGAGAAACAAGACAGCGACAGATTAATAAAGACGAGGTTAAGATTTGACAAAATTTACATTCATAGACTCTCGGTGAACGGAAAATCAACACAAGAAGAAACGAGAATGGGTTCACGAGGCATAGGAAAAAGAGAAGAAGGAGAATTTATCACATCATTTAAAGAATTGATACACGATGAAACCAAATTTGTTCAGTATTTCAGTTCAGAAAGACCGAAAACTGTTTTAAGATACTGAATAGTAAATTAGAAATGCATTAAAAAAAAAACAAGATACTCATTGGCGAAAATCGGCGAAAACGGTATTTTCGAAAACATTCAACTAACTTCTCATCATCACCCATTTTCATTTTTCAAAGAATTATAAAACGCCGTCAGTCAAACAAAAAATAACGTTGAGAAGAAATCTGCTTATTGACAGTTCGGTGACTGCAGTACGACGGCCGGTTCTGATTTGTGACTGCGCCGGCTCAGTGTAGACAGCGCCATTTGATTACAAAGAAAAGATATTTTTTGCAACTGTTGCTTCTCGGACCTGACGGAACGGAAACGTGACGTGACTGATGTGTGTGAAAGGACCTTAAAACAAACAATATTGGAAAGCTCGGCGAGCGGTGACTTTCGTTCTTTTAGGTTAACTCACACTCTTTCGGAGGTACCAACTCACTCCTTGGGAAAACACTCCAAAACTAAATGTCACCAGAAATCACCATATCCCAAAAAATAAAGAGGTAATGTTCAAACATTCTGCCCCCGTTGAGAGGGTAGACCGAACAACAAAGTTTACACATACATTCTTAAGAATAATTAAGGATGAAAATTAAAATGAGTATACTTAAAGTCTCTAAAATATTATGCACTTGATAATTGTTCAAAGGTAGTTATGGGTAGGATTGCCAATTTTTTGACATTACGGATTAAAGTATTTTTTGACGTTTTCACTTTCACTGTACGAATGACGCCATCATGGCCAGGGAAACACTCAACAACTCGACCCATTGCCCATTGTGCTGGTGGAAGGTTGAACTCTTTCAAAATGACTACTGCTCCGCTCAGAATATTAGATTCAGATTCAGACCATTTGGTCCTTAGATTTAATTCAATCAATTATTAAGTCTCCAACGATTCCAGAAGTCTTGTTTGTCTTTGACTTTCTGTATGTGTTCCCAAGTAGACAGACGGTTGGTTGGAAGTTTACTAAAGTCTCGATCGCGAAAGTTGGTCAACGAATCACCAAATAAAAAATGGCCAGGGGTGAGGACTAATGGATCATTGGTATCTGAAGAAATGGGAGTTAAAGTCGTGAGTTCAATATGGCTTCAGTTTCAATAACCAAAGTGTTGAATTGTTCATAGGTGAATAACATGTCATGTCCGGCAACAAGATGTAGAAGTCTTTTGAAGCTCTTAACTGCCGCTTCCCATAAACCGCCAACATAAGGTGCATGGGTTGGAATAAAATCCCATTGGATGGCTTTCATAGTTAAGAAGCCTTGTATTTTCTCTTGAGCGTTTGTTGTATTAAATTTATGGTTCAATTCTTTAAAAATGTTGTTCGTTCCGACAAGAAGATCAATTGGTCCTGGCTTATAAAATGTGGTGTCTGCTAATTTGAGATTGGAAGGTATTTTTAATGATTCTTGATGAATTGGTTGATCTGGTACCACATGTGAAATCATTGGAATAATCAAAAATGTCAATGTCTTTTGAAATTTATTTATACCTGAGGCGATGGTAGCGGTGGTCATTTCATTGCAATAAGTGGTCATGGTATTCAATGCGCCGACAGGTATGCAGCAGGTACTTGTTTTCAACTTTAAAAGGTTTGCTAAACCTTTGGTCATAAAATTAGTAGAACAACAGGTATCAAGCAGCGCTCGACAGGAAACACTTTTTCGAAACTTATCTAATACATTTAATGCAGCGGTGACCATAATGTCGTTTAACAATGCATCTACTACTAAACTTATGTGCCTACCCTTTGGTGTAGGTAGACTCTTGGTATCGGTGTTCTGATTTACTAGTCATAAGTGGTTATTTTCATTATTGTTAACGGTGTTCTGATTTGAATCAGATGGTACATTATCGTTTCGTTCAAAATGTAATAAAGAATTGTGACGTTTGGAACATTTTTGACATGAAGCCTTTGATAAACAGGTCTTGGCTGAATGTCCTTTCCCAATACAATTATAGCAAAGATGTGCCTCAGCAACTACTTTGTATCGTTCTTGAACAGACATTTTTCGAAATCTTCCACAAGTATACATTTTATGGGGTTCATTACAAACAGGGCAAGTAACTGACGTTAAGGTAATTGATGCATTTGTGAGCTGTTGATTGGCGTTGTGGTTAGTTAAAAGCGTTTGTGAATGTGGTCGATTTTGTTGATAATCTCGTTTTGGTGGTGCAGTTGAGTTGTATTGTAAACTATCCCCGCACGTGGCTCTTTTCTCCAAAAACTTCAAGAGATCTATATAGAATGGAATTTGATCATCGTTCAATGTAAGTTCCCAATGCCATATTGTGCCTGGGTTAAGTTTTGAGAGAATTAAATCAACCAGGGGAATATCCCAAAACGACACTGGTGCCTTTAAATTTTCTAATGCTCTCGTATGTTGGTAAAAGGTATCGACAAGCTGGTTGATTGACGACGCTGTATCTTTCGCTAGACGTGGATATTCTCGTAAAATAGACCAGTGGCGACGAGTCATTTTCTGTGCTGATTCATATTTATCTCTTAAAATATTTAGCGCAACTGCATAGTTTTCATCAGTTTGTTCAATAGATCCAATTGCATTTGCTGCGCTTCCAGTAAGTGATAGCATGAGGTAATTTAATTTCTTAGCCTAGCAGGTAAATTTTCTTGATCAATAAGAGTGGAAACTAAACTGATAAACGAGGACCACTTGTCTGGTGAACCATCAAATTTTGGTAATGGTATTGTAGGTAATGACCCAGCATTTGTAAAAACTACCGCATTGTTTGCTAGGCTTCCGTCATTAATTGCTACAGGTGGTGGAATAAGCTCTTTTATAATAGCTAATGCACGAGATTTTTCAATATTTAACGTTTAAATGTAAGTAATATGAGAATCAATCTCGTTTTCATCTAATTCTTCCAAGTGTGATTGAATTTTCTCAAATTTTTCAAAGGATTTTTCGGTAGATTCTAATTTGATTAAATGAATGTTGCGATCCGCTGGGGCTGCCTCGGCAGCATCCAATATTTTTCTCAATGAGGTAATCATAGCTTGGATATGTCCACGTTGTCTTCTAAGTTTACTAATTTCAGTCATATTTTGAATCACTTTATGGGTACTGAAGGAGTCGATCAAATGCAATAAACTTCGGGAATTAATGGAAATTTTCACAAATTTGTGATAAATAAATAGACAGTTATTGGCCAATTTTTGGTGAAACATACAAGACCAACTTAAAAATAGCTGCTAAAATTGGAGATGAATGTAAGTTTCTAGTTGTTGACTTCTTGGACTGTTGCTTGGATTGGACGATTTTTAAGTTCTTTGGCACTGATGTCTTCAGTTTTAGTCTTTGGTACTATTCACAATTTTATCACGCATCACAATGATTTAATTACTCAAAATCCGGTTCGAAGGACCATGTTTTTTCTTAACAAATTGAAAAGAAAGTTTGTTAATTTTAATTAAAAAAAAAAAACAATAGTTTAGTGATTTTATTAAACCACAAAACAATACAAACAAATGAGGCAACAAATTCGGTAAATACAATTTCACGGCGTGATAACACAAACAATTAAAATGGAGAACTCCTCGAGCGGTGTCTTTCTCGCGGCATAAAAACAAAATATCGCGGCAAATAATGGAGAGCTCGGCGAGCGGTCACTTTGGTTCTTAAAACACACAATATTGGAGAGCTCGCCGAGCGGTGTCTTTCGTTCTTTTAGGTTAACTCACTCTTTCGGAGGTACCAACTCACTCCATTAGAAAACACTCCAAAACTAAATGTCAGCAGAAATCACCATATCAACCCAAAAATAAAGAGGTAATGTTCAAACACACACACACACACACACACACACATATATATATATATATATATATATATATATATATATATATATATATATATGTATGTATATATAAGAAATCTGTCATAAATAAAGACTAGTTAACATGCTCAAATACCTAATAGTTGTGACCTCAGTAGATTGAGTAAAGTTTATTATGCTAGATTTATTTGCATCGATACGGCCGGATCCGGCCGGATCGGTGAAAATTCGGCCGGATCCGGCGGGATTAAAAATGACACCGGATTCCAATCGCTATTCGTGTATCTTCTTCTTTCTCTGGCACAACAGTTCTAAATGAGCTTAGGCCTAACCTACCCTGCCTACACTTGTGGTTTGGTGTCTTGATCTTACATAAGTATATGGAGCCCTTACAGTTTTCAACGTGAATGGCGGAGCCACTACTAGGGGAGTTTTTTCGAGGCAAATTTTACTGTGGTCTTTACCAGAGCCTTGCACACGAGAAAGGTGGAACGGTGGCTTATTTTTCTGTATTTGCGTCCCCGGATTTGAACCGGGGACTTATGGCTTGGTAATCTTACACTTTAACTACTTGGCCACCACCGCCTCATATTTCGAAAATAATAAACCCATTTTTACATTGATTTCATTTTTGAACACAATCAATATCAAGTTTCATCTGTTTGGGAGACATTACTCACGTAAACTAACTATACATTAATTATTATACATTAATACTAACATTAGATGACACTACTAACATAAACTATTAAATGAAAAAAAAATAAAAATATATACACATCAAACAATTTTGAATGTACCTAAAACTCAATATTTACTAATAACAAGTAAGATATACAATATATAGGGACAATATAGTTTGAAATTGAAACAAATACATTCAAGTTTAAGTATAGTTTATCTAAATTTAGACCCCAAACAAGAGAGTTTCAAATTGAGATATTTTGAGGGGATTTGAGGAATTGGACATCGATATCTAAATTTTGAATGATGGCTTTTGCGTTATAGAATATAGAAGAGAGGATATAAATAGAATATAGAAGAGAGGATAGAGTATTTCTTCTAGATAAACTTTAGACAAAATAGTTTAAAATCGTAAACAATACGTTAAGCATAGTTTATTAACATTAAATCTAAATTGCTCGATTTTCTGACCTCAAGTTGAAACTAGAGAATTTAAAATTGATGCATTAAAATTTTATGTTACAAAAATTGCTTTTTAAAAATTAGATTTTCCTGAGAATTGCAAAAAAAACAGTATTAACTAAATTTCAAATATAAACAAAATTCTGAAAAATTGCGTTTATTAAAAATTTTATAAACGCAATTCCAATTTATCTAAATGTGATTCAGTTATGTAGAAAATTATTTGCAGAATCAGAGAGGCAATTATAAATATTACTGGAAATCAAACTACGTGCTTTAATTCATTCTTGAAATAGGAAAATAATGTGAAAAAAACTTATTTTCCATTTACTATATGAGGCAAATAAATATTTCAATTTTAATTATATTTTCAAAGAACTGTATTAATCGGGACCAGTAAAAGGAATCGAATTCTCTCCGAAAGTAATAAAAAGTATAAAAAGCAGCTTTTCTAAAAATAAGCTTCACGAATCCTGCATGGAGAATTTATTTGGTTGTTTATTTTTAAGGATAGATGGGGAGGATTTTTTTTTCGATTTACTGTTGAAACGTAATAATGGAAAACGAGGAAGCAAACGTGAGCCAGAGCTAAAAGTGTCAATTAAAATTTGTAAAATCGAATGACACGCGGATCGAACTACGATTTTCTGTTTGCCGTTGTGTTCGTGTGGCGTTTCCAAGGCGACGGCGCTCGACGCCGAGCCAACAGCTCATTAGTGAATTCCGAGAGGCGTCGTTTGAAATGTGTCATAAAAAGCCGACGCCCGTCGTCCGACAAATAACGCCGGCACACAAGTGTATTTTTACACTGCTCCGTGCTTCATTTACGATATACAGATTTCCATTGTGCAGCCACGTTTCGTACTTAACCGACGATGCTTTTGACCCCACCACCGCAAACAACATTCTATATCAAAAATAACAACAACAAAATATTTAAGATTTTAATATCTGAATTAATCAAATATTTAACATTTTATTATTTTAAAAATATTTTAAGTAACGCGGAAATTTCTCTTATCACTTTAATACTAAATAGTTTTAGACAGTTAAGATTTAATGTTTATCAAAACCAACCAAAAGAACTGATCTTTACAAAATATAAATAATTCACTGAAGTGGGGTTTGAAAATTTTAAAATTAATTAAATGTTAACTGAAGTGTATTTTAATAAAAAGTATACAAAATCATTTTTCCATACATTAATGCTCACTTTCCCTTTATCTCTTTCAGTCCCAAAACAACTCTTACCGACAATGAAAAGATTTTATTCACTGCACCACATAAAAGTATAGAAAAACATACATCATTAAATTTATTAAATTAATTTACAAATAATAAAGGTGGTTTCAATATCTAACCACTACGGCTGGATTTTCATTATATTTTATGAAACAGATTATCTTGAACTAAGACAAAATCCTATTTTACATATTTTTCATTTTCACATTATACGCTGCTGTTCAAGTTGCATATTTTAAAATCTACATCTTAGAGACGTGGCATAAAGTCACATATACAGATTTGTGTATCTCATCAGGACCACAATATGGTTTGTAAGTCTCCTTTCCTTGGCTGCTTACTGTTGTCATAAGAGTTGATATAAAGGAATCTTGAGCTTCTTTCTACAATTCGTTTCTACAATTCATGTAATGTATAAGCCAAAATTAGTCTTATTATAATATTAAACCGTTTGAGACATGCGTTTGCTACTTTTTCCAATTCTGTCAAATTTGCGTTTAGAATTTAATACAAAAACTTTCTATGGATGTTGTTGGCGTTCGCGGATGATGTGGTAACAAATACTGAAGTGGAGATGAAAGAATTGATGAAAAACCTATGGAGGTATATGAGGAGGAAAAATATAGAAATGAATGGGGAAAAACGAAAATGATGGTGTTTAGTAAGAGAAAAGGGAAGAATAAGGAGAAAGAATGGAAGTGGGAAGGGGGAACAATAGAGCGAGTAAAAGAGTTTAAGTACCTAGGTTATACGATGAAAGAGAGGGCCTCGGATAAATCGCATGTTAGATTTAGCCAGGAAAGCAAACAAGGTAATGGGGTGCATTTTGGGGATGGAAAAGAAAAAAATTCGGACGCGCCTTAAGGAGAAGGACAATGGTGTTTGAAAGTTTCATAGAGAGTATACTAATGTATGAAGCAGAAATCTGTTGGAAAGAACAGAAAGAGGTTTGAGAGTGCAAGAGAAATACCTGAGACGGGCGTTAGGGGTAACTCCGGGATACATAGTTAAAGAGGAATGTAAGAGGGGTAAACAGTGAAAGCGGGGAAGAAGGCAACAACAAGTTTGAAAATAGAGTGAATCGAAGTGAAAACTACATGTTACTGACTGAATGTTATTTATAATTAAAAAGAAAGGATATAGAAATGAAAAGAAGAAAGCAATATTACCGAAGAAATGGATACGCTAGTAAGAAAATAGAGAGGGTAGGAGCGGAAGGCAAGTTGATGAATGAATATATGAGCGAGAGAGACAAGGACGTATACATGCAGAAAGAATAGAAATAATAAGAGAATCCAGATACACTGAGGAGTATGAGATCTGTGTGATAGAAGAGATTCCGAAGTACCTGGGAAGAAAAAGTGCGATAGAAAAGAAGACAATGGGGAGGTTCGGATGTGGAAATTAGGAGAGAAGAAATGGAATTTGGATGGATGAAGAAAAAGAACGTGTAGTATATGCTACACGTTCTGTAGTAGAAAGAGACAGAGGAGCATAAGTGGAATGAATGTGTAGGGATGAAATAAACAAAAGGAAGGAACAGAGAAGAAATAGTGAATGCAGAAGAAGGGAGACGACAGGGACAGGGAGATGACAGCACAGGACAGTGGATGAAAGAGGCATGGAAGAGAACGAAAGGGTTGGATAGGGAAAAAAGGAGCAGGACAGGAGAAGCTTTTTGATTAAATTTATGACGACTTTGGTTTTATATATTGCAGAAGATATTTTAGTTTAATATTTTTATGTCACATTATGTTTATTTATATAGGGAATGAATGTACAGTAACCAAGAAATCCCGTAGATTGCAGATTGTAGATCTGGTGGTGATTTCTACTGCGACATTCATAGATCTATTGAATCCCAACCTCTTCCTCTAAATGTTACCTATTTACACAAACTTACTAATTTCCAGCGCCTCCTCTAGTCCTGATTCCCTTAGGCATTTCAGGATTTGGGTGGGATTCAAGCACTACAACTCTGCGCACTCTCTGCGTGCAAGAAGTGGGCCACAAGGTACATTTGTCTCTTGCAGAGAAGTTCTCCGCAGTCTTTGAGAAAATATGTGTGGGTTTCCTATGCTGAGCCACAGAATCTGCATCTGTCATCTTCATCTAGGCCTGGGGCCTGGAGATATTTTCTAAATCTGCAGTGTCCCATGAGGACTCAAGCTTTCAGAATTCTAAGCTTCTTTCGGGCAAGCTATTGTTCATTCTGGTAAAAAGAACCCAGCATTACTTTGGATTGTCTTAACCCTGCAAGTTCTTACCAGGTTTTCATCCGTTGTTCTTTTATTTATTTATCTAAACTTTTGTTCACACTGATACCGCAAAAGTATTCTGAACCCATAAAGGGATTACAGGATTCCTTATTTGCTAGGTGATCGGCTTCTTTGTTTCCGTCTATATCAGTGTGTCCAATACCCAGAACAGCGTTACTTTATTTTATCTGCCGAGCTTATTTAGCTTTCCCACACAGTCCCATACCTGTGTAGATCTGATAGTGAATGAGCTAATGGCATTGATGACTACTTGGCTATCTGCGGGATAGCAATTGTTTTTTTGCGAATTCCTGTCAAGGTTAAATTGTGCACAACTTTCGGTTGCTTGTACCTCTGCTTGGAAGAAACTTGTGTAGATTGCCATGGATTCAAAGTATTTGGTACGAGGTCCAAACACTCCTGCACTAATACTTTCCTTTGTTTTCGAACCATCCGTATACCACTTGATAGAAACCCCGCAAGGGAAATAACGATTAATATTACAAAAACTTCTTCGGTTAACTTTCTATAAGTTTAAAACACACCCATTTAATCTATAATGCAAATATGATAAACGAGTGATAGGATCCTTCAATTTTAAATCTCTGGTAGTTTCCTTGTGTTTCCACGAATAGTGCCAACATGAGTGAAGCATCTTTTTAGTAATTACGTGATAATAATTACGTATAAATACGTGAGTGATGCTTCTTTATAGTAATTAAGATACCAGCCGTAAGCTTGTAAAACATTGTTAGTTTTTATGTTTCTTCATTGGTTTGATAAGATTGAGTACGATAATTCACCTAAAGATTGTAATGTTAATCGTATCTCATCCTTTCCAAAACAAAAGAAACGCATTTACAATAAATTTTATTTTAATATCATATGATAGCCAAAATTGCTCGATTGTTCGACCTCATGACTATGTTTACGATGTGACGGGAGAACATGATGTAATGTGGCGCGCGATAAAATCTCATAACAAAAACTTCAATTCATATTCTATGTCTCCAGATCTAAATGAATGACAAAAGACATATCCGGATAAATGCATTACTTTGGCATTCTCATCATGGCCGATTAGGAATTTTCTTGATTTTTATCAAGATCATATTGCATGATACGCAATAAAGATTCTAGAAGCGTTTTAGAAGTTGTACGAAACGAAGAAACTGGTTAATTCGGGTTCGGTAAACAGATTGTAGACCATGTTACACGTTGAAAAGTAGCAGTTATTTTCACTGTTTTTTGTATAAGTAGTCATGTCACAAAATAATTTTGATATTGAATACTACTAAATAATAACAAGTTTTATTTCTTTACTAATTCTTGCAATAATCATTGCGGAAAAAATGTAACATGAAGCAGGAAATTGAAAAAAATGAATTGTAAAGCTATACATTTTGACTGGTGCGGTAGTTCTAGTGTTAATCTAAATAAATTGTTGTTAGAATCTTAAAAGAAGCCTTTACATCTATTTTACTTCACAATCGCTAGCATTCAAGATGATTATAAATAATCCATTATTATCGCATATTCAAATTTTATTACAAAAGAAAATTTTAAATTTATTATTTTACAGTTTTTTATTTTAAAGAGTTATTTTAACTTATCAGAATATAGTTTACTTTAATTATTCCAGAAAATATTCAAATTGTGTATCTACGAAAACCGTTTTAGAAGTATTAAAATAACACGCGTCGGTTGCACTTATATTCCACATGCCCATCTGTCTCAGACACTCTATTTTTCACCTGTATATCCTCGGACACTGATATCACGGCAAAAACAGGTGCACCAGCACGAAGGTCCAAGAAATCGAAGTGCTTTCGATTCATTTTATATTCAAAGTGATCTGAAAGACCCCCGTTAAGTTTCTTAGAAGATGGTTCCGTGAAAAATATATTTTGAGTTTTATATCAATGTTTTGTGGATCTGTAGATTCTAGATTTCGGTGGTTAAAATGGTTGTAAAAAACTGGTTGTAAAACATATATTTATATTTTAGTTTTGCTTTGGTCTTTTAATAATTTTTCACAGAATTTTTGAAAAAGCGATAATAATAATAATAATACATGTTAAAAGTCATATACGAGGATAGGTTGTTCAGAGAATTTTATTTAAGATTTACTTTTTAAAAACAAATAATTTATTTTGTTTTAAGAACATACTCAATATGCTGTATCTAGAAATCAATTTTGTATAATGGGGGGGATCACCTAATTTCTGAATAAACCCAGGAAAATTGCAATCTGATTAATTTCAGTTTAGAAAAACAAAATTAACAAAAATACTTCTCCTCACTTTATATAATTAATGTATAATTTACAATGTTTACTCGAAAATCAGACGTGTTTTAGAATTTTTTTTAAATTTAAACACATTTAAACATAAAAAAAAAACATGTAATAGATATTATGTTTATATTAAATTTAATACATTTAACACTATGCTTATTTGAACTATAAAAGGGTTAAATACAGTAAAACTATTTTATGACCAAAGGAAATAGCAATTATTTTTCATAATAGTACGCATAATAATGGCTTTGAATCACTAATTATGTCTATGGAAATAAGTTGTTTTTTAAAAATTATGCAAACACAAACGAATCCCTTACAATAATTCTAAAATAAAGTAGGCATTTTTCCTTGTAAGCTACATAATATTTGTGGTAAACACATGTTTTAATTATTATTATTTTGGTAAAACATTGGTTGTTATGTAGAGAGAAGAAATATTTATTGAAATCTATTAAGTGACCATAAGATTTATAAGTATAAAGCAATTTCTAGGTTTTCAAAAAAAGGGATTTTTGAAAGTCAATAAAAATTAAATTCGTTGCATTTTGTAATATACCCTTTACCGAATTTCTAATATCTCTCCACACATAAAGGTTGGCCTTACCACAGTTAACCCAACACCTACTATTAAATATTTGGTCATTGCATTCGATGGAGCAACAAAATTTAACATTCGCATAAAAGAACGCAAATGTGAAATCATAAAAAGAGCCAAACACTTTCGGTCCCTGACTTTCCGTGATCAGGGGATTTCCGTGAAGACATCGACAACTATTTACAAAACTATTTGCAGACCGATCTTGGACTATGGACACATTATTTGGACAAACACACAGGACGACTCGACATACATTAGAAATTGCCAAAAGAACCGCACTGAGAACAATAACAAAAATGCGACACCCTAGGGTTGTACCTAGACAACATAGGGTTGTCTACCCTATACACAATCCATCTAACGAATTGCTATACGTCAGATCCAAATTAACACCAATCCTTAAAAACATGACATGCTGCTACAAAAATTTAAAGACCGAGGTAAAAAACAGAGACATCATGGAACAAGTATGGAAAAAGAGGAACAACAGAACATCTTTAAAAAAACATCCATCGTTAACTCTTGTGGAAGCTGTTTATGATTAATATGTTACATTTATCTATTTTGTGCTTATATTTTCGTTAGCGTTTGCGCTTATATTTATGTTTGTTATAATTTTTTTTTCCGACCACTGATGTTATTGACAGGGCCGAAAGACTTAGGGTCGATAGCCTTTTATACAAATTGTATAATAAAGATATTATTATATTATATATTCACACAGGTTGCTTATACTTATATCAATGTTGTATTAAATTTTCTAAAAGGAAATTTCCAAATTATTATTTATAATTTCAGTGGAAATTTCATTGAAATATGTATTACAATAAATTTTGCAAGCATGGTAGATTATGAATTTTAGTAACAATTTTATGAAAATCTTAATAAATATATTTTTTAAAATTTGTTCAATAACTTACTCTGTAATAACTTACACATTTCTTTTTCATAGAAAATTAAGAAACTTGGAAACTTGAGTTACTTGAAAACCAAAATCCTTATTTATTGCGACAACAAAAATACATGTAAATAAAATTTCATTAAATACCGTTTGAATGGGAAAAATTTTACAGGCTTTCCAAATATTAGAACAAATTATAATAATTTTACAAATATTTTGTTTATATTGGTAACATAAAACGAGAGAACATAATATTTTGTCCAGTTCATTTATAAGGAAATAAAACATTTATGACAAACAGTTATGATTAAGAAAAATTACATTGTTATAAATTGCAATATCAAGAAATTAAGGAATATTCCAAATGTTAATCTAGTCATTTAAAAAAATATTCATATTCAAATAAATTTCATTATATTGTTCACTTTGCTCAGCTTAATAATTTTTTGAAAATTGCAAAGTATATATTAAGAATGTTGCAGTATTTGTAGATATAAGGTTTTCCAATAAGAGGTTTCATTTTCAATAGCCCGCCATTTTAACAGTTCTCGTGAGCCAACTGTAACTATTTGACATAAGACAAGTAAAAACTACGCCATTAATAAAAATGGAACGATATACGCTTCAACAACGCGTTGAAATTATTAAAATTAGCTACAAAACTGGTGAAAATTTCGCGATCACAGTTAGCAAAACTAATGCATTTTTGGGTCGCTGTATAGCATCTTCTTGGCCAGCAATTGTGAAACTAGTGAAAAAGTTTCAACTGTTGGGACTAGTTAGGGTACGTGCATGTCGCTCAAGAACAACTGAGAATATTGATGTTGAAGCTTATAGTGTTGAGAAAACCTAGGGTTGTGAATTTCTGGTGGATATTTGGAATTGGGCATTCCACACACTACATTTCACCGTATTTTGCATAAAGACTTAGGTCTTAAGGTTTTTAAAGTACAGTTAACATAAGAACTCACGCCTACCTACTATCTACAACGTCGTGTCTTTGCTAAATGGCTCCATGAAATGCATTAAACTGATCCGGAATTTCACCGAAAAATTATCTTGAGTGATGACGCTCACTTTCACCTCGGATGCTACGTTAACAAGCAGAATTGTAGCATTTGTGGCTCGGAAAACCCAAGAATTATTGTTGAAAAGCCTCTCCATCCTCAACGTCTGACTGTTTGTTGCGGTTTTTGATCTGGCGCGCCGGTCTGGTTACGGTGAATGGATTGCGCTATACAACGATGATTATTGATTTAGTATGGGTGAAGTTGGAAGATATTGATGTGGACGACGTTTATTTTCATCAAGAGGGCGCCACATGTTACACAAGTAACGAGCGATGGTAGCTCTTTTGCATGAAAAGTTTCCTCTCCGTGTGATTTCTAGAAGAGGCGATCACAATTGGCCACCTAGATCTTAGATGACCTCTAGACTTTGAGGCTACGTGAAAGATAAGGTCAATGGCGCACAAACGATTGAAGAGCTCAAAGGTGGAATTCGTGAAGTTATAGGACATACAGCCTCAAATGTGCGAATTGGTGATGAAAAATTTCATGGGAAGAATATCCTCCAGCAATCGTAGCCGTGACATCCATTTGGCTAATATTTTTCCCATTATTAATGGCATACCCTAATATTTCCAATAAAATAAACATCCGATGATTTCGCTTAAAAATACTCTTTTTTTATATCAAAATGAAACCTCTTATTGGAAGATCCGATATATAATTGAACATTTACAAATATATTATTTATAATTAAGAAATCTACTTATTTGTTGTCAATAAGATAACAAAAAGAAGTCAAAAAATTGTAAATCTTATGAAATCTGCAAAGAAGAAGAAATATATTTTTTGTATACATGAAATAGAAAGGGCTACCGAGCACGAGGTAGTTCTTCCTTGATATGGAATTTATTAGGAAAAACCACAAAAAAAAGTGTTTAGAATGAGATGAGATAGTGATGAATTTAGTCGTCGTAAATTGTTTTGTAAAGCGCCTTAGTAGGTACTGCGTGCAGTAGTGGTCCAGTGATTGTTGTTGTTTTTGTTTTTTTTCCGTAGTTGTTTGTGTTTGTTAGCGAGTTGTGGAACTTGGGTGAGTTTGTATAGGAGATCGTTGGAAGAATTATAATGGATGTAGTTTGGGTGACAATCAGGTTCGTTTTGCCAATGACGTTAGCATTTGAGAGTACTATATGTCAGAAGTCAAGGAGTATTGGCAGTTTTGGTAAGAGACTTTTATTTCCTTAGGTAAAGCAACGGAAATGTTTACTCCTCTTTCTGTGTTTCGCGTGTGTGGTGAATTTTGTTTTGTTTTCAAAAGTCACCCATAGGTATCTGATTCGGGGAGTAAGAGCTATGTTGATGGTGCCTAAGTGTATGTGGAGAGAGATAGGAGCAAATCTGTGGTTAGGAATAAGGAGTTGGCCTTTGTATGGATTTGCGGAATGTCTCCAACGATTAAACCACGTAATCGTCTTGTATTTTGCGTCCTTTTATGCCATTTTATGCCATTTCTAAATAAAAATAATCGCCCATACATGTTTAGTAAATTTTATGATGGTTGGTAACACTGTGAATTGACATTTCGCTGACACTTGAAATTAATTTAAAAGTTAAAGTTGAATGGGTGAAAAAGCATCTTGTACATACAGGAAATTGGTGCAAATACGGTGTGCAATTTGTTGAATAAATCACATCCACAATATGATAAAAAATATACTAAATTTAACGAGTGTTTCAATGACAATAATGTTACAGTTATTTTGGAAAATGTCTTACTTGCTTACTTTGAATTACAACGTAGTGGACATTAACTCGGAGCATAGGTGAACATTAACTCGCTAATCCGTTAACCGTTAATTAACTAAGTTAACAAAAAAAAATGTTAACGCTCTTGTTAACTTCCGTTAAATTGAACTTCCGTTAACTTTAGTCCGTTACATTGGTTGTTTGTTGACATGTTGTCATTTTTTGTTTGAATTACGCGCCACGCCACTTCTACTCAAAGTACGCAAAGCTCTGAAAGTGAAGCTGATTCAAATCCTTGGCCCCGCACTTGAGTGATTACTTTATATTCCAATCAAAACTTGGAGAACAGAAGTTGATTTATGAAAGCAAACTGCGTTTGCCTAAAGTTTGTACAATAAAGGCTCACATGTCTAGTCTTAATAATCTTAAACAACATGTGAAAAGGACACATGCATCCAAATATAGACAGTTTGAAGAAAAGGTAAAAGCAGCGTCAACTAGGGTTCAGGCCAGGCAGGTTCACAACTGACCAACTATGAACCGTAAAACAAATGTTCAAATGCACTATGTAAAACAAATGCACTATGCTGTGTACAACATATTTGTGGACTTCAAACAAGCTTACGATTTACGATTTTACGTCAATCGCACAAAGTTGTACACAACTCTTAAGGAACTCGTCATACCAGGGAAACTGGCAAGACTTGTACGCATGACCATGGAAAAGTGTACGGCAAAAGTGCGCATACAAGGATAACTGAAGAATTCACTGCGCGCAGGAACTGAAGCAGGGAGACGAACCTGGCGCTAGAACAGGTAGTCAGAAAATCCGGTATCGACAGAAACTACCAAAACTGTTCAGCTAGCGGCATACGCCGATGACATCAACATCATTAGCCGAACCAAAACCGCAGAAGAAAAAGCGTACACCCTCCTGAAGGAAGCAGCCAGGGACATATATGGCTGAAAATTAACGACTAAAGTGCTAACGCAATCAAGAACAACGGCAATGGCGATAACAACACAAGACAACTTAGACCAAGTCAGCAGCTTTCACTATCTAGGGGTGACCCTAGAAAACAACGAAAGCGAAGAAGCAGAAATAAGAGCGACAAACGGTAAACCACAGCAGCAAACGGAGCATATTTCGCTCTCGCAAATATCTTCCGATCAAAACACGTGCACAGAAACACAAAAATAAGGATGTACAAAACAATTTTCAGACCAATACCCACATATGGCTGCAAAACCTGGGACTTGACACACACCAGTGCAACAAAATAGATATCTTTGAGAGGAAGGTATTGCGTAGAATAATCGGACCAATCCAAGACGATGAATAATACAATAAAAGCCTTTTTCTTCCATATTAGTTAGTCTTCCAGAGTAGGTGCGTATATATTCTGCTACCCGTACGAAACCCGGGTGGGTCGCTACTGTCGCTTGTAATAATTAAATCAATGAATCTATCTACTTTTTTGTAATAGCTTATATTTTGGGTCATTTCACACTTAGCAAGCGATCAATTTATTGTTTTTTCTCTAGTAGCATCGGACCTCATGAATCTATCTACTTGTTTTTGTTTTATTTACCAATGTATCCCATCCCAAAAGGATGCTTAACTTTTAACGGTTAACTTTAACTTGCGTTAAATTTTCGAAATATTAACGCTTTAACGATTAACGAAGTTAACTTTTGGATTAACTGTGCCCACCTATATAGATATATATATATATATATATATATATATATATATATATACATATGCGTGTAAGGATGTAAACATATCCAAATATTATAAATCGCAGTTCTTATTGAAACAGATATCTCAGAACTTTGCGACATTTGCGACATTTCTCAAATTACCGAAATCCGATCTTTATACTGACATATACGACATTGTGGCCGAAGAAGTAGTGCGACACATTTGGCCAACCATGGTGGTGCTTTGTGGCGATTAAAAATTATGGTGGATGGAAGTCTTCTGCTGTTGCGGAGGGGTATGTTGACGCTTCCTTAAAGAAAAAAATTGAAGTGTCGAAAATGCTTGGGTCTAAGCAAACAAATACCAACTTACCTGGATGTTCCCCAAGTGCCCCACAGTTGCAATTTGATAGATACAGTAATAGTAGCACTATATATAATGTCCCTGGTGTGAGTGTTACTGCTCAAAAAACATCCAATGACAGTATGAATGTATTTAATTAAAACCATACCAAAACCAAAATAACCCAAACCAAATTAAAACCATTGATGGACAGAATTTAAATTAAGCATGTGTTATATCGTTTATTAGCATTAATTAATTAAATTTGAGTATTCGCGATTTCCATACATCACATAAACTCAAAACAAACTCGCCGAATATTTGACACTGACATCTCCGAATTTCAGTGCCAGTGCCTTTAAAATTAACTCATAGCAGCACTCGGCGAGCCATAACCGCACGCATTTTAATGCTGTTATGAGTCCATTACAGACGCAAAATAGAAAAAGGATTTTATTGTGGCAGATGGGAGCGGTATCGTCGGCATATTGTAGGATGTAAGTGAGAGGTAAATCTGGGATTTGTTGACAGAGTAGTCGCAGCAGATTAATAGCAGCAGTATGATTTGTAGAGTAGGAGCGAGATTGGGGAACCTTGAGGAAGACTGTCAAGTACTGCCAATTAAAGAGAGTTCATTGTTTATATTGCTTTGGAGGGATATGTCTTCAAAGAAATGCTTACTTAAGTCGAGGAGATACAGTGGAATATTTAACTAATTCATTTTATAGAGGAGGCGTGACATACTTGGTCAAAAGCTTTGTTGATGCAAAGGAATAGTGCATGTTATTGGGAATGACGAATAAAAGATAGGTAGTAACATGAGAGGGTTCAAATTCAAATTACTATTTTGGGATGGTGTTTGATAGGATGTTCCATAGTCTGGATTTGAGAACATGCTCGAAGAGTTTACCTAAAACTAGAAGGAGAGTAATAGGTCAGTAGCTATTTGGGAGGGAATGATGTTGGCCAGGTTTTGGGAAAGTGAATATTATTTCTTTTTGCATACCCGGGAGACGATTTTTTGTGGAGGCATACGTTGAATAATCTGATTATGTGAAGATGGATTTCGTCGGGCAGGTTTCGGGGCAAGAATTTTGTTTGGTTTTAGTCGGAGCTAGGCGTCTATTTTTCTTCATAGAGGAGGGCATATGTATTCAGCATATGTTATTTCGTTTAAGTCCGTGCCATCGAAGTTGAAGAAATTGTTGAACTAGCAATTTACTCTGTTGAAGTTGTCATTGCAAAAGGAGGGCTAGGTGAATGGGCTAAAAAATTTTCGAAATGTACAAATTAAGAGAAATCTGAAAATTCTGTTTTCAGAAGAAATTTTAAATACAATGCTCAAAACAATTAGCGGGTCACTAATTTGAGCCTCAATAAAATTCAAACGGACAATTACTTAAACGCAAATAACATTAAGAGAATCTGAACTGCGCCCTATTTAATTGTTTTAATTGACATATAGAGAATTATCAGTATCGCAAATTTCCAAGCAATCTGTAATAATTAACAAGAACGACCAAAACTAAAGTGAAATAATGCATCGCAAACTTGATTCAAAGAGCTAGGAAGGCCTTGTTCAGATCAATATACAGACGAAAATGTTTACAACTGAGTATTTGATTTAAGTTAAGTGAAAATGAGCCATCTCAACGGAGTGGAAGTTGTTCGCGCTATAACATTAATTGAAAAAGGCGAAAGCCTTCGACAAGTTTGAAGAAACTTCAATGCAAGCTTGTCTGTTATTCAGCGATTGTGGACCAGGTATTTGGATACAGGTCAATATACTAGGCGCAGTGCCAAGTTCGCAAAAGAAAAACAACTAAAAATCAAGAATCAATAGACTTTATACTGCGAAAGACTTCTTAATTTCCGTCAAGACGACACATGGGGTCACTGTATCAGACAATACAATTAGAAATAGTTTGAGGAAATCAATTTCGTCGAAAGACGACCCATCCGAAAACCTTCATTGACACGACGCCACAGAAGATTAACGCTGAATTTTGCTTGTGAACACGTCGCATGGCAACTTGGACAATGGAAGTATGTGCTCTTCAAGGATGTTTAAAGGTTCCGTATTACTCGTTGCAATGACCGAGTAATGTTTACGGACGCCCAGGAGAACGATACGCCGTTGCTATTGTCCAGGAAGTCGAAAGATTTGGGTGTGATTCAGTTATGGTTTGGGGGATGGGATTAGTATCTATAGTAGAACCGATCATGTTGTAGCTACAGGAAATCTTAACGCTAATCTCTATGTTGACATTGTGTTAGGAGAATATGTTGTCCCTGTGGGATGTGGAATAGATCGAAATTTAACTAACGGCGGCGCTTATTGAAGAATGGGACGCTATACCACAAGCGGACCTAATGCCATACTAATTCGTGCTATGGGAGCACATATTAGATATTAAGTTACCACTTTATGTACAAAAGTTTACATTAATAATTAATTTAAATTCATTTTGCTCCTTGGATTTGATAGTAATTATTATTGATTACGGGTACTTTAAAAGTACGTGATGCTGATACTTCCATATGTGCCAATTAAAATAACTAACTGGAGCGTCTTTCAGATGTATTTAATTTTATTTGCATGTAATTTCCCGTTTGAATTTTATTAAAGCACAAATTACTGACCCGCTAATTATTGTTTTGAGCAGTGTAGGTATACAAATATCCTAGCTTTGGCAAAAATATTTTACAGTGGAAACTGTAAACATTTATTGCCAATAAATTAATAAGAGAAAAACTAAAGAAGGATTAAAGCCTGTGAAATTGCATAATTTTATGAAAGTATGGTATTAAAATTTATCACAAAATTGCAAATTTATTATTTATGGACAAACATATATTGCAGAGCTCTCGAAATTCTGTTTTTTACAAAAAAATTAAAAAAATCTAGAGGATTAATAAACTTATCAACATCAAATTTTGTTTAAACTTCATTGTTTAAAATGCAAATTTATTAATATTGATATTTTTAAAAGTTTTGAAGAATTCTGTTTCAAAAATCTGTTTTAAATAGTTGCAAATCTTAAAAATTAAAACAGAGTGAATAACATTTCAAACTGTATGTACAAATAACTCATGAACCACAAACATTAGCAATATTTGTTTTAATTAACACACAGTTCATACATACAAATAATCATAGATTAAGAAATTTAATTACAACAAAAATAACAAAACCAGCTACTATTCAACTTTTGTATAATTCCATTTATAGCAAATTGCGTATAAGAATAACTAAGGCTGGCTGATTGGCGTTTTATTATAAAAGACAATAATAGAGAGGGAGTTGCAATTGCTAACCAATTACATTTGTTATTTCAATATAAAATAATTATTTTTTATTACTCTGTTATTATTTTCAATGTTATTGTTTACAAGCCTACTCAATAAATCATGAGTGCATTAGATGCAATAAATATAGTGGGTATTGTGTGAATAGTCTCATCTTTGTATACTTATTATAATTGTTTATTGTTAATTGGTTAATTTTGTCGGAATAGGAATGTACAATTTGTAAATGGAAAAGCATTTTTAAATTTGCCTTATACGAATTAGCAATAATTAGATTTTTTGAGAAAAATTTATTCGAATATATTAATACATATAACATTTAATCGAGAAACAATCTTCTCCATAACTCTAAAATTGCATTTGCAACATAAGTCTATACAGGTGTAATGAATGAAAATGATAAAAAATGATATTTCAAGGTTGAATATAATCCATATTTTGACAATATTTGTTAATAACATGTGTTTCCGAGTTGTCGCATCACACACATTTTTTGACAACATGGGTCGTTTTTGTATTTGTTGGATAGACATTTTTTTATAAATAGGAGGGAGGGTGTATCAAAAATGTGGGGTCACATCAGATTTTTTTTAGTAATAACTCAACTAAATGCAAAACTAAATATTTTATTATTAGTATACCAATAGCTCGGAATAAAATGTTCTGAGAATTTAAAAATATCGTCAAAATATGCGGTGTATAATATGCAACCTAAAATATCATTTCTTAATTCGCAAGCGTATGAATTCTACATCGCTTGGTGCATTACGTTTGGCGGACCCTGTATATCAATTCACATAATTAACAATTCAACATAATCAACAAGAATTCTCAATACCGGCGACAATTTTACAATTTATTCGTTGAACAATTTTCTTCTTTTCCTATGTGAATTCTTTGACTAGCTGTCTATTGATAATCATTTATTTCTTCAATAAACTTTTCGTCCAATTATCACAAATATAAAATTGCCTAGGCCCAGTTAATTTTATCTGGACCGAAAATCAGAAATAGTGAGGATATGGCCGAAAGGAAAAATGCGGCGGTAATCAGATCGAACCGGCTGGTAAAATGCAACCGCATTTTTCTCTCCTAGTCGGTAAATGAATAGATTTAAGAATTAGATTGGCTCTAAAGCGGGGCAATTTTTTTATCAAACGATCAATTCGTTCCTCAATAAATAGAGAATTGAAAAACAAAACGAAATGGGAACCATGAAGCTAATATACATATCAAAGAATAAGCTATATTTGGAAACATAATAAGTCAAGATTTCATAATATAAGTTAACCACTAAATTAACACTGTCTAATTTCATAGATAATATAAATAGACTCCTAGGATATATTTATAGATATAGATAGACTCCTAGATAGAGTCTATAGATAGACTCCTAGGACAGTTTATTCCTATTCTAAATTGTTTATAATCAATACTCTACATTATTATGTTTCTTCACTTTCGTATATTTAGCTAGTTTAGTCTTCTCTGTAGAATCTAATCTAGTGAGTCTAGTCTCTTCTAGTATACTACTCTTATATATAGTTATGCCAATCTTATATTTTCTATCTACAGTTGATTGAACATTTATATAAATACACAATTTCTTTAAACAGATATTACTTGGAGTAAACTATACTAGAAAACGATATTATTATTTAGTACATGACATGGAGGATTTAACTGCAGTGTAGACAATCAATTGAATTGTATTTGATTGACAGATAAAGATATATAAAAAATGAACAGACAATAATATAATGTGTTATATTATATTGTTTATAAAAATGATATTGATTGAATAAAAATGTTTAATTTTTTGTTGATCCATCAGCGATTTCGTGATACAATAGGTATATATCGGCGAAGAGGTGTTAATGCGGTGGAATGTGTAGGCACATACATATTGTAAGTGTATACAGATATGCTTTCATGTTTAGGTGGAAGACAGGTGTTGGGAACACTTATTACTGCCCATTTGCATGCACTGGCGCATGTTTGGTTATGCTCCAGCACATAAGGCCATGTAAAACTCGCCTTTGCTCGAGTATTATCTTACACTTCATGTATTATTGATTACAATTATTCCTAAATTATACGTCCAGATGAAATTATACCTGCATCTCTTATAAAACATTTTTTTCTTGATTAAACCTGTTTGTTTGTTTATTTTTGAAAGCTTAGATTTTTTTGCTGGAGCACATTCAGGAAACATAAAGAACTATTTTTGTCGATCCCGCTCTATATCCTATTTTTGATGTGGGTAGTTACCTGCATCACGTTTCTTATCAACTGGACATTTTTATAACGTTTATCAGCATGTACATTTAATTTTCTTTATTTTGATTTTACCTACTTATTTGTGCTTCTTTTGAATAATTAGATGTGTAGTAAGTAAATGCTGTTGGTAAGTAATGAAGCCCCAGGGACGACGATTTATATCCGACGTTTTCCGGCAGTTGAAGGCTGTAAGAATTACTGTTTATTTTGAAACAATATATTTGAATATTTAAAATTGTTTTTAGGTAAGATAACTTTCGAATATGCTAAATTTCAGTAAACAAAGAGTGCTGTTTTTTAGTTCTTTAGGTAATTGTATATTTAAATGCATCAGACTAGAGAGACAAGACCAGTGGATCAAATGTAGATAATTAGGAATAACTAGATAACATTTAACACAAGTCTAGTCAAAGAAGATTCACACAAGAAAAAATAATAATATTGAGAAACAACAGAAAACATGGATTATCTAAAAGGTTATTTTTATGTGTTATATAAAGTAATACAATACTATTGTTGACTACTGTCTTATTGTTAGTTTAGAACATGGATGGCGAACCTTTTTGAGTAGTGGGTCAAATTTTGTTCATTATATTTTTCCTACTAGCTCGTGGGTTACCAGTAATAATTCTGGCACTGGCATCACTTGAAAAAGAGGAGGGAGGTCAAAGACTACTTTTCTTCTTCATAATTTTAAAGGCTTTAACAAAATTCAAGTTTCCTTCTTGTTTTACAACTTCTACTTTGGAAGTGAATACCAAAAAAATAAAGGTCGAACTCAAAAAATTTATATCAATAAATAAGTCCATAAAACTTCCTGATGTGTTATTCGCTCCGTGCATAATGGCGCCTAGCACCATCCGTGGCAAAAATACAACTTCGTGTGCAATAATAGATTATAAAAACAACAGGCAAAAACAAAAAATAATGAATTTAATAAAATAAATGAAATTTGACAGCAAAAAAAAATATAGGTTTTGTAATACGTCAATTCAATATTTGTATATTTTTGTATTTGTACGGAAAGTTAGGGTTAGCTAACAGAAAACAATAAAATTCATAGTTTGAGTTTCGCGTAGAATCTTTCAGTTCGTCACAAAATACTTGAAAACGTGTTTTGGCATTGAATCCATTATCAGTTTATGTACTTTATTAGTTTATGTAATAGTATATTGCGTAATGAGAGTTGTAAGAAGCATATTACGATGGGAACAGTTACGACCGACCCGCGTAGCGGGGAGTGCGTAATTCCGCGAGTACGTAGTTGCCATACAACTCGAATTATGTACTATACTTAATCTACGACCACACTAATTTGTTTCTGTTTAATAAGAAAAATATGTTTGATGTAGCAATTTTATTTCTAATTTGATACATTATTTAATAAACATACAATTGTATTTTCATATATAACTGTTACTCGACCTTATTTAACTTGATAGAAATGAAAAGAAATACATTCATAATGGTTACATACCTTTTCATTTAGTACTTATTTGTAATTTTCGTTAGATTTAAACGTGAAAAATTGACATGAATGACAGCTTCTATGTGAATGGTGTGACGTTTAATGATTGTTTGAAAATCACGGAGTACTATATTTAAAAATAGTATCACGTTCAGCTTTCAACCCATCAACGAATCGTAAACCAAACGCTCATGGGTGTTTGAATTATTACATAACATTAATCGCAGATTGTTACATATGTGTGTGTTATGATATATTTACATAGTGCACGATCTGTACAATAATGGGCATTTACCATAGTAGTCGTAGATAAAATAATAAAACATTATTTTATTTAGCAAAATACATATATACACATAAATGAAAAATAATGACGTAACTACACATGAAGTTCTTAAAAGTGTCACCTTTGGCGCTAGTGATGTTGCGCTCAGAGCGAATATAATGAAATCCAATTAGAGGATGTGGAATATTTTGTTTAAGATATTGAATAAAACTAATGTTTTTGCTCACCAGGTTAGATACATCGTCTGTTGTAACAGAAACAATTTTCTGTAGGTCAATATCCATTTCTATAAATGCAATATCAAATTCTTTAAAAATACCAAGGCCAGTAAACATCCCTTTCAACGTTATTAGTTTCAATAGCTCTTAATTAACAAGATTTGCGTTATATTTGCGAAAAATGTCTCTTTCTAATTCTAGTATTTGATCTTTAATTGTATTTCGACTTATTGGTAACTCATTTACTACTTAATTTTTCCTTATTGCAAAAATTTCTTGCTCATTGCTACTTAATCAAGTCTTTGTCTTTCAAATCTGAAAATAAAGTAGCAGTACATTCTAAAACCGTTTGTTTTACAAACTCTCTTTCTGAAAGATGTTTATCGCGACGAGCAGTGCAATGGGCAATTTGAAAACTAGCAGCTGTAATGTTAGTTTATTTACTCGCACATCAAAATGAACACATTAATAAGTAAATTATTGTATGTGAAGGATGCCATTATTATAATCGTGTGTAAAACTATCCAAATCGTAAATCCAATGAAAATAAAATGGACTTTCATTACTAAACAATTTTTGTGTGTTGTTACTATGGTAACAACTTACATCACTTAACAAAAAATATGGACGTAGTGAAAATAATTTTTCTGACGTTTATTAAAATTGAATTAATTTATATTACTTTGAATCCAGAAGTCTCGTACACTTGTATTATAAACACTTCATACACTTGTATTATAAACTACCATTTTGGAATCAAAAACGCTTTTAATACACAAAATGATTCTCTTTCTCTTTGATTTTCTTTTGTGAAAAATATGTTTTTCTTTCTATACCCGTTGAAAAAGCGAGATTAGAATGCAAAATGTCTTTATACATTATATGTACGTGAAGTAACTTTTTCATTAGAAATTACACACACAGTTTTTTATTCTCTTCAATCACACAATATTTATCAAACCATTCTGTTTGGTATAATCTGGGATTTGTATCGCTTATACCGCAGCCATATAACAAGATTACAACTAAAAACATTTAAAACAATAATTTCAAAAGAAAGTTATTGAGTAATAAAAAAGTATATTAAATATCCATACTTTTGTGGTTGAGAAACTTTAATAAGACAATAATAAAAGTATTGAGTTATTGAACATTTCTAAAATTTCTAAAATCAATGCCTGGGTCACTTAAAGAGCCTTTGTGGGTCAGTATCTGACCCGCGGGTCATAGGTTCCCCATCACTGGTTTAGACCAATGGTCGTCTCACGCAACCTTTAGAATTATTTTCATCCTTAAAAAATTATGTAGGATCTTCCAATAAGAGGTTTCTTTTGATATGTAAAACAAAACGAGAATTTTTAAGCGAAATTATCGGATGTTTATTTAATTGCAATGAGGCATACCCTCCATTAATAGTGGAAAATATTATTAGCCAAATGGCTACGCATGCAGGACCATATTCTTTTCATTAAATTTTCCATCACCAATTCGCACATTTGCGGCTGTATGTCCCTGTTAACTTCACGAATTCCATCTTTAGGGTCTTGAATCGATTGTAGGCCATTGGCATAGACGTTATCTTTCATATAGCTCCAAAGAAAAAAGTCTAGATATGTGATTTAAATGATATCTCGGTGGCCAATTGTGATCGGCTATTCTAGAAATCACACGGTCAGAAAACTTTTCAAGCAAAAGAGCGATGGTATCGTTACTTGTGTGGCGCGTAACGTTGTCCACATTAATATTTTCGGTCTATATCGCAATCCATTTACCGTAACAGTTGCTACAGCCTCATTTTCGAATAAGTTCGAAAAAGGTCCAATGACCCCATCAGACCAAAAAAACGCACCAAACATTAACACATTGAGATTGGAGAGGCTTTTCAAAAATATTTCCTGGATTTTCCGAGCCTCAAATGGAACAATTCTACTTGATAACTTTGCCTAAGAGGTGAAAATAGCCTAATCACTCTAGATTATTTTTCGATGAAATTTCGGATCAATTTGATGCATTTCAAAGACCCAATGAGAAAAGACACGACATTGTTGATGGTCTGTAGGTATGAATTCTTGTGTTAACTGAACTTTAAAAGCCTTAAGATCTAAGTCTATGCAAAATGCGGTGTAATGTCGTTTGTGGAATGCCAAATACCAAATATCGAGAAGAAATGGACAAACCTGGGTTTTCCTCAACACTATTGGCTAGAACAGCAATATTCGCAGTTGTTCTTGAGCGACGTGCACGAGTTCGGTTCTTCTCATCACTAACTTGTCCCAACAGCTCAATCTGTTCCACCAGTTTCACAATTGCTGGCCGATAAGGTGCTACACGATGACCCAAAAATGCTTTAGTTTTGCGAAGTGTGGCCACGCAATTTTAACCATTTTTGTAGCGAATTTTAATAATTCCAATGCCTTGTTGAAGCGTATATCGTTCCATTTTTATTAATGGCGTAGTTTTTACTTTTTAACTGTTAAAATGGCGGGCTAATGAAAATGAAACCTCTTATTGGAAGACTCTTTATCTTAAAATAATATTGAAAGTGATGATGTTATAATGATGTTACGGTAAAAGTAGAATTTCGGTAAATGTACACATTTACTGCTATATGTATACATTTAACAATTTGATTGGTAAATATGAGTTTAAATGTCAGTTCAGCTTCATATATCTAGTTTTACCGGCAAATGTACACCTTTTCCAAGGTGGATTGCAAAATAATACATAGGCAACGCTGAGCAGGTTGGTAGTAGTGTTCTGTGTTGGTTGTGGAACCTGTCAGTTATCAATCGTCTTTATTTAGATTATGTCGCGTATGTTTTCCCGACGAGAATAACTGCCTCAATAAAATAGCCAAGCCACCCGCAACCTTTCACTTCCCTCATGCTTGAAGCAGCCCTAATAGAAATTAATTTGCAGAACACTCTCACACACGTGCAGCACCCACGAGTACTACTGTATAAAGAGGAGATGTTAGAAAAAGGAAGAGGGGAGTACAGTTCAGGTCAGGGTGATCATTTTGTGAGAATATTGCAGGAATTAAATGAGACGGGAAAGAAGAAGTTTGGAGGAAAAATTGGAAAGGGTGGTGTGGAGACAGAAGGAGGAGGAAGAAATAGAACTGGACTGGAGAAAGGAATTAAGTTTAATAGATAGATTAATAAGGGATGAGAATAAGGAAATAAAAAATGTCGCGAATGTTGTGTGTTGTAAAAACGATTGCAAAATAATCAACAAACAAACTAAATAACACGAATTGTTACCAATGAATCTAAATAAGGTATTCGAAGTGTTGACCTTCTTGTTGTAAGCAACTCTGTTTGATAAATTATTGGAAACATTAATTAACATTTCAGGTCTCACGTTTTTAATTGCTTCTTCAATATTATTTAATATATATAATATATTTCTTAAATATAGAAACAAAAAGAAGTTCAGCGGGATCATTTCAGGAGACCTACTTGTCCACAAGCCTAGACTAATTATACATCTTGGCAAAAACTCTTCTAAATTGTTTATTGTGGGTGCTGTATGTGCAGTCGCAGAGTCTTGCCGATAAAAGCTGATTTCGATGTTATCCAGTTGATTTAAAAATGGCTCTACAAGAAGCCTTGGTACCCATCCACGGGTTTTAAAGGGGGTGCAGTGGAACCTTAATTACGTTATGTGGATTGTGAGTGGAGCATGTTCTATAATTTTTTAAGTTTATGAACCCACAAAAAATGGAACCACGCCTCATCAGAATAGAAATTGATGACTTGCTAGTCAATATTGTCAAGTTAATTTGTGTTTATAATAGTAACAAAATTGCATTCGTTGGAGATAATCAGGAGGGCGAAGTTGTTGGACCGTTGTAAATTTGTATAGGCGTAAATGCAAGGATTTTTTCAGGATCTTCCGAGAGGATTCATAACATAAGCCTATAAAAAGGGAGAATGTTATGAAAACAGGTTATTTGACAATGGAAACTCATTTGTTGAGATAGACGACGTATCGAAATGTGAGGATTTTGCTCGACAATTTCTTCAATATTTTGCACGACATTAGGTGTAGCAACAGTGAAACTACCAATGGATTTTCCTTTACTTCCATTACCAGTGTTCACATGCAAAATTCCTATATTCGGTTTGTTCTTCGGCGTAGGTTTCAACAAATTGTTCGTAAGCTGAATGCAGTGAATACAGCCAATGACCATTTTCATTTTGCAATCCACTGCGAAAGTAGCCATTACAATAAATGTATTGTGCTCTGTTGTAAAAATCAGTTTTATTTAATAAAATAAGAAACTGTCAATTTTGTAATTTTTATTTTAAACGTTTATTTTGAATTTGGAAAATTGAGCGTGCCATCTAAATAATTAAAACATGTTACCAACGTAACAAAATAATTCCGATACAGATTTAGATCAAGAACTTAAAGAAAATGAATAAAAATTCAACATCTGGATTTGATAGGCACCCAATTTAAAGTAAACTAAAATAGGCAAAATTTGAAGTTTTGAGATGGAATATATCACTTTCTTTATTAATTTGAGCAGCGATTCTATTTGGTAAACATTATAGGGGAAAGATTTGTCTCGTTTCATTGTTTTCTGGCCTCAGGGCTGCAAAAAACGTAAACAAATCGGGTCAAAGCGAGCGATATAATCAGAGCAAATCAGGTGAACTTGAATACTATTCTGAGCATTTTTAGTTATTGGTGTGCGATTATCGGGTGCGGACGAATATTCTTGTGAGCAAAAATTGCGTCAATTCAGTGAAAATTGTGCTAAAAGTGTGTGCTTAATGTACAACGTTTTGTTAGTGTGTTTGTGAAATTGTTGTTGAAATATCTACTTTGCTAGGTGAATTTTTGAATTAACTTATTAACTAGATTTAAGGAATATTTGGTAGATTATTGAAAAAAAGTTGTTGAAGGAAAATATAACTTGTGAAGTTATATAAATTTAAACACTTATAATTCAGCCAAATTTAGACAGAAATGCTAGACAAAGAAGACTAGACAGATAAGATTTTGCATACAAGAGTAGATGGACAAAACTAGAACGATAATATTAGGAAGACAAAGCAAGAGAATTTGCAAAAATATAATATTACATCGGAGTTCCCGGCAGATAGTAAATAGATAGTAAATAGAGTACTTTGTGCAAAATTTCAATAGTTCTGCAGAATTTCGCGAAAAAAATGGAAAATACCAAAATTGAGCTAGCAACCACTTCTGAGAAAAACTGTTCGTTTTTTACATATTCCTGTACCTCGACCATAGTTCTGGAGTACTTGATCAATTTTGCAAAAAGTTCTGCAAAAATTGACATTTTGCAAAAAAAAAATGAATTTTGAAACTTACACAAACAGTTCTATTCGCGGATCTGAATAACACCCTAAGAGTTCTATCAAAGTTCCCTTTGTCATTTTTTGATAAAAACCTTAGTTCAAAAGATATTTGCAATAATAAGGGACCCCTTATTTTGGATGAAAATTTAAAAAAATCTCGGAGCAGTTCTGTTTGCAGTTCCTTTGAACTGAAAGTTTGAAAATCCTTATAATTTTTTTCTGTAAAGTTAAAAATTAGAAAGATTTGCGAAAAATTAGACTTCACCAATGCGACAAAGTGAAGATGAAAAAAAATCGCGAGACAGTTCTGTTCATAGTTCCTAATAGAACCCTTAGAGTTCTATCGAAAATCCTTATAACATTTTTCTGTAAAATTAAAAATAGAAAATTTTGCGAAAAATCTATTGGACTTTACCGACACGACGAAGTGAAGAGAAAAAAATCGCGCAACAGTTCTGTTTGCAGATCCCGGTAGAACTCTTAAGAGTTCTATGGAAAGTCCTTACAAGATTTTTCTGTAAAATTAAAAATTAGAAAGAAATGCGAGAATTTCGACTTCCCCGATGTAACGAAATGAAGAGAAAAAAATCGCGCAATAGTTCTGTTTGCAGTTCCTGGTAGAACTTTTAGAGTTCTATCGAAAATCCTTATAACATTTTTCTTCAAAGTTAAAAATTCGAAAGATATGCGGAAAGTTAGACTTCACCGATGGGACGAAGCAAAGAGAAAATAATCGCGCAATAGTTCTGTTTGCAATTCCTGGTAGAACTCTTGGAGTTCTATCGAAAATCCCTATAACATTTTTCTTCAAAGTTAAAAATTCGAAAGATATACGAAAAATGCAAGTTCACGATTGAATATCTAATTCACCATTGAAGTGAAAACGTAAATACTCGCGAAACAGTTGTGTTCATATTTGAATTCGTTGGTTTACTGCAAAATGTGCACATTTTCTTAATAAAATTTCCTAATTAAAATTATTGTACAAGCTCGGCGCGCAGATTTTCGTGCGGGCCTAAAACTATCTGCCGACAACAAAGAAGAAAGATTCAAAACGCCGCTTGGTCGTCCGCGCTTTTGAGATCGACTCTTTCTGAAGTGACGCAATAGTCGGACTCTCGTTTTAGATATTCGAGTCCTGGTGTAGCCTCCTATTGGAAAAAATAGTTATTGCTTTCTCGACAAGCAACACCAGCCGAAATGGCACTGCTTTGCTCGGACTTGCTATATCAGACTTCTCGTTTTCTTAATGTGTTGAATTTAGTGAACAGTGTTTTTGAGCCTTGTTTTAATGGAAAACAAACGTTGAAAAACGAACGATATTGACAGAACTATTGCGCGATTATTTTCTCTTTGCTTCGCCGCATCGGTGAAGTCAAATTTTTCGCATATCTTTCGAATTTTTAACTTTCACGAAAATGTTATAAGGATTTTCGATAGAACTCTAAGAGTTCTACCTAGAACTGCAAACGGAACTATTGCGCGTTTATTTTCTCTTTGCTTCGAGGCATCGGTGAAGTCTAATTTTTCGCATATCTTTCGAATTTTTAACTTTGAAGAAAAATGTTATAAGGATTTTCGATAGAACTCTAAGAGTTCTACAAGGAACTGCAAACAGAACTATTGCGCGTTTATTTTCTTTTCACTTCGTCGCGTCGGTAAAGTCCAATTTTTCGCAAAATTACCTATTTTTAATTTCACAGAAAAATGTTAGAACTCTAATAGTTCTACCGGGAGCTGCAAGCAGAACTGTTGTGCGATGTTTT
This sequence comes from Phosphuga atrata, assembly GCA_944588485.1. Taxonomy (NCBI): domain Eukaryota; kingdom Metazoa; phylum Arthropoda; class Insecta; order Coleoptera; family Silphidae; genus Phosphuga; species Phosphuga atrata. The sequence continues at coordinate 32,804,609 of OX155896.1, read as the reverse complement.
TCTCTTCATTTCGTTACATCGGGGAAGTCGAAATTCTCGCATTTCTTTCTATAGAACTCTAAGAGTTCTACCGGGATCTGCAAACAGAACTGTTGCGCGATTTTTTTTAATTTTCATTCAAAATAATCCCTTATTATTGCAAATATCTTTTGAACTAAGGTTTTTATCAAAAAATGACACTGGGATCTTTGATAGAATTCAGATCCGCGAATAGAACTGTTTTTGTAAGTTTCAAAATTCAATTTTCTTGCAAAATGTCAATTTTTGCAGAACTTTTTGCAAAATTGATCAAGTATGGTAATACTTATGTTATAACTATGGTCGAGGTAAACTATTGCAATTTTGCACAAAGTACTCTAGAACTATTTCATATCTGCCGGGAACTCCGATGTAATATTATATTTTTGCAAATTCGGTTGCTAACTTCACAGGACTCAAAGCTTGGCAGACTAGACTGGACAGGCAATTCTAGTAAGATAAGACTAGACAAAAGAAAATAGACAGATAAAACTAGACAGACGAAATCTCGTCTTGTGCGTCTAATTAGTCGCACAAGACTAGACAGGCAGACTAGATAGACAAGACTAGTCCACAGACAGTCTAGGCCATATCTAAAAATAAAGCCATTAATTACAACTTTATGAATGCAATGAATTTCCCGAATTTTCGCTATTTATTTAATTCAAAATGTAAATATTTTTTTAGTTTAATCATTGATTATTGTTTGTCCTACAGCAACCAGAACCGTATTCGTACCTTATGTATTAATAAATGCATGTAATATTTTGATTATGTTCATCATTGTGCAGTAAACTATTGTTTAGATAGATTATTATTTCTGTATCAAACCATTTTGGTAACAGATTTTCATAATAGACTTTTATATTTATATATTTTTTATTTATTCTTATTATTGAGTGCTTTCTATTGTAGTTTTGTTTGTCTGATGGCAACTTATTTTGGAATTAACTACACATTATTCCGAAAAATTTGACTTTTTTGTTTCACGTCATGTTTTATTTTATTTTTTTTTATTTACCTTACGAATTTCCAATTTTTTCGTTCAAGAACTAATTAGATCCGAACAATTTTTCACAACAACTTATTAAAACTACTGATGCCATTTTGTTTAAATTTTACATTACTTTCCTTCAATATTCACTTTATTTTAAGACCAACAAAGACACAGGAAAAAGCGTGTTTGAGAAAATAAATTTTGAATATTTGCAATTTTCTTTCAAAAACGATTATTTTTTTACTCAAATATTTAATATTTTGATTCATGATCCAATTCGATTTAGCTCAAACTTTGCAATAATTTCCTGTAATGTTTAATTATCATTTCGACAAGTTTTAAAGAAACCGAAAAAAACTTGTTTGAGAAAATTAATTTAAAAAAGAAATTTAAGTTAATCTCTCAGGAACTAATTACGCTCGAACATTTCTAGTAGAAACTTTAGTCAACACTAACCATTCTATCTTGAATAAACTTTGGCATAATATTCCTCATAATATTCACTTAAGAAGAAGCCAGAGTATTTGACAAATTGGAAAAACAATCTTTTCTCTTTTTAATCTGCAGATCAATTAGTGGAATTTAAGCAATTACTACGGACCATGTAACATGATAACAGTTTTCGATTAAGCCTTTAATTAATTAATATATTATCAAATTGTCAATTATTCCCATTAGATAAATCGACTCATTAAATTAGCTCCCGTAAACGAAGTATATTTAATTGATATGTTAATCAAATAGATTATATTGCTGTATCTTAAACGGATTTTTAAATTTTGAAACCAAATCGTCGCCACCGAAAAATCCTTAGTCTTTTTGAAAAGTCCGGAACTAGTTTAAATAAATAAAAATTAATAGATATCGAGCTTTTCAAGTCTCATTGGCCTTGTATAAGATATCTATATAGATAGATATGTACGTATGAAATATAATCTATGATTGCATAATTTGATTGTAAACCTATTTGAATCAATGCAAATAGTTACCTACAGGATAATTACATCATTATCAGATTATACAATCAAAATACATGTGTATGTAATACCTCGTTTGAGGAGGGAAATTCTAGTTACATAAATTATATAATCATTATTAGTCTAGGAAAGAATAGATAGTAATAACTAGTTTAGGATAAGTTGGAATTTTATCCATCTAAAACTAAATTATTACGAGTTAATTATTACGAATATATTAAAAAGTTAATTTGGTACTTACGCACTAAGGCCACCACAACTACAGATCTGAACAAAATGGATGGTTAGATTAGGTTATGACAGAGCAGATAAATCTAGACTACCTATCGCACGGTAGCGCAACCTTTTGATCCGAAATTAAAAAAAATACTGGATAAGGGTTAGATTAGGTTATTTTAAAGCAGATAAATGCGGACCACATATTGCGCGGCAGCGCGACCTATATATATATATATATATATATATATATATATATATATATATATATATATATATATATATATATATATATATATTCTTTCCTAGACTAATTATGATTATATATTTTTTTGTAACTAGAATTTCCCTCCTCAAACAAGGTATTACATACACATGTATTTTGATTGTGTAATCTGATAATAATGTAATTATACTGTAGCTAACTATTTGCATTGATTCAAATAGGTTTACAATCAAATTATGCAATCATAGATTATATTTCATACGTACATATCTATATAAATATATATATATATATATATATATATATCTATATATATATATATATATATATATATATATATATATATATATATATATATATATACAGGGTGGGCCATTTAACGTGACCACCCCAAATATCTCCGTTATCTTTAGAATGAAAAAAAATGAGAAAAAGGAATTTTATTTTCTTCGAAGAGCTGACACAAAGTTTAATAATTCATTTTGTCAATGTCATAATTTATGCGTCCTCAAGGTCATCAATGGTTTTTCAAATGCGAACATGTTATTTTTTTATCATGACATTGTAGCCACTATTCAGACGAGTCCAGCGACCCATGATATCATAAACTTGAAATGGTTTTTTACCAAAATACACGTGTAAAAACGGGAAATCGTGATTTTATTCATAATAAAAACATCCGAATAATGCAGTTGATTTTTTCTGCAAAAAATTTTCAGTGATAACTATTAACCTCGACACATTTTGAAAGACGTCGGATAAATGATTCTCTTGATCTCCTAATATTTTCTGGTGTGATATCTTCTAATTCGTTCTCGCATGTTCGCCGGCCTCGTTGCAACAAGAGGGTAAACACAATCCTTTAACTCCGCATAGGAAAAAATCAAGTGGCGTTAAATCCGGTGAACGAGCAGGCCAATAGATTACTGCACCCCTCCCAATCCAGCGTCTGGGAAATTTTAGGTTTATCGCTTCACGAGCTATTACTATTACTGCCCTAAGAGCTGCACAGCCATCTTGTTAATATATAATTCGGCATCGCTGTGATAACGGGATGTCTTGTAGTATTTCTTCTAAAGTGTTGTATTCCAGTCCTTTCAAATTATCGTCTATGAAAAATAGTCCAATAATCCGGTCCTCAGTTATGCCACACCACACATTAACACTCCAAGGACACTGGTGCACAATTTGCCTGAGCCACTTTGTATTTTCTATTGACCAATGGTGCATGCTATGCGTATTAAACTGTCCATGGTTATTAAAAATTTACTCGACAGTAAACAAAACGTCGTGGAAAAAATTTGGATTCACTTGTAACTGACGCAGAGCCCATTCACAGAACTGAACCCTATTATCAAAATCAGCACCATGAAGTTCTTGATGCCAAGAAATGCGAATGGAATTTATTACGTCTAAATATTCTTAAAGCCTTGGAAATTCCGAAATAGTGCTCAATATGCCGACTACTTAATTGCGGATCATGAACTACTGCAGCTATAACGGCAATCTCTGCTTCTTCGTTTGTTTTAGTCTTGCGACGTTTCTTTTTGAGTGCATTAACACTGCCCGTTTCACGGAATAAATGAATTATTTGCTTGAAACATCGACGGCAAGGATGATTTCTGTCTGCATAACGTTGCGTATAAAGTTCCTGCGCCCACACAGAGTTTCTGCCTGTCTCACTATAAGTCAGAATCATATCCACTTTCTCTGCTTGACTGTCTAATACCATTTTCGATACGGTCATTCAAAGTAATTTTCAATGGATAAACTTGTCAAATAATGTCAAGATCATGATACCATGGGTCGCTAGATTCGTCTGAATAGTGACTACAATGTCTTGATAAAAAAGTGACACGTTCCCATTTGAAAAACCATTAATGACCTTGAGGACGGATAAAGTATGACCTTGTCAAAAAAAAAAAATAACTACTGCGTCAGCCCTTCGAAATCAATAAAATTCCTTTCTGACATTTTTTTCGTCACTCTAAAGGTAACTGAGATATTTGGGGTGATCACCTTAAATGGTCCACCCTATTCCACTTTGTCTTTTAGTATGCGCCAACACGGATACGCGTATTTTGCATTCATTCAATGTGGGCAGCCTGGACGGTTAGTGAAAAGTTAGTTAGTTTGCCGCCCGGACCGCGACTCCAACCCGTGAAGCAGAGAAATTTTCAGATGGTTAAAGATGTATTCTCAAAATACGTTCGGGCACGTCAACTTTGTTTTATGAGGAGGACGCCTTTTACATAAAAATTTGTAGCCAAATCACTTAACCCCTTCGCGCTGGTATCATAACCCCTAAAATTTTAAATGGCACGGTAGGGTAAGTTATAACTCATTTAAAAGCCCATTTAGCCCTGAATACTAAACTGTTAACATTTTCTATATCTATTGATTTGTTTTCGATATTATTTAATTTCAAGTTATGAACGCGTTCTTCATTTATGTCGTTGAAAGGAAGTCAATTGTTCAATCTGTTCTTATTGAGAAAAGTGTAGAAAAAAACCATAATCATTCAAAGCCAAGGGATATTTTTATTAGTCCAACAAATACTTAAATTGTTTCACATGACATGTACACATGTTTTTCTATTAAGCACTGGATTTTGTTCTGTAATCGGAATATTACAGAAATTTTTTTATTCTTCTTTTGATTAGTCTCTTACCACCTAACAGATCCTATTCGATCTCCATTTAAGCTGCTTTTTGAATTGTCGTATTTCAAAATAAACATTGTTTGTGCAAAAATAGTTTACTCTATTGAGGAGAGGAACGAAATGATCGCGTTGTTCTAAAAAAATACCGGTGAGAACGGCAATCGTACGGCAGACTTATTTAATCAAGGGCATCTCAATAAACACGTAAGCAGAAAATATATGTTGGAGTTGGTGATGAAATTTCAAGCAACAGGTTCAGTAACCAATAAAAAACGAGACCCTCAACGTGAACTCCCGGTGAGAAATGAGGATCCTGTGGTTGGAGTTTTGGGGCAAGTTGCTGTATACCTAACTCTGTGTATGAGGAAATTGGCCAGTTTGACCAACATCCCTAGAACAATTATTCATAGGATCCTAAAACAACGTAAATTTCATCCATATAAAAGTAATTCATTTAGTACATGAACTGAATGATGATGATTTCGATAGGCGACAAGAGTTTTGCGAAGTGATGACTGAAAGAATAGGTGCGGATGCGAATTTTCCTCTTAATACTTGTTTTTCTGACGAGTGTACATTTTTCCTAAACTCTACTGTAAATCGCCATAACTGCCGATTTTGATGGGACGTGAATCTACGGATTTTCCACAAAGTCCATACTCAAGATCCACTCAAACTAAATGTCTGGGCCGGTATTTTTGGAGACCGCATTATTGGTCCCATTTTTATTGATGGTAATTTGACGGGTGAACGTTACCTGGAAGTGATGGAAGATGTTATCCACCCATTGCTTGTTGATATAGTGGAAAATGATGATCGTTACTTAGAAGACCATTTGACTTTTCAACAAGATGGAGCTCCACCACATTATACGTATGCTATTTGGGAGTTTCTGTTTCATTTTTCCCGGGACTGGATTGGACGAAGAGGTGCTCTGGAATTGCCGGCCCTGATTTAAGTCCTCTGGGCTTTTTCTTGTAGGGTCATCTAAAGAGTAGACTTTATGCAACAGAACCAGAGTCTCTGGAAGAGTTAAGTCGACACATTATTGAAGAATGCCATCAAATTTCGCCACAGACCCAAAATGTGAGAGAACGTTTCGAGCGGAATTTGTATTTTTGTATGGAAGTTGGTGGCGCACAATTTGAGTATTTGTTAAACTAATAAAAATCTTTTCTGACGTTGAATTGTGTTTTTTTTCCTTCATTTTTACAGTTTAAGTGAGGACAGATTGAACAATTGGACTTCCTTTCAACGACACAAACGAAGAACGCTTTCTTAACTTGAAATTAAATAATCTCGACAACAAATCGATAAATTTGGAACATGCTAACGTAATTCATGGCGAAAAGGGCTTTAAAATGAGATATCACTTACCTCACCGTGCCATTTAAAATCTTAGGAGTTGTGGTCCCAGCGCGAGGGCGTAATGTAATTTGGCTACAAAATTTTCTTGTAAGAGGTATCCTCCTCACTAACAAAGTTGACGTGTCCGAGCGTTTTTTGAGAATCCATCTTTAACTATTCGAAAACTATCCTTTGTTGTGTTTTCAATGGCCCACCTGGTATGTAACATTACATATAACAATATCTAATATCATTTCAATTATCTAAATTTAATGAGAGTGTGTGTGAAACACAAAGTAGGCTTTCGTGAATCGGAACGGGAGCTAATATAAGATGCAATCAGCTTTAGCCGTCAGTTACACAAAGTGACAAAATAAAATGCATTTACAGTTCGCAGAAGTGACTTTGATAGAAATTTTATCAGATATAGAATTGCCGTAACGGAATCTGAATAATGCCTTGGAAGTAGTTACGAGACGTTCTTGCGAGTTCGCCTGTTACGAGATTATTAAATATCGATGTAATTGTTTACAAGGAAATCAATGTGATGTTTGTGTGAATTATAAATTAATGTTTTAATGGTTTGCTCGTATGCGCACTTAAATTGCGTTTTATCTCGATTTCAATCGTAATAAAAAAATATGAATTTGTAATTATATTACAAATTATATTTCCGGAAAAAAAACTAATTGCTAGTTTAATTTTTATCTTTTCCTCTATATGTTAAATAAATTACATAAAAAACTTGTTAAAGACATTATTTTCTCTTTATAAATGTAAAAGCTTACTTGAGCAACGTAATTTAAACAAAAACAAACTGTTCCAATACAATTATTGTATATTAAGAACAGGACAATTATTGTAAACTTAGCTAGTCAGATATCGAACTTAAAGATGTCGCGAAGATTCATTCTGAATGTAAGTTTCATAATATTTATAAGTCGAAAAGGTCAGGAAAAATACCTCAATAAATCCAATAAATCGACAAAACAGCAAAAAATTTTGATTTTGAAAATTTGATTTTCCAAATAGTGAAAAAGGAAAAGACTGAATATGAAAGGAAAAAACTGTAATGAATCAAATCTAAATACACTTCTATTCAAAAAAGGATCTGAAGGAAAATTAAAGAAGCCGTGGAGTAAAGAGACGTGGCAAAACTAGTATACAGCAATAATTAATTTGTAAGGAGTAGAAATCTACATAGTTGGAATGGAAGACTAAGATATTTAACGATGAAATAAAGGTACTCAATCAAACATGGAACTGGAAAACCAATGACTCTGATTACAAATATTCGAGAAATACTTATGACATTGGTTCAATTAAGTTCAACATTGACATCAACGCTATCCTGGTGAAGCTTTAAGAAAGTGCTGAAGTTCACCTCTATTAGTACTGTTAAAATCAAATGCAAGTAAACTTGCTAGTAACATAGCACGGGGTTCATTTCGTGTTTACTCAACTCTTACCATAACATTGATTGGTCTAAATGTTCTTTTGTTTATGAGTGTTAACGAAAGACAATAAAAGATAATTAAAACATATTTTACGTTATCTTCGATTAGCTTTTACATCAGAAAATTTGCTTCTAGATCTAAAGTTAAAAATGGTTAATTATGGAAAATAAATCATCTAGCACACCGAACAAAAAGGCAAGTAAATGTTAATAAACATTAACAAATGCCTTCCACGCAGGGCCAGATTATCCATAAGGCAGTGTAGACAACGGCCTACGGGCCTACCGCACCAAGAAAAAAATTGGAAATGTTTCATTTAGTGAAAATGTTATTTGAATATTTGTATCCTCAAAGACAATATTATTGCCTTGTTTTTTAAAATATTATATTGTCATATTTCAATTCTTTTCGATCTTGGCCCTCTAGGGACCGCGTTATAAACTATTGTTCTTCAATGTACATTTCTCCTATTGCGTTCATCCTCTTTTCTCTTCTGCCAATATATCTTCATCCTCTCCCTTTGCTGCTACCTTCGTGCTTCTTCAAGTCCTTCAAAATGGAGAATTTTATCTCTCATCAGGTCTCTGTTTGTTATGTTATCATTGTTGATGGGTACGTGACAACTAATAAGAGTATAGGTTTTATTAGACTGCGGAATGTGAGAAACGATAAGCGTTCATAAGGTGACTGGAAGTCAGTTACTGAGTTTACGAAGTTATGTTTAACAATGAAGCCTGTTCCGAGGTGAGGAAGGCCTCTTCTACATGGGTTCCAGCTTTTCTTCCCTTTAAATGTCCTGTATCCTTCATAGTCCATTTAATCTTCATCCGTAAATCTAGTTTCCTGCAGTGCACAAATTTGGATTCTATATTTCTTCAAAACTTTGGTGAGCTGCCTCAGTTTGCCAGGATTCAAGAGCAAGTTAATATTCAAAGTTTTAAATAAATGTATGTTGTTTTGCTTTGGTTTAGAGGATTGTGAATTTTTTGAACGACATGGTGTTTTAGGCTCTCCAGAATCCTTAGGCCTGATTGCGCCGCTGTTAGCGACGGGGGACTGGTTAGCTCCTGGAGTAGTTCCATTCAAAGAAATTGATATCATGCATAGTTGTTTGAAATTCAGGGAGGAAATGGCTTTTTGGGCCTTTTCTAGGTTAAAACTGGGATTGTGAGTTTCAGAGTAATTTCAAATTATTATAGAATGTAATTCGATATTTTCCTGACGATTTTAACGCTGACTAATGAGACGACGGTACGACAAGCAAAAGCAAGAACAGCTGTTTTAACCGGTTTGCGTTAAAATTTCAAAAAATCTACATTGTGAATGCACAAGGACTGGTACTACGTATTAATCTAGTCTATGGCTACGTCACATTCTTGGGTCAGCAGTACTGCCAGTAGTGCTTCGAATGACAGAGCATGGGGGGACCCGATCCGTTGGACACGTTACGTAGCGTAGTTGTTGGTTGTAATAAGAAGTTGGTTGGAGTACATGCTGCGGAGAGCTGTGGTGAAGCAATTTCATTCCTCGGATTTTTACAGGATCTTGTTTCGGTAATTATGCTCAAACATCTTGAAAAAGGTGATGAATATAAGCAATCTTCGTCATTAGTTTGAAAGGAGTGTCCGACACAAAATGGTGTGCATGAGCCGATGTGACACAGGTTTTATCAAAAGGTTATGAGAGTTTCAATAATGAGGTTTGCAGGCCATTTCTGGCAATGAGACTCAGATACCGCAAGCGACTTATGCGGTCAGATGTCTATTAAAGAACATACGAAAACTTGGTGTCTATATATCTAGACAAATAAAAAAGAACAATACAGCGAAAATTATTTGACGATTACGAGATGAAGGCAAATGAAGGAACTAACACCCAATACATTGATGAAAATCAGCGTGTGCGAAGAAGGAAAAGGCATCACTATGACGGATCTGTAGAAGACGTTGTTCTCGGAGGAAAAGAGTAAAGAAAAAATTAAACTTATTTGCCTGTACTAGACATGTTGTATACAGAGTTGTCGCGGCGACTAGAAACTTATCGGGAAATTAATTCTCTGCTTGGATTTCGAACAGATTTCCAAGTCCAACGATGAAATTACCGAGGCTTCTTCAATGTTTAGTGAACATTATTCCGAGGACATTGAGCCTGAGTTTATAGATGAAATTTGAAGAGTTTATAGATGAATGATTTATGAAAAACTAGTGGATTAATTTATTTTAGATAATATTATGGCACAATCAACTTTGCCGAATGTAATGATAGCCTTGATGAGCCTTGCAAATATAAGAAGTCTGATGATATCAAATGCCGCGGGTGAACGTAAGTTTTCAAAATTAAAATTTATTAAAAACTGTCTTCGTTCATCTTCTTCTGCTTCTTCTTCTATCGAATAGGCCTACTTTGGACCGCGCATGTTCAACTGTTGGGCTTTGACCTTTGACCAGTATTGTCGCATCTTCTGCCGGTGTAACTCTTTTCTCTCTTCTGTCCAGGGTGTACCTTTCCTTCGAGGTTTTTCCTGAAATCCACGGACTTCCTTCAGGGTGCGTCTCACAGACTGTCTGTTTTTGAGATCTGTTATTCCCAGTTCTTTAATATCCTTCTCGGTCTCTGTCAACCAAGTGGTACGAAGCTTCTTGTTTTGCCAGAAGGTGAACAGACGGTTGGTTAGTCGGTTTGGAGGCAATCTTGCAACGTGGCCATAGAAAGCTACCCTTCTTTTCCTTGCACAGTCAGAGAGCATCTCAATATGTTCGTAGAGCTCAGAGTTATGCCGCCTTCGGAATTCCCCATCTTCCTTTACCGGGCCTAGGATCTCCCTGAGGATTCTCCTCTCTCTGATTTCCAATTTCTCTATTAGACCCCTTCGGTTGAAGGAAAGACACTCCATGGCATACAGGGCTTCTGGTCGTAAGGCTGATGAGTAGTGCTTAAGTTTCAGGTTGCGTGACAGGCATTTCTTATTATAAGTGGTCTTAGTCAGCCGATAGGCTAGTTCTAACTTGCTGACTCTCTTGGATAATGTTGCTCTTTCTGATAAGTTGGGTTCAATCCATTCGCCGAGATACTTAAATTTCTCAGTCCTCTTGATGTTTCCCTGTTCAAGTAACATCTCTCTGTTTGCTTCTCTAATGTTAGTGAAGAATTCTGTTTTCACCAGCGAAACTTGAAGACCCACTTTGGCAGCCTGTTTTCTGAGGCAGTTTATTTGCCATTGTTGCAATCTCAAGAGAATCAGCAAACAGTGCCATGTCATCTGCAAAGGTCAGGCAATCTACAACCAGTCCATCGTTCATTAATATATCAGAACGGTTTAAATTCATTGGCGATAATGGTGATTGAAAATGATATATTGGAGTAAGTTGACCTTTCAAGAAGTTTTAAACCAAGTATTCAAAAATGTTAGGTTTTAAGAGACTCAATATTTAAACATATTGTACTTTATAAAACTATTTTCGTTTTAGAAACACCAACCACCTGAAATTGTATTGTATTTTAGTGTATTTAATATAAAAAAAACGCAAACTTTCGTTTTATTTGCTTTACTGTTTAGGGTAGTGGCATACCAATAGCATAATTATGAATATTTAGTAATATGCATAATGGTAGAAAAAAAGGATTTTAGAAAGGTAGAAAACGGTTAAGGGGCCCCGAGAATTCGATTGCATAAGTGCCCCGACATATATAGGTAGGTAATGAAAATCAATCTAGAATAAATCATAATGTGGGGATTTTGGAATATCGTATAATAACTTTTATGAAGTAAAGTTGTCCACATGATAAAGAAATAGTTTAGAAAAATAGTCAAAATTTCATTAGGATTGTGTGAAAAAAAAACTTCTTCTCGTTCACTTGGCCTTTATTAAATTGGCCTTCAAAGCAATGCTTTTATCGCAACAATGATAATTTGCAATTAAAAACATTTAATAAATCCCCTGGCAAAAAATGCACGCCCACTACAATGAGCAATCAGGTGGACTGTAAATGATTTATATGCATAAAACAACAAACTTGTTACATTTGTTGCACTTTTGTCTTAACTAAATTTTATTAACTAGTTACTCAGACTAAATTATTACATTTTATTACAAAACATTATTACAAATATATCATGAACAAAATAAGTTAAAATCATAGAATGCCAGTCTATTCAGAATTAACAGGGATAATAATGCAAAAACAAACAATTATATTATAAAAAGAAACTATTGACTTTTCGTTATACTACTACAGATAGAAGAAATATTGTGTTGCTATTTGTGATCTGAAACGTGGGAGTCCAGTTTGGTTTTGATATTGTAAACGAGATATTCTGGAACACTTTTTGAATATTTTTTTTAACAATTTTTACAAAGTAATAATATGCAGCTCGGAGGATTTTATTTCAAAATAATTTGAGCAAAAAGCTTTTAAATTATTTGTAACTAAATTAAGCTGTCCAACGTAAAATTTTCCGAATTTGCTCATCAGAAATCTGCTCATCAGAACATATTATTTTTCTCAAAATTCATTTTAGATTACAATTTTAATGATATTGTCGGTTCATATTTTTGAAAGAAAATTCTCAAATATACTAATAGAAAATAGTTTATCTTTCATTTCCTTGAACGAATTGGCACAGCTTATACCTAATAGCAGCACATTCATTTTGTTTCAGCTTCATAATTAAAAACGATGTGTTTGGAAGCTGGAAAAAAATCCAATAAAGACAAGGTTATAGTCCTCTTCAACACCAAAATGATACTATCTTCGATCACTTTATAACTGCACGCATGTCCAGCATTCTTATAAATTATCTGTTGAAATCCAAAATAATCACCAACTGTGAGTTTAATATTTTCCTTTTCAGTATATAAGTTATCTTCGGCGAGTCCAACAACAACTCCTTGATGAATAAAGTACATTTGCTCGTCAATATCTCCTTCGTAAGCAATAAAATCTCCTTTGAAGAAGAACAGCGTTTCAAAACTGGCCGATAGTTGCCTGAGAAGGTCTGAATGGCAATCTTTGAAAACTGGATGAATTCTTAAGTGATTTCCGAACATACAATCTAAAATCCCTTGTCTTATGTAAAATGGCGCCAATATGAGGAACGAAGGCATTTGCACGTTTCTTCCAGTGGATAACAGTCTACCGAAATATTTTATAATACGGGTTCGAAGGGGTGAAGATATTCCTTTGTTAACCATATTAACTTCTAGCAGTTGCAATTTACTTTGGAATCTTAATGTGTTAAATTTCAACACTTGGTAAGTAGCAACGCATTCTGAGAAAATAAATAAAGCCAGGAAGGTAGTTACGAAAACTACTATAATGAAAAATAAGTCGAAATCCTTACTTAGATGTTTATCATTACCTCTATCATATATACCTTTAGACAGCAAGTAAGTTTGATAAGCAAAAGGGACTAAATGTTTATCCCACGGCGACTGTTTATCCTCTGATAGTGAGTCAAATACTTCCCAAATTATGAATGTTGTGTATTCAACAGTAAAAACCACTAAAAGAATATATATGCTTCTAATAACAAAAACATTAATATTTAAACGGTTTCTCAGTGAAATCACGTATTGAAAAACAACTACTATTTTAAGCAGACGATTGAAAATTAAACAATTGTATATGGTCATAAAATGTTTGCTGTTATAGGCAAATAAGGCAAATATTTCAAATGGGAAGACGCACAAAATATTTAATGTCAACCCGGACAATTTTTTAGCATATCTCAAAGCTATTAACTTTCTATCAAATATTAATATACCATATGCGTCTTCATATGCTATTGAAAAATCCATATAAATCTTAACGACAAATATTATATCCAAAATATATGAACATGCCCAACCCGTAGTGCTTGTAGTTGATTGAATTGTAGTGAAATACTCGAAAACCACTGAAATAAAGCAAAAAACCGCAATAGCTTTTGTAAGTTTAAGATGTGGTTTATGAACCTTGAATAAACGTTTAAAGATGCCATTTTTCTTACGATATGTATCGTATGTACGTTCTTTAAATGCATAATCTTTTATTTCCTTTGAATTTTTCCGTTCGGTTCCTTTGGACTTAATAAAATCAACGTTACTTTGTTTGAGTAATTGTTTATAGTGCCGGTAAACTGAAGGGTGTCGTAGTAATATTCTATAAAATTTTTGAACAGGAATGCAAAGGAAATCACAGTGAGTTTTGGCTACATAAGTTAACATTGATCTGTGTCTTGAAATGTTATCCAAGCAACCAAAAATACTTCCAACAAATAACTCATCGATTTGTTGATAACTCGAATCGAGCACATCTATTTCGCCTTTAACCAATATGTATATGTGCCCTTGAATGTCATTGACTCTAATTACTATCCCTCGAATTAGATAGTGTTGTAATTCTGTATGGATGGATCGAGACAATTCCTTTAAAAACGCTGGTGCAGTTCCATGGAAAAGTAAACTTTCTATCAATTTAGAAGAATGAAGAGTGAATAGAATTTCATCACATAAAGTATTGTGAAAATTCTTCAAAGTACTCACTACATTCCTCCCTTCATTTAAGATCCACACGTATTCAAAATATTTAATAATTTCTTGTTTCAATATTTTGTCAATCTTACACATATCAATGAAATTAATAAGTCGTTGCATTTTTATTTGATAAGTGGTTAAATATGATAGTTTAAAAAGAGTTAATCCGGTATATTTGGCTGTTACGTACAATAGTGAAACGTAACCCATAATACCTATTAAGCAAATTTCTGTAGTATACTCCCGCTTGGTTTCAAAACTTTTATTGAAAATTCCGATATTGAACAAATACTTCATTAACACTTTCATTTCCAGTAAATATCTCGGCCAATAGTTCTCTTCATCTTCACCACATTTCATCTTTTTACCGATATAGTTTATAGTGCAATCGTGAAAAAATATTACAGGCATACACAAATTACAAATAAGTATTACGATGACTCCATAATAAATAAGGAAAATATTACGCGATTCGGTGAAATATTTTTCTTTTAAATACTTTCTAAAACCTATGCATCTATAAAGTTGCAAGTACTTGTTAATTCTAGGTAAAATTAGATATAACATAGTGTTCTTGTCCCAATCTACAATATACATAAAAATCCAATCAAATGGCAAGGCTCCTAATAGATCTACAACAAAACTCGTTTTCCAGTAATTACAAGCAGTTTTCCAAGGGTGAGATACTTCTATTTTCTTCTTATTAAAATAGATAACGTGGTGCCTTAGGTAAATATCGGCAAAAGCAGTTAAATCGAAAATTCGAAATATCCAAAACCAAACGTTCAAATAATCGCTATATGTAGTAATAGGTATCGAACCCAGATATGCAGCGCACAGAGCAGAAATCATTCTACATATTTCCCAATAGAACCAAAATTTGCTATAAGGCTTTATACTAACTTTTAATATAAACATCCTTAACTTACTATACTTTCCAAAACCGTAAACGTACTCCAAAAAACGTTTGTGAAAGTTTATAAATTGAGGAGATGGAACGTGTATATTGGATCTATCAATGAAAAATTCCCTGTGTTGCAACTGTTTTAAATAATCATACCGTATGGTATCCTTCAATGAATTAAATAATATGTGATATTGAGTGGGAAATCTTAAAAATTTACCTACCATCAACTTGACAGGAATTCTAATCAACTTACAATCACTTAAAGCTTGAATATTGTGTACTATTGGTAGCCTAGATAATGCTTCAATGACTGTGAACGCAGTTCCTAATTCCAAGTCCTTTAATATTCTATGCTCCTGGACATAGGCACAATATCCTTCAACTAGAATGTATATATAGGAAGCCTTACTTCCAGCATAACAAACCATTTCATTACTCGGCACTAAAACAATTTCTCCAAGTTCATTAATGTGTTTTAAGATATCAATAGGCAATTCTTGAAAAAGTTTTTCTGTGCCTAGGGGATATTGTTGAATAATGTAATAATATTGCCTATAAAGACTTTTACCTAAAAAAATTTGCATTATTTTTGAATGTACAGTCGCAAATCCAATTTTATAGTTGAGTCGTAGATATTTCTCAACTTTTCGTTTATCGTATGGTTCAAAGTCATACAAAGCTGAAATTTTATGTACATCATTGACGAAGTTATCAAATACCTTGTGTTTCCGTAGATGTAAACTAAATCCGGCTATTAACGTGGATTCAACAACATATTTCCATATTACAATACCATATTGGACTACTATTAAGGGGGGGACGTTATAACTGCGGTCCATATGTACTTGATATAAAACTATGGTTAAAATGTATTGAATGACTATTTCGAATCGCGAGAAGAAATATTTGTTTAAATTATCATCTGGTACGTCAACAAAAAATCCTATTAGATGCATTATGTAATAACAAAGATATGTTATTACAATGAATGTTGCGAACATTTTTATGGTAAGTATCAAAAGAATCATTTTCGTGCTGCAATAGTGTTTATTCTTGATGTAGTTTAATAACTTGTAACTTTTTAAAAATTTGTTTAAATGTAGTATCTGCTCTGTAGTATGAGATGGTGAATGGTCAAAAATTTTCATTACTGCACAGATTGGAAAAGAACTAACAAAGTCTATCCAAAAATCTATTTTTTTAATTTTTGCATTAAAAAGCTGTTGAAAGCCTAACAACATTAAACCATCACCTTCTACTGCAATCCATGCAAACGACATGAAATCTATTAGATATAATATAGAAACTATGTTCATAAAGAATTGGTAAATTTGCAAAAAGTTTGTGAATTCCAAGGCACAACCAATTGGGTAAATTACGGATGTTAAAACAATAAAAATGTAAATTACCATATTCCAGATGTGCACTAACATGGAAGAAGGTTTTAATTTGAAAAATATACCGGTTAATAAGATATTATCCGAAACACCCTTCGTTGCCTGATCGCTTAAAACATACAAAGATAAATAGTCTGCACAAAAAACTGTCTTCGACTCAAAATGTTCTTGTCGCACTGTATCCAAAGATAACATATCAACAATAATTTTTTTATCTAAGTATTTCCTCAAATTTCTCTTGATATATCTGCAATACGTTTTTATATATTTCAAACTAACTAAACAAAAGGAATTTACTTACCCTAGAGAAGAATGCTTTTTCGCTTGTTCTATGTATCCGTTTTTAAAAAGACATTCGCAAACAGTGTTATATTGCTTAGCTTTGCCTAATCTGTCCAGCGCTGCAAGCTTTAAATTATTGTAAGTTATTGGAAATATTTTCTTTAGAGCAACAAAATGGTTTCGACTCAATGTTATCATATTGCAATTAGTTTTACAAATAAATATGCAATTTGACGGATAACTTAAGAATAAGGAAAGTTCACCAACGCACGTTCCTCCTGAATTAAAAGGAAACTGTTATTAAAATTCGGTATAATGAATTTAAGAATACCTACCTGTAAATGAAATGACTGCTGCCTCGGCGTTTTGTTGCGCCAAAACTTGAACACTGCCACACAAAATATAAATCATTGAAGTTTTAAATTCATCGGTGGTGTAGATTATATCGCCAGCCGTGTATTCTATGAATTTTGTTCTTCGAGCCAAAAATCTTAGAATGTGAACATCGACGTTTTTGAAAAGTGATGAATGTTTGAACATATTCCATGAAACATCCAGCGCCATTTCCGTTGTAAAAATATCTAAATAAAATATCAATTTATAAGGAAAAAATATGTGTGGATATACATATTATATATAATTGTAAAAATAATATTGTTTGAATTTGATGGATAGTCAAACATTCTTAATAGTGTAATTGTCTTATGAAGGTGGAAAAAATGTTTGAGGCTTAGAAAAGAAATCAACAATATTTTTATCTAGAAAATATTCTATAACTATATATTTTTTACAGCAGCGTGGTAAGGTGTTCACTTTACACTACAATCTGCTACCAAAGATTCCGATAAATTTTCTTCCACGTGTTTTAAATATTATATAAAACGAGCAAGCCCACTTCCTTGATATTCCGCGTGGTCGTTTTCATTTGAGTCCCTCTCCCATTTTAAAACAATTAGCAATATTGTCACTTTTTGTCAGACCAACGCACTACCGAAGTATTCTAATGTCACTAGCCAATATTCGAAACCATAAAGAGCGACTGAACGAATTACAGTATTTTTAAGCCTACAAGCGGACGGCATTCCTGGGTCACAAATAACTTCAGTAACGTCCATTTAATAGATGAGTTTCGGCATTAGGGTGGATATCTCCTTCATTAATAGTGGAGTTTAAAATTATAAATTTGCTAAATCAAAGACAAATTAAGGCGTTAGCTATAAAAAATAGTGGTTCTAGGAGTTTGATATTCGACTTCCTCCATTAATATTGGAACGCATTCCATATTCGTGGAATATTCTTCAATTGATGTGCTCTATGAGCCAAAAATACATAATAATCGTAGAAAAGCGACTTGGGATGAAATTTCTGCTGGCTCAGTCACACATAAGATAAACAGAAAAGATAACAAAGCTGAAAGTAGGTGAGTTGGGCATTACTATATTGGTGATATGGTCCAGTAGCTGTATGTATTTTAGGTAGGCTTTATGAACACCGGTGTTCGAAGAGCAGGACAAATTAAATCATATCGAACACTAAAGTAGTTTCCAGGTTCAGAAATACTTGATGCTTCTTCAGGCAATCGAACGGTATGGATAAAATACAACGTCTGTTGTATTACTTCCTTTGTAAATAGGTACAACAGGTAAAATCCTGAAATCGAAGATTTTATAAAAATAATTTAATGATGTTAGGCATGAAACGTTTCGTCACACCATAGTAGACTTTCACCATAGTAGTTTTCAGTAACGGCGCTTGTGATTTATTGACACCAACGTGCAAAAACGAGCATTGCCTTTATTATCACTTATACGTCCGCGAAATTTAAACAAAAATGTGCAATTTGTCTAAATTAGAAAACATATTGGCTGAGTATTGCAGGTTCGACTGCCTTTTAAAGCTGTGTTTTTGAAGATTCGATGAGTTTTTTATTTTACGCATTAAGCAATCAAAGAAAATGTTTCTAAAAATATTATTAAATATTATTTGTCTAAAGCTAAAAGTGTTAAATTGAAATTCGTAATTTTAGCACCAACATGTATAAATAAATACCTGGAAATGTAGCATCAGCATGTTGAGAACTAAATATTATAGTTTCTGGTCCAAGCAAGAAACGATCCCAAAGAATTTTTATACGAATTTTTATTTTCGTGAGGTAATGATCGTCCTCGGCAGTCCATCTTGCGCTAAACTTCTTTCTTACTTTCTTGATAGGCGCAGACAGATGTTCCGCAGTCATGGCGAGATCAAACTGTTTCATCAAAATTTCTATGTATATGCAAATCAGTTTGCTCAATGTCACGTTCGCATAAATATACGAACATATTTCAAATAATGCAAGGAATAAACTAAGGTTTGCCATTTTTACACCCTCTACTAAAACTCCACATTTTATTAGTCGCGAATTCATGATAAAATAAGTAAATTCAATCTCGAATGAAGTAATAGTTGAACAAGTAATATCATATTCTTTTTCATAGCGACATCTGAAATTTCATTTACAAATAAGTAGCAACATTATTAATACTAAGTTGTAAAGTTTACATATCCAGAAGACGTACGCAAGTGCCGGTAATGCAAAGTAATGAAATTACACCTATATAATTTCTCAAAATTCTGTATTGCGTGTATTCCATTTTCATAATATTAGATGCGTGTAAACAGCGAATCAACCGGAAAGCATATCGCATCCTCAACCAACAATATGTCTAAAGATATAAGGAATATAATTAGGAAAAATTTCCAATATCTTTGGTAACAAACTGTTTTGCTAGTTCCATTTAATATGAGGTAAATTTTCTCAAAGGGAATTAACGTGAATGTTTCAAGGAGAACTAGAAATTTGTTTCTCTTAGGTTCCTTCTCTATGGGCATCAATAAGGCGCTGACTAAATCAACAAAATATATACTACCATCAAACGCAAAAATTGGTCCTACATAAATAAGTTGTGTATTAATGAATCATTTGTCTTTAGTATGGGTTTACTAATTTTTTTTACCTTCTAAAGTTCCAGGATACAATACTTTCCTATTCAATGTATCATTCTCTTTGCCAATAGACATCGTCAAGTCGCTTAGGACACAGAAATATGGACATATTAGTGATAACAATAATACCAGCTGGAAAAAACTATTGACGGGCAGGTTTAGAATGTTTAACACGCCCCTATAGAATTTCTTTTGAGGAATCTCCTCATTTCTTTCTATTTTTTTGAATGAAGCGTCGGTAATCATTATTTTTTTATTACTTTCTGACAAAACTTTTGATAGCAGAAAAAATATTCAAAATGGTTTCCATAGAAAATGGGAAGTATATATTTTTTTACAAATGAATTACTAAAATTTCAGATTCCAAAACAATATCGTAATATGTAATCCTTCTTTCTTCTTCTTAAGTACCATGTCCTTCCAGAAAGTTTGTCACCAACAAGGTTATCCTTACTCTGTCGACGGCAAGTCTGAACAGAGAGCTTGAGTTGATTTTGTAACAGTCACATAGATTCTTGAGCCATGATTTTTCTGCGGTCTGGCTTTCTTTTACTATATTTTTTCCCTGCACGATGTTCTGCTGTAATCGATATTTTTCGCCTCTCATAACATGCCCGAAATTTTCTAGTTTTCTCCTTTTGATGTTGGTGAGAATTTCGGTGGATTTACTCAGTCCTTGGAGTATTACCAAGTTGGTAATACTTTTTGCGTCCATGAAACTTTTAATATTTTTCTGTAAACCCTCATCTCAAAGGCCTCAAGTCGTCTTTCTTTGTACTTGTTATTGTCCAGGCTTACATACCGTACAGCAAGTTGGACAAGACACAACATCTGAGAAGTCGGATTCTTAGAGTTAACTTCAGATCTCTACAGCACAAGACCCTACTCACGTTTTTAAATGCTGCCCGAGCCTGCGAAATTCGATTTTACTTCAGTTTGACTACACGCGCGGTTAGTTATTTCCAGTCTCGTTCTTCGAGATTACATTGTAGTACCGCTACTTCACACTAGATCTAACCACAAGTTCAGAGTTTAAAATTTTCGGGCTCCCGCCCGCGCATGTCGTCCTTACACTACCTGTCACACTTCATAACGTTCTTTGTGCTAGACGAAACCACATGTTTTGAGAGTGTTTAACCACGTGTTTAACCTAAAAATAATTGTTTGTGAAAATTTATTTTAAACAAAAAACATCTAATCCTAGATATTATGGGTAATAGTAAAAAAC
The DNA here is from genome assembly GCA_944588485.1 of Phosphuga atrata. NCBI lineage: Eukaryota > Metazoa > Arthropoda > Insecta > Coleoptera > Silphidae > Phosphuga > Phosphuga atrata. The sequence goes on along the minus strand of OX155896.1, from coordinate 32,783,395 downwards.
GGAGCAGAGACAGAGAAGAGGAAAGCACTAACAAGAGACTGCGGAGGTTGGAGAAAATGCTTGAAGGCTTAGCAGAAACCATAAACAAAACAACAAAAATTACAGGTATTTAAGATCTAAAGGAAATTAAATTTTATATCATTTATATTTACACGACATCTTGTATTCAATCTGTGTGAGTCTTGATGGGCGGTTCAGGCTAGTGACTTTTGCACGTAGGATGCAATAACTACTAGTGCTGTGAATCTTCATCTACCATTATCAGGGAAAACATTTCCTTTTCATTTGTAGATGATGTTCAAGCAAACAAGGAAAATATAGACATTGAGAAACAAAATAATGCTATTCTCAATGAAGAAATTAACCAAGAGCCAGGCACTTCCCGTACCAGCATTATTCAAGACAAACAGACAACAGAGGCTGCATATGATGAAGCAACTAATTCGAAAAAAATAGATGACGAGGTAGAGTTTCTTTTGGGAGATGATCCAGGAGCAATTAGTACAAAATCTTTGAATTTACTCCAAAGTTTGGTGTCAAGATGGTCTACTTGGTTGACTTATGGTTTATCCAAGGAGATAAAAGCGGACTTAATGAACAAATATCCACGTAGTGGAAATATTTACCTGGAAGCACCAGAGTTGAATGGAGAAATTATGTCAACACTTAACGAAACAGGTATTAAGAGAGACGAACGGTTTGTTGCTGAACAAAACCTAGCCGGTTCAGCCTTGTCCGCCTTGGGACAAGGCATTACAATGATCTTGAATGATGAAGAACAGCCGTTAGATCGTTTAGAATTATTAGAAAAGCTGGCTGATACAAGTAAACTTGTGTCACAACTACATAATCAGATCTCTTCAGCTAGACGGGCTTTTATTTCTCCAGTACTTTCCAAGTCCATGAAAGACTTACTACAAAAAACGAAACCAGGATTATTACTGTATGGGGATAATTTGTGTGTTAAAATTAAATAAGCAAAATCGATTGAGAAGATGGGAATAGAGATGAAAGGTGCCTCCACAACTCTTGCCCCACTTCATCTGCTGGGAAAAGACGGCCTATACCAATGTGAGGGCGGACTTTAAACTGGAGGGGCCAGAATACGAGACAGGGGACTTCGTATCAGAGCCCAAAATTCTACCAGCCGAGACATCCCCAAGCAAATCTGTTCAACACCAGGAACAATTTAGCCAGGCCGACCAACAAGACACCACGGGCAACATATGCAGACAAGAAGAAGTAGTTCAGGAGGTGAGATTATTAGCAGGGCGTCTGAGTGAATTTTTCCAGGAATGGAAAAAGATCACCAGTGATGCATTTATTTTAAATTGCATAAGCGGATATGAAATTCCTTTTCATACCTATCCTACTCAATCTCTGAGCTTTAGCAAAGACATACATTTTTCATTGGAAGATGAAAAATTATTAGAATTAGAATTTGACAAATTATTATGTATGGAAGCAATAGTTGAATGAGAACCGGTAGTAGGGCAAATTTTATCACCATTCTTCCTAGTTTCAAAACCACCTAGGTTCAAAAAGATTTATATTAAATATTAAACGTTTAAACCAGTTCATTGAAACACTTCATTTTAAAATTGAAGATTTGCGGGTAGCCTTAAAGCTAATTTAGCCAAAGTTTTGGTTATGTAATTTAGACTTGAAGGATGTGAAAATTGGTCCATTTAGAAAATTAAAAAAAACCGAAAATTTTTAAGACTAAAATTTAAGAACCGTATTTACGATTTTAAATGTTTACCCTTTGGACTTTGTACAAGCCCTTATGTAATTACAAAAATATTAAAACCAGTTCTTAATCTTTTAAGACAAAAGGGCTTTCTATCGACTGCATACTTATATGATATTCTATGCATTCGCCGATCACAAACTGAATGTAGGAAAAATATAGCCTGTACAAGAAAAGTCCTTAGTAGACTAGGTTTTATTGTAAATGAAAATAAGAGTAAACAAACGCCACAAGGCCACAGGTGTAAATATTTGGGCTTTATAATAGATTCCAGCAATATGACATTGTCCCTACCGGAGGAAAAGAAACATAAACTATCTAATTATATTCGAAAAGAATTTGCTGGCTTAATTGGAGTATTAATTGCAGCATGCCAGGGTGTACCATAGTATGTTATACACTAAACTTTTAGAGAAAAATTAAAAGCATTAATAATAAATGACCAAGATTTTGATAAAATAATGATGATTCATTCAAGCGTGAAAACAGAACTAAACTGGTGGCTAGGTAGTATTTCCTAAACAAAGAATTCAATTAGGTCATTTATTTATAAACTTGAAATTTTCTCTGATGCTTCGCTCACTGGTTGGGGCGCCCATTGTGGTGAGAAAAATGCTAAAGGGTTCTGGTCTCAGAATGAGAAAAAACGCCATAATAACCAATTGGAAATCATAGCAGCATTCTTAGCGTTAAAATGCTTTGCTAAAAAATGCGAAAATTGTGAAATCCTACTTAGGACTGACAACAGCACAGCGATTGCGTACATCCACAATATGGGCGGAGTACAATTTAAAGAGCTGGATAAATTAGCTAGAAACATCTGGAACTGGTGTGAAGAGAGGAAGATTTGGATATTTGCATCTTACATTCCTTCGCGGGAAAACACAGATGCGGATAGAGAATCAAGAAAAGTGAATATAGACATGGAATGGGAGTTAGGAGATCGTTTTTTCTAAAAAATAATTGCAAAATGGAAAGGTCCAGGTATTGATTTGTGCGCCTCAAGAAATAATACAAAAACTCAAAGGTTTTGTTCCTGGAAAAGAGATCCAGAAGCTACATTTCTTCTATGCCTTCCCACAATTTGCTGTAATTGCTTAAGTTTTACAAAAAATAAAACTAGATAAAGCTCAGTGAATAGTAGTGGTTCCTCAGTGGCCTACACAGCCTTGGTTTCCTTTATTTAAATCTATGCTTATGGAAGAGCCCATAATCTTTTCTCCCTCATCAGATTTACTGTTATCTCCTTGTAGGTCATTGAGTCATCCACTAGCAAAGCACCTTTCCCTGGTTGCAGGGAAGCTCTCTGGCGTTCATACCAGCGAAAATTAGTTCCAAAAGAAACAGTGGACATCCTAATCTCATCGTTAACGGAGTCTACGATCAAATAGTACAATTCGGCCTTGAAAAACTGGTGGTGCTATTTTCGGAGTATGAATAGAGACCCATTCCAACCAAAGGTGTATTGGGTTCTAAAATATTTAACTTTTCGATTTAATCAAGATGCCAAGATATGGCACACTTAATTCTGAAAGGACCGCCATCAATTTAATTAGCTCGATTGATTTAGGTAATGATGCTTCTATCACTAGTTTTTTCAAAAGTGTCATCAAAAAGCGAAAAGCGAAGGCCCAAATACAGTTCAGTTTGGAATACTGAAACAGTTTTATACTGGGCAGAGAGGCTTGAACCTATTGAAACTTTAGATCCGAAATCGCTCACGTAATAATTAGACATTATCTTTAATTCGTAGCGACTTCACAATCGATAAGCATATGGATAAAAAGCTGTTTAGTAGAAGCTGGTATAGATCAGCGATACACAGCTCACAGCAGGAGACATGCGGCGACATCGGCTGTGGAACTAAAAGGCTTAGACGTAAGCATCATAAAAAGCACTGCAGGTTGGTCGCAAAATTCGCAAATGTTTGCAAAATTTTACAAACGGTCATTAGAACCAGAAAAAGAGACTTTAATTAATTATATTTTTTCTAAGTAAAAGATTAATGACAATTATACCACTCTTGGATATAAATATGGCAATTAAGCTCGTTGTTATTTAAAGGATTTAAATGTTAATGATTATAATTAATATACACTACATATAAACATCTTACTCTAAACATCTACAATGTAATCTCGAAGAACAAGACTCGAATTATAATTAAAAATAAAACGAACTTACCTTAAGTGAAGTTCGATTGTAATTATATGAGAGTCTCGTTCGAGATGATTACATCCCTCCCTTATTTTCCTCTCGTAAAAGTTTTTCCCACCCGTACTAAAGAGTATTGTGTATACGAGCTAAATTCCTTAATATTAAAATAAGCTTTAAACTATATGAAGTGTGACCGGTAGTGTAAGGACGACATGCGCGTGACATACGAACGCGTGACATAAGGTGACATACGAACTTGTGGTTGGATCTAGTGGGAAGTAGCGCTACTACAATGTAATCATCTCGAACGAGACTCTCATATAATTACAATCGAACTTCACTTAAGGTAAGTTCGTTTGATTTTTAATTTTATTTGAATCACTTGCTTCAAGAATATTCCTTATTGCTTATAAAATGTAGGAAGCTATGGAAATTACAATATAATATTATATTTACAAGTATAATAGATACTTTCTTGTTACGAAGTTAAAATTAATAATTTTAAATTAAATTAAGTAATTAATAATTAAAGTAACTAATTTGTTATTAAGTGAAATTAGTAATTTATCAAATTATTATTCTTATTATTTGGATAATCAGGTATACATTAAACTACCAAATTTTGCAATTATTTATTTGTATTTGTTAATTAACAATTTTCTAACAAATCCAAAATATTTTTCTTAAAAAATTTATTTTAAATCTTTTATCTGAGATAAAATTTATTACAATACATTTAACAATATTAAAATTTGCAAATTTTATTAAATTTTCTCAAATATAAATATTTTACCAAATGCCAAATATTGATACTTTTTGCAATTTTTAAAGTTTTGGGTTTTGAAATAGCTTGCTAGCCTGCGGGATGATACTACAAATATGCTACTTAATCCAAGAAGATGAAAATTACCAAAATTTATACAATTTACTAATAATTTTGTTTTAATTTATTTCTATATATATATATATATATATATATATATATATATATATATATATATATATATTATATTTTCTTTGATAGTCTTTATATTTCGATACTCTTTGTAGTTTACATGTATTATGCCATCTAAATCTGAGGGCATCTGAGCCCTTAATATTGGCTCATTCACAATTATGTACTCATAACGTAGAATATTGAAATGATAAATTTAGAAATAAAACACTGAAAAAAATATGCTAATTAGAACAGGTTTGATATATGAGAAGCTTCCATTAGTTGCAGGCGAATGCTCAACGATTTACTTGTTGGTTTCCTATGAACAATCACAGGTGTATATCGATCACCGTTATGTAATATTAAAGAAGAGAAAAAAGTAATTTAAGAAACGGTTTCTCTAACAAAGTTTAATAGTACCATCACTACTATTGGAATAAGTTCAAGTAAATATAAGTTTGTCTGATCTGTCAAATCTCATAAATTACTAGACAGACAAGACTAGACAGACAAGACTAGACAGATAGGACTAGACAGACAAAACTAGACAGACAAGACATACCAGACTAGACAGACAAGACTAGACAGACAAGACTAGACAGACAAATCTAGACAGACAAGACTAGACAGACAAGACTAGACAGACAAGACTAGACAGACAAGACTAGACAGACAAGACTAGACAGACAAGACTAGACAGACAAGACTAGACAGACAAGACTAGATAGACAAGACTAGACAGACAAGACTAGACAGACAAGACTAGACAGACAAGACTAGACAGACAAGACTAGACAGACAAGACTAGACAGACAAGACTAGACAGACAAGACTAGACAGACAAGACTAGACAGACAAGACTAGACAGACAAGACTAGACAGACAAGACTAGACACACAAGACTAGACAGACAAGACTAGACAGACAAGGCTAGACAGACAAGACTAGACAGACAAGACTAGACAGACAAGACTAGACAGACAAGACTAGACAGACAAGACTAGACAGACAAGACTAGACAGACAAGACTCGACAGACAAGACTAGACAGACAAGACTAGACAGACAAGACTAGACAGACAAGACTAGACAGACAAGACTAGACAGACAAGACTAGACAGACAAGACTAGACAGACAAGACTAGACAGACAAGACTAGACAGACAAGACTAGACAGGCAAGACTTGACAGACAAGACTAGACAGACAAGACTAGACAGACAAGACTAGACAGACAAGACTAGACAGACAGACAGTAAAACAGTAAATCGTTGAGCATTCGCCTGCAACTAATGGAAGTCTGTCTAGACTAGACAGACAAAACTAGACAGACAAGACTAGACAGACAATACTATGCAGACAAGACTAGACAGACAAGACGAGACAAACAAAACTAGACAGACAAGACTAGACAGACAAGACGAACGACGATAACAAGACGAGTGAGAAGCTGTACGACTACGACAAATTAGTGTTGATTTGGATTCAAGCATTCAAACATCTGCAAATGAAACCGATACTGTAGTCAGAGCAAGAACCCAACCCAGCAACGATGGTTTCAAAACTGTTCAAAACAGAAAACAAAGAAAGAAAATGTCTCTAGGATGCGCGAAAGTGCCCGATGACGAGAAACACGAGGGGTTTGTTGGTAGAGAAGAAGTCCCAAACAAAAATTGGCTTTTCATAGGAAGAACGAAAAATCACGTTACAGAGGAAACAGTGCCGAATTATCTAGCAAAAAAAACAAAAAGATTACCAAATAATTTCCACGTTGAAAAACTCTCACCAAAAAATGAATACAACAATAAAAATAAAAATTGAATACAACAATATTTTCAAAGTAGGAGTACCACTAGAGCTCAAAGAAACCGTGTATGAAAATAATTTCTGGCCGGAGGGAATTCGCTATGAAAGATTCAATTTTCGAATTGCAGACAGAAGGCGTAATATAAATTTTCACAGAACAAACCAACTATCCCAAAATACTTAAATCCAGTAAGATCTAATATTATTAGTTTAATAAATCAGAACACGCAATCAATCGGAAATTCCGTGGACCGAATAGAATATATGCTACAGAACAATATCCAGTGAAAATTTCTAGTTATTACTGAACATTGGAAAAGTAGAAACCAAATTGAGACATATTCTTTGAGAAATTTTAAATTAAGGTCAAGCTTTTGCAGATATGAAGGAACCCACGGAGGAGTCGCAATATTTACAAATAAGACAATATCCAGCAGACCAAGAAATGATATAAATAATTTGGCAGAAACATATGTTTTCGAATGTGCTGCCATAGAAACCAGTTTAAATACCGAAGCAATAGTTATTATAGCCATTTATAGAGCTCCAAACACCAACATCGACGGTTTTTTGAATAAACTACATCAGCTATTAGAAAAAATTACAAAAGAAGAAAAAAAATTTATTATAGCTGGAGATTTTAATATTAATGTATTAAAACATTAAAAAAATAGACAAGAGCTAATTTCAAAACTGGAATCTTTTAATGCATACTTGACGATGAATGAAGAAAGTCATCTAAGCTTCAAGTCGATATTTATTGATAATATCGCAACGAATACATACATGAATTTCAGTGTGGAAACAATAAATTATCATATCTCGGACCACTGTGCCCAACAAATAATATTCAATACTGAAAAAAGGGAAAAAAACAGACTTACTTCAGAAATTTCAGCGCAGTAAATAGAACAGTACTAAAAGAAACATTGCAGAAAGAAACCTGGGAATCATTATCAATGGTAGACGAATTGGACGTAAACCAACAATTGGACATGTTCATTGAAATATTCGGTATGGCTTGCAACGAGAGCTTCCCGCATATCAAATCTTATAACACCCGGAAAAAGAAACGCATACCTTTAAGTGAAGAAACGAAATTAGCTAAAAAGGAATTAGATCTGATAAGAACGCGATCACAATGTGACGATACATGTTAACACAAACTTAAAAAGAGTTTACAACAGGACACGTAGAAAATATAATCAAATCCTAAAACAAGAAAAGAAGAAACATTTTGAAGAGTTAATACAAGACAGCGACAACGTTACAAAAACCACATGGGAAGTAATAGGAAAAATAATAAAGTTAAAAACTAAATCAAAAGAAGATTTCTCAAAAGAAGGCATTGACACCAAAACGCTGGCAAATAACATCAACAAGTATTTTGCAGGGAAAGCAGATAAATTAGTGGAAACACTAGACAAAACCGAATATAAAGACAATGGGCCCACCATCAGTGACTCTATGTTCCTGGTACCAACTACCCCAGAAGAAGTATCTCAAGTTATACAATCTCTTAAAAACAAGAGAACTACAGGATATGATGATATACGGATAGATATCATTAAAGAGGTTAAAGACGAATTACTGAGTCCACTAGTACATATTCTCAACAATTCAATAGAATGCGGAGTTTTCCCCCAACAGATGAAAATATCAGCAATCAGACCAATATATAAGCATGGTGAGAAAAGCGACATAGGGAACTATAGACCAATTAGTTTACAAACCTCCTTTTCCAAAATTTCTGAGAAAATAATATATGAAAGAATGATTTCCTTCCTAAACAAAAACAATGTTATAAGTTGTGAGCAGCATGGGTTTCTCAGAGGGAGATCGACTGACACTGCTTGTTTTGAATATATAACAGGCATTTTACAGAATTTGGAAACCAGAAATATACCATGCGGAATTTTATTAGACTTGTCGAAGGCATATGACACAGTCAATCGCCAAATATTATTTAAAAAACTTTTTAGACAAGGAATAAGGGGAAAAGTGATAGACTGGATAAAGTCATATTTAGAAAACAGATAACAAATTATACAAATTATTACCGCGGACGGCTTGAAGATCGATTCATCCACCAAAACAATTAATATCGGGATACCACAGGGTAGCATTATTGGGCCATTGCTTTTCACTCTGTACATTAACGACTTACCAACTATTTTAAAGGAGATGCCCACACTTTAATAAATTACGCAGATGATACCAGTTTCATTGTGATAAATAAAACACCGGAACATATACAGGCAAATTTAAACTGGACCATGGCCAAGCTAACAGCCTGGTTTTCAGCTAACAAACTGATTAAAAACAGGGATAAAACCAATCATATTATATTTAAAACGAAGAGGGATACAAGAGTTTATCCGACGAAAATATCCAACAACGAAAATATGCAGATACAAACAGACGTAAAACTATTAGGTCTATATATTGACCAGCATCTTGATTGGACTTCACATATAAACCATCTTAGGAAAGAATTAAATAAATCCATTTTTGCTTTAAGGATTCATAAAAAATACATGAATAGGAAAATATTAAAAATAGTTTATTTTGCAATCTTCCACATTCCATATCGTAGGTGACTACGATATGGAATTATTTTCTGGGGCGGAGGATCGCATATAAACGAAATATGCAAAGTGCAAAAAGAAGCAATCAGAATTATTAACACATTAAAACATAGAGAGTCATGTAGAGGGGAATTTTTGAAGGCAGAGATTCTCACGGTCACAGGAACATATATTCTAGAAACGATAATGTTCACAATTAATCACAAAGAGTTATTCGAGAAATATAATCAACATGGAAAAGATACTAGAAATAAAAATTTAAGTTACTATATTTCAATTCATCAGCTGACTATGACAGAAAAAGCGCCACCATATATAAACATTAAACTGTACAATACCCTACCCCGGGAAATAAGGTAATTGAATAACAAAAACCAAATTAGAAGTAAGCTACAAAACATCCTCCTAAAGATAGAGCCGTATGACCTACAAGAATATTATACAAAAATTAAACAATTCTCATAACTTTCAACAATATTAACATATTTCATTTAATCTACAAATCATATAAGATTGTAAAACACATATTATTGGATTCGTAAATTTAAGTAATGAAATAAATATCTTTGATCTTTGACTAGACAGACAAGACTAGACAGACAAGAATAGACCGACAAGACTAGACAGGCAAGACTAGACAGACAAGACTAGACAGACTAGACAGACTAGACAGACTAGACAGACTAGACAGACTAGACAGACTAGACAGACTAGACAGACTAGACAGACTAGACAGACTAGACAGACTAGACAGACTAGACAGACTAGACAGACTAGACAGACTAGACAGACTAGACAGACTAGACAGACTAGACAGACTAGACAGACTAGACAGACTAGACAGACTAGACAGACTAGACAGACTAGACAGACTAGACAGACTAGACAGACTAGACAGACTAGACAGACTAGACAGACTAGACAGACTAGACAGACTAGACAGACTAGACAGACTAGACAGACTAGACAGACTAGACAGACTAGACAGACTAGACAGACTAGACAGACTAGACAGACTAGACAGACTAGACAGACTAGACAGACTAGACAGACTAGACAGACTAGACAGACTAGACAGACTAGACAGACTAGACAGACTAGACAGACTAGACAGACTAGACAGACTAGACAGACTAGACAGACTAGACAGACTAGACAGACTAGACAGACTAGACAGACTAGACAGACTAGACAGACTAGACAGACTAGACAGACTAGACAGACTAGACAGACTAGACAGACTAGACAGACTAGACAGACTAGACAGACTAGACAGACTAGACAGACTAGACAGACTAGACAGACTAGACAGACTAGACAGACTAGACAGACTAGACAGACTAGACAGACTAGACAGACTAGACAGACTAGACAGACTAGACAGACTAGACAGACTAGACAGACTAGACAGACTAGACAGACTAGACAGACTAGACAGACTAGACAGACTAGACAGACTAGACAGACTAGACAGACTAGACAGACTAGACAGACTAGACAGACTAGACAGACTAGACAGACTAGACAGACTAGACAGACTAGACAGACTAGACAGACTAGACAGACTAGACAGACTAGACAGACTAGACAGACTAGACAGACTAGACAGACTAGACAGACTAGACAGACTAGACAGACTAGACAGACTAGACAGACTAGACAGACTAGACAGACTAGACAGACTAGACAGACTAGACAGACTAGACAGACTAGACAGACTAGACAGACTAGACAGACTAGACAGACTAGACAGACTAGACAGACTAGACAGACTAGACAGACTAGACAGACTAGACAGACTAGACAGACTAGACAGACTAGACAGACTAGACAGACTAGACAGACTAGACAGACTAGACAGACTAGACAGACTAGACAGACTAGACAGACTAGACAGACTAGACAGACTAGACAGACTAGACAGACTAGACAGACTAGACAGACTAGACAGACTAGACAGACTAGACAGACTAGACAGACTAGACAGACTAGACAGACTAGACAGACTAGACAGACTAGACAGACTAGACAGACTAGACAGACTAGACAGACTAGACAGACTAGACAGACTAGACAGACTAGACAGACTAGACAGACTAGACAGACTAGACAGACTAGACAGACTAGACAGACTAGACAGACTAGACAGACTAGACAGACTAGACAGACTAGACAGACTAGACAGACTAGACAGACTAGACAGACTAGACAGACTAGACAGACTAGACAGACTAGACAGACTAGACAGACTAGACAGACTAGACAGACTAGACAGACTAGACAGACTAGACAGACTAGACAGACTAGACAGACTAGACAGACTAGACAGACTAGACAGACTAGACAGACTAGACAGACTAGACAGACTAGACAGACTAGACAGACTAGACAGACTAGACAGACTAGACAGACTAGACAGACTAGACAGACTAGACAGACTAGACAGACTAGACAGACTAGACAGACTAGACAGACTAGACAGACTAGACAGACTAGACAGACTAGACAGACTAGACAGACTAGACAGACTAGACAGACTAGACAGACTAGACAGACTAGACAGACTAGACAGACTAGACAGACTAGACAGACTAGACAGACTAGACAGACTAGACAGACTAGACAGACTAGACAGACTAGACAGACTAGACAGACTAGACAGACTAGACAGACTAGACAGACTAGACAGACTAGACAGACTAGACAGACTAGACAGACTAGACAGACTAGACAGACTAGACAGACTAGACAGACTAGACAGACTAGACAGACTAGACAGACTAGACAGACTAGACAGACTAGACAGACTAGACAGACTAGACAGACTAGACAGACTAGACAGACTAGACAGACTAGACAGACTAGACAGACTAGACAGACTAGACAGACTAGACAGACTAGACAGACTAGACAGACTAGACAGACTAGACAGACTAGACAGACTAGACAGACTAGACAGACTAGACAGACTAGACAGACTAGACAGACTAGACAGACTAGACAGACTAGACAGACTAGACAGACTAGACAGACTAGACAGACTAGACAGACTAGACAGACTAGACAGACTAGACAGACTAGACAGACTAGACAGACTAGACAGACTAGACAGACTAGACAGACTAGACAGACTAGACAGACTAGACAGACTAGACAGACTAGACAGACTAGACAGACTAGACAGACTAGACAGACTAGACAGACTAGACAGACTAGACAGACTAGACAGACTAGACAGACTAGACAGACTAGACAGACTAGACAGACTAGACAGACTAGACAGACTAGACAGACTAGACAGACTAGACAGACTAGACAGACTAGACAGACTAGACAGACTAGACAGACTAGACAGACTAGACAGACTAGACAGACTAGACAGACTAGACAGACTAGACAGACTAGACAGACTAGACAGACTAGACAGACTAGACAGACTAGACAGACTAGACAGACTAGACAGACTAGACAGACTAGACAGACTAGACAGACTAGACAGACTAGACAGACTAGACAGACTAGACAGACTAGACAGACTAGACAGACTAGACAGACTAGACAGACTAGACAGACTAGACAGACTAGACAGACTAGACAGACTAGACAGACTAGACAGACTAGACAGACTAGACAGACTAGACAGACTAGACAGACTAGACAGACTAGACAGACTAGACAGACTAGACAGACTAGACAGACTAGACAGACTAGACAGACTAGACAGACTAGACAGACTAGACAGACTAGACAGACTAGACAGACTAGACAGACTAGACAGACTAGACAGACTAGACAGACTAGACAGACTAGACAGACTAGACAGACTAGACAGACTAGACAGACTAGACAGACTAGACAGACTAGACAGACTAGACAGACTAGACAGACTAGACAGACTAGACAGACTAGACAGACTAGACAGACTAGACAGACTAGACAGACTAGACAGACTAGACAGACTAGACAGACTAGACAGACTAGACAGACTAGACAGACTAGACAGACTAGACAGACTAGACAGACTAGACAGACTAGACAGACTAGACAGACTAGACAGACTAGACAGACTAGACAGACTAGACAGACTAGACAGACTAGACAGACTAGACAGACTAGACAGACTAGACAGACTAGACAGACTAGACAGACTAGACAGACTAGACAGACTAGACAGACTAGACAGACTAGACAGACTAGACAGACTAGACAGACTAGACAGACTAGACAGACTAGACAGACTAGACAGACTAGACAGACTAGACAGACTAGACAGACTAGACAGACTAGACAGACTAGACAGACTAGACAGACTAGACAGACTAGACAGACTAGACAGACTAGACAGACTAGACAGACTAGACAGACTAGACAGACTAGACAGACTAGACAGACTAGACAGACTAGACAGACTAGACAGACTAGACAGACTAGACAGACTAGACAGACTAGACAGACTAGACAGACTAGACAGACTAGACAGACTAGACAGACTAGACAGACTAGACAGACTAGACAGACTAGACAGACTAGACAGACTAGACAGACTAGACAGACTAGACAGACTAGACAGACTAGACAGACTAGACAGACTAGACAGACTAGACAGACTAGACAGACTAGACAGACTAGACAGACTAGACAGACTAGACAGACTAGACAGACTAGACAGACTAGACAGACTAGACAGACTAGACAGACTAGACAGACTAGACAGACTAGACAGACTAGACAGACTAGACAGACTAGACAGACTAGACAGACTAGACAGACTAGACAGACTAGACAGACTAGACAGACTAGACAGACTAGACAGACTAGACAGACTAGACAGACTAGACAGACTAGACAGACTAGACAGACTAGACAGACTAGACAGACTAGACAGACTAGACAGACTAGACAGACTAGACAGACTAGACAGACTAGACAGACTAGACAGACTAGACAGACTAGACAGACTAGACAGACTAGACAGACTAGACAGACTAGACAGACTAGACAGACTAGACAGACTAGACAGACTAGACAGACTAGACAGACTAGACAGACTAGACAGACTAGACAGACTAGACAGACTAGACAGACTAGACAGACTAGACAGACTAGACAGACTAGACAGACTAGACAGACTAGACAGACTAGACAGACTAGACAGACTAGACAGACTAGACAGACTAGACAGACTAGACAGACTAGACAGACTAGACAGACTAGACAGACTAGACAGACTAGACAGACTAGACAGACTAGACAGACTAGACAGACTAGACAGACTAGACAGACTAGACAGACTAGACAGACTAGACAGACTAGACAGACTAGACAGACTAGACAGACTAGACAGACTAGACAGACTAGACAGACTAGACAGACTAGACAGACTAGACAGACTAGACAGACTAGACAGACTAGACAGACTAGACAGACTAGACAGACTAGACAGACTAGACAGACTAGACAGACTAGACAGACTAGACAGACTAGACAGACTAGACAGACTAGACAGACTAGACAGACTAGACAGACTAGACAGACTAGACAGACTAGACAGACTAGACAGACTAGACAGACTAGACAGACTAGACAGACTAGACAGACTAGACAGACTAGACAGACTAGACAGACTAGACAGACTAGACAGACTAGACAGACTAGACAGACTAGACAGACTAGACAGACTAGACAGACTAGACAGACTAGACAGACTAGACAGACTAGACAGACTAGACAGACTAGACAGACTAGACAGACTAGACAGACTAGACAGACTAGACAGACTAGACAGACTAGACAGACTAGACAGACTAGACAGACTAGACAGACTAGACAGACTAGACAGACTAGACAGACTAGACAGACTAGACAGACTAGACAGACTAGACAGACTAGACAGACTAGACAGACTAGACAGACTAGACAGACTAGACAGACTAGACAGACTAGACAGACTAGACAGACTAGACAGACTAGACAGACTAGACAGACTAGACAGACTAGACAGACTAGACAGACTAGACAGACTAGACAGACTAGACAGACTAGACAGACTAGACAGACTAGACAGACTAGACAGACTAGACAGACTAGACAGACTAGACAGACAAGACTAGACAGAGAAGACTGGACAGACAAGACTGGACAGACTAGACTAGACAGACGAGACTAGACAGGCAAGACTAGACAGACAAGACTAGCAGACAAGACTAGACAGACAAG
The DNA here is from genome assembly GCA_944588485.1 of Phosphuga atrata. Classification (NCBI taxonomy): domain Eukaryota; kingdom Metazoa; phylum Arthropoda; class Insecta; order Coleoptera; family Silphidae; genus Phosphuga; species Phosphuga atrata. The sequence continues at coordinate 32,767,943 of OX155896.1, read as the reverse complement.
ACTAGACAGACAAGACTAGACAGACAAGACTAGACAGACAAGACTAGACAGACAAGGCTAGACAGAAAGACTAAACAGACAAGACTACGTACACAAGACTAGACAGACAAGACTAGACAGACAAGACTAGACAGACAAGACTAGACAGACAAGACTAGACAGACAAGACTAGACAGACAAGACTAGACAGACAAGACTAGACAGACAAGACTAGACAGACAAGACTAGACAGACAAGACTAGACAGACAAGACTAGACAGACAAGACTAGACAGACAAGACTAGACAGACAAGACTAGACAGACAAGACTAGACAGACAAGACTAGACAGACAAGACTAGACAGACAAGACTAGACAGACAAGACTAGACAGACAAGACTAGACAGACAAGACTAGACAGACAAGACTAGACAGACAAGACTAGACAGACAAGACTAGACAGACAAGACTAGACAGACAAGACTAGACAGACAAGACTAGACAGACAAGACTAGACAGACAAGACTAGACAGACAAGACTAGACAGACAAGACTAGACAGACAAGACTAGACAGACAAGACTAGACAGACAAGACTAGACAGACAAGACTAGACAGACAAGACTAGACAGACAAGACTAGACAGACAAGACTAGACAGACAAGACTAGACAGACAAGACTAGACAGACAAGACTAGACAGACAAGACTAGACAGACAAGACTAGACAGACAAGACTAGACAGACAAGACTAGACAGACAAGACTAGACAGACAAGACTAGACAGACAAGACTAGACAGACAAGACTAGACAGACAAGACTAGACAGACAAGACTAGACAGACAAGACTAGACAGACAAGACTAGACAGACAAGACTAGACAGACAAGACTAGACAGACAAGACTAGACAGACAAGACTAGACAGACAAGACTAGACAGACAAGACTAGACAGACAAGACTAGACAGACAAGACTAGACAGACAAGACTAGACAGACAAGACTAGACAGACAAGACTAGACAGACAAGACTAGACAGACAAGACTAGACAGACAAGACTAGACAGACAAGACTAGACAGACAAGACTAGACAGACAAGACTAGACAGACAAGACTAGACAGACAAGACTAGACAGACAAGACTAGACAGACAAGACTAGACAGACAAGACTAGACAGACAAGACTAGACAGACAAGACTAGACAGACAAGACTAGACAGACAAGACTAGACAGACAAGACTAGACAGACAAGACTAGACAGACAAGACTAGACAGACAAGACTAGACAGACAAGACTAGACAGACAAGACTAGACAGACAAGACTAGACAGACAAGACTAGACAGACAAGACTAGACAGACAAGACTAGACAGACAAGACTAGACAGACAAGACTAGACAGACAAGACTAGACAGACAAGACTAGACAGACAAGACTAGACAGACAAGACTAGACAGACAAGACTAGACAGACAAGACTAGACAGACAAGACTAGACAGACAAGACTAGACAGACAAGACTAGACAGACAAGACTAGACAGACAAGACTAGACAGACAAGACTAGACAGACAAGACTAGACAGACAAGACTAGACAGACAAGACTAGACAGACAAGACTAGACAGACAAGACTAGACAGACAAGACTAGACAGACAAGACTAGACAGACAAGACTAGACAGACAAGACTAGACAGACAAGACTAGACAGACAAGACTAGACAGACAAGACTAGACAGACAAGACTAGACAGACAAGACTAGACAGACAAGACTAGACAGACAAGACTAGACAGACAAGACTAGACAGACAAGACTAGACAGACAAGACTAGACAGACAAGACTAGACAGACAAGACTAGACAGACAAGACTAGACAGACAAGACTAGACAGACAAGACTAGACAGACAAGACTAGACAGACAAGACTAGACAGACAAGACTAGACAGACAAGACTAGACAGACAAGACTAGACAGACAAGACTAGACAGACAAGACTAGACAGACAAGACTAGACAGACAAGACTAGACAGACAAGACTAGACAGACAAGACTAGACAGACAAGACTAGACAGACAAGACTAGACAGACAAGACTAGACAGACAAGACTAGACAGACAAGACTAGACAGACAAGACTAGACAGACAAGACTAGACAGACAAGACTAGACAGACAAGACTAGACAGACAAGACTAGACAGACAAGACTAGACAGACAAGACTAGACAGACAAGACTAGACAGACAAGACTAGACAGACAAGACTAGACAGACAAGACTAGACAGACAAGACTAGACAGACAAGACTATACAGACAAGACTGAGTTAGTACGTTATCTAAACAATAAAAACATTATGAATGTCACGTGCTCCAAGCTCATATCCAAATACCCTGAAGAATACTCTTCATTTAAAGTATCTTTAGCATCAGAGGATTATGAAATCGCAATGAAACCCGAAACATGGCCGAGAAATACATGTATTAGCTGTTTTTTTAGAGAGACTAACGATAAATCGATTGAAATGCCGGGAATCCTTGTATGCGCCAACCTCGTTACACCAGCCAAGGCCGCGCCAACCGTAAATTATCGAATTATATTGATAAACCAAAATACTCAATCTATCGGTAACTCAATAAATAGAATTGATTATATGTTAGAATCGTACAAACAGTGCAATTTTCTAGTTCTTGCGGAGCACTGGAAGAGTTAAGAACAACTTCGTCAATACAAAATCAACAATTTTATCCTGGCGTCCTCCTTTTGCCGTGAAGCTGGAGCTCACGGAGTCTCGGCAATTTATTGCAAGAATGGGATTAACTGTAAGCATTGACTTAAACGGATTGGCCGAAATACATGTGTTTGGATGCTCTGCAATTGAGTCAGTCATAAACGGCAAAGTAATAATAATTATTGGCATCTATACGGCTCCATTGGCTTGTTTTATAATATTCTTACGGAAGATGCATGGCTCTCTTGGTAGTACTTTGCAATGGCAATAACCGATATATTATCGCTGGCGATTTCAATATCAATAGCTGGCGATTTTAATATCAATAGCCTTAACGACTCTAACAGAAGTCAACAATTCACATCCATGTTGGAATCGTTCAATGCGACCATCACCGCAACAGAAGTAAGCCACCCTGAGTCCGGTACGTGTTTTGACAACATAATAGTTAATGTCACTATGGAATACACTATCGAAACCACATATTACCGCATGTCTGATCACTGGGCTCAAATCATTACAGTAGAGAACAAAAACGGGGCTTCGGTCCCCACAAAAAAATGGCTAGACTGTTCAACCAAAATAATATGGAACAACACAGAGAATTAATGGCAAATGCAACGTGGAATCTAATTTTTGAAGTGAAACCGGAGGATGTCGACATGCAATGGAATGCATTCATAGACATATTTCTGCGTAATTTCAAGGAGACCTTTCCTAGAGTCCCCATACAAAGCACTAAAAAATCTCAACGCTTTTTTAATATCCCATGTTTAACGAAAATGGAAATGGACTTACAGCTGTTCCAGACGATATCACGTTTTAATCACACATTTAAGAACCTCTATAATAAATAACCTACGTAGAAATTATACTAGGATGTTAAGAGACGAAAAGAGGTAACAGTTTAGAATGGAAATAGAAACATGGTCCAATCGGCAAAAAACAACCTGGGATATTCTAAGACGAATTACCGAAATAAAGATGAAAAGTGATACATTTGCTACCCGTGGTGACGATCCTCTAGTGAGTGCGACAAGAATTAACAGTTTCTTCAGAAACAGAGCAAAAAACTTAGCAGACTCTCAACCTGTGGTGTGCTACAAGAATAATATCGTTTTCAACAATAATACAACATTTTTAATGCCAATCAGCCGGGAAGAGCTTTATAATATTATTACAAACTGAAAAAATACAAAAAGTGCGAACATAGACGATATTTCTTCAATCGTTTTAAAAAATGTGCTACCTTCAATATTAATTCCTCTACAATATATCATTAACAATGTCTTAGAGACGGGTAAATTTAAAAGAAATTTTTTCAGAAAACTTAAAAGTGGCGATTATAACACCCATACACAAGGTTGGCGATAAATGTGCTATAGAAAACTACATGCCCATAAGTGTTCTATCGGTGTTTTCTAAGATCTTTGAGAGAATCATTTACTCAAGAATATTATCGTTCTTAGATAAATATAAAATAATAAGTCATCAACAACATGGCTTTGTAAGGGGCAGAGGTATTGAAACTGCGTGTTATCATTTCACAAAAGGAGTAATTGATAATCTTGAATCCCGAAGGATCCCGGTAGGACTTCTTATGGACCTGTCTAGGGCCTATGATGTGGTTGACCATAATATATTGTTAATAAAACTTTCAAAATATGGCATAACGGGGTCGCGCTTAATTTGATCAAATCCTTCCTAACAAATAGGACACAAGTCACTAAGGTTTATACTCCGCACGGATTTGTGAAATCCCCCCCCCCCCCATGTACGATCAACATAGGGATTCCACAGGGGAGCACGATTGGACCCTTGCTATTTTAACTATTTATAAATGATATACATTCGACAACTATTAATTCACCCCACATAATGATTAATTAGGCGGACGACACATCAGTATTAATACTAAATAAGACAATGGATGATATTTCTACGAATGTAAATAATGTCATCGAATCTTTGAAGTCATGGTGTGGGTTTAATAGACTGCTATGAAACAAAGAGAAAACACAGTCAATATTCTTTAATACAAAGCGTAATTCATTATTGTACCCCGAGGAATTGGCAATCGACAACGAGCGCGTGCTTGTTCAAGAGTCCGTTAGGTTGCTTGGTATCCAGTATCTAGACTGGACCAGCCATATAACCTTTGTGACTGGGAAGCTAAACAAGGCTGTTTTCGCATTGAGATCCCTCCACCGATATGTAGATAATGATTCTTCTTCTTCGGTTAGTGTATTTAGTGCCAATTTCCACAGCATTCTTAGGTTTGGTGTCATTATTGTTTGGGGAAATTCAACTACCATCCAAACTATATGCAGGATTCAAAAACAAGCCATCCGGATACTAAGTAACTTACAATTAGTCTACCACGAATCTTGCAGGGGATGCTTTAGAATGGCCGATATCTTGACAGAAACGGGCGTCTTTATTTATGAAAACATACCAGTCGTGTGAAGTTGGCCCCCGAAATTTTGAAAATTTTTTTTTTAGAGTTCTGACAAGATTTCGAATAGTTCTAGAGTTCTTGCTTGAAAATTGCAATAGTTCCGGGGAATTTCGGGCAGAAATCGAGAAAAACAAATTGGGGGCCAACTTCTTCTCTTTTTCAGGAAAAAGAGTTCTGATGTAATATTCCAGTTCTTTATATAGAGTTCTAGAGTTCTCAATGGATAATGAATATAGTTCTACCTTTTTTTTTTTTTCAAAATTTTTTAATTTTTGAAAAATTAAAAAAAAATCAGATAACGGTTTTCGATTGTACTAAGGCAGATAAACAAAAAATGCTTATCAGACATTTTTGTAAAATCAATATTTATAAATTTATTTATAAAAAACTTTCGACGAAGATAAAAAATAAAAAAATACAAGAGTTCTGATAAGAGTTCTGAGTAGCCCCCGGAGAGTTCTGAACAAATAACCTATACAATTTCTGTGACAAACCAATATTAAAGTAGTTATAAGCAAAAGCGTGGCGCTAATTTTTTGAAAATTTTAGAATTCGAAATTTTTTAAAAGAAGTTAATAAAAGAGATTTATTCAGAACTCTCCGGGGGCTACTCAGAACTCATATCAAAACTCATGAAAAACATTTTTTTTTTTTTAATTCTGTAATTTTTTTAAATTTTGCGTCTCGTTTTTGCTTATAACTTCTTTAATATTGGTCGGACGTGGTAATTATAAAAGAGATTTGTTCAGAACTCTCGAGGGGCTACCCAGGAACTCTGAACAGAACTCATGGAAAAAAATTGTTTCGAATTCTGTAATTTTCAATAATTTTGCGTCTCGTTTTTGCTTATAACTTCTTTGATATTGGTCGGACATGGAGATTATAAAAGAGATTTGTTCAGAACTCTCGAGGTGCTACTCAGAACTCTGAACAGAACTCATGGAAAAAAAATTGTTTCGAATTCTGTAATTTTCAATAATTTTGCGTCTCGTTTTTGCTTATAACTTCTTTGATATTGGTCGGACATGGAGTTTATAAAAGAGATTTGTTCAGAACTCTCGAGGGGCTACCCAGAACTCTGAGTAGAACTCATCGAAAAAAAATTGTTTGGAATTCTGTAATTTTCAATAATTTTGCGTCTCGTTTTTGCTTATAACATCTTTGATATTGGTCGGACATGGTAATTATAAAAGAGATTTGTTCAGAACTCTCGAGGGGCTACCCAGAACTCTTAATAGAACTCATGGATTTTTTTTTTTTCGAATTCTGTAATTTTCAAAAAATTTAGCGAATCGTTTTTGCTTATAACTTCTTTACAATTGGTTTGACAAAGAAATTGTATTGGTTATTTGTTCATAACTTTCCGGGGGCTACTCAGAACTCTTATCAAAACTCATGAAAACATTTTTTTTTCAATTTTTTAATGTTCAAAAAACTTAGCGCCGCATATTTTGTTTATAACTTCTTTAATATTGGTCGGACGTGGCAATTATAAAAGAGATTTGTTCAGAACTCTCGAGGGGCTATCCAGAACTCTTAACAGATCGTACGGATTTTTTTTTATTTTTGAATTCTATAATTTGCACAAATTTAACACCTCGTTTTTGCTTATAACTTCTTTAATATTGGTTGGACGTGGTAATTATAAAAGAGATTTGTTCAGAACTCTCAAGGGGCTACCCAGAACTTTAAACAGAACTCATTGAAAAAAAATTTTTTCGAATTCTGTAATTTTCAAAAATTTTGTGTCTCGTTTTTGCTTACAACTTCTTTAGTATTGGTCGGACATGGAAATTATAAAAGAGATTTGTTCAGAACTCTCGAGAGGCTACCCAGAACTCTTAACAGAACTCACGGAAAATTATTTTTTTTGAATTCTGTAATTTTTAAAAATTTAGCGCCTCGTTTTTGCTTATAACTTCTTTAATATTGGTTTGACAAAGAAAGTATATGGCTTATTTGTTTAGAACTCTTCGGGGGCTACTCAGAACTGTTATCAGAACTCTTGTATTTTTATTTTTTTTTTATCTTCGTCGAAAGTTTTTTATAAATAAATTTAAATATTGATTTTACAAAAATGTCTAATAACCATTTTTTGTTTATCTGCTTTAGTACAATCGAAAACCGTTATCAGATTTTTTTTTAATTTTTCAAAAATTACAAACCAGAAAAAAAAAAAAAGTAGAACTATATGCATTATCGATTAAGAACTCTAGAACTCTATATAAAGAACTGGAATATTACATCAGAACTCTTTTTCCTGAAAAAGAGGGGGCTGCGTGAAGTTGGCCCCCAAATTGTTTTTCTCGATTTCTGCCCGAAATTCCCCGGAACTATTGCAATTTTCAAGCAAGAACTCTAGAACTATTCGAAATCTTGCCAGAACTCTAAAAAAAATTTAATTTTTCAAAAATTTGGGGGCCAACTTCACACGACTAAACATACCTCTGTTAAGTTGGCAGAACCAACTCGGAAAAAGAAAATTCGCGACGGCGCATAATAATCCGCTTTTTATCCGCTAACGATTGTAAAAAAAAAATTCCCGCCCTTTCCATTTCCCGGGAAAATAGGATCCCGCTAACTTAACCGAAAGTTAGCGGGACTCATCGTAAAAATAATTATATGAAAAAATAATTGCACCGGAATTATCCGCTTTTTATCCGCTAACGATTGTAAATAGAAAAAAATTTCCCGCCCTTCCCATTTCCCGGGAAAATAGGATCCCGCTAACTTAACAGGAAGTTAGCGGGACCTATCGTAAAAATAATTATATTGAGAAAATAATTTCACCGGAATTCTCTGCTTTTTATCCGCTAACGATTGTAAAAAGAAAAAAATTTCCCACACTTCCCATTTCCCGGGAAAATGGGGTCCCGCTAACGTAACAAAAAGTTAGCCGGACCCATTCTAAAAATAATTATATTGAGGCATTTTATCCGCAAACGAATGCCGCGAGAAAAATAATTTCCAAACTTTTCATTTCCCAGAAAAATTGAGTTTTTTTTTGCGGAATTCGTTTGTGGATGAAGCAAAAGTTATCAGGTGCTATTGCGGAGAAATAAAGATATCGGGGAAAAATTTGCTGAGAGGTAATTTTGAAGAACAAAGAAAGAGAGGGGTGGCAATAGCTCCACTAACTACAACTGCCCTCTCACCCCACCGTAGGTGGGAGGAAGGCAACCAAAAGAACATTTCATTTTTGAAAAGACCTAACATACCGCTTGCGTCTTTGAAAGTGCCTTGACATGCTGCTTGCACCTTTGAAAAGTCCTAGCATGCCGCCCGCATCTTTGAAAGGTCCTAGCATTTCGCCGCCGCGCCGATGCCTTTTTGAACGGGGCAATAGAAATAACGTGTGACGATTCGGCCGGGGAAAAACACAAACATTTACTTTCCGAAATCCGCTATCTATTTCCGGGTTGGAATGAATACAATGGGTTTCATGAATCACCGATACCTATGATGGATACGAGGAATGTCAGCCCGAAATTACTTATTTCTTCTCGTTGAAGCAGAACTTAATAAATCAAATTTTCCTCTAAATAATTGTAGATTCTTCTATTTTTCCTCATTATCTACCCCTTTCTAGCTTTGTTCTTTAAAATTACCTCACAGCATTTTTTACCCCGGTATCCTTACTTCGCCGCGATAGTACATGATAACCTTCGCTTCATCCACAAACGAACTCCGTGAAAAAAAAAATCCGAATTTTCCTGGGAAATGAAAAGTCTCGCGGCATTCGTTTGCGGATAAAAAGCGGATAATTCCGGTGCAATTATTTCCTGAATATAATTATTTTTAGAATGGGTCCCGCTAACTTTATGTTAAGTTAGCGGGACCCCATTTTCCCGGGAAATGGGAAGTGCGGGAATTTTTTTTCTTTTTACAATCGTTAGCGGATAAAAAGCGGATAATTCCGGTGCAATTATTTCCTCAATATAATTATTTTTAGAATGGGTCCCGCTAACTTTATGTTAAGTTAGCGGGACCCCATTTTCCCGGGAAATGGGAAGGGCGGGAATTTTTTTTCTTTTTACAATCGTTAGCGGATAAAAAGCGGATTATTATTTGCCGTCGCGGATTTTTTTTTACGCGATGGTTCTGCCAACTTAACAGAGGTTGAAAACATCCTATTTCTTCGAAAACATAATCACCTTTTCAGTAATATCTGCAAACCTACCGAACGGCGAACGAGATTTAATAAAGAACTGTTTCATCTACCAAAGCATGCCTGAACACTTACGGAGAGAAATCCCCCATATAATACCATGAAATTATTTAACAGTTTACCAAGGGATATTAAGCATTTGAACAGTAGCAAACAATTTAAAATGCAGTTATTTAAACTGCTAAATAGTATTGAACCCTATAATGTACATGAGTTTTATTGAAAGGTTTGTAACGCAAATATCGGCATTTCATGTTAACCATATCTGTTTGACACATTTTATGTAGGATGTATATATGTTTCATTTTATTGGATATGGTATGTACGTGCTTAAATTATGAAATAAACTGTTTTGAATTTTTGACTATACAGACAAGACTAGACAGACAAGACTAGGCACACGAGACTCGGCAGACGAGACTAGGCAGACGAGACTAGACAGACGAGACTAGACAGACGAGACTAGACATACGAGACTACACAGACGAGACTAAATAGACGAGACTGGACAGCCTAGACTGGACATGCGAGACTGGACATGCGAGAACCGGACATACGAGTTTGGAGAGACGAGACTAGATAGATAAGAGTGGACAGATAGGACTGGACAGCCAGGACTAGACAAGCAAAGCTAGAAGAACAAAACAAATTAGATTAGACTGCTCAAACAAGTTTAGACAGACGAATGTAGTCAGATAATAATAAACGAACAATTGTGTATAATTTGAAAATTACACGCAAAATTAAAATTCAATGCACTGTACAATTATTTTATTATAAGAATACAAAAAGGAACAATTTCTCAATGGGAATCCTCTGGTTTCTCGTGATGTGAAATATACGGCAAAACAGCAACAACGTGTTATTTGGGGATCTCCGTTTGCATCAATCGCGACCCCCCAAAACGTTTATGCAAGAAGCCAACCCGCCGGCGCTTCCCAAACCACTTACAAAAATATATATTAAGAGAATGAATAATATATCACACGATGGCAACGAACTCAGGCCAACCGAAAAAGGCATAATATTAATATTAATGTTTATGTTTGCATTTCAGTAATATTAATATTATATGGCTTATCTACACTTGTTCATACATATATTATAGAGGTTGTTATCGTTATTTATGAATTTTAAATTAAGATTTAAGTGATACAGAGTATTATATCTGACTAGTGTGTAGTTAAATATAATACGCATTTAATGATGGGGTAATTTTTTTATAGGTTTTTGTATTTGTAATAATTAATGTAAATAGTCTTAAAAATGTTTTTAAATTATCTTAGAAACCAAATATTATGTTTCTTTTAATTAATAAAATTAAATTATTTCTACATGTATTATTACACCTAAATATTAAAGCGAATGGATATTAATTCAAATAGAGCCGAGTTAGTTAAGATGTTTTAAAAATGATGAAAATTAATTATTTTTACTTTTTTGTGAATTTTGCGAGAAATGTTGGTACTGTTTTCGACCATAAAATGTATATTTTGTTTGTCGGCTGCGCCACTTTACAGTAATATAATGTGAGTTATTAGTCAGTAAATCTGAACTTCCGGTGCTTCACGAAAACTTAAAATCACTGTCATAATTTACGCCTGAGATTTCATATTTCATATTTATTTTTGTGGATAAAAATCTAGGCGCAATATAGATATTTCAATACCGTATTTACACTACAAATTACAGCATATTATTCAATAGTTTTTGGCCAAAATAATTCATCTAGAATTATTCTTTAGATCCTAGTCTATCTGTCCATAGCTCGCCACATGGTGTTTGTTGTTTACCCCTACTACACTAACGTCCATCTAATACCACGTATTTATAATTCGATAAGCTACAATTACGCTTATGTGGCGTCATAATGACGATTTTAGTATTCAGAGATTGACTTGCTTTCATTGTCGTTTTAGTTCAGCTTCACTAAGATATCCAAATTTGTTGTCGGTTAATTTACTTAGCCAGTTATTAAGTGATCCCATAATCATATTATAACAAAAGGCATCTTACAATTTATATGACAATAAAAAGGATATAAAAATTCGTAATTACATGTGAATGATTTCTTTACTGTTTAGTTTCGTGTCCGTTTATTAGGAGAAAATCAATTCTTGTTTTTTAATCTTGCTTGTCAGTTATTAGTTACTTAGTGGTTTTATTGGTTCGGTGTCATGATCAACTACAGGTTAACTATGCCTAACTTTGTTTAGTCGGATGGGATAAAGGTTGACTTAGGAAGTTTGTGAAATAAATTGCTGTTTCATTTGGAATTTCAATCACCAATTATTAACCGATGAATTCATGGCTCAAAAATTGAATCATTAAACCATTTTATCAAAGCGAAATATAGCTTGAATATAGCTTGAATTATATTGAACCTTTCCGTAACTCTATAATATTATTAAGTCTTTTTAAGACTACAAACAAATCTCACGTTGAAACAAATACTTCCTTTGCTAATACTAAACAGGATATTGAAATATACAACATATATTTGTGTTATTTACTAACCCCCGGTCCACTTTCGTAGAACTAAACAAGAAATAGTTAAAAATAACATTGTTTTAAGATCATTTCTTTCTCTTTAATTTAAGTGAATACCCATCTGCAGACGCGATTAGAGCTCTATCTCTCGTCAGTGCACCCTTGCTATTTTTAATAATAAAATGAAATACAATTTCATTAACTAGAGCACGATGTGCCGGGGCTGTCGAGATTAGGTTTTGATCTGACATGTGTGTAGAAAGACCTGAACTTGAAGTTTCAGTTATTGGTTCAAATCATAATTGACTATTGGGGTAAAACCATAACAATTATAGATATAATCATACCAACTTATTAATATATTCAAGCTATATTTCGCTTTAATAAGTTAGCATGATGAATTTAACAATTATTGAGATAACCGCTTAATAATCGATTATTTTTAAGTAATATTCAGTTACAAGCTGGAAATTTATAAAATGGTTAAAATTGTGAATATATAAAACAAATTACTTTAAAAACACGAAAATTTAATCCACATGCCTAAATTTCAGATTTGTTTCTAATTGACGCATATTTGTTAAATGTTGAATATCTACTTGTATTTCAATACGCAAATTAATTATTTTTTAAATTTTATCTTTTCATTGTGAGTTTTGAATATAATTTTAATATTTTGGTTGCAAAATAAGATTACTTCTAATTAAATATTATTAGTTATAATTTAGCAAACCACAATAATACATACGTTTGAAAAGGTTGTTCATTTTTAATTTTGTTGTTTCAGTCACCATTTTGTTTAAAAGAATAAAATAAATTAAAAGAACTATTTGAAATATAATTAAACATATTTATACATATTTGAAATTGATATAATTCGCAGTGCGATGAGAAATGAGCGTAAAAAGCGCAGCTTGTTAGTCTGCATTTCTTTATTCCTATATAAATCGCAGTTTGTCTTACTTATGGAAGCAAATAAATAAATAAAATAAGAGCATTATAGGTGTGAAGCAGGTATGGATTCCATGCGGTATCGACGGATGACGGGTATGGATGAAGCAGCTACTGGAGCCATTCCAACATCGTGGGAAACGCAAGATAAACACACTTGTCAATGGGATCAACCGGTCTATTGCATTAGAGGAATAACTATGATTCATAAAAATGTAGTCGGAAACGTCGCTGCTACACCATTATTACGTTGTCTCTCCCAAATGATTCCACTGTAAATATTTAAAGAAAAAAACCGAACCGAATGGGAAACTAAAAATAAAAACTCAGTTTCCTTATTAGTCTATTTCAAAAATGAGCGCCTGCATAAGGTAATACATATCGGGTAATTTAAAAACTTCTCCATCGGATATTTACAAATATTATTCTGCAAGATGCATTTAACAATAATTAGTGAGAGCATGATTCGAGGAATAAAATGTAAATATATAAAAAGGCTATAAAAATATTATTTTAAACAAGGCCGCGAAGGTAATACACGTATCTAATTATACGTAATATACGATGACACTTTTACTAGTTTCGGAAGCGACATTTTTCTTTTTAATGTTATGCGCACATATTCCTTAAACCGGGTCATATACTATAAATTAATCAAATATCTGTTTTCTATAAACGATTTGTAAAAAAGCCAAACCCAATTTAATTTGGATTATATTAGCCGTTAGGAATTATTAGAAACACATCATTTATATTTCAACAATATTTATACCCACTCTCCGTTGGCATAAATGCTCACGGACGAGACCTCAATTATGTCCGATGAGGACGAAGAATGGACGAAGAAGAGAAAGAGAGGACGGCCCAAAAAAGTCGTACCTCTCAGCAACAAAAACCTCACTCAACCCGCATCTACCAAAAAGCCGCAACAACTGGTTTCTACCTCAGCCACCACATCAGCCGCCACAGCCGAACAATACTCCGCTTCAACATCACACGTTTCTGGTAATCCAGCGCCTCAATTCTCACCTTCAACTTCTACTTCACTAAACACTCGTAAACCTTTCCAACAATATAACTTCATTTACCCATTATCCCCCACAAATCCGTCTACCACACGCATCCAACTTTCTACAATCTGGCAAACAGTTCGTCCCAAAAATCAAGACCTTCTAATGAAAACCTCCTCTGGATTTCTCCTAAAAACTGACTTAGAGGCAAACACCGCTCTTCAAACTCTCTCCTCAAACAAATCTCTAGCTTCTTACAAACTCCTTCCCCGAACCCCATTTTGGATCCTCGTCCTCTACGAGAAACGAGTCATACTCTGCAGTTATTGAGCACGTTGAATACGAGATCAGTGATGAATCGTTAGCCTCCCACCTGAGAGATTTGAAATACAACTTCCGATACTGCAAGCGTATCATATCTAAGGCAACAAACAATCCCACCAGGCTCATAAGAATTATAACATCTGATATAAATACGTTCGAGGCCCTGATTTCTTCTGGTGGCCTGTTTTTTATGAATCGGCTGTATCCGATTTCCCCAAGTACACCACCGCCGCCCATCCCCCGACCTTGCAACAAATGCCAGTCGTTCGAACACGCGACCGAACATTGCAATGTCCCCGTCAAATGTGGGAAATGTGGTGGTCCACACGACACTAATAAATGCACAACCATCCTCCCTGTTAAATGCACCTCGTGTGGTCGGACCGACCACGAAGCCTGGTCACATAAGTGCCCGAACCGACCAACTGCGCCCATCGAGGGAATTCCTAATGTCACCATTAGAAGCTCAAACAAAAAATCTGCAGACCTCCCCCCTGAAATCACTCACAACTCACGCATACACTCACCTATAACCACACACGACTATATCATCCATACTTACTTGACCACAATAAACGACCCCATTCAAAATAATCGCGCTGAACTACTCAAAAAACTTAACCTTCGTTTCTCCTCCGACTTCCTAATCGATACCCATGCCTTTTTTTCTGGTAACCGCATGTACATCCTTATGTTTGACCTCTCCCGCCCTTCTTCCGATACTCTAACACTACCCACTGAAGACCTCTCACAATCCATTATCAATATCGATGCCTAAAATGCGATTTGTCTACGCAAACATCAATAGTTATGTCAACAAACGTTCGTTGATTGAAAACTTTGCGGAAATGAATAACACAGATTGTCACCTCTTTGTTGAGACTAAGACGAGACAAAACACTAATACTACATACAAAAACTGGAATACAATACAAAAACATGGATATTTACTGACAAATAGTTCCAGGGGCGGTGCATTAGCACATATCAACCTCAAATTCCATCCCGGCAAAGCAAATCCACCTTCCTTAAATAACCCACTCAACGACTGCATCCACTTCACCATTCCTTTTCATAATAACAAATTGCATATTTTCCTAGTCTATATCCATCCCCACTCCGTTGTTGAGCAGAATATCTTGACAATGGCAGCATTGTATGAATATTCGCTCATCATCGGGGACTTCAATTGCAACAAACCAAAAATCCGAATCCTCAATTCTTTCCTTGATAACTCTAATTTTATCCGCAGGCAAACCAATCCTACTTTCCTCATGCCTTTAAACAAAGACTCCACTCCTGTCCTGATCCTCCATACCAATAACCTTACCAACAATATCGTAGATATCATCCTAACTCCTGACCTGGGATCCGACCACCTAGCTATATCCTTTTCATTTCTCCTTGACTATGCCCCACTACCTCAAATACCTGACTCTGTACCCAACCTAAAGAAAACCCTCATTCCCAAGGTTAACCTTGATATCCAAAACTATATTTCCTCTATAAACTCCGACGAGCTGAACTTTGACATCATTACCGAATTTCAAAAAACTGTGACGGACTCAATAATAAAACACTCACCTCTATTGACATCCAAATTCTACCGTCAACAACTTCCCCCCTTCATCCTAAAACTCATCAAACTTAAAAGACAATTATACAGAGACTACAGACAAACAGAAAATCCCGACATCAAAACCGAAATAAACAGACTAAACAAAGACATCCATCAACTCATTGGACAGTTCCGCTCCCATAGATGGCTCTCTGTTTGCCAGGAAATAGAAAAAGACCAGAGAAAAACCTACTGGACCAAGAGTAAAAAGCTATCGAAGTATAAACCGACCTCTCATATTCCAGACCTGTCATTTAACAATCTAACCTACTCCAGTGACTCGGACAAGGCTCTACTTTTTGCAGAACACTTTAAAAAATCATTTTCATCTTCTGACTGTCCTGACTTTGACAAACATAACTTTGACAGAATAAATAACTGGTTTAACGACTTTTTTAAGACAACCCCACTCCCCCCCCCCCCCCCCTATACCATTGATGAAGTTTCCTTGGAAGAATTTCTTTCTGCCCTCTTCCACGGTAAAAACTCCTCCCCTGGGCCCAATTTAGTCACCAAACACCTCATCAGACTCCTCTCCGAAGACATCCACTCCTTTATCACACAAATTTTCAATTTCTGCCTCTTGAAATGTACCTTTCCAAGCTGCTGGAAAATGAACACAATAGTCACAATCCCTACACTTGGTCAAGATAAATCCATTCCCAGCAATTACCTTCCGATCTCTCTCCTACCTGTTCTTGGCAAAATCCTCGAACATATCCTTAAAACCCAATTATGGAATTCCGTTGCAGACCACATTCCCAAATATCAATTCGGTTTCAAGCCCTTCCATTCCACTATCCATCCTCTGTTCATCCTAACCAACAATATTCAATCGTCACACCTCCAAAACAAGAAATCCGCAGCCCTCTTCTTGGACATCAACAAAGCATTTGACAGCGTTTGGCATGCCGGGCTTTTGTTCAAAATGTCGCAAATTAATGTCCCTCCCTACCTAATACATGTAATTAAAAGTTTCCTTTTTAACAGATCCTCAAAAGTGAAAATCAACTCCAACTCTTCTCCCGCATTTTCCCCTCTGCAAGGTCTCCCTCAAGGTTCCCCACTTTCCCCTCTCCTATACAATATATACTGTCAAGACATTTACAACTACAATCAACTAGACAAATCTCACATTGACTTTTCTTCCTACATACTACAATACGCTGACGACACTGCACTGATTTCCCATAGCAACTCCCTCAAATCTACCTTCGACCTACTCCAAAAACTCACCAACAACACTCTCACTTGTTTCAACCAGTGGAGATTATCACCAAATCCTTCCAAATGCCAACTCCTCATCCCTAACCACAAAATTTCCTCAAACTCACCTCGCATCCACACAGGCTCCTCCGACGTACGGCCCTCCAGCAGCGTTAAATATCTTGGACTAACTATTGACTCGAAACACAAATTCAATAACGACGCCAAATTACGCAAGTCCTAGATAATTAAACGATGCCAAGCACTTTAGAGCCTTTACGATTGGCAACCAGGGTATTTCCATAAAGACCGCGGCGAAAATCTACAAATCTATCTGTCGTCTCATTCTCGATTATGGACACGTAATTACCCCCACCAATAATAAATGTAGACGAACCCTTGGGGTCGCAGAGCGAATCGCATTACGTCTCATCGCCAAACTCAGACATCCACACAACCCTCTCCACAACCCCTCCAACGAAGATCTCTATAGACAAACCCGGGTCCCTCCTCTAGCTGACAGACATGACAGACTTGGGAGAAAGCTTAGAAACAACCACATGACGTTCAACATCCTTGACGAACTATGCATTAAACGTCCATCTAGACATTCTAACAGACAATACCCCTCCAAAACTCTTCTTGAATCCTAAGAAGACGACTGACTCACTCATTCTCATCCAATGTTTCGATTAAGTCTTTTTTTTCAATTTATGTTCTATATATCTGTTCATTTCCGGCTGAAAGACCACGGGTCGATGGCCAATTGTTGTAGTTGTAGATGTTTGTGTTTATAAGTATAACAATAAAGATGTTTTATTATTATTATTATTAGAAACACATAATTTTAAATTGTTGCAAATATTAAGTTATAAATTAAACTGATGATTAAAAAAAAGATAAGAAAGTCACTCCTTATGTTTAAGTGAGGAAAGGAAGACTGGATAAGTTCATTTTGTATAAAATAAATTAGTAAGTAATGCTAAAACAGTTACAAAATTAGCTGTTATTACAGGGTACGAAATATAAATAAAAATTTGACACTGAAGTATTGGAATAAAAACAATAAAGGAACAAGGTACGATTAGACTTGTATTACTACATTAAATAGATAAAACTTTGAGGTTAAATAAACTAGAAACCACAAATGAAACTAAATGCTTAAAATTAGACGAGAATTACGAATATATCTCATTGCATTCCGAAAATAAAAGTAGACAAAGTAGCTATCTGGTCTTATATGTCTAGTCTTGTCTATCAATAATAAAACGGGTAGAAATGTCTTGCGGCTGATAGCCCTTTGTGCGCTCATGTAGATGTTTTGAAATCAAATCATTCGTGAGAATAAATGATTAAATCGTTCGCTTATACAGGGAAAATATCATACAAGTCAGTAGTTTAAACAGTAGTTATAATCAATTAAGTTAAATTTTTTTCGACAAATTTTTGTATGTGCTAAAAGTTGTCAATTTTCATAAATCATAAATTAGTTGCAGAAAAATTAAATAATGGACGCCGTGGAATTCGAAATTAACGGCCATTAAATAATATATATTTTTATTAATTAACAGTTATTTTTTTTATTAATATGCGGAGCAGAGAACGTTAGTTGATTTTATTTAACATTGACATAATAAGTCTTAAAATTATATCTATTATACATACATTGTAATAATTTTATAATATAAATGCACATAATCAAAATTATGAATAGTGAATTTTAATTTTTCATAATTAAATAAAATTACGTTCTTGTGCAGTCTTTTTTAATGGTTCAGAATTAAATTTAATGTTGATTTAATTTATACTATAATTTTAGTTTAATACACAAATTATATAAAGTAGTGCAGTTTATAGATAATTTGCATTTTGATTATTTTTTAGTAATTATGCTGGGAGGATCGTACCATTTTCAGTTGTTAGATATTTGTCTCTGTTACCAAGGTTTGGTCCGGACAACATATGGATTTCGCCGTCCGCAAGTTTTTTGTAAATGGCCGTTCTTTCGTCGCCACCCAACGTGCATTTCGGCTGCACATCAATTTTGCGCGTTGTGATACCGTCCCTCACCGCAATTTAATCGCGAGATGGGTACGCATATTCGAAGAAACTGATTCCAAAGTAAGACCCAGAGGTTTGGGAAGACCCAAAACGGCAAGAACATCCGGAAATGCAATGAGAGTGAGAGAAGCTATCCAACAGTCGCCTATGCGCTCTGCCCGAAGGCATGTAATTGCATTAGACATTTTTCACTGCTCACAAATGAGGATTTTGCATCACTATTTAACATTCCACCCTTACAAGATTATGTTTGCCCCAGAATGGAAGCCTCCTGACTATGAAAACCGAATGAATCGCTCCGTAGAAATGTTGAATCGGATCCAAACTTTTTTCAGTAGTCACGAGGTCCACTTCCATCCCAGTGGAGCGTTGAATAAACAAAATTTTCGGTACTGTCACCTGTCACCCATACAATCACCTTCATGAATGTATCGCTGCTGGGGGCCATCATCTTTCTGATCATCTTCAAAACTTCAATTTCATGAATAGCAACTTCCGTGTTGTGTTTCAAGGCATCAATCGTCTCCGAATGGTTAGCGCAACTCTTATCCTTAAGGGGTCCAAACAAAAAAAATCCAACAATATCAAATAACAACTCATAGGCGGCCAACTGACATGACCGTTTCGGCTGATTATTCGATTTACAAAAACAGGGCGCAAAATATCGATGGTTAGGTTGGTTGTGTGGCAAGTGGCCCCGTCCTGTTGAAACCAAATATCGTAGGCGCACAAGGAAAACCCTGCAAGTCCAAAGTTATTAGTTTCGAAAAAAAAAAACGCGTTTGAACATTTAAAAGTAAATGTAAAATCCTTTTTTATATTGCACTTTATTAAATAATTTTATTTGAACTGAGATGACTCTTTTGAAGGATAATACAAAATAACACTAACTTTGGTACAGTGAAAAAGATATTTTTTAATGATATTAACAATAAATTTACTAAAAAATGGACTTAACGTATTTTCCCTGTTGAAGTTTGTGATGAAAACTAATGTTCATAATCTAAATCGTCCGTAGCAGAGTCTTTAATGGAAGGTTCAGGCACAGAATCTTTCACAGTATTAGAAGTAGGAAGCTTATTGTACCATCCATGGAATTCCTCACGTATAACCCGGGGTTTAGCTGACACAAGCGTTGGAGCGACACAATTGTTGAAGATCTTTTTTCTTCTTGATGCTAATTTGGGTAGTGGTTTGGTGTACAATTTGTTGAGTTGCTTGGGTAGAGCTGGTGGTCTTCCTTTGCCAAATACGTATAATGACTTATATTCAAAAGAGTGTCTATACTTAAATCGAATTGTTCCGGGATTTTCTTTTGTGTATTTAAGACTTTTTATAAGCTACCAGTTAACAACCTGACCCGTTATGTATTTAGCTCTATTCTTTATCAAGATACTTGACAACTGTTTTAAATCAACAAAATCTGTAAATTTCAATTCCTTTGTATTATAAGGTGAACTGATTTGGTTTCTGCCCCTCGTAGATCGTGCTAATCGAAAAATAGTCAGCCAATCCTGCATGGTATACACTGGAACGAACTTTTTTGATTTCTCAATAGAACTATGCATTCAATCGGTTTACAAGTAGGAATGCCCACTTTCTAAAAATGTGTGCTCTATAACTTGAAGGTGTGTTGTTTTCACCAAATATAAGAGAAGTGCGACTACATGTTGATTACGATTTTGTCCTCCACATGTGGCGGATAACAATGAAACTTCTGTCACATGTGGAGGAAGATTTCTAAAGTACTGTAATAGACAAGTTCAATCGATTTCAGCAATAACTCTCTTTCCATTGGAACCTGACATTTTGTAGAAGCAAAAGCCATTAAGTGCACTTACAAGGGGGGCCTGTCAACTCGTCATCACCGATTTGGCCCACATATACAGTATATGTAGGGCTTGACTATAAATGATAGTGACGCAAGCGGGAGGAATAGATGTCCAAGCGTTAAAAAACTCATAAGCAACGACTACTCATAAGCCCGCTATGTTAGCATAAATTTCAATGGCCGGTCAGTGCAGCGGTAAGAGCTTGGGTTCATAGTACGAGAATCGCTGGTTCGATTCCCCGTATGGACGCTTTTTTTTATTTACAATTTTTAAAATGACCTTAATGGTTAATAGGAAAGCTGACAAGGGAAGGCAGAGGGTGAAGTACTGCACAAGAACGTGAAAGTGTGTTGTTTTATCCACCAACGATCCAGTTTCGCAAACTCCCTTTACAAATTGGTCCACAAACTGCGTTGAAGGCACTTCTTTTCTATAGTTTTTTTTTTCCTAAATTTCTTGCCATTTGAGTAGAAGACTTACCACTTTGAAAGTAAGTTTTCAATATTTCCCATTCTTGTTCAAGTGTAAAGCGTCCCATTTCGTAAATGTCAAACATAAACTAACATTCTGTCAAGTCAGGAATGTCAAAATAACTTTCAAAATCAAAATAAATGGTACTTCAAATACCAAACGTTATATGGCCCACCCTTTATATAGTAGTCGTAGTCATATATAGCGAAATCAGTGAGATTGTGTAAAACCGAGTCTTTGCATCAGACGGCAGTAGTATATTCTTTTTCAACAACACGATATGACTATATAGGTAATTAATGAAACCACCAATTATATACGGCGGTTTGTGTTGAATGTGCACAATCTGACTAACTTACCGTGTTGACGTAGATCATTTTAAAAATAAGTGTGTTCATTTACAATTTCGAAATCATATTTTGCTATGGATGAAATGAAAAAAAAATTGTTGACGAATAATTTAATAACTATTATAATAATTTGCCATCGAAACGAGCTTATATTTCTATTACATTAGAAGAAGTAAGTTTAATTGCAGACATATTTTGAGCTTAAAGCTGCTTGGAATTTCTGTAAATTGTTGTTTTATTTTCTTTTGATTGCAATGAAATATCTGTTTCATTAGACAAAGGAATAACATCTAAAACAAGAAGGGAATACTATTTATTGAAAAATTATAATCAATTGTGGATATGGTCCACATGCTAACGTTATCAACATTCTCAACAAATGCCAAGACCATCTGTACAAATATTTCTGATCTGTTGTGAAATTTGTCAAATATTATATATTTCACAATGTGAAATTATGAAAACAGCTATTGGTGAAGCTACAGATCTTTTGATTTTTTTTTACACTTCGGTGCACCTTCGATTCTGCAAAGTAAAAATGAAGGATTCGTAAAGAAAGTTACAGATGAGTTCATTTTGTCCAGAACTGCACATCTTTCATGGTAGGCATCGCCACCCACAAACTCAAGTAAATGTTGAAAGATCGAATCCAGATGTAGAACATATGCTTAGTGCATAAATGCTATGAATAATAAATCAGTTGCTTGGTCAAGTGTTGCCATTATGTTCAGTAGCAAAAAATAACTCATTTCATCGAGTTATTCGTCGTAGTCCGTTTAAGACGATTTACGACAGTGACCCACAGCTTAGTTTAGCATCAATGAAACTTCTTCAGCACATGATAGCAACCAGGGCCGGACAAAGGGTCATTGGCGCCCTGATGCAAAACATACTTGGCGCCCTATTAAAAAAATATTTTTAATTTTTAAATTTTATTAAACACCTTTTATTGAACCATTGGCACATTAAATACAGTAACAAATATTTCCTTTTTAATTTTTCTTGCTTTGACAATGCTAAATTTACTTATAATTTCGGAAATATTTAATGTTTATCAAACATCATTTTCTATAGCTATAATTGCTAAATTTAATCTAGCTTGCGATTTATTAATCTAGCTTGCGACATAGTAGAGCGTAAATAATTTTTAGGGTTCCGTACCGAAAACGGAACCCTTATAGGATCACTTTGTTGTCCGTCTGTCTGTCTGTCTGTCTGTCTGTCTGTCTGTCTGTCTGTCTGTCCGTCTGTCTGTCTGTCAAGACCTTTTTCTCAGGAACGCATAGAGGTAACAAGTTGAAATTTGTATCAAGTACTCGAGTCTGCGGTCTCTTTCAGCTGTGAAAAAATCAAACTTGCAAGTCAACGCGATCAAAAGATATGACCGTTTATGTTGCATATTTTGCGATTTCACGAGGGAATCAAAACCTATAGGGTACTTCCCGTTGACCTAGAATCATGAAATTTGGCAAGAAGCGGTGTCTTACAGCACATGTCAAGGGAAAAACCGTAAATATGTAGTTTAATTACAAGAAAAATGCGAATTTACTATTTGAAACTTATGAAAATTCACTAATGTTGTCGTAGTGGTATTGTCAGGCTCCAGAAGCGTATGGGTTGCATACAGTTAGGTCCTATTCTAGGTTTATTCTGAATTTTCTTTGTTTATATTCGTTATGCATTTCATCACGTACGCTTTATATACATAATATATACAGGGTATATATTATGTCTAAATTTTGCTTTTTTATAACCGACATGGGACATACTCAAGTCCCGTAACATCCTGTATATATTATATTTCGTCTAATTTTTCTTTATAATCTACATAATATGTTAATAATCTACATAATAATACTATACTATACAAGTTTGTACGGAACCCTCGGTGCGCGAGTCACAACTCGCACTTGGCCGGTTTTTTTTTATTAATTAATCTCTCCACTAACTACGCTAGTGGGTAGAGTGAGTTAAATTCTTAGGGCGATATTTAAATTCGGAAATGCGTCAATCAAATAATGTTCATGTATAAATGATAAAACATGCAATGGATTTTTGAATTGTATTAGTTCGGCTGAAAATAAAGTTTTAAATACTAATAGTTCTTCATACAATTCGTATCCATCTATACTTTTTCGTCCTTATCGCTTAAATGGATATGAAGATCAAAGCAATATTTCTTTAGCACCTCCGAGTTTGTGTCGCAGAGATTACTCAGGACAAAAACGCAAATTGCGCATTTTGACTTTTCATTTGATCAAATCTTTCGCCTAGCGATGAGATCGTAGTGTCTAATATGGAATAAAATATATTTATTTTAAATACCTCTTCAGGGGATTGAGGCCCTTCATCATTATGTTCATATTGAAACATTCTACGTTTTTTACGTTTTCTAACTTCATTGTTACTTTTGAAGTGTGGTTCTCCATCCAGATCTTTACACATTTTTTTAGCTGATTCTAGTAGTGAATTATATGATGAATCTTTACGGTAATTAAATAAATAATCTTTTAAGTTTTTTATGGCATGTAAAGCAATGGGAATATTCAATTGTGGATTTTGTAACATTCTACTAAGAGGATTGATTGAATTTAATATATCATGCCATTAAACAAGTGAAGATAGAAATTCATAATCTTTCAATTTTGAACATAATACGTCCGATTCGTTTTTACTTTCTTGATCAAAATTGTCTTCCGAATATATTTCATATAAAGCATCATAGATTTCCCCTGCTTGATGCCCTAATGGTTGTAAAGCATTAATGCGACTTTCCCATCGAGTGTCCGAAAGTGGTTTTAAGGTTAATGATGATACATATTTTTTTTAAAATAGCCCAACGGTTAGTGCAAGAAAATTATATATTTCCTGTATTGTTCCAAAAAAGATTATTGTTTTGCAATTTACTTTTGCAGCATCGTTGACAACTAAATTAAGGCTATGGGCTGCACATGGTACAAAAAAAGCTCTGGAATTTTGATTCAAAATCAATTGTTGCAAACCATTTTTTCTGCCTTTCATATTGGCACCGTTGTCATATCCCTGGCCTCTAGTATTTTGAATGTCTAAATTCCAACTTTGCAAATTATTAATTATCACATCACATAGAGCTTTCCCCCTAGAATTCTCTATAGCCAAAAATTCTAAAAAGTGTCCTTGAATAGATACTTTTTTGTCAACTAATGAAACATATCTAACAATAACTGACATTTATTCAGTACGACTTTTATCGGGAGTACAATCTAATATAATGGCAAAATATTTAGCTAGTTTTACATAGGATAAAATTTTATCTCTAATATTATCACCTAACAATTGAATAATTTCATTTTGAATACGTTTACTTATATAATTAGTTTTATATTGAGATTTTAAAGTTCTATTTATGTGAGTCTCGACAACTGAATCGAACTGTGCCAAAAATTCAATTATTTTCAAAAAATTACCATTATTTTGATTGACCATATGTCCCACGTAAAGCTAAACATTGAGAAGCAAGAAATTTTATTATGTATTTCCATAATTCTTAAAATTACATCTGACAATGTTTTTTTTCTAACTCTATAAGATTTTGATTTTCCCTGTTAAGTGTTTTATTGACTTTCAGTTTCTTTCTTAAATCATACCACATTTTTAGGCGTGTTGCATGAACCGAACTTTTTTCATGTATTTTTAGTATTTTCGATAAATTTTGCCACTGATTGTATCCATTTGATATAAAATTTGAAGCAGAACCGTCATAATTTGTTGAGCAGAAAAGTTTGCAGCTAAAGCAAAAGACACACAAAAAACACTGTACTAATTAGCCATTAGAGAATTTCTGTTTGTAATACGCATTGCTAAATTTTCGCCTTTTTAAATTTCTAGGATAAAAATATTTTTTTTGTGTGGGTCCAAGCTCAATTAAACTAATTCGCATACTATCAGTCACTTTAGGCCAATTTGCTGGATCTTCCAAATTATTAATAAAAGAATTAGAAGGCTCTATAATATAGGTAGGTTTTTCTTTATTGCGCCGTTTTTCATTAAGTTGTGCTTCATTGGATTGTTCTTCTTTGGTTTGTTCATCATTGATTTGTTCTTCATTGGTTTGTTCTTCATTGCGTTGTTCTTCATGGCGTCGTTCTTCAATAGGTTGTTCTATAAAAGTATCTTCATTTCGCTGTTCTTCATAATTTGATTTATTTAGTTGGTCATCATTAAAATCCTTTTCCAATCCTTCATGTAAAATCACATTTTTAGATGAGCTTTGTCCACTTTCATTAGAAACATTCTCGTGAATTGAAACTTTAGTTTTTTCTATAAAATTATCAAGTGCTCGAAATTGTGTTAAACTAAATTGTTTTAAATAAATTTTTCTCTCGCAGCCTTTCTTTTTCTATTTTGATAACCTGATATTTTTTTCTTCCCTTCCATATTATTTCAAATAATTGATATAATTAATCCTAAGGGAAAAAAAGTAATTAGCACTAATATAAAGACTATATTTATATATTTAACCAGCTAAAGGAAAATAACTTTTAATTATTCTTATATAATTTTTTTTTAATATTCGATTTTCATTTTTTTTACTGGTTTAATTGAACTGAACAAATTATGTGTTTAAGAAATTCATATTTTAAATTAAAAAAAAATAAACGTTTCTTGAAAATTCTAAAACCAATTTTTATTGAAAATATTATTAAAGAAATCCATAAGTTTCTTAAATATATTACAATTGTCTTATCTAATATATTAGAACTGTTATCAAATAAAAAAAGATCAAAATTAAAGAAATACAATTAAAAACGTAAGCAAATTAAATATAATTCGTAACAAAATAACTAAAATTTAAATTTTTAAGAGAAGTTAAAAAAAAGAAAAATGTTCATAAACGTTTGATATTATATAAAATTAAATCAGAACGCGTTTACGGAAAAATAATTCCAATTTCAAATTCCAATTTAAAGTTGGAAATGTGTAGGCTCATAAATTATACAACAAAAAGAAAATAATTCTTTTAATACATGTACATACCTGCAGAATTTATTAATTAAATTATTCAATATTATCTTTCCGATAATGTAGATGTCCAACTAAATTCACACAATGTCACAACAGTTATAACAAATTGTTTCACGATAATTATTTTTACAAACGCGATGTGTAGTAGTTCGATAGAAAATGAATGTTTTAGGCCCTCCATTCCATAGTGGTATACGGAAATATGTTTTGTTTTTAGTTTTTCGTAGACCATAAATTAAAAAAAATAATTTATAGCTTAAAAAAAACTCTATCTTGAAAAGGATGTTTGTAATGAAATTTAAAAAAAAACCGGCCAAGTGCGAGTTGTGACTCGCGCACCGTACAAACTTGTAAGTAAGGTATCTTTTTTTGTGGAGGACGTAGCAAGCACATTCAGTTAACATGATAAGTGGCCCTCCTGAAATCACGACCATCTTAGTACCGCTGCAAGCATAAACTCAAGATGTCGCTGTCGTACGATGGAATTCTACCCTATATTTTATTACCATACATCCCTCATTCACTATGAGTGTTTAGGGGTTCTGGAACTTCACTATTTGTTTTTACTGCTCAATTTTGCCTGTATACCTATAAACCCGGTATAAAGTTATACAGGGTATTTTTTTAATAACGCGAATATTTTTAAACTTATAAAAATAAAACTTTATTTTAGTATTACACTTATTCACTAACTTATATTAAGATCTTACTATTTCTAGATCTAATAAACTAATATATTAACTATTTCTAGATCTATTTCGATACTCTTAACATTCAGTTGTTCAAATGACTGCTTTTTGGGCAATTGACTACCAAAAAATATAGGGCGTACGTGATTTAAGTATATGTAGATTATAAAGAAAAATTAGACGAAATATAATATATACTGGATGTTACGGGACTTGAGTATGTCGCATGTCGGTTATAAACAAGCAACATTTAGACATAATATATACCCTATATATATTATGTATATAGAGCGTACGTGATGAAATGCATAACGAATATAAACAAAGAAAATTCAGAATAAACAGCTTGGTCCCAACACATACTTTTTAACCTTCGGACCTAACCGAGTAGGACTTAACTGTATGCAACCCATATGCTTCGGGAGCCTGACAATACCACTACGACAACATTAGTGTATTTTCATAAGTTTCTAATAGTAAATTCGCATTTTTCTTGTAATTAAACTACATATTTACGGTTTTCAGATTTTTCTGTAATGTGCTGTAAGACACCGCTTCTTGCCAAATTTCATGATTCTAGGTCAACGGGAAGTACCCTATAGGTTTTGATTCCCTTGTGAAATCGCAAAATATGCGAGATAAACGGTCATATCTTTTGATCGCGTTGACTTACAAGTTTGATTTCTTCACAGCTGAAAGAGACCGCAGACCTGAGTATTTGATACAAATTTTAACTTGTTAACTCTACGCGTTCCTGAGAAAAATTATCTTGACAGACAGACAGACAGACAACAAAGCGATCCTATAAGGGTTCCGTTTTCGGTACGGAACCCTAAAAAAATCGTCGAAAATGCGCTTTCCATATAACTCGTTTAACAAAATATTCACTATATTACGTTTTTCGTTTATCTTGGTTTCAAATAAGAAATTAATTAATATCACTTTAAGTAACGTTTGTTGTTGTTTTGGCGCCCCTCTTGTATAAGCGCCCTGATGCCTCGCATCACTTGCCTTTGTCCGGCCCTGTTAGCAACCATAATAAGTGAAGAAGAACTAAATAAAATTAATATTTCCCAAAATGCTACTAAGAACAGAAATTGATACCTCAAAAATTTACGACTGCAATCATATCTGGTGGTAGGTTATGATATCTTGATATTACCCGATATAGCATTTAATAATTTGAGTCAATCTTCCACTAATGCAACATCATGTGGTAAATATTTGTACTAACTGTAAAAAAGATCTTACGAGGGACAAAAGACTCTCCGTTACACGAAAAAGTTTGCCACGCATAAGCATTGGAGATTGTGTTTTGGTTAACATTGATAAGGTAGATGCAAACTTTATTCCTGTAGACACTGATATAACAATAGTGTTCACCGTGTCGGAATAGCAGAAGGGACAATAAAGTGTTGGTTTCACAAGCCAGAGCTAAAGAAAGTCACAAAGAAAATTTAAAAATTAGAAAACGTAAATATAAATAATTTACTATTCCTGCTAGAAGCGGTTGCAATTATGTATCTTTTTCAAGAATAAGGGTTCACAAAATGTTCCTGCCAACCTTCTAAACAGCAATGCAGGGCTAATAGATGCAATTATTATAACTTGGAAATAAAATGTGCTTCTCGATGCCATAAATGTGAACCCTGTGCAAATCAATAAAAATAATAAATAACATAGATTTTTTGCTGCTTAATACACCATTTTTATTTGTTTGTTTATGTATCTCAATTAATAGGTCTGATAATTATGACAAGTAGCTTTACACAATCAGATAACTGCACTTGGGCATTTCGCGAAACGTCAAAAGGGTAAGTATGTCAGATTGTTACATTGCAGTTGAACATAAACCGCCATATATAATCGGTGCTTTCATGAATTACCTATTCTTATTGTGTATTGAAAAAAAATGAAAAAGAATACACTAACTGCTGCCAGATCATGCAAAGACTCCCTTTTCAACAATCTGATGGATTTCGCAATATGTATTACTATATATTTACGATGATATGTTGTGAATTGAAGAATTGTGATGATCTCGTGAATTGAAATATGCCACATTTTACGATCTGCCAAACCACCAACAAGAATTCAAAGCCCTCAAGGCCCTAAAAGGAAACAATAAGAATTTGGTGCCACAGCTGATTAAGGAAATTGGTTTGCAGTCATGAACAGTGCTACAAACAAAAACGGCTAAGTGCATGTAGGACCACGCGCAATACATCTACGGAATACGTAGATGCCATTCTTACTCTTATGACTTAAGACTCAAATGTCTACAAAATTTCATAACCAATAACATCATCAGCTGACATTGATGTTGTCGAGTTTGAGGTTCAACATAACCAATAATATATTGTTTAAATGACGCGGCTGCCGCTCGATTTGTTACATTTTATAAGTTGGTTGACCATTACTCGTAAACTAATAAAGCTTACTTAGGTGTGATACTTTTCCTTTTAACTTCGTTATATATACTACTATTGAGATTTTTTTCACATATCCAGAAACAGCCATTTAGCTAGCAGTGGGGGGTTCTAACAAAAATTTTAAAGCTTAATATTTCACAAAGGATCTCTTAATCGAAATATTATTTCCACAAACCTGTAATATTTTTGAAAGACTCATCCAACGACACCCTACATCATGGGTAGACAAGAAAAAAAATACGTAACCACTTCTTTAGGGTAAAGGAGGTACCCTAAAATAAAATTGTTTCAAGATTTTATTTTACCACTTTGTCAGCGTGATTAATCTGTATATCCATGCCAAATTATAGCTTTATATTTTTAATAGTCTGAGCTAAACTGCGGACGGACGCACGGACGGACAGACATATCGAAACTATAAGGGTTCGTTGTTGATAACGGAACCCTAAAAAATGACCACAATCTTAGATGATCCAGCTTATCGGATCACTCCACTCATAGCCCACGTTAGACTACAGCGCCACTGTCAAACATTCTTTGACAGTAAAAATGTAAACAAACCAGTGGCTGAAAAAATGTCGTAAGAAAGACGACTATAACCGGACAATGCGCATGATTTTCAAGACGACCGGAAACTTCAAAACGACCGCTGAGATTTTTAACTAATTGAGATCAGTACGAAAATGGAAGCCTACAACACAAATAATGTGCAAAGACCGTTGGTTTAACCCCGGTTAGATTAGGTTGCCCGCCTCTAAGCGGAGAGATAAATTAAGACAACATACGCGCGGCAGCGCGAATTCTCGATCCAATATAGAACAATACGGCAAGGATCGTTGGTTGAACCCCTGTTAGATTAGGTTGCCCGCCGCAAAGCGGAGAGATAAATCAAGACAACATACGCGCGGCAACTTGAATTCTCAATCCAATATAGAACAATGTGGCAAGGACTGTTGCGTAATTCTTAGTAAGAGACAACAAATGTAACTTTTTTGTTACAACTGCTGTAAAGGTTTATTGCGCATGGGCTAGTTTAATTTTTGAAACTGCCATCCAACGTGGGCGATTGCTACACTTTACCAGCTTATCTACCAAGGACAACTGACCCCTTAAGTTATCTTGAAAAAAACAACCACAGAAAAGATCCTAACCTCCACCATTGACAAGGAAACAATGAAATATTTTATACCATGGGGGAAATCAGCAAGTTGTCCCTAGATATATGGTTTAGCGAAAATCCCCAAAGATGGAGCTCCACTCCGACCAATAGTAAGTTCTAATGGTTCACCAGTCCTACTTCTTGCGAAACGCTTAGCAAATTGTTTACAACCAAACGCCGAAGATTGTGATTACCCTGTCTGCAAGGCTGAACACTTTATAGACATTCTGAAAAATCACCAACTCCAGCCCGGCCATCTCTGTTTCGAATTACAGATTCCTCACTTACCGTGTAAGTGGTGGCCACTCCCACTGACAGAGTGGCATCTTGTAAATATAAAAAGTTACTAAGGTTTTTAACATAAATCGATAAACAGAACTGAAAGGGGACTGCATCGTAATATAGCATAAATATACGTTAAAACAAAAAGTAGTCAATTTTTCTTAATCACACTGGTCCTTCAAGTAATTCTACATTATTCACACAATATTTTGGTCCTAACGAAGCGGATTCGTTATCAGTGCAATGCAACACTTTAAATCCAATAGTACCCTATCGAACACCGATCCAGGCGTCGCAATTAAATCCAAGACGACTCTATCGAACACCGATCCAGGCGCCGCAATTAAATCCAAGACGACCCTATCGAACACCGATCCAGGCGTCGCAATTAAATCCAAGACGACATTATCGAACACCGATCCAGGTGTCGCAGTTACTTCCTAGTCAATTCAAGAATAGGGTTCCAGAAGCAGCTCCAGCGTCCAGGTCAGTCTTTTATCAATAAATCCCGCTGTATGATATATGGGGGCATCATAGATATAGGCAACACAATGTATTATATAATATATTTTCAACATTATATTCAAAATTTATGAAATTTAATTTTTCTACCGTCATAAGCATTTATAACTAATTCTTTCACGATACACAATAATGGTTTCGCTAGAAGAACTTAAACTTAAGTGAAAAAACTTAGCAGCGAAAAATGATAAAAAGCTCAATAACCCGACACGAAACCGCCGTCCAAAATTTCAAGGAAGGACATAATTTGTTAATATTAGATTCTAGAATCGCCCACTTAACGAAAAATTTAAAAAAATATAATTGAATCCAATCGCAGATCGAGATATATCGGTTATGCAATGCTGAAACAGAAAAATCTTTTGATGAAGCCGCCTTGGACGCGGAACAAAATAAAGAACGCGAGAAAATCGAAACACAGTTTTATGTTGTTGTCGCTAACATTAAATCGTTTTTACTTAAAAATAACCCGGGATCATCAAATCAAAATCAAAAAGCTACCGTAATTAATATCACTAAAACAGGTCCGGAATATATAGAGTCCGCAATTAATCTTAAACCTTTGCTTTTGCTAACATATTGTGGTAAGCCAAGTGATTGGTATAATTTTTTCGATTCATTTAAGTCTCTTGTGGACGATGATGCAAGTCTTTCCGATATTCGGAAATTTCACTATTTAAAGGGATGTCTCAAGGAGGAGGACCTTCGAACAATCGAGTCCTTCTCCGCCGCCAATTATGCAAGTGCGAAGGAATTGTTAAAAAAGCGATTTGAAAACAAAAGGTCTATCGTCCAGGAGCACTTATCTAATATATTAGATATTCCTGTCATGACCAAATCTTCTGGTACCGAATTAAGACAAGTCACAAACATAGTTAACATTGACACAAATACGTACGGTGTTTGTATTTATTTAAGAACAGTAAATTCCTTTCAACAAGTTTCAGTCAATCTATTATCGGCAAAATTTCGTTTCGTGCCCCTTAAAACTATAAGTTTCCCAAGATTAGAAATAAATGCGACCTTATTACCAATTAAACTTATAAATAAAGTAAGTCCAATTTTAAATCTACCAATAAATACCGGATTTCTTTGGAGCGACTCAACTATTGTTTTAGCATTGTTAAAGGAATCTTCGCACCACTGGAAGCAATGTGTTGCAAATCGAGTCTCGAAAATACAAGCGAGTAGATCTTATAGCGAATGGAATCATGTACATTCAGGCGACAATCCCGCCGATTTAGTTTCATGAGGAACGACACCAAAACAGTTAAACGAGTCACAGATATGGTGGCACGATCCTGATTGGTTACGTCAAAATTCAAACCAATGGCTCAAATCTGGCAATACAAAGGATAAATTTAATTAAAAAAAAATGGCTAAATTAGATCCATTTTTTGATAACAAAACTCCATTACGAGTTGGAGGTCGAGTAAAACATGCGTATATTTCATTCGACAAGTAATTTTCAATCATTTTACCAGAAAAACATCATGTAAGCAATTTTATCGTGAAAATGTTTCATCAAACTCAGTTTTATGCCGGTAATGAAGAAACTTTTGCCGCAATTCGGCAAAAATTCTGGCCCATGGGTGCTAGAAATCTAGTTAACAAAATAATTCATTCGTGTGTGAAATGTAATCTGTTGAATCCAAAAATGGTAATACCGAACATGGGAGATTTGCCAAAACCACGGTTACAACCAATTCGACTCGACGGTTTTATGTTTGCGGAGTAGATTATGGGGGCCCAATTTTGATAAAGGAAGGCCCGCGCCAGACCGAGAAAGGGAAAAGAGAGAGGTAACAGCGTATATCTCGTTTGTATGTTTTACGACCAAGGCGGTCCATCTTGAATTAGTAGGAGATTTAACTACAGAAAGTTTCTTAGCGGCTTTTGAGCGATTTATACCACAACGCGTTGTGAACCACGTTGCAACGTGGTAATGTTTCTGAGATATTTTCCGATAATGGAACAAATTTTGAAGGTGCTGAACGCACCTTATTTCAATCAAAATTATTTCAGACAAGAATCACTAATCATTGTTCCGATGTTAACACAAAATTTCATTTCATACCACCCATATAGCCGCACTTTGGGGGCCTTTGGGAACGAGTCTTTAAAAGTGTTAAAATTCATTTAAAAAGGTAATTCGCGATACATCCTTAACATATCGTCGCCTCAGAACTTATTTGTTCCATGCAGCCAATAAATAGTTTTGGGATAATAGCCATTGAATATTTAGATCAATTTTATACAGCAGCTGATGGAGCAAATTAGACACACCCTTATTAGAAATCGATCATTGGATTCGTATTTCAAGTGTTTTACCTTAGTAAATGGAATTTCTCTAATTGTTTTTAAAAATTCAGTTTTTGACTTAGAGCTTGAAAATTGAAGAAAAAATCATTTTTTAACTGGATAATATCAAGATGAGCTTTTCCTTTTGGTATATTAAGCAAGTATCTCAAGAGAGAGATTTGGCTAAATATTTCTTTGTGTCTTAAAGCCTTTTCTATTTTACTGTGGATACAGTCAGGATACAGTCAATACAGTCAATTACAATGGATACAGTCTTGAACTAAGCTATGACCACTTTCAGAAAATTTCTGTTCAACACATTCTATATTGCTGTGACACAGCCCTATTTCTGTGTTACACTGTGTCTGTAAGAAATATTTAATAGCTACTACCATATGAGAATTTCTGTTCTGTGGAACACATTAGTCAGACCATAACATCAGTTTCTTTAAAGATGGATTCATTTATACAATTCGATTTAATAAGGCAATAAGCGCACTTGCTATGTGATTTCCATTCCGCCCTATTATGCCTTCATGCCAAAGCGCACAATATGTGACACGGTCTACAGGACAATGTGCCGTCAGATTATAAGCAGCAAACTTCTTTTTGTAGAAAAAGTTGGAAACCTCTGCTTTAGGAAGTGAAAATACATTTTGAAAATCAAAATAAATTACTGCAGTGTTTTCTGTTATGGTCCCGCTTTTGAATCTCTATCTAAATCTCGCATTTCTTGGCCGTCTTTTTTCAATTTTAGATGTTTTGCTAACTCTTCGTCATTTTGATGTTCTACGCCATTACTTTCATCAATCTTAAATCTCTCGCAGATATCACAGCGATCCTTTTTGGGAAGCAAAAAGCCCAAGTTATATTCATTTAAGAGTATTTCTCTGTATTTGTGTTGTTTTAGCGGTTGTTCTGTCATTTCTGCGTGTAAATTATATATCTTTTGTATAGTTAGCGATGGATCCAAATACTTTTTTGAAGTATTGGAACGGCAGTAGTGTGATTCTACATGTGAAAACGCTTTTATGTGTCTTCTGACTTTATTTAACTGTTCATCTCCAATACATTCCGCTTTCCTGATTATGATTTCTTTTATAGTAATAATAACACCGTTGTTTACTAATATTCAAAGTAGTTAAAGAATTCCCTGCAGACTTCAATTTTTTTCGAGGAAATTTCAAAAATATATCAAACTATTTTTTTTTTCTGAAATTACCAGCAATTTTTTCTCTAGTGTACTGCCGTTTTGGTTCTCCTTGAATAACAAATTTAGCAAAATAGGTATTTTTCTTATTGTCATTGAGTGGCCAAAAATGTTTAAATATTATTTCTTGTTCTTCTTTACAAATCTTCTCACCGCAATGTAATCTACATTTTTTTGAACATTTTCCTTTACTTTTTCTAGCTGGATGAAGATGAAGTCCTTTATGATCTCTATATTCTTGACAACTTTCTCTTAATTTTTTTCACTGTTCTATTCCATTCTTCGGAATTCCTGCTCCGTTTTGTTGTTTGTTTTTTTTTATTTTCTCGCAGTAACAGGAATTTGGACATCAATTGATTTGTCCACTAAATGTCCATTCTCTGTTAATGAAAAAACGTTTAACATAAAAAGAAAACACAAATTACCTAATATTACAGTATTTAGGAAAATAACATGTTTACCTGGAAGATTGTCTATATTATTCAAGGTTATCGATTCTTCAGAATCTGACGAGGATACACAATTCTGATCTTTCTTTGAACCAGAAGTAGATGCTTTGGTAAAGTCCCAAATAAGATCCTTCACCGAGTCGTCGCTGTCTATATTAAATTTAGCTTCCGATGGTAGCTCTGGATCAGAGCTAGATGATTCATTTTCAATAAGGTAACTGAAATTTCCGTGATAGACTTACAATTTTTTATTGCAGATTTGTGGTAAAGAACAAATATTCTCTAAATGTACCAGTGGTGAATTTGAATCAAAGTATAAGAAAATATCACATTTTCTTATACTTTGATTCAAATTAATACTTTGGAACAAATAAGCATAAAACATAAAACCATTACCCTAACGCCTATGACGCTCTCACTACGGGGCATTCTCTCATTGGAAGCCCAATGACCGCTCCTATCGAAGAGGACTTTACATCTATACCAATGAATCGACTTTCTCGTTGGAAAGCAATCCAACAAATTCAACAACATTTTGGCGACGGTGGCATAAGGAATACTTGTCCCAACTCCAACATCGACTAAAGGGACAGCAGGTTCCTCGCTCTAACATAAAAACCGGCGATCTGATGGTCCTAGTGAATGAAAATCTCACTACCTTCAGCTGGCAATAAGGACGTGTCACCGAACTATATCCGGGCCAACAAGATAGTGTTGTGCAGATTGTAACAGTTAAAACCGTAACTTTTTAAACGTGCAGTGAAAAATGTGTGCGTTTTACCAATAGACGATTGACAAAAACTATATTTACTTACTAATCCAGTAAGTATTTACTGTTACAATAATTTGTCACTTTCTATCAGTTTATATTTTCAATTGCTGCTTCACTTTCCATTATTGAAGTTTATACTTCAAGGGGCATGTTTCGAATTAAAGATTCCTCACTTACCGTGTAAATGGTGCCCACTCGCCCTGACAGAGTGGTATCTTGTAAATATACAAGGTTACTAAGTTTTCTAATATAGATCCATAAAGAGATCTCTGGGCTTCAAAGAGGACCGCACTGTAATAGAGTTTAAATATAGAGATATATATATTATATATATATATATATATATATATATATATATATATATATATATATATATTAAAATTAAAATAGTCCATTTTCTTAATCATCTGGTACTCATTAAACACGCGACACGGTCCCTGAGGCCTTAAACATAATAAGATCAAAATTAAACCAGAAACGTATGTATTAGATCTGGTGGAACATTGTCTAAAGAATACATACTTTAGTTACGATAGTACATACAAACAAGTTCTAGGAGCACCAATGGGTTCACCTTTATCCCCAGTAATAGCCAACATATTTCTCACAGATTTTGACGAAAAGGCAATTTTATCAGCTACACTCTGGTTAAGTATATGTGGACACATTAGTAATCTCGCCGCACAGCAGACCAGAACTGGACAAATTCCTCACCCATTTTAACTTCCAAAACGACCAAAGCAAATTCACAATGAAGGTAGAAAAGCATCTACGACTCCCTTTCTCATATATGTTGGTACAGAAGAAACCAGACGTCAATTTGAGTCATATAGTGTACCGTCAACTAACGTACACAGACAGATATCTGAACGCTTCTTCGCACCATCACCCGAAACAACTAGCATCTGTAGTCAACACTCTCACCGCCCGGTCCAAGAGACCAGCTGACCAGCTTAACTTACCAAAGAAATTGAAGATCTTACGAGAAGCTCTTTCTTCAAATATATATCCAAACAGCCTAATATCTAGAGCTTTCCGTCAAAGAGAGAACCGTAACCAAAGAACTGAAGAACGCCAGAAACCCGTCAGCAGAGTATACCTACCATATGTTCATGGATCAACTGAAAAATTCGCCAGAATCCTAAAAAGACTTGTGAAGAAAAGATGTGAGTCAAAAAAAAAAAAAATATCCTCCATGCTAAGCAGCGTCAAAGATAGCATCCAGTTAGAATCGCATGGAATTTACGAAATACCCCATGGAACATGTGAACGAACCTATATTGGACGTACTAACAGATAAATATCGGCTAGGATTCAAGAACATGCAGTTTCATTCAGACACAAAGAGAGTTTCATCCGCTCTTGTCCAACACACCATCATCGGCCACTGGGTGGACTTCAGAAACTCAAGGACTCTTGCACAGATTAGGCACGAAATGTCACGGTTATACAGGGACGCCATAGAGATAGAAAAACGAAACTACTGTCTGAACCCGAGAGATGATTCCTTGCGACTAACCCCGTCTAGCAATGGATTATCATATACACATATACGAGCACCAAGACGAAAAAACAAGCGACAAACCGACCACCGCGCACAACGCGCATGACCCGAAGCCAGGCAGCTATAAGTAATCACGTCACACGATCGAGCGCTCGTTCACTCGCTCCTCCGCTGTGTCAAGATGAACACGTTTATTCCGACAACGCCCAACGAAGCTCTCGCAGCAAAATTCCTCGACCCCGACTACCTGGACACCGTGGACGACAGCGTCCTCGTAGAGATGATGAATTATATAATTAAACTGAAAAAGACCCGAATCGCCAACGAGAAACCCCTTCAAACCGACACCGAAAAGACAACTGAAGCTGCCCCCGAGAAGACCAACGAAGCCGCCGCCGAGAAGACTAACCAAGCCGCCGCCGAAAAAACAAACGAAGCCGCCCCCGAAAAGAAAACTGAAGCCGATGCCGAAAAGACAACCGAAGCCGCCCCCAAGAAGACAACTGATGCCGCCCCCGAGAAAACAAATGAAACCGCCGCCGAAAAGAAAACCGAAGCCGTCGCCGAAAAGAAAACCGTAGCCGCCGCCGAAAAGACAAACAATGCCGCCCCCGAAAAGAAAACTGACGCCGCCCCCGAGAAGACAAACGAAGCCGCCGCAGAAAAGACAACCGAAGCCGCCCCATGGAGAAGAAATACACCAATGGACACTCACAGCCCCACCGAAGCCGCCCCCAAGCGTAAACCCGACCAAGAAGAAGAGCAACCCATCACCATCAACGAGAAGACCAAACACATCAGGACCACAGGCCCCTGGAGAACAACCACAGAAGATGAAACACAGAAGAAGCAACGAAGAAAACCGAGAACCACACCGAGACAACAGGACCCAACTGTAATCAAGTAAAGCCAACGAAACCCAAACTCAACGAATGACAGACGACACAGACAAACAAACAGACTAAAAAAAAAACAAAACAAAACAACGACAACCAAACCCCAAGACGACGGAACAGCTGAGCGGAAGGCTCAATGACCGTCAAGAAGCAAAGGACACATGATCGAGCGCTCACAGCTTAACCGAACTTCGAACGAAGCAGACGTTAAACTTAGCAATTATTTGACAAAATAATTAAAAAAACCCAACCGAGAAAACATGAACCCAATCATGCAAACCAGCGCCAACGGAACCGCCGCCTCCATGGAAATCAAGGACTACGACTTCCTGGACTCCATCAGCGATGACGGCCTGAAGAAGCTATTCAACCAAATAGCGAAAAGGATGAAGACCACCGCCACCGAACAACCCCAGGACACCGCCGCGACCAGAAGGACCGCCGCCGAGAAGACCAACGACGCCGAACCGAAGAAACCAACTGAAGCCGCCCCGAGGAGAGCCACCGAAGCCGCCCCGAGGAGGAAAACCCAACCGATGGACACGGACAGCACCACCGAGGCCGCCCCCAAGCGCAAAACTGACCCGGAGGACGAGGAAACCTTCCGGTTTCCAAAGAAAACCGCAAAGCTTGCGAGCCCAACCACGTCAAGCCTGCGAGGACCGTAGGTGAGTATGAATAGCTATGCATGCTTAAACACAAGGGACAGTGACGACGACGACGAAGACGAAGTCACTGAGACCGAAACCCCCACCGAAAACACCAACAACAAAACACCAATAGTTCTACGAAACAAGGACAAATGGGCAGGGCTTTCGAAGAAGCTCAACAGGAACAAAATAAACTACACCAGGGCAACATCGACCAGGGACGGGATAATAATCCAGCCCCAAACAATCACGGACTACCGAAACATGTACAAACTAATGAAAAATGACAATTACGAATTTCACACGCACCAACTGAGCACGGAAAGGAACCTGAAGGTCGTAGTGAAGGGAGTTCCCTGCGGCCTGACGGAGGAGCAAATCAATGAGAACCTCAACGACAACGGATACCCGGCCATAAAAGTGACCAGGATGAAAGGGAGAGAAGCCACGCCAATCCAAATGGTCCTGATAGAAATTGGGAAGGAATACAAATCCATCTACCAAATGGATCGATTCTGCGGATTGAACGTGAAAATGGAACCGCTGAAAACACGAGGAGAAACCGTGCAATGTCACCGATGTTCGGCCACGTGCAGAGGCACTGCAACGCCGAATACAGATGCATGAAATGCGGACAGAACCACAGCACGCACCTGTGCGAGAAACCGCTAACACTGCCGCCGAAATGCGCAAACTGCGGAGGCGAACACACCTCTATATGGAGAAACTGCCCGGCGAGACCGGAAATAGCTAGACAAACGGAACAAAGACAGCAAGAAACGAGACCCCCACCGAGACAAACAACCCAGACACCGAGACAAACAGCCCAAACACAGAGACAAACAGCCCAAACACCGACAACGAGCCAAATACCGAAACCGATAAGAAGAAGCAACAACCCCAACCCGGAGACAAAACCTTCAACCAGCCGAAACAAAAGGAATAGCAACGAAGTAATCAGATCTGAACTGACGGAAATGATGCTCGACTTTGCCGAAATGGGACACAGCAAAGAGGAAACAGAAAAGTTCACTAGAAGAATCACAACCATCATGCTCACACTCAACAATGACCACTAGAAGAACTAGAGACAATCTGAAACTTACATTCTGGAACGCAAACGGAATACAAAACAAGAAACAGGAACTAGTAGCACACCTAAACGAACACAGCGTCGACGTGGCCCTGATCAACGAGACGCACCTCAGACGTTGCAACCAACTGAACATAGCAAACTACCAAGTCTATAGAAAAGACAGAAGCGAGAAAGCCGGAGGTGGAGTCGCCATCGTCATCAAAAGAAACATAAAACACCACGAACTGCCGGAAGTAGAAACAACCACGGACACGGAAGCGGTAGGAGTAGAAGTACAGACAACTGACGGACCCATAGCCCTCTACGCACTGTACTCGCCGCCACAGAAACAAATAAACGCCGACGACCTGGACAAAATATTCGACAGAAATATAGGTACCATAGCCGCAGGAGACTACAACGCAAAGAACTCGCAATGGAATTGCAGAGTAACAAATACCAAGGGCCGACAATTACTAAGGTACACGGAAAACCGGAAGTTACAAGTAATTGCACCGAACGAACCAACACACTTTCCAGGAGTTCAGCGAATGCCGGATATTTTGGATATAGCCGTTATGAAAAACATCACAGTAAACGTGGAAATAATCTGCATCAAGGACTTGAGCTCAGATCACAACCCAGTGCACTTAAATCTCCAAGCGAATACGGCCAGGAAAACAATCGAGAAAACTATCACAAATTGGAACAAATTCAAAGATAATCTGACGAACGTCACTTGTACAGAAATTACAAGCCCCCCGTGTCTAGAAGAAGCAGCACGGACGATAGAAAACGAAATAAAAGCAGCACTCGAGGCCGCCACAAGGAAACGGACAGCCAACACGACAACAACCCTCCCACAGGAAATCAGGAATCTACTAAAAGAAAAGCGCAAAGCTAACAAGGTATTCCAACGGACGCTGGCACCGACGGACAAGAACGTCTTAAACAGACTGACAAACCAACTGAAATGGGCACGGCGCGAACAGCACAACGCCGAATGGGAAGACAAACTAGAACGCATCAACGAAACAATAGAGGAACCGTGGA
This sequence comes from Phosphuga atrata, assembly GCA_944588485.1. NCBI lineage: Eukaryota > Metazoa > Arthropoda > Insecta > Coleoptera > Silphidae > Phosphuga > Phosphuga atrata. Next base: position 32,726,300 of record OX155896.1, on the reverse strand, counting down.
AATTAGCCAAGAATCTTAGAAACAAGGAGAGGAGAACAATTCCCCCACTGAAAACAACAAACGACACTGTAGCAAGCACGGACGAGGAGAAAACGGAGGAATTCGCAAAGTCGCTTGCACAGCAGTTTAAACCGAACGCCGACACACACCCACTCCGCAAAAGGCAAGAAATACGCGAAACCGTACTGAGAGTACTAAATAGTAGCGTAGAAAACACGGAAATAGAGGAAACAACACCGGAAGAAATAAAAGGTATAATTTAAAACCTAAAAACCAAGAAAGCACCAGGCTGCGATAACATCAACAACGCCGCGCTAAAAAACCTAACACCGAACGCAATAGACAGAATAACACAAATCATAAACGCCGCACTGAAACTTGGAGTGTTTCCGACCCAATGGAAACATGCAACAACGATTCTAATCCCGAAACCGAACAAACCCCGAAACCTCACCTCCAGTTACAGACCAATAAGTCTGCTGACAGGTCTCAGTAAAATCACAGAAAAAGTAATACACAAAAGACTGACAGAAATAACTGAAGATTAACGTATTGGAATAAATTGTTTTAAATTTTTTTTTAAAACTAATTTTAAAATTCATTTTACATTTTATTATTTATGTCTATCTATAAATTTACAGATTCCGTTGTAAATTCAATTCCAGTTCGTTTCATATTTATTTTAGTTCCGATTAATTGAAAATAAACATATTACTATTTTACTTCAAATTAATATTGGTAAATTATTAATAAACACTTTTATATTCGAAGTCAAATATAGATTTCCTCGCGATAACGGCCAGTTTAAATGTACTTAAAAAAGTTTATTTTTGCATAAAATTAACGAGACTTTTATAGGTATTGTTGACGAAGATCAGATAAAACTTTTAATATCAAAGCTAAAATATATTAGCATTGATATATAAATTTATAGCGACTAATTCAAACTTTACGAGAAAAAGTATAATTTAAATTAAAATGGTTCTGTGTTGTATTAAAATAATATAACCCCCTTCAATTTTATTATCCCAACATAAAACTTTTTCTTCTTTTTATGATGAAAAATATTTAAATTCTTATTGATAATTAATACGCCGAAATTGTTAATAAACTTTTGAGTATTTTAGCAATAAAAGCCGATGTCTGTTGTGTAATAAACGTTTTTCGGTAAAAAGAAGTTGAAATGAAAGGAGATGCAGATAGCGCGTTAATTGTCTTAGAACGGTCTTGGCATATCTTTAAAGATTTTTGTCAATAAAGAAAGAAAGAAAAAAACAGGTGTGACAAGGCGGCGATTCTTTCACGTGTATCCTCGTTTATTTCTACCAAACTATACCTTATGGAACGTTATAATTTAAAAATCCATAAAATAAAAATTCCCTGGCTTAGATAAAGTTTTATTTTCTAAAAGTGAATTGCCTTTTTTCAGTTGTTCATTCATGTCAATGGAAACGATACGATCTGTGGTATTTGGACCGAGCCCAGCTCTTTTTTATCTCCTGTAAATACAACTCTATATATAAATACACGACGATCTGTCCATATATTGGATAAAAACAACAGCGGCGGGTTTCAAAGTCCAACCACCACCAATCAACAAACCCCCAATAGATTCGCTCTTATCTTCCTGAGCACCCTAACAACTTCCTTAAAACACTTGAAAGTTGTTAATGGAGGAAGCTTTTTGAAATATCTTTTTGAAATTTTACATTCATTATTGATAGGTTTTATTAAACACCACTAATGCCACCTTCATTAATTTTAAAATTTACTAAATTTTAAGAGAGTCTCTTTGTAATCGTACTTACTTTGATAATTTAGTGAGTTTGTTTTATCTCTATTTTAAAATAAGATTGTATCTTTGATTTATTTACAAAATTGCAAATGTCAAACATATATTTAAAATTTATATCAATTATAAATAAATAATACGATACGATTATTTTTTTTAGGCGATTTTTTAACTGATTATGGGTAAATTTTGGTTGCACAATGTAAAATAACTTAATTTAGTTACATACAGCAATTATCCGAATTCGCAATTCGCCCAAATTCTCCACTGGAGCAACGTAAACTAATGACTTCAGATAGCCCCATAAGAAATAATCCAAGGGCTTTAATTCTGGCGATCGATCAGGCCATACGTGTGGCCCACCTATACCAATTCTGTGATCTCCGTATGTTGCTTTTAAAAAATCACGAGCAACCTTACTGAAATGTGGTGGTGCACCATAGTGCATAAACCATATTGAAATTCTTGTCGCCAATGGTACATCCTGCAGAAACTCGGGCAGTGTTTATTTCAAAAAGTTGCGATACATTTCGCCAGGTAGATTTGCTGGTAGAAATACCGATCTAATAAGATAGTCACCCTCAATTTCAACCCAATCATTCAAGAAGAAATGATGTTGAAATCGATCTTCACATACCTCACGTGGATTTTCATCTGCACACACATGTGTCTTATGAAAATTCCTTATTGCATTTCTTGAGAACCTGGCTTCATCAATGAATATAATCTGTGTCAGGAATTAAGGGATTAGAACTAATGTTTTGCAAAAGCCATTGACATAACGCAATATGTGAATCAGCAGGTAATAGTGCCTGAACACGTTGACTATGGTATGGAAATACTTGGATTATTCCTCTATTATTTCCAGCACATTCTGTTCCGTTCTTATTCTCATTAATCCTGAATATTTTCGAAGATTTTTTGGTCGGGGATAGTACGGCTAGGAAACCGTTCAACGTACAGTGGTCTAGCTTGTAATGCATGTCAGTCATCTCGGCTTTCCTATACCTGCTAGAAGACTTCACTAACTATTAAAGTCACTTCAAATAGCCAAACGTCACTCAATGTAAACAACTGCCACAAATGATGATGACAGGTGATGGTCACTGGCGAGACGTATCCAAATTAAATGCACTTATATAGTAGATAAAACAGGCGTTCCAAGATATCTTCAACATTTTTTGAACTTGAAAAACTCATTTATAGCCATAATTTTATGGCTTACGCCAACAAATAACGAATATGGTTGTCGCAAATTTTGTTCACCCTGTATCTTAGAAGCAAAGGGGTTTTCCAGAAATCATCGTAGACAAAATATACTTAGAATAGGCCAAGGAATAACCCCTTCAATTTCTACCTCATGTTTGCCTAACACTATATATATCTTTTTTTTAAAGTATCTATTTTGTAACCAAAGTTTAGTTTCGGAAAATAATTTCAATTTTTTCTAACTTTATTATAACTTTCTCAAAAAACAAATAAATACATATGCAATATATATTTGCAATATTTAAAATAATTTCCTGTTTTCATATTTTTGTAGATAAATTTATTGTTGTGGTACGCCACTGTCGGCGGCATTTTGATCATTGATCAGTAATGAGCCCTTGTACTCACTAAAGCTAGGCCATTTGGTTTTTGAAACAAGCGCAGCGATCGCTCTTCAGTCGATACCCGCAGACGTCCAGCATTCTGGACTATCATTCGGTGCACCCGGTAAAGTTCATTTCAGATCCCTGTACAGATTGCTACATTTATTTTAATGCGCTACTGTTGTACCTTGAAATTTTTATGGTTCCGGTCCAATTTCTAACCGTTCTTTATTTCAACCTTTTTCTTCGGTTTGATCGATATACAAAAATGTGCATTTCTTTGGTTCTACTGATCCGAAAGTCGTATTTTATAATGACATGTGATACAGATCTCGAGAAGAAAACGATTTCTAACTTTAACCATATTCGGATCGTAAAATTTCGTTTAATTATAAACATGGTAATTTATAGTTTTTTTGTTATAGATCTTTTTTTATACGTGTATTTTCCTACGAGCTTTTTCTCAATAGATTAAATAGATTCTTCGTTTTTTTTGTATTTTTTAAATGGCAATTAACATTTTTGTTGTAACAGCGCAGCATTTTGTTTCGCAATCATGTTAATTTGTTATATAAAATGTTAATGTTTCGATTAATTATCTTCAGAATTATAGTATAATTTTATGCTTTTTTGCGCTAATAGGATCTTCCCAATAACCAAATATCAAAGCAACTATAATAAATTTCAAAAATGGATACAAAACGTTTAATATGATTACTTAAACTATTCAGGAAATAATAAAATTTAATAAAACATTAATTATCTAACGTTCCGTTTACTGTTAACTTTGTTTTCTCGTTACTGAAATATTACTATAACAGGGAGAGGCGGTGTACCTGAATGATATCCAAAATCGTGTCAAATATCCTATATTTATTATTTATTTATTTAACCAGTAAAATTTGACATTAGTAAATTAAATTAATTACTCGTAAAATCCTGCATATGTACACGCAGGTACCTGTTGGCAGGACTGATAGAACTTACAAACTAAACATAGCTAACTTAAAAAACTAAAATTAAAAAACAAAAGAAGTAGCGGACCTGACGGCCTGCCATGCAACTTGATTAGACCATTTAGTATGGAATTAGTAAAACCAATAACCGACATAGTGAATTTGCTCTTTTGATACCGAAACGTTTCCGGACATTTTAAAAATGTCCTCAATAATTCCGATATATAAAAAAGGAGATAGAAACAATATCAACAATTACCGACAGGTAGCTCTTATCTCAGTCTTAGCATTGGAAAATAATCGAATACTGCATGGAAAACAGACTTTTTTTCGAAAAATATAAAGTGATTCCACCTCAACAACATGGGTTTCGTAAAAATAAATTCACTATCACAGCTTTTCAAGAACTGCATGAAAAAATAATATAGGGTGGATAGTGGAAAATGCCTACTGGTTATCTTTTGCGGCCTCACCAAGGCATTTGACTGTGTGTCGCACTCCAAGCTACTAAGAAAACTTTATACTTATGGAGTTCGAGGAAAAGCTGGGAGATGGTTTCAATCGTACCTTCATAGTAGAAATCAGTATGTAAGGGTTGGGAATAGCAGATCCAAAATACTGACAACTTTCATTGGCGTGCCACAGGGGAGTGTCCTGGCCCCTATACTATTCTCACTGTATACATCTTATTTAATTAAATATATTGGAGAAGATCGGATCACACTATATGCCGACGATGCTAGTGTTTTCATATCCAAAGCATCCATGGAAGAACAACAATCTGAAGCAAGGAAAGTTATATCGAATTTACACAATTGATTTTCGGGCAATAACCTACGCTTAAACTGTGATAAAACAAAGTACATTAGATTCCAAACTAACAGAAGAAAACCAACCGAGGATATTACTTTAGGAATCGATGGAAACATCATTCAAAGAACAGGATGTCTAAAATTCCTAGGTTTATTCCTGGAAGAGCATTTCACCTGGAATATCATGGCAGACTACATTATTAAAAAAAGTAAATATAAACACATACCTCATAAGAAGGATTAGACAACTCCTACCCAAATCAGCAATATTAGACATATACCACGCGGAAATAAAATCAGTGATATCCTATGGGATTCTAATATGGGGAGCTTACACACAGCTGAAGAGGGTATTTATAGCCCAGAAAAGGATTGTAAGAGCAATATCCGGGAAAACAAGAAGGCAATCTTGCAAACCTTCCTTCAAAGAGCTGGAATTGTGAACACTACCGGTATTATATATATATGGGAGGTTACGTGCTACATGCATAAGAAAGCAAAGCACTTCAAGTTTAATATAGACCAGCATATGTACAATACCAGAAGCCGTCTAAATCTATATACACCGAAGAGCAACCTAACTCTATGCTCTAAAACAGTTAATAGACTAAGAATTAAAATTTACAATCACATACCAGCTGACATAAAAAACCGAAAAAACATACAAAGTTTTCAGAAGAAAATTGAAAATACATTTAATTGAAATGTGCTACTATGACATTAATGACTTTTTAATACATTAATAAATTCTAAAAATTTATTATAAATTACTTATAAATTATTAAGCTATATATATATATATATATATATATATATATATATATATATATATATATATATATATATATATATATACTTAGCTATATAAGCTATTTATTTTGTGTCTGTAGATATATTTTAATTGTAGATATTATTTTGTGATGCTTTTTTTCTGTGTTAGTTTTGGTGTCTTGCACGTGCACACTTTCTTCTTTGACGTATCAAATATGTATTGTACTGTACGTCCAAAAGATAAATAAATATTTTGTTTTGATTTGATTTGAACTTCAAATTTAGATTTTGGCACACTATTTTACCGAGTAACCCAGGCTAGAGTGACTCTGAATGCACTCTCTCTGATACTCTTATAGACTCTGATAGTCTTATCTATAACGTTCGCTGTATAGTAAATCCATTTATCCGGACTGCACGTTTTGCCTGATCCATTCCTTTAGTTTACAAACTTAAAACAAACCTAACACAGCCTGAATATATAAATATATTCAGCCTTTCCGGAGCTCTATAACAATTATTGAGTCTTTTTAGGACTACCAAAACAAATCTCACATGAAATTTGTTGTGAGATTTGTTTTGGTAGTCCTAAAAAAACTCAATAATTGTTATAGAGCTCCGGAAGGGCTGAATATATTTATATATCCAGGCTGTGTTCCGTTTGTTTTAAGTTTTTATGATTATCTATAACGCAGGATGGTTTCACCAATTCTACCTTTAGTTTACCTTTCGTTGTTACATTATTCTTTAACGTTTTTAATTCATTCGGAAGCTCATTAAATAAATAGACTAATAGGTTTTATATAGCTATTTTTTATGCTTACTGTTAAAAACTACTGTGCTTATGCGTGGGGAAGTAGAACCAAGCTGACCTCTATGAGGAAACAGCTTGAAAAGATTCAAAGACTGGCGTGTGTGTGCATCACGGGGGCGATGCACAGCTGGATGTGCCTAAGCTGCACCTTGTGGTGGAAAGGGCAGTCAGATCGGCGATTGTAAGGTTCAGCAAGGAAGGAATGTGCAGAGGTATAAAAATAATCGGGAGCAGAGACCGATACAGCCTCGCTGCTAAGATCCCCTGGCTGGAAGTACCAAAAGACGAAATAGTATGCAATAATAATGGTATCAAGTGGTATACAGATGGTTCGAAGACAAACGAAGGTACTGGTGCTGGAGTGTTTGGACCTCGTACCAAGTACTTCGAATCCATGGGAACATCCCCAAGTATCTTCCAAGCCTAGGTACACGCAATCGAAAGATGTGCACAGTTTAACCTCAACAGGAATTATCGCAAAAAAGAAACTAATTGCTATCCTGTCAGACGGCCAAGCAGCTATTAAGGCCATTAGCTCATACACCATCAGATCCAAACTGGTATGGGACTGTGTGGTGAGCTAAACAAACATGGCAAAGATAATAAAGTAACGCTATACTGGGTACCAGGACACACTGGTATAGACGGAAACGGAGAAGCCGATCACCTAGCAAACAAGGGATCCAATAGCCCCTTTATAGGTCCGTAACCATTTTGCGGCATGAGTCTGAACACCATCCACTAAAGTTCAGATGAAGAAACAATAGAACAATGGATGAAAAGCTTTGGATCTTTTAACCAGAAGAGAGCAAAAGTTTGCTGAAATTAAGCAGGAACAAGTTTAGAGTTCTGACAGAAGTCCTGACGGCACACTGCAGGCTTAGGAAACATCTCAAGGCCCTAGGCCTAGAGGAGGATGACGGATGCAGATTCTGTGGCTCAGCAGAGGAAACCCCCCATATATCTGCTTAAAGAATGCGGAGCATTACTTCGCAAGAGACAGATGTACCTTGGGGCTCACTGCTTGAACACAGAGGAGCTGCAGGCGTAGAATCCCACCTAGATCCTGAAATTCCTAAAGTAAGTACACCAACGCTTGGAGGAGGAGGGTGGGGTACAATAGATCTATAAAGGTCGCAGTACAAGTCGTCACCACCATATCTACAATCTATGCTTACTGTTTTGTCTCTTTGTGGAATCTGTATTAATTTTTTTCTTGTTATATTATCTGATACCCGATATTTACTTTTCATGTCATTGATCTGAAATATTATTGACTCATATGCAAACTGTTGTCTTATGTTCAGAGGGTTAATAGTTCAGAGGGATGATAGTTTAGATAGTTGTTATTAAATTGTTTTTATTAATTATTTTTAATACAATATTTTTGTAATAATAACTTTGTAATAAATTTAGACTGATCGAATACGCTCCACCGCACACTATAGCATAACTTATAATACTGCATGAAAAATGCATAGTAAATCATCCTTAGAATGGTTACTTACATAAACCCTCTAAATTTATAAAACACAAAAATCAAAAAAAACACAAAAGTTTTTAAATTTATTTATCAAATTTTCTATGTGATGTTTCCGTTTCATGTTGAAGTCAAAGTCTATTCCTAAATATTCATAGAATTGAACTCTTTTTAAAATTCTTCCCTCTATTTGGCAAGTATTGTGTTTTTAAACGCTATCGATATAGTTTCCAAATGTATTGTAGACAGTTTTTTCAATGTGTAAGAATAGCTTATTCAATGCTAGCCAATCTAAGATTTTGTCTAATTGTAAGTAGGTATTCATTTGATTTCAAAATTACTCCAAGTATCATCGGTCGATATGACAACTGTGTCATCCGCTTATGATATTATTATGTCATTAGACACACTTTTTAATAGATCATTGACGTATAGTATAAAAAATAATGACATCTTTTGTGCCTCTATTCTTCACAAATCCAAACTGATTGTCAGCTATAGTGTTGCTTTTACTTGCAAATACCAAAATTATATTATATATGAATCTTTCTAGTATTTTGGCCACATTAGAGATCAATGATATAGGTCTATAATTTGATACGCTTCTCTCATTTTTAACTTTATGTATGGGTAACACATCAGCGCTTTTCAGGGGTACTGGCCATGTACAATGTTCTATACATAAGTTGATAATATGTACAATTGGTTGATACATTCTCCAACATTAGTTTAAGAGTTTTTACATTTATATTGTCTACTCCGACGCTTTCAATTCCATATTGTTTATGATGTTTTCAATTTCTAAACTATTAGTCGGTGCCAGAAAAATAGATTTTGAATTCATAGATGGATTTTTAACGTAAACATTTGAGGGTAGCCGTATCTTATCGCTTATTTTTTTTACCAATGTTTCAGAAGTAAAAATTGAATTCGTTGAGCTATTCTAATGGGCTCTTTAATTATATTCATATCGTTATTGTAAACTTGTTTTATATTGCTATCTTTTTTGCCGCTTTCCCCAGTTTAGATTTGATTATTTCCCATAAGTATCTCGGATTTTTCTGATTCCTTGTTATTAGTTCGCTATCGAATTTTATTTTTGCTTCTGTAATGCCCTTTTTCAGTATCTTTGTATAATTATTATATTCTGTCTTAAGCCTATCGTTCCCTGGATCATATTGCCAGACCTAATATAATAATTCTTTCTTATTGCATGATACTATTATGGCCTTACTAATCCATTCCTTTCTAAGTTTTGTTTTGTCGCGTTTATTACTCTTTTTCACGTAGCATGGCTTGCACAGTTTTGTATATTATTAATATGAGCATTAGTAGCCTCCGTTGGATTATGCATAGTCAATATAGTATCCCAGTTTACATCATTAGCTATGTTTTTAAATGTTATATAGTTTATTGCTGTTTTGATATCTTTATCCCTATTTATTTTAAATTTTGTTAGTGATATAAATAGTGGATAAATAATATGTTAGAGAAGCTATGAGTTTATAGGTATTAGTTTAAATTGTGTTAATTTTAATAAATATATCATCTATGCATGCTCCAGATTTTTTTGAATCTGATAGTCTAGTTATATCCTGAAAACCTGGATGGTACCCTTTATCCAGTAAATTGCATAATAATTAATTGCTTAAGTTATCGTGAGTCATTAAATTTATGTTAAAATTCAGAATAATTAGATTGGTTTTTAATAATTCTCTTAAGCTCTTTATTAATTCAGATTTTGGTCAATCATGAGATCTGTACAAAGCTGATTTGTAATTTTTTAATACTCATGCGAAATTTCACGTGTCGTTGTATTTTCACATAACGGGGGTAACGCACGCAAATATTCAATATCGCTGATTACATTAAAAAAAAAATGAACACAATCAATACCTCGATATTAAAAAAGTGACGTGAAGTGTCACAATTTTTTTTTCATTACAAAACAATAATAAAAATTAAATAAAACGTTTTAAAATTAGTGTAAATTGTATGGTGACACCGCAGACTGAGTAAAGTTCTTATGACGAATCCACACCAGCGGAGACAATTGAAAAAGCAAATTCTTCATGTTTGCTTGAATTTTTTATGGCTGGCCCCTGGATTCCAAACTTGTAAGAAACATCCCCTCGCATGAGTAATAAAAAATATTGTTTGTAACATGGGCTGTATTTCCCTCTCGAGCTAATGTAAATAAATTTTAATTTGTTCGTGCGCCCAATTTCGCTCTCGCGTTATATTGACAACTTACTGCCCTAGTTACAAAAATATACTATATTGTAAACATTATTTTATTAAACGATCTTAATTTCTAACTTAAATTACTTAATCTTAAATTTGAAACAACATTGTTAGTTAAATACTTAAGATATCTAGTGCGAATTAGTAAGTCTAAATCTCTGAACAATAGTAAATGAGTTTAAAACTTGATTTAGAGTTTTTTTTGTTTTTGTATGAATTTATTATCAAATAAAAAATTGGCGTATTAGAATCCGATTTTTTTAAGAAACCGATTATAAGACGAATGCAGTTTCTTGAAAATGCAATAATATTTCTTTTTACTATTTATTAAAGTATGCAAATAAGGTAATAATAAATAGTAATAGTAAACACAGTTTACTGCGATTCCAACAACAAGCAAAAACATTTTAAGGAGGTTAGTGCGTTCTTTTGATGTTGAACCATCATTGATGGGCAAAATTATATGGATAAAATTAAGTTGTGCAAACCGTGATAGCCAAACAAAATGGATACGTTTGAGTTACACAAACCTTAATAATAATGTGATGATTTGTCATCTAATTGTTACACGACAGTCAGAAACAGGCTATAACACATATAAGCATATAAAGAAAAGCGAACATATTCTATTTAAATAATTTGTAGTATAAGACCTGTATATACAGCAACAGATATGTTCTGTCAGGAGTGCTTTTAGTCTTCTGAATAATTTCGAGTTGTCTACTTTGAATTCGGCCGGTAGCACGTTGTTGGATTTTACGACAATAAAGTTGTAACATATTTGAGAGCATCTTTGAGCATCTTTGAGAGTCTGTACTTTGACAGAATAAAGTGTTCCTTTCCGCGAGTTTGATGATTATGGATCTTCGAGTTTGGGGTATACTTCTCTCTGTTTTCCTGGACATGACTTAGAGAGGCAAGTATGAAACACGAGGGAATAGGTAGTAGCCTAAACCGCTTGAAAAGTTCTCTGCAGCTTTGTAGCTGTCCTACCCCCGCAATTGCTCATATGGGCCTCTTTTGTTGTAGGAAAAATCTGGTTGCTTCAGCAGCTGAACCCCACTGCAAAACTCCATACGTAACTATATTGTGGCTATGCGCATAATAGCTGCTTCTTCATTGAATACGCATTTAATTTGACGTAGCGTATATGTAGTAGACGGAAGCTTCTAAGACATGGTGTTTATATGTTTCACCCAGGATGTCAAAGACCTATTTTAGAAATCCAAGTAATTTTATAGTGATTTCATCTGCAGCCATGGTTCTTGCTGCCGCGATCAATCTTTGCGTCTTATCCATACTTATTACATATCTGTTGTCACTAAACCAATTTTTGAGCTTCGGTTAGAAGCTTAGAAAGTTAGAGAGTTGAGCGAGTGTTTCTAGCGAAGCAGCTTCACTAAGAATAGTCATCTGCATAAAGGCTCTTTTCACTAGATATTATGTTCAAAGGTAGGTCGTTTATATACAAGATGAATAAAATGGGACCCAATATCCAATAGACATTGTGGTAGACAGAAAGCTAGCAAGACAAAAAAGATTTAGTTGAAAAGATCAAAACCAGTAGACAAATTGTTAGATGAACCAACAGATTTCCAACCATATGTAGAACAAAAGATAGCATGAACCAAATTAATGACAAAATTATAAACACGCTAAGGGAAACACAAGAAAGGCACGTACCGAAAAATCTGGTAGCGCATAACATACTAAACGAGGAGACAATTAATATGCTCAAAAGACGTAGCAAGCTACTAGCGCTCAATAAGAGAGATACTGGGGAGTTTGCTAAGCCGAATAAAGCAGTCAGAAAAATGGCAAAGAGAGATATAAGAAGAGACAAGACGGACATTGCTCAAAGAATATTAGAACAACACAGAGGCCCTAAGGTATTCAGAAGGAAAACATATAGCTCCAAAAAGGAAGTGGTAGCAATAATTGACACCAGCGGCAAAAAGGTTACTAATAGAAACAATATTATCGAAACGCTAGAACACGAGCTTACTCCAGCTTACTCGAGCTTATACAAATCAAAAACAGGAAGCGACATACCGCACGAAGAAAGGGAAAGAAAACTTCTCAATGTGAACTCTGAAGGCATACCGGCTATCACAAATTTCGATATCCTTAAAAATGAAGAACGGAAAAGCGGCAGGCATAGGCGAATTGCTGACTGAAATGCTTAAAACTGAAGGAGTAGAACTAGAAAACGAACTAACAATCCTATTTAACAAATGTCTCGAATCTGAACATAGTAAGTAGTAGAGAAGAACTAAACTATATCAGACATTCACAACACAACCAAGCGGATTGGTCTAGAAATCTAGAAATTTATTTTCAAAAAACACAGTATATGACGAACAGTGCTAACCTCCCAGTAAGCACGCGTGGTACACAAACATGGACTCTCAAGAACACCATTGAACAAGTTACGTGTGCATCAAAGAGCAGAACGGAGAATATTGGAGATATCGTTAACACACCGTAAGACCAATAAATGGATTAGAGAGCAGACCTGCGACACATCATCAAACATATTACCAACCTAAAATGGAATTGGGCAGGAAATGTGGTCAGAGGTGCAAACAAATGGAGCGCGGAGAGAGTACGATAGAGGCCATGGACTCAGAAACGGAATGCGGGAGGCTCACTAACAAGATGAAGTGAGGACATCAAACTCCAAGCAGGACTAAACTGGTACCCGACAGCACAAAGCCATTCAAATTGGAAGCAAAAAAAAAAAAAAAAATCGACCCTTGAGGTAAGATTTTGTAGGTTGTTTTAAAGATTTTGTAGGTGGGGCCTCTTATCCCATAATATTCAAATTTCTACAATAATATTTCCCTGTCGAGACAGTCAAACGCTCTGCCTAATAGACAAAACTAAATCAACAAAATTGAATTGCGCAAACCTTAATAGAATTAAGTTGCTATAATAATATATAAGTTGTTATTTAATCAACAAAATTGAGTTGCGCAAACCTTGATAGACAAATCTAAATTTAGGTCTAAACCGCATTATGACGATTACACAATAAATTCTGACGTCGCGATGATAATTCTAAAGATTAGAATATGGGACCATATTTTTAATTATATTTCGTATAAGAAATAGGAGTTTATGATACAAGTGTGTGAAGAAGTGCTTTTGTGCATGCACTTTGTGCAGACACAATAAGGTTTGACTATTTGGTCGTTTTCGTTTTAATCTAGGTTAAACTAGATTAACTCTAGATTAGATTATGGTTAGGCTAAGTTATATTAGAGCAATATAAATCCAGATTGAGAGGACGAGACGTCTTGATTTAAAATAAGAAAAATTAATTCAATTTGAATATACGCCAAAAAAATTATTTTCACTACGTCGTTTGTTATGTTTTTTGTATAATGACGAGAGTTATTGCCTTAGTAACAACAGAAAGAAATCGTTTAATAATGAAACTCCATTTGGTTTACATTGGACTTTTACGCACGATTTGAAAACTTTTACACATGATTAGAATAATGTCATACTTATATTGTGTTCATTTTGGTGTGCGAGTAGATAAAACAAAGTATAGTCCAGACAAAACATTGTTTTATAAATTTTGTGCCATTAAAATTATTAAAATTTAAAATCATTAACAAACCCTATTTAAAAATTGTTTGAATATAGACAGAAATACTAATTATTTTTAAAAGATTAATCTTTGCTCTCATAATTGTGTTCAAGCTGAATAATGGAGATGTTAGAATTAGCACATTGTAAATCATTTATTAATGAATTTTAATAATCCACCGAGTCAAAATATTGCTTTCCTTCTTTTCAACATGATTTTTTAATACCAATTTATAGACGCATAATCAGTTTGTAATTAGTCGGAACGCAATTATTTTTTATTACGTAATTATTCCGATTCAATTTAGTTTAATAGTTAATTAAAATATTTTGATTAACATCATATATACATAATTTTACCCAATAGAACTATAACATATAAAATGTAGAGTTTATATAAAATACTTCTCATACTTCTCTACATATAATCTATAGCAGGGCTGTCCAACCAGTCGATCGCGGCGTGATTTTGAGTCGATCTTTAGTTTTCTCACGCTCCTATGTACTTACTTAAAAACACATTTCGATAAATATAAGGTAAAAATTAAAACACGCTTCTCGCATACTTAATACACACAATGTTATGGAAGCTGTCTTTAAAATAATCAATTCTATACAGTACGGCAGTGGCCTTCATGTGCCTATATGCCAGTGCCCTTCAAAGACGTTTGTTTAGATTAGAAAATGAGGATATTGATAACGAACTTTTGCTGCACACTAATGTGCCTTGGCTCAGTAGAAGTCGATTTATAATGCGGTTTCTAGAGTTATTAGAAGGCGTAAAAAGTTTCCTCTCTGAAAGAAGTGACAGTTACTCATAGTTAACAAACAAAGAGTGGTTATTTGATATGTCATTCTTGGCAGACTTTAGTTCAAAACTAAACGATTTGAATCTGGAACTACAGGGTAAAGGCAGAAAGTTATTAGACATGATAAGCTCGGTAAGAGCTTTTCAGCAACTTATAATACTGATGAATGCGAATTTAAAAGATAAAAATTGAAGCTTTTCCAAGCATTGGAAAATATTTTCAGACACATACCGACCCTGCGCAATTCAACCCTAACAAAATGATTCTGAAGTTGTTGAAAAACAATTTCAGACAAGATTTGAGGATATTGGTAACATTGACAATATTGCACTATTTTTTTAAATGTGTTTCAAAAAGATATCAACATAGAAGAAATTGCAATATCTACAATATTTGAAACAAATCAGGATAAACTAGAATTGAAAATAATCAAACTTCAAAGTGATTTGTATTTGAAATCCAAAGATTGTATTTGGAAATTCACTAAAGAGAAATACCCAATCTTGACAAATGCGGCACAAAAATTGATGTCTTGCTGTTTCATTTTCTGATATGAATGCGTTAAAATCAAAAATAAGAAATTCTTTGATGAACTGATCTTGATCAATGTTTACCAGTATCTCTTTCATCGTATGATCCCGCCTTTGAAGATATTGCCAAATCCATGCAATGAAAACGATCTCATTAGTATTAATCTTATGTTAGTATTTAGTATATTTATAATTTTGTTATTTTATCAGATATTATATAAATTTCAATACTTTTTCTTCCTATAATTTCTTCCTATAATATATATAATAGATTCTTTTTTTAATAAATTCAGGGCCACCTTAACATCAATTAAAATCAAAACAATCAAAACTAAAAACGATAAAACGCCCCAAAACTAACCGCCCGCGCAATCGCTCATCTTTGCTAGAGTGAGATAAGTGACCGCAATGGATTTGTAAAAGTAATAGTTTAAAAAAAAAGATTATCTTAAATTCATTGGCTTCATTTATAAATTGGCTAAAATTGGCTAAAAGTGCAGTCCTGAGAATAAGAATTTACTTAAAAAAAATAATTACGATTTTCGTATTAGGTTAGTTATTTTTACACAAAAATCAGTTTTTAAATGGCAACATGTTATGCATTTTCTCAAAAATTTCTCCATGTGCACTCCATTACCCCAGACGCCGGTGGCGCGCTACGCGTTTTGGTCGATCTTGGCAACAATATATACCAAAAAGTAGATCGCCACTACAAAAAGGTTGGTCAGCCCTGATCTATAGAATATGTTTAGGGTAAACAACATTTTTAATAAGATGTGCCAAAAATGTTATATATGACAATTATCCCAACGATATAGAAATAGAATTTATAAATCTTGTAGTTGATAATAATAATAAGAGTTTTTATCGAAGTGTTAGTTTACAAAAGTAAATATATAATGAATAAATAGTAATTAATATATGTATACACTATCCTGCTGTTTCTCTTGTTTTTGTCTATCTGTATGGCTTTGTGTGTCGCATACCTGAGTTGAGCGAAGCAATCGATATCCTAAACCGAATTCTATATCGGATGGACATGTCAACCGAGAGTTTAACATTGAAACAGTATAATTGATCTGTTTTGTTTTAAGCAAAGATTGATATCTGCAAGAAATGTTAAACTTAAATGAATAGCTGTACAACTCAATGGAATTTCAGACGATTAAATCACCAACGTTTTAAATTTTCTCTTGATAAATTAACGAATAAATAAATAATTTCAATATTTTGTATTTGAAATATAAATAATCTATTTTTTGAAAGTTTTTTAAATATGTTGTATTTATTACCTTATACTTACTTACCTTATATAATTTGTACTAATTTTATATATAAATTGATTATATTAATAATTATTGAAACCTATACATGAATTGTAATTCATAACAATTTGATAATTATTTACTATAGAACGGATTAAAGTTCAAATCTTTTATAGATATGTCTGTCTAGTCTTGTCTGTCTGATTTTATTTGTCTGGTCCTGTCTCTATGGTCTAGTCTGGTTGGTCTTGTCTATCTTGCCTTATCTGTCTGGTCTTGTTTATCTGGTCTTGTCTGTCTAGTCTTGTCTGTCTGGTCTTGCCTGTCTAGTGAAATATAAATAATCTATTTTTTGAAAGTTTTTTAAATATGTTGTATTTATTACCTTATACTTACTTACCTTATATACTTTGTACTAATTTTATATATAAATTGATTATATTAATAATTATTGAAACCTATACATGAATTGTAATTCATAACAATTTGATAATTATTTACTATAGAACGGATTAAAGTTCAAATCTTTTATAGATATGTCTGTCTAGTCTTGTCTGTCTGATTTTATTTGTCTGGTCCTGTCTCTATGGTCTAGTCTGGTTGGTCTTGTCTATCTTGCCTTATCTGTCTGGTCTTGTTTATCTGGTCTTGTCTGTCTCGTCTTGTCTCTCTGGTCTTACGGATTAAAATTCAAATCTTCTATAGATCTATCTGTCTGATCTTGTCTGTCTGGTCTTGTGTATCTGGTCTCGTCTATCTAGTCTTGTCTGTTTGGTCTTGTCTGTCTGGTCTTGTCTGTCTGGTCCTGTCTGTCTGCTCTCGTCTGTCTGATCTTGTATGTCTGGTCTTGTCTATCTGGTCTTGTCTGTCTGGTCTTGTCTGTCAGGGCTTGTCTGTCTGGTCTTGTCTGTCCGGTCTTCTCTGTTTGGTCTTGTCTGTCTGGACTTGTCTGTCTGGTCTGTATGGTCTTGTCTGTCTCGTCTTGTCTGTCTGGTCTTGTCTGTATGGTCTTGTCTGTCTGGTCTTGTATGTCTGGTGTTGTCTGTTTGATGTTGTCCGTCTTTTCTTGTCTCTCTGATTTGTGTTTGTCTGGTCTTGTCTCCCTGGTCTTACGGATTAAAATTCAAATCTTCTATAGATCTGTCTGTCTAATCTTATCTGTCTAGTGTAGTCCGCCTAGTCTAGTCTGTCTCTTCTTGTCTGTCTAGTCTTGTCTGTCTGGTCTTGTCTGTCTGGTCTTGTCTGTCTGGTCTTGTCTGTCTGGTCTGTCTGGTCTTGTCTATCTGGTCTTGTCTGTCTGGTCTTCTCTGTCTGGTCTTGTCTGTCTGGTCTTGTCTGTCTGGTTTTGTGTGTCTGGTGTTGTCCGTCTTTTCTTGTATCCCTGATTTTGGTTTGTGTGGTCTTATCTCCCTGGTCTTACGGATTGAAGTTAAAATCTTCTATAGATCTGTCTGTCTATCCTTGTCTGTCTAGTGTAGTCCGTCTGGTCTAGTCTGTCTCGTCTTGTCTGTCTAGTCTTGTCTGTCTGGTCTTGTATGTCTGGCCTTGTCTGTCTGGTCTTGTTTGTCTGGTCTTGTCTGTCGGGTCTTGTCTGTCTGGTCTTGTCTGTCTGGTCTTGTCTGTCTGGTCTTGTCTGTCTGGTCTTGTATGTCTGGTCTTGTCTGTCTGATCTTGTCTGTCTGGTCTTGTCTATCTAGTCCTGTCTGTCTGGTCTTTTCTGTCTGGTCTTGTCTGTCTGGTCTTGTCTGTCTGGTCTTGTCTGTCTGGTCTTGTCTGTCTGGTCTTGCCTGTCTGGTCTTGTCTGTCTGGTTTTGTCTGTCTGGTCTTGTATGTCTCGTCTTGTCTGTCTTGTCTTGTCTGTCTGGTCTTGTATGTCTGGTCTTGTCTGTCTGATCTTGTCTGTCTGGTCTTGTCTGTCTAGTCTTGTTTGTCTAGTCTTGTTTGTCTAGTCTTATCTGTCTAGTCTTGCCTGTCTAGTCTTGTCTGTCTAGTCTTGTCTGTCTGGTATTGTCTGTCTAGTCTTGTCTGTCTGGTCTTGTCTATCTGATCTTGTCTATCTAGTCTTGTCTGCTGGTCTTGTCTGTCTGGTCTTGTCTGTTTGGTCTCGTCTGCCTGGTCTTATCTGTCTGGTTTCTCTGCTCTTGTCAGCCTTGTCTCCACTGCCTGGTCCTGTCTGTCTAATCGCCTAGTCTTAATCGCCTCTAATCGTCTAGTCTTGTCTAACTAGCATACGCTGTCTAGTCCATCCTGTCTAGTTCTATCTATCTCTTATTGTCTTTCTAGTTATATGTGGCTTGGCTCTCTTGTCAATTTTTTAAGTGATCCAGGTTTCCTTGCCTATTTTTCTTTGTATACTAATATCTTTCTATTCATGTCTATCTAGTTTTCTAATTTCTAGGTTCCTAGTTTTCTTAATATAAGCCAGTCAAGACAATTTGAATAATAATAAACCGTAAATAAATGTTTCTGTTAATAAAACAATTGTGCAATTGTTAGTAGATATTGAGAACAGAAGTTCTGTTGCTTTTGCTAAATATAGAATTTACAAACATTTTACTTAAATCTTTTTTATGGTTGATGTGGGTAAATTCGGTTGTCTTCTTCCCAAACCGGCCGAGTTTGTTTCTTCTCCTGTTGCGAGTTTTTAATGGTGTACGTATCGAAACGGGGAAAAAGGAAAAGAAAAAAATGTTTATGTACCAGTAGAGCAGAAGGAGAATTTATATGTTGCCCGATAGTATTGACAGCTGTGGGAGAGCTTACGTTATCAGTCGGTCCTCAACCAGTGAGTCAATCCATCTTCCGCTGTCATCCGGGCGGCACCACCATTCACCCCGATCGCAGTGTCAACACACCCAAAATACGTTTCTTATTAATGTAATATAACGCCAATAAATAAGTAGAAAATCAGAGTTATAATATAATATAACTTGTTTTGTATATTTGATTATTTTTATTTTTCCGCTTGTCGGTTTAAATTTTGGTAAACAGTATTATTAATATATCAACAAATATCCGAAAGTTGTTAAACTGGTGGTAGAATGTCTTTATTACCTGCAAGTGGAAGATTCAAATTTCCAAATGTGCCACGGATGTTTATGGGGTTTGAATTTACTGGCTAATAAACCTGTCGGTCTGTTCGGATCATGTTTCTATTGCAAGATCTAGTCTAGATGTCTGTCCAGCTGTCCGCAAAATAAACGCGTACATAAATTGTAAATGATATCCGATCGTCTCATCTCACAATGAGATTTTCACCTGTATCGACGGAGCACGCCGACATTAAATCCGCAATTTATTTCTGTTATTAACTTTAATAGTAAACTTTGTTGTTGCATATTTATTTGCTCTACAGCGATGTCTCAATACTTACAAAAAAAAAACCAAGAGCTCTTGTTTTTATCTCCTTCCATGCTGTTTACTACCGCAGAAATTTATAGTTCTGTTTAATTGAACACCAAAAATACAAAAAAGCATTCCTGGTCAAAAAATCCTTCTGATTGTTTCGGATAAGATTAACTTTTTAATATCTCAATTATGACGACTCGCATTAAATCAAACAATATTTTGTATACTTCAGAAAAACGATTCCTTTTATTAATCCCCTACAAAATATAAGGTAATTTATGCATCAAGATTATTAAAAAGCAATTTATACTTAATTACTTCGCTTCCAATTTATATGCAAATATTCAAATATTTTATTCCATCTATATCTATATAAATTTTGATAATATATATTTATTGCTACTATATAATTAATGTTACTTTTTATTATTTCTTTCCTTCGCTGGAGACAACATCAGGCAGATGGACACTTTCGTGAACGCCGTCCCGTATTCTTATAGGATTTACTTAATGACACCAATATTTATACATTCAAACTAGATCGTTAGAGACTAATATATGTGAGGTGTAATTAATACGTTTGAAATATTGATCGTAACTATAGTGAATGTAGAAAATATTTAGAATATTAAAAAAGGAATATTAAAAATTTATTATTATTTTTCAAAGAAATTATTACATATTCTATTAATAATTTACTGCATATGCATATTTTTGGTGGTAATATATTGTATAATAGTCAAGATTTGTTTATAGAAAATAGTGTAAAAAATTGAAAGTTAGAAATTAAGACATGAATGTCTCACGGAATATCGCTGAGCCACGCTGTGCTGTCTCATTCACTTTAGGTGCTACACGTATCAATTGTCGAATGGGCAAGATGACAGTAACCAAGAATCCCAATAATTTTGTGTTTTTCTAATGAGATGGGAATAATAAATTGTGAAATTGTGAAAGTAGTTTATATGTAGTAGTAGTTTTAATAGTAGATACAAGTGTGTGAAGAAGGGCTTTTGTACATGAGTTGTGAAGTTTAAAGCACGAGCCGAAGTGGAGTGGTTTAATCGCAATGAGTTCCCAGACTGAGAGTCCGATAGTTCTTGAGTCAAAATAAGAAAAAGTAATTCAATTTTAATACTATTACTACCACGGCCGATCAAATGACCGTTTAGCTTAAAAATTAATGTAGTCAACTTCATTGTATCGTCAAATCGATTCACGACTTTTCCTTAAATATACGTGTAAACAACTTGTCGGTATTCACACCTTTTTTGTGTGCCATTTACCAAGAAATGTATGTAGTTGTCCTTATCTACCGCCACCGGTCATTTGACATCATTGTGCCATTTAGTATGCGCGATCGCAGCCAGGGATACGCTACTCACAAAATGCATGTAGTCGTGTGATAACCTCCAAATAACTATTTATTAGATTTGCCTTCTAAATCATTACTCCTGTCGTATTTTTATTTTTTTGTTTTATAGAGTCCAACAGTGCAACAGCAACTCACGTTGCATGGTTGCATGGATTTTATATAATGGAGAGCAACTACCGAGGCAGCAATTTTTATTTCAACTAGAAGAACTTTCCACTGACTATGAAAAAACGCGCGAGGAAAAAGATGTACCCGAAACAACCTCCCAAAAGTTGTCGTGGAACTGCAATAATTAAAAAAAAACGAGTAACCTCTCTTAATTACTCACTAATTGCTCAATTAAAATCCGCAATTGCTCATATAATTAATTAATTATTTTATTAGTTATTAACTATTTAAATTACAAATCGTTTTTCCCCTATTTGTGAGGGAAGCATTTAGTTTTTGTTATTAAATTTGCTTTCAATAAATTGCTCAGTTTTTGCTCATTTAGTTTCTATGTAAGATCGATTTGTACTTTAAATAGTTAATAACTAATAAAATAATTAATTAATGATATGAGCAATTGCGGATTTTAATTGAACAAATAGTGAGCAATTATGAGAGGTTTCTTGTTTTTTTAATTATTGCAGTTCCACGCCAACTTTTGGGAGGTCCAGAAACGGTAACAAATAGAAGCATTGTTTCATCTTAAAAAAAAAACTTACAATATTATTTTTAATATATATATATATTTGTTTAAATATATTTTGTTGAGTTAGAAGATTTTGATTTTTCGATCAAATTAAACATTAGTGTTTGTATCTTATCTTCATAGATTATAATTTCTAGGAAATTGTTTTATACATATGGTCAACAAAGTTAACATCATTGCGTATAGAACGTATAATAATCTTTCTTTAACAAACTTTCTTAAAAACAACTACTTCACTGGCAAACACCTCGTTAAACAATTTCCTAGAAATTATAATCTATGTAGATAAGTTACAATATTATTATTTGATATTATCATTTGACCGGTTGCGGTTTTTGGTATACATAAATATATCGTCGGTAGTAATAGTGTTAATATACGTCAGAAAATGTATGTTCCTAGGTCTATGTTTTTTATTTAGTGACGCGTGCTGTTGCCATAGTAACAACAAACAGAAATCGTTCTGATGAAAAAATAAAACTCCATTTGATTTACATTGGACTTTTACGAACGATATGAATACTTTTACACACGATTAAAATAATGTCATCGTTCACATAAAATAATGTATTTATTAATGTGTTCATTTTGGTGTATGAGTAGATAAAATGTATTTTTTTCTTATTTAGTACAAGATTTTAGATACAGGAGTCCGCCATGATAAGTTGAACACCAATCACAGTAAATTGCGTCATGCGTTTCGAATCCTCATACGAACTTCGGCGATCTCTGAACTTTTTAATTGTTGTTACCTGCATTTATAAAGTAATTAATGATTTCCATTGATCAGTTGCTTAGTTTTGTGTTCTCAAAACATGAGCACAAGGTTTTACCAAGGCAAATAGCTCTAATTTGCCTAGAGTTGATTTGTTAATGTTGTGGGAGTTTTTCGCATCAAACCAAGACCTTTGTTCAGCAGAGTTTAGAAATGTCAGAACCGCACACCACTTATACACTTTAGAATTCATAACACGCAAAACAGCTGATTTCTTTCTTCTTTTTTAGCCGCTTTCTCCATTACTGAAGGTTGGCAACAACTCTGAACAATGAGTCCAGACCAATCGAGTCTATTATGTTCTTTAACCAGGAGCACTTCCTTCGTCCTGGACCACGGCGCCCCTCTATCTTGCCCTGCATTATTAATTTAGAGGGCCATATTTTGTATTTCTGTGGATATGTCCTGGGTACGCTGTCTTACGTTTCTTCACAATAACCAATAGCTCTCTGTCTCTGTTCATGCGTCTAAGAACCTCATTATTCGTGATATGTTCCTCACAGGATATTCTCTGCGAATCTGCTATTTTCTTCGAAAGATCCACATCTCAAACGCTTCTATTTTGTTCATAGTATTGATCTTCAACGTCCAAGCATCAACACCATACAACAGTACCGAGTGAATGTAGCACTTAACGAAACGGTATCTTGGTTTAAGGTTTAGGCTTGTCTCGCAAAATACTTTTCTTATCTTAAGGAAGGTTGTTCTGGCTATTTCTAGCTGTCTAATCTAGCTGTCCAAATATTTAAATTTAGCGACCTGCTCTATTTGCTTATTGTATACTTGCAAATTGGCTTTATTTATTTGGCCGTATTCACTTTTAGTCCAACCGCATCACCTTCTGCTATTATTTGGTTAATCTAACGTTGTAGGCCAGCTGCACTGCAAATATAGCCGTATCGTCCGCGTACCTGATGTTGTTCATTAGTTCACCATTGATCTTGATTCCATTATTTCTTTGACTCCCTAATTTCTCGGTCGATTTACAAACATCTGACGTCACAAGCAGACGCCATGAAATCAGTGATCGTTTGCGAGCAGATTTTAAACTTTGAATATGAATAGCTTTTTTTGTAATAAAACATTCTTTCCTGCAGAAATAATATATATTTTTGGAAATAGTAGATACTTTAAAATATCATAGAACTCATTTTCAAAATCAGTCATCATGTCCATTCTCGTACACCACGCGTCGTTGGACCATTTTGTGGGTTTCTGTAAACATTTTTGTGTGTTTTGAATCATGACTTCAAAATCAAAGAAAAGAAAACAGGTGACATTGACAATATCACAAACGTGCGAAATTTGAGACAAGATTAAAGAAGGTTTTTCGTTAATAACTTTTGCGCAGCAGTATAACGTTGTAAATTCGACTATTTATGATAACAAAAGCAAGTAGCATAAAATACGACCATTTGTGATAAATACAGAAAAGGGTCCAGAGGCTAGAAAAACTTTAAAGAGGCCTGAAAACCCCCAGTCCCCTTGTCGGGTGACATAGTGTTGGAAAAAGGCAAATTTTTCTTGAAAGGCTTGGAATAAGACACTTTGTTGCTAGTAAAGGATAGTTAGACAAATTCAAGAAAAGATATGGAATACGCCAAATCAAACTTAATGGTGAAAAATTGTCGAATAATGAAGAAGCTGTGAAACTATTACAGGAGAAATTCATGGACATAATTAGGGAGAAAGACTTAACTGCCGATCAAATCTATAACGCGGATCAATCGGGCTTGTATTGGAAAGTGTTACTAGATAAAACTTTGATTTCTGGCATGTGCGAATGCAACCTGAACACACACACTGTCCTTATTGGTCGTTGGTTAAGCATAAAGGCCACGTGCATTTGCGGCAATTAAAAAATTAATAGTTCATCACTCATGTCAAAGAGGTGTTTGAGTTACAAAATCAATATTTTTAAACTGACTGAAGATCCAGTTTTATTCCCGAAGTAAATAAATATTTATTGAGAAAGAACCAACCGCTAAAGGCACTTCTGATTCTTTATAATGCAAGAGCATCCACTAGAAGAAAAAGTACATCCTAAATTCAACCCATGGATCATCGATTGATTATTTTAAATCCTTTAAAAACACCATCAAAGATGCTGTATATTTTCTGGCTCAATGTTTGCAACAAGAGTCTTTAAATCTAATCAAAAAATCTTGGAATATACAGTGGCTCTCATTATTCAAACTAGAGGAAACTTGTCGCCATTATCTGGATGACTTTAACTCTGAACATTTACCCTAACAGACGCTTTTCAGAAGAGAATCTTAACAATTTTTTATCATGTAATGTCAACATTGATTGTCAAAAATTTTGTCAAATTTGTCAAAAGATTGTCAAATGAAGACATAGTAAGTAAAATACTAAATGAGACTGATCGCGAGAACAAAGAAGTATTAGGAATCGGAAGCAATTGGAAGGATTCCATATATTCGAGTTGTGTCTACATTAAATGAATGCTTGAAATTGGTGGATCAAGTTGATATTTTAATTTCAGAAAAAATGTTGCTTAAATTCTGGAATAAATTGAGGAATATACAATTAGAGGTTTCATTGTCAATAGCCCGCCAATTTAACAGTTCTCATATTTACGTTAACACGCAGAATTGTCGAATTTGGGGCTCGGAAAACCCAAGAATTATTGTTGAAAAGCCTCTCCGCCCTCAACGTGTGACTGCTTGGTGCGGTTTTTGGTCGGGCGAGGTCATTGGACCTTTTTTGAAAAATGTGGCTGCAGCAACTGTTACAATGAATGGATTACGCTATGAAACGATGACTAATGATTTTGTAGGGCCGGAATAGGAAGATATTGATGTGGACTTAGGCTATTTTCAACAAGACGGCGCTACATGCCACACAAGTAGCGATACCAGCGCTCCTATGCGTGAAAATTTTCTTTACCGTGTGATTTCTCGAAGAGTCGATCACAATTCGCCAACGAGATCTTGTGATTTAACACCTCTAGACTTTCTCTTTGGGGATAAAGTAAGGTCTATGTCAATGGCACACAGCGGATTCAAGACCTCAAAGATGGAATTCGGGAAGTAATGGAGGACATACAGTCGCAAATGTGCGCGAATTGGTAATGGAAAATTTGATGAAAAGATTGTGGTCCTGCAGGCGTATTGTTTTCCATTAATAATGGCATAACCTACTCTTTGCAATCAAATAAACATCAGATGATATTGTTTATTTTATTATTTATTAATGCGTATGTGTGTATTTTTGTGTGTCTCTGCGTTTGTGTGTTTGTTTGTGTCTGTGTGTGTATTACATTTATACATTCATGACATTTACGTGGAGATTTTGTCTTATCTAAAATGAAGAAATTTCAGAAGAAAGTTTCTTACTAAAGTCATTTAATGTGAATTACCGACGAATAAAAAACGACGAGCTCGACTTTAATTTGTATTCACACTCGGCTGCAAAGTTCGAAATAATAAACAGTGAGAGAGGCAGCGTATCCTTAAAGACACGGCGAACAATTTACAAGCACGCACTTTATATGTTAAAATATAATATTCATTCATTTCGAGACTAATTAAAAGCAAGAGGTGTCTCACGGATCACGGTTCTCGCTATCCGGCTTTTATGCTATCGCACACATACCATCAAAAAGCAAGAGATTCTACAAACTCAAAAAAGAAAGAAAGAACTCAAACTATAACAACCAACTACGGAAGGAAAGTAAATATACAAGAAAAAATGGTGTAATAAAAAGTTGAATTTTATTACAATGACATGATAATTGTTATTATATTCTCAACACAGCGCATTAACATAATTCTACCCATAAATATGATTATGAATATTGTAGATAACATAAAACAAGAAAACTATTAGTTATAATATATCGATCATATAAATTCTACCTTCAGAAGAAATGTATTCATCCTTAAATAATATTTTAAAGAGTTTATGTAGCATTGTGGCCGTAAATTCGTTATCTTACTCCGGTCGCAACTTCAACGCGATAAATAATAAATGAAATGTCACTTCATCTTCCAGGAAAATAATTCTCGGAATAACAGTAGCAGCGTGTTAAGGTTACAACGAGGACGGAGCAACAGAGTTAATATATGTAACTGTCATGCTTTCAATTGTAAATAAACAACATTTAGTACTGAAAAATATTCACGTATTTTGCATTACAAGTTGCTACATGCATCTACAAGTAATGTATGTTCTACAGTTTAAGTAGAACGTATTAATCTAATTTTACCTTTATGTTCCTAAATTCTGATGCGAACGAGTTGTGAAAAACTATCACAATAGTGAAAAAAAATAAAACTATTTAGTCCAAATAGGAATAGTCTAGACAAAAATATTCTTGTTTGTCTGATCTTGCCTACCAAGTTTTATTTTCTGACAACTATTGTCTATTCAGTTTTATTTGTGAAAACCTTGTGCATTTGGACCTTGCGTATACAGTATTGTCTATCAAGCATAGCCTATTTAGGTCTTAATATTTTTTAGTTTTTTGATAGAATTTCTAAATATTTCCTAGTTTTATTCTTGAAACTAGACTCTTATGTTAGGAAAATCCAAAACAATTCTTAATATTTTTTGGTTTCGTTGATGGAACTAGCAACTTCACAAACTTTTGGAAAATCTACAATATTTCCAATTTTGCTTACAACAGCTCAGCACTGTAGGCCCTGCTTGCCCATGGCTTGGTTTCTGGATTTCTTCCAGACATTTCTATCTCTTTTCTATTCTCTCCAGTTTGAGATATCTCTGTTCTGCGTCTCTGATATCTTCCTCATCTTTCCATCTTTCTTTCCTCTCTTTGCTCTCCTTTTTTTCCACCTATGCCCCTTTAAAAAAAAAATTAAATATATTTTCCTCTATACGTTTTACTAAATATTTTCCTTTCCCTAGCTACAAGTAATGCTTATTCTTTCGCTTTCAAAGTCCATACTTCACTTGTGAATAGTACTATGGGTCTGATAATTGTCTTCTTGTTATTATTATTAAGCTTGTTCATTCTAGTTTATCTTTCCAACTATTCTTTGGTCTTCCAGGGCTGCGCTTCCCGCGGGGTCTTCTATCTCTTGCCATCCCAACTAGTCTGGCCTCGTTCATTCTGGATATGTGCTGATTCCATTCATCTCTGCGCTGTTCTACCCATTCTCCAATCTTTTGTATATTACATTCTTGTCTAATGTCTTCGCTTCGGAAATGATCTCTGAGGGATTTATTTGTTATTTTTCGAAGTGTCTTCATTTCTAAAGTTTCCAACATCTGTTTTGTTTTAACTGTATCCGCACGTGTTTCTGAGGAATATGTCAGTACTGGTCTTACTACTGACTTGTATTCTCTTACCTTTAGTTCTGGTTTTAAGTACTTATTTCGCCATAAGTAATCTCAAAATTCAGGCATCCAGATATTCTCAAGGCTTTATTGATTTGTCTTTGCAATTCGTCATTCAATCATTTCCTATCACTCGTTATTTCTGTCCCGAGGTAGTTGAAGCTGTGTACATGTTCTATTGTTTGCCCTTCAAATGCTTTAGTAATATCTACAAAGCAAAGGAAAGTAGGCGTATTAAATTCTAATCTCTTTTCAGCTATTTGTCTAATAACAAATATACTATACAATTTTGTAACAAATATACACAGTCTAATAACTGTGGCGTCGTTGTATGATCTTCCAATCCTGAATCTGTGTTGTTCATCCCTAAGCTCTATAATTTCTGATATTTTTTTAGTTACAATTTTTGTTAGAAGTTTTATTGCGCTTTGTAAGCAAGATTTATAAGTCTGTAATTATTAGGAATTTGTTTTTTTCCCGTTTTAAATATGGGAATTATTATACCGGTACTCCAGGAATGTGGGATTGTTGCTTTTGGGAATATGGTCTGCATCATCTTAACTAATTCTTGTGAGAGTACATGACCTGCATATTTCAACATTTCGTTTATTATGTCGTCCTCGCCAGGCGATTTCCTATTTCTTAATTTTCGCAAAGCTGTTAATATTTCTTCCTCGTCAACTTCGAGTCTGGTGCTTACTGTCCTTATTCTTTCGTCGTCCTGCCCTCCGTATCTCGTGTTTTCTGCGTCGTGGTTTATAAAGTATTAGACCCATATATCCTCTCTTATTTTATTTGTTTTTACATAGTCTTTCACTTCTTGTATCATTGTACGTATCATTCATTCTCCATATTTGTTTTTGTTGGCCGTAAAAGTCTCATTGGAGATAGTCTGTATACTTTTCCCTATAATTTTTTTTTATTTCTCTTATTCAGATATGAAGTTCATTACATTTCGTACCCTTTTATAGTTTTCGCATTCTTCATCCGTCTGTGTTGACTTATATTTTCTATATGCCCGTCTTTTCTTCTCGATTAATTGTTAAACTTCTTTGCAGAACCATGTTTTTTGACTTGAAACCTTATAATGCTTCCATTGCAGCTTGCGATATATTTTCCTTTGATTTATTCCACGCTTCGTCTACTTCGTCCTCTTTCTGTATTTTGTTATGTAATATATATTGCTCTAGTCGTCTTTTATATAATCCCTGTACGGTTGGATCCTCTAGTAGCTCTATTTTGAGCTTCTCTACGTATTCTTTTAGTTTCCTGTATTTCTAATCATATTTTACCTAATAATAACTTATGGTCACTATCTATATCTGCTGCATTTCTGGATGTTCTGACATCTAGTATTTGGGATGGATGTATGTGTTCATTTGAAATTATGTAATCAATAATTGACTTACTCCCTCTACTGTTTTGCCAAGTATACTTGTATTTCATTTGGTGGTTAAAATATGTATTGTTGATTCTCAGATTGATATCCGCGCATAATTTAATTAAGCAATCGCCGTTGTTGTTTTTTAATTCCTCGTTGAGTCGCTGTTTTACTGCCTGAATTATATCATTTCTTATCCTCGCGTTTAGGTCACCTACCAAAAAGACCGATTGTCCATTTGGTATTAGATTCATGTATTCCGGCAATTTCTCGTAGAAATCGTGTCCTGCTTGGGTTTTGAGTCCTCGCATACATTTATTGCATGCAATATGTCGTTATTCATTTTTAGGGTCACTGCTACTATTCTTTAGGATACATATACCTACTACATTGTCAATTGCTGATTCGTATTTGCTTTTAATTAAAACCCCAACTCCTTCTTTCCCTCTTTCTTATTTTCATACACGGAAAAAAGTACACTCAAAAATTACAGTTTAAATAGTAGCAGCGGCCTTACGAATACAAAATTGTAGATATTGCATTCGCATACAGTAATTTTTAAAACTCATTTACTAATAATACCGGAAACTGTAATTAAAAAAAAAGCAATTGTTAGTTTTTACAGTTTCAAATTCCTAAGGCCCATGCTAGTGTTTAAACTGTAATTTTTAGAGTGTACTTTATTCCGTGTACACCGCTGTAAATTAAGCTGTAGTCTTCATATGGTATTACGCCTTTGCCTTTTGTCTCCGGAATACAACATATATCTATATTGATTCTATCCAACTCCAATATCACTTCCTGTTGTTTCTTGTTCCAGGATAGTACAATCCAGCATCCTATCCTGTTCACTTTTGCTCCATTCTCTCTTTTTCCGTTTTCGTGCAGTTTTCGTCGTTATCCAATCCGTCTGATTCCGAGGCTGTTCTCTGTTTCTAGGAGCTTACAATTAATTTTCCGGCGGGTAGGCTGCTAACCCGTTCTTCCAACTCTCCTCTTTTGCTCGGGCTTGGGACCGGCAGCGACACTACAGGCTAATCAATCCACCCGTCAAATGTCGCAGGCTGATAATTGTCTTGTATATTCTAATCTTAAAATTTCATGAAATGCGTCTGTTATATATTACTTTCTTGGGGACGTAGACACATCGATGTCCTGCCATTATCCTTCATTGTCTTCTCCATATTATTCAGGCCTCCTACGGACTTCTGTCCCTAGGTAAGTACTTCTTCAAATTTGTAGTTTTTTCCTTCATCTGTAGTTATGCTTAATTTTCTCCGTTGCTTATATTCTTTTTCTGTGGATTTTATATATTTTGTCTTAGTTTTATTTATTTCCAATCCTACTAACGCACGCGATTTTTTTCTAATTTTGTTATTACTTCTTGCACTTCTTTTCTCCTTCTGATTACTATTGTCACATCTAAGACACTTCTAGGACACATCTAAATAGTATTGGGGACAGCGGAGCTCCTTGTTTTAAACCTTCTTGTACATTGAACCTGTTTCTTGTCCGTTAAGTTAAATACTTTTCCTTTAATTTCAAGTTCTTTTAACTCTATATACACTTGCTCTCTCTTTATTCGATCGTTCGCTTGTTTGAAGTCCAGGATTTTGAAATTCTAGGCTTTCCGAATGTACCTCTCTTAAAGTGAATATTTGATATATAAATGATCTGCTCTTCCGAAAGCCGCACTGGTCTTCTCCTATTTCTTCTTATCTAACTTCTTTATTTGTTTATTTTTTAGTGTCGAGGTTATGATTTTGTATACTACATTGAATAACGCAATTCCTCTATAATTTGTGCACTCTATTCTATCCCCTCTCTTGTAAATTGGAACTATCACGTATTCATTCCAGCTTTCAGGTAATTTTTCTAGCTCGCAGATTTATTGTATTAGATGGTGACTTGAGCATTTCCGATGTCATCTGATCATTCCCAGGACTTTTGTTATTTTTTAAGTCTTTTATTATCTCTTCCACTTCTATTAGAGTTAGGTTAGGTTAGGTTTTAATTTATTATTACATATGGGAAATATCAAATATCCAAGAATTGATAATTATTGGAATAAAAGCGAACAATTTAGTTTTCATTGTTGTTCCCATCATCGCCTACGGAAAATAATTCCAATTGTATATTGATTATATTAATAATGAAATGAAGTATATTATCCTCATACAGAGTTATCTATAGAAGAATATCTAGTTCCTTGGACAAGAAGGTTGATATTTAAATAATATATTGCCGGTAAAAAACACAAACATGGTATAAAGTTATACGTTGTGTGTTGTGTGCGAAAGTTCTGGTACCTCGTTACGAATGAAAGTATATACGGGAAATGGTGACGATATAAGTGGAAAAGGACATGTAGATAGAGTTGTCTTTCATTTGATGAAAGATTTTCTAAATCAGGGACATTCTATTTTCATGGACAATTATTACAGTCCTCTTGGTTTCAAAATTGCTACAATACAAAAGTTGCTGTACAGGACATTGAGAAAGACAAGGAAAGGAAACAACTTGAAAGTAATAAAAAAAAGCTGATGATGAAAAATGAAGTTATTTCTCGGTTCAAAAACAATGTAATGATAGGTAAATTTAAAGACAAAAGAGACGTGCTATTCATATCAAGTGAATACGAAGCAATGTTAAAAAAATATGAAAATAAATATAATAGATCGCAAAGATGCTGTCTTACTATTCTTGCTCAAGTAGAATATTTAAATGGTACATCAAATTATGGATTCATTTAGTAGAAACTTTGGTTTTTAATTCCTGCAATTTTCATTTTACCTTACATTTTACCTTACACACATGGTGTTCTATACGCCTCGCATTAAAAATTTTCCGAGGAGCGAGCTGCACACCCGGTGTGCAATACTCCTGGGGACCGTGATCGAAAAAAATCGTCGTATCGAATGGGTTAATCGTCCTTCTTTGTATTTATAATATATTGGTCTCGGTTGATGTTGCCTTTCTCTTCTAAATCCTTGGTGTGGGTTTCTCTCTTTATTATTATAACTTTGCCTTATTTCTAATAAGAGATTTTCGCTATACTTAAACTTTAAAATTTATAAACTTTTTTCAGATATTTTATCCCTTCCTTGGATATGTCTGGCTGCTAGCTCTGTACTCGTTTTAATATCCGTCCAGATACTGTATATGTCTTTTGCGTCGTGTATTATCTGAGAGTACCTATTATTCATTACTGTATATTCCTCTCTTTCTTCATTTTTTGTGATTCAGCTCAGGTTTTTTCGTCATCTCGGTCTTTTTGTTGTTTATTTGTGGTAGAAATCCGCATCTGGCCCTCTGTAACTTCTGATGTCTTTAATGCACGTTTCTTTGTCTTGTTCTATCAATACATGATCTATTTGATTAATGTATGTTCCCTTATATATCAATAGACTCCAAATTTCCTCACTCCACTCCTTCAGACCTTCAAAAAGCCTCCCTTTTCGCAAAACACTTCGAAAATGCGTTCACACCCACTCATAATTCCGACTTTGATGACGAAAATTTTAACTTAGTTTCCAACCGGACCAATACTTTTTTCAAAAACAACAATTTTCAGGCCCCTGTTAAAATCACAGACGACGAGTACTTTTCAATCATTGCTTTGGGTAAAAAGCGCTCCTGGTAGGGACAACATCTCGAAACTACTTATCAGACAGCTGAACGACCAAATTCACAAACATATAATTAAATTATACAATTTTTGCCTATTATACAGCGTATTTCCCCCTTCTTGGATATCCGGCACAATCATCACTCTATTAAAACCAGGCCAGGACAAGACACTTACAAAAAGTTATAGACCTATCACCCTACTTCCCATTTTAGGTAAAAACTTGGAACAAATTCTAAAAGCCCGTATTTGGACCTGTTTGGAAAATCAGATCCCCTGCTTTCAATTTGGTTTTAAACCTTCACATTCTACTATACATCCACTTTTCATCCTCACGAACAATATACAAACCTCCCACCTTCTTAATCAACACTCTGCCGCTCTTTTTCTTGATAAAAATAAAGCCTTTGACACAGTTTGGCACGACGGACTGCTTTTCAAATTACACAATTTAAACATCCCCTTTTATCTTCTTTTTATGGTAAAAGACTTCCTTTATGGCAGAAACTTATGCATTAAAGTCAACGACGCTCACTCTAACTTATTTACCCCTCGCCAAGGTGTTCCACAAAGTTTACCATTATCACCCATACTTTACAACACTCTGCCACGACATTTTTAATACAGACCTCAAATTTCCCAATCTCATAAACCATCCCTACATTCTCCAATACGCCGACGACACAGCCCTCATATCTCATGCACAATATCTTCCTAAAGCAAATAAAAAATTACAAATACTTACTAATCAAACAATTGATTGGTTCAACAAATGGAGATTAGGCCCAAACCCTTCCAAATGTCAGCTTCTTCTACCCTTTCACCGAATTTCTAATAACTCTCCACACATAAAGGTTGGCCTTACTAGGGCATCCAAACCGGTTAAAACCGAACCCGGTTAACCGGGTTTTCTGTTAAAATTTACGAAACCGTATAACCGGGTTTTTTACAATAATTTCCGTTATTCGGATCACTGAACTTTTTATTTTTCCCTCTATAGCACACAACGGAAGAAAAATTAATCATATTAGATATTGCATGACTCAATCTGGCTCTCTCAGACACAATGTCACTACGCGGCGTATGCAGCCGTAACAGCTCGGCCCCGTCATTAAAGAAATATAAATACTTGTACTCCATTCTTACATTTTAGTCTAGTTTCGTACTTTGATAAATATATATATATATCTATATATATATATATATATATATATATATATATATATATATATATATATATATATATATATATATATATATATATATATATATATATATATATATATATATCTACATTTATAGTTATCTCTAGAATTTATTCCAACAACAATATCTAGTAAGTATTAGTTATATTTCATTTTAGAAATTGAATGTATTGATCGACCTACAAATACTAAATTCCTATAAAATTTAATTTTAGCCCAAATATGAACAAGAACAAGAACAGTGTATGGAAAATATTCCAAAAACTAACCCAAAATAAGGCAAAATACATTAAAATGTTCAGGTGGGAACACATCAAGTTTGTTAAATCATCTTCGAGCAAAACATAAAGTCGATGTTATGAAAAATGAAGAACCTGTAGTTAAAAAGGCAAAAAACAACTTTAGATATGTTTAACTTCATTATAAGAGAATCTTTGCGAGAGTTGTTGGCCAAATGCGCAGCAAGCATATGACGGGTTTTCTATTCATGCTATGGCACATTCAAGCGCTATTCGAGAATTTATTATAAAACGCAACTATGAAATGCCTTGAAGCGAAACGACGATTAAAAAATGAATCGTAAATTTTACAAGTGAGAAAAAACTGGAATTCAAGGAAAAGTTCACAAAACTGACACAATCTGGAATGCGTTTCTCAATAACAATAGATCAATGGACATGCTCTAATCCCAAACGGTCTTTAAATATAACAATGCATTCTCTGGAGGATAGTTATAAATTAGGCCCTGTTGCCATACAAGGTTCATGCGATGCTTACCGGGTTCAATCACTAGTTGAACAAAAATTTTGGCATTAACACAAGAATGGAGCCAGTATTATGAAAAAATACGCACAATTAAACGAAATTGAAAATCAATTTTGCATCAACCATTCAATTCACTTGGCTGTTGTAGATTCATTTTACAACAAAAATTATGTAGTCGAAACTTCAGATTCTAAGAGCACTAATGTGGAAGCTGAAATTCATTTTAATTCCTTTGCTGGCGACCAAAATTTAAATATAGATAATGGTATTTTTAACAGTAAATACAATTTAGAAGATACTAACCTTAATGAAATACTGCAAAACTTTAGAAATACTGTCAGATTTTTCAGAAAATCGCCAGTAAGATGACACTGCAAAGATATGTTGAAGAAAAGAGGGCAAAGCGCTTAAACTAATCTTGGACTGAAAATCTAGATGGAACTCGCTTATACCTATGATGGAGAGGTTTGTGCTACTTAAAGTTTACTTAAGAATTCCATTTCTATAGTATCACCGTGTTCATAGGAATGTACCAACGCCAACCAGGGCAGTTTTGAATCATCTTTCTAAAAAGAATTAAAAATGTTCAGCATCGCTAAGACAAAATGGTGATCGAAAATTTATTTTATGCACAGACATAGATTTAACCCACCTCAACAGATAGCGAGAGAGTTTTTTCGGTCGGCCGTAATTTCTGTGCAAAATTTCGATCGTCAATGAAATTATATTATATTAGATGCGTTAATTTTCCTGAAATATTATTTTATTAAAAAACAAACTGTATAATTTGCGTTACTTTTTTATTATCATAAAATATTATGTATTTTTTATATACTCATATAATATAAAAATTAGTTTAAATCCTATTTGAATATTTATAAATTGTGCCACTTTTTTATTCTTTACGTAAATATAATGAAATAATACACAGATATTTTTTTTATGTATTAAATTATAAATGGTGAATAAATATTTATTTTATTTGGTTTACAGCCGCAATTTATTTATTTTTATACTTAAAACCGGGTTTAACCGGTTTTTTACTTTACGAAAAACCGAAAACCGGTTTTTGAAATTACATCGGTTTTTTTGATGCCCTAGGCCTTACCACAGTTAACCCAACACCTACTATTAAATATTTGGGCATCACATTCGATGGAGCAACAAAATTTTACATTCACATAAGAGAACGCAAATGTGAAATAATAAAAAGAGCCAAACACTTTCGGTCCCTGACTTTCCGTGATCAGGGGATTTCCGTGAAGACAGCGACCACTATTTACAAAACTATTTGCAGACCGATTTTGGACTATGGACACATTATTTGGACAAACACAAACAGGACGACTCGACATACATTAGAAATTGCCGAAAGAACCGCACTGAGAACAATAACAGAAATGCGACAACCCTATACACAATCCATCTAACGAACTGCTATACGTCAGAACCAAATTAACACCAATCTTTAAAAGACATGACATGCTGCGACAACAATTTAAAGACCGAGGTAAAAACAGAGACATCATGGAACAAGTATAGAAAAAGAGGAACAACAGAACATCTTCAAAAAAACATCCATCGTTAACTCTTGTGAAAGCTGTTTACGATTAATACGTTAGATTTATCTATTTTGTGCTTATATTTTCGTTAGCGTTTGCGTTTATGTTTATGTTTGTTATAATTTTTTCTTTCCAACCACTGATGTAATTACCAGGGCCGAAAGACTTAGGGTCGATAGCCTTTTATACAAATTGTATAATAAGGATATTATATATTAGATATTATATATTATATATATATTATATTATATTATATAAGGATATATTATATTATATTATATTATGTGAGTTCCCTCCGATGATATCCAAGTGCCTTTGTAAATTTCCTTCTTTTCGAAGTATGTGCTTTTTATACTTATGCCCTTTTATTTTGCAAATGATATCAATACTTGTCCATTTTCATTGTGTTTTCACAGTGTTTTCGGGTTTGCTATTTACCTATTTACCTATATTTCGCATTTGCGTCACCTGGAATTATTTTTAGATCATATCGAATACTTGGTCTTGCGTATCATAACTAGGTTTCTTTCACTTCCATTTCAGTTTCTTTTGTTGGTGCCTGGATATTTATTAGTGTTGTGTTCTGGTATTTTTGTTTTAGTCTTATCCAGCATAGTCTTTCAGATATAGGTTTGAATTCTATGACAGCCTGCTTTATTTTCTTGCTTATTAGAAACTTAGTACCCAGCATTCTATTTTTTCCTCCACTATTAAAGAATATACAGTCCTATATTTCAACGATTACATTTCCTTTTAGTTTTGAGATCTTGTGCTGTTAAAATATCGTAATTATATCTTTCCCTAATTAGTTTTATTTCTCCTTCTTCGCATGTTCCTCCGACGTTCCATGTTCCTATTTTTTAATTTGCTTTTAGTGCCTCATTTTTTTTTCCTGTTTCCACATCTATTCTCGACTCGATTTTTCTTTTCATAATCCTTCTTCATTGCCAGGGTCGCTTCCTTGTCCTTCCGTATTTTTACTATATCTTGTGTTTTTGACCTTTGCATTTCTAATGCCTTTATTTACCTATTCCATTTCCACTTGTCCTCTTATTAATTTTTGATGGCTTACTTTAAGTTGTTTCTTTTTGTCCATTTCTTCTTTTACAATTTTTCTCTATCTCTCTTTGTGCCTGTCTTTCCTCTTTGGTCATGTCATTTATATTTATTTTTCATTACATTTATTTTGTCATTCAACGTATTTAATTCAATCATGCATGTTGCTTCTCTCCCAATGTTATAGCATTATTATTTCTTTACTTCCACTCCTATTTTTTCTTTGATTGCCTATAAAATGTAAAACCGTAAAAATATTACCTATAAAAATATTACCTATAAACTTGCGGGCTTTCATCAGCTTCAACTGGTCTTCCAGGACAAGATGAATCTTTTATACCTAAATTGTCTAATAAATTTTTGTCTTAATTCTATCACACATCTTCTCAATACACTTTTTATATATTTTTTCTTGGCTTGCTTGAACTATCCGGTCAAATGTCAAATTTGCTTTGGTACCGATGCGTTGTTTTTGGAAGGGTTAGCCGACTTTATGTCTATACCAGGGGACACCCAAATGCAATGCTTGTCCCCCTTTTCTTGACTGAACTATGCATGACAATATGGTATAAAATTTAATTAACTACTAGAAAATAGAACTAATTACACAATTGGGAAAAAACAAATTCACCTTCCAAAAAGCTTGTAATAGTTTCTTTATTTGAAAATTGATCAAAATAAATAATAGATTCTTTGCTGACAATTTTAGAACGATTTCACAAATTTTGAAAAACTTCATCAAATTTGTAACATTCTCTATATTGCTTGAATTGCAATGTCCGACAATCATATGAAAATTTGGAAAACTACCTATACATCGTGTTTATACAATCAAAGTATCGATGTCTTTATTACTTCATTTTTGTCTGAGAATTAATTTAGAACTCTGTAAGTTTATCATTTATAATAAAAGAAGAAAAATAAATAAAAATAAATTGTTTCTGTTGCGCAAATTACAATTTTCTTATGAAGCAATGATTTTATCTATTATACTTTTTAACAAGAATGTGAAACAATATAATAATTAATATTTGAATATTCCTTCTAGATAAGTATGTAAGATATAGGTGACGTATTTCTAATTATGCAGTCTGCAATGTAAACATAAACCATTAAGATCTCATGTATGTATGGAAAGGGAGATAGCAGCGGACGGAAATTACCGTTTTTTCATTAATCACTAATTATCCGGATTACAGGGTTAAATAACCCGGTGTATCCGATTTGCATATCAACTGACCGACGTGAGGCGTGTGTTTGGAATACAAAAAAAAAACACATAAACCATCACACATTCAGAACGGATTCATAAATTGAATCCCTTGCGATTTCCATAATTACATTATGTAAGTTTAACTCATTTTTTATGTGTAAGTAATTTTTATAATTACAAGGCGCTACCTGCTATCTCACACAGGTAACGTGTATATAGTTTAGGCAAAGGCTAGGGAAAATCATATTACAAAAAGAAGATAACGGGCAATTTGTTTTACCGGAACACAATTCACACAAAGTAATAAAATATAATTAATGACATAATTCAGCCAGTTTTCATTTTGTGTTGCGATGAAGAATTTATGCAGTGCAGTAAAGCGGTTTTATGGTATTAAAATTATGTTAAATAAACTCAGATAAATTATGTCCACAGAAAAAAACTAAATAAATATATATATATATATATATATATATATATATATATATATATATATATATTTATATATATCGTTTATGGATACTTTAATAAATTAATGAGTTCATGCGGTTAAAATCTGTATTATGCTTTACCTTCAACAAGTATCATAATTACCTACCTATCAAACATTAGCTTTATTGCGTTCATATTACGAGAAAAAAAGTTTATATCGTCGTTTTCTGCGATTAATAATGTTATTGAAAGGAAAACTGTTTTCAACTAAATAATATTCTAAAACAAACTATCGATATTTCTAAAATTAGTTACACGAATTTCTAGTCTACATCTATTTGAAATAAATAGACCTGATTGACTAGTACTGTAGGTCTAACCTTATTTGTCATTTCATTTGTCAATCTATTTTCTTAAGTTTTATCAACCTAGCCTTACCCTTCTAGTGTTTGCATCCTGTCTAATATTACAGAAATTAGTTATAATAATTGGGCTTAGACTTCGACGATGTGTCTATTTATTAAAAGACTAGATTAGTCTACTTATAATTTTAAATGTTGTTTATATTTGAACCATTAAGTTAGTCTTTCCTAATCTGTCTCTTTTACTCCAATTAATCTATTTTGTCTGTCTAGTCTTATATATCTAGTCGAGCCTGTTTATTGGTATCTGTCTAGTATAGTCTGTTTATTATAATCTGTCTAGTATAGTCTGCTTAATCTTGTTTTTTCGATTTATGCCTTTAGTTTTATCTGTTTGTCATGCCTAAGTAATATAATCGATTCTATCTTATATGTCTAAAAATATGGCATGAATAGACAGATTAGACTAAAGGCATAATACGAAAAAAACGCTAAGCAGACTAGACAAGACAGATTAGACTATACAGGCTAGACTAGACAGAAGGCACTAAACAGTCTCGACTAGATATATAAGACTAAACAGAAGGCACTAAACAGTCTCGACTAGATATATAAGACTAAACAGAAAAAGTAGATTAAAGACTTAAAAGTAGATTAAATAAAAGACTTCGTCGTAGTATTAGACAGGACAGATTATATTAGATTATATTGTGTTGTCTATTTAGCCCTAAAGTCTCACAATCCTTTTATCCCTGGTTTTTAAATTTTTCAAAATTCCATGTTCTAAACTTGTTTGTTTTTAGTACAATAAACATTTTGATTTTAGAATTTGTTTAATTATATTTTTATATGCTATAATATTACTTTTTTGTAAATTTTCTAAGATAATTAATTTTGAATAAGGGGGATTAATTGGTACCTCCCTCCATAACATCCATAACGAATTCCATTAAACTGAATAGTAAAAAAAACTGGAGGATTTTCCCCAATACACAAAACATCAACCGTGAGAGTGAATCGTGAGCGAGTGCGGGCATATCCTGCGTATTCAGTGATCCATTTCGTAATTGCCTTGAAAGATTAAATGCGCTGCAGCTGAGCTGGATATCTACCATCCTCGCTGGATAAAAACTGAATACATGTTTTTCCAAAGGTTATTAACATATATAGACAAATGCGATTACTAACCAAGGAAAGACTCGTTCTTTTTAACTCTACCTCATTCACTATCTATAAGCCCGAGTTTTAAATGATAATTGATTATAAAAAACAGATCGGGTTGGTGAAAAAAGCACACTGATAGTGATGTATTCTTATAAATTTAATTAATATTGGTACGACGTCGTTTTAATAAATATTGTTTTTTTAAAATAAATTAATAAAGAATATTTAATAATAGGTAAATGAAAATATTAAATTTGAAATTTAATTTTTTTTTTTGTAGAAAATGTTATAATATTTTTCCACGAAAGTGTTTTTGGTAAGACCAACCTCATCGGTTTCACCAACCTCCTCTGGGATTTTTTCCATTCCAATCTATTCCTGCCCTTGGCTTTCCATCCGGTCACTTTCATTGATCTTATATTCTCCTCCACTTGGTCCAAATATCTTGTTTTTGGCCTGCGTAGCGTTCTTTTCAATGCAGGTATCTGTCACTTTTGCTGGCTAGTAAGTTTAGCTGGCTGTGAAACCTTCATTGGCTCAAAATGTCCTAGGCATCTGAATCATGCCACTTTTATAATACTAACTACATCCGGGTGTTCATATAGGCCAGGAGTCGGCAACCCGCGCATGCTTCTCTTGTATATAAATTGTTTGGCTCTTCGGTCCGTCCAAAATATATATTTTAAGTTTATTAAAGAAACTCATTAAAATTTCAATTATAGAATTAATATTCTGAAAATTTTATTATGTGCAAGGACAATTCATGATATAACACTCAGACTAACAGAGAATGTGATATTATAACATTTTTTTGATTTGAACTCATCGCCTGTATTATCTTTAG
Organism: Phosphuga atrata; assembly: GCA_944588485.1. Classification (NCBI taxonomy): domain Eukaryota; kingdom Metazoa; phylum Arthropoda; class Insecta; order Coleoptera; family Silphidae; genus Phosphuga; species Phosphuga atrata. The sequence goes on along the minus strand of OX155896.1, from coordinate 32,684,512 downwards.
TATGTGACAAGTCGTGTCACATTAAGGATACCGCACAAGTTACATTACTAGGGCCATATGTAACCTACCAGCGTATTCATGATGAAATTCGTACTTTGATTCCTGATGGAAGACAAATCCATTGTGAAAACATCAATTCCTCAATATTAGATGTTTTGACAAAACAACAAATTGTGATGCAAACAAACTAATATCTATTGCTACAGATGGTGTAAGGACTATGAGGATAAAAATATAACCCTTTAGCCTCTATTACCCTTAACGATGTTAAACGATTACGGCAAGTTACAAAAATGATATTATGATAATGTTATGACAACTATGAACAATATCAATAAGAAGTTGCAACGACGATGCAGTACTGCACCTTCATTTTTAGAAATTGTATATTCTTGAAAATCAATAGTATCTATGTATCTATCTGTATTCAACATATCAACAATGAAAGCGTAATTTTCCTAAGATTATGTTGATATAAAAAAATCAATTCCTATATCAATTCCTTAGCTAATCGTTTTAGCTAACAAAGTTTTGTTTTAGCTAACCTCCTTTTGCTAAGAAAAAACGGGTATAAGGCGGTTGGTTATGCAGACGATGTTGCCATCATAATAAGGGGTAAATTTGGTAGTACAATCATGAACCTTGCACAGAGTGCACTTAACACCATCAACTGTTGGAGCAAGAAGGAGGGAATTAGTGTCAACCCGAGCAAAACAGTAATGGTCCCCTTTACCAGAAAGAGGAAGCTGAGCTTGAAAGCTCCGAGCATTGATGGTCAGACGTTAGAGTTCTCCGAGGAGGTGAAATATGTAGGGGTAACCTTGGGTAAGAAACTCACTTGGAACTCGCATCTGAACAAAACGCTCTCAAAGGCCACAGAGGCCTTTTGGATCTGCCGTAAGCTTTTTGGGAAAGCATGGGGACTAAAACCCAAAATGGTCCTATGGTCTTACACAGCAGTGGTAAGACCGATTATCACATACGATTTACTCATATGGTGATACAAAACAAAGGAAAAAAAGACCCAAAACATGCTACAAAAGCTGCAACGGCTTGCGTTCTTGGGTATAACAGGAGCGATGCAATCTACTCCAACCGCAGCAATGGAAATTCTGTTGGGCCCATTCCCACTGCACAAACAGGTAAAAAATTAGGTCTTCTCAGTGCTCTGAGACTAAGATGTACATCGCCTATTCAGAGACACATATAGATGAAATAAGATATATGAAAATAAGGGAACAAATCGGAGAGACATTTCTGAAGCATCCTTGGGACGCAATGTCTACAGAATTCGACATTGACACAGCCTTTGAAGTGGTCATCAATGACCGCCAAAGAAGTGTTCAAAGAATCGAAAATCTAAAAGACAAAGCGTCCATGTGGTACACCGACGCATCAAAAACTGCTAAGGGTACAGCAATTGGCATATACAGCCGGAGTCACGGCATTGGGCCAGGCTCCCACGGTACTACAGGCTGAAATTATAGCCATTGAAAGAGGCGCACAAATCTGCCTAAAGAAACGTCTTAAAGGAGTGAAAATCTACATCCTAACGGACAGTCAGGTAGCTCTAAGGAATTTAAGAGCCCACAACTTTAATTCCAAGTTAACCTGGAACTGTAAACAAACCCTGAAGCAACTGGTGAAAGGTAACTCACAGACTCACACTAATGTGGTCACCGGGTCACAAGGGCATATATGGGAATGAAATGGCCGACGCACTCGCCAAAATCGGGGCCGAGGCTCCCTTCTTGAACTCGGAGCAAACTTGTGGGCTTACAAAGGCCCACTTAAGGCAGAGGGCTAAGAAATGGGAAGAAGAGCAAAAGCAAACCCACTGGAGTGGTAGCGGGTAGCTACTCCCTGCGGTCCCTGCAGGGATGGACCTACTTCAGCAATGCGACCCTTCCCACGCGAGCCTTGGTTTCTCTCCCACTCACAAATTCCAGGAGGAAACCATGTCCTAACCTAATTCTACCATAAACTGAAATTTATCCCTCCTATATCCCGCCAGGTCTGTCCCAGATTGGGCAGATTGCACAGAGGGGAAAATCCTCTTCACCAAAAAAAGTTCCCTAGGCCTAGGGCCTAGGTCGGACAGCCTTTAAAATTATGACTATGCATACAAATAAGGAAAATTCGTTTACGGTGCAGAGGAAGGATACCTCAGTGCCGGTCGGTGCAGGGAGTGTGCGAGCGGGCTCCCATCGACCGTCATCCATCGAACGCCCAGCACTCCTGGTAGGTGACCAGGCCGAAGTGCAAGAAACTGCTACTGGAAGAACAGGGAGAAATATAAGTTCTGAGATAATCGTTTTTGAGGGATACGAAATCGACTGCACACAGTAGGCTTAACATGAACGGTGGGCACCAAAGGTGTAACTCGCTAGGTGGGGACTTCTCGAAAAAACGGAAATTGTTGAATACATCATTTAAAGAGCCGGAACCTACAAGGAAAGTAGAGAGCCCAATAGCCTTCACCCTAATAGAGGCAATAGACAATAAACAATTTCGAAGCAAATTAAAACCTTCGAAAAGATTGTCTCTGAAAATCAAAATACCAAAAAGGAAATAAAGGAACTAGCTATAAGAATGAAAAAAAACATAGACACCATGAACAGAAGTTCCGTACAGAATTGGCTGGAAAATCACAAACGGGAAAAGGCCGAGACCCCGACCTGCGACCAGGACGTGCAGACAGACGAAAATATTCGTGAAGAAAGCAGCCAAAGAGCCTTAATGCGCAGCACAAGCACGCAAACAATTCCACCAAAGCAGGAAGAACAACTGACAAAATTGTTTCAACAAAGTGATCAAGGAACGACATACGAGGACTTCCAAGTGGTGTCCAGTATGGATTGGTCTCTGCTAGCATACCGAAAGATCAAGGAAGGGCACGGAAACGCCCTTAAAACCTCCACGGAGTGGGATATTGCCTGGTTTGTCGACACGAACCTAAACCCGGACCAGGGGGTGCCAAAAACTCTGACAACAATATACGCGGGGCCAGAAGAAACAGCCAAGCAGAAACCAGAACCAGGTAAAGTCGTTTACTTGAGACACTCCATCGGCATTCCCGACGATAAGGGAGACATAACCACCAAAGCCAGGTTTGTCTACCAGATTGTCACAAAAAAATCAGACGCCGCCACCGATCCAAAGGACCTCTTTGACTGTACTACGGCGCTAAGGACCACCATGGAAAAAAATGGATAAAAAAATCATGCGATCCATAAGACGAGAACCGAGGACTGGCCCATGGCAAAAATAATGCTGGAATATATATTCGCTCGCTCGGATATAACAAGTAGAGTCTATTGCCCCCAAAAACCGCAGCCTGCTATGGGAACGACCCAGGCACAGCAGTCCACTTGGTCCGAGATTCTAAAAAGAGCTCCGCAACCCTCAACCACGGGTCCTCCTCCAAGGACAAACGACAGAAGAAGGACCACAGAGGCCGTTATCATACAGGCCGATGAAAGTGCCTACACAGACCTACTAAAAATGGTGAGGGCAGAGGTCGACCCTAACCTACCAGGAGTTTCGATAACTAAAGTCAAGAAGGTGGCTAAAACTGGGGACCTCCTCCTGGAAGTAAGAGGTAAAAATGGTCGGACCCTTAGAGACCACATCAAAGGAAAGCGCCCGTATCTCGACATACGTGTCATTTCTGACGACACCGTTCTCCACATAAAGGGAATGGACGCTGTCACAACCAAGGCCGAGATCACAAGCGCAATAAAAAGCGCGCTATGCGACTCTAACCTGGAAATAACGATCCGTAGCCCGAGACCGGCCTATGGCGATAGTCAGGCTGCAACTGTCCTACTGCCGGAGGAGCATGCAAACACCCTTATCAAAAAAGGTAAGATCATCATAGGAATGCTCGTGTGCAAAATCCAAAGGAGACTCAACCTAACTAAATGCCACAGGTGTTGGCTGTATGGACACCTGGCGAGGGACTGCACTGGACCCAACAGGCTGAAGATGTGTCTCCGATGTGGACAGGAAGGACACATTGCGCAGGACTGCAAGGGCGAAGAGTATTGCCCTGTATGTGAGATCCATGGACATCGGGCGAATCGGGCGAAATTGCCCCGCCTTCAAAAAAGCCCTAGCGGAAGCAAGACGCGCCCGACCGACAAAAAGAAATGATCAAGTTCCTGCAACTTAACTTAAATAGATGCCGCGAAGCCCAGGACCTACTTTATCGAAATACGTCCAAATACAAAGCTGACGTGCTACTAGTAACGGAGCCAAATAAACATCACGTGAGGAACAACGCCTGGGCAGTAGATGCCCAGGCCGATACCGCGGTCAGAGTTTACAACAACATACCAACAACCTACGGAAGCGGCAATGGATCATCCTGGTGCGAGGTAGCGGGTGTCACAATCTATTCGTGCTACGTGTCACCAAACATCACCAAGAGCGAATTTGAGGACTACCCAAACGAACTATCTGAGACTATCCGAAACCAAAATGGCTCAAAGATCATCTCTGGAGACTTCAACCCGAAAAGCCCACTATGGGGGTCCAAGTACGAAGATGCAAGCAGATCAATCCTCAAGGACTGGCTGGCATCACTCGACCTTGTTACTGCCAACACGGGCAACGCAGCCACATTCATTCGCAGAGGACTTGACCGATAGTGTGAGAAACTGGCAGGTACTTCAGGAGGAAACATTGAGCGACCACCAGATTATCACATTTGATCTCGTCATAAACCCCGGGCAACAACGACCACTGATGGCAAACTTGAGCGCAGCAAACACGTGGAGGTATAAACCCCATAAAGAGGACGCAGTCAAGGAAAGTCTCCAGTTGGAGCTCAACAAGATAGAGCTACCCGATGTGCTTACATTCACTGCGGCTTTATCCAAAACATGTGCCGCCGTCCTATCGAGACCTGGACAGAACCGAAGAAAAGCCGTCTACTGGTGGAACCAGGAAATCGCGACTCTTCAAAAAGCCTGCGTCGGAAAAAAAAGATCGTGGACAAGACTTGAAGCAACTCATAATGTAGATCCTTTACAATTAGAAAACAGCCATGCAGTATACACCAAGGCAAGGAAAGAGCTGAGGACCAGCATTAAAAAAGCAAAGTTAGCTTGTTGGGAAAATGTCATACAGGCTGTAAATGGCGATGTTTGGGGAAACGGCTATAAGATAGTGTGTAAAAGAATGGGCATACACACCAAACCGAATCTTAACACGGAGAGCAAACTTAAAGCCTCTGAAGAACTGTTTCCGCAAAGGCAACTGATTTCCTGGGAGATGGAATCTGGGGACACTGTACCACCAGAAATTACAAGCAAAGAAATCGCGGAAGCAGCCCAGAGAATAAAATCCAACAAAGCTGCAGGCCCAGATGGCATTCCACCGGAGGTAACACGGCTGGCTGCCCTCCTGCAAAAGGATCTGCTTGCAGATATGTTTAAGGCCGTCATCCGCACAAGAAAAATCCCCCAAAGCTGGAAAGAGGCCAGACTGGTCCTGGTACCTAAACCTAGTAAGCCCCCCGCTACATCCCCGCCCAATCTGCCTACTAGACACCATCGGCAAGCTCTTCGAACGAATAATAGCCACGAGGATAAGCCAGGAACTCGATCTGCATTGGGGACTATCAACATTCCAGTATGGGTTCCGAAAGGGGAGGTCGACAACTCACGCCATCCAGGAGGTGATGAAGATTTCCCGTTGTGCTAACCTGGGAAAAAGAAGACACAGAAAGATATGCTTAGCAGTCGCGCTAGATATAAAAAATGCATTTAATACTGTGCCTTGGCGGAAAATCGTGGATGCACTTAGACGGAATAGGGTCTCTGCCTATCTTATTGATTTAATCAAAAGCTATTTTACGGACAGGACCCTAAAAATAGATGACAAAATAAGACCGGTATCTTGCGGTGTTCCCCAGGGGTCGGTTCTCGGGCCGCTGTTGTGGAACATCCTATACGATGGCGTCTTGGACCTGGTAAAAACGAACAACCTGAGAGGCTGTAGACTGATCGCATATGCCGATGACCTAATTGTGGTGTCAGTTGACATAAACGAGAAGGCTGTAGTAGCGAGGGCCGAATCTGCAATAAAAGCGATACATACATGGATGGAGATAAACGAACTACAAATAGCTCCAGAAAAGTCTGAGGTCATTGCGCTAACTGGCCGCAAGAGGATTAAACCCATGTCTGTCAACAAAATAGGTAGGCTGGTTCCCGCGACACCGACAATGAAATACCTCGGCGTCCATATCGACCAGCGGCTTTCCTGGAGCAGGCACGTCCAAAATGTAGCAGTGAAAGCCGAACGTGCAGGTACAGCACTTCGTAAGTTGATGCCCAGAATAAATGGCCCAAATATGCACGAAAAAAGGCTACTAAATGAGGTCGTTAATTCCATCCTCCTTTACGCTGTACCGGCCTGTGTGGAGTCGCTGCATGCAGACACAAACAAAAACCGACTAATAAAAACACAACGCAGCATGTTAATAAGCATATGCTGTGCTTACCGCACGGTGTCAAATGTGGCGCTACAAGTCATAGCGGCAGTCCCGCTGATTGACCTAATGGCTCAGGACCGGGCCAGCAACCAAGGCACAAATACAGAAGGGAGAGCTCGACACAGAAGTGCACTCATGGGCAGATGGCAGAAACGATAGAACGACGCCAAGAAAGGGAACTGGACCAGAACTCTCATCCCAGAAATTGAACCATAGCTGAAGCGCACTCATGGCGAGGTTAACTACCACTTAACACAAGTGCTGAGCGGACACGGAAGCTTTGGCTCATATGTTAAAAGAATTGGAAAGGCTGAAAGTGACAGCTGCAGATACTGCCAAAGGACAGACTCAGCTGAACATACTACTTTCGAATGCCTGCAATGGGCTGAAATCAAAACTACAACAGAGCGGGCGGTGGGAGAGCCTAGCAACTCCTCTAATATGGTCCAGCTGATGATTAAAGGCGAGGACAACTGGAAAGCAGTAGCCACGATGTGTGACACGATACTTCGAACAAAAGACGAAGATGAAAGAAAGGTCAGGCTGCTGTCCAGGAACGGCCAGCCGTGATGGAAAGGATCACCACTTTGAAGTAATGCTAACGCGGTCCCGAAGTGGAGTACTGATCCTGGGGGGAGGTGGTTTTAGTGGGTATACTATCTCTGGGAGAGAAGGAGTCCCACACTACCCAGGTAGTGGGTGCATATAAAAGGTTTCCCCTTCCTCCTAAAAAATTTTTTAAAAAGAAAACACACTGGAAGAACACGTCAGGACAGAGGCAAGTTAAATGCTCATAAACTATTCTGCCGCAGTAACGCAGCAGATGCTAAGCGTCTCTAGAAGAGAAATCAGAACTTTGGTAGGCATACTAACAGGACATTGTCCGGTAAGATATCACCTACACAAAATGGGAAAGGCACAGGAAGTTGCCTGTAGATTATGTGAATCAGATGAAAAAACCACTGAACACATTCGGGCGAACACAGGCTTGCCCACTTCGGGGTCGCAAGATTGACCACCTTGGAGCTGAGTAGCAAGCCTTTCAGGAATATCTTAGACTTCGTTCACGAAGTTCAATTCCTGGGAGAGAAATTGTAGTAGGGTCAAGAACAATAGTTCAAGTTGGTCGCAGTGCAGAAAGGCTTTGCTGCCAAACGACCCCCACACAAAAAAAATCGTTTTAAAGAATTTAGAAAGGGAAAAAGAACATTTTTTAGCACATTATTTAATATTCCAACGAATTTAACCCGTTCCAATAGGTTTATATTGAACTTGAGTCAGTAGATTTCATATAAAAATATGTTTGCTCCTCAAAATTTACATTTTCACAAACAAAACTGGATTACTTGGAAAGAAGAAAAGATCCTGAAAGTTTCAGTCAATTAAAGATGTAGCAATTTTCGGATTGTGAGCAGATTTTTAGCGACATGAATATCTTTAGAAGTAAAATAAGAGCCCAGCTCAACAACGTTTAAAACTAAAGTTCTCAAATTACTAACCTGATAGAAAACAAATCTATGCATCCAATCACTTATAAATCTTTCACTCAAGTTTGTATTCATTTTTATTTATTAAATTGTTTACCTTGATTATTTACTTTTGAATTTGTGAAAATAAATGTATAAAACAATTAAAAAGTTATTAAATATCATATGTATACTATCATCCCTGCGGCTCTTCTGTAAACTTTGTCACTTTTGTTTAAGGGAAATTACTCTTTACTTAAAAATAGATGCCGATATAGGCGGTATAATTTCCCTGATATAGTGGGTATAATTCATGATTCTCCACTCTCCGTTTTCCTGTTCGCCGTTTGGTACTTCTGGATATAGTCTCTGATTTTATATGCCGCATTAGTCCAGAATTTGTTTTAATTGCGAGTTACATACAGTGTTCTTCTTTTTATATTCTTACTACAGCTGTTCGTGTACGTAATTTGGGAGGCCAGTTATTTGAATTCCAAGACTCTTTGGACATTGCGTGCTCAAATATTTACGTTTTGTACGCGCGTCTGTAGATACAAACATGCATTTTGTCTTATCTGTGTTTATTACTAGAACCATTCATTTTCCTAATATATCAATGGCCGTGAACGCTTGGATCATCTTATTTTTTTAGGTTGTTATTATTTGTAATGTACTATACCTAATATGGCCTACGTAAGCTTCTAAGTTTTTTTTAATTATTGTAGGTATAAAAAAAGTATCCCCTAGTGAATGTAACCGAAATGGTATCTTTTGGATAATAAAATTAAAAATTTCGAGCGAATTAAAAACTTAGGAAGACAGTAAAAAAAATATCATTGAATTTTGGACATATTGAGTAGTGCATGTACCCAATATGGTCTATGACGTAAAAAAATAAAGAAATATTCATTTTAGATACGCAATCTTCATGAACAAAGGTTGCACAAATAATACACAGCATATCTCATTTTCTTTGCAGATGTCACAAAACCAGGAGTCATTTCTTGAAGATTTTTTTATTGCAACTTAACTGGACGTTTTGAAGTTTTTGAAGATGATGCTTGGTCTCTAGTTTTTGATAATACACCTTTGGTTCCATCTTGGTTTGAGAATAATGATGTTTTCAACACAACTGCTCTGCTATTGATAGCTCTCTATCTATTAGTAACCTTAAGAGTGCTCGTAGTAGGAAGTAAATTAAAGAATATGCTGGTCTTATAATTTAAATCTTCATCTTGAGATTGAATCTAATTTCTTCATCAGTATGATTATTCATGCCCTGATAGGCAGCTTCAGCAGGATCATGTTTTCCTTGGACAGGACACGAGCTCTTTGGCGGTTAAGTGTTGACAAACCTGAAATTCTAGAAGCTGAATTCACACACCAATTGAATTACCTAAGTCCTTTGCTACTTTGCTGACTTATAATCGGACATTTTTTTCGCAGTAGTTTCCTCTAAAACTCTCGCAAGTGCTTTATGAGTCCACTTGCCTCGCTTCTTACCTTCTGAACTAATGACTGAAAATAAATCAAAGCAGTGAAAAAAAAACTTGAACTAAAACACAGGTATACGCAATATGGCCTAGGTAGGCCATATTGATTTCTCTTTACAGGAGAACATATTTATTTATAAAATTAATTAGCTTACCCGGCAATCTTCGTACCGCCTCAGAATCTATAATCAATACAAAATAACTTATTATCTGAATTAAAGTCCAATATTTCGCGTAGCGATATCTGGTAATTACAGGATTATAGTAGTAATGTCTGTCCTCTCCTTCGCATACGGTACGCCGTATAAATAAAAGCTACAACCAATTGTTCAAAAGTCCAAGAGCCCGAAATGCATAAGTCAAAAATCCAAAACTTTAAAAGTTCAAAATCCAACAATTTAAATCCAAATTTAAAAGCCCAAAAGTGCAAAATGAAAAAGTCCAAAATCCAAAATTGCAAAAGCCCAAAATCCAAAGTTCAAAATGTAAAAGCACAAAATCCAAAAGTTCAAAATCCAAATGCCCAAAATTTAAATATCAAAATGACCAAAATCTAGAAGTCCAAAATCGAGTCGATTACCTTCGTTGAAGCACCTTGTGATACACGACAATTTTCATTTTGATGTCTGGCTCAAAAATGAACATTGCGGATGGTTTGCCGACACGTCAACATGCTACGTACAATTGACCGTGGAAGAAACATTGATTTTCGAGATTCAGACCACAAACACTCAAGGATTGGTCTTGTGATTTCGTGGAAAATGCAAGACGATTTTGCAAATTGAATTCATTTAAAGTCGAATGGCATATCGATTGAGATCATCGGAATTCTTGGAATGAGAACTTCCTCACTTTTGAATTTTCTTTGAAGTATCGTCGCAGGAATCATATTGCTTATAAGTTTTGTCACCACCAAACGCGTTCCGTTACATAGCTTTGTTTGGTTCAGATTTCGAGGAATGATGACTACCGAACCAAACTTCAATTCTACATTGTACGGTGGCAAGCCAGGCAGATCCAAAAATTCTATTGGATAGTTGGTTTCCTCGTCTCCATTTGTAACAGTGGCGATAGATTTTAAATAATGCAGTGGGCCAACGATTTGGTTTTGAATTATGATGTTTAAGTAATTCACAGCGTGTTCTTTGCCGCTAGAATTGCTTATTCACTAAACGAATTTTAATTTTTGTGATTATCAATGATGTTCAGGAACACTTTGTTCATGAGCCCGTCCTTAGTTGAGACGAAATTGCAAAATTATGCGAAATCAATCCGTTCAATTCGTCGACGGGAAGATGGCCATTACCGATTGACAACAATTGCTTGAAGAAATCTTCTGCAGGTGGATCGTTTAGCAATGCAACGTGCATGTGTGTCATCAGCTGAAGTTTCTTAATATACACAGATTAGATGATTTGAGGCCAACGTTTATTTCATCGGCAGCAGTGGATCTTGGAATTACTGGTAGTGTTTGCCGGAAATTGACAGACAGAAGAATCGTTGCGCTTCCAAAACATATTGAGTCATTGCGCAGATGGTTCGATTTAGTGCTTCCTATGAACGTTTATGAGCCATTGTGCATTCGTCCCATATGATAGTTTTACTTAGCATCAAAACTTTGACCAGTGTTTCGCAATGTTGCACCTGGTTGTTTCATTCGTTTGTAGGTTTATGGTAATTTCAACTCTGAATGAACCGTGGTTGAGTCGACACACATGTAATGCACACAACGACCTCTAGTGGCATAGCTTAAGTAGTTTAGACCATGCGAAAATATGTGCCGTTCCGTAAAAAAATGAGAAAATGAATTATTTTCATTATTTCCTTTTTTTCGTGAATTTTTTCCCATATTTTAATAGTTATTATAATAGTAGGGGTGTAGACAAATCCAACAAATCAAAAATCATAAAAATCGGCCCAGCCGTTCTTTAGTTTTTAAAAGTCTAAATTCAAAACCGACTTTGTTTTATATATTAAGATAAGACGTCCAGTAGAAAAATAAAAAGTAGTTATTTCATTGAAAAGCAGAATAAACATGTCATGTTAATAATGTTATAATAACATCTCTTTTACCTGCTCTAATTATTAAAATCAGATACTTACTGGCTCAAAAGTAGATCCAACTACTGTAAACAAACACTCGCTTGAAATATATTCGTTCAGAAGACACACGCACACTAAAATTCGCATAGGTATACATCAGATCAGTTAAACGAATGTTGTAAACAAGCTATTGACACCATCTTGCTTATCCATCACGAACTAACCGAGGTCTCTTGATTGGGCAATATTCAGTTCTAGGCCATATTGTGTACAGCTACCTTATATCTTCCGCGTAGGCTAGTAGCTGTTCTGACTTTTTGATTATCGTGCCTACTTTGTTTACTCCAGAGTCCCTGATTACTTTTTCAAGGGCGATGTAAAATAATATGCACGATAAGGTTAGGTCTCCTTGTCGTAATCCGGTGCGTGTTGAGAAAGATCTTGACACACAACTTTGGATCCTAATTCTCCTTTCCACTTTTCAGAGGGTTACCTACGTATGGAGTACCAGATATTGTGGTAGGCCTACTTCAATATCATACCTTTTTTGGTAAAACAAATATATCTGTTTGACATTTTTTTAAAATGAATTCATAGTTTCAATCTCTCTGTGTATATAAGCAGCATAATTTCTAACAGATTATGAAATCATTTTTGAAGAGAACTTATTTGCAATCATTATTACCTAGTTGAATGAATATCTTCTCAAGATTTGATTAAACCTTGATTCAGCCTGAACTGAAAAAGTTTGGGGATTATCGTTTCGTAATATATAGTACCTATGTGGATAATTAAATTGTTAACAATTGCCGGTGATAGCAATATTCTGGCCTTCAAACTAATGATTCATAGAAAACTTTGTTGTGAAATTTAAAGCAACAGTTAACGGTTACTAATAGAATTTGTAATAACTTTACTGTAGAAATTTACTACGAATACAAATATTCAAATAAATTAATGATTAATAAATTATAACCCGATTCTACTTGTTACAAATATACATATCGGCTTAAGGTATTGCCTAACGTTTAAATTTATAACGTTATAGTCAAAACTAAGGAAAAATTAGCATATTAATACGTTTAATGTTCGAATTTAACATAAGTTTATGTGAAACTTATTCATCCCCGTGCAGCATTGACGGCAGGTGCCGGCGACAACAGAGGAAACCGCGCCATAGGAAACCGAATAAAAAAAAATTCTGATATAGTTTAAATAAATTGATCAATATATTTTATTTAATATACAGAATAAATATCTAGCAGGAAAATAAAATTATAATTTCAAAAATTTCAACCAAAAAATGTTTGAAATTAAAATAAAGTAAATATTTTGTATATTTTATTTAGTAAATTATTAAACTAGTTTTACTCTAATTAACTTTTAAATGTTTGTGAAATTTCCTATAAAAGTTAAGAAGTTTTGGCTTGGGTCTTCTTATTGGTACTTGTGTTATAATCCTATTTGTTGCGATAAAAATAGATTTGGAATTAATCGAGAATTTGGATTAATCGAGTACGTTTACAGTTTATATTTGTAATTTCCATTAAAATTGCAAACTTTTATAAACTAGATAAGTGGGACTACATTAATTTATGCTCTTTTGATTTAGTTTTGAATGAAATATGTTTGAATGTCGTGAACTAAAGGTTTAAAAGAAATCCAAATATACTATTCAAATGTATTTGGTAGGGATTAGGTGAGAAACAATTACATTAAGCATATTTTGTAACTAGGCCGTAAAGTTTCTAATTTTTTCGCGAGAGCGAAATTGGGCGCACGAACGAAGTAGTAGTACATTTGCTCGAACGGGAAATTTCTAAAGAGAACAATTCCGCCCGTGGTTCAAACAATATTTTTTATTTTTAATGCGAGGGGATGTATCTTACAAGTTTGAGATCCAGGGACCATCCTAAAAAGCTTGAATCAAAAATCAAGTTTTTTTTTTTTAATTGTCTCCGGTGGTGTGCATTCATCATAAGAACTCTCCTCAGTCTCCAGTATCACCATAGAATTTACACTCACTTTAAAATGTTTTCTTTATTTTTTATTAATATTTTGTTATGAAAAAAAATTCTGACAGTTCACGTAACTTTTTTAATGTCGAGGTCTTGATTGTGTTCATTTTATTTTTATTTATTTGTTTTTTTTTAATGCAACTAGCGATATTGAATATTTGCGTGCGTTACCAAAGTTACGTGGAAATACAACAAAAAGTGGCATTTCTCGTAATAAGAAAATATGCACAAGATAAAAGTTTTAACGCATCAGTAATAAAATATATAACCGATAATTGTTTTAAACCGAATACAGTATTGATGAAGATATCAAAGTTTAATAATATTTGTTTAATTGTGTTAGACTTCCTGTAATATATGTATTAAGAGGGTAACTAATTACAAAAAATATGAAAATGGTATAATTTATTGTAACATACATCATGTAACATATGTGACATACAACATTAAACATGAATTTTGAAATATTTTAAACTTATTTTAACATTCAAAAATGAAGTGCTGAAGCTAAATATTAATGATAATCTACCTTGTACTTTTTAACTTACTATATGTATTTAATAATAAATTATTTATAATTTATTAAATGTATTTAAAGTAAACCTTATTTTACAAAATAGTATTTTAATTATAGACTTATCTATAGTTCCACTTCACTTCAATCTCGACACATTCAAACATGCAAAAGAATTTGTTACAAGCATTACACAACGCCGCGGTGTCGAAAGACCAAAGAAAATGTGCAACCGCCGTATAACAATATTAAAAACCATGAGTTTATTTTATATACCACAATATGTTAAGTTAATTAACGGATTTCTTTTAATCCAAGCTAACATTATCGATATTTGTAAAGGTAACACAGCAAGGCCTATCGAAATGTAAATTATAGTAATTTGCACCAACCTCTAATCAAATGGCCAAAAACCTAAATACCAGTGTTTAACGATCGCCTATATATATTTAAGCCTCCGTTCGATCACCAGTTTCCTCGAGTATTTTTTCAACGCACGAAAAGTGAGATAGCAAATTTAATTGTTTCTTTTCTATTTGAATTTATTTTAATGCGTCGCGATAATATCACAAACACACGTTATATGTATAATCAGGACGTTAACTGGCGATTTTCGTGTTGTGGGGTCCTATTATTATCAATTATGGTTTCATCTTGATTAGAATATTCGACCAAATAATAATAGAACACCTAGTTCAAAATCTATGTATTTCGTTTATTAAATTATAATCTTCTATCGAACAACATTCTCATAGAAGAGCCAAATAATCAATAACAATTATTGGAGTAACTGCTTATTGATTACGTTTTCTACTTTTTCTTCTTACTTGGTGATTTATGCACAGGTGTAATCGCACAATGATTTCTCTTTAGATTCAGAGTATTATTTTCGAGTTGCTGTTTTTAAATTATTGAATTGTGCCAAGTAATAACTAAGTTTTTTTATTATTGGAGTATTAATAGTATAATAGTAAATGTAATAAGATTGTATTATAAAATATTGTGTGTAAAAGTAGAATTTGACATATCTATTCCTGGCAAAAAGGTATTTTTTATTGAGATTATAATTTTGATTCCAAGAAATCACCGGGAATTGTCGGGTATTAGTGAAGTTAAAGTATGTAATTTAGCGGCGCAATTTTCCATTATTGAAATGACTCGGTAAAGGAAAAACTTAAAGCACAAACAAAGTCGGTTGTAAACGCTCGAAACTGCAATGAATTAATAAAAGTTAAATTACATACGACGCCTATTCCTAGAATATTCATTGGTTAAAGACGGTAATTACATGGGCAGTCCTGTGCAATGTCAGATTACTTCAACATTTCGGAGAAGGTCACACTACCGCTCCACGGTTATGCATACCATCAAAATGTATAAAATTATACAATTTTAAAATGTATATTTTTTTTTCTTCCTTTTCGTATAGATACACGTATATTAATTATGACTTCCTATGAATACTTTCGTTCTACTTCACTTCCATCTCAGCCCAGTTTATACACATAAACATGCTATAACAGTAGACTAAGAGAACTAGTAGAAACATAAATTTTGTTACAGAGAGTTACCAAGAGTTATTATTGTAGATTTAACTTTCAAATGTATAGATCTCCTAAACTAGCAATTGGAAATGCTACTAAAAGTACAATGGGTAGATAGATATAAGAGCATAGAGATTTGCTTTAGAAATTAAAAGAGGAGAATATAAATGTGTAAAAGTAATTTTCTAATCATTGAAAAACCAGAGAATTTTCAGTTTCTTATTTAAAAACAAAAGAAAAACAAAACAAAATCTGGTCGGTCTAGTCTTATCTGTCCTGTTTTATCTCTCTAGTTTTTGTCTAATACTGTCTGTCGAGTCCTTTTATATTGTTACTAAAACTAACTTTTAATTACTATTGTGTGTCTTGCCGATGTTGTCTTTGCGGCTTGGCGGTTTACTAAGAAAATAATTCCGGATTAAATACTGTTTGCCGAGCGAATATTAAAGCGGATTTACATAATCCACTGCAGTCTAGACATAATAAAACATTACATAATGCAATAAAACGAAACGGGAAAAAGAGATAATAAGTTTAATAATATAAATAACAAATTTCAATTAACATGAAAGTAGTAGCAAAGCGGAAAGGATTCTCAACGAAGTAGCTCAGTGAATAACTAGATGTTTGAATAAACTTGTATATACAACAATTCATTATAAGCGGTTTACGATATTAGATAGACCAGACTATACTAAGACAGATAAGAGCAGAAATGACTCGAGCAGACAGGACCAGGCAGGCAAAACTTGACAGACAAGCCTGTTTATTAATACATTGCAGTCCGTTGACGTATTAATAAGATTTTAAATTTTAAAGACGACAACGTAGTAATACGAATAAAAGTAATACAGTAATACGAAGAAAAGGAAATGGAAAATCGGTTTGGTTTCCTGGGATTTTGAGAAATTTTCGTTTTGAAAAGTTTGAAAAGTTTCGTTTTGATTATTCTTAGGAAGAACCATTTTTAGTTTTGTGAAATATTTTGAGATTTTTCTCGATTATCGGGCAAACTGATATTCGGGCTTTGCTCCAGACCATGAGGAAATTTGAGAATATTAGAAAATTATTTATTTTGATAATGGAAAATTTGAAATTTCGCCTAGATTTTGGGTCAAACTAAGGAATATGAAGCTTTTACTACATTTACAAAATATCATTATATGAATTATGGATCACGCCTTGGGTAACTGAAAAAGTTGTTTGAACATTCTCCTTTCGATTTTCTAAAAAAAATGTAGATTTTGAACGCGTAACTGAAGAAATTGTCAGAAAATTCTTAATTTCGATTCTTTATAACTACAGCTAGGGTCTTAGAACGAGTCCTGAGTAACTGAAGAATTTTCCCAGAAATTACGCTTATGGACGGTTTGGACGTCACATCGCGAAACTAGGAAGGAAATTGGGGTTTGGGAACGGTTGACGCTCGGATTTGAGATTTAGAGACCTTGAGCTGATCATAGGAACAACAAATTCCTTAAAAAAACCCTCGGGAAAAGCTCAAATTTGTATTAAATTTCCTTCAAGTTCCATACCTTCGAACAAAAACTATCCCCAACAGTATTTTCAACTTTTCCTTTTAAGATTCTTTTATATTTTACATATTTTATATTTTTTACAATAATAATTGTTATAAACAACCTTTTATTCTTAAAAAATGTCTTAATTATTCGGCCTCTGGCGATGTTCATTTTTCTAATTCGTCGTCTGTATAGTGTTAAAACATTTTAATAAATTAATAATTATACTGGACTTCACAGAAAAGACTAGACAGATTATACTTTTTTGTTATCATGCAAAAGGAGAAACATTTTCCACCCCGGGTAATCCCGAGTAGTGTCTTGTACTCCTGTTATTTTCCTATTGCTGCCATAGTTGTAACCAGTTCGGAATCACCTGGGCATAACTTCGAACTAGAATGCCTTAGTTGTAGGTTTTGCAACTTTGGACTATCTAAATCTATAGTTACTCTTTGTTTTTCCGTTGGGCTACCTTTTCTGTTCTCTCATCATCACTTTTGGATTTCATAATGTCGTCAATCATTGTTTTTATGTAATTCCATTTTCCCTCTGACTGTAACATAATTTCAATTATGTTGTCAGTATTAACTTCCCCAATCTTTGCGTCTGTAAACATTCTTTTATTTGACCACCTATCACAGTAAAATATAATGTGTTCTGCGGTGTCTATCTGTTGGCAGTACTTACATTGATTACTGTCTCTTAGTTTAAATCTCTATGGGTATTCTCCAAAACACCCATGGCCACACACGACCTGTGTCAGGAACAAACCCACTTCTCCAGACTTTCTGTCAATCCATTGTTTGAGATCCTTACTCAACCTGTTTGTCTACTTTGATTTTCCTG
The DNA here is from genome assembly GCA_944588485.1 of Phosphuga atrata. Classification (NCBI taxonomy): domain Eukaryota; kingdom Metazoa; phylum Arthropoda; class Insecta; order Coleoptera; family Silphidae; genus Phosphuga; species Phosphuga atrata. The sequence continues at coordinate 32,666,566 of OX155896.1, read as the reverse complement.
TATCGGTACTCCATTTTGGCACCATTTATCTTCAGACTCCCGTCTCATCTCATGTTTCCTTCCCATATTTCAATGTCTGTATTTCATATTCCTTTCCTCTATTAAAATATCTATGGGTATGACCCCAGCTATTACCTTTACAGCTTCTGTTGAAATTGTTCTGTATGAGCTGACTATTCTTATTGCCATCTTTTATTGCTGATCATTTTTCTGGATTTTTCTTCAGTGCTGCACATAGTGATATCGAATTTACGACCGAATTTAGTAGCCTGGTTACTCAACTTATACTAGGCAATAGTCTACCTAGAGCAGCTACCGAATTTATGGCTTTCCTGACTGTCCTTTTTAGGTGTTTTCACGTTCTATAATTTCTTCCGTAAGTTATGACTAAATATTTTGCTTGTTCCTTGCTATTTATTCCCAATCCTTCAATTTTTTTCGTTACGGCCAGCTTAGAACCACGTTATTAGAACGTTTCCTTCCTTAGGCATGTAAAGTCAGTACTGTTGCATTCGTTCTCGATGTTTCTGCTTCCGTTCTTCAGTCCAGATCTTACCTGTTTTGAGCTTGGGCTTTTCCTAGAAACTTTGAAATTATTTCAGCTTCATCTTAAGAGGTTTACGTTCTTGAATATCTGCCCATGTGTTCCCCACTTCTTCCATGTCTTTGTCCAGTTCTGTGAACCATGCTTCGTTGATCTTCTTTCTTAGGAAATAGGTAAAGATTCTGTTTGTCAATCTCGTTGGGTTCATTATTGCCATGTAACAATAAAATGTGATCCTTCTCTTTCGAATAATGCCGGTTATTTTTCCATGTGCACGTTGAGTTCATGATTATGCCGTTTCAGTATTTACCATTTTCCTTTACTGGACCCAAAATTTTCCTCAGAATTCTTCCTTCTCTCATTTCCAGGATTTCCATCATTCCTTTCCTGTTCATTCTAAGGCATTCTGTAGCATATAGGGCTTCCGGCCGAATAACTATTTGATGGCGCTTGAGCTTGGCATTCAGGGATACTGACCTATAGTTGTAGATGCTCTTGGTCAGTTCATAAACAGTTTCCATTTTCCTGATACGTGAAGTGAAGGCTTCTTGTTCCGAGATTTTAGGCTCTATCCATTCGCCTTGATATTTGATTTTGCAGGCTCGTTTAATTTTTCCAGATTCCATGACAAGTACTTTGGGTGCTGGTTGGATGTTTGTGATAAACTCTGTTTTGTCAAAGGAAATATGAATGCCTGCCTCAGCCGCTTGTGTTTGTAGTAGGTTGTTTTGCTCTACAGCTCTACCAAGGGAATCTGAAAATATCGCGAGATCATCTGCGCAGGCTAGGCAGTCTACTATTAGATCCATGTTTCTGTATCACAATCTGTCCCCATTTTCTACTCCTTTGTTGTTTATTTCCTTGCGCCATTCACGGATGACTTTCTCGAGTACGCAGCTAAAAAGCAGAGGTGAGAGCCCATCTCCCTGCCTTATGCCTGTCCTGATTTTGAAGGCATCTCTCCTCTAAATTTTACTCAGGATTTTGTGCTACTAATCCTTCTATTCTTCTTCTTCTTCTAGTGCTCCTCCTATCGGAGATTTGCTATCATCATGGCAATGCACACTTTGTTGACGGCAGCTCTGAACAGTTGGATGTTGGTACAGCCAAACCATTCTCTTAAGTTTCTGAGCCAAGACGTTCGTCGCCTGCCGATGTTCCTTTTCCCGTTTATCTTCCCTTGTATTATCAGTTGCAGAAGTTCGTACTTGGGGCCTTGCATTATATGTCCTAAGTATTGTAGTTTTCTCGTTTTTATGGTGTGAATGATTTCGCATTCCTTTTGCATTTTGTTTAGGACTTCGATGTTGGTAACCCTATCAGTCCACGAGATCCTCCACATTCTTCGGTAACACCACATTTCGAAAGCTTTCAGTTTGTCCATGTGCCATTTTTTCAGCGTGCATGCTTCCACCCCATAAAGCAACGTGGAGAAAACGTAGCATCGCAGCATCCTTATTTTAAGCTCTATGTTAATATCTCGGCTTATGAATAACTTCCTCATTTTCGTAAAGGAAGATCTTGCTACCTCAATTCTCGATCTAATTTCTCTTGATATTTCTCCCGTTTGTTCCATCCATGCCCCTAGGTATTTACATGTCTGTACATTTTCTATTATGGTGTTTCCCATTCTTAGATTTAACTGGAATTGGAAACACCATAATAGAAAATGTACAGACAATGGTGGGGTGTAAGGGGCTAGCATTGAAGCAAAACCCAAATGACAACCTCGCCTGCACGTGGTACACCCTGCTAGAAAACTAAAGAGGCAATGTCGACCGAACATCTACCGGAATAAGTAGATCCCTCCTACAAGCCAACAGCTTCGGGTGGAAGAGCGAGTAGGAGTAAGGGCACCTACTTGTCCTAGGAAAGAGAAATCAATCCTAAAGGCGGACGAATCAAGAATGATCAACGGCATCTAGATGCAGAAAGCAATCGGAAACTACTGCATTAAAGACCCAGAACTAATAATATTAATACCGGAGTAAAAAGTTCTCCACTCGGATCTCCGGCGAGAACAGTTAAGAACAAACATATGACAATCCTTCTATTACTTTATTATTATTTTTTTTGTTTTCTTCCCCAATATAGGATGACGATTTCTGTCTCATTCAGTGCAAGTTTTATATTCTTTGCCTTTAGTTCTCTTCCTAAGGATGTTGCTGCTGGTATTGATTTTTCTCGTATCCCTTCTACTTTGCGATCTCTTATCACCAACACTGTGGCATCAGCGATTGCAGCGGTGCTTTAAAAGAAATAGATCATCTCTACATCGATTGACATTTCAATTTTTAATATGCTGTTATGTTCCATAGCCTTGGTTCCATAGCCTTGGCCGATGAGGCCAGGGATATTGCCATTGATCGGAAAGTGTGGAAGCGAATAGTGAATGAAGCGAAAAATCCAGCGGTATTGGTTACGAGAACGACGTCCTCGACAATCGCCAGCTACGGATTAAAGAAGAGCCTTGGTCCCAGAACGGACCCTTGTGGCAGCTCACATGATATTTTCATCATACTTTAGCTCCAATTTTGATGTCTTTTTAAGTGATACTTAAATATTAGTAATACTAAATATTTTTGAAATTTTTTTTTGAGTTCTATTAATATCCCTTTCCATTTTCCGCTGTTAAACGCGTATTCGATATCTAGTGTTATTGGTAATGTTTATTTCCTACGTTTGTGTCCTTTCTTGTGTCTTCTAGAATCTCCTCGACTCTTCTCATTGCGTCAATCCTCGATTTGCCCGCTCTAAAACAGTACTGGTATCTATCCAGCTTTTCTTCCGTTTCTCTGATGATTTTTTCTAACAGAAGGTGCTTTAGACAAAGGTTAGACAACTTGCTTTAAAAGGTGCTTTAAAAGACTAGACAACCTCGATGAGAATGAGAGTACGAAACAAGCATGACTTCGTAGATACAAATTGTTATGGGAACAAACAATTTATTATATAACTATTGTCACCCTGTATATTTTTATTGCTTTGACAAACGTACAATTTTTACAAAATTTATGGTAACAGCTATTCATTTCCCGTTGTATTAACCCCTTGACATGCTATGACGCCTGTAAGACGTTATGTATCTGTGATAAGATCACATGTATATGGACACGTCAAAGCGCATTTTATTCGTATGTCAACGGCTTAAAGAAATTGTTGAATAATTTTGACGTTCATTCTACTACTTTGCCCATTATCTCCAGTAGGCATATGGGTCTCTATTTGGTAATTTCATTTTTGACTTCCTGGGGCTTGTCGAGACAGTTTATAGTACACAGGCTTGTACTACACAGCACTAGACAGACAACACCAGACAGACAAGACTAGACAGATTTGACAGACAAGACAACATAAACAGGATTAACGGACAAGACTAGTCACTACAAGACTAGTCAGACAATACTAAACAGGGAAGGCTAAACAACCAGGATTATAATGACAAAACTAAACAGACAAGTTGAGCGATACAATTTGTTATGAGATAAAACAATCTATTATCTAATAATAATAACTATTGTCGCCTGTATATTATTACTGACTTGACAAACGTACAATTTTAACAAAATTTATGGTAACAGATATTCATTTCCCCTTGTTTTAAAGAAATCAGTTGAAAAAATTTGAGGTTCATTGCGAAAGAGTGATATAGATTAGAGACGCGTGACGGCTGACATGGAATAGGACTCGAGGTCAGACTGTTTGGTCTGACGCTCAGGAAGATAAGTGTCCGATGGTGGAGAGAAGGATCACCGTGCGCCGATCGAACCGATAGGGAGTTCTGAATGAAACCCGCCGAGATAAGGGTAAGTTATTTATTCGCTCGGTTTTCGTAGATGCACTAAATTAAGACATCGGGTGGGATTCCTGTAAAAGGAGAGATTTATGGGGATGCAAAAATATATGGGTAGTTAGGAACTAGAAATGATATCGGCTCTAGAAATGATATGGACAAGTTTATTGATTGGTATTGTATAGCTGCAAATTAAAAACTAATTGTCTACTATATACTAATAAAGTCTACTTATATATACTATACTAATTTAAACTTATACTATACTAATAAAGTCTACTTATTTAACAAAAACTTGTGGTTTTTAAATATTTTTTACTCTAAAACAGTTTTCTGAATAAAGTAAGAAAAAGCAACAAAATATGAAATAAGAATATTTACACTTGATTGACACTATATTCACTTGAAAAAGACCTTCAACAGTCAAAACACGAATCGTTTTAAGTAAATTTATATGTCGTAACTCTGCATGTTATATATACTATCTACAAAATTAGTTGCAAAATATAGTGATATTTTTCAATTCAAGTAAACATTACCACATAGTAACTGTCGGAACCATCTCTTTCATTCCAATATTCACCAATTACAATAAGATATACTATATAAAACAATTTAAAAAGTTATCAATTGTTGAATTATCAGCAGAATTCTAAATTTATTAAAACATAAATTGTCATTTATTGAACTCTAGATTCCGTACGGAAGTACAAAATACGACTTTCTTCCCAAATTTATAAGATAATCCCACAAAACTTTAACTTTTAATTTATGGTTTTTAAATATTGCCAAGATTCAAATTATGACGTCGATACAAAGTTGTTTTAGTAAAATAATAAACGAAATGCACATTAAATAAACAAATTATTCCACTATAATTAGCAATAATTAAAAAAATGGTTTAGGTAATTAATGTGTCAGTCAATACTGTGTAAAGTTTGCAATGCAAATGAATTTAACGCAAGAACATAATTGCGCGTTAACTTCCAATACTTAGGAATATATTAAATAGCGTAATTATCGCTATAAAAGTGTGACAATGAAATTAATTAATTATGTTGATAAATAATTATGAAATATCTTTCTATTATGGTTAAAGGAACCTTTTTATTAGCGCAATGTTAAAAGTAATTGAATGCAATTTTTATTAAATTAATATGGTCAACATGTCTATATTTGGTGTTGAGATATAATTAAGCTAACAAAATCTTTTTGAAAAATCACGCCTCATTTAAATAAATAACACTAATAAGATCATTATAAACATCAAATTTGCGATTTTGTAAAATTTTATATTAAAATAATTAATTTTGACAAATTTTATTAAAAATATTTAGAAGTATTGCAGAAAATTGAAGAAAAATATTGAAAACTAAAAACAAATAAACTTGCGGGCATAGAAATCAGCCCACTGTAAACTTTTGACTTTCATTTCCTTTTCTTAGAAAATATTTAGGCTTAAGTTGGGCTTTCCTAATTAGGACGGGACAAGGTTCGAATGAAGCTTGGCACAGTTTGGCAACAGTTCGGAAGGACTCATTAGGCCCGAATAGATTTTCGACATGCCTCTTCAACTTTATTCCTAGCCAGGAAGTCTTTGTTCTAATCGAAAATGGACTTATCCAGCGAGCTGTTGCTCGACAACTGGTTATATATAATACGCGGTACGCAGGAGACTGGATCCTTTCATAGACGACCTGGTACAGGAAGATGGAGATTTATAACGGCTTGGGTTGACCGCTTTATTGAGTCAACATCATTAAGAAATCGTCACCTTGAAGCTGTTCAACTGCAACAATAGCTCCGTGAAGTACGAAGAGTGGCTATTAGTCCGTGAAGAGTAAGACGAAGACTGCAGAAAAGTAACTTGACGCCTAAGATACCTACAGTTTGTCAAAAATTACCCCCAGCTCATCCTCAAGCACGCCTGCGTTTTGAAAGGGTTCATTCAAATGAAAGTTGTGACAATGGTTCTATTCTCAAATGAGACCAGAATATGCTTCTATGGTAGCGACCGAAGGAGAAAAGTGTACCGGAGCCCAACAGAGCGATTTGCAGAATGTTGCATTGAGGAGCGGAGTGCTTATGGAGGTGGTTTCTGTATGATCTGGGGTGCAATTTATATGGGGGCACGAAACAACCCTGCATTCATAAATAGGGCCGCCCATGGTCACGGGAGAGAAACATTTTTCTAGTTCATATGGTACCTTACATCGACTACATTGGAGAAGAATTTATCTTTAGGTCCGACATTGCGAACCTGCACACCGCAAGAATCGTGCATTAGTGAGTACATTACAGATATCGGTTTTGGGAATATGCAGGGACCAGCAATCAGTCCCGACCTAAATCCGATAGAACATATATGTAATGAGCTTAAACGAAGAATTCGAGCTAGGTGTCATGCTCCAACCTCGATCCCAGAGATTATTGTTGCAGTATAAGAAGAGTGGCTTAACATCCCACAAGAAACAATAGCGAACTTGATTAGATCTATGCCTAATCGTATGAGAGATGTTATTAGGGCAAAAAGGGTCATTATTAAAAATTAAGTGTTAATTTAGATAATAACTAGATAATGTCAATAACCATATTTCTTTTAGTAATAAAAGAAAGTTAATTTGTTTCATGAGTTAATTTCAATATGTTAAACAGAAACAACACAAGAAACCGAAATAAATTTTTATTAAACATAATCTCATATTAATGCACAATAAATTTTCTTTTAAACGGCATATTTCTTTATTTCATCTCATAAATAGTTTCTAAAAAAAATACTCCTAGTTAAAGTCAAAAGTTTACAGTGGGCCGATTTCTATGAACGCAAGTTTATTAAAAAAAAATTATATTTAGAAAATATTAAAACTATATATGTATTTATGTGTAATAATTAGTTTAAAATTCAAGAAAATGATTTCTTTTGAAATACAATTATTACAATATAAAAAAAAACTCGAAAAAATTTCTCTCCTGAAAATTTAAACAAAAATATGTCCAATTCTGACTTTCTACAAAATTATATTTATACAACTTATTTTTGTATTAATTTTAAACAATGCTAAAAAAATATTTTTGGTATTGCAATTGAAGTTTTTTGAATATTTAATAAATACTTATATTAAATACTATACTCTGTAATATCAATGACCTTACTTTTGTTTTATCTACTGCTTATTAAGGGCGAATTTTAGCTTGAATATATAAATATATTCATCCTGTTCGTAGCTCTATAATATTAAGTCCTATTAAGACTACAAACCAAATTTTATGTTGAAACAACTACTTTCCGGCTAAAATAACGCAGGATATTTAATTGTAAAACAGCCATTTGCATGTTATTACCAGCCCCCAGTACAATTTTCATGTTAACAAACGAGTCAAGATAAATGATAATAAAGAATAATAATTCATAAAGATTTCTCTCCTAAAAATTTAAACACAAAGTTGTCCTGTTTGTCTGTCTTTCAACAAAATTATAAAATTATATTTATAATACTTCTTTTTGTATTAACTTTGAACTATGGTAAAAAATATTTTTGGTATTTCATTTGAAGTTATTTCAAGCCGCTAGAATGACCGAAAACTCCCAATTGGACCACAACGCAGATAATAACCCTGATATAATCTAAACTCGACAAATCGATTCAAGAATTCAAAACAGTCCAAATGCAACAAAACGAACTACTGAACACAATGCTAAAACTACTCACGGCAGTATTAACCAAGTTCACGGAAAAATGGAACCAATTTTATAGAATGGCTCTATGGAATGCCAGCAGCATGGTGAAACACTACCAGGAACTTACTTCATTTATACATATAAATAAACTGGATATTATCATGATCTCAGAAACACACTTCACAGCAAGAGCTACCTCAAAATACGAAGGTACAATATATACTCTACAAAACATCCTAACGGCACCGCACGTGGAGTCACTGCAATCATAATAAAAAAACTCGTTCAAACACCATGAGCTTGCTGTATACGATATAGACTACTTGCATTCCACTAGTATCATGGTGGAAGACTGGAAGTACGGTCCTCTAGTCCTGTCAGCAGCATATTGTCCTCCAAGACACTCAATCAATAAAGACAAATTCATTTAATATCTCGGTACACTAGGGCACCGCTTCATTGCTGGGGACGATTTTAACGCGAAACATTCGTGGTGGGGATCCAGACTCACTACCACTAGAGGGAGAGAACTCGTGAAACCTAACGTGAAACCTAGCCTTGACCTCTCATCTGACCATACCCCGGTAATACTAACACTCAGCATTGGAATCATTGTTAAAAAAAGAATCCCAACTTTGCACAACAAAAAAACTGACTGGAATGCCTTTGGGGATAAAATTAATCATGGAATTTACCTAAAAATACCATTGAAAAACAAAGAACACCTAGAAGACGCCTCAGAACATATTATAAAACTGATACAAAACTCAGCTTGGGATTCCACTCCCCAATCCAGTGACAAAGGAATAATTTATAACTATCCAAAACAAATAAAGGACAAAATCACTGAAAAAAGGAGACTACGTAGAGTATGGCAACTGAGTCGACATCCCGACGATAAAACTAGGCTAAACAGAGCTGCGTGAAAATTAAAAGAACTTATTAGTGACTATTATAACACCACGCTACAGCAAAGCTTGCTCAACCTAACGAACTCATCAAACACAGACTACTCCCTTTGGAAGGTAACAAAACGAGTGAATCAACAACAAAACCAAAACCCCCGAATCCAAAAACCAAATGGCGAATGGGCTAAGTGCGATATCGAAAAAGCCGAAGTATTTGCAAATCATCTCGCTGAAGTGTTCACTCCTCTACCATCGAACTTAAGCGACGACCATCTACTCAATTTCCGTACAAGCCCCTTGCCAATGAATTTTCCCATAAGACGCTTCTCTCCGAAAGAAGTTCATATAACAATTATGAAAAAACTGAAGTGTAAAAAATCACCTGGCTATAATAACAGGCAGAATTCTTAAACTACCAAGAAAAGGTATTGTATTTATACTCAACGCAGTTATTCGCACGTCAAAAATTCCGGATCAATGGAAAGTAGCGCAGATCATCATGATTCTAAAACCGCCAAAACCACCCAGTGAAATAAAATCTTTTCGGCCTATCAACCTATTACCTATCATATCAAAACTTTTTGAAAAACTACTGGTGAGAATGAAGGAATCAATAAGCCAATAGAAACTTATACCGGATCACCAATTTGGCTTTAGAAATAGCCAATCAACATTAGAACAAGTTCACAGAGTTTTCAATGTCATCTCTAATGCCCTGGGCGAAAAAAAAATACAGCAGCTGCATTCCTTGATATACAACAAGCGTTTGATAAAGTATGGCACACCGGCCTCTTTCACAAAATAAAAATGCACCTTCCGCAATACCATCTGCTTTTAAAATCATACCTAGACAATAGGAAATTCCAAGTAAGGAATGGTCAAGAAGTATCCAAGCTCTATCCCATCAAGTCTGTGGTACCACAACGAACTGTTCTTGGTCCTGTACTGTATACGCTGTATACAACAGATCTGCCTAGAAGAAACAACACGAATGTAGCAACGTTTGACGATACGGCAATACTAGCTGTGCACGAGGACCCAGAAGTGGCTTTGAAAATACTCCTAAAGGGACTCAAAGACATCTCATGCTCAAATTGGCTCGACCAATGGCGAATAAAAGCTAGTGATACTAAGTCTGTGCACACAAAATTCACCATCAGACGATGGAACTGTCAAACTGTGAAGTTATACGGCCATCCTTTGCCAAGTATCGACAACGTGCATTTTGCATCTGGACAGGAGGCTGACATGGTCCAAACACATCAAGACAAAAAGGAAAGAACTAGATCTTAAATTCCGCAAAATGTACTGGCTCATTGGCAGGCGTTCCAAACTCACTCTGCATAATAAAATTATTATTTACAAATCCATTATAAAACCTATGTGGACATATGGTATACAGTTATGGGGAACTGCCAGCAACTTGAACCTGAATATCATACAAAGATTCCAGTCTAAAACTCTTAGACTCTTGTTGGACGTCCCATGGTATATCTCTAATACTGCGATACACAGAGATCTCAACATTCGCACCATTAAAGAAGAAATCCAACTACTTTGCGAGGGCTACGAAATGAGACTCGCAAACCACCCAAACCAATTGGCCTCAAGCTTACTGGATAGGAACCTGGTAACCAAGAGGTTAAAGGTTCAAGCCACTGGATCTACTGGATCGCTTCTGAGTTTCACCACCATCCTACACTAAAGTCATAAACAGAAAATTGTGCATCGATGGATGTCACTCTGAACAAAAGAAAAAAGTCGCCATAAAAATAATTTATTGCTAACTGTGTAACAGATTATGATTATGCTTACTCAATAAAAAAAATAAAAAGTTATTTGAATATTTAATTAAATATTGTCTCTGTATTCTCAATGAACTTACTTTATTGAACAATCAATTGTTTCATCTAGAGCTTATTAAGTGCGAATTTTAGCTTGAATATATAAATATATTCATCCTGTTCGAAGCTCTATAATATTAAGTCTTATTAAGATACAAAACAAATCTTATGTTGTAACAACTACTTACTGGCTAAAATAACACAGGATATTGAATTATAAAACAGGTATTTGCATGTTATTATCAGCCCCCAGTACAATTATCATGTTACCAAAGAAGTACTAGAATAATAATTTTTAAGATGATTCTGCAGACGCGTTTTGAGATATATTCGAGTTTCTGCAGGTAAATATTCACTTATGTTAAATAGAAAGAAATGATATTTAAAACCATGTTATTTATGTAGTACTCGGTTAGTGACTTGAAAATTGACTGGCAATAACATGCAAATGTCTATTGTATAATTCAATATCCTGCATGGAATTATCCAGGGAAATAGTTGTTTCAACATGGGATTTGTCATAGTAGTCTTAATGTGACTTAATATTATAGAGCTACGAACAGGTTTCATATTTTCTTATGTATTGAAGCTACATTTCGTCTTGAATAAGTTTATATGATATAATTGATATAAATGTATCTGTAATTAGTATGGTTTCGCTAATGTTTTATCTAAAAATATCTCACAAAATATCTGTATGCAGAATGTATACAGGAATTTTGTGATGCAATTTTTTTAATATTCTGCATTTTTTTCCTTTAACTTTGTTGCAGCTAATTTCTTTAACCTATATTGAGGTTTAAGTTTTCCAATATTTCATAAGTATTCATTCAACATTTTTAGAAATTAAAAATAATTCATGTAAAGTTCAATTAAAAAAGTAAGTGAGAGAAAGATTTTAATAATAATGTGTAGAAATTCTCTGTCTTGAAAAATCAGCCTTTCCTGAGTAATTTACAAAGTAGTTTTTTAATGTTGCTATTTATGTAAACGTTTTATAGCTATTCTTTTTGTAAAAATATTTATGACACGACGGGTATATGTAGATGTCTAGGAGCAAACTAACCGCTCACAAATCTCTTTTACCTGAGATGTTAGCTGTATAAAGATGTCTTGGGAACCAGGACAATACGGCACTAAAGCACTGTAAGGTCCAGAAAGTAATAATTCTTGTACCACTAATGTGTTAACTAAGTGACTTTGATAAAGACCTATGTTTTTTTTTGACTTTCAAACTGTCTTATTTTAAGACTTTACACCTGCTTCCTATCTCCCCTATGGATTGGTTAATATTGCGCAAAATATTTTATCCTAGCGTTACGTTTTAATTGCGCAAAAGAAGAATAGATAGATATCGCGGTAGCAATTTGCAGAAATGAGGAGTTACACATAGTTTTGTTTTTTTTTGCTTCTAGTTTTGAAGCAATTTAGCTCATGTATTATGTGAACAGACGATGTTATCGTCGTTTAAAAAAAATAACAGGAGGATTCTCGCGAGTCAAATAATTGAGCAGAAGCTTTAGTGATGGCTATCTGACAGTAGTTATAGGTTGGTATTAACTACCACTGGTCGCAATGACTTTTAACTTCTTTCAGTTATTTTTTTTGTTCCCACTTGAAGAGTTCCCTTTTATAGTTGGATCTGTGCACCGTAATTTCGGCTAACCCATACACACACACACATACCATCAAAAACTTTTCTCGTGTGATCTGCGTTCTTGAAGGAATATCTGCGTCCATGCTTGCTTCTCTCTATAATGAGCGTGAGGTCTATTATTCTTACCGTTAGTTGAGATGTAACTCTTATTTCGGATTCTCTTTTTTTCGTTTAAATCTCAACGCACGTTTTTAAACTATCGTTACAATTCATCTATGCAAATAATGCTTCCATTGTGAATGATAACGTCCAATTAAACGATAGAATCGTCGGTTGTGCAATATTCCCGGAAATTCTTGTTTTCAATAAACGTTAACGAGATTCATTTAAAAACTGTTTTATTCTATAAAATATATTCGGATTATATCAAACTTTCAAATGTACTGTAAATATTTTAGAATAAATTGTAAAATATTATGAAAAATAATCACAACCAATTATATTCTCTCATAATAAACCTCATCTTCATATTAATATTTTCAGAATATGTTATGCTTTCAAATTTAAGCTATGATTTAGAAATTGAATATGGAAAGTGTGAATCAAAATTAAAAAAATTAAACTCATAAATGCTTAAGGTATATGTTTTCATTGCGATTTATTTATTGCGAAAATCAACCCTAGAATAAAAACATATCGTATTATACTATCCAAGTGTGAATGCATTTTGTACGCGGTTATTGTTTTCATTTTTATTTCACGACAAATACGTGAACGTGACATCCCGTGGCGAGCCACACGCGTAGCGAGCCGTGTTTGCCCCCCTGTTGAATGGAAACATCCCTAATGTGACAGGCGAGGGGCGATTGCTTTCACATAGCTCACGTTGTTAACTAACGGCTACACCACATTATCATATTGTTTGTTGTGTATATCACACTCATTGAAACATATGTTCGCCTCTGATTCGTTATTTGCCAACGCCGCTTTGGCAAACGTTCAACGAGGAAACTCAATGTTTTCTGCAAAATATAACTTCTAGTTAGATATCTAATTCTATAGATATTAATATTTTCATATATGTTATCATTATATTGAAAATTCAAACGAATACTAATAAGACAAGACTAACATTACTAGACAGAAAGAACTAGGAGAGACAAGACAAAATGAACAAGGCTACAAAGCGAAGACTAGAGAGACAATACTAGACAAACAAGATTAGACAGATAAGACTAGAAAAACAAAACTAGTCAGACAAAACTACACAGAGAAGTCTAGACCCAACAAAAATACAACAGGCAAAAGCAAGGTTTAACAACATTACATAATTAAGTCAGTTCAACCGCTAATCACTCATAATGGATAGGGCAAGTAAAGGAACCGAAGTAATAATTTCGAAACAATATCTTTCTGAAGTTACGTGAAAGTTATTCCGGAATGACCGAGTAGTTCAAGCGGGCAACTTGCCATTTTAACAAGAATGTTCTTGCTATGGCCCCATAAAAAAGGCTATACAGACAAGGTTAGATAGACACGGCTAGACACACAAGACTAGAGATACAAGACTAAGCAAAAAAGACTAGAGAGACAAGAGTAGACAAGACTAGACATGCAATACTAGACAGACAATCCTAGAGTGTCAAGACTGGACATTCAAGAACAGACCAAGAACGTACATTCAAGAACTAGATGGACAAGACTAGACAGACAAGAGTAGACCGTCAAGAGTAGACAGAGAAGACTAGACAAAGAAGACTAGACAGACAGGACTAGACAGACAAGACTAGACGTGTAAGATGAGACAGGCAAGACAAGACAGACAAGATCAGACAGGCAAGACCTGACAGGCAAGACCAGACAGACAAGAGCAGACAGAGAAGACCAGACAGACAAGACTATCAAACAGGACAAGACTACACAGGACTTACCAGACAAGACTAGATAGAATAGGCTAGAGAGACAAGGCTAGACAGACAAGACTAAACAGACAAGACTAGGCAGACAGGACTAGACAGACAAGGCTATACAGACAAGACTAGACAGACAAGACTAGACTGACAAGACTAGACTAGACTGACAAGACTAGACTGACAAGACTAGACTGACAAGACTAGACTGACAAGACTAGACTGACAAGACTAGACTGACAAGACTAGACTGACAAGAGTAGACTGACAAGACTAGACTGACAAGACTAGACTGACAAGACTTTTTTTTTTTTTTTTTGCACGTGCTGGAGGTGAAAATCTGCAAACAGACACCACCCGACCCGTGTCGAGTGGTAGTGTGGGGCTGCCCCCCAAAAGGGGCGACCCACTAAAAAACCCCCACCATTCAGACCCCCCAGTCAAAACCAGAGAGAACGTGATGGAATCCAAAATTTGGCATAACTTCACCACGTTCCTCCCCCTTTCATAACCAAAGCATTCATCCATTCATTCGTTGTGCCGGGCGCGTCGTTAATCGCCGTGCCCCCCCTCACATCAGAGTTTACAATAAATTTGTGCGCCCCCTTCTCACTAAGGGGGGCCCGGCGATGGCACGCTCGGCTCGCGCGTATCAATCCCTCGACCCGCCTTACGCTCGTCTCTTTCATCCTTCTCCTTTCTCCTCATTATATAACCTATCATTCCAGTCAGCACGCCCCATTCATACTCACTGCGGAGCATGATTCTCACCATACTCTCCTTGTTCACATTCTCTCCCACCTTGCATTCTGCGGCGCTCCTCATTCTCTCCCATCTCGTACACTCGAAGATGGTATGCTCCGCAGTGTCCTCAGTCGCTCCACAGTACCTACAGTGCGCCTCAACCAGTTTCCCGATGCGCACCAGGTAAGACCCAAAGCATCCATGCCCCGTAAGCGCCTGGGTGAGGTGATAATTCACCTCCCCGTGCCCACGGTTGACCCATTCATCGATAGTCGGAATCAGTTGCCTGGTCCAGGCTCCCTTTTCCGACCCCTGCCATAGCTCTTGCCATACACGCATTATTTTTTGCCTTTCATTTCTAGGGTCATTACCTCCCCAAACTCTCACCCTTTCATGCGCTAGAAGGTCTAACGGGATAACTCCAGCACCGACCGCCACGGCGTCGCCAGAAACAGTCCTGTATGCGCTGCACACACGCAGCAGCATACACCTTTGCACTCTCATCAGTCTCGCTCTATAACATTCAATCCTGAACGCATTTATCCATGCCGGCACCCCATACAGGAGAATGGAGTGCACGACCGCATTCATAACCCTCTTGGAGGCCAACGGCCCACCTATGTTGGGCATCAGCCGTCCAAGGGCTCTCACACATGCTGTAGCCTTGCTCACCACCCGGGTGACCTGATCGGACACCCTGAGATTTCGCTGGAGCTCTACCCCAAGGTATCTTACAGATTCCCGAGCCGGTACGTCAACTGTCCCCATTCGCACGGTCAATTCACGCAGCTTTCTTCTCCCAATTAGCAGGACCGCCTCGGTTTTGTGGGGAGCCAGAGCAAGCCCTTTTTCCCCCATCCACCGATCAATCCTACCAATTGCCTCATTCATTATCGCTTTCAGACTTTCTTCCATTCTTGCGACAGCGACCACCGCTAAGTCATCAGCGTACCCTACGAGTGTAACCCCGTCTGGCAGCCTCAATCTCAAAACCTCATCATAAAATATGTTCCACAGTATCGGCCCAAGAACCGAACCCTGTGGAACACCCGCACTCATTTTGAAGATTTTACCTTCCACAGTCGCTATCTCCCTATCATTCAAGTAGCTCCCCACCATCTTTCGAAGGTAGGGAGCTACCCCCTTTAGTTCCAAAGCCTCCATGATTCCGCCCCATGGGACCGAATTGAAGGCATTTTTCACGTCCAGGGTTACAAGCACGCAGTAGCTACGGGTACGCCATGGACCCGTATTTGCTAACCTTGCTCTCTCTATCACACGCATCATTGCGTTCACCGTAGTGCGGCCGCCTCTGAACCCATACTGTTCCTCTGAAAGACCCCCTACCCTCTCGAGATCCTCATTTATCCTAGCTCCGATCATACTCTCAAACATCTTCGCTATCCCATTCAGTAGGCAGATTGGCCTGTAATTGGCTTCCTCTCCTTCCTTTCGCTCTTTTTCAATCATCACCAGTCTCGCTCTCTTCCACTCTTTGGGGAAACTGCCATTCATCAGCAATTCATTCATCATGCTCAAGCACATGTCCTCACACACATGCCCAAACACCTTGCACGCTTCCGGTGGAACACCATCAGGACCCGGCGCTTTTCCCTCCTTCATCCGGCCAACTGCACTCTGCAGCTCGGCCGGAGTGAAAAGGGGCGCCGATCTCCATCCCACGGGTTCCAGCCAGTTCATTCGCTCATGTACTGGGAACAGCTTCTTGACTTCCGTCATTAGGCTATCCCCCCGGAGAGTATTAACCCTGTGCGCAATTTTTCTGGTGACGATCTTATAGCCGTCACCCCAGATGTTATTATTCACCTCTTCGCAGAGCACTCTCCAAGCTTCTTGCTTGGAGTTCGCGATGGCTCTGCGAAATTCCCTGCGCGCCAAGTTATACCTCCTTCTGCACTCCTCACGCACTTCCTCATTTGCTCGCCTATTACTCTTCACCATGCATCTCCTTTCACGCAAACAGGTTTTACGCTTTTCAGCTACCTGCTCATTCCACCAGTAAACTGGCTTCCTGCCTCTGACGCCCCTCCGTTTTCTCCGAAACACCACATCGCAGGCCCCGTGAAGAACTGCTTCGCAGGAGCTCCGCAATCCATTTTCGGGGCCTGTCCTTTCAGCCAGCTCTTTCATGACGTCTCCCAATCTTTCTAGTTGACTCTTGTCCACTCTCCATCCATTCGTTCTACAAGCAACCGGTCCCTCAGAAACATCCTTTCGTACGTCGAAGAGAATATCCTGGTGATCACTCAGATTCTCTCCCTCTCTGACACGCCACTCTTTCACTCTGCCTGCAATCCGTGAGGTGCTAAAAGTGATGTCTATGAAAGACATACTTTCACCCCGCACGAAGGTTGGCACATTCCCACTGTTGTGAACCACCAGGTCCTCCTCTGCCAGCCACTCTTCCATCATTCTCCCTCTCTCATCCTCTCTAGGGGATCCCCACCAAGCGGACTTGGCGTTGAAATCCCCCCCGACAACAATCTCTTTGGACCAGCTTTTCATACTGGCCCTTAGCTCATCCATAAAAGCTACAAACTGCTCTAACGTTATGTTAGGCGAGATGTAGCACCCATACAGGACCCAGTTTTCCCATTCGATCCACACATATCCATTTCCACATCCACACTTAACCATAGGATTTTCCGATTGGAAAATCCTCACAGCAACATTCTTACACTGGTCCACGTGCCAGCCTCCGTTACCAATAGTCCGAAGATTTGGTTCGGAGACAATGGCCACATCCACTCTCTCATCATGCACCGTCTTCCATACCAGCTCCATTGCAGCCGCACTCCTATTTGAGCTCGTCTGCAACACTAGCATAATCTGTTTCTTTGGGACGTCCCTTTCATACTTTCCCTGCACAGTTTCCTGTACGCAGGACAGTTCATGGAGTCCGCCCTATGCCCACTCACTCCGCACACGAAGCACTTAGCCTCTTTGGCCGTGCACTCGTGTGCTTTGTGCCCACTTTCATCGCATCGCAGACACGCATTCTTTCTCTCAATTCCCTTGCATGCTGCCGCCAGGTGCCCGAAGCCAAGGCATCTGTAGCACCTGATCGGCTTATTGTCTTCGGTCACTCGGCACATGATCCATCCAACTTTCATTCTTCCTTTCTCCAGTATGGTTTGTGCCGCTCTTACTGGAAGAGTGACAACTGCCATACTGGCCCCTCCGCGCACTGTGCGGAGAGACTTTACCACACACTCCTTACATTCAGTCGCCTTCTGAATGGCTCCTTTCACCTCATCGGTGGTGGTAGCCTCATCCATGCCCCTAACAAGGACACTTCTGAGCCCCACCTCCGTCCTGACATCCCTCACAGCCTCAGTCACTAGGGCCATTCGCTCTGCCAGTCGCTTCTTTTCCCCATCATCATTCACTCTGACGATGAGGTCCCCAGCGTGGGTTTTCCTCATCGCCCTTACATTTATATCCTCCATGTCTACTTCCTTCTTAAGGACATTCACCATATGGGCGTAAGAAACACCCTCTGCCCTCCTCACCAGTAAGGTTTCTGCCTTTCTGGTGCCTCCGGCCCCTTCCACTCTGGGCTTTTGGCCCTCCGCATTCATCCAGCACAGGGTTAGCTCAACTCCTGTGCCATGCCACACGCATTCAGCCATCTTTCGTACCAGCCACATATTTAGGTTTCCAGCCACACCAATAGCGAACCTCTTTCTCTCTGTCTTCTCACAAAGACCTCTCATTCTTAATAAGGTCTCGAACGCCTTTTCTTCGGCGCCCTCGACCTTATTATCATCCAGCCGGGCGATGAAGTGGTACTTCCTCTCGGAGTCCAACGACTCATCGCCTCCCATACACACAACATTCTCGCTCTTGATGTAGGCCACGGAGCCTACATTCAAGCCTTCAGCCACTCGCTTGGCCTGGGGGAGCTGGTCGAGCATCCCCCAGCCCAGCTGTCCACAGTTATCCCCTTTCTCTCCTGCAACTAGCAGGAGTACATCCTCGTCCCTGGCCAGAGGAGAGCCCTTAGCCATCTTCACCACGGTGAAGGCGTCCTTGGACCACCTCTCCCTCGCCAGGGACATGTACTCTGCACATTCATACCCGGCTTCAGCGCGCTGGTGATACTACATTCAGCCTCCGTTTGGGTGCTGACTTCCTTGCATGCCACACTTACAGTTTGGATCTCCGTGTCATATAACACCTTTTCAACGGGCAGGAAACGGTGCGCTTCCAGCCAAGTGGTCACGGAGTTGCGCGAGAAGACGTTAGTTGTCTTTTTAACTCGCGCTGCAGCATCTTTAACTTCCTTCTTCGTGCTACTACCTCCAGCGATAGCCCTTTCCAAGTCCTCCACTTGTCTGGTAAGTGCTCCAATCGCTTCCACGATTGTAAATGCGATCGAGCACTCCGTCTTCTTGTACGCCTCCACGTCATCAGTCGACCGATCCGCCACTTTCCTTTTCTTCGGGGTTTCTCCAATAGACTGGCTTCTCGCCCGGCTATCCATCTCCCCTACACCCTTACTCAATTTTTGTTTTGTGAAAAAATCCATACTGAATGGAGTTTCCACAAACTAAAATACTGAATTCAAAATCCTCCCCTCCTTGGGGGTGGTGAAAAATTTGCCGCAGATAGCGTGTTGCACTAAATGCAAAAACGTCTGCGGCGTTGGATTATCTTTATCTCCGTATATATGAGATAAGGAGTTTCAACAAAAAGAGAGAATTTAAAGAATATAAAAAACTCACGCGACGTGCTGTGGCTCTATTAAGCTAAAACTATTTAGCTTAAAGAAAAACTAAAAACACCGCTATTAAGCAAAAATAAATTTCTACAAGAGAATAGAAACAAACCAAATACACTAGGCTTGATTGCAATTATATAACTGATAACTAAAAAACTTATATATCAACATATTAATAATCACAAACATGTGGAGCACTCGGCTGCACGTCTACTCGCTTCCGCGTCTCGTACGCGACTCAGACTGACAAGACTAGACTGACAAGACTAGACTGACAAGACTAGACTGACAAGACTAGACAGACAATACCAAATAGACAATATAGGCAAGACTAGACGGACAGTACTAGAAAGAGCAGTTTAATCTTCTTTTTCTGGTAAATGGTATCATCTTGCTTTGCTCGGATTGAGTCATAGTCCCAATATTTGATACTACATATTTGTTACTTTGTTACGTTGACTCTAGTCACTAATTCATCAACTACCAGGCTCCACATCATAGGGACAACACACCTCCCTGTGGGCACCCACGAGTTGTAGAGATCCTGATATTTTCTTTCCCCACGTATGCCTCGGCTATCCTAGTTCTCAGCATTTCTCACATCCACTTTGGGGTAATGCAGTCTATAGTCTTTCTTTCTAGAGCCAATTTTAGAGCCTCGTGCGAGTTATTATTATCAATTCCTTCCCTGTTTTTTGTCAATCTTTCTACACCTGGGACCTTAAATGGCTGGAAAGTGCTGATAGCCTATTTCATTCGGTTTTTCGTGCAAATGGACGCGGACTCTATCAGCCAGACATGGTTTACCTGGTTGCAAAAAGCTCTCGTTCTTTTTGTATTTTCTGCGTCCCGGAAAATGAGTTATTAGTAGGGGGAGAGCTCTCTCATCTTCACTCATTCTTCACTCTTATAAACAGTTTACTTACCTTAGCATTACCTAATACAATGTTCTACAAGCTTTTGTACTTGTATGTGTGGTATGTTGATACCATCTCTAGGGAAATATGCTAATGCGATCAATACCTCACGGTGAATCGGTACTAAATTCCACATTAGGAACTCGCAAGACATTGCAAGTAATTAATGCCCTTCCATAATTGCCATAGTACCTCTCGGTAAGATTGACACCTTCCTCTACCTCGTCGTAATCACGGTAAAACTGCTGTCTTCGTGCTTGCTCTCGACCGTTGTGGCTTCAACTGTCTACTCCATGATTGGCTGCGCTGGGACAAACAAATCTTTCCTACTTAGGGAATTCCTTGGGTATTGTCTGGACATCACACCAACCTTCACCACTTTGAGGGTGCTCGCATAGCTGGAGCTCAGGGAGTTTAAGAGGATAGCTTGGGTAACTAACCACTCTCGTTGTCCCAGGTTGGAGGTCCCCTTCGGTCTCTTAGCTGCCTTATCTTGGTACGTGATTGACTCAGACCCTTTTTTGGCAACTTTTTTCTTACGTCCTACAGCGAATAAGCAAAAAGTTGCACAGTTTTTTTTTCTCTACTGCTGTCTTCTTAGCTTCCTTCAGTTGTAGACCCTCGGTTAAGAAGCGCATATATCATCTCAGCCGGGCTAACCCTGTCTAAGTGGGTCGTTGAGTCTTACTGGACTTCTACGGGGTGGCAATGTATGTGCCTTCTCGTCCTCCTCTGAACCCTCCTTGGGTCTTGCTGCCCTCGACTTGCTTTATTGCTGGCTTGGTGCTAGTAACGATGTTAGTTAACACATTGCCCTGGCGTTTTCACACCTATCTGGGAGGGGGTCTGTCTCGACTGGTGCCTTCTCTCGGATCATAGAGCTTACGCGTCAAGATCCACTAGTCTTGTGGTGGTGAGATCACGCAGACTAGAGCTCATTTTTTTAATTATTCTCTTCATACAAATCCCCCGAGTATCTAGGGAACTAAAAGTCTTCCATGTTCCCGCCTGACATGGCAAGGCATTATAATATCTAAAGTCGCAGGTATCATATAGGCTCCGCTATAGATTTAGTCCCTTAGGCACGGGTCGGATAACACCTTTGAATTAAGGGTTAGGAAGTTCTTGGTTGTTCGCTCTCCATTGACCGCTTCTTCTTCTTCTTCTTTCGAATAGGCCTACTTTGGACCACGCTTTTTTAACTGTTGGGCTTTGGCCTTTGTCTAGTATTGTCGCATCTTCGGCCGGTGTAACTCCTTTCGCTCTTCTGTCCAGGGGTTACCTTTCCTACGGGGTTTTTCCTGAAATCCACGGACTTTTTTCAGGGTGCGTATCACAGACTGCCTGTTTTGGAGATCTGTTATTCCCAGTTCATTAATATCCTTCTCGGTTTCTGTCAACCAAGTGGTACGAACCTTCTTGTTTTGCCAGAAGTTGAACAGACGGTTGGTTAGTCGGTTTGGAGGCAATCTTGAAACGTGGCCATAGAAAGCTACCCTTCTTTTCCTTGCACAGTCAGAGAGCATCTCAATATGTTCGTAGAGCTCAGAGTTATGCCGCCTTCGGAATTTCCCATCTTCCTTTACCGGGTCTAAGATCTTCCTGAGGATTCTCCTCTCTCTGATTTCCAATTTTTTCTACTAGACCTCTTCGGTTCAAGGAAAGACACTCCCCATTAAACCGCTATGAATGGAGTTGAGTTGAACTCCAATCAGTATCGTCCTGGTTCATTATGAAATTGAGCCCCTAAACCGCGACATGGTGACTTCTACGTGGGTGGTGGATGGAAAAGAAAGGAAGCAAATAGAACTATATTTCTCAGGACCCTTAAAAGTCTCTTACGCACGCTTAATAGTAACGGGAATAAATACAAACAAAGATGTTAATGATTATACTTAATAATGTTATTAATAATGAAAATTTCATGGTAATTTACTAATAGAATATTATTAAAATGTATTAACAAATAAGGTATAATAAGAAATTATTTGCTAATTGAAAAACGAAAAACCAATATTACATCAATTAAGTTGCATCGTGCATTTCTCAATGCCCCATTACCGTTTGGTTTTTTCATTAAACGTAATGCGACTCTAATTGCATAATTACACACAAAAAGCTCATCAATATCATTATAATGGTCTAATTTGATAATAATCAATTAATTATATACAATTAGAGCAATTCGTGTATTTCATATTTTCAAATAAAATAACTCAGGAATTATTTATAAGAATACATGACGCGTCATCTACAAATGAACACACGTAGTTTGTCCAGGTACATAGTAGGTTGTCTGAAAAATAGTTCCTAAACATTATATAATATAAAATTTAGCGACATCTATAACTGAGAGGAAGAGCTACTTGTTATAAAATGAATTCTACATACATGTCGATTTATTATTGATAATAATTATTATACATTGTATAGAGAACTTATTATAAATGACTACCTATCTGTGTACTAACTATCTGTCACTACTAATAGAGGACGCTCCCAAAAGAAGTTCGAAATTAAAATTTTGTAACTAAATTTGGAAACTATGATACAAGCAGATAACTTTATATTTAGTTCATAGATTCTATTAGTACTAAATCAGAGTTACAATACTAGATAGCGAAACAGAACAGACCAAGGGTACCAGACACGGTATGATTCGTATTTATAAATAAAATCTCAGATAATTTATCTAAGATTAATTAAGATTTTCGATCTTGGTTATTATCCTCGATTAAGAAAATTTTGTTTTCATAATGCCTATACTTTGATTAAGAAATACTAAAATTAATTAAAGGTTTATATTTATTGAAAATGTTTTTTTTAAATTGATTTGTTTCAATATTGTTGTTTGTTTGTTCGAGAACAAACGAGATGTTATTATTTTACGTTTTTATTGGGATAGCCGTGGTCATGTGTCGTTAACGGAAAGGTTTAACAACGTAGTTCTGGATTGAATTCAGTAAGAAAACATAAATTTTGATTAGAAGCTTAAAATTTTCAAAATCACTTCGTTTCAACAATTACCTATCGCTTAAAATTATTTTAGTTAAAATTACTAATATTAACCTTAAAAGATGCGTAGGGAATCAAAATATGTGGAAAGTACAGTATAATCCTAATAATCCGGCGGTTGGTTAATCGGACACGTTCAGTAATCCGGCGCTCTGCGTAAACAAGTGTCTTTTCTTGCTGCTGCAACACGCCGTATATAAACCTCGCGCACACCTGAAATAAAATAAAAAACGACACCATCCAGTGTTTTTGGAAAAAGGTCACACAAAAACAGGGGGTGTTTTTAACTGGAATTCTTGATTGACGATTCTGACCAAGCTAATTCTACTCTACAATTGTCTTACCATCTCTTAAGTTTGTACACATTTTTTGGTATGTACACATTTACCTATACCTACATTCTGAAATATAATTATACCTAAAATATGTAAAATTGTTATTGTTTTGTTTTAATCCGATATTGGCAATAACTTTGTTATTTCTTTTTAACAACAAAAATAAACTCTTTAATTGTTCGATCTCCTTCCAGTCAAGTGAAAAATCGATTTCAAATGTTGCTAGAATGTTATGAATAATTTTTATATTTTTGGAGATAATAAAGGCAGAAGAGAAAATACGGCATTCGGTTTTGTTTCTAAACTATGAATCCGAGCGAAATCATTTTGAGCAAACCGAAACTACTCAACTAACTGAAAATGCTAATATATAACTTAATTTGAATGAAAAGTAACTCATTCATTGCGAAATCAACAATTTAAATTGTATATTCAAAAACCCTTAAAAATTAATTTAAAAAGGTCATGTAATTTGTTATTTAATACACATTCTTTTTAATAAGGAAATTTATATGTTGCCAAGATCTTTATTCTAGGCGCAATATTTCTTAAATATCAATAAAATAACGTTATCGGAAATAACTGTTCTTTTCTCAGTGCCTATCCGGTTCGGATGTTCGCGATCATTGGCTATTCTTGTTTTGTGGCGACGCGGAACAGTACCGCTGAAGACATATTGAACCTTGTCAAACTATGATATTCGTCTTCTTCAAGGACCTTTTTTGCTGTTGATTTTTCCTTGAAGTATTTCTTGGAATAGGTCGTACCTCTTTGTATTTCGAATGGTATGTCCTAGATATTGCAACTTTCGGCATTTTACTATCTTGATCAATTTAGGGGTTGTGTTCTTCGCATTACATCTTTGTTTGTCACTCCCTGGATCCAAGAAATTCTTAAGATCCGTCTGTAAAGCCACATTCAAAGGCATTTAGCTTCTTCTTTGTATTTTTATTTAATGTCCATGTCTCTACACCATATCGAAGGACTATACTATATACTATCGGAGGAATTTACATAGCATAAAATTCTGATATTTGTTCTCTGAGTTAGGTTATGGTTTTTGAAGTCATTTTCTAAAACACATTTCTTGCATTCTCGATACGAATCTTGATTTCTTGCGAGTTATCTCAATTTTCGTTTATTATAGTTCCAAGGTACGGATATTGTTTTACCCTTTCTATATTTCTTTGGTTTATGACCAAGTTTCTCCTGTAATATTTCCCTTACTTACGACCATGAGTTTTGTGTTTGTGGCGTTTATTTCAAGCTCTCCTTACAATCCTATCCATTAATACTTGTAGCGCTTGAATAGTATCAGCAAATACATTAGTAGTAGTATGTATATTTATTACCCTTACGGGTATAAATTGATTCCAAAATTTTCACATCAAACAATACATATCTAAATGAAACTAATACATAACATACACTAAATTCCTATACCTAAACCGATTATTAGCTTCCCGCCCCACATATTGCTCTTCTTCTCCCCTCAACTTTCTTCATCCTTTCTATCCCCCTTCCGTCCTCTTTTAAAATCGATTCTCTACACTCATCTCTTTCTCTCATTTCTGTACATTCGTTCAACAAGTGCTCTATTGTTTCCTTGTTTTCTCCACACATCCTGCATACTCTATTCCTATCCTCCATCCAATATTTATTCTCTCTCTTCATTTCCACATCTGAATCTTGCCATTGTCACTCTCTCTCTTTTCTACTATCTCTTTCTAGGTACTTTGGCAGTTCTTCCGTTATTATTTTTTCATATTTCCCATTGTACCTAGACTCCCTAATTATTGTTCTCCTTTCTTTCCTTTGCACATCTCTTTCTCTCTGAACTAATACCTCTGTCATTACTCTGCCTCTCTCTCGCATTTTTTCTATCTCCGCGCCTGCATACCAGTTTCTTTCGAGATATGCCTCCCTCTCTTTCCACACCCTCTTTCCTATTTCTTTCCTTTTTTTCTTTGAGACACTCTTGCAGACTTCTGCACTCTCCTCTCTCTATCACTCCCTCCTCAAAACTTATTGCTCTCTTTCCTGCTTCTATTCATATTCCATCTCTCTTTGTTTCCTCCATAACTATATACCCCGGGATCTCTCTACCTACTCCTAGCACCCATTTAAAATATTTTTCTTGCACCCTTTCCATACCTTCTTGCTCTCTCCATCCCCATATTTCCACTCCATATATCATCACACTTTTCACCAGGCTATCAAACATCATCACTCTCCTTCTAATGTCATGTCCAAATTTTCTCTCTCCTATTCCGCATACCGCTCCTAGTATTTCTTTAGCTTTTTTACTAGCTCTCTCATGTGAGCTGTTTCTGTATTTCTATCATTAAACACGTATCCTAGGTATTTAAATTTTGTCACTTCTTCAATTTTCTCCTTCTCCCATCTCCATCATCTTGGACTTCTCCACATTTACTGTCAGCTTTTTCCTCCTCATATATTTCTCCAAGTTTCTTATCATTTCTTTCATCCCGTTCTCGTGTCTCGCTAGCACCACCAAATCGTCCGCGTAGGCTAGGGACCACACTTTTTCTTTGCCCACCACAACCGCGCCCTTCTGCGCCTTGCTGAACATCTCCTCTGTATCCCCAATAAACGCTACAAACAGGCTGGGGCTTAGTGGGCAGCCTTGTCTCACTCCCTTATGAGTACTAAAACCTTCGCTCATCCTTCCATCAATTCTCACTCTACTTATTGTCTCTTCATAAATCTCTTCTATTTTTGACACCAGATGCTCATTTATCCTTTTCTTTCTCAAGCATTCCCACAGTGAATCTCTGCCACATTATCAAAGGCCGACTTCAGGTCCACAAAAAATGTATACATATTGCCACCCGCTTTTTTTATCTCATTCCCTACTATGTAATTCAAGATGTATACATTGTCCATGGTCCCTCTACCTTTCCTAAATCCTGCCTGTCCGTCTGGTATCACACCCCGTTCCTTCATTTCCTTCATCAATCTCTCTTGCACAATTATTGCATAAATCTTATATACCGTATTGAGCAGAGTGATGTACCTATAATTACTGGCTAGTTCCCTTTCACCTTTCTTATATATGGGACATATTAGCCCCTCTTTCCAGTCCTGTGGGAAGCCCTCTCCCTTCCACACTCCATTCATTATCTCTAACAACCTGTCAGCTTCCCTTTCAGTTCCATATATCCACGATTCATTCTGTATACCGTCCCTCACCGGTGCCTTTTTCCTTTTCAGTTTACTCATTTGTTGTTCTATTTCTTCTCTTGTTATCTCTTCTATTTCTCCCACTCTGTGTTGTCTCTTTTTCTTTTCTTGTCTGATTTCATTACCACCCAGCAGCTCACTGAAGTTCTTTCTCCATTCCTCAATAGAAATTCTATCACTCACTCTTTCTACTTTTTTCTTTCTTTCCCTATTTATGTATTTCCATACCTCTTCTTCCGTCTTTATGCCCTTCATCTTTAGTTCTTCTTCCATCCGTTTCTTTTGCTTCTTCTTTTTGCATACTAAATTGTACCTTTTGCGTGCTCTCTTGTACTCTTCCTTAGTTGCTTTTTCTCTTTTCCAATTTCTTAGTTTCTTTCTTACTGCTTGCTTCCCTTCCCTGTATTCTTTATCCCACCACTCGATTTGCCAAGACACCACCTTCACTCTTGTCTCTATCACTTTTTTGTCATCACGTGATCACCCAGTTCCTTCACTTTTTCGTTTATCCCCTCCTCTTCGTATCTTGCCTCCCTAAGTCTTGTTCTATAATTTTCTAATCCTTCTTCCGTTTAGATATTCTTCACAATTTTTCTTCAACATCTTTCCCACATCTTTCCCACTTCTTCTATCTTTCTCTCTTCCTTTTGTCTTCACTCCAATGGCATATGATCCGACTCGACTCCTTCTCCCACCTTGAATTCTTCTATTTCATCCCATGATTCTTCATTCACCATAACATAGTCAATAACTGTCTGCCCTCTTGGTCCAATATATGTGTACTCCCCTTTCTCATCTCCTATGCTGTTTTCATTAAGTGTATCCCACCCTCTCTCTTCTACTAAACTAATCAGTAGTCTCCCTTCAGCGTTTTCTGTTGCATCTTTTGTTGGTCTTCTTTCTATAGTTGTTTGTTCTTCTTCTATCCGTATTCCTTTTCCCCCAATTCTTGCGTTAAAATCACACCACACTTGACGTTGACACTTCCACTTATACTCTTTCGGCATTATTTTTTTCCAATTTTTCCCACCCCTTCTCTTCCACCTACGTTTCTACCATCCCACTACGTCAAATTTTCCCAAATATTCCCAAAACTTATTGTCTTTATTTTTTATCCCCGTTGTGTTCATGAATACTATTCTTATTTCCTCCTTTTCTTCCTTATTCCTCTCCGTGTTCGTTTTCTGTTCTGTCGTCTTTTTCTTGTGCTCTTATTCAAAAATTTGTCGAATTTAGCTCACCCTTTTCATCATCCCACTTAAAGTCTTTTCCCTCTATCCATATCTTTTTATAACCGACTTTCACCCGCATTCCTTTTTGTCGCTCTTCTTTGACTTGCGCTCTTAATTCCTTCTTTATGTATCTTTCCTTCTTCGTCAGATCGTCTTCTATGTATACTCTCTTTCCTTTTTTTTCTCTTAGTTTCCTCTTATTTTCCATAAATTTCCGCTTTTCACCCAAGCTCCTTTCCGCCACCAACATTTTTCCTCCACTTACTTTATACATCTTTTTCACCGTCACTTCTACCTCTAATTCTGCCTATATCCAATTTTCCAGATTTTTCTCGTTCTCACATTCCTCTTCGTCCAGTCCCGTTACTACAATATTCTTTTTTCTCATTATTTTTTCCTTCTCTTCCATTTTCTCCTCCAGTCTTTTCATTTTTTCATTTAGTTCCATCTTTTCTCTTTCACATTTTTCTTTCCTTTCACGCATCATATTTTTCAAATGTTCCAGTTTCCGGCTCATCTCCCGATTCTCTTCCTTTATCTCCCCTATATCTTCCATAATTTTTTTCAGCATCTTGATTTCCTCACCCAAATACACTAGTATTATCAGCATAAAGGATGTTTAATCTCATTCCATTTATCAAAATTCCTTCTTTTGCTTCTTCCAGGGCTACTCTAAATATGAATTCTGCATATATGTTAAATAGTATAGGTGACAGATACATCCCTGCCATACTCCTCTAAAAACTTTGACTGCTTCGACGTGTTATTCATCAACACGCAATACCGCTGTTTGATTCTAATACCGGTTCTTGATTCGCAAATCTCTTTCTTCTATTCCAATATTTCTCAAATTTTATGTTTCTTATTACTCAATAATAACTTAATAACATGTATAGCAATAATAAATTAATAAGAATATTTGCAAAGGTAGTTTACTAGACTTTGCTTAGCGGGTCAGACACTGACCCACACAGGCTCTTCAAGAGAATATAATAGATGAGGAGTTTAGTTAGGTAGATGAGGAGTACACTTGTGTGTCAGTTTTAGAAAGTATTGGTGCATTTCTGTTACTGTATTTTCTTCTGTTAACATATTTTTTGTTTAGTGATGCGAGTTCTTACCATAGTAACAACAAACAGAAATCGTTTAGTAATGAAAGTCCATTTGATTTACTTTGGATTTACGATTTGGATAGTTTTGCACACGATTATATATTTTTAAGATTTTATAAGATTATATACATATATATATATATATATATATATATATATATATATATATATATATATATATATATATAATGGCATCCTTCACATACAATAATTATTAATGTGTTAATTTTGATGTGCCAGTAAATAAACAAACATTACAGCTGCTAGTTTTCAAGTTGCCCATTGCATTGCTCGTCGCGACAATCACCTTTCAGAAAGAGAGTTTGTAAAACAGGCGTTTTTAGAATGTACTGCTACTTTATTTCCAGATTTGAAAGACAAAGACTTGATTAAGTACCAATAAGTAAGACATACAATTGAAGATCGAATACTAGAATTAGAAAGAGATATTTTTCGCAAATCTATAACGCAAGTCTTGTAAATTAAGAGCTATTGAAACTAATAACGTTAAAAGGGATGTGTACTGGCCGTGATATTTTTAAAGTATTTGATATTGCATTTATAGAAATGGATATTGACCCACAGAAAATTGTTTCTGTTTTTGGCGCAACAGCACTAGCGCCAAAGGTAACACTTTTAAGAACTTCATGTGTAGTTACGTCATTATTTTTCATTTATTTGTATATTTTGAAATGCATTTTGCTAAATAAAAAAGTGTTTTATTATTTCATAAACCAATAAAGTGCATAAATTGATAATGGATTCTAGACCAAAACACGTAAAAAAAACTGTAAAAATACTACACGAAACTATGAATTTTATTGTTATCTGTCAGCTCACACTAACTTTCCGTAGAAATATACAAATATTGAATTGACGTATTACAAAACCTATAATTTTTTTTTGCTGTCAAATTGCGTATATTTTATTATATTAATTATTTTTTTGTTTTTGCCGGCTGTTTTTATGCACTATTATTGCACACGAAGTTGTATTTTTGGCGACGGATGGCGATAGGCGCGGTTATGCACTAAGCGAATAATACATCAGGAAGTTTTATGGAATTATTCATTGATATAAATTTTTTGACATCTATCTTTATTTTTTCCTCTACAATTCCAAAGTGGAAGTTGTAAAACAAGAAGGAAACTTGAATTTTGTAAAATTATGAACAAAAAAGTAGTCTTTGACCTCCCTCCTCTTTTCAAAGTGATGCCAGAATTCCAGTCAGTGCCAGAATTATTACTGGTGACCCACGAGGTAGTAGGAAAAATTTAATGAACAAAATTTGACCCACTACTCAAAAAGTTCGCCATCCCTGTCCTAGGTCTTCTTTGTTTTCCACCATTGCTTTCTATATGCCAAAATTAGGAAAACAAATGTTTTGAAAGATTTTCTAGGAAGTTAAGAATTTTGTTATCACTTCCAGACAGACATCTATATTTAATGGTCATTGCGGTTTTTTAGAAATTTTGGGTCACAAAAGATGTGCAAATATTTTTTTTTTAAATCTCTAAGAAAAAAAATATTTTTTGATAGATCTGATAGAAAAAATGCGGCACTCAAGGTGCCGCAAAAAGGACAGAAAATTAAAAAAGGAACGCAGAAAATGGATAAATTAATGATAATTATATCAAATTTTACAAGAAAATAAATTCGAAACTAAGCGTTCTGATTTCTTCGATTCGTTCTAGCTAAGTGGAAGAATCTTTCTTCATTTAGGTAAAAAAAAATTGTTTTTTTAATAGTTCCTCTCGTAAACTACGAATTTCCGTGGAATAATATTGTGTCAAGCACAATACGACATTATTTCTGAAAATTTATTTTTTCATTGCGTCAAACTCAAATTGAAATGTTTGTCTATTGACGAATTCATGAGCCTATATATTAAAAACGTACAAAACCTCTTGAAATAACTAATGTAGAGAAATTTTCATTAAATTCATTTACTCTCATATTATGTAAAAGGAACTTGTTTGTTGCGGTGAGTGCTAAAAAGTTTTTACAACAAAATAACACCGTTTAAGGCCGATTCTCATATACGCCACACTCATCTACGCGACATTGCACAATGAACTGTCGCGAATTGTCACGTCGTTGCTAGGTATTCTCATATATGCGACACTTAGCTAAGCGATGATTTGCTGCAAATGTCAAATCTGTAGTTTCTGTACATTTCAGGTTGTTATATTTTCAAAATGTCAAGTTCGTCAAGTTCCGATGATGATTTTTTCGTCGTAGCCATGTGTTACGAAAATGAGAAATTGAAAGAAAAGATGAGGAAAAGAAAATATTGGGTGCATCAGATTTTAAAGAACAAGATTGGTCTTAATTACAACAAGATTGGTCTACTTACGAGTCTCATTTAATTTTAAAGAAATTTTTCTCCAAATTAGATCTTTCCTTTGTTGATTACTGTAATTTTTATTTTGTAAGTCATTCAGTTCCACGTAATCAGCCACAAGAGCGACCAATTCTTCTGCTTTTTCGTCGTTCATTCCATTCATTTCCCTTGCCTATCGGTTTTATGCTCTCTAAATAAAAAAATCGCTGAGACATATTGAGAAAATTGTATCGTACTCAGCGAGCCATTGACGAATCCATATGAGTGCTTCGTGACTTAATTGTAGACGTAATATAGAAAAACTAAGTAAGTAAATGGAGATAATTTTCCTTTGAAAAAAACTTTTTACAAATTTCTTCCGGCAATGCATTAGTTTCCTAATATTTTCCTAACATTTACTCAAGGTGAAAAATATCTTGAAACATTGTACAAATTTTAAGTATTTGCAAATAATTGCTTAATGCGAAAACTTGTGAAACGTTTATCGTATGCCCTTCTAATTTGAACCATTACATTTTACATGTTAAAATTAGTACGAACAAATATTACTTGAATTGAATTTTCAATTCAAGAATGGATTACTACATAGGAACGGTCGCAGCCATTCTATTCTGAAAAAGATTTAGATTTGGCTAGCAACCTTGAAATTATCAAAATCGCCTTGGACCAGCAATAATAATTAATTGAAAATCCTTTAGGTTTCTCTAGTTTTATTTAAAAATAAACTAACAAATATATTGCGAAAAGAACCAGGAAAAAAGTAATACCTTCCAAATGGCTACCAACCCATTACTCTCTTGCCAATTATTGGCAAAATTCTAGAACATATCATTAAAATCAGACTCCAGAGCATCTTAGTAAACACCATTCGAAAATATCAGTTTGGTTTTAAGCTCTACCAGTTTACCACCCATCCCTTATTCATCCTTTCCAATAGCCTACAGGCTTCATTTATTTAACACCAACACAGAGCTGCCCTAATCCTTGATATCAACAAATCCTTCGACAGTGTGTTGCACAGCGGACTCCTTTACAAAATGAAACAGATGCATATCCCTTCTTACCTCCTCTACCTAATTAAACATTTCCATGAAGAGAGATCCCTCCAAATCAAAATAAACAACCATCTTTCTCCGCAATTTACCCCACATCAAGGTCTTCCCTAGGTTCTTCTCTCTTCCCACTACTCTATAACCTATCACGATGTCACGACATATATACGACTGTCACGACATATATAATTATCACTCTGACGACAAACTCCAAATCAACCTCTGTCCTACATCCTACATTATGCCAACGGCACCATTAAAACGACGACCTCAAATAACCATTTACTAGCTCCAAGTCCTTACTGACAAAACAATATCATGGCTCAATCATTGGAGAGTCTCCGTCAATCCATCTAAATGCCAACTCCTCATTCCTAACCACAGAATCTCTCCCAGCTCTCCCAACATACACTTAGGCACCATCGACGTAACATTTACTTAGGCATGACATATAATTAGGCATATACTTTGGCATGATCTTCGACAACAAAATGAAATTCATCAAAGACAAATACAATAGCAAGAAGTAAATATTTCCGTTGCCTAACCCATGCAAATAAAGGTATTTCCATCAAAACCGCCTCTAGAACCTAGAAAGCCATCTTCCGCCCCCTCCCTGATAATGGATACATATTATTTGCAAACGCTTACGACAGAACACTAAATATATTGGAAGTGGCAGAACGAACTTCATTACGACTGATCTCCAAGTTAAGTCACCCAAACATCCTTCATTATCCTCCCAACGTTCTTCTATATAGACTCTCCCAAGTTCCAAAACTCCTAGACAGGCATCAACAACTACGGACAAAATGGACCATAGTAGACTATGCATAAAACGAGACATAGAAACCACTTCACTCCACGCTTTACGAAATAATCTACGACGACTAATCTCATCACATTTCATTCCCATTGCTCTATTGATATCATTAATATGTACATACGCAGAAGGAGCTTGTGGTCGATAGCCCTTTGTATAAAGTAATAAAGTATACAATAGCAAGAAAAAACATATTAAAATATTGATAAAACGTACACATTTTAATTATTTTAAATTTGGTTAGGTATTGAAATAAACAGACAAAACTAAACAAACAATACTAAATGGCTTCATTATTTAAAAAAAAAAAATACTGGACAGGTAATACTATACAAACATGTTTATGAATCGATTTTTTGCCAGATAAAGAAAGTTACAGGAAGTTCTATTTACATGCTTGCCTAAAGAAAACATCAATATGTTTATTTTTAATTTATTGTTATATAATAAACGGAAATTTCATTTAATTATGTTCTCTCACCAGGTAAAAATCTCCCTTATTAAAGAATATAAAATAAACTGAAAACAGGAAACTCTAATTAATATCGTTTAGTGAATAAAATACATGTCATTGTATAAAGATTTCAGGTATTATTTGCTTAAGATAAGTACTCTGTAATTCGGAAATTATTAGTGTTGCAATTTTATTATTTCATAAAGTTATCTGGTTTACACGATTTTATATTTAACAAACCTATGGTATAACTTATATATGATTTTAAACTAGAAAGTCTTTAAGTCTTAAGTCAGAGTTAACTGATAATTATTTGTGTTTGCAATCACAAAGAAACTAATAAATATTGTATGCTGTAAATTCTTTAGATATTTAAATATTCCTTGTTCATGAATATAAGTTTTTTCATAGAGCTCGCATTTAAACTTGCAGTCTGAAATACCTTTGTAGCTTTTATTTTAACTTTATTGTGGCTTTTACTTATTGGCATTATTAATTAAGTTATGAAATAGTAACATGTCTTTTATATTCTGTAAGAAAGCTTTGCCGATATAAATGTGTATGTATATATGTATGAATGGCGCTGCTAGTGGATGGACGGACCTACCACCATCCCTTAATAATGCGCGGGAGGGTACACGCACACAGAACGTAAGTCGCTAGTGAGCCTGACAGGCGCACATTCAGAGTTCAGAGGTTTTATATTCAGAGTATAATACAGATTATTATTATTTTCTATAATTGTTGTAATTCAATACTCCAATTATTCTCATCACTCCTAAATATTCACTCATCCTAGTTTAGAAACAAATTGGTTCGAAATAAATGGGTTAACTAAAGCCACAAAATCTTTTTTTTATTACAATTTGGTTACAAAAAAGAGAAACACACAGATTATTTTATAACCCGCCGAGATTATATCATCCCTGCCAGAAAATATTTAGTTTCCATATTTTATTCACCTTGCTGCGCGTGTTCTTTTGCTTCGAATGACATGAAACGGAAAATATGAATGGATAAATATTTGGTAAATATCAAAAGCTTCCCGCAGAGAAGAACATCAATATTTAATTTGCGTAATAGAATAATAAATAGAAGTATTCATATTTCAAAGGCACTTATATTTAATTCGAGATGTTCTTTGACGAATTCAATTGGTTTAAATTAGAAAGGTAAAAGACGAAGACACATTTCCGAACTTGCATCAATAATTACGATGTAGTAAATTACGATGTACTAAACGAGTTTACTGAATTAAGAAGGGGTAAAAAATTAAGGTTTTATTGGAATTTTAAAAACTGGTTAAAAATATAGTTTTTCTCGGTTTTTTTTACCATCAGATCGAGCAAAAAGATTTTTTATTGCAAGTTTTACAACGTTTCACCCCCGCAGGTGGCCGCTGTAGGTTTGTTTTAACATTTTTTCACTTTTTCTGCGAAAACTCCTTTTTTCTGCACGGTGAAAACATCATATGTCGGCGTAAGACAGAAGTCTTTTGACGCGTGTTAGTCTGCCGCGCAAAAGTCCCACACAGCGTCCTCCAGGTACGCAAAACTAAAATCCTTTTTAGGCGATTTGAGGAGCAACTTTGGTCCGCCGCTCAATTTTTTTCTTGCATTCTCTGGCACGTCTTTCGATATTTGGCGCACAAATATGCGACCGCTACGCCGGTTGGTCCGTTGCAGCGGAAAGAAAATTTCGTGTCAACTATTCTGCTATTAGTTTAATTTGGATAAGGCATAATTTAAGAATAACACTTCCTTGTGTGAAAACTATTTCTTCTTCTTCTTGGTTCAGCTTCTCCGTTGGAGGTTGCTGTTCATTATGGCAATTTTTATTTATGACACCGTGGAACGAGACAGTTCCACCGATGACACTCTAAATTACTCTATCATGTTGCGCAGTCAAGATATGTGGCGCCGACCAGCACTTCGCTTGCCTTGGACCTTTTCTTGGATAATGAGCTGTTGCAATCCATATTTTTTGTTTCTGGAGATGTGGCCTAAGTATTGTAACTTTCGATTTTTTTATGGTGAAGAGTATCTCAGTTTCTTTGTTCATTCTGCGAAGTACCTCTATGTTTGCTACTTTGTCCACCCACGGTATTCGCAGCATAGGACGGTAGACCCACATTTCGAAGGCCATTATCCTTTTTGTTGTTTCCTGGGTCAAGGTCCAACCTTCCATCCCGTATAGCAGAATCGAGAAGATGTAGCAGCGGGTCATTCTTAGTCTCAGTTCTATGCTCAGACCCGGAGAGGTCAGCATCTTTTTCATTTTAATGAATACTGCTTTTGATAAACATACAGATATACTTTAATGAATACAGATATTGAAGTTTTCTGGTTTTTGTTGTTTTAATGAGTTCTCGTTCTTTATTCATTTGGGTTAATACTGCGTCATTTGTTTTCCTCTCGGTCCATTCTATTCTTAACATACGTTGGTACACCCATAGTTCGAACGCTTGGATTTTATCCGTATCTTGTTTTTTCAGCGTCCATGACTCTATTCCGTATAGAAGGATTGTAAAGACATAACATCTTACGAGTCTGATTCTGATTTCCATGTTTAAGTCTTTGTTGGTTACAAGATCTTTCATTTTCGCGAAAGCTGTTCTCGTCATCTCTATTCGGGACCTTAACTCTTGTGTTTGATTGTTATTTTCATTTATGATGGTTCCCAGGTATTTATAAGAACTGAATTTTCTGTATTGATGTTGTTTATTGTTAAATTCACTATATTTTTTTTATGTTCATTTCAAGTCGTATTTTTTGGCTGATGGTGTTTAAACGTTCTGTGATTCGTTGTAGCTCTGTGATATTATCAGCAATCATTATGGTGTCTAGAGCTTGCCTGTTCGGTGCGTGCTAAGACTTCTTGGCGGTTTGCACACTCGTCATTTAACCAGATTCCAAGGTATTTGTATTTGGAGACCTGTTCTATGTGTTCCCCGTCGACGTGCAGTTGGATCTGCTGTTTGGTTTTTAAAAATCAGCATAGCCTTTGCCTTTGCCGTGTTCAGCTCCAGACAGTAATCTCTACTTTTTGCTGATATGTTGGTCATCATGCTTGTGAGGTCATCAATGTTGTCCGCCAGCACAACCGTGTCGTCCGCGTCTCTGATGTTGTTAATTGCTCTGCCGTTTACTATGATTCCCGCAGATTCCTCAGGAAACGCCTCTCTGAAAACTATAAAATCGTGAAAAGTGATTAAAAGAAGTTACAAAAATAAAGGATTATAATACAGGATATTAAACTACTTATTAAACTTACTTATATAACTACGTTATTTTGTTTTCTTACATAAATATGTTTACAAACTTGCGAATTTATACGTACCTAGGCTTACGTAGGACCGAAGGTATAGTAAATTCGTTTGAATCTTAATATATACCGCACTTGTTGCTCGAAAATCCTTTGTTCTCTCTCTCATAAACTTATATGGGGCTCCATAAATTACAACTATTTCATAACAACACTGTAATATGATTAAATACAATCTAAAAATACCCTTTTTAAAAGCAAGAACACAATATCTTCATCACATTTACTTATTCAGTAACTTCAGTAATTCATGAATATTTTCTCCAAATAAATAATTGAAATAAGTTTGTTACTGTAAAGAGCAAATTGGAACATATTTAACCAACGCATTTGTCGCAATGGTTTTGCATTTAAACTAAATGCGATATTCAATCATTTAATTTTTCAAAAATACTAAATGATAGAAAAAACATTACTCAATTCTATCTAAAAATAAGACAAAAATCGGTTCACTTCATCGGCCATATTGTTGTTGATGTTTACCATCAAAATTAAATAGAAATATAAAAGTTTTCATTACAATTGGATATTGAAATGAGCAGCTTTGCCGAACCTTGTATAATTTGACTAACCTCGTCTAGTCTCTCAAGTTATTGATAATGTTTAGTCTAGTCCGAATTTGTCAGCTGAAGCACAGATTAATTATCTGACATGTTGGGCCTTGGCTGGTGTATTTAAATTAGATGTCAAAACTTGGTCCGCAAATTCTTTGCAAGGGTGACCATTGTAGGTACTCCGTGGGCTATTGACGCTAGTTAGTTAACCTAATCATGTATGAGCATTAAATTGTCTGGTTTTGTCTGGCCATGCCTGGTTTTGTCCGGGCTCCTCTTTCCCACTGGGCACGTGCCCAGGGACCCGCGATTGATGGGGCCCCCGTAGTTCCTGCCAGATCACCAAACGATAACCAATATTTATTACCTAGAAACATATTTATTTCGAAAAAATCTCTACTCTAGAAGTTACTCTACTCTCACCCGAAAAGAAGGCTTTCCGATTTCAAGATCATTCATATCCATTCATACAATTTAATGGTATATGTATATATATATATATATATATATATATATATATATATATATATATATATATATGTATATATATATATATTGTCTGGTATATCTTTATATATATATGTATATGTATATATATATATATATATATATGTATATGGATATATATATATATATATGTATATGGATATATATATATATGTATATGGATATATATATATATGTATATGGATATATATATATATATATATATATATATATATATATATATATATATATATAAATATATATACAGGGTGGTCCATTTAAGTGAAGAAATTGAAATATCTCGAAAAATAAACATTGTACGAAAAAATTTCCCAAATGAAAACTTAATATTTGAAAGGGGGTTATGCACTGGTGCTAAAGTTAGAACTCCTCCTCCACCTCTTCTGCAGGGGCGGGGGTTAACTATGAAATCTTAAATGGAAACCCCATTTTTTTCTTGCAGATTCAGATTTTATGACAAAAATAATAAGACTTTATTCAAAACATTTTTTTTAATCTTTATAAATGGCGATGTAAAACGTTAAAATTGGTTACGTTTCATTTTTCATAGAAACCCATGTGATTTAGTACAAAGTAATAGAAAACAATAGAAAACGATTTATTTAGAGTTGGGGTGCTTGTTCATTGGCGATTCGCCTTACCTCCTGCTTTTCAATTAAAGTAAATGTTCAAAAATTTGACCTTCAACTTCGATGCATTTATTGATTCGCTCTTCAAATGCTTGTGTACAGCTTAAAAGTGTCTCTGCTGGAATTTGAGCGCAAGCATTCTTGATTCGCTCTATCATTTCTTCACGAGTTGTTGGCACTCTTAGATAAATCTTGTTTTTTAGAAACCCCCACAAGAGAAAATCTGGTGATGTCAAATCGGGCGACCTGGCAGGCCAATTTACCGGGCCACCTCTCCCGATCCAACGACCATTGTAATTGCGGTCTAATATCTCTCGTGCTAGTCGTGAGTAGTGAGCTGGACAACCGTCATGCTGATACCACATGGTTAACCGAATGTTTAAACTAATGTCCTCAAGTAATGTTGGTAGTTGGTGTTGCAAAAACTTTTGATATTTTTGTCCATTTAAAGTGCCTTCAACAAAATAGGGACCAATGAGCTTATCGCCTATGATTCCACACCAAACGTTAACCGACCAAGGACGTTGATGCTCAACTTATCGGAACCAGTGTGCGTTTTCTACATTCCAGTAATGCATATTGTGTCGATTAATGTTACCATGGTTTGTGAAGTTAGCCTCATTGGAAAATAGTACTTCACGGAAAAAAAATTGGTACCTTCGTATCTGCTCACTTGCCCATTCACAAAATCTTACTCCATTATAAAAATCATCCCCATGAAGTTCTTGGTGCAGTGAAATATGATACGGATGACACTTATGTCGATGCAGTATTCTGAGATTACTAGTTCGAGGAATTCCAGAATCGCTAACTAAATCTCGAATGCTTACTTGGGCGTTTTGGGCAACAGCAGCTAGCACAGCTACCTCATTAGCTTCTCCAGTAACAGTTCTTCTACGCGTTCTTTTTTTAGATTGCCCACTTCCATGGGTAGCAAAGGCTTTAACAACATTGTAAAAACATGACCGCGACCTAACATTATTTGGAAAACGCAAAGCATACTAGGCAACAGCATCGTCTATATTTCTTCTACACTCGCCATATATGTAAATCATTTCAACTTTTTCTTCTATAGAAAGAGGAAACATTTTTCTGCCCTTAAGTCGAACACTGTTTTGGTTTTACAACAACAATTATTGCGTGAAACAAAACGAAAAAAGATGGTGGCAGAAGCCGCCTTGATAAACACCTGTTTTTTTTTTTGAAAATCTAAACGTAACTAATTTTAGCAATTTGCACCGCCATCTACAGAGATTCTAGAAAAATGTTTAGATCAAAACTTTCATGTTTTTTGTCGAACAATCTGAATCTGCAATAAAAATATGGGGTTTCTATTTAAAATTTTAAAGTTACCATCAGTCTCTCTTAGAAGGAGTAGGGTGGGAGGTCTAAAATTATTATCAGTGAATGCCCCCCCTGTGAAATATTAACTTATATATATATATATATATGTATGTATGTATATATATATATATATATATATATATATATATATATAATATATATATATATTAAAAAAAGATACATTTCCAAATGTTGAAATCGCATTGAGAATCTTTTAAAGCAAGATGGTAACTAATTGCAGTGCGCAACTGACAAGAGAAATCTCAAATTGAAAAGAATAAAAAATGAATTAAGAAGTACAATGTTGCAATCAAAATAGTTTTTCAAGCAATAACCTGTGAATATATTCATTTAATGTGACTGTAAAGAAATTAAACTAAATCTAGATCTTTGCTTTCTTAAAAAAATAAATCTACTAACAATAAGTCTACTTTCCTTGCCTAAAAACCACTATTAAGAAAAACTGTGCGCTTTTAACATATACTTACACCTTGACCACTGTTCTGGAGTACTTCATCAATTTTGCAAAAAGTTCTGCAAAAATTGACATTTTGCAAATATAAAAA
Organism: Phosphuga atrata; assembly: GCA_944588485.1. Lineage (NCBI taxonomy): Eukaryota > Metazoa > Arthropoda > Insecta > Coleoptera > Silphidae > Phosphuga > Phosphuga atrata. The sequence continues at coordinate 32,625,391 of OX155896.1, read as the reverse complement.
TGAATTTTGACAATTGCAAAAACAGTTATATTTGCGAAACTGAATAGCATCTTAAGAGTTCTATCGAAGATCCCTTTGTCAATTTTTGAAAAAAACCTAAATTCAAAAGATATATGCAATAATACCCATTGGTGACCCATTATTTTGAATGGAAATTAAAAAAAAACGCGCAACAGTTCTGTTTGCAGTTCCCAATAGAACTCCTGGAGTTCTATCGAAAATCCTGATAACTTTTTCTGTAAAGTTAAAAATTGGGAAGATATGCGAAAAATTATATTTCACCGATACGACGTATCGGTTCGTCGTATCGGTATCGGAGCAAATAATCGCGCAATCGTTCTGTTTGCAATTCCTAGTAGAACTCTTAGAGTTCTATCGAAAATTCTTATAACATTTTACTTTAAAATTAACTATTAGAAAGATATGCCAGAAATTGGACTTATCCGATTCGACGAAGTGAAGAGACAAAAATTGCGCAATAGTTCTCTTTGCAGTTCCTGGTAGAACTGTTAGAGTTCTATAGAAAATCCTTATAACATTTTTCTTTAAAATAAAAAATTCGAAAGATAAGCGAAAATTGGGAGTTCTTCCATGCGACGAAGTGAGCAGAAAAAGATCGCGCAATAGTTCTGTTTGTAGTTCCCGGCTAAACTCTTTGAGGTTAATTGAAAATCTTTTTACCATTTTTCTGTAGAGTTAAAAATTGGAAAGATATGCGAAAAATTAGACTTCACCGATGTGAGGAAGTGAACAAAAAATCGCGCAATAGTTCTGTTTGAAGTTCCAAGTAGAACCCTTAGAGTTCTATTGAAGACCATTATAACATTTTTCTGTTAAATTAAAAATTCGAAAGATATGCGAAAAATTAGACTTCACCGATGCGACGAAATCAAAAAGAAAAAAATCGCACAAAAGCTCTGTTTGTTACTGGTAGAACTCTTAGATAGAACTGGTAGAACGAGTTCTATCGAAAATTCTTTTTCTTCTAAATAATTTATTTTTCTATAAATCCCATTTATGTTTTAAATTAAAAATTGGAAAGATGTGGGTGAAGTTGTATTAAAAAGAAGTTCAAAATGTGTGTCTTAAATTGTAACTTTGATAATGGAGTGAATAAATCAAAGAGGAAAGTTTGGAATCCATACTTTGCTTCTAATGACCTTCAAAAATTAAAAATATTTAAAGGAAAAAATGAATTGGAGAAGTCCAATTTCTGGGTCATCTTTCTAATATTTGATTTTAAAGAAATATGTAATAAGGATTTTCGATAGAACTCTAAGAGTTCTACCAGGAGATGCAAATATAACTATTACGCGATTTTTTGGCTTCGTCGCATCGGAGAAGTCCAAGTTCTGTCATATCTTTCTAATATTTAATTGTAAAGAAAAATGTTATAAAGATTTTCGTTAAAAATCTAATATGTTCTACTAGGAATTGCAAACAGAACTATTGCGCGATTTTTTTCTCTTCACTTCGTCGCATCGGATAAGTCCAATTTATGGCATATCTTTCTAATAGTTAATTTTAAAGACATATGTTATAATAATTATCTATAGAACTCTAAGAGTTCTACCAGAAACAAACAGAACTTTTACGCGATTTTTTTCTCTTTGCTTCGTCGCATCGCTGAAGTCCAAAGTCTCGCATATCTTTTTAATTTTACAAAAAAATATTGTAAGGATTTTCAAACTCTAAGAGTTCTATCAAGATCTGCAAACAGAACTATAGCGCTATTTTTTCTCTTCACTTCGTCGCATCAGTGGAGAAAAATGTTATAAAGATTTTCGATAGAACTCTAAGAGCTTAAATAATGGGTCGCTTATTATTGCAAATATCTTTTGAACTAAGGTTTTGGTCAAAAAATGACAATGGGATCTTCGATAGAACTCTTAGGGTGCTATTCAGATCCGCGAAAAGCAATTTTCAAAATTCCATTTTTTTTTTTGCAAAATGTCAATTTTGCAGAACCTTTGCAAAAATGGTCAAGTACTCCAGAACTATGGTCGAGGTGCAGGAATATGTAAAAAACGCACAGTTTTTCTCAAAAGTAGTTGCTAGCTCAATTTTGGTATTTTCCATTTTTTTCCCGCAATCTTGCAGAACTATTGAAACTAACTATATAATTTTTTTTGGAAAATGAACTTTAGAACTATTTCGTATCTACCGGGAACTCCGATGTAAGATTATATTTTTGCAAATTTAGTTGCTAACTTCACAGGACTAAAATAGTGGTCTGTCAATATTATATCCCATTCCCATTATACTAATGTGCCCAGGGCCTCCAATGTGTTAAAGACGGCGCTAGACTAGTCTTGTCTGGACCTGTATGGTCTTGTCTGCTCTTGTCTGGTCTTGTTTCGTCTTGTCTGGTATTATCTGTTCTTGTCTGATTGTGTCTGGTCCTGTCTGGTCTTGTGTGGTTTGTCAGTTCTTGTCTCGTGTTGTCTGGTATAGTCTGCTCTTGTCTCGTCTTATCTGGTCTTGTCTCGTCTTGTCTGGTCTTGTCGGGTCTTGTCGTGTCTAGTCTTGTCTGAACTTGTCTGGTATTGATTGGTGTTGCCTGGTCTTGTCTGCTCTTATCTCGTCTTGTCTGGCCTAGTCTTGCCTGGTCTTGTCTGGCCTAGTCTTGTCTGAACTTGTCTGGAATTGTCTGGTCTTGAATGGTATTGCCTGGTCTTGTCTGCTCTTATTACGTCTTGTCTGGTCTTGTCTGCTTTTGCCTGGTCTTGCCTGGTCTTGTCTGCACTTATCTAGTCTTCCCTGGTCTTGTCTGGGCTTGTCTCGTCTTCTCTGATCTCTGGTCTTGCCTGGTCTTGTCTGGTTTTGTCTGGTCTTGCCGGGTCATGTCTGGACCTGTCTCGTCCTGTCGGGTGCTATCTGGCCCCTTCAGGTACTGCCTGGTCTTCTCTGGTCTCGTCTGTTCTTGTATGTTCTTGTCTGGTCTTGTCTGGCCTTGTATGGTCTTGTCTGCTCTTGTATGGTCCTGTCTGGTCTCGTCTGGTCTTATCTGGTCTTGTCTGATCTTGTCCCGTTATGTCTGCTCTTGTCTGGTGTTGTCTGGTCTTGTATGGTCTTGTCTGCTCTTGTATGGTCCTGTATGGTCTCGTCTGGTCTTATCTGGTCTTGTCTGATCTTGTCCCGTTATGTCTGCTCTTGTCTGGTGTTGTCTGGTCTTGTTTGGTTTTGCCTCGTCTTGTCCGGTCTTGTTAGATTTTGTCTGATCTTGTCTGGTCTTGTCTGGTTTTCTCTGGTATTGTCTCGTCTTGTCTGTTCTTGTCTAGTTTTGTCTGGTCTTGTATGTCATGTCTGATCTTGCCTGTTTTTTTTCTGGTTTTGTGTGTTCTTGTCTGCTGTTGTCTGGTCTAGTGCTTTGTGGCCTTGTCTGGCTTTGTCTGGTCTTGTTTGGTCTTGTCTGGTCTTGTATGATCTTGTCTGGACTTCTCTGGTCCCGTCTAGTCTTGTCTGGTTTTGTCTGGTCTTGTCTGGTATTGTCTGGTTTTGTCTGGTATTGTCTGGTCTTGTCTGGGCTTCTCTGGTCTTGTATGGTCTTGTCTGGTGCTATCTGGTCTTGTCTGGTTTCGTCTGGTCTTAACTGGTCTTGTCTTATCTTTTCCGCTCTTGCACGGTCTTGACCACTCAACACACGGTTTGTCCACTCTTGAACGGTCTTGCCCGCTCTTGATCAGGCTTGTCTAGATTTATTGACTTTGTCCTGTCATGTCTGATCTTGTTCAGTCTTGTCCATAATTCATATTATTACAAATTACGCAGGTTATATAAAATTGACATAATATTTTGTGGTATATTTACCCTACATTATTCAACTCTGAATAATTCTACCCTGGATTACTAATCCATTGGTTTAGTTTTTATATATGAAGAAGAACCTTGCATAGAAAGAAAACCTTAAATAGGAAGGAAAATGGAATAAATAAAAAGGGTTTCGCAAAATTTTCGCAATATTCAGTTTTTACTTATTTGTTTATTAAACGTGTATAGAATACAATTACATAAAATATGCAGCTCAATCTGCGAGCGCTCCCTTAATTGAAGCCTTTTGCTTAATAAAAAGCGGGAGAACGTTATAAATTTACCATTTCTTGCACAAGTATGGGGCTACAAACTAGGCTGTGTTTGATATTTTATGTAAAAATATTCACGTGTGACAATATTATAATTACATTAAAACTTTCTTTTTACAGTTTATTGTTCGGTCGACATGCAATTTTGTTATTAAATTACAATACAAAAATAATGTAAAAATCTAAATTATAAAACGTTTAAAATGTGGTTTAAAATGGTGGAACTTCCGGAAGTTCCACAGCGTATTGGACGTAATAAGAAAATGACGCAACAATAAGACGGAAGAGGAGCATACAGAGCGTTCAATTTTATCCAACTCAATAAGATGACAAGAAAATAGATAAACACAATTAACAATACCTGTTCCTTTTCCTAGGGATCCATTTGTTAACCAATTACTTTCATCTCCCAATTTTCCTTTGCACTTCGATAATTTTTAATACCATTACTTTTCCACGATTATCTAACAGTTTTTCTCCAATCTATTAAAAGTATTTAGTCACGGTTTTACTCTGAATATACGTATATATGTTTGTGTGAAAAACATTTCACTTTCTCTAACAACTCAAAACAAAGAGTTGTAAGGGGCGCTCTCAACCGAATAACACTCTATTTTGTGCACATCTTACATGATATGATTGTCCCCTAATGGACACATGGGTGGCGGCAGTTCTGTTTATCTTTATGATTTGTTTTTTTTTTAATATATTTTATGATTTATTTTTTCCATAGCTTGTCGAGTCTTCTTATCACGAAGAAAACTTCGACTGACCGAATTCTATTTAGATGTAAAGTGATTAATTTATAAACGTCTTCTCGAGTTAGGGATTGTTGGAAGAATTGCTCGATTCGGGAAATAACTCAAAAGCAAATGCCACAATATACTTCATGATTTATAAATGTTTAGTATAACGGTTTAAATCTGCTAACATCATTATTTACATACAATTAACTACATTGTCCAGTCAGAAGCTGAACCCCCTTTAAGTTGATACTTAATTAATCATATTTAATTTTACTAACTAGTTTAAATTTGTAAGCGTTTGTTTGTTTTCATTCGAAGTTTTGAAACTCTTTGTTTCCTATTTAGTTTTTAAATTTGATTTACTATTACACTGAATTGAAAAATTCAATTCAATTCAGAATTTTTCAAATCAGTAGAGTATGTATTACCACGTAGTAACGGTCGTAACCAACCTATTGATTTACCATTGTTTCCTCCTACGTCCTTTACCTTTTCTAACTGCTCAAACTCTTTTCTTTTTCTGTGAAAACGCATGGAACCCTAATTATGCAATATAGTAATTCTAAATATTTGACCATCCAATTCCCCTCTAATCAACCAATATTCGACTCTCGTAATAGTCTGTGCTATTCTCTGCTATAATCTTGTTTCCTCTGACATGTTCTTGTCCGATGTTCTCCGGTATTGTCCAATTTATTATGGTCTGATCATATTTATACTTCTAGTCTAGTCCTGGCCGATCTTCAATTGAATTTCTGAATTCGAAAAATGTCAAGCAAACAAAGTGTGTTATGAACAAACAAGTTATAATTCAAAACAGCAAAGCTGCACTGATGAGAGATACATCTCGAAACGCTCCTGCAGATGGCTATTCACTTAAGTTAAATAGAAGGAAATGATCTAAAAACAATGATAGTTATGTAGTTTTTCTTTAGTGCCACGAAAGTTCACTGGAGGCTGGTAAATAACATACAAATATCTGTTGTATAATTCAATATCCTCCGTCGCATTAGCAAAAGAAGTAGTTGTTTCAACATAAGATTTGTTTTGTAGTCTTAAAAGATTATAAGACTATAAGAATAGTATTATAGAGCTACGGAAAAGTTGAATATATTTATATATTCAGGCTATAGTTCGCCTTTAATAAGCTTATTAAGACAAGTTTAGACTATTTAATTTAGTTAGTTTTTGAAGATTTCATCAATTTAAACTGATTTAAAAATCCTAGAATAACTTCTCTCTCTCTCTCTCTCTCTCTCTTAGTTCCTGTTTCCCCCAGTGGGGCATAGGGATTCTACCAATTGTCGCCATCTGACTCGATTTCGAGCCACGACCTTCAACTCATTCCACGATTTGCCGGTGGAGGTGATTTCGGCTTCAATTGTGCGTCGCCATGTTGTTTTTGGCCTTTCTCTCTTTCGCTTACTGCCTTGGGGATGCCAGATCCAATGCTTGTTTAGCAATGTTTTGTCGATTGCGCCATAGGGTGTGTCCAATCCAGTGTGTAAAATCCAGAATAACTTACTCATATTAAATATTTATGTTAGTCTAGGTTTAGTTTGAAAAACAGATATACACACTAATCTTCGATTTCTGAACCTAGTTTTAAAGTTTTTGAAATTACAGGCAGACTAATCTACATCGAAAAGTCATTTCAAGCCAAATTTGGAACATCTCAGTTCTGAAATTCTGGATAGATTTTTGAAGATATCATCACAAATTCTAGAATAACAAAATTGGGTTTCCCTGATAATCTCGTTTGAATTTTGAAAAATAGACAGGCATTTCATTTTTTCAAATTTGTTCAAACAAAGGAATTTCCTCAAATTTGAACTATTTGGGTCTTCCAGTTGTTTATTGAAGATAATCAATTAAGACTGATTGTCCTTGTCGACATTGTCCACGAAGTCTCAAAATTTCGACTCTTTAATTTTCTTTAAAGCATTTTCTCAAAAGCATTTTCTTCATTTTTTTTTTATCTGGTATTGTTCGGTCTTATTTGTTCTTGCCTCGTCTAGTCTTATTATGGAAAAAAAACTAAAATAAATTAGTACGTCACTGATTTAAATGACTATGTTTTCCATGCGGATGAGCAAACACAGTGCAGGCCGTAGAGAATGTTATAAAGTCTTGCAGAGTAAATGAACAGTTCAGTCGTTTCGCGGAATTTCGATTAGAAGTAAATCTGAAAGATAATGTTCATGTACGGGGTGGTTTCATTATATCTTGTTATTGCGGTTGTGCCTTGCCTATCTTATGATAACTTCCCTCGGTACTGGAACGGTCGCGCAAGTATTTCCAATAGATGGAATCAACCCTCAAATGAGCATCCGTCTCGAAGAGCAAGACCCGAAACGTTTAACAATCGTCAGAGTAGATGTAAGAAATTATTTAATGTATAAATGCGATTTTCTTGCAGAAAAATGTTTCAAATCAGACTTATGTAGATTGAAATGAGGAAATATGTAATTAAAACCAACGCTAATTCTTGATTGTTAATACTTGGTAAAAGTTTTATTAATGAAATTGTTTCTAGTGTAAACAATGACAAATTACATATTATTGATGTTTTATATTATATATTTGCAATACTTTTACATTTTATGAAAAGGGATTTTGGGATTTAGTCGGGACAGCGTTACGAAAAATTTTCGGTTCGAAAAAGAAGAAAACAAAACTGACAGCTGCCTGCCTGTATGTTTTATGCCTTCATGAGATTATCTCGTTGGAAAATACTACCAGCGAGATATTTAACGCTTGTAATACGTTTTTTACGCTTTTTTTATTTCGGGTTATTCTGTTGCGAATTCAACAATGTTTCGCTGGAAATTGGAAAATGCTGAACGGTTTATTATTCAAACATGCAAAATGAACAAATATTAGATTGGAAAACTAATTATTTAAAGGCAGACAAGATTAGGTGGACTAGACTAAACCAACAAGACTAGATGGACAAGACGTGCAAGATTTGATAAACAAGACTAACTTTAGAATTGAAATAAATTAAACTTTCTAATTGAATTGTTTTCTCAATTTCCCAGTCTTGTCCCTGTTTACGTTGGTGCAGTTCAGCAATCAGGAATGTATGGGAGCAACGGGCGACAACGGGACGTGCCTTACGGCGGCCCAGTGCTCCCAACGTGGAGGGTCGTCTAGCGGTCCTTGTGCCGAAGGCTACGGAATCTGTTGCGTCTGTGAGTTTCATCAGATTTTTGACGAGAGTTTGTGGTGATGGGGTTGTTTATTAGTTCTTGCAGGATGCGGCATGACTGTCAGGGAAAATGGCACTTATTTTGTACAGGCTGGGTATCCTGTTGAGTATGATGGAACTGGGTCGTGTCAAATTACCTTGATGAAGATGACAGCGGATATTTGTCAGTATAGGTAAATACATTAGTTTATAAAACTATTAAATTTAAAATATTCTTTTGATTAATGTTATAAAGTTTTCTATATACTTTAATACAATTTACTAGTTAGCTAGAGTAAGTCTAGTCAAAGAAATTCATATCGATATAAACAAGGAATAGATAGGCAAGAGAAGAGTTGAATAGACACTGTTCTTCAACAGAACTAAGCGAAGGAGACTCACTCATACAGCTAGAAATAGATTTAGTAAAATGGTGGTTAAGATGTGATTGAGATAGAATCAGATTAGTAGTCAAATTGTAAAAGTGCAAATGCAATGCAAATGCAAATTAGAATGGCAAGAGAAGCGTAATTTCAAAATTTAATAAAGTGCTCATTCGTAGATTGAATTATTTAACGGCATTACGTAAATTACATTGAAAATCCTGATTATTCAAATTTACTACACTAGTTGTACAGGGATCAATTACTAAACCATTACTGAACAACAGAATTCATAATTTCCATCGATCCGCAAATTTTAAATTCGAACTTTCTCCTTTTTTAAACATTCTATTCAAGCTGTATAATCCGTTCATTTATTTTAACAATGACATAATTGTTTTAATTTAAAATAACTAAGTTATTATTACTTACGTAATTGTTGTAATATTATGCTTTTGAAAACTACATTTATTTAAATTGACTAAGGAAATTTTAAATAAGCTTGTTCTTTGCTAAAAATCTTTTATTTAGTTTTATTTTGCATAAGGATTGTTACAGTTACATTAACTGAAGCAGAAGAAGTAAATAACATTACAGGAGCGAGTTTAGCATTTATTGTTAGTTCATTCCGATCGACATTTGAGCAGCTCTGGTCTCTATGAATAATAATATGTTTAATATTACCATTCTTATTGAGTAAAAGATATTCGAAAAGAACTTTCGTTTCGTAGATGTAAACTTCTGAATGCAATTAAAATATATTACTCGAGTTAATGTGAACTTGTCGTAGTATAATAGTGTCGATGATTTATGAAATTGTATAATTTATGCCGGATTTCAGATTGGATTTCGATCAGTTCCAAATAATGGGACCCGAGCCGCAGAATAACGTCTGCAATAATGATCAGTTCATTGTTTCCGGCGGGAATCCCGTCCCGGCGATATGCGGCCTCAATTCCGGAAATCACAGTGAGTATTTTATAGACAGAAATTACGATTACAAGACGATCTGGGCACAAATCCGAGTACAAATTGAAAAAGTTTCCTAATCTAATTTGCCCGCCCAAAAGGTTTTTGGGCGGGCAAATCATATTTAATTTAATAAAAAATAAATCACATTTACTTATAACAATGAATGGAAGGAATTCTTTTCTGAAATGTATAATGTAATACAAAGTAATCCTTATACATAATGTCGATGGCTTCCATGTAAAACCTCTTAAGTCCCAAATTTTATAAATTAAGTTTTTGGTATTGTTGGATTCAACACACTAAGCCCCACCTGTTTACAAAGTAAACAGACTAAAACGTCATGCCCAGAACCCTCGATTAAAAAATATAGCACAAGAAATCACCAAATTAATTGAGAAAGGCAACCGTTTTTTTTTTTGCTCTCCAGTAAAATTATTAAAACAGACTTACGAGATTTTGCAAGTAAGCCATAAATGTGTGTCATGAATCGTAAATGTCAATGTGATAAAATTAGGTATAGCTTTAGGAAAATATTGAGTAAGATGTCGAATTATTAAATAAACGAAATTCAGCACATTGATATAGAATTGGTTTCTTAAATTTATGCAAGAAAAATTAGCAAATAAAAATAGAATGCTATAACCTTAAAATTTTGGCTTGCAGTGGAATGAAAATTGAATGATACATGTGAAAATTCTATACAGTTTTAGGTTACTAATTACATTGAAAATTATCCCAAAATGTTTGTTTATCCAAAATCATCTCTAAAAAACTAAGGTGTATAAATAATATAACGTTCCTATTGGTGTCAATTTCATAAGAATGTTCCTATTTAGATGATTTAGGAGACAACTAGTTGTTGGGTGATTTTCTGTCACGTTTTAATGTATTAACTTAGGTAACTTAGATAAAATTAGGCAATATTTGCATACAATTAAATCGATTTTATGATATTTGGCCTAAATAATTACAATTTTACAAGTTTTTGTAGTAGATTTTCGTGTTTGAAAATCTCGCATATACCCTCAAAAAAAACCGACAACTGATAAAAATCGCTATACCTCAAATCGCACCGAACGAATATCGGTAATTTTCGACAAGAAAAGAGTTAAGGAAACTATACTGTGTTCTTTAATTCGCAAGAGAAACTACGGACAAAGCGCTCTCAATTATTATGCGATTTAGCATTTTTACGTTGCTGTAGAGATACAGACATAACAGCTGTCTGTATGAGGTTGTCACATCAAGAGCCGACAGCCAGGTCAAACAAAATATTACACAACACAAGCCAAAAGTTGCTTCGGGGTGAAATCTAAACCAAACGACAGAAACTTTACAGCGTCAGTCAAAATATTCACCCCATGTGGCTCTAACTACTACGCTGCACCCTTTCCTCTGGCAACAGATAGACTTAATATCTAACAACAGAGCCGAACAGAATAGATTATTAATCAAGATAAGACACAAAGAAAAATACAACCTTTTCAGGCGGAGACAAAAACCTGAACCAAAACCACTCAACATCGACAAAGTTTACAATATTTCAGACCAGCCCCTAGACCAGTGGTGCGCAAGCCGTGGGTCGCGACCCTTCGGGGGGGTCGCGAAAGAAATTTTAGGGGTCGCCTAATTCAAAGGAATTTATTTACCATTAAAATAGTGAAATTAAATTATATTATTTATAACAATTGAGCAATATTATTTACGAAAACAATTTCTGTTTTAATTCATAATCAGAGCCGTAGCAAAATCTTCTTGATATTTTCTCAATTTTTTATTAGATAACACATTTCAATCGATATTTTTTGAAGTGGAAACAATGCCACTGTATTCATTGTTGTTTGGGTTTTTATTCCCAGTTTTTTTTTCTAAGATTATTAGATGTTGGTCCATCATTCACACTTGTATTGTCATTATTTTATTTTCGTGGGTATCTATTTTTAGCCACATATTCATTTTTATCCACTTAGCCACTTTATGAAGGTTTTCAATGGACCTTTTCATAGTTGAATTTTTTTTTGAGCCCATGTGTCAATTTCCGCCATGTTATACGTCAAAAAGTGCCCGAACTTTTTAACGTATAACTAAATATGTGCCCGAAACTTTCATATTCCCGCCTTTCAAACTTGGCGGATGCGCATGGGCTTAACTAACCGTCAAAAGATCTATTTCCTTGCTTGGAAGTTTAATAGCGAAAATTTTGAAACCACAAACAATTGGAGAATCCCTCATTCTTCCTTCATCAATTAAAATAACATCAATCATGCATGCATGCATGGCGAAAAATATGGTAACGATTTAAAAACAATACCATTATCAAGAGATTCCGTTTCTCATCGAGTTTCCGCCATATCACGTAATATAGAATCAGTTAGGTTAAATCTAATACAAAACTCTCCTGTGTTTACTCTACAACTTGACGAAACAACTGACATTACCAAAATGCCGCAATTAATTGTTTATGAAGGAAACGTTTGCCGCAAATTAATTGTTGCCGCAATTAATGCCGCAATTAATTGTTTATGAAGGACAAACGGAGAGAAAATATTTGAAATTATTAATAGATATTTTGAGGAAAATGACCTTAACTGGACCCATTATGTGCGGCTTGCTTTGATGGTGCTGCAGCATTAACAGGTAATAATAAAGGACTAAGAGGGTTAATAAAGAAAATTGCTCCCCATATAGTATTCAACCATTGAATGATACATAGGCAAGCTCTAGTTGCAAAAGACATTGATGAAGAATTGCTGAAGATATTACAGCATTACATAACTGCAATTAATTACATTAAAAGGAACAGTCTAAACTCTGGTCTAAACAGTAGACTCTTTTCAATACTCAGTAATGGATGGGTTCTGTTTATGAGACATTATTACATACCGAAGTCACATAGCTCTCACGCGGCAAACTATTGTGACGTATTTTCAATTTGAGAAACGAGGTTTACATTATTTTGATAGAAAAGAAATATATATTTGCACGCTCATTCACTAATGAAGATGGTGATTTGGGACGCCTCGGAAAACTCAGTTACATGGTTGGCATTTTCGAAAAACTTTGAGTTTACAGGGAGAGAGTACAAACATTTTAATATTGAGCAGTAAAATTGAAGCTTTAGAAAGAAGCTGATACTTGAATAGCGGAATTAAAAATAAAGAAAATTAAAAAAACAATACAGACATGTTCCAGTGCTTTTCATAATTTTAATTTAAAAAAAAATTATATTTTAAAAAAAATTTATTTAATTAAAAAAATTTTAATTAAACAAAATAATACATAAAAAAACACCATTTCCCATCATTTGATAAAATTGGGACATTTTCGTTTGATATTATTCATTCCAATATCCCTTTAGATGAAAAAGAACAGTTTATTGATGTTTCAAGCGACGAAACACTGTGCATTCAATTTGTCTCAGATAGGTAAAAAAATTTGGTTATCGATTGGAAACGAATATGCCGATTTGAAAAGAGAGGCAAACAATATTTTAATTCAGTTTTCATGTACCTACTTATGTGAATCCAGATTTTCAACAAAATTATTTGCCATTAAAACAAAATATCGAACTAGATTGCATCCTGTTGATGACTTACGGTTACGGCTTGCGATTTCCAAGATAAAACCGAACATGAGCTTGTTGAAAACGCACACTTCACATTCAATTCTTATGATGTAAGCATGTAATGTTTTTTTAAGTATTTTTCTTTTAAAAAAATTTTTAGTTTCTTTCAAAACTTTTTTATGATTTTAAAAATGAAATACAGCCTTTTTAAATGCATTTCAAAACTTTTATAGCATTTTTATGATGGTTTGTAAGTTTGCTGCGGTATTTTAAAAAGGAAATACAGCCTTTTAAAATAGCGCAGCAAACTTAGACATCATAATAAAAGACGTCACCAAAATTTCCTGTAAACGCTATGTAAACACCCTGTAAACGCAAATCCCAGAAAAAATCACTTTACCTACGTTAATGATTAAAAAACGTCTACTGTAGATCCAGGGGTCGCGACAAAATTTTATACAAATTGAGTGGTTGCCAATGAAAAAAGTTTGCGCACCACTGCCCTAGACGAATCCACCAAAACCGTACTGGCCAAGGGTTTTAACTTTGCAATCGCACCAACTCGCCTTCCCAAAGAAGACATAATCACTGGCGTCGAGACCGCTATTTCACAACTCCCTGCCACATTATCCGAGACAATAAGACAGGAAACATGCCACATCTTAAGCGAAAATTAATCTGCGAAACCACCAACAAGAAACATATCATACGAGGAATTCAAAGCCTTCAAGGCCCTAAGAGAAAACAACAACATTGTGGTCCTACCAGCTGAGGAAATTGCTCTGCAGTAATGAACAGTGCTGACTGTAAAAAAAGACCACAATCTTAGATGCTCCAGCTTATCTACCCAGGACAACCGACCCCACAACTTATCTTGAAATAACAACCAGACCAAAAAACCTAACCTAACCTAACCTAAGCTCCACGATTGACAAGGAAAAAATGAAATATCTTATACCAAGGGAGAAATTATCACTGTGTCCCAATATATATGGTTTACCGAAAATCCACAAAGTTGGGGCTCCACACCGACCAATAGTAAGCTCTGTTGGTTCACCGGTCCAACCTCTTGCGAAACATTTAGCAAAGTGTTTACAACTATACGCCGAAGATTGTGATTCCTATGTCCGCAATGCTGAACACTTTATAGACTGCCTGAAAAATCACCAACTCCATCCCGGTCATCTCCTTGTGACCTTCGACATTGTCTCTTTGTTCGCAAAAGTACCGGTCCCTTTAACCGTACCGGAGACTTTAAACATCATAAGATAGAAATAAAAACCAGAAAAGTATGTATCAGATCCGGCGGAACATTGTCTAAAGATCCCTTAACACTTTTTCCTTGAATTCTTCTCGCGGTCCTTCTTCTTTCAGTTTCCTCCACTTTATTGTTTGTTCTCTTTGTATGAAACATTTATGTCTTTTACCCACAACCATCTCATAATCAGCCACCACGAGTTTTTGTTGTGCTGCTACACTTTCACTGTATATGAGTTTGGTGTTCGTTATTTCCTTTAAATATTTCCTTCTGTACAATAAGTAATCAAACTGCCTTTTTTGGTCTCCACTTTTATAAGTTATAAGTTGTTCACTTCTCCGGTTGAAGGTGGTATTGGTTATCGTTAAGTCGAAGACTTATAATCTAATCCACTTCTGTATATCTTTCACCGTAGCTCCATCCACCATGTACTCTCCTCTCGCCACTTCTCCTCTCACCAATCATCATCATCATCATCATTAGCCTTTATTTCCTACTGCTGAGCAACGGCCTCTTCTCTGCCACATATCCAACCTCAACACTAAGATTGAATACGGGGGACCTAGCGGTTTAACGTCGATTCCGAACGACAAGTTTCCAGAGATGTTGTTAGGCAGTTGAGACCCCCTGGTTGCCGGATTGGCGAATTGAGTGTGATGGGTTGCAGCCATTAGTTTTAATTTTTACAGCTTTAGTTCTGCTTGGGATTCGAACCCACGCTGTCTGACTAGAGAGACAAGTGAGAGAGCCAACTTAACTATCTGAGCCACCATCTCAGTCCATTTAAATCTCCACCAATTATCACCCTTTCGTTGATATTTCCATAGTGACTCCATCTAAGATCTCCCAAGATTACAGAAGAGTACAGAAAAAACCAGACGGCACCTTGAGTCACACAGTGTACCGGAAGCCAACGCATACGGGCAGATATCTGAACACTTCTTCACACCATCACCCCAAACAACTAGCATATGTAGTCAACATTTTTACCACCCGATCCAAAACACTAGCCGACCACATTAACTTACCAAATTAACTGAAGAACTTGCTAGAATTTCTTTCTTCAAATGGATTTCCAAACAGCCTAATATCCAGAGCGTTCCGTCCTAGCATACGGGCACTGTCAGTAGCTGCTGCAGTAATATTCCCGAAAAAAAATCAAAAATTATTACCGATCAAATATTCTTGCAACAGTCTAGAAAAAATAAAAATCTAGTTAGAAATATATATATATATATATATATATATATATATATATATATATATATATATATATATATATATATATATATAATGGTATTTTCTACTGATTGGGTCGACACAGTCAATTTAAAACAATCTTGAGTTGCTCTATAAGAAAAGAATTTATTTATGAACAATATTAACCAAATTTTAAAAACAATATTATAAATTCTAATAACAAAATCTTACCTATAAGAAAAGAAACGACAAGTAATGTTTTTAATTGTAATGTCGATTCCCAATTCACTAAACTAGTTTTACAAAATTATAACATAAATAAAATAACAAATAGTATCCGTTGCCTAGGTTATCCGTTGTCCGTTGTCTCGGACTACTATGATACTGTTTTTAGGCAGAGTAATGTTAAAGAAAATTATATTTTTCTTTACATATATATATAAAAAAAAAATTCTCACCTTTTGAATCAGTTTCAGAATATTTTGCAAATAGATATTCATAAACATTGAGTGCCATTCATGGATGGGCTATGCAACCTAATATAAGCCATCAGAAGATTTGAACTTCCGAAACTTGATTCGTCCAGTTGATTAGCAAACTTAAATTGCTGGAGCTCATAGGCCAAAGTTCTTTCCACGTCATCTACCGTTTCCTCAATACGTCGCGTCACAATATTTGCACTTATATGCATTTTAAATCTAGTCTAGAGTCTTTCTTCATAACATTTTCAATTACATCTTTTATAGCTGGTAGCTATATTAAGAGAGATGCTATAGGATGTCTTCAGTCCTCCTTCTCTCTCAACACCAGCAGATGAATTAAAATACCGGGTGTCCCATTTTAATCCGCCAGTAGCGATAATTCTATACCAGTGCTTTGAAGCAAAAAGTGTTCTGATTAAAAGTTAACGGTTATGACAGGGACATCTGATGCCGTCGACTTTGCCCCCCAGCCCCCAGGGGGGTCAGGAACAGGAGGCAACTTTAAAATCTTAAGTGGAAACCCCTATTTTTTTATTGCGGATTTGGATAGAGCGTTAAAAAGCAGACACATTTTTATTCGGGTTGTTTTCCAAAATTATTTGAGTATATAATCAATTGTTATTCTTACTTAAGACTCACTCACAACATTACAAGTTTGTTTTTCTCCCCGCCTCAAAGACCCCTATTTTATATTGCAGATTCGGATCTGCAAATGTCAAAAAGAGAAAAATCAACTATTTTGGAAAACAACCCTAATAAAATTTGCCTTCTTTTTAACGCTCTATCCAAAAATGCAATAAAAAATAGGGGTTTCCATTTAAGATTTTAAAATTGTCTCCTGTTGAAATCCGAAATTGTGAGTATTTCACATCAGATTTTTAATATGAAAAACACAATACGTTTACAGAACAACAAAAAAGCAGCAGTAAGAGAGCAACGTATTCCCGCACGAGTTATAAGAACTGTCTGTTTTTTCCCAGAGTACTGTGTTGCCACCATTTGCTGAAAATAGATTAGAATAGGGAATATGCAAGTGATTTAAATTTACTTGTATTTTTTACCCCCGATACTATGATCCTGACATTAAACCTATACCATTATTTTCTCATTTAGTTGGTATTTGATGCCATAAAACTTAAATCAAAAAGTCCCAAATATGCAAGCGAAATTCAAACTTGCGAAACGCATCACCATTGGTCGATATGGTATGTGACGTGCACGTTGACATTTATCGGCGTCGCTGTAGGTAGGGTGGACTACACCTCGATCGGGACTTTGTCAAACACTGTATCTGGTGTACTTATAATAGTGTTTTTGCATTCCGGTATTATACAATATCTATAAAATGGTTTTTATGGCTTTTTATCGAAATAGCAAATTCACACTGAAAATACTTAACTATGCAAACAGGTTATGCAACACTGAATGTCAAGTGGTATGCGACGTAATACAAAGCGCGCGATAAATGGAACCGTTCAAATATGTCAAATTTAACTGGTATTTTATTTATTATTTTAAAAATTAATTGAAACACTTTCAATAGTATTTATAATTTTTACTATGTTAAGAGGAAGTAAAAAGTGAATTAAGCATATAAAAAAATTGATGCATATTCCCTATTCGAAGGAATAATGATTATATCTAAATTTTATATCTTTGCAACACTAATACAGTTACCAGATGCGTGAAAACAGGGTAACATATGTTTAAAGCAGCATAGGCTAACAATAAGATAAAAGATTAAGTAATAACTAGGGTAGTCAGTAGTCGATCATTCTCGTATTAATCGTCCCCTTGAGAACTGTTATCGACCTCAAGGGGTCGGTACCGACAACTTTGGCGAACGCTGAACTAGACGGACAAAATTTGATAGTCAAGACTAGATACACAAAACTAAACAAAGAAATATAGAGGGACAACACTAAATAACTTAGACCGAGAAGGCTAGATGGACAAGAGTAGATAGACAAAATTATACAGACAAGACAAGATAAGACAGATAAAACTTAACAGACAACACCGAATAGAATAGACAGAAAAAACTAAACAGACAATACTAGACAGACAAGACCAGAGTAACAAGACTAAACTGGCAAGACTAGACCGAGAAGAATAGACAACACAGCTAGACAGACAAGACTAGAGAGGCAAGACTAGATAAACAAGACTAGACAGAAGACTGGACTGAAAATTCTAGACAGACAAAGCAGATAAGACTATGCACTAGGTAGGCAATACTGTACAGGTAAGATTAGGACATTAAGACCGGGCAGATAGGACTAGGCAGATAAGACTAGACAGAGACGGATGTGTTGCTCATATTGGCAGGCATAGTACCCATAGAACTCTTGATAAAAGAATGAAAACAATTGTACAAAAAGCGGAACAGCGGGCAGAAGAGAGAACTTAGCAAAATTGCCAAACAACATATTTTCCAGGAGTGCCAATAGCACTGGACATGCTGTACAAACGGTCAGTGGACAAAATTATTAATCCCACAAGTGGGAATTTGGGTAGAACGAAAATATGGGGAGATGAACTACTATCTCACCCAAGTGTTCAGCGGGCACGGATGCTTCAGAGAGTATCTGAACAATATCGGCAGGGCCTCTGACAATTTGTGTGTCTACTGTGGACAAACGAACAGTGCGAAAAAGCGGAAGAGCGTCTAGGATTTTCCAGGAGTGGCAATAGCACTGGACAAGCTGTACAAACTGGAGGTCATGTTAAAGTCCGAAGATAGCTGGATAGCAACGGATGATATGATAAGAAGCATTATGAGCATGAAAGAGATAGACGAACGTGACGGACAGAAAGCCAGGAACTAACCAAACTAAGAAAATGCCTGAACCCCTAAGCACATGATGTGAAATGGGGGATGTAAGGCAACAAATGCGTGACATAACAGAGACAACGGCATCCTGACAACATGCGAAAAGCGGTACCGGGATGTTCGTGAATTCCAAGGGGGCCATTTGTCAAGTTATACGCTAGTGCTTGCTACGTCCCCATAAAAAAAACAGAAATATAAGACTAGACAAACAAAACTAGTTAGAAGAAATAAACTACTCAAGGATGCTTAAGGCAGATTATGTATTTTCTCGATAAATAAAATAATTTCAAAGCTTTATATTAAGCTTGGTCGAAAAACTTGTTGGGTGTTAAAATAAAGATTATGTTGAATAGCAAATCAAAGTGGTGAGTTTGTAATATAATATGCTAGGTAGGACGATCCGTGATATTATAATTTAAGTAGCTTCAATAGAAAATTTACGACTGTTTCAGCTGAAAACTTAAAAGCTAATATTTTGTGAACAAATTAAATGCTTTCAGTATTTAGTCTGCCGCTGAGTGTAATGAAAATATGACATTGGTCTTATTAAAAGCGAAATATAACCTGATTATATTCAACTTCTTCGTACTTCTTCTTCTTCTTCTTCTTAATATTCAACTTCTTCGTAACTCTAAAATATTAATTCTTCTTAAGACTACGAAACAAATTTTATTTTGAAGCAACTATTTCCCTTGCTAATACCACGCGAGATATTGAATTATGCAACAGATATTTGTTTTTACTAGCCCCAGTCCATTTTCGTGGAACTAAACGAGTCCTAGATAAATAAAATTGCTTTTAAGATCAAATCATTCTATTTAAATTAAGTGAATCGCCATCTGCAGACGCGTTTCCAGATTTATCTCCCATCAGTGCAGCTTTGCT
Organism: Phosphuga atrata; assembly: GCA_944588485.1. Lineage (NCBI taxonomy): Eukaryota > Metazoa > Arthropoda > Insecta > Coleoptera > Silphidae > Phosphuga > Phosphuga atrata. Next base: position 32,605,795 of record OX155896.1, on the reverse strand, counting down.
GTTTTGAATTAAAAATTAGAATACACTCACTTGGACGCCTTGTGCATGACTGGTGAGGTTTTAATTTGAGGTTGGATATTTTTATACAGTCAGGCTATAGGTATTTCACTTTTAATAAGTGTATATGATTATATCTAATTAGTATGGTTTCACCTATAGTATATGGCATTAGGTTGATTAGATTCATGGAATTAATATGCAAAATCTTTTATGAAAATGTTTATTAAATTTTATATCCTTGATATTCATGTTGAAAATAACTTGATATGTAAGAGAAACTAAACATTTTCAACATGAATAACCAATATCAATCAACTTTGTTGACTTTATTACATTTAATTTTTGTTTTTAGTGTATGTTGATGCTGGATCTGGTTTGTCTAATCCAATAACTTTGTCTATGGTGACAAGTGGACCATCGTTTAAAAGAAACTGGAAAATTAAAATAAATCAGATTCCATGCACGTCAGCAAACAAAGGTGAGTTTTCCCAACTCTGTATTTAATTTATTCCACATATTTTGTATTCCAAGTGGTTTCAAACTTACATTAAACAGGTGCTAGAAAGTTTTCATATCCACCGTAATTCAGTTGCATTCAAAATTATACAATGAGATTAAAGCTCATTGTTTAGTATGCACAAATTTATCTTTTAAAAGATTCGCAGTTTAATTTGCCTCGCCCAGTTTATTCCTACAATATCTAATCTAGATTGAATATAAATTTACTGTAACGAATTATCGGATGTCTTGTAAGTTCTTTTAACGTTTGTTTAACCCAATCTGAGCTTCCTTCATTGTATTTTTAAAGATTAGTAAAATGACAATTAACTTGGAAGTCACAATAATAAAATAATATTCAATTATTATTTTATTAAGTAATTAGTTTGGTCACCAATCAAACTGAATATATTGCAACACTAATATATGGCCACTATTAAATCAATATCACAATTTGGTGTTGAATTTTTCTCTACGAGTTTCAATGTTTGCTGTAATATTAATTAGAATTTTATTTACCTATCTATTTTCATTTATTTTTGTTGAATAGTCGTAAAAATGTTATTCCGTTTGATTTATTGCGATTTTAACGCTTGGGAAAATGAAGCAGAATAAATATGTTTAGATAAAAAACCAACATTATGCGAGTCATTAAACACCCTAATAAATCTAAAGCAAATCAGATTAAAGCAGAGACTAGAACCAAGGGCTACAAAGCGGTTCTGAAGGATTATATAGTTTACGATAAGCCGAATTCCAAAAAAAAATTATGTACGCACTATTATATCTTACTGTAAGAAATAGTCTACTTACAGGGTGTTCGGTAAACATGCTGCAAAAATTCAATGGGCTATTTCTTTGCCTGTTCTAAGAATATTTAATCCTATGATTATTTCTGAAAAACCTCTTTGTTTCGAAGTACAGGGTGAACAAAATTTTCGAACAAACTATATTTGTTGACACGATTAATGTAAATAAAAGTATAGCGTACGCCAATGAGTTTATCAAGTACCAAATATTAATCAGTTTATCAAGTGCAACAAATTGGTGACGATAACTTGGAACAGCTGTTATATCTACTAACGTACAAGTGGATTTCATTTGAATGCGTCACGACAGTGATCATCTGTATCGCTCACTGCTTAACGGTTTCCTAGCCGTTTCCTAGTCCTTGATTAACGGTTTCCTAGCCGTAATATCCCCTATCGAAATCTTCGATAGCATTCATCGACTCATTCGTGAAACAGCACATTGAAACGAAATGGAGGGCCAGGAAGATTAATGACAGCAAGAACGGCACAACTGGAACATTATGTGCTGGACAGGATATGAGGAAGATCCAAGCACTTATACTCGACAAATTGTCAATATTTTGAATCTCAATTCATTGGACAGGAAAAATTCTTCAGGGCAATTTGTTGTATCTATACCACATTCAACGTGTTCAGGCACTACTACCTGCTGATTATCGTCCACGTATTGCGTTATGTCAATAGCTTTTGCAAACATTAGTTCTAATCCCTCAATTCCTCACACACATTATTTTCACCGATGATTGACCCAGTTTCTCAAGATGCAATAAGGAGTTTTCATAACAACCATGTGTGTGCAGATGAAAATCCGCGTGAGGTATGTGAAGAAGATCTATTTCAACATCAGTTTTCCTTTAATAATTGGGTTGGAAATGTGGGTCACTATTTAATTGGACCGGTATTTCTACCAGCAAAACTTACTGGCGAAGTGTATCACAACTTTTTGGAAGAAACTCTGCCCGAGTTTCTGAAGGATGTACCATTGGCGGCAAGAATTGCAATGTGGTTGTAATGTGCTGCACAACCACATCTCAGTTTGGTTGCTCGTCATTTTTTAACACCAAAATACGGAGATCGCTGGATTGGTCGAGGTGGGCCACAAGCATTGGATCTGAAGTCATTAGTTTACTCCACTCCATTGGAGTGTTTAGACGAATTGCGAAATCAGATAATTGCTTGTCTAACTCAATTAAAAACAACTAACTAACACTGGTGTGTTTTTCGGCACTCCATGACGAGAAGAGTGAGTGGTTGTATCCAGGCTGGAGGAAGTCATTTCGAACATCTACTGTAGATTGAACAACTTTAGATGTGCTTTTTGATAATAAAATGTTCAGAAATCACCACAAGACAAAATATTCTTAGAATAGACCAAGGAATTACCTTGAAATTATGCTTGATTTTGTTATTTAACACCCAGTATACTTTTTCTTCTTCTTCTTTCGAATAGGCCTACTTTGGACCACACCTGTTCAACTGTTGGGCTTTGACCTTTTCCCAGTATTGTCGCATCTTCTGCCAGTGTAACTCTTTTCTCTCTTCTGTCCAGGGGGTACCTTTCCTTCGAGGTCTTTCCTGAAATCCACGTCCTTCCTTCAGGGTGCGTCTTACAGACTATCTGTTTTTGAGATATGTTATTCCCAGTTCTTTAATATCCTTCTCGGTCTCTGTCAACCAAGTGGTACGAAGCTTCCTGTTTTGCCAGAAGGTAAACAGACGGTTGGTTAGTCGGTTTGGAGGCAATATTGCACCGGGCCATAGAAAGCGACCCTTCTTTTCCTTGCACAGTCAGAGAGAATCTCAATATGTTCGTAGAGCTCAGAGTTATGTCTTCGGAATTCCCCATTTTCCTTTACCGGGCCTAGGATCTTCCTGAGGATTCTCCTCTCCCTAATTTCCAATTTCTCTATTAGACCCCTTCGGTTCAAGGAAAGACACTCCATGGCATACAGGGTTCTGGTCGTAAGAGTGATGTGTAGTGCTTAAGTTTCAGGTTGCGCGACAGGCATTTCTTATTGTAAGCGTTCTTAGTCAGCCGATAGGCTAGTTCTAACTTGCTGACTCTCTTGGATAATGATGATCTTTCTGATAAGTTGGGTTCAATCCATTTGCCGAGATACTTAAATTTCTCAGTCCTCTTGATGTTTCCCTTTTCTGGTAACATCTCTCTGTTTGCTTCTCTGATGTTGGTGAAGAAATCTGTTTTCTCCAGCGACACTTGAAGACCCACTTTATCAGCCTATTTTCTGAGACAGTTTACCTGCATTGTTGCCATCTCAAGAGAATCAGTAAACAGTGCCATGTCATCTGCAAAGGCCAGGCAATCTACAACCAGTCCATCGTTCTTACGTCCCAGGTAGATACCACTCTGAGCACCCAAATCGTTCAGTTCCTTGCGCCATTCTCTCATAACCTTTTCAAGGACACAGTTGAAGAGAAGTGGGGAAGTCCATCTCCTTGTCTCACTCCAGTTTTTATTTCGAAGCTTTCTGAAATCTCGCCTCTAAATTTAACTTTGGAATGGGTGTTGGTCAAAGTTTCTAGGACGAGTATGCGGGTTTTGTTGTCTAGTGCTAGTTCCTGGAGTATTTTGTTAAGCGTTTCTCTATCAATGGAATCGTAGGCCTTCCTAAAATCAACAAAGGTGACGACCACCTTGCGGTTTTTCATCTTGGAGTATGCAAGTATAGTTTTAAGATTGAGGATCTGTTCAACACAGGATCGGATCTCCTGAAGCCCCCCTGGTATTCTCCCAGTTGACTATCTAACTGATTTTCTGTTCCTGTTTGTAACGCCTTCGAGAGAATCTGGTATGTTACCGGGACGAGAGAAATTGCAAGATAGTTGTTTAGATCAGTGAAATCTTCCTTTTTGTGAAGCGGATGGATCAGAGCAGATTTCAAATCGGGTGGTAATTTCTTCACACAGATTATTTTTACCGATGATTGACCCAGTTTCTCAAGAAATGCAATAAGGAATTTTCATAACAACCATGTGTGTGCAGATGAAAATCCGCATGAGGTATGTGAAGAAGATCTATTTCAACATCAGTTTTCCTGTAATGATTGGTTGGAATTGTGGTTTTCCTGTAATGATTGGGTTGGAATTGTGGGTCACTATTTAATTGGACCGGTATCTCTACCAGCAAAACTTACTGACAAAGTGTATCACAACTTTTTGGAAGAAACTCTGCCCGAGTTTCTGAAGGATGTTCCATTAGCGCCAAGAATTGCAATGTGGTTGTAATGTGGTGCACCACCCACGTAATCGGATAATTGCTTGTCTAACTCAATTAAAAACAATCCTGGTGTGTTTTTCGGCACTCCATGACGAGAAGAGTGAGTGGTTGTATCCAGGCTGGAGGAAGCCATTTCGAACATCTTCTGTAGATTGAACAAATTTAGATGTGCTTTTTGATAATAAAATGTTGTTTCAGAAATCATCATAAGACAAAATATTCTTAGAATAGATCAAGGAATTACCTTGAAATTATGCTTGATTTTTTTATTTAACACCCAGTATACTTTTTCTTCTTCTTCTTTCGAATAGGCCTACTTTGGACCACGCCTGTTCAACTGTTGGGCTTTGACCTTATCCCAGCATTGTCGCATCTTCTGCCAGTGTAACTCTTTTCTCTCTTCTGTCCAGGGGGTACCTTTCCTTTGAGGATTTTCCTGAAATCCACGTCCTTCCTTCAGGGTGCGTCTCACAGACTGTCTGTTTTTGAGATCTGTTATTCCCAGTTCTTTAATATCCTTCTCGGTCTCTGTCAACCAAGTGGTACGAAGCTTCCTGTTTTGCCAGAAGGTGAACAACGGTTGGTTAGTCGGTTTGGAGGCAATCTTGCACCGTGGCCATAGAAAGCGATCCTTCTTTTCCTTGCACAGTCAGAGAGCATCTCAATATGTTCGTAAAGCTCAGAGTTATGTCTTCGGAATTCCCCATTTTCCTTTGCCGGGCCTAGGATCTTCTTTAGGATTCTCCTCTCTCTAATTTCCAATTTCTCTTTTAGACCCCTTCGGTTCAAGGAAAGACACTCCATGGCATACAGGGCTTCTGGTCGTAAGAGTGATATGTAGTGCTTAAGTTTCAGGTTGCGCGACAGGCATTTCTTATTTTAAGTGTTCTTAGTCAGCCGATAGGTTAGTTTTAACTTGCTGACTCTCTTGGATAATGATGATCTTTCTGATAAGTTGGGTTCAATCCATTTGCAGAGATACTTAAATTTCTAAGTCCTCTTGATGTTTCCCTTTTCTAGTAAAATCTCTCTGTTTGCTTCTCTGATGTTGGTGAAGAAATCTGTTTTCTCCAGCGACACTTGAAAACCCACTTTGGCAGCCTATTTTCTGAGACTGTTTACCTGCATTGTTGTCATCTCAAGAGAATCAGCAGACAGTGCCATGTCATCTGAAAAGGCCAGGCAATCTACAACCAGTCCATCGTTCTTACGTTCCAGGTAGATACCACTCTGAGCACCCAAATTGTTCAGTTCCTTGCGCCATTCTCTCATAACCTTTTCAAAGACACAGTTGAAGAGAAGTGGGGAGAGTCCATCTCCTTGTCTCACTCCAGTTTTTATTTCGAAGCTTTCTGAAATCTCGCCTCTAAATTTAACCTTGGAATGGGTGTTGGTCAAAGTTTCTAGGACGAGTCTGCGGTTTTTGTTGTCTAGTGCTAGTTGCTGGAGTACTTTGTTAAGCGTTTTTCTATCAATGGAATCGTAGGCCTTCCTAAAATCAACAAAGGTGACGACCACCTTGCGGTTTTTCATCTTGGAGTATGCAAGTACAGTTTTAAGATTGAGGATCTGTTCAACACAGGATCGGGTCTTCCTGAAGCCCCCCTGGTATTCTCCCAGTTGACTATCTAACTGATTTTCTGTCCCTGTTTGTAACGCCTTCGAGAGAATCTTGTATGTTACCGGGACGAGATAAATTCCAAGGTAGTTGTTTAGATCAGTAAAATCTCCCTTTTAGTGAAGCGGATGGATCAGAGCAGATTTCAAAATCGGGTGGTAATTTCTCTGATTCCCAGATGTCCTGGATGATCTCGGTTAGCTTGCGCACGGCATTGTTTCCAGCACCTTTCCACAGTTCAGCAACGATAGAGTCCTCTTCAGCTGCCTTATTATTCTTAAGAAGTTGAATGATCTGGCCAACTTCTTCCAATGAAGGGGGAAGCGAGTCCGCGTTTGGTGCGGTTTGTTTATAGTCGATGTCTTCGCTGGGTGGGTCACAGTTGAGTAGATTTTTAAAGTACTAAGCCAAAAGGTGGTAGTTGTCCTTGTCGTTATAAGCCAGTTTGCCTTGTGAGTCTCTGAAGTCTAGGCTTGGCGGAGCATATTTTCTGAGTGTTTGCTTAAAGGTTCCAAAGAAATCTCTGAAATTATTCTTAGCAAAGCTCTCTTCGATTTGGGTTAGTTGGTTTTGTGTGGAGGTTCGTTTGGTTCCTCGAATTATCTTGGCTGTAACCGTTCTTTGTTCAAAAAATGTATGCCAATTTTCCTTGGTCTGTTTAGAATTTCACTTCACCCAGGCTATCTGTCTTTGGGCTATTGTATTGTCACAGTCTTCAGTCCACCACGGATGTTTCCTTCTTCTAGCGAGAGGGGCGAGTTCATTGGCCGCCTTGACAAGAGTCTCCTTCAGTTGGTCCCAGTTGTTTAGGTCTGTGTTGTTCAGTCTCTGACTTAGTTCTCGACTGTTCTTGAGTCGCTCGACGTCAAATCGTACCATTTTGGAGGTTCTGTGTAATCTAGTGTTTCTAGGCTGGAGTCTTATTTTGATCTTTATTCTTTATATCCCAGTATATAATATCTAATTATAAAATAATGTGAAAGATTGCATTTTGAATAACCCCTTCCTACTAAGAATAATTATTAAACAATCTTATATTATAAAATTACATAAAATACGTATATCTAGCAAAATATATGAATGTGTATTATTTTATGCTACGGTAAATCACCAGAGCGTTAATTTCGGCCTGATGAGCATTCGCAAGCGGTTAGGAGATTTTAATTTATACGCAGTTGTGATCGCTCAGGCAAAAGGGACTGAAACTTCTTAAGACTGAAACAGATGTTCGAACAATGCGTGGAATTCAAACGATCTAGATCTTCCTAACCTTCGCGAATTCGAACCCAAATATTAATTAGATCACCACAAAATCTCGTAATCTAAAGATGAATACTGGATTAATGCCTATTAACTGGTTATATTCAGTTATGTCTGGTCCTGTCTTCTAAAGTTTTGTGTAGTCTCTTATTGAGGATAGTTTTTATCTAGTCTAGTCTTATGTAGCCTTATCCTCAGACTAAAACAAATGTACGGACAATGTGTTAATATCAAACATTTCTTATTATTCACGAATTCGGACCCAAATATTAATTAGATTACCACACTAACTTGCAATCTACAAAAAAAGTATTGACTAAATTATATCCTCTTGTGAAATTGCTACACTTTGCCAAACTTATTGATTGCTACTACACAACTTTATAATATTCTTAATAATCGAAGATTTAAGTAGAAACCGAACAATGCTTGTTAGCAGTTAATAAAGCAGTTTAATTGTTTGTGAGTTAGAGAAATGAGATTGATGCCAAGACAGTTATGCTCTGATTTTAATTTGTTTAATATGTTTAGGATTTGAATACAAATTAATAAAGCTGATCCGGGAAAACACTGGGAAAAACCGATTTTTATTTATGGATAGTTGTAATGCTTTAAAATTAATTCTAAAGATGATTTCTTGGAAAATAATATATTCTTAAGTCAAGAATTTCTAATTAAAACATGTTTTGGAACATAAGCAGAGGATTTCTTTCACAAAACATAATCTAAATATAAAATAAACGTATTTCTTTTGAGGGCAAATGAGGTAGAAATACAGCGGAATACATTGCAAGGGTTTCATTTATGGCTTTTCATTTATTTCATTCAGGCTTTCTTTAGATGTGGTGCAGATAATCGTTATTAAGTCGGATTTTCTGACCCGGAGCAAGTAGTATTTTTACATCGGCATTCTGCTTTTGTTCTGGAATAATTTTATTGAATTCACCTGGGTAAACTGTTTGTTTTTTCTAGTTGTATAGGCGTATTATTTATACATTCTTTGGATGTTATTTGAGGGTTTTATTTCTTTATTTAACAAGTAATAGTAATTCTTGTGATATAACCAGAGATAAAAAAACATTTCCGAAACTGATTCCTGAAATGTACATTGTTAATTAAAAGTACAAGATATTTATTATTTTAAACTATTTTTGAATAGAACCTAAAGCTGATACGTTTACGCCATTCACAATTACTCGTTTATACATTATACTATTATTTGTATTCGTGGATTTGCTAAAATTAAAATAGGGTATTTCAGAATATAATTGCGTAAAATCGAGAAAGATAAGTCGATGTTTGATTAAGAATAAATTTTGTGGTATATTTCGTAAATTTCTGCATTATAGCAATTTCTAAAACTGCACTGACAAAGCCTCCAAATTACTTTGCAAGTCGTGTCAATCTAACCTTCAATTATTCAATTATGCTCAAAAGTATGCTCAAAAGTAAAAGCTGATTTGATAATTCAATAATGCACTTACAAAAGGAAAAATAAATATAAAAGGTCTCTCAATTTATTATATTTAATAAACCATTCCGCTTTGAGCAAGTTTTTCCATGCTTGTTCACAACCTTTTATTAAAATTCCCTTACTAAAGAGGAAGAATTTGGCTGTTTAGCAGAGGATGGGTGTCTGCAGTACTTCACGGGAGTCGCCGGGCAGATTATGTCCTTTAATTATGACCCCGCCACCGGATTGCATCTATCCAATCAGGATTACAGCATTTGCATCCGCTCCGAAAGGAACTTCTGTGGAATTCAATACACACAGTGTCCAGACACAGGTAATTATTAATATCTAATTTCCTACAATTGGCCCTACAAGAATTGTTCTGGTAATTAATATAATCAATTAGCTTTTAATTACAATCTATAATCAATCATTTATCGAATATAAATAGCTAGGAACACAAAACTAGAAAAATATTGGTTGAAAGCTAACTGTAAGACAAGAGCGGCAAGATTATACTGAGGCTGATAATCAGAAATAAATAGAGAAGCTAACCTTTCCTGTTTAGTCTAGTCTTCTCTCTCTAGTCTTGTCGGTTTAGTTTTGTTGGTCTAGTCTTGAGTGTCTAGTCTTTTCTATCTAGTTTCTTCTGTATATTCTTTCTTGTCTATCAACTCTTGTCCGTTTAGACTTTTTTATCAAGTATCTTCTCTCTAGTCTTCTCGTGTCCATCTTGTCTTGTCTGCCTATTGTTACCTGATTAGAATGGTCTGTTTCTCTCTGATCTATTCGCAACATCTTTCTAGTCCATACGTTACTCTAAGGATATGCGATAAGCAGATGTCCAGAGTGCACGTATGAGTTTATGGGGGTCACTTGTCTGGACAAGGAGAAATAAACTTGACAGCCACGATCCAACAACCCCCCGACCGAACTCACTCCCACAAAATCTGGTCTTGGTCTGTCTACTCTTGCTTGTATAATAATTGCAGATTAAGACTATTTCAATGTTCAATTACATACAAACACCAACAGTAAATAAATTACTAGCAGTTATTATTATTATTATTGTGATATTACAACTAGTACTAATATCCCACACTAAATATCGACAAAATAAACACATCAATATTCCATAAAAAATCATAATAATATTATTAATATTCTAGCTAGAAGCAAATAATAATAGTCTCTGTCTAGTCTTGTCGGTATGATCGTGTTTGTGGGTTGATCGTGTTGTGGGGATCGTGGTAGTCCTGTCTACCTCATATTCTCTGCCTAGTCTTGTCCGCCTCGTATTATCTGCCTAGTCTTGTCAGTCTACGCTAGTTTGTCTAATATTTTTTGTCTACTCTAGTTTATCTAGTCTTTGTTTAGTGTTCTCTGCCTAATCTTAACTGTCTAGTTCTGTTTGTCTAGTCATGTCTATCTTGTCGTGTCGATTTAGTCTTTATTAAACACAATAATTATTCAATTGTATTCTGTTACTAATGTTACTAATTAATATGTTACTAATATGTTACTTATGTTACTAATTAATACTTTCAGTAAATAATCGATCGCAATCATTCACTCTAAGCGGAAATACGGCAAACAACAACGCAGTGCCAGCAATGGTCGGAAGCACGGGAGGTGGAAATTTTTGCCAAAACGACTACCTGATTGTCCCGATGGCGATGATTGTTGGGCGGCCAGTTACAGGACAATCAGCTACAGTCGACAGGATATGCGGAGGAACATTCAGTGCCGACGTGACGCTGGTGTCGACGCCAGTTCGCAGTAAGTAATAACACGTTGTTGGTAAGAGATAAATCTAGATTTAGTGGATTTGTGAAACTGTCGATAGTTGAATGAAATGGATCGCGATATTTTTGGTTGGGGCGGATAGTTAGAATTATGGTGGAATTATATTTCGAGTCTCGTTCGAGATGATTACATAGTAGTACCGTTATTTGATACTGCAACTAGATACAACCACAAGTTCAGTGTATTCAATTCGCGTTTGTGCTCCGTACCCTACCGGTCACTCTTCATAACGTTCTTTGTGTTGGGCGAAGCCGCGTGTTTTGAGAATTTACATCCTATTAAATATTTTTTTCTGGAAAAAAATACTAATTTAAGTTTTATTTAAACATAGCTAATCGAAGAACATGCTACTAAATATAGAGGAGTATAGTGTAAATATAAAAAATGAGACAGGGAGGTGGACATTTCCAAGATCCGAGTTGTTAAAATGTGTTGTACGTTTAGGTATTTAAAAGTAAATACAGGCCTAATGAGGGAGAGGTATCGAAATCTTAAATACAAGACCTCTTGTATGAATGAGTCTTAAGGAGCTTTTTAGCCTAGCATTAGTGGTGTGAATTTTCAACTGCCATTATCAATAGAAACACTTTGATTTCCTTTTCATTTACTAAATGATAATCAAATGACAGACGTCTTGTAGTCAGTGTTAGTCTCGATTGGTCTTTCCGGCTAATAATAATAATACTTTATTGTCAATAAGAAATACATAATTTCTGTGGACAAATCTTCTCAATTGTATCGCTCGCCTCCGAGCATCGTAGCAATGGTATGACCTAGGGATCATATTTGTTGTACTTGTTGTCTCCATTCTTCCCTGTTTTCGGCAGCTTTTGTGCAATCGTGTACAGTTGCTCGTTAAATCGTTATTTTGTTTTTTGTTTTATTCATATCAAGGCCTACCTCTCCTCTGATTTCTTTCACCTACTGGAGCAGGTTCTTGATCTCTTCTTCCGTACTTCCCAGCAATTTTGTATCATCTACGTACCGTAAATTTGATATTTTGCTCCCTCCTATAGATATTCCTCCATCCTAGTTGTAAGTTGCTTTACGGACTATCCATTCTCCGTAGATATTGAATAAAATAGGTGAAAGGATGCACCCCTGACGAACTCCTGACAGAGCTTCTGCAGATTGATATAGGTTGGCGGTGAGGCTAAGAAGATGTGGACAAAGTACAGGCAAAATAAATCGATTACAACTAAAACAAAACATAACAAGAAATACATACTTAATCGTAAAAAAAAAAAAACTCGTTGAGTGTGGCTAGCTGATGTGAGACTAATATATGTGTGTGTGCGGTTCAAAACAGACAGAAACAAATCAGACAGAAACAATACAGACAGATACGGAAACTAGCGATCATCGAAGAATTCTGCAGTAGTGTAGTAAGGTCGTTCTAGGAAATACACCTTGACGGTGGAACGAAATTTGGAGTTATTGGCGATAGATTTCAGGTGGATAGGTGATTCGATGTTAAGATGCTATGTTTGGTCAGGCAAGCACAAGGGTTAGGAGGCTAGTGACTTTTGCGGCAATAACTACTAGTGCTAAGAATTTTCTTCTGGCATTATTAGAGAATAAATCCATTTTCATTTGCAATGCTGATCAAAAGATTATTGACAAATACAGTATTGGAAGTATGTATCTTCAAGCACCAGAACTGATTGAAAGAAATATCTTTAAAGAGTGTTTGGAGATAGGTTTCAGGTGGATAGGTAAATGATTGATTTTTTTGCATTGTAGAAGATGGAGTTTTTGATCAGTTCTGATCTAGGTATACATATATGTTGTATTTGAGGTTTTCGCGGATAGGTACCTGTGTTGTATTGTTTTCTCGGGGATTCCGCGTTGATGCTGAGGGTTGGCTCTGAAAAGAACCGGATTCTCGACGTTTCGGCGAACTAACATTCGCCATTCTCAAGAGATATATGCGTCCGTGCGGGTCAACCGTTAGACGCATACTGAGAGCTCGTTTGTATGGGATCCTTAGTTCAATGGCGGTTTTGGGCGCGAGCCCGTCCTTCCGCCGTCGTTGGTTTTGTTTTCTGTTGTTGTTTTGTTTTTTCTGTTGTTGTAGTCTGTTTTTGTTTGTCCTTCGTTTTTTTTTTTTTCTGTAAATTAGTTTTTCATTTCGTTTCCTCCTTGGTTTCCTTCGGTGGGCTGTGTTAGGTTCTGCTTGGCTGCGGGTGGGTCTTGTTTTCTTAGTTGATTCTTGGTCCTTTGTCTTTCAGTCTTGATTTTATTTGTGCTGGTAGTTTTCTGTTTCTCTTGGTCTGGTTGCGCATCGGGCGGTTTCTTTTGGGGGCTTCGGTCGTATTTTTGGGGGTGGCATCGGTGGTTGTATTTTTGGGGTTGGCATCGGTGGTTGTATTTTTGGGGGTGGCATCGGTGGTTGTATTTTTGGGGGCGGCATCGGTGGTTGTATTTTTGGGGGCGGCATCGGTGGAATCTTCGGCGGCGGTTACGGTGGTCTTCTTGGCGGCGGTTTCAGTGGGGTATTCGGCGGCGGTTTCGGTGTAATCTTCGGCGGTGGTTTCGGTGGGATCTTCGGCGGCGGTTTCGGTGGAATCTTCTGCGGCGGTTTCGGTGTAATCTTCGGCGGCGGTTTCAGTGTTATCTTCGGCGACGGTTTCAGTGGGGTATTCGGCGGCGATTTCGGTGTAATCTTCGGCGGCGGTTTCGGTGTAATCTGCGGCGGCGGTTTCGGTGGGATCTTCGGCGGCGGTTTCGGTGGAATCTTCGGCGGCGGTTTCGGTGGAATCTTCGGCGGAGGTTTCGGTGGAATATTCGGCGGTGGTTTCGGTGCAATCTTCGGCGGCGGTTTCGGTGGTGTCTTTGGAGACGCTGTCATCCACGGTGTCCAAGTAATCGGGGTCGTAATACTTTGCCACGAGGGCTTCGTTGGGGTTTGTCGTTGTAAGGGTGGTCATCTTGCAGCTGCGACGGTCGCTGAGACTATCATTTGGTATAAGATAATTCATTGTTTCCTTGTCAATGCTAGAGCCGGACCCCACAACCTATCTTGAGAAAACTACCAGACAAAAGATCCTAAGCTCTTGCATTGACAAGGAAACAATGAATTATCTTATACCAAGGGAGAAATCTTCACGGTGTCCCAAGATATATGGTTTACCAAAGATCCACAAAGATGGAGCCCCACTACGACCAATAGTAAGCTCCGTTGGTTCACCGGTCCAACTTCTTGCGAAACATTTAGCAACATGTTTACAACCATACGCCGAAGATTGTGATTCCTATGTCCGCAATGCTGAACACTTCATAGACATACTGAAAGATCACCAACTCCAGCCTGGCCACCTCCTTGTGAGCTTTGACATTGTATCTTTGTTCACAAAAGTACCGGTCCCTGAGGCCTTAAACATCATAAGATCAAAATTAAAACCAGAAAAGTATGTATCAGATCTGGCAGAACATTGTTTAAAGAATACATACTTTAGGTACGATGGTCAAATATACAAACAAGTCCTAGGAGCACCAATGGGTTCACCTCTATCCCCAGTAATAGCAAACATATTTCTTACAGATTTTGAGGAAAAGGCAATCTCATCAGCCACACTTAAACCTACCCTCTGGTTAAGATATGTTGACGACACATTTGTAATCTGGCCCCACGGCAGACCAGAGCTGGACAAATTCCTTAACCATCTTAACTCCCAACACGACCAAATTAAATTCACAATGGAGATAGAAAATCATCAACGACTTCCTTTCTTGGATGTTTTGGTACAGAAGAAACCTGACGGCACTTTGAGTCACACTGTATACCGAAAACCAACCCACACAGACAGATATCTGAACGCTTCTTCGCACCATCATCCCAAACAACTAGCATCTGTAGTCAACACTCTTACCACCCGATCCAAAAGACTAGCCGACCAGCTCAACTTACCGAAAGAATTGAGGAACTTACGAGAGGCACTTTCTTCAAATGGATATCCAAACAGCTTAATATTCAGAGCTTTCCGTCGTACAGAGAACAGTAGCCAAAGAACTGAAGAACGCCAGATACCCGTTAGCACAGCATACCTACCATATGTTCATGGATCAACTGACAAAATCGCCAGAATCCTTAAAAGACACAACATCTACACCATTTTCAAACCTAACCAGAAAACATCTTCCATGCTACGCAGCGTTAAAGACACCATCCCGTTAGAATCCCATGGAATTTACGAAATACCTTGCGGAACATGTGAACGAACCTACATTCGACGTACCAATAGAAAAATATCTGCTAGGATTCAAGAACATGTAGTTTCAGTCAGACACAGAGACAAAGTTTCATTGGCACTTGTCCAACACACAAACACCGGTCACTGGATGGACTTTAGAAATTCAAGGACTGTTGCACAGATCAGCCACGAAATGTCACGAGTATACAGAGAAGCCATAGAGATAGAAAAACGAGACTACTGCATGAACACGAGAGACGATTCCTTGAGACTGCCCGCAGCTTGGCGACCCATCATATCCACCCTCAAAATGCAATCCCAGACACCCCAGACTCATGTACCACCAAAAAGACAAACAAACAACCGAACCGAAGCACCGCACACAACGCGCATGACCCGAAGCCAGACAGCTATAAGTAGTCGCATCGCACGAACGAGCTCTCAGTATGCGTTTAACGGTTGACCCGTACGGACGCATATATCTCTTGAGAATGGCGAATGTTAGTTCGCCGAAACGTCGAGAATCCGGTTCTTTTCAGAGCCAACCCTCAGCATCAACGCGGAATCCCCGAGAAAACAATAGAACACATATATATATATATATATATATATATATATATATATATATATATATATAGAACAAAAATTAAAATATACATAGCAATATGTAGACCAACCCTAACATATGGCAGCGAATCATGGGTTTTAACGCAGCGAGAAATAAGTAAAATAAGAGCCACATAAATGAAGTACTTAAAGTATATGATATATATATATATATATATATATATATATGTATATTTTCATTTTTGTTCTCGTTATTTCTTTTTTGTATAGTATTATTTTATTTAGGGCATGATATGACTTGTTTGTGTTTCTTATTCGTGTGTTGATGTCTGCTTGGCTTCCTTTTTCATCTATTGTCACTCCTAGGTATTCTTTTACTTGTATTTGTTTTTGATTGAGACTTATGTTTGTTTCTATTGGAACATTAGATATCACTACAATTTTCGTTTTTCTGTGTTCATTTTCATTCCATTCTTGGTCAGTTCGTTTTGCCATATCTTCAGTTTGTCTTCTAATTCCTTCTTCGATCCTGCAATTACTGCTATATACCCTTACATATACCCTCCCCATGTTCCTTTATCCAATGTGTAGGGCTTTTATTTTCTTTTGTACGTAGAAATAGTAATGGGCTGAGGCTCCCTCCTTGTCTAACCCCCTATTTGGTTTCAAAATCTTCGGTTTTTTTGGTTTTTACTGATTACCATATTCCTTGTTTTGTTATATATACATTTACAAATTTGTTTCAGTTTGTGGTCAACACCTTTTTTAACCAAGCTTTCCCATATTTTTGGCCTGGGTACCAATTCAAATGCCTTCATCTATTTGGCTTTCAATTTTTTTCCTTAGTCTTTTCTCCACTACCTTTTCAAATATTTTCATTATTTTTCATATTAGTGATATCCCTCTATAGTTGGTACATTCCTTCTTGTCTCCTGTTTTGTAAATTGGAAGAATTAGCCCAATCTCCCATTCTTCTGGTATTACTTCTTGCATCCATATTTGATTAAATAGTCTTGTCAGGTAGTCTATTGCTTCTTTCCCCATATATTTTACCATTTGCGTTGTTATTTTATCGATTCCTGGGGCTTTCCCATTTTTCATTCCTCTAATCGCCTCTTCTATCTCTGCTTTGTCTATTGTGGTTTCATCCTCTTCTTTTTTGACCATTCGTTCACTTGTGTCTTCCTCTTCGGCCAAACCAACTTCGGCCCCTATTTATAAATTCAGTAAATTAGTTTCTCCATCTCTCCATAACTTCCTCTTCTTTCATAATCAATTCTCTCTTATCGTTTTTTATTGTTATAGTTTCTTCCCTACGGTTGCTTCGTTGGTTCTTAGTGTTCGGTAGAATACTTTCTGATTCTCCTTAAAGTTATCTTCCATTTTCTGTCCGAATGCTTCCCAGGACTTTTGTTTTGCTCTTATAATTATGTTTTTCGTTTTCTGTCTTTCTTGTTTATAGATGTTATAGCTTCCTTCCGTCTTCTCGTTTAGGTATTTCTTCCATTTTCGCTTCTTTCCTTTAACCTGCTCTCTAACCTCTTCATTCCACCAAGCAGTTTTTTGTATTGGTTTTGTTTACTTGTTCCACATATTCTTCTGGCCGCTCGACTTATAATTGTTTTATATGTTCTCCACATTGCTTCCACGTTCTTGTCGTCTTTCATTCCCAAAGTCTGGATTGATTTGGTCACTTCTTGCTCATATTTTTCTGCAAATTTTGCATCCTTTAATTTATAGGTGTTAATTGTTTTGTCATACTTTTTCTTATTTCCTATTTCTTTTGTTTAGTTTTCTTCCATTGTTGTCAGTTCGCTAATTATCAGATAATGATCGCTTCCTATTTCGGAACTCTTCATGGCTCTTATATTTTTTATTGTTTTTCTGTTTTCCTTTGCTGTTATTATATAATCTATTATAGATTTTTCCTCCCTGCTTGGTTGAACTGTGGTATACATATGGATGTCTTTATGTTTGTAGAATGTGTTCATTATTGTCAGGTCATGCAGCATGCAAAAATCCAATAGGCTTTTCCATTGTTGTTACGTTTGTCTTCACCATACGTTTGTCTTCATCTGGGCCGTATGTTATTACCACTGACGACATCTGATTTCCTATTTTCAGTTCAATTGTCATTATTCTTTCATTTATTGTTTTCCATCTCTTTATATATTCTTTTTCTTCTTTGTGTACAATACATGCGACACCTGCTCCTGCTCCTTCTTTCTCTTCCACTCTACTCCATATGTAAAGGTGTCCGTTTTTTATCTTTTTTGCTGCATTTCCTTTCATTTTTGTTTCTGTAATTCCTAACAATTTTAGGTTTGCCTTTTCAAATTCATCTACTAGTTCGACTTCTTTTCCCTTCATACCTCTCACATTCCATGTTCCTATTCTAATTTTTGCCTTCTTTGGTCCTTTATTTTGGTTTTTTGTTAACTTTCTGTTTTTCTGTTATTACTTTGGTCTTTAATATTCAGTTCCTTATTCACTGCCTTTGTCTTCTTTAGTTCATGGTCTATTATGTTACTTAGTTTTTTTGATATAATCTATTTTCTTTTTCTGACCATTTCCATAAAGTTTCATTGATCCATAATTTTTGGTAGCCTACTTTGGTTCTATTGCCTCTTCCCTTTTCCATTTTTGCTTTCTCTCTTATTGCTTTTTGGATTCCTTGTTCTTGGATTGTTAGGTCATCATCTATGTAGATGTTAATGTTCTTCTCTCTCGGTTTGTTCTTATTCCTCATTATTGCGATCTTTGATTCCATAGAGTCGAGTTATTATTACAATGCTATTATTACAGCTATTACAATGTTCATGTTAGTTTTTTTTTCAGTTGGAATGGTTTGTTTACTTTTACCTCTACCTCTATGTCTATCTTAAGCATATTTTCAATATCTTGTTTGACATGAGTTTTTGCTGCTCTCTAGTCCTTTAATTATTATATTGTGCTTTTTCTTTGATCTTTCTTTTCTTTCCATATTCATCTCCAGCCGTTCCAATCTTCCAATTAATTCGTTTCTCTCTTCTTTCCATACTTCTTCCTTTACTTTCAATTCGTTTCTCAGCTGAATTAATTCATCAAACATTTGTTTTTGGGCATCAATCATTTGTTTCATCATTTCTTTCATTTCCTTCATATCGTCTTTTCCCACTTTGTTTTCTATGATCTCAATTTTATTAGTAACTTTTGTTGGTTTTATTAAATTGGTTTGTTCTCCACTGGAGTCTAAGTCTATTCTGTTTCTTTTCGTTGACATTTATTTATTATTTTTATTTTTACCTTAAGCTGCCTCTGTATATTCTTGGTTCGCGATATTGCGCCTGACCGGATCGACTCCTCGGAGTTAGTGCAACTTAACCTCTCTCTTCGCACACTTTTACTTACTGCTTTACTTCGCTTTATTCACTTATCTATTCCTCCTTAATCACTTCTACCTTCTTTAATAACGGAGCTATTTGTTTTGGTCTTTCAATCACGTTATTAAGTATGGTAGGCTACTACTAAATCCAAACATATAGCGAATAACTCTTGTGTAATTTGAAGATAGATTCAAATTGGAGAAAGTTGTAATCTCCCCAGAACGGTAAGCCATATCGAAGATGAGATTCGAAAAGAGCGAAATAAGAAGTTCTGGATGTTTGGAGATTTACCTCCCTGGAGATAGTCCTAATTGCAAAGCAAGCAGAAGACAGCTTCTTCGAGAAGAGTTCCACATGCGAGGACCATTTGAGTGATTTTTCTATGATGAGGCCCATAAATCTAACAGAGTCAATAGAATTAATGACGTTGTTGTCAAGTGTCGGAGGCGGGAGTGTATCTTTATATGATAGAACTATAGTTTTCTTTGTACTTAATTCTAGGCAGTTAGAATCGTACGATAACTTAATACCCGCAAGGTCATTAGATATAGTAGAGTGGAGAAGCGGAAGGTTAGGTTTGGAGCATGTGTATCATCGGCGAAGAGAACAAAGTTTACCGCTGTTAGCGCTGATATTTAGATTAGTGATATGGTTTTTGAAAACTTGGAAGAGAATTGGACCTAGAATGGAACTTTGTGGGACACCAACATCCACTGCTCTGCAAGAGAAAGAGTAGTCATTTAACCTGAGCTGCCTTCTATTGTCAAGATAGGATTTGGACCATTCCTGAGGAATACCCCGAATTCCGTAAAAGTGCAATCTTTTTAGTAAAATCTCATGGTTCACATAATCGAAGGCTTTGGCAATGTCACAAGAAACTGTTGCTTTGAAAAGCTTGTAGTTAAGATTGTGGTAGATATCACTAACAAAAGAGAATGTGGGCAACACTCGAACTTTTACTGGATAAGAACTCGAACTGATTCGATGTTAAGGTGCTATGTTTGGTCAGGCAATCAAACTGCTCAGAATTTTCTTCGGGCATTATTAGAGCAAAAATCAATTTTTATTTTCAATGATGATCAAAGGATTATTGTCGAATACAGTATTAGTAGTATGTATCTTCAAGCACCAGAACTGAGTGAAAGAAATATCTCAACTCTAAACGAAAGGCGATATTCGAAGGATCATCATATATTGGAAATATTTATTTTCAAGCACCAGAATTGATTGAAGAAATCATGTCAACTCTAAACGAATCCCCCTTCGTTAAAAATTATTAGAAAAGTTGACCGACACAAGAAAGTTGTTTCTCATACATTTTCATGTCTCTTCAGTTAGGAGGGCTTTTATTTCTCCGGTCCTTCCAAGAAAAACTTATTACAAAAAAACTAAAGCGGGACCATTTTTGGGGGGTTTATTTAAATTAGTATTTAAAAATAAAGATAAGCTAAATGATACCGATATACATATATCTATATCTATATCTATATATATATATATATATATATATATATATATATATATATATATATATATATATATATATATATATATATATATATATATATATATATATATATATATATCACGTGCACGACATCGCACACTGCAGTATGAGACTACTCAGATTTTTTACACGTAGGTAAGTTCGTACATACAAGACTCCTTAAGTGGAAAAGAACTTTTAAGAACGGAAAAGCAGGGAATGTAATCATCGCAAACGAGACTCTCATATAATTACATTTGAACTTCACTTGAGGTAAGTTCGTGTGATTTTAAATTTTAGTTCAATTTATGTAGAAACATGTAGAAAATTGGGTACAAATTGTTTTATTTTTAAAGAGGTAATCTTCAAGAGTTGGAGTGCGTCTAATCGAATGCTCATATCCTATTCGAATCAGACTTGTTTAGCGTAATGCAATAATTGAATGAAGCTTACAGTTGTATGTAGTTGACCAATTTAAAATATATCAAATATATTTAGAATTCTCGAATATGTATACAATCTAGTCTGTTTTATAATATAGTCTCATTTAAATTTTGTTAACAAATTCCAATCTATTTTACAGTAAATATTCAAGATTAGTCTGTCTAATCTTTGTTTTGCCTTTTCTGCCTGGTATTGTCGATCTATTGTTGCCTGTTTTGACTTGTCTATCGAGTCTTGTTTGTTTTGTTGTATAACGTTTATTCACTATTCTGTAACCGGTCTTGTATTTATTAAATGCACTGCTAAAAACAATTAGCAGGTCACTAATTTGTGTCTCCATTCAATTCAAACGGGAAATTACATGCAATTAAAATTAAGAACATCTGAAAGCCTCTCTATTTAATTGTCTTAATTGATACATTTGAATTATCAGCATCGCATACTTCCGGAGTATCCGTAACAATTAACAAGAACTACCAAAACTAAAGTGAAATAATATATCCCAAATTTGATTGGAAGAGCTAGGAAGGCCTTGTTCAGATCAATATACAAACGAAAATGTTTGCTACTGACAGTTTGACTTTAGTGAAATTGAGGCGTCTCAACGAAGTAGAAGTTGTTCGTGCTATAACATTAATTGAAAAAGGCGAAAGCATTCGACAAGTTTCAATTATTCAGTTTGTGTCTATTATTCAGCGATTGTGCAACAGGTATTTGGATACAGGTCAATATAACAGGCGCGATGGGCAAGGTCGCAAAAGAAAAACAACTCAAAATCAATACCGATTTTTACTGATTTAGAGTCTTCGCAATAGAGATTCTACGGCGAAAGAACTCCTAATTTCCCTTAGGACCACGCATGGGGTCACTTTATCAGACCAGGCAATTAGGAATAGGTTGAGGGAAAAAAATTTGAGGACAAGACGACCAGTCCGAAAACCCTTTTTGACACGACGCCACAGAATAGCAAAGATGAATTTTGCTAGTGAACATGTCGCATGTGGCTGCGACAGTGGAAGTGCTTTTCACAAATGAATCAAGGTTCCGTATTACTGGTTGCGATGGTCGGGTATGTGTTCACAGACGCCTAGGAGAACGCCAGGAAATCGAAAGATTTGGAGGTGGTTCAGTTATGATTTGTGGTGGGATTAGTATCGACAGTAGAACCGACCTTGGCGTAATTCCAGAAAATCTTAACGATAATGTCTATGTTGGCATTGTGATAGGATAACACGTTGTCCTTGTTGCATATGGAATGGGTCCATTTTTTTTTGTTAAAGCGGGATAACACAAGCTTTTGCAATAGACTTAGACTTCCTACAAGAACTGGAAATTCAAACAATGGTGTAGCCTGCGTTAAGTCCTAAGTGAAATCCTAAAGAAAATGTTTGGAATATGACCAACAGGCGTGTTACAGACTCTTATTGAAGAATGCGACATGGACGTTATACCACAAGAAAACCTGCAAAGACTTTTGCGGAGCATGCCAAGACGGTGTAATGCCGTTAATCGTGGTGTGGAAGCACATACTTGTTATTAAGTTACCACTTTATGTACAGAAGTTTACATTAACAATTATTTTAAATTCGTTTTGCTCTTTCGTTTTTGGTAGTTTTTGTTAATTATTTAAAAGTACGTGATGCTGACTGACCTGCTGTGTATATTAAAGCAATTAAATAGAGCGTCTTTCGGATATTCTTAATTTTATTTGCATATAATTTCCCGCTTGTATTTTATGGAGGCACTAATTAGTGACCCGCTAATTGTTTTGGATTATTATATTTTTATAAATAATTATATCATTCCGTTTTAATCCATTTTTGTGTTTGAATCCCTTGAAAGTTCCCGGTTACAAAAATAATATATAAAATAATCCGGTATGCGGAATGATGATCAGGCTTTTATGTCTGAAAATGTAATATTTGCGTTGGAACAAAATTCGCAATAATTGAATCAAGATTGGTATGCAATAAAGTTATTTGAACTGGATTTAATTATATTTAAAAAACATCCCATCAAATGCTCGTTTTAGTATATATCGCAATGTATACAATTATTTATGAAATCATACAAAATACTAGACAAGCAAAACTAGGCAGACAATACTAGACATACAAAACTAAATTGACAAGACTAGACAGAAACGACTGGGTAGATAAAATTAGATAGACAAGAATGGACAAACGAGATTAGAATGTATATTTCTACAATTTACTGGTATAAACTAATGTCTTTTAACATTAATTCTTATTTAGACTCGAACTATTCATCATGAAGAAGATATTGATTATTTTTTTCTTGGTAATTTTTTTTTTTAATTCCAAAAATAAAATTATATTTTTTTATAAATCTTGCATTGATAATTTCTTTTACAAAAATTTAACGATTTTAGTGTAAGAAAAAAGACAATGTTTTGTAGTTTGAAAAATAAATGTCCTTTCTTAGAATCGTTTATATGAACGACATAAATCAATGTTAATATTTAAGTGGAAAAAGGATTTATATCCCCTATTTTTGAGAAGCTGCTCCTTTTATAGTCAATATGTATTCAAATCTAATATTCTTCAATAAAATATATGTAGATTTATTTGTAATCGGGTGTGCACTAAATATTCGCTCGCCTCATACACGATAATGTATTCAATATTCAGCTATCAATCTTGTCTAGTGTCGAAATGCAGGAAACTAGAAAGCTCTCCAATATATTTTGGTACGTGATACAAACGAGATGGAATTGATTAAAGTTAAGAGTTTTTCAGATTGAATATTAGCTTAACATTAGTATTATTATACAAATACGTATAATTAAACGTCTAGTTGGGTAGATTATTCGAATACGCACAAATGTACGTATTTTAAAATAGACAGGACTTGATCTATAAATTTTAAGATACACGGATAATTAATAGTATATTAAAGAACGAGTTCAATAAGCGCGATTTTCAGCACTATGTTTATAAAACGACGAGCGTAACGAGGAGTTTTATAATGGACAATTGCGGAAAGCGCCACATGAACGAGATTTGTTATACTTTTTTCTATTTTGGGCCCTTTTTTGCCATTTCTAAATTTAAAAAATCGCCGATACATATTGAGAAAATAGTATCGCACTCTGCGAGCCATAATAAAGTCATTAAAGCAGACATTTAATGACTTTATTATAGACGCAAAATAGAAAAATATAATAAAAGTTTAAAAATAAATACAATAAAGGTTTAAGATGGGTAATAAAAGAACGAAATTTAAAAAAATGATTAATTCCACTAAATATTTATTTAGATTTAGCATTTAATTTAATGCACATTAATATGACTTTTGCAAACGGATACGTAGAAAGATTGTAAAATTAGATCTCCGTGTATTATTTTTCTTGGAAACCTAATTTTCTAGAAATATTTTCTTTTACATTGCACAAGAAACCCAGTACGTTTAGTCTACTTGCCCAATGTAATACAAACTCTAATTTATATTCTTTTTCACGATTTCGCCACGAATTTCGTACACCAGGTGCTCATCCCATATTATCTTACACAGGTATATTATTGTTTTAGTGAGTGTGGATTATTTCCAAGGATCTAGCTACTAGTACTTTCTCTAGCAGTTAAACGTAATTATCTTGACATCTTGACCGAATTAAAAAATCGCATTTTTTATGAACAATTTATAGGGATTACACATTATTCACAGCTTTAAATGTTATGTAATTCGTTTTGCTAATTTCATTCCGTTGTAAACTTGAAATGCAAATTTGGAACAGTTTGATATTTATTGTTGAAGTATAATTTGAAAATTTTAAATATGAAATAACATAAACTATGTTGATTTAAAACATGAAATCATAAAATAGTAAATAATATAATAATATCATAAATAGTATCTTGGACAGTGGCTCGCCACTGTCTCACGAAAAATATTCTTCAACTAAGCATGAAGGAAACTTTTGCTAAATGCACTACCCCAGGTGGTAACCAATCCACCGTTACCTATGGTGACGTTAGCGGACCTTTGGATTCTACGGAGTCTGCACCAACATGCTTTAAGGATGAGTCGGAGCATCCTGCAATATCCAGACCTTAACCCAGACCAAGACGGCAAAGCTTCTTCACAACATTTAATGCCAACTCCCTGCTAAAAGTGGGTAAACTGAAACATTTGACTGATTCACTAACAAGACACAACATAATACTGCCAGCAGTACAGGAAACCAGCTTTACGGACGAACATGCCTTCGAGTCCTAAGGATACAGAATCCTCAAAGGAAAAGTATCTAAGCGGGTAATGAAGAACGTACACCACTTAGGTACAGGATTTATAATCAGTCACAGGCTACTGGATTCAGTCACCGACTTTACCTCCCCGAGTAGTCGTGTATCCATCCTCTCTCAATCGCGCAAGCAAGGGCTACAGTATAGTCAATGTACATGCCCCAATCAACCAGGGCAACAGACGTAATCCAGACAGAACTGATAAATTCTGGGAAGACTTAGAAGATATTATCTCTAAACTACCAGAGAGGCACACCGTCATATTGCTTGGTGACTTCAATGCTCAATTGGGAAGAGACAAAAAATACAGAAACATAGTGACCAATTATCCGGCGCATAAGCGAACCAACCGCAATGAAGAACGATTGCTGGATCTGTGTAAGACTTTTGGGTTGCTCATGAAGTCTACAGCCTTCAAACACTTTCCAAAGAAGCAGAAGACTTGGATTTCACTTAATACCAACCTGGGTGAATTCCAGATAGATCATGTGGCCATTTCACGAGAATCTCAAAAGGAAATACGAAACGTGAAGGTACTAAGGAGCGCCAATCTGGACTCAGACCATTACCTAGACACTAGATTACACAGAACCTCAATAATGGTAAGATTTGACGTAGAACGACTCAAGAACAGTCAATAAGTTAGTCAGAGACTGAACAACACAGACCTAAACAGCTGGGACTAACTGAAGGAGAATCTTATCAAGGCGGCCAATGAACTCCGTCCCATCCGTGGTGGACTGAAAACTGTGACAATGCAATAGACGAAAGAGAGATGGCCTGGGTGAAATGGAATTATAAAAAGACCAAGGAAAATTGCCATAAATTTTTAGAACAAAGAAAGGTTACAGCCAAGATAATTCGAGGAACCAAACAAACCTTCACACAAAACCAACTAACGCAAATCGAAGAGAGCTTTGCTAAGAATAATTCCCGAGATTTCTTTGGAACCTTCAAGCAGGCACTCAGAAAATTCGCTCCGCCAAGCCTCCACTTCAGAGACACACAAGGCAAACTGGCTTATAACGACAAGGACAACTGCCATATTTTGGCTCAATACTTTAAGACTCTACTCAACTGTGACCCACCTAGCGAAGACTTCGAATATAAACCAACCACACCAAACCCGGACTCGCTTCCCCCTTGATGCAAGTTGGCCAGATCATCTTCATCATTCTTAAGAATAATATGGCTGCTGGAGAGGACTCTATCGTTGCTGAACTGTGGAAAGGTGCTGGAAACAATGACGTGCGCAAGCTAACCGAGATCATGTAGGACATCTGGGAAACAAAGAAATTACCACCCGATTGGAAATCTGCTCTGATCCATCCGCTTCAAAAAAAGGGAGATTTTACTGATCTAAACAACTACCGTGGAATTTCTCTCGTCCCGGTCACATACAAGATTCTTTTGAAGGCTTTACAAACAAGGGCAGAAAATCTGTTGGATAGTCAACTGGGAGAATACCAGGGGGCTTCAGGAAGACCCGATCCTGTGTTGAACAGATCCTCAATCGTAAAACTGTACTTGCATACTCCAAGATGAGAAACCGAAAGGTGGTCGTCACCTTTGTTGATTTTAAGGTCTACGATTCCATTGACAGAGAAACGCCTAACAAAGTACTCCAGGAACTAGGGCTGGACAACAAAACCCGCAGACTCATCCTAGAAACTTTGACCGCCTATCCCAAGGTTATTTTTAACACCCATTCCAAGGTTAAATTTAGTGGAGAGATTTCAGAAAGCTTAGAAATAAAAACTGGAGTGCGACAAGGCGATGGACTTTCTCCACTTCTATTCAACTGTATCCTTAAAAAGGTTATGACAGAATGGAGCAAGGAACTGAACAATTTGGGTGCTCAGAGTGGTATCTACCTGGGACGTAAGAACTACCGATGGACTGGTTGTAGAATGCCTGGCCTTTGCAGGTGACATGGCACTGTTTGCTGATTCTCTTGAGATGGCTACAATGCAGGTAAACAGCCTCAGAAAACAGGGTGCCAAAGTGGGTCTTCAAGTGTCGCTGGAGAAAACAGAATTCTTCACCAACATCAAAGAAGCAAATAGGGAGATATTACTAGCTCAGGGTTTGATCAAGGGCAACATCAAGAGGACTGAGAAATGTAAGTATCTCGGCGAATGGATTGAACCCAACTTATGAGAAAGATCATCATTATCCAAGAGAGTCAACTAGTTAGAACTAGCCTATCGACTGACTAAGAACACATACAATAATAAATGCCTGTCACGCAACCTGAAACTTAAGCACTACACATCAGTCTTACGACCAGAAGCCCTGTATGCCATGGAGTGTCTTTCCTCGAACCGAAGAGGTCTAGTATAGAAATAAGAAATCAGAGAGAGGAGAATCGTCTTGTCTGTTTAGTAAAGCCCCAATCTGTATCGGTAAAGGAAGATGGGGTATTCCGAAGGCGGCATAACTCTGAGCTCTACGAACATATTCAGATGCTCTCTGACTGTGCAAGGAAAAGAAGGGTAGCTTTCTATGGCCACGTTGCAAGATTGCCTCCAAACCGACTAACCAACGGTCTGTTCACCTTCTGGCAAAACAAGAAGGTTCGTACCACTTGGTTGACAGAAATTGAGCAGGATATTAAAGAACTGGGAATAACAGTTCTCCAATACAGACAGTCTGTGAGACGCACCCTGAAGGAAGTCAAGAAAACGTGGATTTCAAGAAAAACCCCGTAAGATAGGTACGCCTTGGACAGAAGAGAGAAAGGAGTTACACCGGCAGAAGATTCGACAATACTGGACAAATTTCGAAGCCCAACAGTTGAACAAGCGTGGTCCAAGGGAGGCCTATTCGAAAGAAGAAGAAATCATAAAATATGAATAAATTCGAAAATTTTGAAAATAATAAATTTAATTTAATAAACTTGCAATAAGGGGGAAACAACATAAGGAGGCTGTTTGATACTGATTTTTTAGTTTTTTTTGTTTTTTTTTTGGTGAGTGAAATTAACTAGAATTTAATCAAATTTTGACATCATTTCATTCATACTTCGTGGATTATCTGTGAATTTTTTTGAATAATTTCAGCCAAAAATAACAAAGTTACGGTGTGATATCCACCGAAGGTTGTAAGTATAGTTTTCCAATTGCGTGCAGTGCAGCCATTCCGATTTTCATGTTAAAATCAAAAAGGTTTTGATGTTACATTACTAACTTATTTTCTAAGAATATGAACCTCAATGCAGGCGAAAAAAAATGGAAATGATAAATTTTGCAGGTATTGGAACAATTTTTCTTCGAATTTCATGATTTTTTCTCTAATTATGCAAGGAAAAATACCCTTAAAATCGTGATATCATCTCACAAGTTGGTTCATTTAATTCGGGATTTTGTAAAGAATCATACTATCAATTTGCATAATGATCGGTTCTACACTTTTTGAGTTAGATTGCACGCAAATGTGGAAGAAGTCATTTGAAGATAAATGAGGCGTTGCTCTGCTTGAGCGTCTAACCTGTACCCGATAATATATAGTCTTATATTCAACTATATATATATATATATATATATATATATATATATATATATATATATATATATATATATATATTTCCCTCATACATTTTATCTATGCTTTATGCTATCTATAATCGGGCAATAATTCGAAAATAATTGGCAAATTTGAAATACTTATAGGAATAATACATTTTTATGTTGACAGAACTAAATAGACTTCCTGTTCTCTATAACCAACATTATAAGATAAGAGAAGACATATAAGACCAGACAGACTTTTTCAAAGAAGAAAAAAATAGATTTACAAATTTTATTGACTAACAGAGCTAAATAGATAAGACTATAAACAACTAGATGTGCATCAATAAAGTCTAGCTTTAAGTTTTGAAAAACATATTCGTATTATTTTATAATTTACAGTATAAACTTGAGTTTGCAGTGGCAATATCTGCGCATATCCCAACATTCATCCTTCCACATATTGGTTTTCTAAAGTTGTCCAACACTTCTGGAATGTTCGCAGGTACCGTCAAACCCTTCCGTCTTTGGTTTCACTCGGATTCAAGGGAAGCACCGCAGGACATAGGAAACCGAGGATTCTGCTTAAATTATGTCCAGCAGCCCTGCACAAATACTATATCATAAAACAATCGATAACCTGATTTTAACATCTATTTTTTCCTCATTTGCTAAACAATAACACTAGATGGACGCGACTAGACAAGATTTGAATGAACGGTATGAAGAAACAAGTCAAGACTGAGGTACTGAGGAACAAAACAGCAGAGAAGACTACGTAGACAAGACTCGAGAGACAAATCTAGACTAAACTACACAGACGATATTAAACAGAGGCAATTGGACATACAAGAATAGGCAAATAAGACTAGTCGGACAAGACTAGAGACATATACGATTACACTGAT
This sequence comes from Phosphuga atrata, assembly GCA_944588485.1. NCBI lineage: Eukaryota > Metazoa > Arthropoda > Insecta > Coleoptera > Silphidae > Phosphuga > Phosphuga atrata. The sequence continues at coordinate 32,576,373 of OX155896.1, read as the reverse complement.
GAGACTAGGTAAGCAGGACTAGACAACATAATCCACTAGACATATAAGAGTAGGCAGACAAGAATAGACGGACAATACTAGACATATACGACTGGACAGACAAGACTAGACACATAAGACTAGACGGACAAGACTAGACAGACAAGACTAGACAGACAAGACTAGACAGACAAGACTAGACAGACAAGATTAGACAGACAAGACTAGACAGACAAGACTAGACAGACAAGACTAGACAGACAAGACTAGACAGACAAGACTAGACAGACAAGACTAGACAGACAAGACTAGACAGACAAGACTAGACAGACAAGACTAGACAGACAAGACTAGACAGACAAGACTAGACAGACAAGACTAGACAGACAAGACTAGACAGACAAGACTAGACAGACAAGACTAGACAGACAAGACTAGACAGACAAGACTAGACAGACAAGACTAGACAGACAAGACTAGACAGACAAGACTAGACAGACAATACTAGACAGACAAGACTAGACAGACAAGACTAGAGAGGCAAGACTAGACAGACAAGACTAGACAGACAAGACGAGACAGGCAAGACTAGACAGATAAGACTAGACAGACAAGACTAGACAGACAAGACTAGACAGACAAGACTAGACAGACAAGACTAGACAGACAAGACTTGACAGACAAGACTAGAGAGACAAGACTAAACAGGCAATACTAGACGCACAAGACTAGACTGACGAGACTAGACTGACAAGACTACACAGACAAGACTAGCCAGATAAGACTAGCCTGGCAAGAATAGACAGACAAGACTAGACGGACAAGACTAGAGAGACAAGTCTAGACAGACAAGTCTAGACAGACAAGACTAGACAGAAATGATTCGACAGACAAGACTAGACAGATAAGACTAGACAGACAAGACTAGACAGACAAGACTAGGCAGAAAAAACTAGACAGAGAATACTGGACAGACAAGACTAGATAGACCAGACTAGACAGAAACGACTAGACAGACACGACTAGACAGATAATACTAGACAGACAAGTCTAAATAGACTAGACGGGCAAGACCAGACGGCCAAAACATTTTTCACTTTTTGATAAGTACTTGTTTTTCATATTGTTTTAATACACGATTAATTTTATTTTATTAGGTTTTCCATAAGATATGTGAACGTAAAAAAGGTTTTTAATTTAGGGTAATCTTAATCTTTGCAAAAACTGTGTGCAACAGTATTCAAGTTCCTGAAAATATTCCTGTGTAATATTTGTTTGAGGTAATTAGTTTATCACAATATGAGCTGAGCTCTTTATACTTGCTAAAGAATCTTCTGTTTTATACAAACTGCTAATCCTATAACGATACTTAAGGTTTGACTAATATGAGGTATGATATAAGGTATGACATTAAGTAGATTTATCCTTATAGTTTCGTGAAACATTTAGTTGATTTAAATTCGTTATCTGTTTTAACACCAGTTATTTATCTGTTGATTCTCATTTGAACTGTATTATTAAGTTTTAATTGTTTATTAATGAAAGTTTAAGCACTGATTATTGAATTTGCACGGAATATGTTTAGTTTTAAATACTGTACAAAATGAAATATTTGTAATTTTGTTGTTTTACCGAAACGAATAAACTGTTATTCCATACAGTTGGTGTTTTGTAATATCGTAGGTTATTTAAACAAAACAACGGTATTTTAATTAATTTGGAATGTCGCAGCCCGATTTAAATAATTTAATACAATTCAACATGTGTTTTTAATGGCGCTTTAATTATACATAAATGGAATACTATGCGTCGAGGTTAATTATTTTGTTTTTTTTTGCTGGTAAATAATTTTAAAATTAATTCTATTCCAAAAGTATTCAAATTAAAAAGGTTTTTTTCATATTAAAAAATATGTTTAGCTGTTTCAGCCCAAAAATATATTATAACAGAATCCTTAATCTATATAGGCTCTAGGTAAAAAAGCCTGAAATATAATATAGCTTAAACTAGGGTAAATATTTGGGTTTGGTGAGTTTGAAGAAATGAAATACTTGGAGTTTTACTTTGAGACTATTTTGGCAAATGGTAATATATATTAAAAATATGTGTTACCATTTATACCAAACATAACATATCTGACTTCTAACTTTTACCGGACGGTCAGAATTTCAATATCATCATCATATCATCATCAATTGAAACTCAAACAATTTCTCGAATAATTAAAAAAAGAAATCAAATATTGGTTTTTCTTTATAAAGTGATTGGAATAGAATTAATACTCTCTTGATAAACCTCGTGTTATAAAACAGCTTTAAATTTGAAGAAGTTAATTTTATTTTTCGATCGCATGTTTTTCTATACAATGGATTAATTTTTGTAGGGTTTCTTATCGAAATCTGGAATTTATAAATAGTATAATCAATCCAAATTTTGTAAGATAACATCAACAGCTTTACTATAAAAACTTTACTATTAAAAAATGAAACAAAAATGCATTTCAGAACAGAAGAAGAAAGAATACAGTGAAAAAATGCCAAAAAGTACCAAACACCTGGTAGGAAGTGACAAGAAATCTAACCGATCTGGCCATGAAAGTCGCACCTCTGCAACATCGTAGTAAACATCCTTAGTGGAACAAGGAGTGTGAAAATGCAATAAGAGAGAGATTTGACACATGGATACTGTGGAACCAGAACAAGAGGCCAGAAAATTTAGAAAACTTGAAAGATAGAGGACATCCTATTTTGAGGAAAGTAAGAAGATTATATCATGGAGATTAAATTATAGAAATGGAAGAAAATTTAAAGAAGAATAACACCAGTCTATTCTACAAATCCTTCAAGAACAAAATAAATAGTTACATAGCACCCAGCCTTAATTTCAAGATAAAGTATGGAACTTTGCTCTTAATAACCAAGACAATTGTGAGATCCTTGCCAATTATTTTGAAGAACTCCTCAACTGCGAAACACCTCAGGAAAAACTAAAAATAAAAATGGATACACCACAAAATCCAAATTCTGAACAACTTTATTAAAATATTTATATTGGGGTCGTAGTAAGCACCTCACGGTTAACTTAGCAAGTGGACCCTCGGGAATATTACAAGCATTTTGGGACCGCTTTTCGCATAACTTTCAAGATGTTGCTGCATAGTGTTGCCCTTACACCCCCCCTCCACTTACAGTGATTAGGGGTTCAGGTACTAACATTTTTTATCTTTTTGGATTCTTTCCCTTTCCGCTCGTCTAGCATTTTTATTGTCATGATGTCTTTTATCATGCTTGATGTATCTGCCCATAATTCCTTCGACGAGATCATTTGTTCAACCATGGATGATGGGTTCAGTGTTCGTCCAGTCTTATCCTTTCATTTATCCCTTTCAGATCCACCTGTCACACTCAAAAACGATATGCGCCGCCGCGCTGTCTGTAAGTCCACAGTAAATACAGAGGCAATCTGTGGCCCTACCGATGCTATGGAGAAAGTTCCTGAAACAGCCATGAAACAACTGTTCCTGAAACAACTTTGGTGACGTAAAAATTTGTTTCGATGTGTTTTCTAGTTGCCCAACGCTCCACATCAGGGATTAGGATTCTGGTCCAGTATCCCTTAGTGCAGTATTCTTCAACCGGTGTTCCATGGAACCCTAGGATTCCACTAAAACATCCAGGGGTTCCGCGAATCAATACTAAAAAAATCTGAACTTTAACCGGCGCGGCGTTTACAACTAGAGACGATGCGTTGCGCCGCTCTCTGGAACACGTGTGTCGATTGGAGTTTTATATTAGAACTATTCATTTCAAGTCTTACAAATGCAAACGGTAGTAAGTTAATTTTTTTATAATAAATTGAGTTTTATTTTTACTTCCTAAAATCCTTTAGAAATACAATGCAGAATTGAATTAAAACTGGGAAATTGGAATCAAAATCCAAAGAACAAGCTTCTTGCTCTCATAAAAATTCCACCAGTTTTCCGCCAACATTGGAGCTGACGGATAATATTGAAGAAGAAAATAAATCAGGATCTAATAGCCGAAAAATACGAAAGTATAATTATTTGAATTTTGGATTTACCTGGATTGGTAATAAAAATGAGCCAAATGGTTTTTTTTCGTGGTATGTGAGCAAGTAGTCAACAACAGCAGTTTAAATCCTGCAAAGTTAAAGAGTCATTTTGAAAATAAACATCCGACTTTAAAAGGTAAAAGCGAATATTTCAAAAGAAAATGTCTTGAACTACAGCAGAAAAATAATGCATTTGAAAGGTATGTTTGCGATGATAATAAAAATGTTCTAAAGGCATCTTATTTAGTTAGTTTTGGCGAAGTTCATACGACTGCAGAAAAATTAATTAAAGCTTGTACAAAAGATTTAATCAAATGCAAAATTGCAAACAAAATTGACCTCGTCCCATTGTCTGATATGACGATTTCATGACGAATTAAAGATATATCAGATTACTGCGAAGTGGAACTAGTAAGTCGTTTGAAAAATCCTAAAGATGGATTCTCTCTGCAAATGGGCGAATCTACAGATGTGGCTGGATTAGCAATTTTGATAGTTTTTGTGATATACATACACGAATCCAATTTTCTGGAAGATATTTTTTGCAAAGCTCTGCCAACTCAAAGAAATATTTAATTTACTTAATGCATATTTTGAAAAACATTAAATTTCTTGGAATTTATTTCATCATATATGCACTGATGGAGCTAAAGCTATGGTTGGTATTATCAACGCCAGCTATTGTTGTCTTCATCGTCATGCTCTCGCTGTTAAATGGACATCTAAAGCATTGCATAAGTTCTCAATGAGGCCGTTAAGATGGTTATTTTTATCAAAATCCATACCCCTAAAACCAGGGTATTTGCCCAATTGTACGACGATCTGGGAAACTCACATAAAAATCTCCTTCTTCATACTGAAGTAAGATGGTTATCCAGTGGAAAGGTTCTGACCAGACTCGGGGAATTGCATGATGAAATTCGAATCTTATCCAATCGAATTTTTCTGAACGTGAATTTTCTGGAAAACTTAATAACACTAATTGGTGTTCAAACCTACCTTGCAGATATATTTTCGTACATGAACGAAGTTAATCTTTTACTTCAAGGACCAAATACTGCTGTTTTTATGGTCAATAGCAAAGTAAACTCAATCAAATCGAAAATGAAGCATTGGTAGGAATGCATCACCAAAAGTAATACAGAATGTTTTCTTAATTTAAATGATTTCCTGGCAAACAATAATATCGTATTCGGCCAGAATTAAAAAAAAATCATATTTTGGAACATTTAACGGGATTACAAAAGACATTGTTCGAATATTTCCCCCCATTTGCAATAATTTACGTTAGATCGAAAATCTTGCGTCTGTAATGGACTCATAACAGCACTAATATGCGTGCGGTTGTGTGCGCACTCGTCGAGTGCGATACAATTTTCTTAATATGTATCGACGATTGTTTTATTTGGAAATGGCATAAAAGGGCGCAAAATAGAAAAAGATACTATGAAAAATTCGTTCGTAAGGCGTTTTTCAGCACTTCCACGTCACACGTCCATTGGTAAATTTTGATTTAGAAAAGGTGTTGCTTACTATTGCCCATTGAATTCGTGAATATTTTATCTGTTCATGAAAATTGTAAATTTATTTTAAACTTATTATGTTCGAAATATAGCCTGAATGTATAAATATATTCAACCTATTCGTATCTCTATAGCACTGTTCTTCAACCTTTGTCTTCCCGCGAACCCTTTTTTGAGAATTTTTTTTATGGAACCCTCTGTTTAGTAGCAGTTTGATTAAGGGGGGGAATCGCTCCTCGCTTCGCTCGTCGTTTTCTAAACTTGGACGCTTGCTGTAAAATCGCGCTTACTGAACTCGTCCTTTAATATACTATTAATAAGTGTTGTGATGTGGATACCTTGCCAATTAAGGAAAGAGAGCAATTTCTAGATATATGTACCGACACTGCATTACAATTTACATTTGGACAGGATGGCATTGGCCCGTTTTGGATAAAATTAAGGGAAGAATATCCGGAAATTTCCAAACGCGCGGTTATCTCTTTCGAAACAACCAATCGACTTGATGCCGAAAATGATGTGCGTCTCCAATTAACATCGATCCAACCAGATACTGATAAATTATGCAGTCATAAACAAGCAGAACGAAGTCATTAATTTTTTAAAGATTTTTTCTTTTGATTATAATTTCATTTCTATGTATATATAGTACAAATATTTTATATGAAGTTACAATTTTGTTTGAATAAATGCAAATTTATTTATTGAGACTTTTACAAAATATTTATAAGAAATGCAGTAACGAACCTTGTTCATAATATGTAATGCGATTCCGCCCCCTTAATCAAACTGCTACTAAATAGAGGGTTCCATAAAAAGAAAATTCTCAAAAAAGAGTTCCGCGGGATGACAAAGGTTGAAGAACACTGCCTTAGTGGATAGACTCCACTGGTTTTGCTAGGTCTGGTACATTCGGGCCTTCGCTAGAGCCTTTTTGTCGGCCTGTGTGCCACCGTCGTTTGATCTGCCATTGTAGACTTCTACCCTCTCTTCTGCCATATGTTCTATGGGTGGTATGCCGACTAACACTAGGGTAGCATCCCTAGAGACAGTCCGGTAAGCGCAGCATACTCTTAGCGCCATTTTACTTTGAACGGTTACCAAATTTGTCTAATCACATGTTTTCTCAAAGCTTTTGCCCAAATCGGGGCTGCGTAGAGCATTGTGGAGTGAACCACAGATCAAAGAAGTTTTCGCTTACTACTGCGGGGTCCTCCTTCGTTGGGCATTAATTTATCTAACGCTGCTGCAGTTTTTAGTGCTTTGGCTGTTACTGTGGTGATATGGCGATTAAAGGCGATATGGCTTTTGTCAAAGGTTACACCTAGATATTTTAACGATTCCTTTGGGGTTATTTTTTCTCCTTTTATTTTAAATGTGATGAGTTTCGTTTTCCTTAGTCCAGTTATCAATACTGCTTCTGTCTTTTCTGGTGCCAGCTTCAGTTTCTAGATTTCCATCCATTTTTTCACCTGTACAATGTTCCTGTTTGCTCTCGACAACGTTTCCATTTCCGTCTTCCCCGACACTACAAGTGCCAAGTCATCAGCGAAGCCCACGATGTCCACACATTCCGGTAGCTTTAGTCCGAGTTCTCCGTCCTAAATGACATTCCATAGTGTCGGTCCCAAAACAGAGCCCTACGGCATCCCACTACAGATATCACGCTCCACTAATTTGTTGTTTCTTTGGAGAACAACTTTTCTATTATGAAGGTAACTTCGTACCAGACGTAGCAGGTATTGTGAGATACCTCTTGCTGAGAGCTCCTCACGAATGTTTTACCAGGCAGCTGAATTGAAAGCATTCCTTACGTCAAGAGTGATAGGGGCACATAGCTTTCTAGTTCTATGTGTGACCGCTTGCGATTTTTCTTGCTACTTCAATGACTTTTGCTATAGCGTCTACTGTTGATTTTCCCTTTCAGAAGCCGTATTGTTTTTCTGACCGTTATTTACCTGACTAAACTTCTAGTTTTAGTCTGCAAAGTATCAGGTTTTCCAAGAGTTTGCCCGAAAGATCTAAGAGGCAGAGGCTATATGAGGAAGGTATCTGTGGTACTTTATCACCTTTCTTAATTAGCACCAGCTTGGCTTTTTTCCAGTCGTTGGGAAAGGTCCCATCGCTAGCTATGTGGTTCATTACGTTTAGGACATATGTTGGGAACTTATCCTCTGCGGCTTTTAGAGCCTCAGGTGGTAGTACGTCCAGGACTAGATTTCCAGTCCAGGCGCTCTACCATTACGAATATCTTGGCTGGGTAATTCATCTTCCGTAAATGGGACTACCTCCGTCACGTTGGGTTGCTCCCAGCTCGGCTCTTCATGAATGGGGAACAGTGCGTCTACCACCTCCAACATCTTTTCCATCGGAACCTGTAAAATTGAGTGCCTTATTTTCAGCCCTTGCATTGCGATTTTATACGCATCCCCCAGGTATCTTCGTTAATTTTTTCGCACAAGTTTTGCCAGTAAAGACGTTAAGAAACATTTATTTTTGGCTGATAGACTTTTTGGCAGTTATTCTTTTTATACATATTCTTGTCTGTATTTTTCCCTGAGATCTAGGTCTGAATTCTTTCTTCCTTTGCGCAGATATATGCGTAATGGAATGTTGCCTCATATGCTTTGCTTAGTGTTATTATAAACGACACTGCTGTACGGTCTTGTGGCTTTTTAATTTGTTCCTCAAGATTAAGGACGAAGTTTTGTAATATTGCGGGCGTTGTTCTGGTGGGCCATCTCCTATTACCCATGTACTTGGGGGAGATGCACGTTTGACAGTCTTTAATCGTGTAGGAGATATAATTGTGGTCACTTAAGGATTCCCTCTGTATGACTTTCCAGTTTCCTATTTTGTTCGCTAAATTATTAGTTGTGAGTGTGAGGTCAATAAATTTTGAATTACTGGGTGAAGCTGAAGTAAGAAAGGCATTGCACATAAATGCATTGAAAACAACAAAGCATCTGGGGAGAATGGAATAATAGCTGAACTCTGGAAGGTGGCCAATGATGCTTTTATCAATAAAACAACAAAACTGTTTCAAGAAATTTGGAAAGAGGAAAAAATACCAGAGGATTTGCTAGTGGCACCCATACACCAATTGCATAAAAAAGGACCAAAAACAACTATCGAGGTATATCCCTCCTACCTGCTACACACAAAATCATCTCTAAAATACTACCTAATAGGCCTGAACCTCAACTTGATTCAAAACTGGGAGAATACAAAGGAGGCTTCAAGAGGGGACGCTCTTGTCCAGAACAAATATTGAGCTTGAAAATAATCATCAAGTATTACACCACACGAGCTAAAGACATATTCATATACTTTTAACTTCAACCAGGTTTATGACTCAGTAGACAGAGAAACACTAGTCGAGGTACTGAGAGAATATGAAGTTGATCAAAAAACCTTAAACCTGATCAAATTAACACTCACAAACACTGTATCAAAAGTAAAATTTCAGGGAGAGATCGCCAAACCATTTCACGTGAGGACAGGAATAAGACAAGGTGATGGCCTTTCACCGATTCTGTTTTGAATAATGTGGTTTTGGATAAGATAATGACGACATTCTGGCAAGACTGAAAAATTTAATGAAGACTCTGCTGCTATAATTGGATCAAAGAACAAAAACGTCTATTCCAAATGCCTGGCCTTTGCTGACGACCTGGCTCTCTTAGCAGAGACTGAACAAGAAACTGTAACACAAGTAAATGATCTCAAGGAAATAGCAGAGGAAGCTGGACTGCAGATTTCCTTCCAGAAAACAGAAATAATGACGACCAAGAAAAATTATACAAAGAAAACAGTGAAGACGAAATATAAGCAGATTAGAGTAACAAAACAGTTTTAATACCTTGGAGGGATTATCAGCAAAAATGGATTCGATGAACCTTCAATAGAAAATAAAAGTCTGAAACTGGAGAAACTAAATTTCATCACTAAAAACATCTACAACAAAAAGAACTTGTCCATCAATGCAAAAATAAAGCACTATAATGCTATGGTAAAGCCAGTATGTAATGGAAACTGCAACATTAACAAGCCTGGAAAAGCTTCTGAAAATCGAAAGTAGGATATTACGAAGAATCTACGGACGAAAAATAGTAGATGAAAACTACAGATTGAGATCAAACACGGAAATTTATGAGCAGGTAGATGTTTTGGGAACAACCGTAAGGAAGAGACAACTTTGATTCTACGGCCACATGATTAGAATGAATCCTCAAAGAACAAATAAACAAATCTTCGACAACAAATATAACCTGAAAAGCCCGAGTGGTTATGCCAAGCAGTTGAAGGAAGAATTATGACTTGGAAACATAATTTGTTTCGATTGTTTTCGATTAATTCCGATGAAAACTGCCAAGATAGAGATGGATACAGAAAACAGCTCACCAGCATTAAGGTTCTAGTTGAAGAGAAAGTGGAACGTGGCTGTAGCAATTGGCCGGAGAAGAGACGAATACAATAATGGCGAATAAGGCTTTTTGTAGGAGAAGAAAAGTGAAAGTGTGGTGAGGGTCAGAACTAAACAGTGATATCTGCGTGGTCCTTAGACGGCCGGTTCGCGAAGAAAAAAAATATGCATTTATTCAGATCTGATTTGAGAGAATAGATGTTAAATCATAGTATACTTATTAAATATATTTGATGGAGAAATACTTTACTTCTTAATCCTTACGTTACGAATTTTAGTGGTTTCTTTAATAATTTGATAATTAAGATATTAATGTGTTTTGGGATTTATTACGAATCCAGTGAAATTACTGACCAAACAATACAAGACTGAGCAAGTCTGGACAATATGTAGAAATGAATAAAATAAAAAAAATAAAAATGTCGAAAAAATCGTTATTTTATTTTATTCATTTCTACATATTAAATTAAAAACCCCACTTTGAGCCATTGATCTATTCAAAGTCTGGACAAGACTGAATAAGTGTTATGGTAAAATTATTTCATTCAACTGTTCCTAAAATACAAATTAAAACGTTTACCTACCTTTCAATCAATATCAAACTGTTGTTACTTACCTTTTCCCTAAGAAATTAATCATAACATTAAATAAAAAGTAACAATAAATATGTCCATGTAAGTAATACAAGTAAAACATTAAAATGGAAGTTGTCGAAGAAAATTTATTATTCTTTATTCAAATATCTATAAAGAAATACGACAATTACAATAAGATGTGAATTACACATTAGAAATACATTCAAAGTTTGATTCAAAAATTACAAATCCGGATTCGGTTGAGAACAAATTAATCAAAATGTGTGCCATCCAATAGAAACAGGTTGCTAAATGAAAAACATTTATGAAAATTCTTGTCTAAATCCTACTTAGACACTGCCTCCTTAGCTTTCATGAAGTACGTTAACAAATCAATCGGCAACGGGAAAACTATCGTCGAATTCTTCTCAGCTGATATAGTATTGAGAGTCTAAACAAGTTAAAGTTAGCATTTTATTTTATAAATTAATTTAAAAACTTGGCATTTAACAATATATTTGATTAATTCAAATATTACATTTGTATTTAGTTAGAACAATTAATTAATATTAAACAATTAGTAAACTTGGTTTCTAATTTTATAGATTAAACACCAAATACGAAGTGTATTTATTCAAAAAAATATAAAACAAGTTATGTGTGTATAAAAGTGTGTAGACACAGATTGTTAGTAATTAGCGTTCCAAATAAGATTTAGCAAAAAGCACACTCCAATCAAACTAAAAGCACGAAAGTTTTCCAAATTATTACCTCTAGTAATTACACGGAAACTTCCCTCTTCTCTTTTTTTTCCTTCTCCTCTCTATCCCTTTAAAGGAAATTTATAAAACAGATAAAAGCATAAAAGCAAAACAACACCATAGTGCACTGTGTTTGGCCTCATCTTTCATTTGAACTTCCGTTGCTTTCAAAGTGTTTTCAATCACATTTTAGAACGAAAATGCGATAGAAAGTCACAAAAGAAGTGACAAGTGAGTCTTAGTTTAGGGCGCAGTTTACTTCGGCTGAAATCTATTGTTGCTTCTGCTGGAATTTCATTATAAAAAACTAAACAAAGCTTATAATGGCATTGAGTCGTAGATTTTTAAAGTTGATGATTTATAGCATAAAAAAACAACGTGCAAGAATAAGTCAAGTTCTGTACATCAAGTCTTGTATCTCTAAAATTGACTAATCATTCTTATTCTTGTAGTTATGCCTGTTATTATGCCTGTGTAGTTTGAATAAATAGCAATAACTAGCGGTTCATTTATAAATAGTCTCGTATATAGACCAGATGTTCAACGCTTGTTTGTTCGGTATTATGTCTAATCGGTATAGTCTTGTCTGTTTAGTTTTGCCTGTCTATTTTTGCCTGCCAAGTCTTATCTACCTAACCTCCATTGTCTAGTCTTATCTTTTTCTTTGAGGAGGACTTAGCAAGCACTTTCGTTAACTTGACAAGTGCACCCCCTGAACTTATCCCGGAACCGCTCCTCGCATATCTTCGTGATGTCGTTGTACTAGTAAAGGTATCTCCAAATATGCATTTCTTATTTGCATAAGCCCTTACATCCCCCAGTAGGGAAAGATAGTTCCTTCTAGACCCACCTCCACCTCGGACAAATGCGCATGCGCGATGACCTTTGACCCCTAACCTATGCGCATGCGCGATGACCTTTGACCCCTAACCTAACCTTGACCTTGACCCCTAACCTTGACCTTGACCCCTAACCTTGACCCCTAACCTAACCTTGACCTTGACCTTGGAACTTCCGGTTTCGACTTCCGGTTTCCGGTTTCGACTTCCGGTTTCGACTTCCGGTTTCTGGTTTCAACTTCCGGTTTCGACTTCCGGTTTCTGGTTTCAACTTCCGGTTTCGACTTCCGGTTTCGACTTCCGGTTTCTGGTTTCAACTTCCGGTTTCGACTTCCGGTTTCGACTTCCGGTTTCGACTTCCGGTTTCCGGTTTCTACTTCCGGTTTCGACTTCCTGTTTCCGGTCTCGACTTCCGGTTTCCGGTTTCGACTTCCGGCCGCCATTTTCGGAACTTCCAGATGCGCGGGAAAATTCAAAAAATAGACGCGAGGCGGAGAAATTCAAAATTAGATCCTGTTGAGACAAATGAGGTGTGAAAAGTTGGTTGCATACATCAACGGGACTAAACACATGAGACTAGACAGACGATTGATGACGTCATCCGCCGCGCCAGATATTGCTAAACTAATTACCTCGATGCTGATTGGCTGATTAACGAATAAATAATTACAGTTGACCTTTTCCCTCAATTTATATGTAATGGACAAGACTGGACAGACAAGACTAGACAAGACTAGACGAGACTAGTTAGATGAAGCTAGACAGATGGGGGGCTAAATACATGAGATTAGACAGACCAAGCTAAATACATGAAACTAGATTAGACTGAACTAAAATATATAAGGGATTGTTTAATTTAAATAAAATATATTTTCGATTGTTTTTCTTATAATTGTTAATAATGTTTATATTATTACTTTCATTTTGTTATCTACGTTTTATTTTGATTTACGGCTTGTTGATTAGACGCAACCGGATGTTTGTCAGTCATAACACCAGGCAAGAATAGAGGGACTAGACTAGACAGACTAGATTAGACAGACAGGCAAGCGGAGAAAATTCAAAATGAGTTGCGGATGGGTAGCGGACAATCCTGTATGCATGCATAATTGATTGCAAACATATTACGGATTGATTCAAATGAGATTATTGGTTTTAGGCCGGACAAGATCGGACAATACCGAACAAGGTCGAACAAGAACGTACAAGACTATACAGACCTTATATTTATCCGAATAATTTCCTATGAGTAAGCGAAATTTCTTATACTTGTCTGTGAACCAGATCGTATTAATGTTTTTCATTTATATCAATACCAAAGAGTTCAATTCTGGCATCCACTTTTCATCTACTTACATCCACTTTTCATTTACTTGCATCCACTTTTCATCTACTTGCATCCACTTTTCATCATGCCAAACAGGGTGTGAGGTCTATGTGACCCCACGCTAAACAGGGTGTGAGGTCTATGTGACCCCACGCCAAACAGGGTGTTAGGTCTATGTGACCCCACGCTAAACAGGGTGTGAGGTCTATGTGACCCCACGCTAAACAGGGTGTGAGGTCTATGTGACCCCACGCTAAACAGGGTGTGAGGTCTATGTGACCCCACGCCAAACAGGGTGTGAGGTCTATGTGACCCCACGCTAAACAGGGTGTGAGGTCTATGTGACCCCACGCTAAACAGGGTGTGAGGTCTATGTAACCCCACGCTAAACAGGGTGTGAGGTCTATGTGACTCCACGCCAAACAGGGTGTGAGGTCTATGTGACCCCACGCTAAACAGGGTGTGAGGTCTATGTGACCCCACGCTAAACAGGGTGTGAGGTCGCCATTAGGGTGGGTTAGCATTAGATTAGTTGGATTAGGTTAGGTTAGGTTAGGTTAGTTGAGTTAACATTAGGGTAGGTTAGCACTAGATTAGTTGGGATAGGTTAGGAATGAAGCGCGCCTCATTCCTAACCTATCCCAACTAATCTAGTGCTAACCTACCCTAATGTTAACTCAACTAACCTAACCTAGTTAGTTGAGTTAACATTAGGGTAGGTTAGCACTAGATTAGTTGGGATAGGTTAGGAATGAAGCGCGCCTCATTCCTAACCTATCCCAACTAATCTAGTGCTAACCTACCCTAATGTTAACTCAACTAACCTAACCTAACCTAATCCAACTAATCTAATGCTAACCCACCCTAATGGCGACCTCACACCCTGTTTAGCGTGGGGTCACATAGACCTCACACCCTGTTTAGCGTGGGGTCACATAGACCTCACACCCTGTTTGACCTGTTTAGCGTGTGAGGTCTATGTGACCCCACGCTAAACAGGGTGTGAGGTCTATGTGACCCCACGCTAAACAGGGTGTGAGGTCTATGTGACCCCACGCCAAACAGGGTGTGAGGTCTATGTGACCCCACGCTAAACAGGGTGTGAGGTCTATGTGACCCCACGCCAAACAGGGTGTTAGGTCTATGTGACCCCACGCTAAACAGGGTGTGAGGTCTATGTGACCCCACGCTAAACAGGGTGTGAGGTCTATGTGACCCCACGCCAAACAGGGTGTGAGGTCTATGTGACCCCACGCTAAACAGGGTGTGAGGTCTATGTGACCCCACGCTAAACAGGGTGTGAGGTCTATGTAACCCCACGCTAAACAGGGTGTGAGGTCTATGTGACTCCACGCCAAACAGGGTGTGAGGTCTATGTGACCCCACGCTAAACAGGGTGTGAGGTCTATGTGACCCCACGCTAAACAGGGTGTGAGGTCGCCATTAGGGTGGGTTAGCATTAGATTAGTTGGATTAGGTTAGGTTAGGTTAGGTTAGTTGAGTTAACATTAGGGTAGGTTAGCACTAGATTAGTTGGGATAGGTTAGGAATGAAGCGCGCCTCATTCCTAACCTATCCCAACTAATCTAGTGCTAACCTACCCTAATGTTAACTCAACTAACCTAACCTAGTTAGTTGAGTTAACATTAGGGTAGGTTAGCACTAGATTAGTTGGGATAGGTTAGGAATGAAGCGCGCCTCATTCCTAACCTATCCCAACTAATCTAGTGCTAACCTACCCTAATGTTAACTCAACTAACCTAACCTAACCTAACCTAATCCAACTAATCTAATGCTAACCCACCCTAATGGCGACCTCACACCCTGTTTAGCGTGGGGTCACATAGACCTCACACCCTGTTTAGCGTGGGGTCACATAGACCTCACACCCTGTTTGACCTGTTTAGCGTGTGAGGTCTATGTGACCCCACGCTAAACAGGGTGTGAGGTCTATGTGACCCCACGCTAAACAGGGTGTGAGGTCTATGTGACCCCACGCCAAACAGGGTGTGAGGTCTATGTGACCCCACGCTAAACAGGGTGTGAGGTCTATGTGACCCCACGCTAAACAGGGTGTGAGGTCTATGTGACCCCACGCTAAACAGGGTGTGAGGTCTATGTGACTCCACGCCAAACAGGGTGTGAGGTCTATGTGACCCCACGCTAAACAGGGTGTGAGGTCGCCATTAGGGTGGGTTAGCATTAGATTAGTTGGATTAGGTTAGGTTAGGTTAGGTTAGTTGAGTTAACATTAGGGTAGGTTAGCACTAGATTAGTTGGGATAGGTTAGGAATGAAGCGCGCCTCATTCCTAACCTATCCCAACTAATCTAGTGCTAACCTACCCTAATGTTAACTCAACTAACCTAACCTAACCTAACCTAATCCAACTAATCTAATGCTAACCCACCCTAATGGCGACCTCACACCCTGTTTAGCGTGGGGTCACATAGACCTCACACCCTGTTTAGCGTGGGGTCACATAGACCTCACACCCTGTTTGGCGTGGAGTCACATAGACCTCACACCCTGTTTAGCGTGGGGTTACATAGACCTCACACCCTGTTTAGCGTGGGGTCACATAGACCTCACACCCTGTTTAGCGTGGGGTCACATAGACCTCACACCCTGTTTGGCGTGGGGTCACATAGACCTCACACCCTGTTTAGCGTGGGGTCACATAGACCTCACACCCTGTTTAGCGTGGAGTCACATAGACCTCACACCCTGTTTAGCGTGGGGTCACATAGACCTCACACCCTGTTTGGCGTGGGGTCACATAGATCTCACACCCTGTTTAGCGTGGGGTCACATAGACCTCACACCCTGTTTGGCATGATGAAAAGTGGATGCAAGTAGATGAAAAGTGGATGCAAGTAAATGAAAAGTGGATGTAAGTAGATGAAAAGTGGATGCCAGAATTGAACTCTTTGGTATTGATATAAATGAAAAAAATTAATACGATCTGGTTCACAGACAAGTATAAGAAATTTCGCTTACTCATAGGAAATTATTCGGATAAATATAAGGTCTGTATAGTCTTGTACGTTCTTGTTCGACCTTGTTCGGTATTGTCCGATCTTGTCCGGCCTAAAACCAATAATCTCATTTGAATCAATCCGTAATATGTTTGCAATCAATTATGCATGCATACAGGATTGTCCGCTACCCATCCGCAACTCATTTTGAATTTTCTCCGCTTGCCTGTCTGTCTAATCTAGTCTGTCTAGTCTAGTCCCTCTATTCTTGCCTGGTGTTATGACTGACAAACATCCGGTTGCGTCTAATCAACAAGCCGTAAATCAAAATAAAACGTAGATAACAAAATGAAAGTAATAATATAAACATTATTAACAATTATAAGAAAAACAATCGAAAATATATTTTATTTAAATTAAACAATCCCTTATATATTTTAGTTCAGTCTAATCTAGTTTCATGTATTTAGCTTGGTCTGTCTAATCTCATGTATTTAGCCCCCCATCTGTCTAGCTTCATCTAACTAGTCTCGTCTAGTCTTGTCTAGTCTTGTCTGTCCAGTCTTGTCCATTACATATAAATTGAGGGAAAAGGTCAACTGTAATTATTTATTCGTTAATCAGCCAATCAGCATCGAGGTAATTAGTTTAGCAATATCTGGCGCGGCGGATGACGTCATCAATCGTCTGTCTAGTCTCATGTGTTTAGTCCCGTTGATGTATGCGACCAACTTTTCACACCTCATTTGTCTCAACAGGATCTAATTTTGAATTTCTCCGCCTCGCGTCTATTTTTTGAATTTTCCCGCGCATCTGGAAGTTCCGAAAATGGCGGCCGGAAGTCGTAACCGGAAACAGGAAGTCGAGACCGGAAACAGGAAGTCGAAACCGGAAGTCGAAACCGGAAACCGGACGTCGAAACCGGAAGTCGAAACCGGAAGTCGAAACCAGAAACCGGAAGTCAAAACCGGAAGTCGAAACCGGAAGTTGAAACCAGAAACCGGAAGTCGAAACAGGAAACCGGAAGTCGAAACCGGAAGTTCCAAGGTCAAGGTCAAGGTTAGGTTAGGGGTCAAGGTTAGGGGTCAAGGTCAAGGTTAGGTTAGGGGTCAAGGTCAAGGTTAGGTTAGGGGTCAAAGGTCATCGCGCATGCGCATAGGTTAGGGGTCAAAGGTCATCGCGCATGCGCATTTGTCCGAGGTGGAGGTGGGTCTAGAAGGAACTATCTTTCCCTACTTCCCCCGTTCACTATTTCTGTTTAGGGGTGCAGGGAGTTTCAGTTTACCAAACATTGCAGTGCGTTCGGTTGGATTTGGCGCGTGTTCTAAGCTGCTCCTTAGTCTTGTTTTTTGTGTTATAATGGCTCTTATACAATTGTCAGTGACAATCCAACTCTCCTTGTCCTGCAGGCATAGTTTTATCTGTTAAATCTTGTATCTCTAGTTTTGTTGGTCTAGTCTTGTCCGTCTAGTATTGCCTGTCTACTCCTATCTATCTAGTCTTGTCTGTATAGTTTTGTCTCTCTAGTCTTGTTTGTCTAGGCCTGTCTGTCTAGTCTTTTCTGTCTAATCTTGTCTGTCTAGTCTTGCCTGTCTAGTCCGGTCTGTCTAGTCTTGTCTGTCTAGTTTTGTCTATGTAGTCTTGTGCGTCTAATGTTGTCTAGTTTTGTTGGTGTAGCTTTGTCTGTCTAGTATTGTTTGTTTAATCTTGTCCGCTTGCATGTTTTATCTTATCTGTCTAGTCTTGTCTATCTACTCTCGTCTGTATGCTCTTGTCCGTCTAGTGTTAGTTTTCTACTCTAGTTTTTCTAGTTTTGTCTGCCTGGTCCGTCCTCTAGTTTTGTTCGATTAGTCTTTACTATCTCGTCTTATCTGTCTGGTGCTGTCTGTCTAGTCTTGTCTTTTCTTCCTGGACTTTTCTTTCTAGTTTTTTTCTGTCTTGTCTATAATGCTGAAATAAACTTTGTAAATATTTATTTAACTCAAACTAGCTCTAAATGAATAATTTATTATAATCTATTTTTTTTAATTTTGTTTTAAATTTTATGTTTAGTTTTTTAACAAACCTGTTTAACAAACCAATTTATCCAGTTTTACCAGGAGAATTTAAAAAATTAAAGCAAAGAAAAAAAGATCTTTTTTAATGGAAGACTTAGTTCTTCTACGTAATCTTTGTAAAAATAATTGTACTGGAAAACAAACTTGAAAGAAGTTGAAATGAAATTGTTATTCGATTTTTTGCTTAATATGTAATTTATTCAATTGATTTATTTAAATAAACTACTTTTTAAGGGTAATGTGATTACATGAAATTGTTTTATAAATTTTTTTTAAGATTTATAAGTTTATTTAAGTTTTAAAAAAGGTTTTAAACAGGGTTTTAAACATTTTAAAACAGGTTTTTAAAGGATTTATTTTAATTTATAATTATAACTTGATCAAATTATAAATCCACACAGATAAAAATAATACATAACAATAAAATTTGTTAGGAAATATATTTATTGAATAATATTTTTGAATATACATAGTGAAATTAAAAATATATCTTAGTGTCACACATATATCATTTGAATACCTCTAGATAAATCTAATTCAACTTTCGCCTAGTCCTGGGTACATACAGATAGGCCTTACATTAGAAAAATAAACAAATACATACTACAACTTTCTTGTTTTAAGTTAGTCGAGCAAATATTCAGTGGTCATTTCAAATACACATTGTTTTAGCGCATCTAATGATTCATAAATTCGTCAAAAAAGAAAACGGGAAAAATGTAAAGCCTCATCAATTACAATTTTTGGGTTTCTTTTGTTGAATTTTTGAATGTTTCGAACACCTCGCGAATTCATCATCTCGTTGGCCGCACAACGAACAAAACGGTGAAATTCTTTGAAACATTCATAATTGAATTTATGAATTATTAGAATATCTTATGAAATATTCGCAAAATTGATTCAACTATTACACTTATACATTTTATTATATATTAATATTTAAATGCACCATTTAGAAACATTTAATAAATCGATGTTTTTTGCAAAAAATATTTTTTTTCAGATATGCGTGCTTCCTTTTTATATTTTTTTAACAACTATGTTGGGTTTTTATGTCTGAAAATGTTTTTTTATATAGTTTTGATGATGTATATGAGACATGGCAACAGGCAATGGGTTCTTGCTCAGTGATGTTAAATGTTGTTACTTTGTGCATCGCATGTTGCACGCGAGTACTCACATGCGTCATCAATAGGTTGAAATTAATTAATTATCGTTGGCTAATTAATTTCAGCTTGCATGAATTTCAAAAATTCGTGTTTAGTTTTATCTCAATTTTACTAATTATTCCATACAATGCTAATTAATAAATTAAATAACTTTATCGTGTTATGATAACATTCCGCGGATTAGAATTGCGAAAATTGTGTTTCCCAAATAGGAATATTTATTACAAAATTCTTTCACTATAAACATTTTTAGGATTATTTCGAACTCATATTAGTTGTTGATTTTTAATATATAAATATGACTTTTCAAGTAATTATCATTATTAAATACCGCTGCACAATAACGGTAACAGTCTCATTCTCTTCTTAGAAGATATAAGTTCCAAGAAATATTTTCAGTTTTGTATATTCTAATTATTTTGTGTATAAATTTATCATTAAAGAAACGAAACAATTTTATCAAATTTAACAAGAATCTGTATCACATTAATAAAAAAACCTTTAGCTTGATTTAACGATTATATTTTTCTGTTTAAATTTTTGGAAAATAAGGTTTCTCAGACATTTTCTAAATACAATTATTTTATTAAAAGTAATTTTATACTAATAGAGATCATCCGAAAGTTGTAATCAAAACTATTTTGTGTAGAAATTGAAATTATCAATATGAATCCTATTAATTTATTTAAATTGTTTAATTTAATTACCTGAAAATAAGCAAGCAAAGTTTTAATTATTTTAACTAATGTAAAAATAATTATTTCTCAATTAATGTAATTTAAAATATTTTTTAAAATAATTGATATTTGCAATAACTAATGTTAATCGAATTTATCAAATATTATTTATTCTACAAATCATCTTCCGAAAAGAAAAAATCGTAAGAAATGAATTTACCAACACAAAGATGGAGAGTGGCGACAAACGACACCAACCAACTGTGTACGTTACATCAGCGTTACACTCTGCAGTCATGAGTGAGCAGCCAAACGTGAAGGATGTAGTTAAACGTTATCCTACTTATTAACTTTAGATTTGGTAAACCTAGCTGGCCTGAATTAATTTCACTGATTAACTATATCAACTTATCGGAATAAACATCTACTTATATGATAATAAAAATTGATTGAAATAGATTCGTTTTATTAGTAACAAAACAATCTTTGTCCAAGAACGTTTTATCTTTAATTATTTTCAAGAAGAATAACAATATTTATTGTACAAAGTACAACTGGCTAATAACGATAGGTCTTTCTGCCAGGGTTAATATAATAAAATAGATAATATAATATATATAATATATATAAAGTTAATATAATAAAGTATATACTGGGTCCGCCAGGTATTGACGATTTTTAAGGTATGATTGTGAGCTTAGCAATTGGAAACGCAGAGATTAGCATGACATACGCATACAAAATGCAGTTTTTAATGCAACCTACTTTTTACAAAATTTCGCATTTCGCATTCTCGGAGCCGGTTCTGAAATGAATGCATGCAAATGAATGCAAATATCGGGATCTATGTTTCTTATTTGATTTCCAATATTATTTTTTAACTTTTTTAATGTGTGGCGCCTGTTTACGTACACTTCCGACAAACACTTTTTTCTCGACAAATATCCCCATAAGAAGAAATCACAAGGAGTTAGTTACATCTGGAGATCTTGCGGGCCACTTAAAATTACTGCGCCGAGAAATTAATTTTCCAGCAAAAATTTGATACAACAATCTGATACACACTCCAGCAGTGTGACTTGTTGGCTCATCTTGCAAAAATCACAAGTCATTTATGTCTCTTCTCAAATTCTGCAGTTGTGCTGGTTAAAAATGTCAAGCATTATGAAATAGCGTTGCAAATTAACGGTAGCAGTCTGATTCTGTTCTTCGAAGATATAAGTTCCAAGTATCCCGAAAAGAGATTCGCCACATCCAACTGTGACTTTCTTGGAGTACAAGGGTCGCTCTTAAATTTGGTGGGGTTACTCTGACGATCATTATCGCATGTTTTGTTTGTCAAAATAAACTGCTTAATAAAAATGTGCTTCTTCGGACATGACCAGATTGGGTAAAACATTTATATTATCGCAAATAAGAGCAAAATAAGAGTGTTCAAGCTCTTGCACTATTTGAATTTTACCTCGCCGAATAATCTTATATACTCTCCGAATTTGCCGCTGAACCTCAATTATGGATTCAGATAGAATGAACGCTGTTACACAAAAAATGCGCTATTTCGCCGGGCAGAAAGTTATGGTTACTAAAACTGCATTATACAGGGCGTCTACAAAATAATCTTCAGGTTTTGCAAAGATATATTTCACATATAAGTTTTACATATATAATATTAAATGACACATGAAATTAAAGGTAAAATGTTCAAGTTTAAAACGCGCGCTAACAAACTCGCCAAAATGGCGAGTATGCAGCAGCAAGCGTTTTGTATGCTCGAGTATGCAAGGTGTTTATCGGTTGTTATGATGCAACGTGCATTTTGAGGACGGTAAGGAACAGAACCGCCAGCTCACCAGAACATTCTGCGATGGTATCGACAATTCCAGGACACTGATTCCATTCGAAAGCGTAAAAGTACCGGGAGATCATGCGTTTCTGATGAAACAGTGGAGGCAGTTAGAAACGCTTTGCGAAAACGCTTCACGCGTTGGCCGCAACGCAGTCAACTTGCAGAGTAGGTCGTGAACTTGGTATTGCATATCAAACCGTATGAAAGATTTTGCGACGGCGATTGCGATTCAAACCGTATAATCTACAGGTGGTGCAAAGCCTTCTGTGCAGTCTCCAAAGCAAATTTACGGACCTTTTTTCTTTAATGAAAATACTGTGACGGGCACAACATACCTCGATTGATATGTTGCACTTTTGGTTGTTTCTGCAACTGACAGAGGATTCTAACAACTAAATATTCCCCCAAGATGGGGCCTCACCTCATAGGCATAATGAAGTGCGTCGCTATCTAAACGAGGAATTCCCTCACCGCTGGATTGAGTGATGTGTTGTACACGACTTTGTATTGTTCAGCTGGCCTTCCAGGTCACCCGATCTTACGGTTTACGGTTTTTTTCTTAGGGGGTACGTTAAAGATAGGGTTTAGTTGCCACCAATGCCATGAACACTGAGTGTGAACTCACTGAGGTGAACTCCGAGAACGCATTACTGCTGCTATGAACAGCGCACATTGCAGCGTGTGTGGGCTGAACTGGACTACCGTTTAGACGTATGTCGTGTGATCTGAAGAGCCCACATCGAACATTTGTGATGCTATAATTTGTAACTTGGACATTTTAACTTTATTTTCATGTGTTATTTAAAATAATATTCGTAAAACTTGAAATGTAATGTAATGTAAAACATGAAATGTAATGAAATGAAATGTGAAATATATGTTTTTAAAACCCAATGATTCTTTTGTACACACCCTGTACATTAAACAAGTTCCACACCACACTATCGGCCGCCTATTTTTACTAACCACACCACAGCCCTCTGAACTTCGTCAATACCTGTTGGCGGTCCCTGCGTAATAAAACTATAAACGAAAAAAAAATTGAAAACAGGGTTGTTTATATGTTTGGTTTGTAGTCGCCCATTAGTATTACCTAAAATGTTTTAGGTGGGTGTTTTCTGTTTGATTGTCTTGTTTTACGAGTCAGGCAAGAGTCTTATAAGTGTCCAGTTGCACCTATCATTGAGGCAATCTATTTTGCTGCAAGATCTTCGTATCCGTCTAGATGGGTCTGATTATGGTAGTGTCGTATAGTTGTTATCAGAAGGATTATGCAAAGAATTGTCGGGATGACGGATTATGGTAATCAGTCGTAGTGCTATGCGTTCCGCTGTTGCAATAATTTATCTAATTTGGAGCCTGTGTCAGAAAAACAAGTCCGTAGTCCCAACATTGTTTTGTAAATTTTGGTCGCTGTTTTTGTCAGTAAGCCACGTTTACCATAGGTGAGGGAGCGGAAATGTTTGGAACGTTTTATTGACCCGTCCTTCTGTTTCGATACATGATTTAAATCTTAGTTTCTGATCCCAGATCATACTCAGAGAGGTTAACGTCACTGGGTCCGATTTTTATATAAGGTGAGTTAGTCGTCTTTGATTTTATGGTTCGCTAGTTGGAGTCGACATTTGGAAGGATTGGAAAATAGTCTTAACTGTTGCAATGTCTTTTTCAAATTGTAGTCATTACCATATCTTCGGCGTATTGCAAAATGCAAGAATACAGGGCTATGTTGGTATTGTCGATTTTATTATGGTGGTAGATGTCGTCGCAGTACATATTATAAAGAAGAGGTGACAAAGCGGAGCCTTGATAAGGAGTCGTTACATTTGATTTGGATCTGCCTTTTGGAAGTCTTTATGGATGTGTAAAAGGTATGTAAACGGTAATACTAGCATGGGCGTATCCAGGGGGGGTTTGGGGGTTCAAACCCCTCCCCGAACTATGCAAAATATATACATAAATGTTATATTGAAATTAGGAGACGAGTAGAGACGAATCTCTTTAAGAGAGCATGGTAGATGTGGAGTTTAGGAACCCTTGTGTGTCAGTTTTAGAAAATAAATTGGTGCATTTCTGTTATTGTATTTTTTTAAGGATTTCAGAAGAAAGAACCGTCTATAAGTCACTCCTTGTACATAACTCTACACGAGATTTTCTTCGGTGGAATCTACTCTCGTAAAATGAAAATTCAAATAATGGAATATTTTGGGCCAGAACAATCGATAACTGAATTCAAAGAGCAAATATTAAGTATTGCAATCAAACCAGGAATTCCGAATGGGACTGAGATTGTTGTGCCTGAGGAAGGTGGCCAATATCCAACACAAATTCCAGCTGATATTATATTTATTGTAGAAGACAGACCGCACGAACAATTTGTCAGAGAAGGAAATGATTGATTACTCAAGCTCAAATTTGTTTCCGGTAGTCTCTACTAGGGACTGTAATCACAGTACATACATTAGATCATAGAACAATTACAATCTCAATTACTGATACAGTTAGACCTGGATATGAAAAGGTTGTGCCAAGAGAAGGAATTGCAATTGTTGGCCGAGTTGGAGAAAAGGAATCTTAGTAATTCGATTTAGGGTCCAATATCCTATGTATTTACCAAAGAAATTGAAAAGCTAAATTGAAGCTACTAAAAAAATTTTGGAGGAAGCTTTCTATATAGCTGAAATTGGCGAAGGTCATGATCAACATGAAATGATTAACAAAATAATTTTAGCTGACAAGATCATGAGAGTCGATTCAGATGAACAAATACCACCATTTTTAATTTCCTTTACAAATAAATTTCGACTAATTATAATATTAATTTGCGATTATTAAGAATAAAATAACAATCATATCTTCCCAATCACAATTTTAATAGTTTCAATTCTTTTTTATTATTCAGAAATGATTCAGAAATTTACAGATTTAAAATGTGATTAATAATTTGGAACTTCACAATCGCAATTTCAAAATTCAAAAATTTTCAAAATTTAAATTATTTTTCTTAATTCCTTGTACAGACTACGAAATTCTAAAATTAACGTAGCATTTAAATAAACTGTACTGTATTTTATTTAAATAAACTGTACAATAATAAACCAAATTCAATTTAAAACCGAAATTGAAATTCATATTTGTATTGTAATATATACTGTAATATGCATAAAATTGATTTGCGAACTTCTACAAAATCTGGAATACTTATTTGTTTTATCGGAAATCAATGAAAAGAAACCACCAGAGAGTTAATTCACTTAATTAACTCGATTTATTTCTTACAGTTGAGTTCAATTTTCGCATTTCTAATAAATTTAAATAAACACAAACGCAAAAGTAATCAAGAAAAATTGAGACAGTAAAACACACAGAAATATTTATAAACGGTCGTCGTCGTGTTTCGTTTACAAACATTCCAAATCAAAAAAATTAAAAAAATATTCATTAAACATTTTCAGAAAACCCTTTGAATACCAAATCTACACTAAAAGATCAGGTCGAGAAGTTTAGCCTTAAACATTATAATTATAATTTGATTAAATATACCACAGAAGTTTTGATGGCTTTCCATATATATTTTATTTTTTATTATCTTATTTCCTGTTGCGGTACAGCCCAATGGAAACATAAATCATTATGGTGAATTGACACAAATGAACAAAAAAGGTAAAGTATACATGTAGCTAGGGCTGTACAGCTTTGATGTTGAAATTGCGCTTACACAATCTGGTGTCAAGTGGTGAAATCTACTCTCGTAAATAGTGATGAGTTGGGTAATATTATATAGTTTTTAATATGCTAAACAGAAATTTAATACTTTGACATTTACATTGAGATGGTTTACTGAGTGGATCAGCTCAAATTTGGATTTCTTTATATTATTTTAGCAATGAGCTAGTCCTTGTCCTCCCATTTTGGCACGGGAAATGAAAAAACTATACGAATATATGGGGATCCTCTAACTACAATTCCTTATATAACTAGAGTTTGCGTGCAAATTTAAAATGTAATAAAGTTTTCTTTTTAAATATTTTTTCTTGTATAGTTTTCTGTTGGACATCTTTTACAACGTACCATCTTTGCCTTTCAGGAAATATGACAAAATATCGATCGGCAGCGGGAAAACTATTGTTGAATTCTTCTCTGATGATATCGTGTTCAATGTCTGACAACAAGTTTAAAAAATTAGTGGGTTTTGTGTTAAATTTTTGTTAATTTTGCGCATACATTAATGCAGTATATACGACAATATGTACATTTTCTTTCTTGCAGCGACAATATAAAATTTTTATTAGAATTAATGGATATTTTCATGGATTATGGAAGTTTTTTATTTAGAAACTTTATAAATATTTATTTTTAATTTAATAATATTTTAAAAATTCTAAAATATAAAATGTTAATTGTAATGTTATTAATATTTATAAATTATTCATATTTGTATGAAAAATTAACAGAAAATCCAAAGAAACTATAATGATATAACTACGATTATAATTTACCCTTTTAATTATTTTTTTAATTTGCCCTTTTAACTTCATTAAAAGTACCTATTAATATTATTTTGATGATGAGCGTCACCGCGTCGGGGGACTGCTAATATGAAGTAAGTCAAATAAAAAAACCAGAATACAAAGAAATAAAAAAAAGATTGATAATGATAAAGCATGGATTATACAAGGACCTAGTCTGTGTAAGCAACGTAACTAACAAAACAATAAAAATTGGCAAAATAAACATAACCGTCCAGGACGTCTGCTCTGGATACTGTGGTACAATATCGAAACTCTGCAGGAACTTAGTAGACCTTGTAAGTTAGATTGATATATCTAAGATCATACGTACAATTTGAAACTAGTAGGTATTTTCTATTCGTTATACCTATGTAGGTAAAACTAATTATAATTCTTCACATAGCGGTCCCACGACGTAGCGTCGCTCATCATCAAAATTTTAATAGGTACTTTAA
This sequence comes from Phosphuga atrata, assembly GCA_944588485.1. NCBI lineage: Eukaryota > Metazoa > Arthropoda > Insecta > Coleoptera > Silphidae > Phosphuga > Phosphuga atrata. Next base: position 32,549,180 of record OX155896.1, on the reverse strand, counting down.
ATGAAGTTAAAAGGGCAAAAGAGATTTTTTTACTTTTTATAGTTTTTTTTTTGTGTCGGGTGTTTTTATTTTATATATCTCATTTGTAATTTTTCGTTTTCAATAAATCTCGCCAATTGCCTTTACATTTATCTCTAAATGCATATAGTTACAATTTTTACTTTATAATTCCAATTAATTCCAATTATTTTAATAAGTTTATTGATATCCAAAACTTTTAATTTTAATGACGCGATAAATGAATTGTTAATAATAAATATTTAGTCGATAAAAATGATCTTGAACTTGGCCTTTTACAATATATTTCAATATAATTTTGTATATATTTGACTTTTCGAACGCGAAAAAGGTTAAATAAAAGATAACAGTAATAAATTCGGTGAGTCTGTATAAACATGTAATTTAATGAAGTTGTTTACTATTTTTGTATAAATATAAAATAAATGATTACCTAAAATGAAACTAAATTCTACCTTCGACTACTCGTTATTTTCGCTGTTATATTTTTGTGCTTTTTAACCTTCATATTGTTTTTCAGTAAACAAATATTTTTGAAATAATTGAATAAATAGCATTCATAAATATTCAATATATTCCATTTACGGGAATGAGAGGAAATTGTAGCTGCAACATTTAATATTATTTCCAATACTTATTTTTACGATAATTAATTATTTGTGTATATTTAGTATTTAAAACTTATTAAAAATTATACGTAGACTGATGTCCATACATACTGGAGGCATAAATGGGAAACAAAAACACGGCACGGCGGGTGTGTCCAATAGCTATTTATTATTTACTATACAAAACCTTTATGTTAAAAACGCGGTTGAAAAATAAAAATATAAATATTCTGAAATTGTGTGAATAGTGATTTTCATGTGAGTGATATTTATCGCAATTGAAACACATAATGGTCATAAGTCTGTTTTAGGCACAGGTAGTACATGGAATACATCGAATAGAAAATTACTCGAATTTAAAATTTTATTGATTTTAATAATTTATTGACATTTTAATATTTTGTTGATTTTATTAATTTTTTTATTTATAAAATCAATAAATTTCATATATTTTGATTCATACTGTTTTTAAATTATTATTTTTGCTATTTGTCGTTGTAAATATTTAAAATGAACGCACACATTGAATTGTAGTTAATTAAAATCGAAAATTATAATAAATCTAATTGCTACTAAATAAATTGACTTTGATTTCGGCACAATGTTGTTTAACATTCAGTATTAATTCCGTACTCAAAAAAAGGGAATTTGTTAATTAAATTTATTATTTCACTAAATTTTATTGAGAAATTATTCATAATAGAGTATACGACACTAAAAATATAAGGTACTACAAATCTATACTTAAGGTACTACTGTTTTTCAACTTAATTGTTGAACAACTTTTAGAAGATAATCATTTTAGAAGATAAGCAAATCAATTCTAAGAAACTTAGAAGATGTTAAAGTGAATTTTTGTTGAATGACAAACTAATTGTATTTCCAATAAATCTTTTACATAACATTAATCAGTGTATGTATCATTCAAATTTAGTCAATGAAAATAATTCATTTTACAATTAGCATAAAAAATAATCTGATTTTTCAGAGAAATTTAAATAAAGAGTGACAAATTAGGATTGTTCTGATTTTAAACTGCAATTATCAAAAAACGAAATAACACCAAACTTTTTATTGAACATTGTAGAGTAAAATTTAAAGTTTAATAACAAGTTAAATGCTTAAACCTAAAATAACAATTAATACTTAAAAATCACATCGTTTAGATGATATATGGTAGTTTGATTCAATGCATGACTGAGATCGATGTAACAATGAACGGATTGCACGCTGGCCCATTTCTGGCGAAATCTCACTAATAGCTTGTCGAATGTTTCGTTTTAAGTCTTCCAGGATAATAAACCGGTACTGATAACCTTTAGACACGTTGGATACACAAGGCCTTGTACAATCTTGCTAATACCAAGTATCGATTATTGGTAATCAATAATTAACGGATGGCATCCATTAAGAATGTTTGTTGCATATCCGCGTAACGTTTAGTATTGACAACTAGTGCGTTTTAATTTTCAAAAAATACGGTCCCAATACTGCAGCTATGCATATTCCATACCACCTTTTGGGAATGCAGTTCATCTTCGAATATAACTTGAGGGTTTTCGGTAGACGAGTAACATAAATTTTGTTTGTTCTTCTCCCCATGCAATTGAAAATGTACTTTGTCACACATAAATATTTTGTGAAAAAAAATTTTTCTTCGCCCAAAATCCATCGACTGAGTTCTAAAAGTGAGTTTCGGTCCATTTGAAGAAGGTTTTGGGCGTTTTGGGATTAAATCTTTCTTTAAAATTGCTTTTAGCGACTCACGTGAAAGTCCTATTTGCTGTGATTGTAATTTTCTTCAATTCTGTTCCTCACTTGCAAAAAAATCACATCTGCTCTAGCAGTTTTTGTCCTCTCTGCAAGTTTAGTATCCTTAAGTGACCCTGTCGACGATATTTGTCGACCAATCTTGCTATTGTTCTGCAATTTGGCGGTGCTGGAAAATGAAACTGTTGTCGAAATCACCTTTGAGTTCGAATAATAGTCTGTTCTAATAAAATGCTCTACAGAAGCAATTCTTTGTTCAATCGGGGAACGCTAGATTTTCAAAAAAATATGAAGGTACAATGAGCATTAGACAGTGAATGGTGGAAGTGAAACAATTCAGTGTAAGTATAGATTATCACGTAGTAACGGTCACAACCATCCTATTCATGAATATTGGAAATTTAAATATGGCAAATAAGTCATTACTTCTTTTTGTTTTTATTAAGTAACACTCTTAATTTTAACAATCTTTGAAGCAACAAAATAAATTTTAGCAGATTTTATGAATTTTGTGGAATTTGTCAAAGAACATGTAAAATTATATTTTTTGAATATCTAGATTGTCTGTGGTTAGGTCAAAACGCACTTAGGGTTGTAGTACCAAAGGACAAGGAAGACTATCTGATCTGTCAATCACTCTCTACCTAAATGTCAATAGTCGTAAAACATATTATTTCAAGAATATACAAATATTCCTAAATTAATAATAATATCTAAGAAATAATAGATAGAGAATAATAAAATCTTACTGTTTTGTTAAAATAATTTAAAGAATTTAATATTGTAGCACTGACTAAATAAGTTACTAAATTTTATCTGCAAGAAGATTGTAAAAAAATATTATTTTTAATTGAAGGCCTTAATTTTCAATCAATGTTCGTAATATTTGTGCATAACTGATACATGGCATCTTTAATATGATTAAAATATAATAATCTTAAGTTTAAGAAAAATGAAGTGGTATATTAATAAAATTACTTGTACGTATGTGTTCTGAAAAAAAAATTAAATATCTTGGCTGATGCCCACATATGATTTGAGAATTTAAACTGTAGGGTAAACAAAATGTATCTACAATGTGTATTATTATATTGCTAGTAATTGTAAAAAATATACTTTTCTATTTAAATAATAATACGAATACAAAATTAAAAATTTTGTAGTAAATAAGAAGATAAATTTTTGATTCATCCAAAAACATAGTTATCGGTCACATAAATATAGTGTTTGTGCAGTGGATAAAACAGTCTTTTATATAGTCCTACTATACGTCTGTCTGGTCTTGTCTATGTAGTTTTGTCTGCCTAGTATTGTATGTCTGTCTAATCTTGACTGCCTAGTTTTGTCTGTCCAATCTTGTCTGTCTAGTATTGCCTGTCTAGTCTTGTCTTGTATTTTTGAAGTATTCTAAGGGCGAACACTGTTCCGTTCAGTTTAGTTGCTAGTTCGTGTATTTGTTGAGTCCAGTCAAGGTTTCTGTCAATTGTCAGTCCTATTACATCGTTTGGGTCTCTTTGTAAATTTCGTTTTATCACCAGTATAATCAATTTTGTTTTTTTCTGTATTTAACATAAATTTATTTTCTGTGAACCAGTACGTCAAGTTAGTCATAGTTGTCGCTAAATTTGTCGTTATGTCAGATATATTTTTGTTAGTTGTCAGGATCGTCGTGACGTCTGTTTATTACTGTCGGTAGGTCGTTGATATATACACATATATATATATATATATATATATATATATATATATATATATATATATCTATTATTATTATTATTATTATTATTATTATCGATAATTCCCCTTTAAGGTAAGCGCTAAAACACAATCAATAAACATGTAATTTTTTCTTTCTTCTTCTTTCTGCCCAGAAACCTCTCATATATTCACTGTGTTTCTTCTTCATCTCTTCTGTCCACTTCTTTCCTGTTTTCTTCCTTTTGGGAGTTTGTTCAAACTTCTGTTTTCTGATTTTTTCTCTGTATTTTTTCCTGTTGGTCATCTATCCTGTCGGTCTTCTGTGGAGATGTTGAGTATTTTGAGATCTTCCCAGATTCCCAAATCTTTCCCAGTTGGTTTTCACTGTATTTGTCATCACTATGTTAAAAATTTTCTTAGTCAGTCTGTTTTCATTCATCCTATATATTTGTCCATAGAATTTTGCCCTTCTTTTCCTGATGTTGTTTGTAACCGTCTCTGTCTATTCGTACAGTTCCTATGTTGGTCTCTTTATTCAGATCCCCTCTTTCTGAACCGGCCCATAGATCTTTCTTAGTATTTTCCTCTCTTGTTTTTCTATATTTATATTTATTTATAAATATATATACATATATATATATATATATATATATATATATATATATATATATATATATATATATATATATATATATGTGTGTTGTATTGTTTTCTCGGGGATTCCGCGTTGATGCTGAGGGTTGGCTCTGAAAAGAACCGGATTCTCGACGTTTCGGCGAACTAACATTCGCCATTCTCAAGAGATATATGCGTCCGTGCGGGTCAACCGTTAGACGCATACTGAGCGTCTAGTATGCCTCTGAGCTAGTATGCGTCTAACGGTTGACCCGCACGGACGCATATATCTCTTGAGAATGGCGAATGTTAGTTCGCCGAAACGTCGAGAATCCGGTTCTTTTCAGAGCCAACCCTCAGCATCAACGCGGAATCCCCGAGAAAACAATACAACACAGGTATCTATCCGCGAAAACCTCAAATACAACATATATATATATATATATATATATATATATATATATATATACAACGATGTTATTTTACCTTCTAGTGTGTTAATCTGTGTCATCTGCCTCCTATTTGACAGATAGGATTTGATGAGGTCTGCCACTTTTCCCCTCATTTCGTACTTTTCATGGTCAACAGTATCATAGGCCTTCGAGAGGTCCAGTAAGATGCCATTTGTTATGTTGTGCATTTCTAGATTTTGATATATTTTACTAATAAACTCGAAACATGCTGTTTCCACAGATCTGTCTTTCGTAAAACCATGTTGCTCGTCGCATATAATTTTGTTCTTTTCTACAAATATATAATTCTTTGCACAATTTTTTTCTGGAATAATTTGGAGAAAGATGTCTGTAGGCTGATGGGTCTATAATTCTCTATATTTTCTTTTTCTCCGTTTATGTGTATAGGTCTTATCATTGATACTTTCATTTGATTCGGGTATATTCCATGTAGTAAGCAATTATTTAGTACATGTTCTATTGGTTTTGAAATTTCAGTTCTGACGTCTCTTATTATTATCATAGATATTTCGACATATCCAGTAATTTTTTTTGTTCTTTTGATTCATAATCGTGGCACATATTTCTTCCGTTGTTATTGGGTCAAGGAATAGTGTTCTTGTATTTCTAGGTATATTATCCTGGTGTTCAATGTGACCTAAATTGCTTAATAGATATTGCACCCTCTCAGCATATAATTTATTTATACTATCAACTGACATCTTTGAGTCCTTTAACACAGGGTTATTTAAGTCTTCGTTTTTGCTTTTTATATTAGCAACTTGTCTAACTACCTGCCAAGTTGCTTTACTTTTGTTGTCACTTTCTTGTATTATATCTGCAAAATATTTACTTTTTTCTTGCTTTAGTTTGCTTTTATATTTTCTATATGTTCTTTTGTAGTGTTTTTTTTAAACTATTGTCAAAGTTAGTTAGCATTTGCATTAGTTCTAATTCTGCTTTAATACTCTTTATTTCTACGTTGTTAAACACTTTTTTGCAGAACTTCTTGCTACACTTCTTTGGTTTTTGAAGTTTTTTAGGGAAATATTCATTGAATGCCATGATAAATATATCCATAAAGCTTTCCCATTGTTTATCTACGTCTGATACCATTATTTTATATACATTGTCCCATGTTTGTGTATTTAAAAACTCTTTAATTTTTTCTCTGTTTTCTATAGAGAAGTTTCTATACGTGTAATACGAATTAGTTTTTGCTTTGTCAATATTAAATGTGATTTTTTGGGCGCATTGGTCTGAGATGTAATTATTAAATGTATTTGTAGTATAGAGCCATTCTATATTTGTAATAATGTTATCTATGCACGTCCCTGAGGACGGATGGCTTACAGCATTTAGTGTTATTCTAGCATTGAAGGATTCTAACATTTCCACAAACTGCTCCTTTTTTTCAGAATTACTAATTTTGTCTATATTGAAGTCCCCCGCTATGGGGGATCTTGGCCTCTTAAGCAATTTTTGTTAGAAGTAGATGTAATTTGTTAAAAAATTTCTCGGTATTTGAAAGTGTTCTATTGACACCAATAATTATCAAAGATTCGTTGTTGACTATCGTTTCTAGCGCTGCGCACTCGAATATGAATGTTTCTGCCATATCATTAATGTCCATTCTTGGTTCAGTGGGTAAATGTTTATTGGAATATAGTGCAACCCCTCCGTGTGTGCCTTCCTTGCGGCAAAAACATGATCTTAAAATAAAATTATTAATGACGTATGTGTGTAGTTGTTGTTTATTTTTCCAGTGTTCCGTAATTATGAGAATTTTGCATTCGATTGCTATCATTTGCATCATTGCTATCGATTTTGTTCTAGCATCTCTTCAATTCTGTAAACAGAGTTACCTATGCACTGGCTGTTTTGGTTAACGATGGCAAACGTTGTCTGTTTATCTAGGAGTCGTCTCTTCAAAGTGGTGTTTGACTTTAGGTCTCGGGGCATGATTAAGTTTTATGGAAATTAATAATATTCTTATTTATTTAACAAAAATAATGGTAATAATATTAACAATATTACGATATTAACATATTATTAATTATGATTTTTGGAAAAATAATCTTTGTATTCTCACGCACGACCGTTCGCATTCGCGTCTACTTCGCGACTCATCTGTCTCATCTGTCTAGTCTTCTCTGTCCAATCTTGTACGTCTAGTCTTGTCTGTCTATACCCGTCTGTCTAGTCTGGTCTGTCTAGTCTTGTCTCTCTAGTTTTGTACGTTTAGTCATGTCTGTCTAGTCTTGTCTGTCTAGTTTTGTACGTCTAATCTTGCCTGTTTAGTCTTGTCTGTCTAGTCTTGTCTGTCTAGTCTTGTCTGTCTAGTCTCGTCTGTCTAGTCTTGCATGTCTAGTTTTCTCTGTACAATCTTTTATGTCTAGTCTTGTCTATTTTTGTCTGTCTAGTCTTGTCTCTCTAGTTTTGTACGTTTAGTCATGTCTGTCTAGTCTTGTCTGTCTCGAATCCTGGTCGGGGAGACAACAACTAGGGCGGTTTTCACTAACCGTCCGGGCTGCCCACCCTGACTGAATGCTACATATGCGATACCGGGGTGGCGCATACTAAAAGCCAAGGTGGAATAGGGGGTTTAGTGAGAGCTTCCTATTTATATATATATATATATATATATATATATATATATATATATATATATATATATATATATGTCCCGACAACCCGAACCACTTTTATTAAAAAGTATTGTCTGTCTAGTCTTGCCTGTCCAGTCTTACCTGTCTAGTCTTGCCTGTCTAGTCTTGTCTGTCTAGTCTTGTCTGTCTAGTCTTGTCTGTCTAGCCTTGTCTGTCTATCTGTCTAGTCCTATCTGTCTAGTCTTGTTTCATCTGTTTAGTATTGTCTGTCTAGTCAAAATCAAAATAAAAATATTTATTTCCAAATTGAGATATAAGTATCTATAGGATATGTCATAAATCTTGCAAATATATATATATATATATATATATATATATATATATATATATATATATATATGCAATAATTAAAATTACAAAAAAATTCACCGAGTGAATATATTGTATTAGTGAGTAGCATCTCCTTCAACTTCTTACGAAATTTCTTGTAGAATTTTTTATTTTTCAGGTTAGTTGGAACATAATTGTAAATCTGAATTCCTTTGTTTTCGACTCCATGACTGCATAGGATTAAGTGTCTCCTCTTGGTATCCAAAAGATGTTTATCTCTGGTATTATAGTTATACTTGTGTTCGTTTTTTGGAACTTACTTCGGTGTTTGTGAATGTACGAAGGGGTTTCGAATATATATAGGCTTACGACTGTAAGAATTCCCAGCATTTTAAAATGGTACCTGCCTGACTCTGTAACTTTTATTGCTTGCATGTTTATGATATTTATTTTTTGTGCAAATAGTTTTGCTTCTACTTGTGACGAAGTTCTCCATAATATAATGCCGTAAGCCTGTAACGATTGTACCTCGCCATAGCACCAGTGTCGGAGATTGTCTGTCTTTAAAAGTCTCCTCAGTTATCTTGATTGAAAGGCTTTTTTATGTACAGTTGCACATATTTTGTGCGTTGTTGTTACCCAACGAATATGCTCCTCCAGATAAATACCCATGGAGTTTTGCCTGCTTAATTATTTTTATTTGTTGATTTTGTATTTCAAAGTCGAGGTTTGAAATATGTGAATTTCTTACAGTTTTAAATATTATGTAATCTGTTTTATCTGTGTTGAGGTGCAGAGTATTTGCAGAGAACCATTTATCCAAAGATTTTAACAGTAATTTGGCCTGTTCAGTGTTCTCTTCAAAATTATTCCACGACAAAATAAAACTCGTATCATCAGCATACAAGGTGCAATGAGGCCCTTACACGTAGTTTTCCAAATCTGCGATGTATAATAGAAATAATGTAGGTGCTAAAATGCTCCATTGATGAACCCCAATACTTGTGTCTATGATGTCAAATTGGCCCAATTCGTTTCCATTCGACATCGTAACGTATTGCTTCCTGTTTGTCAGGTAGGATTTAATCCATCCCCAATCTTTCCCTCGTATTCCGTAATCATATAATTTGTTCATCAATGTGTTGTGCGAGACACAGTTTTTTCTGTCTAGTCTTGTCTGTCTACTCTTAGCTGTTTTTGTCTCTCTAGTCTTTTCTCTATAGTCTTGTCATTTATAAAATCTTAGGATATAAATATAAATCCACATTTTAATCAAAACCATTATGCTTAGCTTCTAATGCTCTTAATTATAAGTTAAAACTTACTGCCACTAACTGTAACATAGTTACTCTAACCTCAGTATAGTAATTGTCCAATCTCTATTACTGTTTATCGTGTGATATTTATTGACCCGTCAAATTTTTCACAACCAGTACTTTATTTTTATTAAAACACTTTTTTTCTATATTTTAAACCTTTTAATGGTTTAGAAATGTCAAAAATCCGCACAAGAATCATGTTTTAATCATGTAAATATCTAGATAAAATATTGTCACTTTTTGTAGATTTCTGTCTAAAACGCCGTAAATTTGCAAGAACCTCGGTCATCTTATTAATTAAATAAACACACGAAACTTTAAATTATAAAAAAGTTATGGGTGGTATCCAGTACAGAAAAGAATATAGAAATTCTTCTGTTAATAAACAATTAATTCACCAAAAGATTTTCTTATGTTTATATAGTCTTCAAAATATGGCCAATCATTCTCGACCGACCAACTACTGTACTATTTACCCCTATTATTTATAATCTAAATAAATATATCTAAACTGTATTATATATTATAATGTAGACAAATTTTTAAATATTTAGAATATTAAATAATATTTTTTTCTGTGCATAGAAAAGTCAGATTTAGCATAAAAAACTTGAACCAAGAAAATATGAACTATATCAATATATAGACTGAAGCAGTATTGAACAAAGAATTACTTTTCCAGGATTTATTTCCAGGGAAATTGGAATCAAGAGAAATCTAAAAAAGTTAAAAGTCTGCGAATAGGTGTATTGTAAAAGATGTCAGAAAATTTTTGAAAAGTTTTGTATTCGCTCTTTTAGAAAAGTCGCTCAAATGAATTTTTTATTACAAACCTAATTATTAAAAGCATCCTACATCTTCTAAATCGAGATTTTGTTGAAATAGTAACTTTTCCTGCACATTTTTGTTGTGACTAACCAGTCAAAAGTTGCCCATAATGTTTTCTCTGTTCATGAAGGCAAATCATTTTTAATAGTAGATTATAAATCAAGAGTTTTAGAGGGTTTAAAATTGCTAATACCACAGATTTCGAACATTTGATTCGCAAAAAATAATACATCTAATAATTTAATAATCATTTTCATATCCAGAATCAACTTTCAAATCGGATTTATAAAATATCTACAGAACGCTTTATTACAAAGTTAAATAATGACTTAAGCGCTTTGTAAATACTCCATAACATTGTAACAATATATCCATATATTAAGGGATCCAAATTTTTTAATCCTTTAAAAATTAAATCAACATTTTTTTTAGAAAACTCTCAATGACGAACCTCAAATATAGAAACAAATTTTGTTTAAATGAATCAAATAAAATCGTCTACAGATTTTAGCTGCAAACATAAATTATTTGCAAAATTTAATACATTATGTTTAGAATAGCGATAATTAAATAGCTAAAGTTGGTTAAATAGAAAAAGATGATGTCATTATTGTACAATAATATCTGCACAATATTTCAATTTCGAACAATGGTCGTAACCTCTTCAATTACATATTGTAAAAATTTACAAAAACATTATATGTAAACTAACTGTAAATATAAATTGTTTGCACAATTTTAAATATTATTTGTAGAAGACTGATAATTAAATTGTGATTTTAATTTTAAAGGTTTTTTAATATTAATTAAATTAAAGAATTTCACTTTCTGCTAGCGACAGGAAGAGCACTTTTCCTGCAATTCGCGTTCATTTCTGAGAAAAGTGATTTTTTTTTATATTTGTATGAAAACTTTTTTTGTAAAAAAAAATTATTTGAAAGATATACTTATTTGACGTTTGAGGAAAAAATGTTTTTTTTTAATTAATTTTATATTATATACAAAGAGGAAGTATTTCCAATTACACTGCACAAAACATTTAGCGGGTCACTAATGTGTGCATCCATACAACTGAATCAGGAAATTACATGCCAATTAAATTAAGAAAATCTGAAAGACGCTCTAGTTAATTGTTTTAATTGACACATTACTAGCATCGCATATTTCCGGAGTATCTGTAATAATTCACAAGAACTACCATAACTAAAGTGAAATATTGTATCCCAAATTTCATTCAAAGAGCTAGCAGGGCCTTGTTCAGATCAATATATAGACGAAAATATTTGCAAATGTGAGTTAAATGACATAAGTTAATTGAAAATGAGGCATCTCAACGAAGTGGAAGTTATGAATAAGGGGTACATGATAAGTCGGCACTGGATATGTCGGCACCGGACGACTCGGCACCAGACAATTTGGCACAGGGAAAACTCGGCACCGGATAAGTCGGCACCGGATAAGTCGGCACCGGATAAGTCGGCACCGGGCAAATCGGCACCAGTCATCAATATATAAATTTTCTAGTATAAAATAGGTTTTGGTAGTATCAAAAACAAAAGAAATCTTTTTATAATCAAAAAAAGTAACGCGCGTCCCTTGAAAGATGAAGGAAACTATAAACTATTTATTTAGTCACCTTCTAGCCAACAGTAGAATTCATGGTGACATGCAACAGCGTTAAATTAAAAAGTAATAATAAAACATAAATAACCTTATTAAAGGTTAAAAGGTTAGGTTCCGATTTGTCCGGTGCCGACTTATCCGGTGCCGACTTTTCCCGGTGCCGAGTTGTCCGGTGCCGACTTATCCGGTGCTGAGTTGGAAGTGCCGAGTCGTCCGGGTCCGTATATAGACGAAACTATTTGCAAATGAGAGTTAAGTGACTTAAGTTAAGTGAAAAAAGGCATCTCAACGAAGTGGAAGTTATCAATAGGATGGTTGCGACTATTACTACGTGGTAATTCATACTTACATTGAATTCAAAATTCACTATGTGGTCAATAGGTGTGGTAAATAAGTGTGGAATTTTTTAATTCAAAGTAAGTGGAAGTTGTTTGCACTATAACATTAAATGAAAATGGCGAAAGCCCTCGACAAGTTTCAAGAAACTTCATCGTAAGCCTGTCTGTAATTCAGCGATTGCGGAACAGGTATTTTGAAACAGGTCAATATACCAGGCGCGGTGGGCAAGGTCGCAAAAGAAAATCAACTCAAAATCATGACCGAGTTTTACCGATTCTTCGTCTCCTCGCAATAGAGTTTCTACGGCGAAAGTCCTCTTAATTTCCCTCAGGACGACGCATGGGGTCACTGTATTAGATCAGACAATTAGGAATAGGTTGAAGGAATCAAATTTGAGGGCAAGACGATCCCTCCGCAAACCCGCTTTGACACGACGCCACAGAATAGCAAGGATGAATTTTCCTCGTGAACATGTCGTATGACAACTGAAAGGTTCCGTATTACTCGTTGCGATGACCAAGTATGTGTTTACAGACGCCTAGGAGAACGCTACGCAGCTGTTACTGTCCAGGAAGTCGAAAGATTTGGAGGTGGTTCAGTCACGGTTTGGGGTGCGATTAGTATGGACCGTAGAACCGACCTTGTTGTAATTCCAGGAAATCTAAACGCTACTCTCTATGTTGTCTTGTGTTAGGTTTTCATGTAATATGTTTTCCCTGTGACATATAGAATAGGTCCAAATTTCTTGTTAATGCACGATAACACAAGAGCACATTGTTTAGATTTCGCACAAGAACTGGAAATTCAAATAATGGTGTGGCCTGCGTTAATTCCTGATTTAAATACCATAGAGTATGTTTGGAATATGCTCGACAGACATGTTCGTGGTCGCCGGCATCCTCCTCATATCATTCAGCAGATAACGGCGGCTGTTATTGAAGAATGGGACGCTATACTATAAGAAGACCTTCGAAGACTTTTGCGAAGCATGCCAAGTCTGTGTAATGCCGTTATTTGTGCTATTGGAGCACATACTCGTTATTAAGTTACCACTTTATGTACAAAAGTTTACATTAACTATGAATTTAAATAAGTTTTGCACTTTGGTTTTGGTAGTTGTTGTTAATTATTACGGGTACTTTAAAAGTACGTGATGGTGACACTTCGAAATTAAAACAATTAAATAGAGCGTCTTTCAGATGATCTTAATTTTATGGAGGCATAAATTAGTGACCCGCTAATCGTTTTGAGCGGAGTATTATTTTGTAATTAAAAAAAATTAAAGCACACTTTTTTTACTAAAAAAGATTTTAAAAATAATTTATATTAATTTTTTATAAAAATAAACTTGTTTGTCTTCTTTATTGGCATGTGGGACTTTTATTGTCATGTTCGTCTTCTATACACCTCCTTCTATCATACCTTTTACAGAATTATATTTTAGAGATCATTTATATATTCAGAAAGAATTTTCCTTTTCTATACAACTTTCATTTCATTGTGTTATTAACTAAGACCCATGTATGAAAATTATTTTACTTCCTAATGTCCGAATATAAATAATAAATAACTACAGTTGAACCTTGGATTGCGGGTAACTTGGATTGCGAGTATTTTGAAAGACGAGCGAGTTTTTAAAATAAATTTTAACATGACATGTGAGCTAAGTCTTGTAATACGAATAAAATGTATGCGCATGTCTACCTACCGTCACGTCGGTTTCAGTCGGTCGGTGTGCTTTACCTATTCACTTAACATACGTACGAAGTATTATCTGTTTTCTTTCTAAACGTGGTTAATGAGTATTTTTTGATAACAGTATTGTAACGATGGCTCCCAAAAAGAAAACTTGAAAAAGAAAGTGATAAGAAGAAGAAAATAATTACGGTGGAAGTTTAGAAGGAAATCATAGAGAAGCACGCACGAGGTATGCGAATGGTCGACATCGCAAGATTTTATAATAAGTCTACGAATATCTGCACAATATTAAAGAAGAAAAAATAATTAAGGGGACTAGATATGGCCACGTGTTCTGGAAGATGTAGAAAAGTTCTCGTGTGTGGATAATAGAGAAAAACTAGCAGGTGATACTGTGACGAAAACTGTATCTGCGAGAAGGCAAAGATTTTGTACGCAGACCTCATAAGTAAACTGCCAGATACGTCGATAAGATATGAAGAAGGCTTCATAGCGAGCAGGGACTGGTATGACAACTTTAAGAAGAGAAGACAGTGTCTCTATAGTGTTATCTCTGTTATATGTCTCTGTTATAGTGTGCGACATGGAGAAGCTTCGATTTCGGACGTTAAGGCAGCTGAGGCGTTCGCCAGCAAATTTCCGAAACTCGTGATTTCCGAGAGTTACCTACCACAGCAAGTTTTTAACTGTGCCGAGACAGGGCTTTTTGGAAAAAGATACCAAAGAGGACTTACATTACTATAGAAGAGAATGCAATGCCTGGTCACAAGCCCATGAAAGACCATCTCACAAATCTTGTTTTGTGCTGCTGTGTCATTCCGAGGATCCACGAGCCTTCAAGAAATGCAAGGTATAGAGGAGTTAGTTAAACGTTATGTGGAGGTCCAACAGCAAAGCTTGGATCACTCGTATCTTGTTCGTTGAGTAGAGGTCTTCGGTCCTACAGTGAAAAATTACTTTTTAGAAAATAATCTGCTACTCAAAGTTTTGCTCATTATGGACAATGCCCCTGCTCATCCGCAAGGTTGCGAAGATGACTTACTGGAGGAATTCGAGTTCATTAAGGTGAATTTTCTTCCTCTCAAAACCATTCCACTACTTCAGCCCATGGATCAGCAAGTCATTTCCAACTTTAAAAAGCTTTACACAAAAGCATTATTTCAGCGATGTTTTGAGGTAACTGAAGGAACAAATCTTACCCTTCGAGAATTCTGGAAAAATGATTTCCATATCGTGAACTGTCTCAAGATCATCGATAAGGCTTGGAATGGGGTTACCCAGAGAACGCAGAATTGTGCTTGGAGAAAACTGTGGCTTGGCTTCATTCTCGGAGATAACTGTGAGGGGTTAGCTCATGAAAAGGAACTACCAGTTCTTGATGAAATTGTCTCCTTGGGATAGAACATGGAACTGGAAGTGAATGAGGACGACATTCAAGAGCCTGTGGAGGAACATGGCCAGGAGCAGACCACCGACGAGTTAATGGATCTGCATAGCGAGCAACAGCAGAATTTTGTGGAGGTGATCTCGTGTGAGGAAGACGAGAAAAAAGAAGAGGAATCACTCACTTCAAATGAGATTAAGGACATGTGTATAATGTGGGAAACAGTCCAACAAGTAGAAAAATACCAACCAAATAAGGATGTGGCAGTGCGAGCGGTCGAATTTTTTAATGAGAATGTAATGTCACATTTTCGGGATATTTATTTACAGCTGGAGTTACACAAAAGGAAAAAGATTCCAGTGTTCCAAATACAAATTAATTGTGTGTATTATTTTTATGTACCTATATGAATATTTTTTTTATTAAACATTTTATTTGAATTTTTTTTTGTTGTGGAACGAATCATTGGGGTTTCCATTATGTATTATTTAGTTACTCGCTTTGATATACGAGTGCTTCCTATTACAAGTACGTTACCGGAAGGAATTAGGCTCGGTAAACGAGGTACCACTGTATACAGCATTGGGATATTTTTTTGTTTGCTTTTTTTCTCTCTAATTTTTCTCTCTAACCAATGTGGGTTCAGGGGGGTTAGCCCTTAAAACACTGCAGCCCATTGGCCTACTGTATTTCCCCACATTGTTTTGTTAATGCAAATAGATCCAGTCCCTCTATTAGGTCCAGGATTCTATGTGCCATGTTTTTCACGGGGACTCTCTCAGCTGTAATATCAAGCTTGTGTCTCCTACGTGCAATTGCTTCACAGTGGAAGATTATATGGGCGGCGGTTTCGTCCTCCTCATAGCATAACCTGCATAAAGGTTCATCCTTCCAGATACCCATTTTATGCAGGTGTTGTCGTAGAGGGCAGTGTCCTGTAAGTAGGGCTACCACAATTGCGATCTGCTTCCTTGGCAGTTGCAGGATTTCAGCAGTTAGGGTTTCCGATGGTTTACCTACCATTCGTTTGCTGTGTGTCAGACCAATCAAATTGACCCATTGTAGACGGTGCTTAGTTGCCACCCATTTACAGATTTTATTTCGGGTCGTGGTCTTGGTAATGTAGGGTCCGCTTTCAGCAATGATGTTTGCCTTGCAGGCACCATCATTTGCTAGATTATCCGCCATTTAGTTACCCACCAGTCCCGTGTGGCTAGGTACCCAAGCGAGTGTGACCTTGTTATGCTTTGCCAGGGCTTTTAGGTCCTGAAGACAGTCCCAGACTGTATTGGATTTGATTTCGTGACATGCTAGAGCATTAATCGCAGCCTGACTGTAAAAAATGCGGATGTTTCTACTTTTGTAGTTCATATTTTCACGGTCACAGACCATGATAGCGTGTCATTCTGCTTGGAATGCTGTGGCATGTATCCCCAGGGGTACAGATAGGCTGCACCCCAGGGACAGTCCATAGATTCCTGCACCAGTACCACTGTCCTTCTTGGAGCCGTCTGTATACCAATCCAGTCCTCCTTGGCAAGTGGTTATTTGATTGCCTTCTGTCCATCGTAGATGTGTTTCGAAGGGTAGATCGCATGACAGCCTTTTAGGCATCGAATCCCCCTCTATATTAAGGTACGGTTCTGATATGACATTCGTTATCATGGTGTGTCCTGACCTCGCCAGAGATTCCCATGTGCCATTGCATATGCATCTGAAAGCTCCCATCCTTGCCTCGCCCATGATAAAGATATCCAGGGGGGGAAGACCTAGGATCACCTCCAGAGCCGCAGTTGGGGTGGTTTTCATCGTTCCCGTAATTGCTAAACAGGCCAGTCTTTGATCATAAGAGTTTTCTTTGATGGCCTGTTTTGGCTTCACTTTGGTCCACCATACTGTGGAGCCATATGTCAAAATGGGTCTAACTACCATAGTGTATAGCCAGTATATCATGCTTGGTTTCAGTCCCCATGATTTTCCAAGTGTTCTTTTGGTCATCATCAGTGCCATTTTACACTTGTTGGTAGCTTTCTTTAGGTGTTGATTCCAAGTCAGTTTGGCATCCAGGATTACACCTAGATACTTGACTTCATCACTCACTTTAGATGCTCGTTATAGAAAATTGGGGGCTTTAGCCCATCCATTTTTCTCATTCGAGTGAATGGTACTAGAGTGGATTTTTGGGGATTGGCCCGAAGGTCGACCCCCCTGCACCAACTCTCCACCTCGTTTAGTGCTTTTTGCATAAGCGCTGCTATTATAGAAGGAAATTTACCCCTGATGAGAATGACTATGTCATCCGCATAGCCTTGGGTGTAAAATCCTTTATTATTTAGTGACAGAAGCAGACTATCAACAACCATGTCCCAAAGCAGTGGAGATTGGGATATAATACTATGTGAATTTTCAATTTTACAAGAAACGAATTAAGAAATTACTACGTTCTAATTCACTCATAACTTATAAAATAAATTATTATAATTACGAAGTACAATTTGGTTTCCTGCACTTTCGTGCCACAAAGGACCATGTGGGTTACTAAAAACACAATGACCTTATAAATATTAATAATAATGAACATCCATAGACGTGTTTCTGCCTTTTCGCTTCATCAGTATGGATTTATCATCTAATCTCATATTAAATTAAAATTACATTTATTTAAATTAATTTTCTCTAATGGTACGAAAGTGCAGAATCCAAATTGTACATATAATTATATTTATTTATTTTATAAGTCATGAGTGAATTAGAATGTAGAAATTTCTTAATTCTTTTTTTTTGTGATGAAAATCGTTTTTTGCTTAAATGTAAAAGTTTTTACTTTTACGGACTAACTATAATATTAATTAAAGCTACCAAGTTACTAGAGTATTTTTATAAATAAACTAACTAATGCGGAGTAAAAGCACCTTACATGTCTAGGCCGTTATTTCACTTTTACTCCTACGTTATATTAGGAATAATAAATAGTTCAGAATATTTGCTTCATTGATACGTTTATATTAATAATATTGGTATATAATTATAAAATAATGTTTAAAATCAAATTTGCTATAAAGAAAGTTTATATTAATCAAGTATTATCGAGATTATTGATTTCTTATTAGAATTTTTCTAATGAATCTCCATTTATTTAGTTTTTCAAAAAGAAATTTAGTTATTGTAGGCATCAAATGTATAAAATACTTGAAAACTTAAATTAAAAAGTAACTAAAGTTAATAAAAAGTAACTAAAGTTGTAAAATTAATTTATTTTTGTGCTCAGTTTTGTGTTATAAGCCATAATAATTTTCTTTTAATAAATTTGTAATATCGATAAAGCATTCCGTTTAAAACTTTGTTTTTGTTAAATATATTGCGAATTAGATTTATTTGGAGTACCTTTTTGACGAAGCTTTATTATATACAAAGCAAAGTACGTATTAGTAAAGCGCCAAAGTTTTCCCGTGTCAAAGAAAATAAACTGCGTGCACAAATCGTAAGCTCAATAATATCAAAAATGTACATATTGTGCGTATATACAACACCTCAAAAAATAAAAGAATGAAGAAAATTTGCCCACTGCTTAAGCTAAAACTCCAGCAAGCCAAACACTCGCCAACCGTAATCCAAAAACATCTCATCCCACTCAAACTCACCTGCAAATAACGCAACTGCAAAGCGGCTGGCGAATCCCCAATCACTTCAGAAGCTTCCCTCAAAGCCCTCGATGCTTTCTGTTCTCCCTCGGCAGCAATAACCTTAGCCCTAGCCTCGCGAGCAGCCTCAGCCTCAGCAGCCATAGCACGTTGCAATTGCACAGGCAAACGAACATCCTTACTGAAAAAGAAATAAAAATTTATTTCAATTCATAATTTAGTTTCTGGGGAATTTACATTTCAACCCTTTCTACGTTAATGCCCCAAGAGTCAGTCGCTTCGTCGAGTAATGCCTTCATATGTTGCGAGATGCTTTCGCGCTCGCTTAAAATTTCGTGGAGTGGCCTTTGACCCATAATGTTCCTCAGAGTGGTTTGTGCTAGTAACCTTGTCGAGTGATGAGCATTCTCTACGTTGGCTATTGAAACTGTAGCGTTGGACACGCGGTAGTAGACCACGGCGTCCACGGAGACGGTCACACTGTCTTTGGTCAAAACCTAATTAAGAAGTTGCAAAGAACAATTAGACATGTTAAGTTTTTCGAAGTTTGTAATAAAAAATATATATGATGTTAATTATTCTGACGTTATTAACTACACATGTGAAATTAAATCTAACTGCTTAATGCCGATTTCGGCTACGTTAATCATAATTAAGCTGAATAATGCACACTTCTCTAGTTTACATGGTCATTGAAGTGTAGCAAACAGGATTAGATAGTAGGAATTTGTTACAAAAGATCAGATAAGTAGCCCTACTGGAAAGGGTAAAAGGTATTTGCTGAAATTATATGCGTTATTAAACAATACTAAACAAATAAGATAGGCGAGACAGGAGAGAGATGTTAGATTTTATGCTTAGTCAGACAAATAACACTAGAGCGGACCAATTAAACAAACCATAATTAAAACAACACTAGTTTGGTAAAACTAGACCAACAGCTCTAAGATTAAGATTAGTTACGTAGAACTAGATAAATAAGATAAAGTAAATGTAACTAGACGAATCTAGATACACAGGTACGTTTTGTATTTGTTTTGTGTTTGTATTTGTGAGATTTTCTAAAATCATTTACAAAAGTTACGAAATATTTTTTAACATTTGAACTCTGTCGTTGCATAAATGTTAAGCACCTGCTTGCATAACGAAGAAACACTAAATTTCAATTACTCTTTCTGGAAGATATTTCGCCATTGAGAAAAATATTAATCACGGATTTGAATTACCAAACAAGAAATAAAAAATACTCATAATTGCACATAATAATTTGTTGTTATTATTTTAAGTCTGGCTTGATTGCAATAAATTGATTGTCCAACATCGTTCAATAAAATAAACACCTGTTTAATTTAATTTCTCATTACATAATATTAATAGAAATTTCATAATTAGACAATTCGTCTGAAATAGGTAGAAAAATTATTTACGACTGACAAGACATTGTTATCAATAATAAGATTGCTCTTAAGACCATGAACATTATTGGTTTGTAATAAATAAATTAAAAAAATAAATAAAATTACTAGACTTAAGAGCAAATCTTATTATTTATAACAATGTCTTGTCTGTCTGAAATAATTTGTCTACCTAGTCCAGTCTGTATAGTTTTGTCTGTGCGTTGTTCTTGGAATATCCTTGCCTATGGACTGTTAGTTGTACAGTCTTTACTCTTTAGTATTATCAGTCTAGTCCTGTCTAAGTTTTTCTTTTCTATATAGCCTTATCATTAACCTTTCTCCGTATAATCTTGACTAACTAGTTTTATAATTTTAATCCTGCCTGTTTATATATAAAGTTTTGTGTATATATAAACTTGTTTATATTACAAACTTAAAACAAACGGCACAGCCTGAATATATAAATATATTCAGCCTTTCCGGAGCTCTATAACAATTATTGAGTCTTTTTAAGACTACCAAAACTAATCTCACATGATGTTTTTAAATAATTTTACAGCTTTCAGTGCACCTTCGTGGCACTCAACAAAAACCAGAAAAAAAACATTGTTTTTAAGATCACGTCTTTCCGATACCTTAAGTGGATAGCCATCTGTGGACGCGTTTCGAGATTTATCTCTCATCAGCACAGCTTTGCTTCCATGAATAATAATTTGTAAACCACTTACTTGACAACCCATGCGGTGTTTAGGGTTAGATATTTATAATTTTGACATTTTGTGAGAGAGGCATGAACTTAGCAGGTTATTGATTGAACTAATAAGATAGAATTGTTGAAACCATCCCACGTTATAGTTAATCATACAATCTTAAAACAAACGGAAGACAGCCTGAAAATATAAATATATTCAGCCTCTCCGGAGCTCTATATAATAAGTAAAGTAAGTGGTTTACAAATTATTGTTCATGGCAGCAAAGCTGTGCTGATGAGAGATAAATCTCGAGACGCGAATGGGCTTAAAAACAATGTTATGTTTATGGTTTTTGTTGAGTGCCCCGAAGGTGGACTGAAAGCTGTAAAATGAGCTGTAAATTTCATTTGAGATTTGTTTTGGTAATCCTTAAAAGACTCAATAATTGTTATACAGCTACGGAAACGCTGAATATATTTATATATTCAGGCTGTGTTCCGTTTGTTTTAAGTTTATATGATTATCTATAACTTAGGATGGTTTCACCAATTCTATCTTGTTTATATTATGTAAACTTGTTTCGTTAGTGTTATCTGTCTAGTCCTAACTCCCTAGTCTTGTCTGTCTATTCTTGTCTCACTAGTCTTCTCTGCCTAGTCTTCTCTGTCGAAGACCCCTGAGGGGATACATACCAAATTGAAATGAGTGGTCTGAAATTATGGCAAAAAAACGTTAGGATCCCAATGGAAACTACACTACAGATTGCCTAAGCACTGTTCACTGAGGAGGAACTATGCAGAGCAGACAAGGGCCTTCGAAATAGCAGAGCCTCAGGTATATATGGACTTCCATCAGAGATTATAAAAAACATTTTGGTAAAGATTCCAAACCATATAGTCAGTGAGAGAATCTTTCTAGATTTATGGAAAAAAGTTAAACTTGTCCTAATTAGGAAAGGCGATAAGCCCATCGAAAAGCCTTCCTCGTGCAGACCCCTGTGTCTACTAGACGTAGCAGGAAAACATCTATATCATCTATTGCTACAAAGAATAAGATAAGGATTAAAGACCGGTGAGAATCTTTCATAGAAGCCATATGGGTTCGGGGAGAGAAAGCCGACAATAGATGCTATAGATAAGGTCGTCGAAGCGGTAAAAAAGCCCGTGAAGGCTTACAAAGAATAAAAAAGCTATGTGCACTTATAGCGCTCGATGTGAGGTATGCCTTTAATTCTACAGAATGGCAAAACAGAGGAAACTGGCAAGAAAGAGCTTGCCACCGTATCTACTGCGATTATTAGGGAGCTATTTGAGAAATATAAAAATCATTCTGCAAACAGGCATTGCAAGAGAAGAGCGCTATGTGATCTGAAGTGAGCGGTGGTGCTGCAAAGGGCTCGGTTCTGGACTCGACGCTATGGAACATCCTGTACGATGGAGTCCTCGGACTTTAAATGTCAGAGAGAGTGGAGATTGTGGGTTTTGCTGACGACCTGGTAGTGACTATTACCAGGGGAATAATGCTCAGCTTAGGGGAATAGAAAGGCGAATAATTGCTCAGAGAAAATACATCTATAGATCAAGTTGGTAATTTGATGGAAGGAAAGAGACTAGAATTGACCCCCCCAAAAGGCAGAGGTCGTGCTGCTAACAGGGTTTAGAAAAATCGCTCCCATTACTTTCCTTGTAAAGAGAGAAATCATAGTCCCGAAAAATTCAACTAAACACCTGAGTGTGACAATCGACAAATGTTTCATTAAAAAATCATTTAAAAACTACGCCATCACAATCGCAGAGAAAGCGCTCAAAATCGCTGCAGCATTAGACAAACTAATGCCCAAAGTCGGTGGCCCAAAAATCAGCAAGGGATGGCTCCTATTCTCGGTCGTATATTAGACCATGCTTTACGCAGCTTGGTTGTGGGCAATTTCCATGGTGAATAAATCGAGCAGGCTATCGCTAATTCAACGAAAACTGGTTCTGAGAATGGCACGTTCGGTATGTCCAGTGCATACCGAAGGGTCACAATGGAGGCCGCATTTGTAAATGCAGTATAGTATCAATAGCGTTAATGGTTCGAGAGAAAGGAACTCTACTGAATGAGAACAAGCGACGACTGCACAAGAGTATTAAAAACAAAACCGCCAGGGCACGAACGTATAAGGCATGGCAGAAAGAATTGCAGCTATCGAATATGGGACTCCTTAATACCTGAATACCTCAATACTCCGGAATCCTTATACCTGACTTCGAGCGATTGGTGTCACGTAAGCATGGTGAACCTAGGTGAACCTAGAGGCAGTAAACGCAGACTTCTAAGCACTATAGCTCATTCTGCAATACTTTACGGAGCTCTCATATGGGTAGACGCCCTTAATAGGAAAAAAAAACGATCAATTAGCAGTATACCAGTGAAAAATGGCCCTACATGTCTGCAGTGCTTACTGAACAGTAACTCGAGATGCAGCTTTGGTAACTGCAGGTATCCCACCCATTAAACTACAGGCAAAATATAGGAATGAACGATATGAGGCAGGCTAAAATAAAACGTGTGGCTGTAAATTTGTAAAATTAGGCTGGTACCAAATTGACTCTCGAGTGACAGGGAAAGTGGAATAACTCCACAAAAGGTCTGTGGACGAGGATCATCATCCCGGACATTAAAACATGGGTTACTCGTCGACACGGGGAAGTGTCATATCATCTCACCCAGGTCCGCACGGGCCACGGATGTTTCGGAGATTACCTCCACAACATTGGGAGAGCATCCGACGCAGATTGCGTATACTGTGGTTTGGCCGATAGTATCACCCATACCATATTCGAGTGTGAGAGATGGGACACCGAGAGAGAAATGCTTGGGAACGACAAACGATCTATAAAATATCTTGGCGCACCTACTAAAATCAAAGGAAGAATGGAACACTATCCACGAATTCGTTACGAATACCTTAATCCACGAATACCTTAATAACGACAAACGATCTATAAAATATCTTGGCGCACCTACTAAAATCAAAGTAAGAATGGAACAGTATCCACGAATTCGTTACGAATACCTTAATCCACGAATACCTTAATACTCCGGAATCCTTATACCTGACTTCGAGCGTTGGGTGTCACGTAGGCACAGTGAAACGAATTTTCACTTTACTCAAGTGCTAAGCAGTCATGGTTGTTTTAGTGACTACCTGCATAATATGCGCAGGGCAACTGATAGTCTTTGTGAATACTGTACCTTGCAGATAGCGTTCGACACACCATCATCGAATGTCATCGATGGATACAAGAAAAAGAATCGTGAGAAAAGAAAACTTATCTTAAACTAGAGCCCATAGGGTTAACCGACAATATTATCGGGTCGAAGAACATCTGTGTTATTGTTCAGATATTTTTCGTTCATTCAGATGACAATCAATATGGTCACAAACATCATGACTTTGAAATAGCAGGGCGATAGGAAACGGTTCCATTTCGAAAGCAATCAGAAACTTGACAGCACCTTCACCCACAGAGGGATGTAAGGTAGAACTAATACAACGACATCTTGGCTTCATGCGTGAAGCGGTTTCAAGATACTCTGGAAGTTCAGAGGGCCACTTGACAAATTAAACAAGTTGAATGGTGTTTGCTACGTCCCGTTAAAAAAAAAGACTTCTCTGTCTAGTGTGTCAAGTGTTGTCTGCCTAGCCTTGTATGTCGCCTTGTCTATCTAGTCTTGTTTTCCTGCAGCCGAATGTACATCTACCGATAGAGACAAAATAAACTACCGACAAAATGACAGAGGTGACTGAAGCACTATTGCCAAACCATCCAAACCCAACCTGGGCGCAACCTGAAGTTGATAACATTCTTCCATTTGCAAAAGTACTAAAGATAACAAGTAGCCGTCTGCGCAACAACAAAGCTCCAAAACCAGATGGTATCCTCACAGAGGCCGTAAAAATAGCTGTACTGTCAATATATCAATCCAGTACGAAATGTTGACGTACGTAAAAATTTTATTTATAGATTGGGAGTAAACCGTTTTAAATCCTAGAGGAAAGCAAAGGGAAACTACCTCTAGTACCTTCCCAAGAAAATCTTATAGATTGTCTCATGGTCAAAGATATACGGAGTTTAAATATTTCCTCGATCGGATCTCCGGGAGGGAATGCTATGGAAAGGTGTGAAGATATGAACAGGCAGATAACATCAACAAAGATGAACCTCCGAAAACGCATCTCAATTGCCACTTGGAATGTTCAGGGATTCGTTACACATCCTGGCAAACTAGACATCATCGAACGTGAAGTGACATCAATACAGTAGGTATATGCGAAACTCACTGGTCTGGTAGTGGACATTTCGCCTCTAAAAGTGGCAACACAATATACTTTTCTGGACATCAGTCGGACTCAATACATGGCGTAGCGATAATTATTCCAAAATCACTTCATGCAAGTATGTTCGGCTACAATCCTCTAAGTTCCAGAATACTGAATATAAAGATCAATGCCAAGCCTTGCAAATTAAACATTGTTAAAATCTGCGCTCCAACATCAACAAGCACGGAAGACGAATTAAATGACTTTTACAATAAACTGAAAAGTACTATACAAGAAATACCCAACAAAGAAATAACTCTGATACAAGGAGATTTCAACGCTAAAATCGGTCAAACTGAGGAACACGAACAAGTAAAACACCTCATAGGCAGATATGGATTGGGCGTCAGAAATGAATCTGGACAAAAACTCGTGGAATTTTGTTTAGGAAACAACATGGTTATCTCAAATACCATCTTCCCTCAACATCCAAGACGTAGGTATACGTGGACTTCTCCAGGTGGCCTATACAGAAACCAAATGGACTATATATTGGTACAGTCAAGATGGAAATCCAGTATACAGAACGTCAAGACCTTTCCAGGAAAAGAGTGTGGCAGCGACCACAAACTGCTACTAGCTCGCGTAAAAATACACATTAAATCCAAGAAAACAAAGGTAAAAGCCCAAAACCATCCATGAACGAGCTGGAACAAGAACCTGACATTTTGAGGGATGAAGTAGAGCAAGCCATTCATTATTTGAAAAACTATAAAAGCACAGGCGGTGACAATATAAGCGCAGAAATGTTAAAACAACTAGATGAAGTAGGCATCACATTTCTGTGGAAGATATTCAACAACATATGTATATGTATATATATATATATATATATGTATATATATATATATATATATATATATATATATATATATATATATATATATATATATATATATGAAAACCGGACAGTGGCCAAAGGATTGGTGTACATCAATCTTCATTCCATTGCACAAAAAAGGTTCCAGTCAAAAATGTAATAACTACAGAACCATTGCACTGATCTCACATCCAAGTAAAGTTATGCTCAGAATTCTCCTTCAACGACTCAGAAGCTTTTTGGATTGGTAGATACCACCGGAACAAGCAGGATTTGTCAGTGGCAAGGGCACAACAGAACAAATCTCCAATGGTCGACAAATTATCGAAAAGGCAAGAGAATTTGCAAAACCATCATATCTCTGTTTCCTAGACTACAGCAAAGCTTTTGACTGTGTAAGCTGGCAAAAGCTTTGGAGGGCTCTCTTAGATTAAAACATCTATATGAAAACAGCAGTACAACAGTCAGACTTGAGGATAAAACCTCCCCAACCTTCAGCATACAACGAGGCGTAAGACAAGGGTGTATTTCATCTCCCTTGCTATTCAACATTTATGGTGAATACATTATCAGGAAGGCTTTGGACGGTTGGGAGGGTGCCATAAGTATAGATGGCTTATAACAAAGGACGAACAGGAAATAGCTGAACTTATTGAAAGAGTGGAAGGAGAAAGCCTGGACTATGGGTTAAAAATAAATCGGCAAAAACTAAGTTAATGGTAATAGATCGCACAAACAGAATAAACAGAGCACAGACCATAAACGATATAGAAATTGTAGAAGAAATTAATTATCTGGGTGCCAACATAAACAGAGACGGAATTTCGGAAATCTATCGAAATCAAATGGAGAATCGCTCTTGCCAAAACTGCCATGACAAAGCTGCATAAAATCTGGAAGGACAAACAAATAAGAACTAAAACAAAACGCACACTTGTCGAAACTCTTGTCTTGTCAATAGCATTATATGGGGCAGAGACCTGGACATTGAAGGACACAGACATTGGGAGAGCATCCGACGCAGATTGCGTATACTGTGGTTTGGCCGATAGTGTCACCCATACCATATTCGAGTGTTCGAGATGGGACAACGAGAAGGAAATGTTTGGGAACAACAAACGATCCACAAAATATGATGGCGCACCTACTAAAATCGATGGAAGAATGGAACACCATCCACAAATTGGTCAAGAGAATAATTACGGAAAAAGAAAGCGATGAGAGGAAAGCAAAATCCAAAAAATCTAACCCCTAATACCGGACGCAGATAGTACAGCTGTAGCAAAATGTCATCCAACACCCTGAAGAAATGCGATAAGCGGTTCCGGAGTGTTGAGGTTAATTTCACTGGGCTCATTTGTATGGTTAACCGAAAGGTGCCATCTACATCCCATTAATAAAAATTTAAAAAAAGTCTTCTCGCTCTATTTCTTGACCATCTAACTTTGTTTATCTAGCCTTGTCTGTCTAATCTTATCTCTCTAATGTTGTTTATTAACCTTGTCTGTCTAGTTTTGTTTGTCTAGTTTTGTTCGCCTAATTTTGTCTATATAATGTTGTATGTCTAATCTCGTCAGTCAAGTCTTGTCTATCTAGTCTGGACTCTCTAATCTTTTCTATATATTCTTATCTCTCTAGTCTTGTCAGACCAGTGTTTTCTATCCAGTCTTGTCTGTCCAGTCTGTCTTGTATATTTTGTCTAGTCTGATGCTTCTATGGCCTATTTAATATTGCCTGTCTTTGTATAGAGTTTATAAACAAACTTAAAATGAAGGTAGCAACCAAAATGATTGTGTTTATATCTTAATTAATACCTAAATCCATTTAAAAATGTTGTATGTATACGAATTGCCGCTCGACCAATTATTATTCCATGAAAGGTCAGAGAAATAGTCTAAAATTGCTTTCACCTAAATTACATTTTGCAAACAAATTACTATTTGAAAACAGTTTTGATAAATATACGTCCGTAGCTTAACTTTAAAGTTGCATTAATCTCAGAATTGTTTAAGTTGCATCTGCACCAATGTTTGGTAAATGTATATTGATCACGCAAGGAAGTTCGAAAACTTCCTAAATTACAAATAATAACCCTTTCCCACAGCGATTTAAATATGTAATTTTATCCCCGCAACTTCTCAAACTCCTTTCATTTCATATAATAATTTCCAGCATTTTGAAATTTTAATTAAGGTCGGACTCTAAATTATGTACTCACTTCTTGTGGCGGAATGTCGTAAGTCCTCGTACGCAAATCCACACGAGCGTACGCGTCAATACACGGCAAAATGAAAAATATCCCTGAAACATAATTAAAATGTGTCACTGGTTTTAATTGAAATATTGCTGGCAATGACAAAATAAAACGATTCCGCTGCTTGACATAAATTCATGTTGTTTATGTCAGGTTTTTTAATACATATGTTTCAAAAGCTAGTTACTTATAGTATATAAGACGGAATTCATTAAAATAGACAAGCAAGACTCGAGGTTAAAATTAGACAAAATTACGAGGACAATAGACTAAACACACAAAACTATAACACATAATTTAATTAAAGATTATTCAGAAAAGAATAAATAGAAATAGTAGACACACATTATTAGACTGTCATTACTAGACAATTCAATATTTATTGTTAATTTCATTTTTCGGAATTTATTTTCATCTAGGCTTGTTTAAATAGTTTATGTTTAGAGTTAGCTCTACAATATTGGCAATTTATATGTCTTACCTGGACCTTTAGCTCCGCCAGACAATAATCGTCCTAGACGAAATATGACCGCCCTCTCGTATTCTTGTACCACCTGAAAATACAAAAATATAAGTCGAGACGTATTTTCCAATAAAAATAAACATGAATATAGCAGATAGATTACATAACATCCTATATAAAACCCTGACTGTTAACTTGTATATTAAAAAAAATCTTTGTATCTAGATCCTAACAGAAAAACGCTAATGATAACAGCAGCAGGATTACATAACACGCTACACTAAATTTTGACTGGTAACTTGTATAAAAACAAATTTCTTTGTATATAAATCTAAAACGAAAGACACTAAGTTTTAAACAAATAATTTATTGTTTAAATCTCAATTTCGTTAAACCTGTTTTTGTAGCTTTTAATTAATTTATATTATCCATAACATTTTATTACCATCTTGTATTTTTTGCTCGTTAAAATTCCATTGAGTTCTCATCATATTTTTTTTTAATTAATTAATAAATATATTTTTAAATCTCGAAGTCTCTAACACGTGCAAATCTTGATGATTTTTAAATTAATGTGTCAATTTACATTTTAATTTTATGCCAAATTAAATTCAGGGTGTAATTGGAATCTGGAAACAATTAATTACATTCGGGTCATTAACACGTAGACACAAATGTGCAGAAATCCGCAAAGGTCAAGAACGAATTGAATTCCTCTCATTATACAAAAGTCACGCCAGCAATTAGACAAAATACATTGTTATTTTCCTTCAAAATTGTATTTGCCTGCCAGAGACTTAATAAGAAATGTATTAATTATTATTATATTTATTGTTGAAATTACTTAATGGTTGCGAACACAAAATATATTAACTTTCTATGCTGCTTGTTAGTATGTTTTTGTGTTAGCAAGGACGTATCATTTTATTACTCAAGGATGAGAGAACTCTTGCAGTGAAAATTAATTTACCATCTAGCATCTTAACAATCTTAATTATGGTTTAAATGTGTAAAGGGTCACGACGGACTCTTGAATTATATAAGTAGTAATCATTTGCAATTAGATAATTTGCTTACGTTAATTATGTTTAATGGTAATATTAATCTCTATTTGTTTTTGCAAGAAAATGTAAGGCTGTTTGACTGTTAAATTAACAATTATATGCAGTTTTCGATCAGTTAAACTTAGAGTGCGAAATATATGGATTTAAAGATTAACTAATGGATAGGTTCTTTAACTTATGTTGTCCGAGGATTCCCTTTTGAATATTTTTTTCCTTGTGGCTCCTCTCTTGAACAACTTTTTTTATGGACCAAATTCCAACCCTAGGCCTACCTCGGTCTTGAGAGTTAATTTCAGGATCAGTTCACGCTCTGCGTTATAATAAGTATTGGTAAAAACGTGTAGCTGCTTATTTTAATAAATGTTCTTGCGCACTTAAATAGATGAACATCATTTATCTAAGGACATAGAACAAAAAAACATAAAATGAATAAAAACAATAGTAAAAATAATTAAAAAGTTACTACTCCTTGAACGGTTTGTAATCATTTTTTATAATCTCGCGGACAATCATAATTTCGTGCAGCAACATAATCTCGCGGACATTTTTTATAACTCGTGACTGTAATGGCTACGGTCCGCGTAGCCATTACAGGCGTTCGCTGACCCCAGTTAGGAACTTATGATTTAATGGATAGTAAGATAATAGGGAATATGCATCAATTTTTTTGATTTGCATAATTCACTTTTACTTCGTAAAAAACGAGTACATAGAACTTTAACATAGTAAAAAATATAAATATTGTGAAAGTGTTTCAATTAATTTTTTTTAATATACAAAATACCGATTAAATTTGACCAGTTGAACGGTGTCATTTTTCCCGCACTTTGGATAACGTCACAGCTCTCCTTGTCATTCAGTGTTGTTTACTATTTGCAATGTTGACAGTTACTTACACTTTTAACAGTTTAGAGGATTTTCAATTTGAATCGCTATTTCGATAATTGAAAAAGCTAAAAGACCATGTTATAGATATTGTTTTGTACCGGAATGAAAAACACTATTATTAAGTAAACCAGATAAATGCTTTTTTTTTGTTCCAAGAAATGCGAAAATGCATAAAGAATGGTAAAGAGATGAAATATCTCCAAAATCGTGTTTATATTGCTGTGAAGATCACTTTAATATAAGTATTTTGTATTTCGATAGTTTACATGGTGTGAATTTCTTCCAGGGTTTTACTAAATGTTGAATTTATTTCAGATTAAGGAAGATACAACAAATTATGTTCAATACATAATGAAATAACAAGGGCAAAAAGTTATACTACGGTTCAAGGAAAGAGTTGTGCCTCATATATTTCAGTGCCTAAAAGAGAATATGTCACCGCCACAAGAGGGAATATGTGCTATTAAAAGACTAGGATTGTCACTAGTAGCTGTCAAAAGAACAAATGCTTAGAAATTGAAACACCAAAAACAAATTACTATGAAGCCGGGCAACGTAAAGTTTTCATATTGAAGTAAGTGATGATTATCGAGCAAGGCCCAGTACCTCTCGCGTGGATGTCTCTGAAACAGAACAGATTGAAGCCTCTAGTAATACTAATGACAAGGTTCTGCAAGTAAATATTAAGTCAAAGTACACAAGTAAAGGTGTTTATGTAAATTTAAGAATGGAAAGAAAAATGTTGCTCTATCTGCTATTCGTCTTTCATTACAAAATATTGCAACGTGGAGCTAGGAAGTTATAATACTAATTGCTAGGAAGTTATTTGCAGATAACCCAGTTGATAGCGGCATGGCATCTATTTCTTCTGATTATTCAGTGATATGATTATGCATCATGTAGCTCATCTGAATTAAGTTGGACGCAAAATGATTTTGAGGATGAAAAACATTTAAAAAATGTAATGCTAATTGGTACAATAATTGCTATAGGAAAAGAGCCTAAAATGTTGATATTATTACCCAAATAATCATATCCTTTAATTAAACTTTTAAGTGAAAGCATCCCACTTCCAACGATATTTACTACATACTAATTACATTAAAGAAATTAAAATTAAATGAATCATTTTACATATTAGCAATGCAGTTTGGTTATTCTCAGAACACATCATAAATACATCTATTTTTTGGTAAATTGTCCGATTGTGCTTTAACAAAACCACTTTCCGTCATTGTTCTTGATAATTTATAATGTCACTATAGACCAAAATGGCACTAGGTACTAACACACAAGAAAAACACTACAGAAATATTACACAGCAAAACAGCACAGTGAATATTGACGTCGATAAATAAATGTGTATGTGTACTAGATAATTCTAAACAATTTGTATATAAGTTTGTATATAAGTTTTTAACACATAACGTGCGCGTCACAGTCCTTAGTTTCGCTTCGACCAGTGATGCGTTTCGCAAATTTCGCTCGCATACTTTGTACTTTTTGATTTTAATTTTTGGAATTAAATAAAACCTAAATAAGAAAATAATGGTAAAGGTGTAATTGCAAGATCAGGAAGTATTGGTGGTAATAAAATCAAGTAAATCTAAATCTCTTGCTTATTCCCTTTTCCAGTTAGATAATAAAATGAATTATAAATTTGATTATTATTTTACCATCAAGCAATTACCATTGGACACAACACACATATTATCCGAATAATGTTATAAAGGGTCTAAGAACGATAGATACAGATACTTGTATACTTGATAGATACTTGATAGATTATATAAATAAGTAGATTATCAGTTCTGGTTATCTAGACAATTACACAAAAAGAAGATTACACTAAAAGTCGAACTATGTTTAGACAATTTGTCTAACCAATAAAGATTATCTATCAATAAAATGTAGAATGTACTCACACGTACTGTTACTACACTCACATGTACTCACACAATGTTGTCTGATAGATAGTAGAATCTTGAAATGTTGATTTTTTTTTATTGATAAGCATATCTACATATTTAGTCTTCCAAATTTTCATTTTGATGTATTGAAGATCTAAAACCACGATATAAAGCATAAATATAAATAATTTATAATACAAACTTTTATACAAATTGTTTAGAATTATCTAGTACACATTTACACATTTCTATATATACATTTAACGTTCTATATGTATCTTAGAGTCAAAGCGTTAACTTAGTCGGTGTATACGGTCACTGGTAAAAGCATACATTAACTGTTAATTCAGACAACACTCGATAATCTATAGTATAGATTATCGAGTGAGTGTATAGATTCTATACACTCACTCGATAATCTATACATTACGAAATCTATTTAAAATTAGTTAAAGAATTCATAGGACTAATTTACTAGGTCTAATTTTTAAGATGTTTATTTTTTAATAGGAACTAAGAATGAACTTGAAATGTTGAATGAACATGAAATTGCAAATGAACTAATAATTACAGCATTATATAGTAAAGAAATTATTGTTAATTATTTATTTATTGATTTATTTTGTTTAGACCCACAGGGGCTCACATGAAGCAAATTATGACCTGTTGCTTTTATTTTTCTTATTCTTCCAGAATTGTGTCATCATCTCGGTATGTTTAGCTGACGTTTAGGTTTTTCCACTGATATAATTTCTCAGCTGTAGATCTTATGTTTAAAGATTTTTCGACTTGCGATGTCTGTAGGTGAGATGTTGGCGTTTTTTAGATCAATTTGGACCTGTTTTACCCAGACTGTTGTCGTTTTCATTTTCTTTATGTACTTCAAAACTCTCCCTTTTAGTCGGTTGTCATCTAGTCTCATAACGTACCCGTAGAATTTTAGTTGTCGTTTGCGGAAATCGAGTATTTTTCTGTGACAGTGTGTGATTGTAGACGATATCCTTCGTCTGTTAGTTTTGGGCCAAGAATTTTTCGAATAATTTTTCTATCAGCCTTCTTGATGTTCTCTATGTCTCCTTTGTAATTAAGGTTTCATGTCTGGCTGGCGTAGAGTATTTCGGGTTTGATAACAGTCGTGTAGTGTCGGATTTTGGTTCTAATATTTATGCATTTTTTATTATAGATTAGAAAGCACTTTTCCATGTGCTTTCCGCATTTTGAATTAGGTGCTTTTTGTGTTACTCTTTCTGTTCCTGTACAATTATTGCTTTATTACTTTATTTACTAGTTCAATAATTTCGCCCAAGTATTTGAAGTGACTAACCTTGTTTATCATGCCGTATTTTGTAATTAAATTTTCTGTTTTTATGTGTTTGGTGGCCATGAATTCGGCTTTCGAAAAGAAAATTTGTAGTGCAGTTTTCTCAGCACATTCTTTTAGGACTTCGATCGGATGGATTGCCATTTGTTCATTTTCGTAAAGGATCGCGAGATCATCAGCGAAGGCTAGGCATATGACGTTAATGTTATCCTGTTGTTTTCCTACTCTTATGGGTCTCCAAATTTTTCGATTATCCAGTTCTTGTTCCCATGTTTTGATAACTTTATCTAAAACGATGTTGAAGAGTAACTGAGAGAGATAGGCTATCGCCCTGCCGGACAACAGTCTTGATAAGGAAAGGTTTTGAGATTCCTCCGTTGCATTTGATTTTGGAAGCTGTGGATGTTAGTGTTTGTTGGAGCCGTTGTGTTTTCGGATCCAGATTGTTGTCTTCAAGTATATTAAACAGGGATTGTCGGTCGATGGAGTCATAAGCTTTCCTGAAGTCAATAAATGAACAGATGGTTGGTAGATTTCGTTTAGATCGAATTTTTAGTAAAGATTTCAGGTTGAAAATTTGCTCGGCGCATGATCTGTGTGGTCTGAAACCTGCTTGATATTCCCCAATTCGGGGTTCGAGTTGTTCTTGTGTGCGTCGTAAGAGGCAAGCGGATAAGATTTTGTAGGGATTCCACTGTAGTTATTCACATCAGATTTGTCTCCTTTTTTGTGGTGTGGGTGGATGAGTGCGCATTTCCAATCATCTAAGAGTTCTTCACATCGCCAAATTTCCTGAATTATGTTTGTGATTTCCTGTAATGATCGTGGTCCAAGATTTTTCAGTAATTCTGCGGTTATTCCATCTTCTCCTGATGTCTTTCCATTCTTCAGTTTTGTAATACGGTGTCGGATTTCTTCTAGTGTCGGTGGATCAGGTTCAGGTTTCGTGTTTATTGAAGATGTCTGGGAATCGTTCGGATGGTTCGGGGCAATTAAGGAGCTCGGAAAAGTAGTTCGACAGTTCCTCGCAGTTTTCTTGGTTGGTGAGTGCAAGTTTTCCATCTTTTTTCTTGTAGGTCAAATTCTGTGGTGAGTAACCTTTAATTTTATTCGCAAAAGCTCTACAGAAATTTCTGCTGTTGTAGTTTCTAAAGTTATCCTCAATTGATGTGAGCTGTTCTGTTATGTATTGGCGTTTGGTTTTCCTGATGGTTCTGTTTGTCTCTTTGCGGATGTCGAGAAAGTGTTGTGGGGTTACCGGCGATTTGTTGCTGTTGTATTTTTGAAAGGCGAGTCGGCGATTGATGATGGCTTGATCGCAGTTGGAATCCCACCATGGGTGTTGTGCCTTTTTCTTAAGTGGGATTAATTCCTTGGCTTTTATGATTATTTTGTCGCAGAAGTCGGTCCAGTTATTTCTCGAATATTTTCCCATTCTTCTGTGATCTTTGTTTCTTGAATTTTTGATGTGTCAAACTTGGATGTGCGGTTTATTTTGGTGCACTCTCTTCGGAGAGAATTTTACCTTAACTCGGGTGGGTCCAGGTAGTGGTCTGAATCGATGTTCGCACCTCTTCGGACTTGAAGGTCGTGAACGATTATGTAGTGGGCGTAGGAGATGGTAACGTGATCGTTCTGGTATTCACCAAGATGTTGGTTCGAGGATCGCCATGTTTTCTGTTTTTGTGTGGGTTTTCTGAAGTGGGTAGACATAACTTTGAGATTGAATTGTTGGCATATGTCAATCAGACTTATGCCGTTTTTGTTAGTGTTTTGGTGTGCAGAATTTTTGCAGATGATTTTACGATAAGGTTTTTCTATCCCAAGTTGGGCATTGAAGTCTCCCATTAGGATTTTCACGTCGTCTTGCTGAATTTTGCTCATGGTTTTTTCAAGTTTGTTCCAAAATTTGTCGACGGTCTCTGGTTTTTTTTTATTATCGATGTTCGTGGGGGCATGTGCATTTATGAGCGTATATATTTTATTTGCGCTCTGAATGAGTATGGTCATGAGTCGATTGTAGATGGCTGTTATTTCTTTGACAGCGTTGATGACGGATTTGTGTACGAGAAAGACCATGCCGAAGATTGGTGCCCCTTGCGCAACCTTCTGTTTTGTTTTGCTCTTGAAGATGTGGTAGTTTCCATAGTCCATGGCGTCATTGTCAGTCAGTCGTGTTTCTTGAAGAGCAAGGATGAGAATTTTTTGTCGGTCGATTTCTTGATTGATATCATATAATTTTCCTGTCCGGATTAGAGTATTGATGTTTTATGTTCCGATGAATGTTTTCTTCTTGTAGGGAAGTTTACCAGATAATCTCTGCTGTGCTAGTCTGGACTCCCCAGAATCCGATAGTCCAGCTGCCGTCTGCCGACGGGTGGATTGTGTACCACCTGTGGTAAAGTGGAATTTGCTTTCACAGTTCTTGTTTGCTTGTATTTCACTGGTTTGGCCTGGTTGATACCAGGTCCGGATAGAACCAGAGGTTGTTGAGGCTTTTCGAACATATTAATTTCAGCTGAGCTCACTGAGCTAACAGACGCTGACCAGAGTACCCGTGATTTTCACTCAGACGTGTTTGGATTTTGAGTTTGTCTTCGTATCTGCTGTTTTAAACGATGGTGTTATGGTCTATCAGCAGGGCTTCAACACTCTTTTTCGATAACTTAGGTCGAAAAAAGGGGGAGAGTCACTTGAGGGTCACAAATTGTGTATGTCACTTTGACATTAAAAAACAAAACTTTAGTCTATTTTTTTAAGAATACAGGGACTAGAAACCTGATTTACATTTTGACAAATGTTCAATATAGTTACAAAATTTGGCGCTAAATTCAAATATAGTTACTTGAATATAAAAGAAAAAAGTTACTTGAATATAAAAGAAAAATACAGATTAATACACCAAATGGCAACGATAGTAATAAAATACAAACAAATAAATGGAGAAAAACGCAAAAAATCTAAATGATACAAACAGATCAGATGACAATTGTGAATTGACACGGCAGCCATTGACAACTAACAGCTCAACATGCATTGGCGTACAAAAAAAATATACTTGGTGTTAATTAATTATTTTTTTGTAATCTTTAAATTTAAAATTGAATATTAAATTATACATAAAACATTATTGTATAATATAGTACTTATTACCCGAAGCATTATTTAACATTATATATAATTTTAATTACATATCACCAAATTCTAGGGCATTGACTGCAAATATATGTGAAAAGAGAGAGATGGAGATGTAAATATCGTCGGTGTGAACTTCTCCTCGATGTAAGCCAATTAGAGAACAAGGTCAAATAAGCCCTATCTTCCCTGTACTGCATTCTTAAAAAAATGAACTATAGTTAATTACTTATATATTGTTTTATAATTAATATTAATTAACAAATGAAAATTTAGTTCGAGAAGAATTCTCTATTGAACATATTGAAGAAAATTTTGTTTGTGAAGAATTACCAAATATAAATATTAATAAACAGATACCATTGTATAAATGTAAATAGTCTGAAATGGAACTCGAATCATTGGAAGGTGATGTGTGTTATTTATGTTAAAAAAAAAAACACGAAGAGAGACAAAAAGCGAAAGAATAGCAAGTCAAATATAAACCAAAAAATGAAGCATATTTCTGAATTATCACACCCTGAATCTATAGGAGTATAGGAGCTATAAATATATATATATATATATATATATATATATATATATATATATATATATATATATATATATATATATATATATATATACATATATAAGCTGTAGAAGTAAAAGTATCTGGCGTTAAAAAAAATAAAAAATGTTCCTGTGTAAAAAGTAACTTATCTTGTAATTCTAAACGCCATTCTAGTATGCCATAAATATTTTTTTGTAATCCTTAATTCCCTACAATAGATAATGTTAATACTTGTAAACTTAATAAAGTCGGAACACGGTCTGAATATATAAATATTTTCAACCTATCCGGAGCTCCATACCTAATTAGTCTTTTGAGGACAACCAAAAACAAATCTCATGTAACATTTGTCAGTTATTTTATAGCTTTCAGTCCACCTGCGTGGCACTCAACAAAATCCAGAAAAATAAGATTGATTATCTATGCATATATTTATATATTCAGGCTGTGTTCCGACTTTATTAAGTTTATATGATTGTCTATAGGTAATGTAGTATGGTTTTACCAATTCTAGTTTATATATGTATTTTTTTATTTATTTAAAAAAATATTGATATTTTTAAGTAGCCTGAGAAAAAGTCTTCCTTATTTTATAAACAGATTTAAAAATCACCTATACAAGGCAGTTGATGCAATGTCTGGGAACTTGATGGGTGACAAAGAGTTTCCACGCACAGCTGCTCGTGATTGAGCAATGTTATTCGTGTGATATGTGGTAAAAAATTGTCTTAATTCTACTTTTATTTATCAATACAAAGCTGCTTCATCTTTTTGCATAACCTTAACTGTTACCTGTTAAAATAGATCATCAACTAAATAATTAAAATAGATTAACAGAATTTCTATCAACAGAAACGAATTTTACAATGAAATAGTTGAATCTTATTTTAGATAGCTTAATGACTACAATAGCTTAAATGAATTAATTTAAAAGCATTAAGTTTTTCGTTGTTATTATATTATATAAAATTTTGACAGTTTAAGGTTAGAAAATTTAAACATTCAAACTTCATCCAATGCCTCGCCGTAAAAGTATTTCGGTATTTTATACTATATTGCGGTATTGTATACTTTAACTAGATATGGTATGTATCTTATTTCTCAAATGATACTTTTTTAAAAAAATACGTACACATTGATTGGCTGATGTATGCACTGACTGATTTTATAACGTGAGTCCCAAAAGTCTTGGAATCAACTCTTGCCATGAATTTGAAGAAGTAGGTCATTTCTTGATTCAGACACATAAAATAAACAAATCAAATTATCAAATGTAATTTTTAAGTAGCTGTCAGTGGTCTTGAGATTATGTCGCATTGTTTTTAGTGTTAAGTTCAACATTTTCGTTAGTTATAAATAAAACGATTTCTCATAAATTTAACACAGATTTATTTTATAGTGTTGTGAATTATAAAATTGACAAAGAAGAACAAACATTACAACAGATGTGTTGTTTATTTTCACGAATACACAAATTAATTCGCCCTTTTATGTTATTTCTACCGTTCTTACTTAATTTATTTAATTTAAAAATATTTACAAAAGAGCAGAAAACTTTTATGGTCGAAAGTTATTTTCGTAATGGAAAATGGTGAATGGGAATACAGTATCGACCCGTGCATTAAATAATTTTTTGCAACGTTTTCCTATGGCTGTATTTAATAGGAATCAGTTTAGAAGGCAGGTATTACGATCAGTTGTTTGCTTTCGAAGTACTGGTAACACTAACAACAAACTAAGAAGTGGAAGGTCTCGTATTAATAATGAGAATATTATAAACAACATCAGAAATGCAGTCCAAGACGAACCTACCACTTCTATTCGGAGACTAGCTGAACAGTTGAAATTATGTCGTACTACCACTCACAGGATTATTCGTCAAGATCTTCACATGTAACCATATAAGTTTCAAATCTACCAAGAACTTTTACCACTCGATTATAATAAAAGACTGGCCTACTGTCGGTGGTTCAATGAAAATATGAACGATGGAGTGTTGTAAATTTAACATTTTTCACTGATGAAGGCTGGTTTCATCTAAACGGATACATTAATTCCCAAAACATGCGCACGTGGAGTGTTGACAAACCACATTTTATTAGGGAGACCCCACTGCATCTAATCAAAGTTGATGAGTGGTTAGCAATGTAAAGACTCCGAATTATCGGTACAATATTTTTCGATGGTAATTTAAACGCTGCCACTTATAGGGCCACTATTTTGCAACAATTTATTAACGAACTTCATGATGATGAATTCCAAAAGGGCTTCTTCCAACAAGATTCTGCTAGACTGAACATTGCCCGTGAAACATTAAATTATCTTCATGAATTCTTCGACGACCTGCTAATAAGCAAAGATCGATTTCCTCCACATTCTTGTGATCTAACTCGTCTGGACTTTTTTCTTTTTCCATATTTAAAAAAATCTGTATTCAGCAGTCCAGTGCATACAGTAGAACAGGGGTTCCCAAAGTTCGGGCCAAATGCGGCCCGCAAAGCCCGTGAATTCGGCCCGCGATATCGATATCGATACGATATATTATATTTTTATTAAAAAATAAATAAGTAAAGAGTGAAATAAATAACAAATATTACAAATAAGATACAATAAAATATTTTACTATTTTAAAAAAAATCTTTCAGAGCTTTAACCATAAGCGTTTGTATTGATAAAATATTCTTTAGTTTATATTTAAAAAAATATTATAAAGTCAAATTATAAATAAAAATATTATTAGTCTCAAATAGATACAGAATTGTTAATCATTTAAGACAT
This sequence comes from Phosphuga atrata, assembly GCA_944588485.1. Lineage (NCBI taxonomy): Eukaryota > Metazoa > Arthropoda > Insecta > Coleoptera > Silphidae > Phosphuga > Phosphuga atrata. The sequence goes on along the minus strand of OX155896.1, from coordinate 32,508,607 downwards.
GGAATTTGAATTGATAGAATTGCGGGAAAATTTCGTTGTTAAGAATTCTTATCGGATAAGGATTATCTTGCGTGAATTATCCGAAAATACGAAACAAAAATCCCGGTTATAGTTTTGATTATATTCCGTTTTTTTTGGCCCGCCAAAAAATTCGGTAATTTTGAATTGGCCCGCCTAAGAAAAACTTTGGGAACTCTTGCAGTAGAAGATCTGCGAAACAATGTAATAAGAAAATGTGAAGAGATAGATATCACAGTATTACAAAATGTGTTGGATATCATAAGACGGCGAATTAATTTGTGTTTTCGTGAAAATAGACAACACATACAACATCTGTTGTAATGTTTGTTCTTCTTTGTAAATTTTATAATTCACAACACTATAAAATAAATCAGTGTTAAATTTCGGAGAAGGCGTTTTATTTATAACGGTTGAACACTAAAAACAATGCGACATAACCTCAAGACTAACAGCTACTTAAAAATGACATTTGATAATTTGTTTAATTTTATGTGTGGAATTAAGAAATGACCTACTTCTTCAAATTCTTGGCAAGAGTGGATTCCCAGACTTTTGGGATGCACGTTACTTCAAGTGTAATATATATATATACTATCAATTTGTCAATGTCAGTTTAAATCTGAGTTTTCAGTCTTCTTATGTCTAGTTTTACCGGCATATGTACATTTGCACAAATGCACATTTTCCGACGAAGAATTGTAAAAGTTACAAATATTAAACATACAACTTGCATATTAACGTTAAAATAATTTCTAGTCTTATTTTATTACCATTTTGTTTAAACATTATTTTATAATATTATTTTAATGGATTATTGTTGTATTAATGTAATATTGTATGTATTAATGTAATATTGTCATCCAACTCAAAAACACACATTTACAACTAAATAAACATAACTATATATGTTGTGTCAAAGGTAAATATTCGGGATTATGTTTACATTTTCGGGCAAATGTATATTGCTGTCACCTCAGTTGGCAAATGTACATTGTGTGCACATTAAATACAATTCAATACATAATTTGCTAGTAATTAGGCTAGTAATAAAACAAAAGGTATTTAAGTGAAAGTATGTACCTACTCACACATTTTAATCCAAATTAACCTGTCCTAAAAAGAATCGAAAAAAATACTTTGTTAAAGAGGAAACTATAGATAGGGGACAATAGATCTGTGAAGGCCGCAGTACAATTCACCACCAAATCTACAAATCTAATCTTCTTGTTAAAAAGACCTGGTGGTCGTAATAAGATTTTAATGAGATATACAAAAATGCCACAGCCGAATCAATTATGTTAAACTTCAGTCTCATTATTTATTTCATTATTGACAATCTACTTTTACTTCAGTATTAGGCAAATGTAAAAATTTGTCAGGCAATATGCAAATCATCATGTCCTATACTGTAACGTATACACATCACACATTTGGAAAATTAGTAGATATAGGTATAGTGTTGATCGGTATAGTATATGGTAGTATTATATTGTTGGTATAGTGTCAATCGTTGAAACATTGTCTTGCTCTTGTCTCTCAAATTTGTTTCATCTATACTAGATATTTAATATTCTAGTCTGATTTTATAAACTAGACCAAGGTTTTATCTTGACAAGATTTGTAATAATCAAGACTGATTGTATAAACTAGACTTAATTTTCAAGGTTTCATGTAGACTAAAGTGACCACACGTCCCGATTTTGGCGGGACGGTCCCGATTTTTGGAGGACAGTCTCGCGTCCCGCCAATTTTTAAAAATGTCCCCCTTTTTAGAAAATATCAACATTTTTTATTTTTAAAGTACTGTAATATATAAAATAAGATTTTTCCACATATTCCCATAAAATCTCCTTTTTAGTTTCACGCAATGAAATTTTTTAATATCATTGAATTGAACTGTCTCTTCTTCAAGATATTCCCAGCAGTTATTATAAAAATTTCTGACTTCTTTCAGAAAATCCGGTCGTTAAATGGCATCTTGTTCTGAAATTTTCATTGGGTGACATTAAAAAAGGACACTTTATGGGAATATGTGGAAAAATCTTTTAAATATATTAGTAACCATTTTTTTTTGATGAAGGGTTATTGGTAAAAAGATACGTGACGAACTACGTTACGCGTGCACGTCAAAAAATTTATTTTAACTACGTCTATGTTTATTGTTTGTTGACACAAGTTATTGCCATAGTAACAACAAACATAAATCGTTGAATAATAAAACTCTATTTGATTTACATTGGACTTTTACGCACGATTTTAATACTTTTACACACTATAATAATAATTGCATGCTTCACATACATTAATGTATTAATGTGCTCATTTTGGTGTGTGAGTAGATAAAATATATTTTTTTGAATTACTGGTCTGCTTTCATAACTTAATATTTCATAAGATTATCATTTCATCCCATTTGTCCCGCTTTGTCTCAATGAAAATGTGGTCACTTTAATCTAGACTAAACTTTGCAGTACACAGTTCATGATTGTGTAAACTAGACTTAACTTTTCCTCTTTCAAGGTTTCATCTGAATATAAAATTCTGCTCATCTACAAACATTTTATAGACATACCAAATTATTAATTTTTGTAAAATTTGTAAATTAAAATTTTTCCAAAACTTGCAATTTATTGTTTACAAAGGCGAAACTAAGGCAAAATTATTAACGATACCATATCTAGATCGATACCATCGAGAACTAGTTAATATAGATTTAAATCAAGAACTTTATGAAAAGAAATGAAAACTCAACATCTATGTTTGAAAATCACTCTATTTAAAGTGAACTTGCTGGATTCACGAGTTTAGAAGTGTTAGGAGTGGAATATGCCTTTGTTTTACTAATTTGAGCAAAGATTCTGTTTGGTAAACAGTATTTTCTGAATTTTCTTTATATTATAAGTTCAACAAATTAATGTTAAACATGATAGTTATCTTGTTTTTTCTCTGATTCTATTTCTGGAGTGGTCTTTTTCGTCGGTTATGATATTGCTTATTGGCAGGAGTTTCCCTCCAAGGGTTTTCATTTGTTAGGGTAAACAGTAAACAAAGCGGGCCGAAGCGAGCGTAATCAGTGCAAGGTGAGTTCGAGAACGATTTCGAACTTTTTTAGTTATTGGTGTGCGATTGTCGGACGCGAATGAATTTTATTGTGAGCAAAAATATCGGAAATTCAATGATTTTTGTGCTAAAAGCTTCTGAAATTGTTGTACAACGTTTTGTGAGTTTGTGAAATTTCTGCTTTTGTGCGTGAGATTTTGCATTGATGTATTAACTAGATTGAAGGCAAATTTGTTAAATTTTCAGAGGAAACAGAGAGTTATTAAAAATTTTGAAATATTTGGCGAAAATTGGAGATACTTTGAGTTTGTAGGAATGTGTTATGACATAATTTGAAAAATGTTTTTTTTATTATAAATTTAAGAAATAAAAAACAGTTTCTCAAAACAAATAGGAAATTTAAATAAAACGATTATAAAGTTGTGTAGGATTCTAGGATTCTAATAAGATGTGTAAGTTAAACGCAGGAAATGGTTTGTAAATTTTATTAGAAATCACATTTACCAACCTTACTCGCAAATTTGTACATGAAATATTTGTAATTAATATTTACTTTGTTTATAATGAATTTGTGAATGGGTACATTTATCTAACTACCTAATTTTACCTAAACGTATACATAGTTACTAAAGAGTTTGCAGAAACAAAATAAATAAATTTTCAGTTTTTTAGTTTTCACAGTAATATACGCAATAAATTTCTAAAATTTCTTTGTAGTCACCACGTTAATAAAAGACGAAAATGAATTAAAAAATATTACACTAATTTTCAGTCTTGAAGCTCTGCTAATTAGTAATCTATAAGAACAGTACCAGAACTAAACCATTTCGTTATAATTATAGTATAATTCAAGTTATATTATTAAGAAAAAAATATGTGGGAGACTAGATTTCCCCGGTCACCTAAACTCCAGTTGATAATGCCCGCTACGACTATTTTAAGCAATCCGAAAACGACTGAAAAATCAAAATTAAGTAACAAAGTTACTAAAGTTTGCACAAACAAAACAAATAAATTTGCAGCTTCTTGTTTTGTATTTTTATAATATAGCAATAATGATACAAATAATAACAAATTTAATAATAAGGAATATGGAAAACGGGCCAGATCCCAAATGACTGGAAACGTGCGCTCATATATTCACTTCATAAAAAAAGTAATCGAACGGACCCAAATAATTACAGGGGGTCTCTCTACTTCCAATCGCTTATAGACTTAACTTTTAGTTATTAACTTTAAGATACTATCTAAAGTTCTGTTGGAGAATACCAAGCTGGTTTCCGAAAAGGAAGATCATGCACCGAACAGATATTCAATCTAAAAAGTATTCTGCGAATAGGAGCTCTAAGGAGCCAAAACACTTTTGGCATTTTTTTTACTTTAAAAAGGCACACGACTCAATTGACAGACAATCATTATTTAGTATCTTGAAAGAGTTTGGAATTGACAAAAAACGAAAGAAATCATCAAACGACACTGACGAATACCATCTCGAAAATCAAGTTCTCTTTGAAATTTCTGATCTATTTGAAATTAAGATGGGAGTCAGACAGGGAGAATATAGATAGATTATGAAGACTTGAGAATGCTCTTCAAAATAGCAATTGAAAAAATTTTGAAAACCTGGGAATAGGCCCTGAATTTGTAAGGAATAAGAGGAATATGCCTTGGGAGGCAAACGAAACCCCTGGAAATCAAATGTTTAGCTTTTGTCGATGGCCTTGACATTTAAGCCAATAACCGAGAAGATTGAATGTCTTTATGAAATCGCAGTAAAAACGGGTCTTCAAATCCCCTATGAGAAGCAGAATATATGGAGTACAAGCACCAAATTGAGAGGCACATGAAGGTAAAGCATTAGAAGATAAAGTGAACAGAGTTTAAATACCTAGGGGAATGGATCCAACCCAACGGACTAGATAAGGAGGCAAATAAAGGAAGAGCCAGAAAACTAGACCTGGCTTACAAGCTAACGCAGAACAAGTACAACAAACGGACATTATCCTAGAAGGCCAAAATGAGACACTATAAATCGGTGGTACAACCTGAAGGATTGTACGCCTCGGAGTGTCTTATTTTAAATAAACAGGGGGAGTATCAAGAACTCGAAAAGAAAGAAAGGGGGATTCTGCGGAAAATACTCGGACCACAGAAAACTACGGATGGGACTTGGAGGATAAGGAAAAACGAGTAACTCTACAAATATACTGAGAAGATCACGGACACAATAAGGAAGCGGAGGTTGAAGTTCTAGGGACGGGTACTAAGAATAGATAAATGCAGACTGAGCAAAAGGATCGTCATCTACATTAAGGGGTTAAAGGCCACATCTAAATGGGTAGATGATGTGAAAATGGATGCGGCAGAAGTTGGAATCACACTACAGATGGCCCACAACAGAAGAGAGTTTAGAAGCAGAGTAGACAGTATAAAATCATTTCAGGAGAAACCAGCAAGGAGGAGGCCCGAGCGGATCATGTCCGATGAAGAGTGAAAGAAAAGAAGCGAACGCATGCAGAGGTTCTTGGAGGAGAAAAAAAAAGAAGAAAAACCGAAAAGTCATAAGTTCCTTGCGGTCTATAGTTGGGAAAATTTAAAAAAATAACAAATTTTCAAAATTACTTCCTAATGAAGATTGCATTACTTAGAATAACGGTTAAATTTGAATTTTCTTGCTTAGCAAAAAAGAGGAGGGAGACTAGACTTTCTTTGTCTTTTGTTTTAGAATTTTGTCCGATTTTGAACTAGAACCGTTCGATCAACAATAAAATATTCTCCCAAATATTCTAAAAATTGAGATAGTTCTATGAAATTTACATCTGTAAACTTGAAAACTTTGGACTCATAATTATTAAAAAAGCTACAAATTGAATTTTACAAAATTGTATGTGTTTTATATGTTCTTGTAATACTTGTTTCAATTATTTAAGTACACTGCTCAAAACAATTAGCGGGTCACTTATTTGTGCCTCCATAAAATTCAGACGGGAAATCACATGCAAATAAAATTAAGAACATATGAAAGACGCTCTATTTAATTGCTTTAAAGTGGCACAAATGGACATGTCAGCATCACGTACTTTTAAAGTACCCTAATAAAACTACCAAAACCAAAGTGCAGAACGAATTTTAATTAATTGTTAATGTAAAGATTTCTCCATCAAGTGGTAACTTAGTAACGAGTATGTGCTCCCATAGCACGAATAACGTCATTACATCGTCTCGGCATGCTTCGCAAAAGTATTCGAAGGTCTGTCTTCTTGTGGTATAGCGTCCCATTCCTCAATAATAGCCGCCGTTAAATACTGAATGGTCTAAGGAGGATGCGGGCGACCACGAACTCGTCTGTAGAGCATATCCCAAACATTATCTATGGGATTTAAATTATGACTTAACGCAGGCTTCACCATTGTTTGAATTTCCATTACTTGTAGGAAGTCTAAAGGCGCATTACGTGTTCTTTCCTCCTGCATTAACAAAAGATTTGGACCTGTTCCATATGCCACAGAGACAACATGTTCTCCTAACACAATGTCAACATAGAGATTAGCGTTAAGATTTGCTAGAATTACAACAAGGTTGGTTCTACTGTCTATATTAATCCCACCCCAAACCATTACTGAGTCACCTCCAAATGTTTAAACTTCACAGTAAACAACATAATAAACACAACTGGACAGTAGCACCTGCGTAGCGTTCTCCTGACCGTCTCTAAACACGTACTCGGCCATCGCAATGAGTAATGCGGAACCTTGATTTATTCGTGAAGGCACAAACTTCCATTGTCGAAGTTGCCATGCGACATGTTCTCGAGCAAAATTCATCCTTGCTATTCTGTGGCGACGTGTCAAAGAGGGTTTTCGGTCTTGCCCTCAAATTTGATTCCCTCTACCTATTCCTAATTGTCTGGTCTGATGATACGTTGATGATGATGCGTGACATCGTGCGTAGCCCTTAGCGAAATTATGAGGTCTTTCGTCGTAGAAATTCTATTGCGAAGACTCTAAATCAGTAAAATACAGTCTTGATTTTTAGTTGTTTTACCTTTATCCAAGTAGGTACCTGTTCCACAATCGTTGAATAACGGATAGACTTACGTTGAAGTTTCTTGCAAGTTGTCGAAACCTTTCGCCATTTTCAGTTAATGTTATAGCACGAACAACTCCACTTCGTTGAGATGCCTCATTTTCACTTAACTTAAAGCCTAGTTCGCATTAGGCTAGTAATTTAGTAGAGTAGCGAGTAATTTAGTGGCTAAACTACTGGCTACTGCACAGAAACCGTTCGCATTACGGTCTAGTACAGTACACAAGTGTTTTGTAAGATGGACGGGCTGCAACGCAATAGAGTGAATAAACTGATATATTTATTGCATTTTCTAAATCCAAGCATGCCGATTGTTTCATTTGTTTGTTTTTATAATGCGGGGAACTTTATATTCAAAAAGCATTTATGTTCGACGTATTTGGAAACTAATTTTAAAGTTGTTTTTTCGGTCCAGCGAAACGACATTTTTGCGACCACTAATGAACTCGACTAATCTACAGGTTCGGACTTGTTTAGCCGGTGAACCAGTGAGCACGAACGCGTGGTGGGAGGCGCTACTCCCCCGATAAAATAGAGTAAAATGGATCGACTCGACTTAATCATTCACTAAACCACTTGACTAATTTTTCGTGGTTCGCACACATTTAGCCACTAAATTACTCGCTACTCTACTAAATTACTAGCTTAGTGCGAACTAGGCTTAAGTCAAACTGTCACTTGTAAACATTTTCGTCTGTATATTGATCTGACCAAGGCCTTACTAGCTCTTTGACTCAAATTTGGGGTACATTATTTGACTTTAGTTTTGGTAGTTCTTGTTAATTATTACGAGTATTTTAAAAGAACTTGATTCTGACGCTTGCATATGTGCCAACTATAACAATTAAATTTCCCGTTTGAATTATACAATTGACCAGGATATAATTATCTAGATTACTATTATCTAGATTTACTATGTTCATATTGTACTAGCGAATGTAGCAACTTTTTATAAATACATCTTATCTAAATATGGTAGATTTTTCGATTAAAGTAACGGTTAAAGAATATTTTTTGAAATTTTCATGATTTTTTTTTCATTTTTTTCACACGAATTTCATAAATTGTGTATTTAAACATGGGATAAGGCTAAAATTTTAAAAACCTAAAAATTCAGGAATCATTTAGAACTGAATTCAGCTAGATGTATGATTTAGATAAAAATAACAATTGATGTCGGAGAATGCATTAAAACCTCTCACGGTACCTAGTTTCTTTTCTAATGTTTAATTATCCCTATTTAGTCCAGCATTTGTACTTTATATTTATTTCTGCCTGCCTGTTTCGTGTAAAAATAAATTTATTCTGTTTATTGCCTTTCATATTTTATTCGAATGAAAATGACAAATTGTATAAAACGTAATTTGTACAGTAACTTGATATAAAAGGCCAGAGCAAACCATAATATGACATCTAAACATAAATCTCAATGTTAATAATATGTACTACTATATCATTATTGAGATTTGCTACCGTAAGCTAATGATGAACGTGCATTGAATTATTTATTTATCTTTTCTTATGCCGTCGTTCTTATACAAATTCTACATAATGCTGAATGAATTTATAAGAGACGAATGTGGCAATGAATTCGTTTATTATTAAGAATACATCTTCCAATAACAGGTTTAATTTTGATATGTAAAAAACGGATATTTTTAAACGAACTCATCGATTGTTTATTTAATTGTAAAGTAGAGGGTATGTCATTAATAATGGAAAACAATTTTAGGCAATTGGCCGCCACGGCTACGCTTGCAGGACCATATTCTTTTCAAGAAATTTTCCATCACCAATTCTCACATTTGCGGCTGTATGAACTCGATAACTTCACAAATTCCATATTTGAGGTTTTGAATCTATTGTCGGCCATTGGCATAGACCTTATCTTTCACGTATCCCCAGAGAAAAAAAGTCTAGAGGTGTTAAATCACAAGATCTCGGCCAATTGTAATCGCCTGTTCGAGAAATCACGCGATCGGGAATATTTTTATGCAAAAGAGCGATGGTAACGTTACTTGTGTGGCACGTAGCGCCGTCTTGTTAAAAATAAACGTTGTTCACATAAATATCATACAATTCTGGCCATACAAAATCATTAATCATCGTTCGATAGCGCAATCCATTCACCGTTACAGTTGCTAAAGCCTCATTTTCCAAAAAGTAAGGTCCAATCACCCCGCCAGACCAAAAACCGCACCATACAGTCACACGCTGAGGATGGAGAGGATTTTCAACAATAGTTCTTGCGTTTTCTGAGCTCCCAATGCGACAATTCTGCTTGTTGCAAAATGATTTTTTTTTTTATGAAATTCCGGATCAGTTTGATGAATTTCATGAACCCAATCAGCAAAGACAAGACGTTGTTGATCGTCGCTAGGCGTGAGTTCTTGTGTTAACTGAACTTTAAAAGCCTTAAGACCTAAGTCTTTATACACAATACGGTGTAAAGTCGTTTGTGGAATGTCCAATTCCAAAGATCGAGGAGAAATTGACAAACTTGGGTTTTACTCAACACTATGGGCTGCAACAGCAATATTCTCAGTTGTTCTTGAGCGACGTGCACGAGTTCGATTCGTCACATCACTAACTTGTCCCAATAGCTCAAACTTTTCCATCAGTTTCACAATATGGAAGATGCATGTTTTTCTTTATAATTTTTAATTCACTGTTTACACCGTTATAATATATTAAAAAATATAAATAATGCTTAAAAATGCTGTAATTAAGTTTAAGGAAATATTTTAAATTGCGAAAAAAATTGAGCTGTTTAAACGCCACCATTTTCGCGCGATCTGTTGATGACGTCAATTACCACTGACAGTTCAGTCCATTGTTTACTACAACTGTTTTCATTTTTAACTTTTTGACGTTTTGACGTTTATTTTCTAACCAAAAGACTGCATGACATACAAATGTAAAAAATACAAACTTATTTATATGGTATGTTACGTCACTTTCGTTTTAACCAATGGTGTTGCGTTTTACAAATTTGAAATTCCCTCGCTTTTTTCCACTTTTATTTTTTTAATTTAAAGTATTTAAAAAGTTAGTAGTTCCAAAAATAATGGTTCTCTTAGTTCAAATGTCCGGTCAATAAAGATTCGGACAAAAAATATTTGAACCAAATTTAAACTTCATGCATATTCCCTATTGCTGTCCGAGAAGGTGCTTCACAACGCCGATGACCCAAAAATAATTTAGGTTTGCGAACTGTCACCGCGAACTTTTCACCATTTTTGTAGTGAATTTTAATAATTTCAGTGCGTCGTTGAAGCGAATATCGTTCCATTTTTATTAATGGCGTAGTCTTTACTTGTCATCTGTCAAGTAGATACAAATTGACTCATGACAACTGTTAGAATGGCGGGCTACTAAAAATGAAACCACTTATTTGAAGACCCTATATAATTTCAATTAAAATATTACTACCTTGTTTCTTGTAAATTTATAATTGCAATTTTACGAATAATTACGATCTAATTATGATTAGTACATTTATTAAGTTTATATTAACGTTACAGTAGAAGAAAATCGGGTTTTAGGTGCTTATAGAGTTTGGTATCTTAATATAATAATGAAATAATCAAATGCAAAAAACCGATGATGAAAACAACATATTATGTAAAATCTATAAAAATGAGATGTCCGAAAACGATAATATTCCAACTTGTATTCGCAACATTTTCGCCTCAGTTAAATTTATACGCTTAAGGGAATGTAACTCTAAACCCATTTAGCCTTAATTACCTTAACTAATTTTGCCGTAAACCACAGTTTCCCAAATTTAATTCAATACAATAAATCTGTAATTGAAAAAATATTCAAATTGTATTGAATTAATCATCTTTTTTATATAAAAATTGTTTATGCAAATTAACTTCAAATTCCGTAATCCACTGTTGATCAAGCAATTTTGCTACAAGAGTTCATGTTAACTGTTAATAAATTTACAGGAATTTTATCTTACTACCAATTAATACTAACAGGCAGTCATTAAAATTATTTACATATGATTCAATAACTAAAACTATTTAGCTTTGTCTATCTAATATTATATGGTAGACCTAAAACTGATTTTTAATTGTTTGCAGTTTTGTCTTAATTTTAACTGATACTAATGGTCTAAATTTGAATTAACAGCATGATCACAGTATAATCGAGTTTGACAAGTCTTATCTATAATGTCTTGTTTGTATATCTAGTCTGCCTAGTTTATTATCTGCCTCTTCTTGTTTATCTAGTCTATTCATGTCTGCCGAGTCTACCCTTTAATGCAGTGTTTTTCAACCGGGATGCCGCCACCCCAATCGTGATGCGCAAAGTTTAGGCATTTTCTTGGAAATTTAATTGCATGTAGTTCAAAATAACTCATTGTTAGTTCTATTTTGCTACGAGATAGTTAGAAGTGGAGGAAGAAGTCCTCAAATCTAGACAACCCAAATGAAACTCTCTTGTTTTGGCACTATCGTATAGACTATCTAGTGCAGTATGTTTAACCTTTTCTGTCTTGTCTCATACTACGAGTTTTCCAGAACTATTTGTGTAGTGTAATCTGTGCAAATTTATCTATATTGTCTAATCCCGACTCTCTAGTCTTGTTTGCCTAGTATTATCGGTTTAATATTGCGGTCTAGTATTGTTTATGCAAGTCTTGGCTATGAATCTACTCATATCTATCTACTCATATCTATACTCATATCTAGCCTTATCCATGTCGTCTAGTTTTTGGTAATTACTAGTAATTACTTACTAGTTTGTCTATAGTTTTATCGATCTGGTGTTGTCTTTATAATCTTGTCTATTTATGATATAGTATTACCTTTGCTTATTGCGTATAAAACAGAATTAGTAAACCTTTGTTTTTGGGTAAGGATTCCCTCTTTGACAGGGATTAAGTGGGCTGCACAAAAGCCATCAAACATCATTTCAAAGTCTCGGCCGGCGTGTTTTGCTCTTGGCATCCGAGCAGGAATTATTTATAAACATGTATTCACTAGAAATGAGGGTTTATAGAATTTGTCGTCCACGTTGATAAGACCGCTGCAGAATATTAAACCTCATTAGCATATATTATTCAAAACGAGGGGATGTTCGAATTTGACATTTCGATTTAAATTTGCAGTCATTTATTTTGGACTAGAACGATAGCTGTTAATAAAGTTATGCCGGAAGTTTTTAAATATATAACGATTTTAAATTGACGATGGGTTACGATAAAGAATCTTATGAGCATTTTCCACTAATAAGCGGTACATTAAATCTTTGTGAAACATAAATATAATTAGAACATTACGATATTTTATGTGTTTTATTAAACACCCGTTATTTAGGTTATTTCAGAATTATTTCATTCAAAATTATTATTTATATAGTCTTGCATATGGTATTAATAACAAGATGATTTAACAAGTCATATTTAACACATTTTTTTACGAAATTATATAATGGTAATAAATCATTGAACGGGTGAAATTAATTAGAAGAAAGTGTTCGTATCGCCTACATAAACTCGTGAATTTATTGCCATGCTGAAATAGCAGGCTTACTACGTAGTTTCAAGATTTTGCTTAAGTTAATTATATTTTAATTAAATGCGGCACTGTAGCCGAGACTAATCGTCAAAGTAAACAGTTTTGCTAAATGGTATTAACTGTAATCAATTGTTATTAATTCGAAATTAATTATTGAAATTGTCTCTGTAGTATATATATATATATATATATATATATATATATATGTGTATATATATATATGTGTGCGTATGTATATATATATATATATATATATATATATATATATATATATATATATATATATATATATATATATATGTGCGACCCGCACGGACGCATATATCTCTTGAGAATGGCGAATGTTAGTTCGCCGAAACGTCGAGAATCCTCAGCCAACCCTCAGCATCAACGCGGAATCCCCCAGAAAACAATACAACACAGGTATCTATCCGCGAAAACCTCAAATACAACATATATATATATATATATATATATATATATATATATATATATATATATATATATATATATATATATATATATGTTGTTATAAATGCGTATTTAAATATTTGGTAGATTTTGAATTAATATTAACTTACGTTGTTGTGTTACGTTGTGTTACGTTGTTGTTCAATAACTTACGTTATTGATGTAAAAGTTGAAAATCAAACAAAACAAAAAATGTGTACGATCAGGGGATCCCCGTCTGCAAAGTTCCTCGCGAATGTTCAGTTCCGAATGTGATTTAAAATAAAATCTGTATGGATCATGTATTTTTATTTTGTAACATATTTTCAATGTATATAATGTAATATGAGGAATCAAATCAAAAAAGAAAGAGAATATGCGTATTTGCCTGCTCATTGAAAGATAATACACTAAGAGAAAGAGAAAGGCGTATGAAGGGGTATAATGCAAAAATATACATTATATTTTCGGCCGAATTGCACGTACCTACCTTAAGCCCCGTTAAGGAACATCGTGCCAAAAGATGGATTCAATTCAATTGAGATAGAAAATAAGATTGCAAAATCTTGCTGGTTTATTCGATAGATTTGTATATGTCGTCTATTCTAGTGGATATGTCTAGTTTTTCCACCATGTCTAAATAGTACTATCGATCTTCTTTAGCCTTTCTTATTTAGTCTTTTTTTATGATTCGTACATTTGATATAATAAATTTGTTTCAAATCACAATTCGTAGTTTCGATATTTTCAATATACAAAAAGGGATATTTTCTTAAATAATAAGGTATTAAGTAAACATAAGGCAAAAATCAAGGGGTTATTCCTTGACCTGTTTTTTCGAACACCTTTTTTTTCGAAATTTTCGACAACCATATTCGATATTTTTTGAAATAATTAATGTAACTAAAAGTATGGCGTACGCCAATGAGTTTATCAAGTACAAAAAATTGTTAACATTTACTGGGAACGGCTGTTTTATCAAGGTTCAAGTGGATTTCGTTTTGAATACGTCACTTCAGTGATCATCACCTATATCTGTCGCAGTTGTTTACATTGAGTGACGTTTGGCTCTTTGACGTGTCTTTAATAATAAAGTCCTCAACCATGTATACGAACGCCGAGATAACTGCCATGCATTTCATGTATGAACTGCTGATGGCAATTCTTTACACGTGTAGCGGCAACGAGCCGTTCCATATTTATTTTCAGTTTTACGAGGGCATAACAATAATTACCCAAATATTTTCGGACAATTTCCGGAAATATTTTATTAGGGTCAATATTAGGGGCAATATCATTTATTCCGAAAATATTTTATTAGGGTCCTCGGAAAGATTGCGACAGGATGTTTATCTCCTGAGAATCGGTAATCACCAAAGCGACAAATAGTCGAATATAGAAAAATAATCACCCCCAGATGATGGACCTGTATACCTGGACATAATATAAATACCTGGACCCCCGAATAAACAAGACAGTCAACGAAGAGACACTAGTTAAGTTCAGTCCAGCCAGTGGACCAAGTCAGACGAGCAGAGCCAGTTCAAACAGACTCAGCCAGCAGTCAGTCAACCAGACCAGTCGAGGACAGTCCAGTGCGGGTTTAGGTTTTAAGTTATATCTAAGTTCCACGAAGACGTTGCAGCTCCGCCATTCCGTTAATAGTGTTTGTATCTCTAGTATATTTGCATATATCGTCAATGTAAATAAATTCCTCTGCAAACCGTGAGTGATAAATCTATTCCACGGCGTCTCACACCACACACACTAGACGATTTTACATTGAACGGTTTCCTAGCCATAATATCGCCCACCGAAAAAACAGGCACATTGAAAGGAGCTGAAGGGCAAAGAAGTTTAATAACAGTAAGAACGGTATATGGATATGAAGGTTATAGAGAAATGAATAAGGAAATGAACAAAACATATGAAAGGACTTAAGAGAACATAATACAAAACTTATTAAGGACAGTATAGAGACTGTATGTATATAGAGACTATGTAATGTTTATATAAACTATGTATGTATATGTATAGAGACTAACAAATCTATGAAGGTTCTGAGATCTGAAATAGCTAGGGGCAGAACAAAAAATTATGGACTCAAAAACAACCAAGGCAAATTAGTTAGTACACGAGGAAGAAATTTTAGCGGTAGTTCAGGGCTTTTATATGTATTTATACCGTCCAAAACTTCAAGATCCTCACTACGAAAAACAAAAAACGAAATAAGAAATGTCGGATCGGAAGAGATACCCGAAATAGATAACGCCGAACTAACCAAAGCACTCGGTCAAATGAAAAATAAGACAAGCCCTGGCGAAAATCAGATAACCACTGAGATGTTGAAAATGGGGGAAGAACAGCTAAGAGAAAGCTTAAAAATTATGTTAAATAAATGTTTGATGCGTGGGAAATTACCATAAATATGGGAAAATGCAGAAATCATATTACTGTACAACAGTGTTTTTCAACCTGGATATCGGCTAAATACTTAATTACTTACATTTTACAAACATAATTTTACAGCATCGGCAAACGCCTCCACGGGGAAGCGATACGACAATAGCTATGCAATGGCCCCTATCTATGTTAATTTAATTTCTCTTAGAGCAGAGGCGTCCAAACTTTTTGCTGCGAGGACCAGTTTGGTATTTAAATTCATTAGCGGGGGCCAAGCATTGTAAATATGTGAATTAAAAAAACCTTATTACAAGTAAAGCAGCATTGAATTTTATTTTTTATAGTAAATTACACATATAACAATAGTAAATAAACATGTCTAAATTATATTATTATAAAATTATTTCATGCAATTTTTAATGGGAATAGTGGAACTGGGTTTTTTGCTGGAGAGTTTCTTCAAAGTTGCAATTCAAATCGGAAACACCAATTATTAGCAATGATTTCAGATACTTCATCCTGGAAAAAGTTTGTTCGCACATATAGGTAGTGCCATACATAGAAATAAATTCTTTTGCCTCCCAAAATTTGTAAAAATCGATCAAGTTTCCTTCCTTGTATTTGTTCTTGATTTGATCGCTAGCTTGAAGATCAATTATTTCCATTTGAAACTGACTTGTCGCCAACGTTGCAGTCATATGGATTTTGAAACAGCCGAATTTCCCTTGAATTTATGTCAAGATCAGAAAAACGCTTTTGAAATTCTAGTTTTAAATCCGCGATTACTTTTACTGCAAATATGGTGGGAAATCTTTCGTCAGTTTCTGTACTAAATTTTTTACAGCACGTGAAATGGGAAAAATTACATTCATTCATATGACTTTCGAGCAATATCAGCTTGGCTCTGAATGCTTTGATTTGCTCGAATAAATCACAAATTAAGTTGTTTTTACCTTGGAGCTTTAAATTCAAGTTATTTACGTGTGTCACGACATCTGCAAAAATTGCCAACTTCCAGAGCCATACATTCTGCATCCGATAAAAGCGGTTCAGGGTGATTCTTTTCCGCAAGAAAAATTTTCAAGTGAAAACCACTTGTGAACAAGTGAAACCACTTGAAAATGACCGTCAAACGTCGAAACTCGAGTCGTGATATGTGTAGAAATTTATATAACTGTGAATAATAAGTTATATAACATTTTTACATAATATAAGTGTGGTAAAAAACAAAGTGAATTTTTCAATTCAATGTAAGTATGGATTACCACGTAGTAACTGACGCAACCATCCTATTCATACTTTTCTTCTTTTTGTTTCCATGTTCAACTTTAAAAAATAATATTAACATAATAATTAAGTTATAATATATTAAATATAAATCTAAACATACCAATTTACAATATATCAACTGTAAAGAATGTAAATAAGCTCCGCGGCCGACGAATTTTTGGTTTGTCGTGGACAATCTCGTAGCTTTACAGGCACTGCAGTTGAGTGCAGTCAGTCTGCCGCTCCGCGCCGCCTACGTACAGTCAGAGTACAAAATCATTCATGTAGTCGAGCGGCCGAGTCGCATCGCCGACTACCGAAAAAACTTGAATACCAGACTGTACTTTTTCGAGCGTGATACCGTGCTCATTCTAACCGAATGCGCTCTTCATCTGCGCGAGATCTAATACCGACGCTCCACGCTACATTTATATTTTACGAAATTTTTCAAAATCCTTGGCGAGCTGGATAAAATCGCCTGCCGGGCCGGGTTTGGCCCGCGGGCCGTAGTTTGGACACCTCTGTCTAAATATTTCCAATATATGTTTCAAATATAAGTTTCTAAAAAGATCAAAATAACCATCAGCTTGAACTTATAGTGAGAGTAGTGAAACAAAAACAAAGAAAAAGCGTTTGTATGACGACAATTATTTAAAATTCGGAATTACTGTGATAAAGCATCGATGTCAAACGCTTGTTGGATGCATTGCTTTCTCCTTCGTCAAGCTCTTGCATCCAAAACAGGAATAAATTAGTAAATTCTATTAAATGAAAAGCGTTATAGATACGATTATTTCGAAACATTTGTGAAGATGTGGGTTCACTACACCAAAGAAAAGTTCGTTTCACACAGAGGTTAGGTGGTTATAGAATATATGGTATATATAGTGGTGTATTTACTGCAGGTCAATACCAATTTGATTTGTGACCCGAAATTCCTTTTGAAACTGGAAACTTTTCTTTCTGACCTATTCAAGAATTTAAACACTTTAAATAAAAGCATTCAAGGGATGGATGAATATTTCATTACCGCTAAAGACAAAATCCACTGCTTTACGAAAACAATAAGCCTGTGGTCATCATACTTAAAGCAAGATAACTTTGATTCATTTTCTTCTACTCAGTCTTATATTGGAGAAGTGGGGTCTGAGATAAACATGAAATCATATATACCTGGTATGGAAATTGTATTGCAGAAATTGAAAGAAGAATTGTGTCATTATTTCTCGGTGGAAGAACTTTCAGGAAACGCTGGGAAAAGATGGATCTTAATTTAAAAAGCTGATACAGATGCGGCAAGTTGAGGAACCAATCTAAAAGAAAATCTGTTGGAATTATCTGCTGATGGAATATAACACTTGGTCTATCACTTTGGATAGCTTTTAAAGAGAAACACAGAATATCACCAATTAACCAGAGAAGCTTTGAAGTGTTTGATTCCTTTTGCCACCCCCTAATTGTGCGAGTTGACGTTTGCGTCGATGGTCAAATTAAAGGCAAACGGAGAAATCGTCTAAATTTAGAAAACTATTTAGTTCTATTTGTAGCAAGCAAAAACAGATCCGCAATCGGAAAAATTGATTAACAAGAAATATGCACAACACATCACATTAATGTGAATGTGTGCCTAGCCTGTTTATAATTCAACTATTGATAATTCTCTATTCTATTATAGAGATAATTCTCTATTGATAATTCAACTATAGGGGTTCCTTATTTTTAATTTTATTTTAATAACTGCAATCCCTTTAAAGAAGCTTCACGACCCCCTTAAAAAGGCTTCGCGACCCCCACGTTGAAAAACACTGCTGTGCAAAAAGAGAGACAGAAATAACATAGAAAACTCTCGGCCAATTATTTTGCTGCCTCACTGGTACAAATTTCTTACAAAAATAAATAAAAACAGTCTGACGCAAAAAAATGGATTCGGAAAAAGGTTTCAGCACAATATACCATCTTCACGGCACTCAGATCTGATCAAACATATATATGACAAATCTTATATGCAACATAGAAGATTCCTATAAAGAGAGGAGTTCGTCAGGGAGATAGATCTCTCCAAAACTCTTTACGCTGACACTAGAAGATTTATTTAAGGGCTTGTACTGGCAAGATAAGGGAATTAATATAGACGGAACACGACTAAACCACTTAAGATTTGCTGACTATATTATCCTAATCAGTAATTCATCAGAAAAAGCAAGAGGAAAAGAAAACCAAATTCCGAAAATTCCTAGAAGAGTAGGTCTCAGCTGGGCAGCTTTTGGCAAACTCTGATTCATTCTTAGATCTAGAGATATCCCCATAAACCATAAAATAAAAGTTTCTTCAAGTCGTGTCTTCTACCAGTCCTCACTGATGGGCTCGAAACAATTCCGCTAACATTCAATGCAGTTAATAAACTTCAAGTCACACAACGAGCGATGGAGAGGTCTATGCTAGGTATTAGTTTACGAAATAAAGTTGCAAATGAGAAAATCAGAAGAAGAACGCAGTTAACAGATGTTAGTGAAAGAGTAGCGAAGCTAAAATGGAGATGGAATGGCCATATTGCAAGACAGAGCACAGAGAGATGCACATACAACTTAACACCTTGGCGGCCAAGAGAGTTCAAAAGAAGTGCTGACAGACGTCAGAAAAGATAGCGTGATGACATCCAGAAGATTGTTGGGAACTAGATGAGGGCTGCTAAGGACAGGCAGGTATGGACAAATATGGAAGAGGCCTACATTCATGAGTGGATGAGAACAGGCTGATAAGAAGAAGAAGAAGAACAGTACAACTGTAACAGAATGTGCTGCACCTAATAGAGGAAGATCCAAGTACTTCTACGCGACAAATTCCTAATACTTTGAAGTCCTTGAAAAGTTTGGAAAATTCTTAAGGGCAATTTGTTATATCCGTACCACATTCAACGTGTTTTAACCACATTCAGGCACATTCAAGCACAATTACCTGCTGATTGTCGTCCACGTATTGCGTTAGTTTAATGGCTTTTGCAAGTATTAGTTTCCCACAAACTAATCCCTCAGTTCCTGACACAGATTATTTTCACCGATGAAGCCAGTTTCTCAAGTAAGGTAATAAGGAATTTTCATAACAACCATTTGTGGGCAAATGAACATCCGCATGAGGTATGTGAAGATCGATTTCAACATCAGTTATCCTTGAATGTTTGGGTTGAAATTGTTGGTGACTATCTAATTGGACCGGTTTTTCTACCAGCAAGGCTTACTGGCGAGATGTATCGCAACTTTTTGGAAGAAACGTTGCCCGAGTTTCTGCAGTATGTACTACTGGCGACAAGAATTGAAATGTGGTTTTTGCACAACGATGCACCACCAAATTTCTGTTTGGTTTCAGTTTAAACACCCACGTACGGAGATCGCTGGATTGCTAGAGGTGGGTCACACGCTTGACCTGCTCGAGCCCCAGACTCGAACCCCCTGGATTATTTCTTATGGGGCTATTTGAAGTCATGGAAGAACTTGGACGAATTGCAAAATCGGTTAATTGCTGGGTGTAACTCAATTAAAAGCAACGCTGGTGTGTTTGAAAGAGTTCGTCGGCACTCAATGACAAGAAAATTGAATGCTTTTATCCAAGCTGGAGGAAGTCATTTAGAAGATTTGTTGTAGATTGAGCAACTTTACATACTTTTTGATAATAAAATGTTATTACTGTCGCAAATTTTGTTCACCCTGTATCTTCAAAGCAAAGGATTTTTCATAAATCATCATATGACAAAATATTCTTAGAATAGACCAAGGAATAACTCCTTGAATTTTTGCCGCATGTTTACGTTACACCCTGTATAACGGTCATTTATTTTCAAATTCTAGGATCTTAAATTAATAATGAAAATCCAGGGGCCGTTCTGAATTTTATATTTGTAGTTTTAAAGTTTAGTGTAGTCTATTGACTTTTTACGGACTAGTTTCTATCTATATATCTCTCTTTTTGTTTAAATTTTAGATTATTTATCTAAAATATGGAAAACACGACTATAAACATTTCCTAGTAAATTTAATTGATAACAAATGAAGTAAAAATTATAAATATAGAAATAAAACGAATCACGGGTTATCAACAGATAACTCTAAATTCTACTAAGAAATGTTTACGAAATAAAGCGCCATCAATTAGTATAAAACCGACCTCGGTGTTGCGAAAACTTCAATAAATATGCATTCAAAAGTGTGTTCGGTGTTTCTTGTCGCCGTGATTCTTGTCGCGTGCGAAGCAAAAAGTTGCAACATATTCAAGAATGTCCAAGCGGTGATATATACCGGCTCCCAACAAGATCCACAAAATGTGAAACTCAACGGCCTAGAAGATGTGAAAGACGCGTACAAAATCGAAATCACTAACCAGAATATTCCGGAACTGTGCAAAGGCGGTATTAAAGATTTACAGAAATTAGACTATTTGCTCATTAAAAATTGTGGAATTTCTAATATTGAAGAAGGAGCGTTCGAAGACGTTCCAAATTTAAGAATCCTTGACCTCAGCAGAAACCTCATCAATGAAGTCCCTAAAACTTTCAAAGGTATGAATGTGAGAAGACTAAATTTATCACAAAACAAAATTAGTGAAATCAGTAAAGATGCTTTTGATGAAATGCCCAAATTACAAGTACTCGACTTAACCGAAAACAAAATAAAAAAAATAAATCCTGACTGGTTCAAGAATTCCCCGAAACTCTACAGAATAATATTAGACTACAACCAAATCACCAACATTCCAAACAATTGCTTCAAAAATTTAATAGAACACAAAAGGGAACAACCATTTGAACTTTGGCTTAACAACAACAAAGTCAACAAAATGGAACCAGCAGCTTTTAAAGGAATCTCCAAAGTTGGACACCTCTGGTTAAGCCACAACGAAATATCCCAACTAGACGAGGAATGTTTCAAAAATTGCGAAATTCAAAACATTCAATTAGATCACAACAAACTGACATGTCTCGACGATTCCTTCTTAAATACATTGAATGTCAAAGAATTGAACATCGACAATAACCCCTTGGACTGCGATTGTCTCAGAAATATTCGAAAATGGGGGAAAAAGAAGGGAGTGGACCTACAGACCATCAGAAGGAGTTTCGCCTGCATGAGAAACAAAGTGGAGGACGTTGTTGCTAGCCAGAAGAAATATTACGAGAAAAAAATCGATCATTTGCAGAGAAAGGAGGAAATTGATTCTGACTACTAATTAATCAGTTAAATGTTATTACATAGATACAGAAACGTGACAATGATTATGTATTTTTTGTTTAATTAAATGTAATAAAAGAAAATTGCCTTTAGATTTCTAAATGGCAAAAAGATTATCATAATAGAAGTTTGAAATCCTTGATCTAATTTTTAATCTAACAATAAGCCAAGAACTATGACTATAGTCTTGTCTGTCTAGACTTGTCCGTCTAGTGTTGTCTATCTAGTGTTGTCTTTCTAGTCTTGTCTGTCTAATGTTAAATGACTTGTCTTGTCTGCCTAGCCTTGTCTGGCTAGTTTTGTCTATCTAGTATTGTCTGTCTAGTCTTGTCTGTCCACTGTTGTCTGTCTAATCTTGTCAGTCTAGTCTTGTCTGTCTAGTCTTATCTGTCTAGTCTTGTCTGTCTAGTCATGTCTATGTAGTCTTGTCTACCTAGTCTTGTGTCTCGAGCATTTTCTGTCTTGTTTTGTCTGTCTAGTCTTGTCTTCAATTCTTGTCTATCTAGTTTCATCTGTCTAGTCTTGTCTGGTACGGCTACTAAGTGAACGGTTCACAAAAAATCTAATAGTCCCATATATAATGTAACGTCAAAAAAATTCCTATGTGCATTTTGACTAACAATAAGTAAAGGAATTTCAGATTGAATTATTTGTATACCGGGTGTCTCAGACCACCTGTACCCGCCTTTTATTTTGACAACGCTTGCTCGAATGTGACTGGGACAATAATTTTTATTACCAAAGTGAACCCAAGGAATTCATTGATAAATTTATTTGTTACCGGAATAATCCGGAAGTACCCGGAACCGGAAGTTACTTTAAAAATTCAAATGGCAACATAGGTCGAGTATGGCATTAATTGATAGGTATTTTTAAAAGAAACAACTTTTATTAAGATGTTTTTTAAATATTTTGCATATTTCCAAAAATAAAAAATAAAATAAACAAGATGAAAGAGCACCAGATATTCTTGCAGTAATTGCTTTGGACCCGAACATCTCGACAAGAAGAAATGAAATCGATGCTAGAATAAGTTGCTCCACTGCTTGGAGAGTTTTAAAAACAAACAAATTCCATCCATACCATATCTCTTTACACCAGAAACTTGAAGAGCGGGATTTTCAAGATAGGTTGAATTTTTGCGAATGGTTGTCTCATAAAAATTTCCATCACAAAATTTTATGGACAGATGAGACGACATTCAATAGCAACGGAGTTGTTAATTTACATAATGCTCACTACATAAGTAATGAAAACCCTCATTGGTTTAAAGAAGCAAAATATTTAAAAAACATTTTAATTGTTAGTTGTTTTAATTAACTTGTTTCTTTTAAAAAGACCTATCAATTAATGCCATACTCGACCTTTGTTGCCATTTGAATTTTTAAAGTTACATCCGGTTCCGGGTACTTCTGGATTATTCCGGTAAAAAGAAAATTTATCAATGGATTCCTTGGGTTCACTTTGGTAATAAATTTTTTTGTCCCAGTCACATTCGAGCAAGCGTTGTCGAAATAAAAGGCTGGTACGAGTGGTCTGAGACACCCGGTATATGCATTAATATAGCTGAGAAGATGTGCCGGTTTTAGTTAGTTTTTTAAAATGACATTAATTAATTGAATATTAATCTCATTAATAAGTTGAGAGTTAATCTTTTATTTAGCAATTCACATTCAGATATATGAAACATTATTTTCGTTTAGTCTAGAATGTTGTTTTATATAAAGACAAATGGGATGAAATGAGAATTATAATTTAGTTTCGAAAGCGGACCAATAATTAAAAAAAATATATATTTTATCTAATCACACACAAAAATGAACACATTAATAAATGCATTATTGTATGTGAAGGATGCCATTATTATAATCGTGTATAAAAGTATCCAAATCATGCCTAAAAGTCCAATGTAAATCAAATTGAGTTTTATTATTAAAGGATTTCTATTTGTAGTTACTATGGCAATAACTTGCGTCTGACGAAATTTTCTGACGTTTATTAGAATTGAATTAACTTTTCTTATTTGGAATCAAGAGTTGTCGGCCTCTCAGTCTTGATTTTTCTGGTTCTAGTATAACTTAACCTAACCATAACCTATTCTAGATTAAATCTAGGTTAACCTGGATTACATCGACAACGACCAAATAGTGTTCCCGTCACTGTGTGTTTTTACTAGTTAGCAATTTTTTTTCACGGAGGCGCTAAACGTTCTAACCTTATTGTGTCAGCGATGTGATGCACTCATGCCCAAAAGCCCTTTTTCACACACTAGTATCATAAACTACTATTACTCGTATGCTTGTCTATAAATATACAAAAATGGATTTATTATTAATTATTGGTAACTATAAAAATATTTGTAAAAAACCATCATTGGAACATTATGATTTTTAATTAATTTAAATTTTTATTTAAAAAAAAATGACTTTCTTTCACGGTCAAATTTTTTATCCGAGTGAATACTCGGATCATTTATTAAAATGTAGTGAAATTTCTCACATGAATTGGTCAAATTATTTTTACGCTTAATATAGATTTTAAAGTTTAATGTTCAAATGCGTTTTTTTCAGTTGTCCATATTTTATTGATTCTGGAAAAACACTGGTTGTTGCGCCATTTGTTCATGGAAGGGAGAGCGAGAATTCTACAATTTTAAAATGTTTAAAATGAAGCAATTAGTCCGTACATTTTTGGTCTGTTTTCACATTTGCAGACCAGTAACATTTAATTTTTTATCAGTAACGTATATTTTTACCAATAACACCACATTAATATATTTAAAAGATTTTTACGCGGGTTTTCTAAAAGAAGTTAGAAATTTTTATAATAACTGCTTGGAGTATCTTGAAGAATGGACAGTTTATTTGGAGGCTATTCATAAATTTCATTGGTAGACATTAAAAAAGGAGATTTTATGGGAATATGTGGAAAAATTTTATATTATATATTACAGTACATACAAAATAAGACATGCAGATATTTTCTAAAAAGCGGGACATTTTTAAAAATAGGCGGGCCGCGGGACTGTCCCACCAAAATCGGGACGTGTGGTCACCTTAGTTTTATATAAAATTCATTTACATATTTTATTAATTCAATCATAATGCTACATTAAGGATATTAACTTTTGTGTTTGGTCAACATGTTTTGTTATATTTACATTATTTAAAACTTATTTTAAATAATTTAATGTCAAATATGACCAAGTCTAACTTACTACCGAAAATAGCTAGATTAGACATACATGTTCTGTTGACTTGCAGACGAAATTAACTTTTTAGTTCAAGTTCATAATTTAATTTGATAACGTTTGCAGATTACTGAGAATACACTTTACTTATAAGCTATAGTTACTTCATAAAATCGATTAAAACCAACATATTTTAAACTATACTAACATATATGTAAATAAAGATAGATATACAAGTTATACAAGTACAATTTGATTTTTTTTAACAAATTTTAATATGCAACAATTTTTTTCGCAAGAATTTACATATGTATTGCCGATATGTATTGCCTCAATTATGGTTGAAATAAAACAGACGATTTTACAATACCGATTCATGTTTGTTTATTTATTTTTGATTTTATATAAAAAAGAGTCTCGTCTGCCATTAAATTAATTGGTTTTGCAATCAAAAATTATTTCGACCGCAAACAAACATTAAATACTCGTTTTTCTCTTGGCTACGAACATACATCAAACCCAACATTTATTTTTGGACAGGATATCTAATTGAGTACGATTTAATAGTCCAATAAATAAAACAAAACGTACGATAAACACAACCAGACAGACAAGAAAAACACTTACGTGTTATCCAGCTCAATAAAAATAAATATTGCATCATTCTTAGTCCGGTTATCTTGTCTAGTGTGTATCCTTCTGTTAGGCAGACAGGATCTTCTCCATGAAAACTTGTTTGTCTAGACATTTCTGACAGTAATGATTGCCAAACTTTATTTGTTTACACCAATCTAACTAGTTTATGCTTTTCAGCGTGGTCGGTATAGAATTATAAGCAATACTAGACAAGAATGATTAAACATACTAAACTAAACAGACTAGAGTGGACACACAAAGCTGCAGAAACTGGACTAAACAGACAAGACTAGACAGAAAAAAACTAAACAGCCAAAACTAGACGGACAACACTAAAAAGACAAGATCAAACTGACTGCACAAGACACACAAGGCTAGACAGACAAGACTAGACCGACAAGACAAGACAAGACAAGCAAGAATAAACACAAGACTACAAGCAAGAAGACAGACAAGACTACAGGCAGGAAGACAGACAAGACTAGACAAGAATGATTAAACATACTACGTTAAACAGACAAGAGTGGACACACAAAGCTACAGAAACTAGGCTAGAGAGAAAAACAACATACAAGACTGGACAGACAAAGCTGGACAAAGAAGAGTGAGCAGACAAGGCTGGGCAGACCAGATTGATCAGACAACACTAGACAGACAAGAGTGGGCAGACAAGACTGGACTGATAAGATTGTACAGACAAAACTGGACAGGCAAAGCTAGACAGACAAGACTGGCCAGACAGGGTGGCGCAGACAGGGTGCGACAAGACTGGACATACAAGAC
The DNA here is from genome assembly GCA_944588485.1 of Phosphuga atrata. Taxonomy (NCBI): domain Eukaryota; kingdom Metazoa; phylum Arthropoda; class Insecta; order Coleoptera; family Silphidae; genus Phosphuga; species Phosphuga atrata. The sequence goes on along the minus strand of OX155896.1, from coordinate 32,481,956 downwards.
TGGATAGGGTAGACTGGACAGATAAGAATGGACCCACAAGACTGAACAGACCAAGATGTGTCCAATCTTGTCAAGATAAGACTGGACAGATAAGACTGGAAAAACCAGACTTGACAAACAAGACTGGACAGAGAAGATTGGGCAGACAAGACTGGAGAGACAACACTGGAATGACAAGACTGGACAGATAATGCTAGACAGACAAAACCGGTCAAATTGGACGGGGCAGGCAAGACTGGGCAGACAAGATTGGGCAGACAAGACCGAATATATAATACTAGATAGACAAGACTAGACAGACAAGATTAGGCAGACGAGACTGGACAGACAAGTCTGGAGAGACAAGATTGGGCAAACAAAACTGGGCTGACAAGGCTGGACAGGGAAGACAGGGCAGACAAGATTGGGCAGACAAGACTGGACATACAAGAGTGGACAGACAGGAGTGGACAGACAATACTGGACAGACAAGACTGGACAGGCAAGACTGTACAGACAAGACTGGAGAGACAGTATGTACAGACCATAATGGAGATACAAGACTGGAATGATACGATTGGAAAAACTAGACTGGACAGACATGACTAGAGACAGAAGATTGGGCAGTCAGGACCGGGCTGCGAAGAATGGACAGATAAGGCTGGACAGAAAAGAATGGACAGACAAGACTAGACAGGCCAGACTGAACAGTCAAGACTAGAGGAGCAGACAAGACTAGGCAGACAAGACTGGACTTGCAAGACTGGATAGTCAAGACTGGACAGATAAGAATGAACAGATAAAACTAGACAGGCCAGACTGGGCAGACAAGAAATGACAGACAAGGTTGGATAGACAAGACTGGACAGACAAGACTGGAAAAACTAAACTGGACAGACAAGCCTGGACAGAGAAGATTGGGCAGACAAGACTAGGCAGGCAAGACGGGACATACAATACTGGAGTGGCAAGATTAGACTGACAAGACTGGACTAATAAGACTAGACTGACAAGGCTAGATCACATAAGTTATTTAAATATCCAATCCTTAAATAATGAAATCCCTCAATTGGAAATATCAATTGTTGAAGTCCAACATCCACTGTTTGTCTTGCAGAAACTATTTATACATATATATATATATATATATATATATATATATATATATATATATATATATATATATATATATATATATATATATATATATGTGTTGTATTGTTTTCTCGGGGATTCCGCGTTGATGTTGAGGGTTGGTTCTGAAAAGAACCGGATTCTCGACGTTTCGGCGAACTAACATTCGCCATTCTCAAGAGATATATGCGTCCGTGCGGGTCAACGGTTAGACGCATGATGCGTCTAACCGTATGATAATGCGTCTAACCGTTGACCCGCACGGACGCATATATCTCTTGAGAATGGCGAATGTTAGTTCGCCGAAACGTCGAGAATCCGGTTCTTTTCAGAACCAACCCTCAACATCAACGCGGAATCCCCGAGAAAACAATACAACACAGGTATCTATCCGCGAAAACCTCAAATACAACAACATATATATATATATATATATATATATATATATATATATATATATATATATATATATATATATATATATATATATATATATATATATATATATATATATATATATATATATATATTAACTCAATTGAAAAATATTGAAATAGAAATGTAATATTTATACAGACCAAATGCATATGTAGCTTTATGCAAACTCTAGATATTATACTTCACTATGTCTTCAATAGAAAAAGAAATATCGTGGCGAAGGAAGATTTTACATTAATCTTATAAGAAACTCCAAAGAAAAAGTTTACTAAATATATCTCATGAATTAGAACATAAAATTACATTTTTGTGTTAAATTATAGGCACGACAACAATTGATAACAGAATAATTGTTCTCAATGGAAAACTGAACTTTAAAATAGTAACATATTAACGAAAGAGAATTTTTGGTAATAATAAACAAAATCGATTTGTTAAAATATTAACAGATGAATCATGGGCGAAAATGTATAGAGCAACAAATTAAAATCAAATATTTTTTTAATACGGTTGCACTATCATTTTAGCACGTCCGTTCCAATTTTGAAAGTAAAACAGAAGAAAAAAGTACAATATTCTGCTGCCCTTTAACAAACCTGTAAAAATTAATCAAAAAACAAATCAAGCAGACGGTTCTACAAAAAACAACTATAGCTGTGGGAGAATAAAATAAAGCAATTTGGAATATAGGAAACCAGCAAACAAATAATACGCAGTTGAAAAGACATCCGTTCGTAGCAGTGTCTGATATTTGAAGGGCGATGAAACTAGATGTTTTTAATATATATTTTTTAATATAATTGGAACAGTTTCGTTTTATTTCAATATTTCCAAACATTCGAAATTATTTACTTCATCTATAAAAAATGTAGTCTAGTTTCTTGACTATGAGTACGGTAAACGTAATTCAATTGAATAGCTAATATAGTAAATAATGTAAAATATCGAATTCATATTGAAACTTAAATAGATTAGTGTTTAAATACATGTGCAACTAATTGTAAGTAAAAGCTGAAATATGATATTTATGAATATAAAGTTGTTTATACATTAATGTTTATACAAAATAACAAAATTTGAAATAAAACTAAAAAATTTATTTTAAATTTAAATAATACTATTATAAAAACACTAAGCTATTTAAATGTTTCTTGTTTCTTAGTTTTGTACAAAAGTTGTAGCTTAGGGAAAATGATCTTTCGACGTAGGTCGATGAAGCTTTAATTGTAGAGAGTGCTTGAAATATTTTTTTTTTAGTTCTCTCAGAAGTTCTTTTATATTTACACACTCCTGTTACACAGTTTTACACACTCCTGTTCCATAGCATGAGGAGGGCGACTTGTTTGCATATAAGTATTTTGGTTTAATACTTCTTGAATAGCTTTTTGAATTTCGTCTTGCATAGAATAGTTTGTATTGGTCACTTCCTCTAATTCTTCTGAATTTGCCGAACATTCACCTTCAACTTGAGGAGCTCAAAGCCAGAGTGGGCCAAACCCATTCACTTGCGTAGTAAGATATTTGTGTTTAAAGTTTTCAGAAAACTTATTTACATCATTACAACTCCAATTTTCACAGGATTTTGCCCTACTTTTGAGAGGTAGTTAAAGAATAGGTGTTGCAAAATTTTCCAATGTACATGAAAATTGGTTTTTCTTAGGCATGGCCCACTATGACTTTATCGATTTTCTAGTTTTGCCTTGCAATTTGTAGACTTGTACCAAGAGAAAAATACACCAGCATATTGTATTTTTAAAAATGCCATTTTAATAAAATATATTGTAACATATTTACTTATTATTATAACAAAAATAATTTAAAAAGTAAAAAAGAAGTAATATTTTTGTTTTAAAAGGATAACAATATATTTTTATATTAAAAAGATATTTTTGATTAATAAAATAAAACTAAAAAAATAGCCTATCTATAATAATAGTTATTAACATTCATCAGCCTCTGAATCACTCAAATCAAAATACTCTGATTCATCAACGTGTGCGGAGTTTTTATTTATTTTTTTAGTTTTTCCTTTTTTTCCGTTGTCAAACTTAGGTAAAAGCGGTGAAATGCCGGAGGGATAAAATCTAGCAAAGATTGCAAGTCTGCTTTTTTTCCGCTGAAATGGAATGCCATTTGGGTGAAGTACAGGCAAATTTTGCGAAATTAAAATATTTTTATTATTATTTCGCTTTGCGATATTCACGTTATCATAGGAAAACATTGATTCGTTGTGACCATAAGAATGGGTTTGGCCCACTCTGGTTCTCATAAGAACAATCAATTCAGTGATGCCAAAACCTGTATAGTGCTGCTATTTCTTGAGAAGGGCTCAAACTAAACATGAACCACTCTGGCTCTGACCAGAATGATTTTGAATGTATGTTTCTTTACGTAACTCGATTCACGAAAAAATTAGGTTTGGCCCACTTTGGCTTTGAGCTCCTCACTTAATTGTTGTGTAGATAAAGCCGTTCAAAAAGATTTTCGGCCAATATTAAAACAGACTTGGGTGGAACTTTGGAAAGATATAAGCAATTCTGTTCAATGTCTTCAAACGTTCCATGATATTTTTCATTAAAGCTTTGCTTACATCAGAACTAATTAATTTCTTTCTAAGAATCCTATTACACCTTGTGCCGTATATATATATATTAAAATCATCGCGGCTTAATGTTGTTACTGCTATGCTTACTGGTTACTGCTACGCTTACTGGAGCGCTTACTGCTATATTTCAATGATACAATGATGCAATCTAAACAACAATGAATTGTCATAAAAGTCTCTATACCGCGACGTGAGCAAATGTATAAAACCTAACCTAGCAAATACATATGTTTAGACTTTTAGAGCGTAAACATTGTAGTTCGAAAGCGCAGTAATTGAATTTATTTTATTTTTAGATAAAACCGAAAACCGCGGTTCTTTATGACGGTTATGCGGTTTCGGTTTTTGAACAGAAAACCGCGGTTTCGCGGTTCGGATATATCCGAACCAGAAACCCTACACAAACGTCACCCTCTCAAATATATCTAACCGTCACATTTCATTCAATGACAAAACGATATTTTTGAACGATTGTAAAGAGTTTTCAATGAACGCAATAATCTTTCTCATTAAAGGGAAACCAAAACATGTGTACTAGATTCAATCCCCTGTAACTTCTTTAAGTAGCATATCGGTCTTCTAGCCAAGCCAATAACATATAAATAATTGAATATAATCAGAGTACTAATAAACCTAGGAATCGGCGAACTCTCTGGACACATAGCAAAAAGCATTCAAGTTACATCAAGGAAAATATGCTCCGAGAAAAAAAGAAAGCTCATCGAGGAAAAGCCAGAAACCGAGGAAGATCATCGCACGAACAAGAAACCTAATATAAATACGGAGGGGAATGAATCGGGAAGCACAAGGCTATAAGAAATCAATAGAACTATAAATAAAAACATACGGAAAGACCTGAGAGATCACAAAACCAAGATGCTTATGAATACAATCGAAGATAACAGAAATATGAGGGTTCTCAGATCTAAACTATCGAACGGAAGACCGAAACTTACAAAAATAAAAAACAAAGAGGGCATTATAGTCAGCAATTTAAAAGAGATCCCAGAAGATATCCAGGTATTCCAAAAAAAATTATAGACTTCCACATCTCTAGGTAACCAATATCAGAGATATAACATTCAAAACGTAGGATCGAAAGAAATTCCCGAGATAGACCCAGAAGAAATGATGGCAGCACTAAAGCAGATGAAACACAGGAAAAGCCCAGGTGAAGCTCAAATCACCATCGAAATGATCAAAAGGGGCGGAGAAGATCTTCTTCAAAGCGTACGATTCCTACTGAAGAAGTGTCTTATGGAAGGAAAAATCCCAAACAAATGGCAAAATGCAGAAATTATACTACTGTACAAAAAAGGAGACAGAAACAACATTGAAAATTACCGTCCTATAAGCTTGTTATCGCACTTATACAAGCTACTAACAAAGATTATAACTAACCGGTTAACACACAAAATGGACTCATATCAACCATGAGAACAAGCAGAACAAGAAGACTCTCATCGAAAAAAGTACGGAGTATAACATATCAATTCATATAGCCTTTGTAGACTATCACAAGGCGTTCGACTGCGTCGAAGAAACATGGGTAATATTAAGATCCCTTGATAATGCGAGAATCGACTCCAGGTATTCAAAGCTCATCAAGCAGATCTACGAAAACGCGACCATTTAGGTAAAAATTGACGAAGATTCAAAAACAGAGTATCTCCTAGGAGACACGATCTCGCCGAAACTATTCACACTCGCCTTGGAGGAGGTCTTCAAAAACTTATACTGGAATGAAAAGGGAATAAACATCGACGGAGTACACATTAATCATCTGCGATTTGCAGACGATATTATAGTCATCAGCAGTACTACAGAAGACCTCACAAGCATGCTGCGAGAACTTCATCAAGAATCAGTAAAAGTCGGACTCGAAATGAACCTAACAAAGACAAAGATAATGAGCCCAGAGAATATCGACCTAACTATTAATAACCAGCAAATCGAAAAAGTATCACACTACATTTACCTGGGCCACAACATTCAATTGGGCAAAGCAAACCAAACTCTTGAGGTCAAGAGGATTAAGCCTCTTCTGGGCCGCTTTTGGAAAATTAAGCTACATTCTCAAGACCAGGGATTTACCGATAAACCTTCGAAGGAAAGTATTCGAATCGTGTGTACTGCCGGTCCTTACCTATGGCCTCGAAACAATGGCGTGCACTAGGAAAACATCGAATAGGCTACAAACCACACAGAGAGCTATGGAGAGGGCTATGCTTGCAAGTACCTTCAGGGACAGAGTTCGAAACGAAGAGGTCCGGAAAAGAAGTGGTATGACGGATGTGCTAGTGAGAGTAGCGCAACTTAAGTGGAGATGGGCCGGTCACATTGCGAGGCAAGACCCGGACAGATGGACAAAGAGAATCTCAACATGACGCCAGAGATTGACCAAACTGAGCGCGGGCAGACCTCAGACACGATGGAGAGACAGTATATAAAATATTGCAGGAAAAAACTGGATCCAAACTGCAACAAACAGGATGACGTGGAAATCCTTGGAAGAGGCCTACATCCAGTAGTGGATAAACGAAGGTTGAGAAGAAGAAGAAGATATAAGCATGTAACATAAATAATTGTACAAATATTGTAAACCTATAATTCGAACATGAAGTTTCCGGCTTTCCCATTTTACCAACGGCTAAAAACGTGGCAATATATAAAAGAGGGGAGAAAACACTACTGAACAACTATAGACCTATTGCTGTATTATCAGACAAGACCAGACAGACAAGGGTAGACAGACTAGACAGTTAGGAAGAAAAGGGACTAGAGAGAAAATATTACACATACCAAATTAGACAACAGGACTGGACAGACAGAATGGGGCCGACACGACTAGGCGTATACTAGATAAGGATAGACAGACCAGTTTAGACAAACACCTCGTCATATTCCTCCAGACTGGACAGATAAGAGTATGACTAGACAGACAAGGCTATATAATCTGCAAATTGTTTAATGAACAAAAAGTTAAATTTGTTAAAATATGTTATTGTTTTTTTAGTTTCATATATTTATAGATAACCAAAATAGCTTTAATGAACATATTTTTATTATTCATTTTTAATATTATTATATATTTTATATTGCGTTAAAAAAAATTAAAATGAACAACAATTAATGAACAAAAATTTAAAATAGAATGAGAAATTTTGGTAATTATTATTATTGATTAATGAATAATTAAATGAAATTTAAATATAAGATTATTTTTCATTTAAAATTATTGGAATTGGTAAATTGCAATGTATTAATAAAATGCAAATTAAATACATTATTCTAGTCGATTGAGAAATAAATCAGAAAGAAAAAACATATTTTTTTAAATTTTATTAAGAATTGCAAATATAACTATTAATTGTAGCTTTATTTATGTCTTCACAAACAAAACAAGTTCTATAAAACACAACGATCAATAAAATATATCTTTTATTGTCTTACGTAACCAACAATATCCAGTTTTTAGCACCTATTTCTAATATAAAGCTACAAATTTATTCCAGAAATATCGATGAATATGAAACCGTTATTACATAACATTCAATTTATAACTTATTTATAGTGTTTACACGTTTATTCAGTTTATAAATTAGTCATAACATACAAGTAGTCTAATTACACATAATATAGTATAAAAGCGACTCACATACAAACAATTTTAAATTATTTAGAATAATTATTACAGCAATTTACGAAGAATTACATTACAAACAAAGTAGATTCTTGCAAACATAATGCTTATATAATTTAACTTTTGTTTTGTTTTAAAGTTGTAATTTATTTTGATATTGGATTTCAACATATAATATATCAACGGTATATAGCATTAATGTAATACTATTAAAATCTATTTTGAATTATAATTCTATAGGAACTCCTTCCGGCCCTTTGGTTGTAGTTTCCGGATACTTGGATTTATAGCCACATTTATCTAAATTCTTCATACTATTGAAAGTTTTGGTATTGGTAATCAATCCCCATTGTTCTACTTTAACCAGACAGTTGCAAATAATCGGATTTCCTGCTAGATGAATTTCAGTAGCTCTGGTATTATTCAGAACACGATCAGACAAACAGAAAATATCGTTGTTTTCCAAGTTTAAACTGTCGATTTGTTTAATTTCACTGAACGTGTTGTCGTCTAGGTATCTGAGTTTGTTGGAGCTCAGCCACAATTTTCCTATATTTTTAATTCCTTTGAAAGCATCTCGGTGAACGGTGGTAATTGTGTTATTTAAAAACCAAAAGCTAATTTTCTGTGGAGATTTCTCTAAGTTCTTAAAAGCGTTTGGCGGAATTTGTGTGAGGTAATTGTAAACGAAATTCAACCTAGTTATTTTCGGGGAATTTTTAAACCATTCGCTGTCCAAAAATTGGACTTGATTAAAGCTCAAATCCAATACTTCCAAGTTGGGCATATCGTCGAAAGCCTTTTCTTCAATAACATAGATTTTGTTTCCTGTGAGATACAACTCACTTATTGGCAGTTTATTAAAGACTCCCGCTTGAATCTTAAGAAGTTGATTGTAATTTAATCGAAGCTCTTTTAGCGCCGGCACATTATTAAAAGCTCCTGGCTCAATATTCATAATCCCATTATAAACCAAAGACAACGATTTTAAATTGGGTAAATTGATTATTGAATTTTTACACAGCCTAGGAATCGTGTTTATTGGTTCTGTTTCAACACTGTACACATTTTTGAATTCCACCTGGTAATTTCTCACGGTATTCAAGGAGTAATTTGACACGGCGTCTCTGTAGATGAGCACCGTGACGTTATAAAAGACGTTATCACAACTAAATGTATTTGCGCGGTGAAGGCAGAGTAATGTCGCTATAGCGGCGAGTAATTTCACCATCTTCTTGTCTTGTACACACACACTGCAGTTCGAAGACACACTGAGACTGAGTTTTATCCCATCAATTCGCAATAACCCGTTTCCATCCGTAAAAGGTTATTCAATGCATAATTAATCGGATAAACGATAGTAGTACGAAATCGTGGGGCATTACATACAAAAATAAATTTGTGTAAAGGAAGGAGCATTCAAATGTCAAATTTTAGAACGAAAGAAGTATTTAAGCACTAATTTAATGTAAAAGGAATTTAATATAAATAATACATCGTAAAATATTTTAATTAAAATATTTTCTTTGTTGAATTTATTTTTTTCTGAATATAATATTTATAAATATATTAAAATAACATATTTTAAAAGGAAATAAAAAGTTACATATTTATTAGATTTTCAAATTGAACATTCTCGCAATTTCTTGGTGGGAATTTGCAATTCTAATTTCCTGACATGATATTAAATTTTGTTGTTGCTCAGCTATTTACACAATGTATTTATTAGTAATTTTAAAATTTATTAAATTGGTGCACGGAAAAATGTACACTTTTAAAATTACAGTTTCAAATAGTAGCAGCGGCCGATTTTGAAACTGTAAAAACTACAAATTGTTCTTTGTTAAAATTAGAGTTTCAGATATTATTAGTTACTAAATTTCAAAAATTACAGTATGCGACTGCAATCTTTACAAATTTTTATTCGTAAGGCTGCTGCAACTATTTGAAACTACTTTTGTCCGTGTGATAATTGGATTTTGCAATTATAATTTATCAAAATACCGTAAAAAATAAATAAATGCCAACCTTTAAACTAAATATATTTTAGTATAATAGATTAATAATGTATGAGATTTTGCATATTCTTTTGCTATAACAGTTATGTTAAAAGCAGATAAGTACATGATTTAATCGAATTAATTGTTTAAATTAATATGAAAAGTGGAACAATGAAAAAATTCAACCACTATTCTTTTTTAATTTATGTTTTCTATTTTGCGTCCGTAATTGACTCATAACAGCACTCATATGCGTGCGGTTATAGCTCGCCAAGTGCGATACAATTTTCTCAATATGTATCGGCGATTTTTTATTTGGAAATGGCATAAAAGGGCGCAAAACAGAAATAATAGTATAAAAAAACTCGTTCGTAAGGCGTTTTTCGCACTTTCATTCGCACGTCCATTAGAAAACTCCTCGCTACGCTCGTCGTTTTCTAAAAATGGACGCGTGCTGCAAAACCGCGCTTATTGAACTCGTTCTTTATATATTATTTCTTAATATATATTATATTGCGTTAAATAAAAGAAAATAAATTTGTTAACATAGAACAATTTCTTAACAATTTATATACTATTACCCCACTAAAGCCCGCTACAGATTTGCAGAAGTACACATTATCACATTTATACCTATTAATAATTCTTTGTGTGATTTTGCATATTTTTACACAAAAATACATATTAAAAGCATATTAAACATAATTTATATTATAAAAGTCAATTACAATATTTTAAAATTTAATATAATCAAATCACATTCATTTCTCGTACATTGAATCTCACCCATTGTTTTATAAGGCTACATACCGATTTATGCACGTACATGTATACATTGTCACAATGCAACTGTGGAAGGCCGAAACATGCTCAATTTGATCCGAGCAGCGTTACTGACACTGCATCAATGTGTGATTCGGCGTATGTGTAGATTCATGTATTTGTATCAAGTTTTAAAATATCTGAAGCATTAGCGAATACATGGATTATCCGTGTCCATGTAGAATGAGAAATTCAGATCAAGTATTTTTGTACTATGCTTTAGAGAATCTTTTCACATATTTTTCTTAAGCGATTAAAAATTCTAGTTGTCACTGAATACAGTGGAATAATATTTTATTCGGATTATATAAATATAAGTTAGTAAGTTAGTAAACTAAAGATATTAAAATATTAAATTACTCAAATCTTTGACAAATCGCAAGAAATTGTCAAAATATAGTATTGTGACTTTTTTTTTGGGAAATTTTGAGGTAATTTTTTCAAAATATTTAAAAAAAAAAATTAAATACAAGTTGTATACAAGTTAATACAAACAAATAAATTGTAAATAATATCTAAATTGAAGAGAAGCAAAGACTTGAGCATAATAATTTTAATATAAACAGACAGATTTGCAAAAGCCAGACAAAATAAAGTTTAATATCACACTTTGAGCGGGTATCCTAAGTTATGCAAATATGTTGTGTTGCGGGTGTAATTTGCGAGGCCATGTTTTATCAAAAGTTGGGTATTAGCATTGCCGTCTTAGGCTATGTCGGGGCCCTTGGGCACATAAGAATTTGGGGCCCTGTTGGAAAGTAAAAAAAGCGCATGACAAAAACATTTTTCGGCTATGATCTTATATTTATTATGGTTAATTGGTACAAATCAAATATACATATGTTATTAATTAGATAAATATGCTGCTGGTTTGAAATGGTTACGATTACGACAGTTTGCTTCGGGATTTCTGTAGTGCAAAATCTTCTATTATAGTTAAAGATAATAAATAAAGTCTATTTATTTTAAGGATATCCTTTATATAATATATAATTGACAAATTAGTTAATCGTTCTTGTAACATAGTTGTTTGTAATTCATTTTTTATTTTCTTTACCTGTGAAAATGATCGCTCTCTACTACAATTGGCAACCATTAAGCAAAGGAACATTCTTGTAGCAACTTCAACATTTGGAAAAGTTTCTTCTAATTTATTAGACTTTATTAATTTCTATAAGGTTGAGATACTCAAATCCGCTGATTCCTTTGCTATGTTCTTAAATACTTCCTTAATGTAAACATTCTGCTCAACATTCATTTGAGCTCATATGCATTATTGTCTTCGTGATAGAATTGTTCAAATTCATTGCATTTTTTTGTCAACTCGTCAGAATCGATTTTTATTAATTGACAAAGAAAACTAAAACGATTGTCAATTTCTTGGTATGCTGCCCAACGATTTTTAAATGTGTATATCATGTGTCGATTATAGGTATAAACGTATCTACATTAATTTTTTTCTTTGCCATTCAACTGTACAGATTCTGATGATCCTTCAATAAAAGTGACGCGTGTAATGCGAATTCTTTTTCTTTTAGACTTATCTTTATAGTCAGCATTTGGATTTCTCTGTTTAGCAATCGATTCGTACTGATCGAGTTTATTGCATGCGTTATTGACATAATCAAACAGACATGCGAAAAGTTTCGTTGCACGTAAGCTTGTTTTATTCATAATTCCCAAAAGATGATTCCATATCTCCGTTAAAAGAATAGTATTCAATTTATTATTCAATTCAAGTTTGTTGTTTCTTTTGTTTGATTGATGTCCCTTGCAATTGGGGACAAAGCACAATTTAAATAACCATTTTGTAAGGCATTAATTGCATTAGCACGTGTAGACCATTTAGTATTCGGGAGAGACTTCATTCAGGACTTTATTTGCGCCCAAATGCTCTGTCATAATTTTCCATCGTTTGGTCGAAGCCGAGAAAAAATTGAATAATTCTTGGATAAACTGAAAATATGCTACAGCTTCGGAAACACATTTAACAGCCTGAACACAACACCTGCTAAATTTAGCGCATGTGCGGCACATGGGACAGAAATTGCAAATTTACATTTTTATTTTATTCTTGACTGAACACCAGAATACTCTCCAGCCATATTTGATGCATTGTCATAACTCTGCCCACGACTATCTTTTATATTAATATCAAGGGTACAACAAAGTTTAAAGTCGCATCTGCTATGTATTCTGCATTATGCTTATCCATAGAGAAAAACTGCAAAAATCTCTCAATAGGCTCTCCGTCTTTTACGTATCTAACGATGAAGGTTAGTTGGTCAACGTGAGAGAGATCTGGCGTAGAATCCACGCTTATACAGTAGTATTTTGATGATTTTATCTTGTTAACAATTGATTTTAAAACTTGCTGTCCCATTATATGAATAAACTCATTACAAATATTTTCAGATAAATATGATGTAATCCTTTTCCACGCAGTTTCGTATATGATCAGCAAGAAAAGGATCAAATTCACTGGTTCATCAGTTCTGGTTCAAATAATTCCCGTTATTTTGAGAAACCGATATCTCATTTTCACCATGAAAAGCAAGACCTCTAGAAGCTAAAAATTTCACTACTGTGACAATTCTTCTAAGTACATTCTTCCAATAATTGACTTCTGTGTAATATTGGGACAGCAACTCACTGTCAACTCGTTCCGTAGTTTTGCTTCTTGCGACATAATTTATCATTAATTGCCTGTGCTGTAAACATGCTCAAGTAGTAAGTTACTTATATGCTTCCAATCTTTATATCCATTCGGAGAACTCAAATTATGTCCAGTAGTAATATTACAGGCGGCAGCAATAACAGTACACAGATTTCTTCGACAGAAGGAGCCATTTTCTTTTTCGAATAAACTAGCCATTTTCTTTCTAAGGACTCAGCACTCGTTAATTTACGGGTGAAAATATTTTTAGTCAAGTATCTAGTTTTTGTTTTACTGCTTGAATCTAGAAAACTTATAGAAGTTTCGGAGAAGTCAAAATTTTTAGTTTGGGAAAACTAAAAATTTTCGAATCCAATATTCGAATCCTTTTCGAATCCAAATATCGCGTAATTCTTCTTTTAAAATTTCGTCACAGTACGTACCAGGATCAGGTGATACATTTTCCAAGCTTGTAGTTATTAACTCACAGTAGCTTGAAGTAGAGGGTTTAGCATATGATGTGTGTTGGTCATTTTTGTCACATGTAGCATATTTTTCCAGTTGATATTCCGAAGTATTTCGATCTTCACGTGTTGAAGGTTCAAGAATTAGTAAGCCTATTTCCTTCTTCAACCGTAAAAAATGAAGTGAGTTTAGGAAGTTTCTTTGTTATTTCTTTTTGAGCTACAACTTTTTTTCTTTTTTGTGAACCACTTAAATATGTTCTTTTCGACATAATAAAATGAATAAATAAACGAACACGTCCACACTTCTATTATCAACATACTTCTAACACTTTTATTACTTTAGTATCTAGGTGGCAAGAAAGATGGTTTAAACTGAAGATAATTATATAATGTTAAGAGCAGGAAGGCTTACTCCCCGTTCCTATTTGCCTGTCCCCACTAATAACAAAAGAATTCCAACCCAAAGTGCACGTAGTTGTTTCTTTATTTAATATTTACAACTACAGAAAATAAATACTTATATCTAAAATTTGTAAGTTTAAATATCACGTTGCTTACAAACGCATTTAAAACTATTAGTGGTCACAAACAGTTGCAAGCTCGTAGCGGTCATAAAACAGCCCCAAATTGCATTCAAAACTATTAGTGCGTCACGTTAGGACCTATTGGTCACTTTATCGTAATCTTAGTATAATATGTAAATATCTAATATTAAGAACCTAGAAATAAAGAAACTAAAAATCTAAATAATTTTAAGACAATAAAAATAGAATTGTTGGGTCAAAACAAAATCACGGTTTTTTTTCGGGAATTCTCCAACCATAGATAATGTCGAAATAGGCAACTACATACTTCCTACCTTTTGTCGGGTTATATCTACATAAAATAGAAAAAAAATGTATAGTGTAAGCGAATATATCAGCCTCACCCTACCTGCCTCCCAGCCTGAAATCATTTTCTTTTTGATTGCCAACATTGCAATAAAACGCTTTAAAGCGACGAAACATAGATTCCTTTAGACCTTTCCATAGACCTTTTTTAGTTTCGCATTTTTCAAACAAAGCGGAATGCCTATGTTTATACGAATAGTGGCACAAGTCCTGAATCTACGTTGTAAAACTGTTTCGCAAGTGTCAACGCTATTATAATAATTATCCATGTGATACCATATGTTAAAATATAGCTGCAGAAGATTTAAAATTGTTGCTTGTAATCGGCTTCCTTCTCCACAATAAACACGAAAACTACAAATGTAGCCGGTTATAGCTTCACAAACCAGTCTTATAAGAACCCCATATTTGGTAATTAAGCATAATAAACTTTGAAGGATAGACGACCTCTCCAGGGCATTATGCTTTCATCAAGGGATAATCCTCTCTGCTGCTTGTAAACTACCAAAACTTGAAGTTTCAGTAAAAAATAGAAAATAACAGGGCGGATTTTTTTAAGACGATCTCTGTCATTATTTTAAAAATGCCAGAGTACCAAATTTGTTGAAATCGATCCCTGCTCATTACTTAGCAAAAATCGGTGTTTGAATTGTTTTGTCTGTCAACCAATCCCTGGTGGCTTTGCGAACTCTGCCCATTAATAGAAGTAATCCTAGCATTTTGTCAGTTCTATCACAGACACATCTTTCCACTTTACAGATTTTGCACAATTTTTAAAGAACTGTATATTTTGCGCGTGTTATTGATTTGTTTCAGTCGCCATATATTCAAATAAATCGTCCCCAATAAGTTGCTGAACTACATTGACTACACTTTGCGAATTGTTTGGCATCAGAAAAACAGCACTTTGTCCTAAGAATGATTCGATAATTGGCATATTATCATTATCTGACCAGTCCAGTACTTCATTATCACTTTCTTCAGAGACGCTATATCGTATTGGCAAGGTTCTATTCCTTCTTGGTCGAAACAATTCCTCTTCAATTTCGCTATCAAATTGACGAAACTCAGCTTTACTTAAAATTTGCGACAAATCATATGCATAGACATCGCTATAGCAATTCATTATGGGTGATACGGGTTTCAAAAATATAACTCACGGTTTGTAATAATTTTCAAAAGTTTCTTCTTCTTCTTCTTCTTTCGAATAGGCCTACTTTGGACCACGCTTGTTCAACTGTTGGGCTTTGACCTTTGCCCAGTATCTTCTGTCGGTGTAACTCCTTTCTCTCTTCTGTCCAGGAGGTACCTTTCCTTCGAGGTTTTTCCTAAAATCCACGGACTTCCTTCAGGGTGCGTCTCACAGATTGTCTGTTTTTTGAGATCTGTTATTCCCAGTTCTTTAATATCTTTCTCGGTCTCTGTCAACCAAGTGGTACGAAGCTTCTTGTTTTGCCAGAAGGTGAAACAGGGTTGGTTAGTCGGTTTGGAGGCAATCTAGCAACGTGGCCATAGAAACCTACCCTTCTTTTCTTTGCACAGTCAGAGAGCATCTCAATATGTTCGTACAGCTCAGAGTTATGCCGCCTTCGGAATTCCCCATCTTCCTTTACCGGGCCTAGGATCTTCCTGAGGATTCTCCTCTCTCTGATTTACAATTTCTCTATTAGACCCCTTCGGTTCAAGGAAAGACAATCCATAGCATACAGAGATTCTGGTCGTAAGACTAATGTGTAGTGCTTAAGTTTCAGGTTGCGTGACAGGCATTTCATATTGTAAGTGTTCTTAGTCAGCCGATAGGCTAGTTCTAACTTGTTGACTCTCTTGGATATTGATGCTCGTTCTGATAAGTTCGGTTCAATACATTCGCCGAGATACTTAAATTTATTTCTCAGTCTTTCAAAAGTTTATTCAAAATATACTAACATATAATGCTGAAATGGCGGAGCTGCAATTTGCTCTGAAAACTTAGATGTGTTGTCTTGTGACTATTTTAGGGTCACTACCTTTGTGTGTCGGGAGTGATAGTATTTATAACCCCTTTCAGGTATGAGAAATCCTTTGTAGGGTATTGTGCCTATAATCCGATCGTAAAATATTAACATTACGAAATTTACAAATCCTGCTTGGGATTACAGAAACAAAGCCCATCGCTTTTTCCTCTATGATCCATACCTGGGAGAATTTACTATGACCGGCGCCTATACGTAATTATAAAAAACTTTGAGTGAGATGTTCTCGCATTTAATAACAAACTGCAAACTATTAAACTGTAGTGCCGTCTCTGTCACGCGATTTTCAGAAGATTTTGAACTATGTGTTCATTCATAAATCGAACAAAAGAGACGACGAAAGAAAAAAGTGTGTAATAAGAGTTATAATAATCAATAATGCTTATTGAGAAGCAAAAATATACAATCATCATCGTCATCATCATGGCCTTTTGGTGATCCAATCTTGGATGTAGGCCTCTTCCCTCTTCTTCCACTCTTGGCGATCTTGTGCCCGTCTCATCCAGTCTACACCTCCGTGCCGTCGAATACAATATGATAACAATATTTATGATTTCTCATTTTACTAATATTATTATTTAATGCAACAGAAGACTGTCGAGTTCCTAGTCGGGTTTTACTACGATGGGTAGTGGACCAGTCCCGATTTATGATCTGCAGGTTGCTATCTAGGCGGTTTTGGAAGGAGATAAGTGAGGGCGCATCGACAGTGTCCTGGTCCAGTTGATTCCAGATATACACTACTCTGTTGTTAAGGAAGTTTCTACGACACAGCTTGGAACTTCTTTCTTCGAAAATTTTCCTACTGTGCCACCGGAGATGATTTTGGTTACTGATGTGAACAAAATTGAGAAGTGGCCACCCAGAATTTTGTGAACCAGGATAATATATCCTGGCGGTGCTCTAGCCGAGATAGTAGACCCAGTTTGATACAACGAAGCTTAACGGGAAAATCTCTCAGTTTGGGAGGGATTCTGCTGATACGTCGTTGTACTTGTTCAAGTTGTAAAAAAGTCTTAGCAAAATAGGGATTCCAGCAGCTAACTGCGAACTCCAGCACCGGCCGTATAAAGGTTTTGTATAGGCGAAGTATAGTAGCCGCAGGTGGTAGTGGTCTTTAAAAGCCCTTTGGATAAGGTAAATTAAGGAATTTGCCCTTTTTACTAGTTTGGCGATGTGGCACTCCCATTTGAGGTCCTGGGTCATTGTAACAAAGGTTCCCTGTAAGCTGCTCGGGTGCGCGGATGCGCAGTAGTTTTCGTGATATTTTAAAATCTGCGCAGATAAATTTAGTTTCCGCCCACTTAAATTACGAGACCTTGAAAGATTTTATCTTCGAAATTGGGGAAATTTGGGAAGAAAGAAGATTAATTAATTATTAAGTTTGATTATCTAAAAAGACATATTATTCAAAAACAATACAAAGAAGCTGTAAATAAACCACAAATATTTAAAAAAAGTTTATTTTAAAAATGTTAAAATTTTAATGGGAACACCTGAAGAACGTCACTGAAAAAAGGGAAAAACAAGAACGGTCAAAATCGATTGGGAGAAAGTTAATGTATTAATCGAAATTGTAATATTGGCTATAGGTATATTTTAACTGAATATCGAATACGTATCAATGATTTCCGTTCTTAAATTACATAAGCACATGGAAAAATTAAATTACCACAAAATTGGCGAAGTCAAAATTATGCTTTTGAATCCACCGAATGTATAAACAATATCCTGAATTTTTTTTTAACGAAATGAAAGTTCAACCTTCCTTACATTAATGGTAGACGAAAGCACCGATATTTCAGTACAAAAAGTACTCATTTTGGATTTTAAATATCGTGATAATGATATAAATTACAAAACTGTATTTGTTGGTATTTTGAAAGTCGAACATTCTGATAGCAAGTCAATTGTAACAAAATTGAAAAAAAATATGTTGAACATAACTTCAAAATATGATAATGTTTACTGGAGATAATTCGAAATTTCGAAATGACATGCTTGGAAAGAAAAATGGGTTAGCTGGAAAATGTACCTCTTATGCAGAAAATAGAAAATTCACTCAGAACTGTTTGGAGAAACTCAAAGAAGCAATCCTTATAGTAAAAATTGGTGGACAGCGGAATTGGAAACTTTAATCAAACAGAAAAAACAAGCATACTTTAAGTGGCTAACAACAGGAGATTATGAGGATAGAAAACAGTACATCAGATTGAATAAAGAGATAAAAAGAAAGGTCCAAAATAGGAAAAAAGAATTATTTCAATAAAAGTGAAAAAGAACAAGTCAATAGATATATGGGTGGCACAAGAAAATCAAAGGCAAGGAAAACTATAAAAAATCTCGGAAAAAACTTCATACTAATACAAATGAACGAATGGGAACCAATCTTTACTGAGAGAAGACAGGCCTCAGTTTATGACAACACCAATACCGGAGGAGGAAAATATGATAGATAATATAGAAGAAATCAATGTCACGGAATTAAAAAGGGCCCTAAAATACATGAAGAATGGGAAAACTACTGGACCGGGAGGTGTTCCTATAGGGCTGGCGAAGCATGGACCGGGCATACTGCTAGAGAAACTGCTGGAAGTATATAACAAATGCCTCTCGGAGGGGGACGACATTCCAAATGACTGTAAAATAGGATATCTCAGCTCCATACATAGAAAAGGCAATACAAAGATATGCTATAACTATAGGCTCATAATGATAACCAGTTCTGTAGGAAGACTGTACGACCGAATCCTAAAAACAAGAATAGAGAACGACTTTGAAGAAATTGAAGAACAGTGTGGTATTCGGGCGGGTAGATCATGCCTAGACAATATCAGTACTCTACAACAATTAATAGAGAAAATACCGGAATGGAATTTGAGCACACACCTGATGTTTATTGATTTGGAAAAGGCCTACGATAACGTGCCCATTAATAAAATGTTCGAAGTACTACATGAGACTAACATTAACAAATATTACATCAGAGCCATAAAAACACTATATAAAAAAGCAGAACAGCGTGGATAAAAGAAATAGAAGAGACCATGAGGAAAAGGGGAATGATAGAAGGAGATTGGGAAAATGGAGATTGAAGTGAGGGAAGCTGTAGTAGCTGTAGGAACACACTCGACTTTGGACCGCGCAGCACTAACAAAAACTAGAGGGAACACTGATTGTAACACCCAGGTCTTTTTGATGCTTTGCAGCAGTGAGTGGGCTACCAATTAGGTTGCAGATGGGGTTGGAATTATTAGGTCCAATGTGCTGCACGGCGTACTTAGCCACATTCAGAGACATGAGCCCACCATGTCAGTCCACCTCTCGATTGAAGTAAGATCTTCCTGAAGTGTCTCATAATCCCTCAAGGGGGTAAAATAGAGGATGATTTAGGTCCTTAAGTTACAATACAAATTTAGAAAGAAAAAAATTCCTGGAGGATCATTTCTGCTGGATATAGCTGTTGTACTTGGTACAGGATCATCTGCTTTTTTCCGGAGTTGGTGCGCTTATCCATTATTTTGCTATATAATTTAAAAAAATATATTTTTATAATTAGGATTTAATGTTTAAAAAACTCTAAACGCATTAAATAGTGCACAGTTGATTAAAAACCTAACAGTCTATTTTTCCATTTCTTGGTGCGATTACTATCGAGTAATATGACAAATATTGATCAGCGCGATCAACATCCTTCATAAATTTGTTGTGCTACAACGCATATTGGCTTACAAATTTTTTATTTTGTCACACTATCAGTATTATCACTTTCTACGATGTCGGCTGAATGTATCTTTAAAATCATTCTATTTGATTGCCAGCATTGCTATAAAACTTTTTGACGGCGGCGAAACATAGATTCCCGCTTTTTTAGTTTCGCATTTTTCAAATAAAGAGGAAGGTCTCCATTTATACGAATAGTGCCCGCAGAGTGGTCTTTAAAAGCCTTTTGGATAAGGTAAATAAAGGAATTTGCCCTTTTTATTAGTTCGGCGATGTGGCAATCCCATTTGAGGTCCTGGGTCATTGTAACACCCAGGTCTTTCTGATGCTTTGCCGCAATGAGTGGGCTACCATTTAGGGTGTAGATAGTGTTGGAGCTATTAGGTCCAATGTGCAGTACGGTGCACTTTCAGCCACATTCAGACACATGAGCCACATGTCAATCCACTTATCGATTGAAGTAACATCTTCCTGAAGTGTTACAGCACTTTGCAGCGGGTTGCAGTATAATTTCGTGTCGTCTGCAAAAACACAAATATTTGATTTGATGTTGATTGACATGTCGCTAATGTAGACCAGAAATAGCAGAGGGCCGATGACGGAACCATGCGGCACTTCGCTCTTAACTGCTCTGATATATCACAACGATCCACCAACTCTGACTTGAAATCTGCGTTCGAAGAGAAAGCCAGTTATCCAGCGCAGCAAGGAACCCCTCACTCCATAGTGCTCCAACTTGTGCAGCAGACGCATATGAGGGACTTTGTCGAATGCCTTCCCAAAGTTAAAATGGATAGTGTCGACAAAACGACCTTGGTCGTTAAGATAAGTCCAATCATTGAGGCAGGAGAGAAGATTGGTGTCAATTGACCGTTTGGGTAAGAAACCATGCTGATTGATTGGAATGATGTTGTTTTGGTGAAGGAAGGAAACCATTAAGGTGCTGAGACCGAATGAGGTAACTATTTTTCCACTGGTAAAGCGTGTCGTCGGTAATGGATGGCTGTCGTTGCAAGATTGCCGTTAATAGGGATGAATAAAATTTCATGTAAACGATTATTTGGAATTTAATTATTTACTTAAAAATCTTTTAGAATTTATTACCCTTTAATGCCAATACGCGCATTATACAACCGGTATTAGTCCTTTTAACGTATTTACCGTATTTAACGTAAGTACTTTTAAACGGATACTAAAGCTTGTCACACACTGGATCTGCTCCGCACGGCTCACCTTAAGTCCGATCGGGTCCGCTGCAATCATCTCCGTCATTTTTCTACATATTGAATCCGAACAGCTCCATCACTTTTCCACACACTCAATCTCCTCCTACCGAACCCTTTGTGAACTTGTCAGTTTATGTATAGCCGTGGAACTAAGTTGTGTAATACGAGTATGAATAGTAGCGATAGTGAGGAAGAAGATTTTATATTTTAGTGAAATTCAAAAGTTAATCCGACCTCCGGCCTAGTATTCTTGACAAACTGAAGTTACGGAGCGGCGCGAAACGGACCCGAGCTGAGCTGAGCGGACGCAGTATGTGCGCTTCTATTTAAATACATGGGTTTTATATTTTTCTAGCCTGAAAGGCTGAGCTGAGCGGAGACGAGCGGATCCAGCGTGCGACAAGCCTAATACCCGTCCCGCTGATAGACGGCAGTCCGCGAAATGGGTAATACCCACGCCCGCTCATATGTCATTATAAAAAAAGATATGTTATAATTTACAGTTATAAACTAATATCTAGATTTTATACCAATTACACTAAAGCAACATTAAAGTTAGGTTAAAATTATTTTCCCTTAAAAGAAAAATATTTTCAATAATAATGATGAAGTATTAAAGGGGAAGGACTATTTTCGATAGAGAAATATCCTTAATTAACCCTACCTCGTAATTAACAATTCTTAATATTTTTTTAATTATTTAATTTTTTTATTTTTTAAGTAATCCATGCATAAACTGGTTAATTTATTACAAGAAAAAAAATTCTAAATTATATTCTAGATTACTTTTGTTCCTACTAGTAAGATTGTTTTTAACGAACTCAGCAATTTCGGATATCGTAAAAAAACTTAAAATTTACCCCGTTTAAAATTTCAAATTAACTTCTACGCATAGAAAACTTGCTGGTTGTGCATTTAATACAGTCGCTTTAAATACTAATAATACAGCACGAAGTGGTTAACATGGAAGTCAGCACAAAGAATATCAATATTCTTAATTAAATTTAAGACAATAAAACGAACAATTAGTTTTTATCATCTGTAATTAAAAGATATTTTCAAAATATGCTAATTCTCGTTTTACATTTAACTGGAATAGATTATTTTATCTATTTATTTATTTAAATCATTTCAAAATTTTAAAAGAGCTTAAGTACAGTTTGCATAATGGCGCATGAAAGTTTTGAAATATTATTTTTTGTCTGCGCAGTGGATACAAATTTATGAATTGAAAAATGTTTTAATAGTTTTTGTTAATAAAACGTTAAGGGGTTATGTCTATTTATGTGTTTTAAACCATCGTATTTCCTTGTATTTGGTATAATATCTTTTTTAAAAACCCTATTTGTAACATTTTCCAGCATAAATAGACTTATACCACTTTAATAGATCGAAAGAAGGCTATTTTCTAATCATATCTGACCAAAGCTATAAGTCGTATTATTTAAAAAAATACGACTTGTGACATTTTTAGCGCCGACTACAGATTTATTGTATATTTTAGTTACATAGTTACTGTTACATAGTTTAGAGAATAGAATGGTATAGAAACACAAAGTTTCGTAATAACATTTATAACTAATACAGAATTACACAAATGGACATGTTTGATGTATCATAGAGAATTCCGTCTTCCACATGCCCAAGTCCATATTAACCACACATGACGACGGCGGCGTTTAAGAAGTAAATGTTTTTTCAAGCTTATAGAGATTCCACTATAAATTCCATATTATTTATGTTTCTGTATAAAACGGCTTCTGTGCGGTCGGGAGCTTTGAAACAGGCAGGGCTGGTGTGTAAACGGGTAAAGGATTCGGTGGTCCTTTAAAGCACAAATTCAAATAATTCGTAAACATTGTCCGACCGAAACACAATTTAAAACGAGTCAATGATGTTCTAGCTTGTTTTTTCGCTGGTTAATTACTCGCGGGAATTTCAGACTGAAACGTTTATTTGATAATCTTATTCGAACAGAATATTAAATTTACTTGAACATTCTAAATATTTTTATCTTGATAGTAAAAATGGTTTTTCCATGTTGGAATGGAAAATGCATTTTACAGAAGATTTAGCAATTCTTTACAGGTAATTGCGAGCGCAACCAACGCTGATTTGATTAGACCAGTCAGAATGTCAAACACAAACCCTAAATAAAAAAACATTCTTTTTTGCTATGATTTTCTGGCAAACATATGTAACTTCGTATCCAAACCGTTGTTGCCATTTATATTTCCCAAATTTGCACGCACAAAAATTTTACCACACAAAGGTTTTACCTGTCTATATTGATTTCACAAAATGCATTTTACGCAATATTTACAGATCTGCATAAGTTAATTCTTTTTTAATTCCGTCTGCTACTCCGTGTATTCCACGTGTAATCTCGTCTATCTAGTTTTGTCTATTCAATAATATCTGCCTGATATTTACTGTCAAGTCTATTCGATTAATTCTTCTGTCTAGTTTTGTCTGTGTAGTCTTGTCTCTTTAGTCTTCTATCTCGTCTGGTCAGAACTTTCAAGTGGTGTCTGTCTATTTTTGCATATTCCCAATTTTCTGCCTAGTCTTTCCTGCCTTGCCTTCTAGTATTATCTCTTTAGTTTTGTGTGCATAGCCTTCTAAAACTTGCCATATTTCTCTTCATATTCAATAAACTTAAGTTCTATAAAGATGTATCGTTCCCACTTTCTTTATTTATTCTCACTCAAAGCACTACGTCCAGTCTCGTCTTTTTTGGTTGCTTTTATATTATAGTTGATACGTTGATAAAACGTTAACATAGGAAAATCAATTCCGGCAAAACCATTAGGATGCCGAGACCCTTATAATATCCTTTTATCGACCGAATGAAGTAACTCTTTTTCCACTAGTAAAGCATGTTGTCGGTAATGTATGGCTGTAGTTGCCCCATTGTCGTTAATAGGGATGATTAAAATTTCATGTAAATGTAAACGATTATTCGAAATTAAATTTTTAGGATTGTAACAAATAGTGTTTAAAATTTCATTAACCGTTTCGTAATCTCGTGTATCAAACGAATGTTTTATAGTTTATCAAATTTCAAAGGTCTGGTGGGATTTCTGAAATTTGAGACCTTGACTGACCTGAACAGAAGACAATTTAAATACACACATATTAACATTGGCTTGTTATACTTGTCTAGGTTTTGGTATATATGGAATATTGCTTCAAACTTGTGTTATAAATAAAGTAGAGCTAATACTAAAGACACCTATCATCTACATAAAGCGATTAATAAGTTATGTGTTAAAAAGAAACACTCGTTACATGATAATTTTACTTGCGTACTACGAATAATATAAATGGCAAGTTTAGAACGACTTTTGTGAGTTTAGAACTTAATTACATGAAAAATTACGTAAAAGTCTTTGTTATGTCTGTTAATGAAACTTTGTTTTTTTTTGACTTTATTTAATTCATTTTCATAATTTCTTATTCCTTTTTTCTATATTTTTTTATCTAAATAGACAGAATATGTGGCGCTAATGCAAAAAATAATATTAAAATTACCTAATTAACTCAATATTAACAAATCCTTTTAGTAAAAATTCACTTATTTCTTAATGTCCTGTGAAATTCTTCAATAATTGCATATTATATGTTTTCCAAACTAATTGTGCACTGAAAAAAAAGTAAGTAATAAACTTATACAATTTAATTATATATGTATTGTTGGTTTTGAAGATATTGATGAGATGAAATAAAATCACTTTTTGTGTCTTGTCTTAAAAATTATGTTTTAGAAAATAAATGTATATGTTACCGTGAAAGACCGAAATTGGAGAATGTCGACTTTCACCGGTGCATTCAACGGAAAGATCGAATATTTCATTACATTGTTGTACATTCGGACCCTCACCGGTGTATGTCGACAATCACACATACTCTCTGGCGGAGGTCCAAAAGGGAAGAGCCGACATAGAGGCGACTGGCTCTCTCCCACCAAATCCATTATTCTGCTGGGAGTCAATCAGCTTTATCAGTCTTATGTAAGTTTTGATGATGCGAGCAACGTTTTCATATATTTTTCCGATGCCCTAATTTATACAGATTGGATACTGCGGTAAATCGTGATATTTTTCTTGAACTGTTTTTATTTTTCTCAAGAAAAGTACTCTAAAATACTTTCTATAGGGGTTTGTGCTAAAACTAACAAGTGCAACACACCTTTGTATTCGGACACGGACCAGTCGGCACTTCCAACTCGGCACCGGATAAGTCGGCACCGGATAAGTCGGCACCGGACAACTCGGCACCGAGACATTTCAACACTCGTATTTTGAATTTTCTTTTAACCTCTTATCTATATACTTTTTTATGATATTGAAGAAAATTTAAGTATTTATTTCTCAATAAATCAGAGATCAGGAATTCCTTTTTTTCTCGAGTATATTCCTGCAGAAAGTAAATTCATATAACAGGGACAACATGTTACCGAGTACCTGAGAGGATTATCTCACAATTATGAAATGTGATTTCTAAACTTTAATAAAGTTATTTATGTTTTATTATTAGTTTTTGATTTAACGCTGTTTTCATATGAATTCTACTGTTGACTAGAAGGTGACTAAATAAATAGTTTACAATTTTCTTCATCTTTCAAGGGGCGTGCGTTACTTTTTTTAATTATAAAAAGATTTATTTTGTTTTTGATATTACCAAAACCTATGTTATACTAGAAAAATTTATAATGTATTGATGACTGGTGCCGAGTTTTCCCGGTGCCGACTTGTCCGGTGCCAAGTTGGAAGTGCCGAGTCGTCCGGTGCCGACATATCCAGTGCCGACTTGTCATGTACCCTTTGGATTACAGATGATTAAAACGTTTTGATGTTTTAAAAATTAAGGATGAAGAGAAGTTAATTGTATTATTAAAACCAGGGAAACGAATGTATAGTATTATGTTACCAATGAAGAATTGTTCTGAATACAATATGAAACTCACACCAGAACAGACAGCGGAGGAAGAACACGTATGCTTAAAGAGTTGCAAGTTAATTCCAAAAATATTACATATGAAGTGCGATGATGTATTTAAATTTATGCAAACAGTGTCAAATGAACCACAGTGCACCTAAGAACGGTATTGTTATGAAGCCAATGGTCAGTTGAGTCTTGAGTTAAACTCAAGATGTCAAGTTGATCTGACAGATCTGCAGTCAAACAGAGATGGCGAATATAAGTTCATAATAGTGTATCAAGATCATTTAACTAAGTTTGTCCAGCCACGACTTTTGAAAACTAAAAGAGCTGAAGAAGTAGCGTATCACGTTCATTCAATATTTTTAACATTTGGTGCACCAGCAATATTGCAATCAGATAATGGTAGAGAATTCAGTAATCAAGTTATATACGAAATATGCGCTATGTGGAAAGATGTTAAGATAGTTCATGGAAAGCCACGTCAATCGGAAATATTGAAACCGAAGAACAACTTGAAGAATTTGCCAAAACTTTTACCATACCATTTTACTACCATACAAAATATACACAACAAACAAAAAAAATAAAGTTGTGAAACTAAAACTAAAACCCTATTAAAAAGAAAAAAGAAATTTTACCACCCTATCAACCTATACATCAACACCTGTACATCGGACATAAATAAATAAACTTAAAAGAAAACTAAGCCGCAATGCTTAAAAAACTACCCCGTCGCATGCGCTCTTTCCATCTTTTCACTCTGAATAAAAACGACAGACCCTTCCCATTCTCGTCCATGCACTCACTCCAATCCTTTCCTCGTTTTCTTTCCTGTTCATTCCACTCCGCCATCGTGCATTCTTCCAACCAATGACTACATATCCTCCTTCAACCCACACAACAAACACCTTCTACTTTCCTCATTCGTCCAATGTCTCCTGCCACGCTCTTCATTACCACACCTAAATCTCGCCAACATGGACTGGTCGTCTGACCCTTTACTTGTCCTTAAATAACCAGGAACACGGCCGTGCACTTGTATCTGACTGTAGCCTTGGTGATATTTGCTAGCCTCTATTTTGGATTGGCGCTCTTTTGCCACTGAGCACCCGCACTTTTTTCCGTTCCCAACGCCTCGGATGATAACCCGCCTCTCTCATATAGTTTCCTTTTATTCAGCCTCCAACCACTCTCTCTTCTACCACTTAACTCCTCTTTATTCACTACTCGAAAGATTTCCTTTATTATCCTTTCATCTCCTAACCCATCCACCCTATACTCGAACTTTATCACTCTTTCCGCAGCAATTACCGCCACCTTACAAGCACTTACTTCCTGAAGCACAATGTGACCAGGCGTCGACTTTCGATCTTGTCTTCCTCTTTCGTTCCCGTATTGTCTCTGCTGCTCTAAAGTTTCCGTCAAAGTTTGTTTTCCAAACCTTCCAGATACGACTCACCGTCACCCATGACTTCTTTGTAACATACTCAATGTGCTCTTTATTACTGTATCCAGTCCCAAAGACATACCCCAAATACTTAAATTTACTAACTTCCTCTATTTCAGTACCCTGCCATTCAATCCTTTCTTTCTTATATCGCCCACCTCTTTTAAACCGAATCCATTTAGTTTTACCAACATCTGCCCTTATATCCCTCTTTACGAAATACATACAGAGCCTTTCAATCATGTCCTTCATCTCACTAGCCGACTTTGCAAATACCACCATGTCGTCCGCATATGCCAACCTCCACACCTTCTTTTTCCAAATCTCCACTTCTCCAGCTTGACCGGCCTGTAGAACCTTCTCCATATCCGCCACATACAGATTGAAGAGTATGGGACTAAAAGGGCAGCCCAATCTCGGGCCCTTCCTCACCTCAAAATAGTCCGATTCCCATTCATTCGCTATCACCTTACAGACCGTTTCCTCGTACAAATCCCGGATGTTCCTTCTTACACTCTCTGAGATACCTAGCTTGCCCAAACACGCATCCAATCTCCTCCTGTTCACCGAGTCATATGCGGCTTTCAAATCAATGAAAAGAGCAAACAGGCATCCCTTTCTTATTTCTTGGTCTACGATGACTCTTAAGGTCACCAGGTGTTCCACCGTGCTCCTTCCTTCTCTGAACCCCACTTGTATTTCCGGAAAAAGCTTCCTTTCGTTGAATTCCTTCCTCAAGCGACAATCCAGGATTTTAGCAAATATTTTGTATGAGGAGTTCATCAAAGTTATACCTCTATAATTTTCTAGCGCGTCCTTCGTTCCACTCTTAAACACCGGTTGAATTATCCCCACCTTCCAGCTGACTGGTATCCTTTTGTCTCGCCTCCCTATCCTTTTCAATTCCTCCGTAAACTTCTACTTACAGATTCCAGGTGATTCTTTCCACGCTTCATTTCCGAGCCCATCCAAACCTCCCGATTTTCTTGGCTTTAGGGAATTAATAACATCCTCCACCTCCGTTACTGTGATATCCTCGGCGAGCTCTACCTGCTTTCTCTGTCGATCTCCTGAACTATCTTCTCTTCCTGACCGCATCTCCACCCCTCGTAGCATCATCATGAAGTGGTTTTTCCATTCTTCTATCGCAATGCTCTTGAGTAATCTATCCTTCCTTTCCCAATTCTCTCTCGCGTATTTCCACAGCACAGCTTCCGTCTTGATTTCCCGTACCCACTGCTTCTCCTTTTCCTCCCAAAGCTCTCTTTTCTTCTTCTCTATTGTTTGCAGTTCTGTTTTCACTTCCAGCACTTGCGCTTTGAGCCCTTCTCCCTTTCTCCATTCTCTCATAGCTTCTCGAAACCTTTGCTTTACGTTGCGCACTTCCCAGTCGTACCATGCTCGGCCTGGAAACGTTTCTTTGATTTTCTTTTTGACAAGTGCTGACCATTCTTGGCCATCGTGTCTATATCATCTATGGTGTTCCACTCTACCTCTTCTAATTTCCTCCTGTATTCTTCTGTCGTCTCCTTATCCCATCTGGCCACCCATTTCTCCGCCTTAACTTCTTTCTCCCTTTGCTGCTTCAACGACACCACTACCGGCATATGATTTGACTCACTTCTTATTTCGATTTCCATCAGTTTTATTTGCCCTCTGCCGCAACATTTGTAATTATTAGGTCAATAACTGAGGTAACAATAACCCATTGCAACAACAAACGTAAATTCTCTCTCCCATTCGCCCTCAATACACCCATTCAAAATATCCCATTGGTTCTCCAACACCCACGCCAGCCAAACATTTCCCTCTGCATTTTTAATTTTGTCCATCCACCGTATTGACCTGCTCTTCTCCTACCCTTACATTCCAATCACCTCCTAGTAGCAAGTTTGTCGTTACCATATCTTCTAAATTTCTCTTTATGCAATCTTTAATTTTTTCCAGTCCCTTATTAATATAAACGGTAACTATCTGCCACCACTGCC
Source organism: Phosphuga atrata (assembly GCA_944588485.1). Lineage (NCBI taxonomy): Eukaryota > Metazoa > Arthropoda > Insecta > Coleoptera > Silphidae > Phosphuga > Phosphuga atrata. The sequence continues at coordinate 32,451,979 of OX155896.1, read as the reverse complement.
CCTCCAGTTCTACCTCCCTAAAAACTCGAGCCTCCACCTCTTCTAGAATTCTCTCCGATTCCTTGATACCTCTACTGATCCCTGTTATTTTTCCCTCCTTTGCCCTTCGGTAGTTACTCTCTCTGCGTAGACTCTCTCACTTAGACCTGAACTGCCCTCCCCTGTTCCTTTATCTGACATCACCTTTTTTTCGACCTCTTAACCATCTGCATCGGTGATCGGTTTGGTCACGGTGAATTCGGTGAATTCAAAGTGTCTTTATTGTTTAAGTTGTTGCAATAAATTAGATTTGAATCACATAATTAAGTAATTTTTTTATTACTATTATTTTCTTTTTTCATTTAGAATGTACTGTGGGTTTTAAATTGTAGGTCACTCCTCTCAGAAAGAGAGGCGAAAAAGTTACGTCACCCTTGTGACGTTTTATAGCGACTGCATTACGTAATATACATCTCCGACATGTTCAACATTCACCATTAGTGCATGGTGAATGTCGATATTTACCAGTGTTATTCAGAAATAAGGGTATTTAGCAAATATTTCTGACATACACCAAGCGACTATTTGAATGTTAAGATTTATCGGTGAAAGTCGACATTCTCCAATTTCGGTCTTTCATGGTAGTATACATTTCGTCAACTAAGTTGACATCATCAGTAGAACAGTTATACTGATGATGTCAACTTAGTTGACGAAAGGTGTACGTTTATTTAATTCTTTAGGCGCGTTACAAATTGTGTTTAAATTTACACAAGTAAAGACGAGACTGGACGTAGTGCTTCGAGTGAGAATAAATTTCATTTCAAGTGGGAAAGATACATCTAAAACTTAAGTTTTTTGGAAATCAAGAGAAATAAGTGAGAGAAGGCAATGCAAAAAAACCAGAGAGATAACGCTAGACAGGCAGGACAGAAAAGATCAGACAGAAAATTGTAGATATGCAAGATTAGACACCACTTGGTAGTTAAGACCTGACCAGATAAAAAAAGACAAGACTAGACAGATAAAACTAGATAGACAAGAATACATAGACAAAACTAGATAGAATACTTATTCGAATAGACACAACTATACGGTCAGAACTTTATATCTCAACCAAACACATACAACTAATAAGTCTTTTGTATGTGGAAATGAATACCAGCCTAGAGTAGGTACACGGAGAAGCAGAAAGCATTAAAACGGAATTGGTGTAGTTTCCTATATTTACTAATACAAACCTGTAAATTTTGCGTAAAATGTATTTTGGGAAATCAATATAGATAGGTAAAACCATCGCTTGCAAAAGTGATTTTTTTGTGCGTACAAATTGGGAAATGTAAATGACAATCACGATTTAGATACGAAGTTATGTTTGCCAGGAAATCATAGCCAAAAAAGAATGTTTTTCTATATAGGGTTTGTGTTTCAAATTCTGACTGGTTTAATCGAATCAGCGCTGGTTCTGCTCGCAATTACCTGAATGAAAGAATTGCTAAATCTCCTGTAAAATAAATTTTCCACTCCCACATAGAAAAACCATTTTTACTATCAAGATAAAAACGTTTAGAATCTTAAAGTAAATTTAACGTTCTGTTGGAATAAGAATATTAAATAAACATTTCAGGCTGAAATTCCGTCGAGTAATTAACCAGCGAAAATACAAGCTAGAACATCATTGGCTCTTTTTAAATTGAATTTTCGTTGGGTAATGTTTACGAATTATTTGAATTAGTGCTTGAAAAGAGCACCGAGCCCGTTTACACTCCAGCCCTGCCTGTCTCAAAGCTCCCGACCGCGCAGAAACCGTTTAATACACAAATATAAATAATATGGAATTTATAATGGAATCTCTATAAACTTGAAAAAACAACATTTACTTATTCAACGCCGCTGTCGCTCAGTGGAATAAAATCAAAGAAAACTGAGAAAACCCTCAAACAATAATTACTTTTTAAAGCGATTCGACAATGCATCCCATTAGAGAACCCTTGGGGTCATCAAATTCCGGGATCTAAACGATGCAGGTATCGAAATACAACGGAAACATTCATTTCAAACGAAGTAGTCGAGTGCGTAGAATCGTGCGCACAACAATCAGTGAAAATACGTTAAACTTTGATTGTGTACTAAACGGTGAAACATTTTAATTCAGCAACATGGCTGAGACACAGGAAGGTAAGTAGAATTTAAATACATTATTGGCTGTAATTAGATACAAAGATACAAAAATTGCTTTATTAGATATTTAGTGTTTGAGAAAATGAAGAATTGTCTGGTACTAGCTGCTAGTCTGTCTTCAGTATAATTTTTAATCAATTTATTCAAGAAATTGAGAAATTCTTACATTTATATTTTAAAATTCCCCGACTAAATAACCGATACATTTTCAACTTCATTTTTATTTCAGATTCAAGACAAATGTAGTATCTTGAGGGGGAAAAATTTGGCAGATGTTTTGAGAAGGTTATTGGTAGCATCAGATCCACGGATTTCAAGTTTGCGAAAAACACCCACGAGAAAATGGAAATCATTCAAGCTCATAACAAACTGATAAGTGCAGTGTGCAAATAGTGTCGTGTGCAAGAATCTCATCCATTCTTTATCAAAATTAGGTATAATAACATCCAATCTTCTGTATTTTTTTCCCTATGGCCCTCAGCCCCTGACACCTTAGGTCTTGACCGTTTCAAGTCACTTGCTTTGACGCAGCGAAACGGCTCACACAAAGTATCTTCAGCTGAGTGTGCCGAAAGTGACAGAAGATGTTGTAGTTGCTAGAGTTAGTCTTAGTTTTGGAGTATAAAGATTAGTGGTTTAAATTTGTAATTTATAAATTCAAATGTTTTGGTTGTAACAAAAGATATAATCCCTTGTTTTTCATTATTTTTTGAACCAAAATGATTTACTGAAATTATTAAATATTTTTTATATCCTAAAACTCGTTCCTATCCAATTGTCAAGATATGCAAACTAAAAAAAATATAACATTTTGTCTGGAAAATATTCGCCATATTGCATCCGCTATTTTGTTTAGGAGACTTAAATAAAACTTAAATTCGTACTCAACGACTCCACGCCAAATTTGGTGTGGATAGAATCAAACGTTCATATTATGGCTAGTTTTTTTTTTAATTTTATCCACTGGCATAAATGTATAAACTGTTTCTCATGGCCGAAATTTAAAATATTTTCACAAGAAAATGAAAATGCAAAAATTTTCTCGTTTTATTTATTCACAATAAATGTGTGGCGAATATGGACTTGGGCATGTGGAAGACTGAATTCTCTATAATGCCATGTGCTGGGCATACTCATGTGCTGGGCTGTCGAGGATAGGTTAAAGTATGTGTGGAAAAACCTGAACTTAGTTTCAGTTTTTGATCTATATGATAATTGAAGATAGTTGGAGATAGGTTAGGTTAGGTCTTATGATTGATTTTTTTTCAATGAAAATATCAAATAAATCGACTTTATAAAGGTTAGGTTAAGTTTTACTATCTATCCTAACCTTACCTTTGTAAACTTGATTTATTTGAAATTTTCCCTGAAAAAAAAAAAAATCACAAAAAGCCTATTTTGTAGAGGCCTGTAGAGTGGCCTACCCCTTATTTGTCTTGTTGTGTGCAATAACTTTTATTTTGTTAAACTTTTATTTTTTCTAATATTGTTTATATAAATTTTTACATTCTCTCGCACAACTTTGATCAACATTTGTTTCTTAAAAGCACACTTATTAAAGACGTCCAGTGACGTAAAACATGAATTAATCATTAAATAAAGAAAAGCAACCATCAAACTTATTAAAACACTTACAAATTGTTCTTTTCTTTCACGTTTCATTAACATTACATTAACGAATATGCTTGTTCGCTTTAATGGGATCGGAATCTCGGGGGATTCCTCGTAGAATATCGTGAACAATGAATTTTTACCCTTGGGACTTACACGTATTCCGTTTGATATTTACCCTACATATAAAAACACCCGATGAATAATTCAAGTGTCTCTGCTTCAGACAAAACTCAATAATCTAAATATTTATTTAATATTAAAGCCTATTGGTCATTGATTTTCAATTTAATTGCTACTCTTAGCACCTCATCTATTATTGCAAATGACTAAAGTTTCTACAAGACTGAATAGACGGTAAACATAATGACTCTACTTAGTAGCCAAAGAAGAAAAGACACACTATGTGCTATGTCTAAAGATTAAATTAACTAAATTTGGATAAATTTGATTGTGTTTCGCTATTGACTCAAAATTGAAATAAAATCTTACCTTAAAGCAAATAATTAGTGAGAAAGGCATAGTTAGGACGACAAGAATCCATGATAAAACTGTGAGGATTTGTCCGCATGTTTTCGACTCTTCTACCACTTGTTCCGCTGGAAAAGGAAATTTAATTTTATTAGAAACAAAACAATTATGCTCAACACGTTCTATAGCATTAGTTCATGTCAAATGAACAGATCATGTCTAATGAACAAATTAAATCAGAGAAAAAATAACCTGCAGATACAAATCATCAAACCCAACTAATTTGCACGGCCATAAAACATACTGTGCACTAAACATGCTGTGCACTATGATTATATAAGTAGGTTGTTTCATTTTGAAAATCATAAATTAGATTGCAAAATAAATCATAAATAAATATTAGCTTAGTAGCTTAGAACGTAAATAGATCTATCTAGTCTCGTTAAAGTAGTTTTGTATGGCTATCTTAAATGATTATCTTGTCAGACAGGAGTCTTTAGTCCAGCCTGTCTAGTCTTGTCTACCTAATCTTGTCTGTGTACTCTTTTCTATTTTGTCTTGTTTGTCGACTGACTTAACTGTCTCGTGTTTCTGTTTTAGGATCTTGTGTCCAAGTGTTGTCTTCTTTATCTAGTCAAATATTGTCTGTCGAGTCTATTACTATTGTATATTTAGGGTTCTTTTTGTAATTTTTATTGATGAGTTTGTCTTAAATTTGCCATCATTTAATATGATTTGCACGTATTGAAAAATCTTATCTTGCTTAAATACTTAAATACAAAATTTTCTGCAAAGCATATCCACCGTAATTTGGTATAACTTATTCGGTCCTCTGCAACTAAAGTCGCCGTAATAAAAGTTGCATGAAAATTTTATCGCCTTTCACATTTCGCAATTTTTATGCCAGCATATACGGGTATGACGCGCACATGTCGCAAGTAGTGTCGAGCACGTTTCCATAATGTAATTTCCTCTCGTGAAACTATTTTGTCCAAGATTCGTACAAGTTGATTGCAGTCGCATATCAAGAAACTATTCGGACAAGTGTCTGCCACCTATCAAGTTGATTCCGGTCTGACTTTATCTTTGTTCCACAATATAGGTACGTGTGAAATTGGAAACATGAACTAGAACTAAACTGAGTTCGTGGAAAATTTAAACTCTATTTTCTATATCAAACTTCTCCATAAGTAGAAATGTGAAATGTAATGTAATTTGAATATAACATTTGAACAAAACTACTAAACTAAACATACTTTATGAAATATACCATTACCAAAGTACCTACAATATTGTTCATATTTCAAATTAAATTTTAAATATTGTTTTTGTTTAAATTAAAAACTAAAATTCTATTTAAGATATTTATACTAAAGATATCTTGAGTATGCCATTAATTAAGTTAGGTAATGGCTGTCATTAAACAGGCCGCAAGGACTAATTGAAATTCCAATCTAGATCACATAGCTAGCTGATAATTGAAGTGTACACATCAAGGATTCCCATTCGGAATCCCCTTGAAACTTTTATTCATATATTTTATGTAAATACGGTGGGAACGCTATTATAATTAATTAGTATAAGTAATTAATTAGTGTTTATAGGCTTGCATAAATACATTTTTAAATAATTAATTAAAATGGAAATGGCTGGAAAATGTGAGATTTTCTTCTTGAAAATAACCTCCTTATTAACTTTCATTTCTTGTTTTTTTTTATTAGAATTATACTTATAGATTAAAATTTTTAAAATATTGGAATATAACAATATAATGGACACATGTATTCGTACTATAAAAATTGAGGCTTATATACACTTGCTTAGTGATATCACTTGACCAAATATTATCGAGGACTCCTGCAAAGACAATATATGTATTTGTCAAGTTAACAAATACCCATATAAAATCTTATACATACATACTCAAATGTCTTCAAACACCATTATCTCATTTTTCTCTCAATAGATTCACAAAGTAAATATAACGTAGACAATAATTCCAGTTATGCTCTTAATTATGATAAATTAAATAAACTGAGCAATAATGTTCAACTCTATACAGGATATGCGTGATTCAAATATAGCTTCAGACTTGTTAATTAATAAAGTTAGAAATTTAATTAAAAATTCTACTCCTAAATAAACAGGCTCCAAAAAAAAGAATGGATTACAACTGGCATAAGGAAATCTTGTCAAATTAACGAAATACTTTATACTGTTTGGAAACAAAAATATTGATAAACTAAAAAACGAGTGCAAAATCTATTGTAAGATTTTGAACAAATGTTCTTAAACTTCTTAAGAGAGAGTATGTATGATTGAAAGTTTGTATGATTGAAGAAAAGTAAATGCTAATATAAATTACGGTAAACAACTGTGGCAATATATTAATTACAAATTAGATAGGAATGGGTAGAAATATCTTGAAATTGAATATCTAAACTATAACGATAAGAAAATTAAAAATTCAACCAAAAGATATTGCTGACTGTCCAGTTGTTCATTTAGGAAACATTGGTCATAAACTAGCAGAAACTAGGGTATTGTATTCGAAAATAGTACTACAAACAAGGTTCTAAATGTTGACTTTAATAATAAATCATTTTTTCTTGATCCCATTGAAATATCTGAAGTATGTAATACAATAAATGAACTAAGTGATAAGGCTGGTGGTAAGTATGAGATTAGTACCATAGTAATTAAAAATATAGCTCCACATATTTGTCAGCATCTTGAACATATTTTTAATCTATGTATTGCAGAAGGTATATGGCCAAAAACATTAAAAACTGCCATTGTAGTGCCTATATTTAAATCAGGAGAAGGTCATCTACTTAACAGCCTCTTTGACCTTTGACCTCTATTTTTGCATGATTTTATTACAAAGAGTAACTTAATATCGACAAAACAATTTGGTTTTCCAAAAAATACAAGTGATGCCCACTAAAAGTACAAGTGATGCCCACGTACTCATTACAAATTACATTTATGAAAAACTGAATTTTAATAAATGTAACATTCTTGCTTTTCTAGATTTAGCTATAGACTTAAAAGCCAAATTTCTATATAAAATAATTTCAAACTGGATCAAGAGCCAGGGATGATTTTTTTTCCAGAAAGTCATATTTGTAGTGACCTTAACAACCAAATCCATAAGTTTACCAATAACTTATGGAAATGTTTGTGTGCTTCCTGGTGAATTATGCAATGGAAATATAACACTTCATGATCAATTTTTCATAAATTTTTCTCCATCTGTTGCAATTGACACAATTTTAATAAATGGGATGTGATTTTTCTTCAGATCTTTTCCTCGTTTGACGAATCTACAGAAGTTTTTCTTTGGAACCATCTGATGAAACATAGTGAGCAAAGACAACATCTTTCACAGTATTCTCTATGTCACAAGACTCATCGACCGCTATAGATATGGCTGATGCTAATTCTACATCCTCAACTTGTAGTCGGCATACATTTAACGACATTTTTTGCCGTGCCTTTTACAGTTTTGGCAGACAACGATAAGCTTTTGATTTTATTCATTATATATGCTTTATTGTTAAAATTGTGATAAAATGTCGGCCAGATTTATCTTCTTCTTCATTTATTGAATAATTGTTAATGTTTTGTTTATTGCTGCTTGGCACATGTCACCAAACTTTCTGATTCCGGTCCAGTTCCTAATGTTCCCCAGCCATGATAGCTGTTCACGTACAATGCCCCTTCTGCCTTCTACCTTTCCTTTCCGAGTAAGAACTGGACTGAACTCCGAGTAAGAAATTTGATATTTTGGCCCCCTTTGTATGTGATCCAGATACTTGATCTTTGCGCTGTTTTATGGTATTGAATAGTAATCTGTCCACGCCTGCCCTTCTCAGCACCTCCTCGTTGGCAATGTGGTTCACCCATGGTATACGGAGCATTCTTCTGAGTGTCCACATCTCGAAAGCCTCGATCTTGTTAATGGATGCTACATTTATCGTTCAGGTTTGATCTCTTATAGTGGGTCCCATTTGTCGTTTACTAGTGTGCCTAGGTATTTCGTGCTCGTAGTTCTACATCAAGTTCGATTGTTTCCCGCTCTACCGTGATGGATGCTCCTGCCTGATTATTATGGCTTATAACCATAAATTTCGTTTTGGATCTGTTCATTCTTAGTTCGGCCTCTGACCCCTTTCTGTTTATGTTGTTCATTAGTACCTATAAGTCTTCTTGGTTGCTTGCTATGATCACTGTGTCGTCTGCGTATCTTATATTGTATATTGTGGTACCGTTCACTTTTATTCCGATTTCTAGATCATCGAAGGCTTCTGAGAATATTTGTTCGACGTAGAGATTAAATAGCATTGGTGACATTATGCATCCTTGACGTACCCCTCTTTTTATCTCGATTTCTTCTGTCCTTGATTCTGACATTGGCCGAGTGTTGCCTGTACAGGTTTTGGATTATACTTACGTCTTTTTCATCTATATCAGCTCTTTTTAGATAATCGATGAGATGTTCGTGGTGGATACTATCGAACGCCTTTTCGTAGTCGCTGCAGCACAGGAAGATGTCCTTTCTTTGGTCATAGCAGTTTTATACCAATGTTTTTAGGCAGAATGTTGATTCTTGTGTACCGGTGCCGCTCATAAATCCGAAATGAGTGTCTGCGCTTAGCCCTTCAAGTCTATTAAATGGTGTGTAGGATGCGTAGGAATTTTCGGAAAGTGTTACTCATTAGCGAGATTGGACTATGATCTTTGCATTTGATTGCTGTTTTCTTTTTGGGAAGCATTATGAACGTGGACTTTAGCCATTCCTTTTAAAATTTAAAAATTATGTTTATGTTTTCCTACTGTATATGCTTGAAATATTCTGCATAGATATCGTCTGGACCTGGTGTTTTGTTGTTCTTTGCAAAATTAGTAGCGTGTACTACTCTTTATACTACTTTTTATGTACTCGCCATCAGTGAATTATTTTCCGTTTTCCGATTTCGTGACTCAAGACAAAACTTGCCAAGTTAGTATTATTAACAGAATGCATCCAAAAGTTGAAAGCGGAACTTGTCTTTTTATCATATTTAAAAGTCTTTGCAAATGCGGCATGTTTATTTTCGAAATGTCTCTCGACATTAGACGTTTTGTTTTTTGCTGGTTTTTCATTTCAAATAAGACAAGTTGGAAGACCAGTTGCAAGTAGGTACAAAGGCAAACGATTCAGTCCATTTAGTTTAAACGAAACAACCGGGATTCGCGCTGTGACTGTGAGTTATGAACTTGGCGGCGGCGGTCATAACGCTTCCGAGAAGGAACATTTCTGTTTCTTTTTTTTGTGATTTTTTTATGTTTCAATTTGTTTCTGAAGAGCCATAAGCTCATACCATAAGAGCCACATGTGGCTCGCGAGCTACACTTTGCCGACCCTTGTACTAGAGAAATTAGAAAAATATGGTATTAGATGCATTGGTAACAATTTATTAAAGATTTTCTATATGATTGAACACAGGTAGTTAAATATCTGGACTGTCTTAGTAGGAATTGTAGTAGGTACCTGTATATTCTGGGGCCATTACTCCATATACAGTATGTCCGCGGATTGAGATACCCAATAGGGCAAAAATCGTAAAATTTTTCATTCTTTATAAAAAGTTCTGCTCGTCGAGAAAATGAATGGAACATAAGAAAATTTCAAGAGTATCAAATATACTGTATATCAAATGTACAGGGTGTTAATAAATTAGGAAAGTTTGAAAATGCTTCAAGGCATAAGGTACATTATTTATTATTTTTGACAAAAATTTTATAAGACAAAGTTGTTTATAAACTAACGCAGAGTCTGAATACAAGTTTTGAAAAACAATCGCTATTTTAATATTTAATCTGCGTAGCTACCCTTTACTTATACCCTATACTTATACCCTATACTAATACCCTATACTTTACGAATGGTTTTTTTCACTTTTTCACCTATCCATAAACAAAACTCTAAACGTCTCTCTTCATCAACATGTTCAACTGTATGCCGTATCTTTGGTTTAAACGGTTTAATTTTGTTTTCCTTAAAAAATGCGTCATACCCTTTTGCTTAAATCCAGTGTCGCTTCCTTAAAGATAATTTCCGAATATCTAAAACTGACCGTATTACTGATAATGCAGGTGCATTGCTAATAATGATTATTTCTAATAAAAATGCAAATAAATAAAAATCTGTTATTATTCTATTATTAAAAATTCGAATTTTTATTTCAAAATTTTTATTCAAACTTTAGGTTAGTTTATAAACAACTTTGTTTTATAAAACATTTTTAAACTTTGTATTATAAAAAATTGCATTTTCAAACTTTCCTAATTTATTAACACCCTGTACAAGAATGACTTTTAGTCGTAAAATGAAAATTTTACGTCGCAACCATCATTTAACTGTCGCAACCATCCTATTCAGAAAATTTTACGATTTGTATATATAATAATCCAGAATAAATAAGACAAACAAGACTGGACACAGATGACTAGAAAGTCTAGATAGATAAGGTAATAATGTAAAAATTATGTCAGTAGTGGTAATACAAGATTTCATCAAACTATAATAAATAATCAGGACCAAACAGACAAAAATACACTAGGATAAATCAAAATTTAATTTTTCAGAAAATGACTACAATTTATATTTTTAATTTTCAATTTGTTGTCTTTAATATATCGTTTATATCTCAACTGGTTTATAAAATAAGTAAATAGTTTGTGGTAATGTAATGCATAATTAAATTATATATTATTAATTTAAAACTAGAATATTCCAACTGGACAACGAAAATTACAAACCAGATCCTTATTTCAAGTAGATGGTTGGTTTTAAATTATGAAAGCTACAGCAAAAATTATGTTGCAACTAAAGTTGTCTTAATGTTTTTTTAGTAACACTTTCACTTTTAGTTTCCGACTAATACAATTACCTATTACAATTTCAATTAAGTAGAAACTAAGTAGTTTTTTAAGGTTTTCCAGTTGCTAGCAAAAGGGTCTTCCAGTAAGCTGTATCATTTTCAATAGTCCGTCAACTTAACAGTTCCTGAAAACTCTGTAATTACCTGCAATCAATCTGTAATTATCTGACAGATGACGAGTAAAAACGTCACCATTAATAAAAATAGAACGATATACGCTTCAACAACGCATTGAAATTATTAAAATTTACTACAAAAATGTTGAAAATCACAGTCACAGTTCGCAAAACTGAATCATTTTTGGGTCGTCGTGAAGCAACTTCTCGGCCAGCAATTGTGAAAGTGGTGGAAAAGTTTGAGCTGTTGATACAAGTTAGTGATTTGAAGGAACCGAACTCGTGCACGCCGTTTACGAACAACTGGGAATATTGCTGTTGTAGTCCATAGTGTTGAGGAAAACCCAGGTTTGTCCATTTCTCGTCGATCTTTGGAATTGGGCATTCCACAAACGCCATTACATATTTTGCATAAAGACTTAGGTCTTAAGGCTTTTAAGGTTTAGTTAACACAAGACTCACGCCTACCGAACATCAGCAATCTAGTGTCTTTGCTGATAGGGACTTCTTGAAATGCATCAAAGTTATCCGAAATTTCATCGAAAAATCATCTTGAGTGATGAGGCCCATTTTCACCTCGGACGCTACGTTAACAAGTAAAATTGTCGCATTTGGGGCTGTTTCAAGAATTAGTTATGAAAAGCTACAGCATGAACGTGTTACTATTTGGTGTGGATAATGACGCTGGAGCAACTGTTACGGTGAATGGATTGCGCTGTCGAACGATAATTTATGATTTTGTATGGGTGGAATTGGAAGATATTGATATGGACGACGTTCATTTTAAACAAGACAGCGTTACGTGCCACACAAGTAACGATACCATCGCTCCTTTTCGTGATAAGTTTCCTTACAGTGTGATATCTCGAAGAGGCTATCACAATTGGCCACCGAGATCTTGTGATTCCTCTAGACTTTTTTCTTTGGGGCTACATGAAAAATCAGCTCTATGCCAATGGCCCACAATCGATTCAAGACCTCAAATGTGGAATTCGTGAAGTTATCGAAGACGTACAGCCGCAAATGTGCGAATTGGTGATGCCGTGGTGATACGGAGGCGGCCAGTTGGCTAATATTATTTTCAGTTATTAATGGTACACCCTCCTCTTTGCAATCAAATAAACATCCGATGATTTCGCTTAAAAATACTCGTTTTAAGCGTTTTAACGTTTAAAGTTTTTTTTTACATTTCAAAATGAAACCTCTTATTGGAAGACCCTATATAATTTTAAAAGTTAAAACCACTTATAGTAATCCACTACTAGAATCCAAAAAAGTCTACAAACATTGTTTTGATTTGCAACTTATCTTAGGTAAATTACTTTAGTAGACAATGAGGTAATTATAATTATTATGTATTTTTAATTAGAACTGCAATAAAATAGTTATAACCGTTCTTAACCGGTCTCTTTGGTTTCTGCAATAACTTGAATACTACCACTTAAATTAAGTTGAGCAAAACAGTAGTTTTCTTAAGATGTTACTAGTTATAGTTTGGAAACTAAATCTCGCTGCCCCATTAAGTTAATCCTAATGTCCTAATGTCCTAATGGATTCTAAAAACTAGCATTTAGTTTAAAATTTTGTATACTCAACATTATTAAATAATATGGGCTTCCAATGAAGTTATACTATGTTAGATTTTATTCTAAATCTTCTTTGTTTCTTTGTTTTTTTATTCCAGGATGCTTTCATATGTTCACTATGTGTTTTCTTCCTGTCGTCAGAATATTTTGAACCTTCTTAGTCTTGAGTCTTCTTAGCTGCCCTGCATTGGAATCCTCCCGCTTTAAATATTTTTTCCCGAAAGGCTTCTCTGCTCTATATAGCTTCTGTTTTTATATTCTCTCTTTCTAAATCCTGTTTTATTTCGCTGACCCAGCTTGTTGTGGACTTTTTACTCCATAGATCTCCATAGACTTTTGCTCCGTTATTTAAAAATCTTACTGGTTAATCTTCCGTCTTGTATTCGAAATAAATGTCCGAAAAGCACGACCTGCACAATAAAATACAGTGTATGTCACCTTTTTCTCATTACTTTTGATATATTTTTTTAATTTTCGTATACTTCAGCATTGCTTCGTAATTTCAGACCTTTTGCTGAATTTTATGGTCCTAATATTTTTCTTATAATTCGCCTTTCTAGTACTTCTAACTTATCTAAATTGAAGTTTAGTGCCAGACATTCACTTGCATATAGGCATTCTGGGTTCACAACTGTATTATAATGCCTTAGTTTTGCATTTTTGGATAGGGATTTCTTATTGTAGAGGTCTTTGTCTTTGGGGATACCATATACTCTATTTATTTTATGTAACCTTTCTTCTATTGCAGATTTTTCAAAAGCATATCATTGGATTAGCTCTCCTAGATATTTGAATTTTTTTATCTTCTCTATTTGGCCAATATCTGTTTTCAGGAATTTTGGAGCATCTTTAATGATCGTTAAGAATTTTGTTTTTTCTTCAAAAATTCTTAAGCCAGTTCTGCAGGCTATTTCTTCCAAAATATTTATTTGTGTTTAAGCAGTTTTCACATTTTCGAAAAGTATAGCAAAGTCATCTGCAAATGCATGACAGTTTATTTTCTTCATAACGTTATCGGCGAAATGTTGTGTTCAATAAGTTTTTCTTAACTACTTTATAAAATATATAAATAAATTCTGTGTATAATGAACTAGTAAAGATTAGAAGATATTATCTCTAAACTTCCAGAGGGGCACACAATCCTAATGCTTGGGGACTTTGCTCAATTGGAAAGAAAGAATATATGCAGAAACATAGTGGGCAATTACCCGGCGCATAATCGAACCAACCGCAACGCAGAAAGATGAGTTGTTCTGTGTAGGACTTTTGGGTTGCTCATGAAGTCTACAGCCTTCAAACACTTGCCAAGGAAGCAGCAGACCTGGATTTCACCAACCTAGGTTAATTTCAGATAGATCATGTGACCATTTCACGAAAATCTCAAAAGCAAATACAAAACGTGAAGGTACTAAGAATTGTCAATCTAGAATCAAACCACTACCTCTCAAAGATCAAAATAAGACTCCAGCCTAGAATCACTAGATTACACAGAATCTCCAAAATGCTAAAATTTGACGTAGGGCCACTTAAGAACAGTCAAGAAGTAAGTCAGAGCCTAAACAATGCAGATCTATACAGTTTGCACCCACTGAAAGAGACTCTTGTCGAGGCGGCCAATAAACTCGCCCCCATCACTAGAAGAAGCAAGCATCCGTGGTGGACTGAACACTGTGATAATGCAATATCCCAAAGACAGACAGCCTAGGTGAAGTGGAATTCTAAAAGGACCAAGGAAAATTGGCATAAATTGGCTTCATTGGAACAATTTAGCCAGATCATTCAACTTCTTAAGAATAATAAGGCAGCTGGAGCATACTCTATCCTAGCTGAACTGTGGAAAGGTGCAGGAAGCAATTCCGTGGGCAAGCTAACCGAGTTCATCCAAGACATCTGGGAAACAGAGAAATTACTACCAGATTGAAAATCGGCTCTGATCCACCCGCTTCACAAGAAGGGAAATTTGACTGATCTAAACAACTACCGTGGAATTTCTCTCGTCCCGGTAACATACAAGATTATCTCCAAGGCGTTACAGACATGGGCAGAAAATCAGCTGGATAGTCAACTGGGAGAATATCAGGGAGGCTTCAGGAAGACCCGATCCTGTGTTGAACAGATCCTCAATCTTAAAACTCTACTTGCATACTCCAAGATGAGAAACCGCAAGGTGGTCGTCACCTTTATGTATTTTAGGAAGACCTACGATTCCATTGATAGAAAGACGCTTAACAAAGTACTACAGGAACTAGGGCTAGACAACAAAACCCGCAGACTCATCTTAGAAACCTTGACCAAGATTCATTCCAAGGCAACAATTTACAGGCGAGATCTCATAAAGCTTCGAAATTAAAACTGGAGTGAGACAAGGAGATGGAATTTCCCCACTTGTCTTCAACTGTGTACGTGAAAAAGTTATGAGAGAATGGCACAAGGAACTGATCAACCTCGGTGTTCAGAGTGGTATCTACCTGGGACGTAAGTACGATGGACTGGTTGTAGATTGCCTGGCCTTTGCAAATAACATGACACTGATTGCTGATTCTCTAGAGATGGAAACAATGCAGGTAAATTGCCTTACGAAACAGTGGGTGCTGCCAACGTGGGTCTTCAAGTGTCGCTGGTGAAAACAGAATTCTTCACCAACATCAAAGAAGCAAACAGAGAGATGCTATTAGAACAGGGAAATATCAAGAGTACTGAGAAATTAAAGTATCTCGGCGAATGGATTGAACCCAACTTATCAGAAAGAGAATAATTATCCATAAGAGTCAAAAAGTTAGAACTAGCCTATCGACTAACTAAGAACACCTACAACAATAAATGCTTGTCACGCAACGTGAAACTTAAGCACTAGACATCAGTCTTACGACCAGAAACCCTGTATGCCATGGAGTGCCTTTCCTTGAAGCGAGGAGGTCTGGTAGAGAAATTGGAAATCAGAGAGAGGAGAATCCTCAGGAATCCTAGGTCCGGTAAAGCAAGATGGGGAATTCCGAAGGCGACATAACTCTGAGCTTCAGGCTCTCTGACTCTGCAAGGGAAAGAAGGGTATCTTTCTATGGCCACGTTGCAAGATTGCCTCCAAACCGACTGACCAATCGTCTGTGCACCTTCTGGCAAAACAAGAAGGTTCGTACCAGTTCGCACCAAAACCGTGAAGGATATTAACGAACTAGGAATAACAGATCTCCAAACCAGACAGTCTGTGATACGCACCCTTATGGAAGTCCGTGAATTTTAGGAAAAAATCCCAAAGAAAAAGTACCCCCTGGACAGAAGAGGGAAAGGAGCTACACCGGCAGAAGATGCGACAATACTGGGATCAAAGCAAAGATCAAAGCCCAACAGTTGAACAAGCGTGGTCCAAAATAGGCCTATTCGAAGCAAGAAGAAGAAGAATAACTAGTAAATAAAGCTGCGACGCTTAAAACCTCTTAAAGCGGTTTGTTAGTTTCTTTAGCTAACAACGCAAGTGTCGGATTAAATTGTCATTTCTTTACGTTGTGGCCACAGTATATAGATTTCAAAACGGAGATACTAATTTCATAGTATAATTGAACCAAATCTCTTAATTTGCAAAAACTTGCGGCAAATATTATATTTGCTAAAAATTAAATAATAATTTGCATTAAAATATATCCAATGGAGGACACAAAGACCCTTTATAAACAGTAAATATTTTCAATAAATATCGCTTCTCTATGTACCGGATATGAAAAGTGTGCCCGTATATTTTCAAATATCGATAAATTATTAGAAATTATTAGATATAAATTATCGATAAATAATTAGTAGCGATTTATAAAGGCAGTGCTGTAGATGTAAAGTGCCATATCCCCAGACAATTTACTACAGAACCCCTATATAACACAGCCAAGTATTAAGTTTATATCATTATCTAGAATGTAGTATGGTTTTACCAATTCCTATATGACACTTTTAGGAATACCCCTGAATTCCATTATCAAGGAATAAATTATTAGTTTTAGCTAATAAATTTTCTGGAATCTAGTAAAACTCAATACTAAGTGATCAATCGAATAATACACAATAATATCGCTATCTATAATGGATAATTAAATATTCGCATAAATATTATATGGTATTGCACATTTGTTCTTCTTCTTCTTCTCCATGACTATACAGCCTAAGATTGGGCCTTTTAAATTGGGACCATGTAATATTTGTAATATTTTAATGTAATCTGCTATAATATTGATATAGATTTGCATAATATTTCAGTTTATTGGAAGTCTGGAAATTAGATAAAATTTCAAAAGAGAATTTTAAAATATAGTTTAATTATGCAACCAGTATACTGAAATCAATCAATATAGTGAAAAAAATTAATTTGAAGGTAGTTAATTAATTCCATTTAAATTATCTTGTTTTTTGTGGAATCCGTATTTTCTCAGATCAATTACAAATAACTAAAATATAATTGCAAATGTATGAAATCATTTACTTTGCGTATTCCCTTCGAGTATATCTAGATTACGAATTTTAAAGAGAAGGTCTCTGTTATCTCTTATATCGGATCCTTATTGGAATTTCAATTAGTTCTTGTTCTTGGATCGGTATTAAAGCAGTAGGAAAAAGAGAGAATTAATTAACCAGAATTTATTTCCAATTAAAAAGAAACATTTGTTAAAAGTTCGTTGGACTAATTTCGTTAGTCCATTAAAAAAGTTCATTAAGGGAGACTAAATCTAGATTTGTTTAGAAACAAATAAAGCATGATTTAGATTAAGTTAATCAATAAAAGTAAATGTAGGTAAATGTACTAAGAAAATACAGGTTTAGGACAGTGTTTAGGTTACAGGTTTTTTACGGGCAAGTAAAAGTTTGTCCGTACATAAAATTAATTAATACTTTTGAAACGATCTCTTTTATGGGGCGTAAAACGATATTTTTTGTCTTCTTTTCTTCTGCGCATTTCTAATTACTTAATAATAATTAATATGGGAAATAAAAACGGACTTTTACGACGCTTTTCGTTGATTATTTTACGCACATTCTCGCAAGAATTTATTAAATTCCAGAAATGTTGCATATAAATCTTATTATCAGGAAGATCACGGAAAGTGAAAGATAGACAAGATAGGATTAGAAAAAATAAGATATAATACCAGCCAAGACCATATCCCAAAGTCAAGACCATATCTCAAATAAAAATTATTTTAAAGTCAAGACCACATCTGAAGACAAGATCATATCTCGAGACCAAGACAAGATAGCAAAGACTTGACGAGCAAGACATATAAAACAAGAATGGCAGGTTAATCAAGCAGGCTATACAGACAAGTCTGGATATAGAGGATAAGCAAGACAATACTATATAGACTATAGACAAAGCTTCACAAACAAGAGAAGATAGATCATAGACATGTAGGAGGAGACAAAACTATAGACTCGTAAATAAAGATGTGGATGTGGAGAAAAATGCTAGGAATAAAGTGCTCAGACAAGATTAGTAATGAGCAGGTTTTGGAAATAGTAGGGAAAGGAAGATCTTTATATGAGGATATTTTTAAAAGAAAGATATGGTGGCTTGGGCATGTATTGAGAGGGAGTTGTTTGTTGAGAGAGGTAATCGAGGAAACTGTGGAGGGTGTAGGCAATAGAAGTAGAAGAAGAGTGAAATTTTGGAAAGAATAGTGGAAGGAAGATCTTTATATGAGAATATTTTGAAAAGAAAGAGAAAGTAGACCATCAGAAAGAAGGAAAAAGATACGTGGATATGAAGGGAAATCCTATGGAAAGAGTTGAGTGGTGGAGGCAGAATGGAACCTGCACCTAGCAGAACACCAATGATGATGATAGTTTAACATAATCAATAAAAATAAATGCTAAGAAGAAAGTGGGAAAGTAAAAGAAAATATTCCAATAGTTTTCATTTTTTACTTGCGTAGTTTTAGTGACAAGTAAAACTTTGTCCGCACATAAAATGAATTAAAACTTTTGAAACGAAACGCTTTTATGGGACACAAAAGACACGAGAATTTTTGTCTACTTTTCTTCTGCACATTTCTAATTACTTAATAATAATTAATAAAGGAAATAAAAATGGACTTTTACGACGCTTCTCGTTGATTATTTTACGCAAATTCAAACATATCAAACGCATAATAACGCAAATTCAAACACATAATATCAAACACATAATAGTGTTTATTAAATCCCTCTGCGGTCCGCGTCGTTTGTGTTGCGAGAACCTAGCAGGTGCGCGTAGTTTCTGCGTACAGAAAGCCATTCACGTCAGTTAAACTGATCAGTTGAACCGACGTACATCCAAAAACTGACCGTTAGTGTGAACATTACTAATTTTGAATGAAGCAATAAATAATATTACTTAATAGTTTATTAACTTGAACCCCTATAATTTAGGTTTACAATTTATAGTTTTTCATGGTGTGATAACGTTTGAAAGAGTTTCCTGAGTACATCGTGGGGTTGCTTCACAAAAACAATTTGTTTGACGTCTTCCACCTTCCACTGATCGATTGGAGCACACGATAAAATCTTTTTTTGAACCTTTGGCAATTATATTGAAGTTTTCCATTCATCCGATCATCATTACTAGAGTGTGATCGCCGTTTTCTCTCCGTCATGAAAGTTGCTACTAGCTGTTTTACCAAGCATTTCCGATATTGGTAATGGGACATTACATTTTCTTTGCGACCTTGCTTAACAGTTTTATAGAGGATATAAGAATTCACTATACATATTTCCATTCCCAAAAAAAACAACAATTTTAGCAACCATTTTAAGGACTTCTTCAAAAGTTTACAGTAAGTGGCTGCATAATGGTCAGCGCGATCAATACCCCCATAGAAGATGAATAATTCTACACAAGCTGAGGCTTTTCTATCAATATCTCAGCACCACCTTGCAAGATTCTTTTTCGTTCAACAGATCCAGCATGATCCCAAGTCGAAAGAATAGTGACAACTCTCTTATCTCTCCAAGCTAGGAGCATTGTGTTTTTTACCCTTTTATATGAAATGGATTTGTACATAGCTAATTTAGGTTTCTTTATTTCTATGGCATACCTTTTCTGTTTGGCATGATAGTTCCGGTTAAATGACACTTTAATTTCAATAGTTCTTCAGCTAATGCAATGCTGGTGAAGTATCGGTGGGTGCATAAATGGTAACCAGTGGCAGTTGGATGATCACTCAATAACTGATGATATAAATGCAGTGGAATCCTAGTAGTACTAGTCCGTTCTCATCAATGACTTTGTTGTTATACTTCAAAAATAAGGTAAAATCGAAAATATGTACCCAGTTGCTGAATCAGCCAAACCATAAACACGGATTCCCCACTTTGTCGGCTTTTTCGGATTGTAAGTGATAAAAGATACCCTTCCTTTGAATTTTACTATTGAATCATCCAAGCAGATGTTTTTCCCTGGGATAAAATGTTCTCTACATTTAGAATCTATATATTCTAAGAAACCACTGATACGCTGAATTTTTGTTTTTGGGTCCCTCTTTGTGCTGTCAGGAGGTGTACTCGTATGTAGCATCCAATTTTTTTTTTTAAATCTAGACCTGCTGAAAACTTCTGCGAAGAATGGGATTCTGCATACGCCATCTAAGCACCAATAGTCTTGATATTTCGAACATTTCGAACACATTTCGGTCATTGTACCCATGTTCACAATAACGCCAATGAAGGCCCAAAATTCCCTTTTCCATCTAGTAAATTGTGTGCGTACTCATTCGTTTATGAAACTAAATCATCCACGAGTTCTTCAGTGAAATACATTTAAAAAATCCAGTGGTTCCACAATCGAAGAAGAAATTTGCGGTCCGGCAACTCGTGGTGAAACATCAATAGTAAATCTTTTTGGAATATTGCAGCTATCACTCACGTCATTCCACATCAATATCACTATTAATAAGAACACTATTAATGAGAACACAAAGTCTGCGCCTCTTGCGAAAAAGTATATCACTTCCACTACTACCGTCACTTTCATACTCAACCTCATTATCGCAATTTTTTTAATTATCGGAGATATCAAAATCGCTTTCGTCTTTACTCTCAGCCAATATAAAATTTTCTTCACTCTCGTTCATATTCGCATGAATAGAAAGGGTAGCAGTTAATAAAAACTTACGTGAGAACTGTAACAAGTTTGTAACAATTTGGGTTAATCTGACATATGAGATATCATACGTTTAGCGCCCCCTGTGCCACAATAGACCTTTTCATAGTTGAATTTTTTTTGTGCACATGTGTCAATTTCCGCCATGATTGGCCCGAACTTCTTACGTATAACCTTATTATCAAATAACTTTGAAAACTTTCATATTCCCGCCTTTCAAACTTGACGGATGCACGTTCGCTTAAGTAACCGTAAAAAGGTCTATTCAAACTAACTGAAAATGACATAAAACCTCAAGTGGCGTGTAAAAAAGGCCACCGTAGCTACAGATTTGAAAAAAATGGATGGTTAGATTAGGTTATATTAGGAGCAGATCAATCAAGACCAAATATCTCGCGGCAGCGCGACCTTTCGATCTGATATAAGAAACAATAAGTTTAAACAACTTAACAAGTCTAAACAACAATTTTTATATACCCCCTTCAAATTTGTTTTCCCTACGCCTTTTTGTTTTGCTCCAATGCACATGTGCAAAATTCGTACATTGGGTTGCCTATATTTATGATATCTCATAAGTTAGATTAACGGGTTAACGTTTTATTTTCGCAAAACCAAAAACGGCAAGTTAGTTTTGTATAAGTTTTGTCTTTTATGTACGTATTGCAGTGCGCTATGACTCGTAACCGTGGAGTGGATTCGGTGAGCAGTCGTGAGGTGTTGGGTGAGGCTCCTCTAACAACAAAAAACGGTACTGCCACTACACGTAAACGTGTCCCCGCTGCAGAGCCAAAGGTCCTGCCACTACCCGGACACATGTCCCCGTTACGGAGACAGCGGACCGCAAAGGGTTAATTTCCAGAAATGTTACATTTAAATGTTATTATCAACAAGGGTAACCAAAAGTGAAAGACAAGATAAAATTAGAAAAAATTATGATACAATACAAGTTGGCAAAATCATATCTCAAAGTCAAGACCATATCTCAAAGTCAAGACTATATCTTAAAGTCAACACTATATACAAAAGTCAAGAGCATATTTCAAAATCAAGACCAGATAGCAAGGAGTTAAAGAGCAAGAGATATAAAACAACAGTGAGAGAGGGAGAGAGAGAATATATTTATTGTATACTTTATGCATTATACAAAGGGCTATCGACCACAAGGTCCTTCTGCCCTACAACAGTGAGAGATTAATCAAAGAAACTATAGAGACAATCCTGGATATATTAAACAACTTACATAAAACTATATAGACGAAGCTACAGAAACGAGACAAGATAGATAATAAATATGGTGGAGACAAAACTAGAAACAATAAAGCTTAGGATTATTAGGATGTAGTGTTAACAACAATTAGTTAGCAATAAATTTTGAATAATGTAAAGTGCTGTTCCATTATTAATGTTACACTATCGGTAAATTTGAATATCTCTCAAATATAAATTGATGGGTTGTAGTTTAATATTTGCACATGAATAATTATGTGCTAATCAATAATTACAGTGATTGCATGCTCCGGCAACACGTTCTAGTAATAGGAAGTTTTTACCTGTTTTTTTAATTAATGATTTTATGTATCAATGTATGAAGCGGTCAAAATATGAATTAAAACCTTTATTTTACGATAGATTATACTAGATTAGTGGAAAAATGATCGTTAGTGATGTCCGTCCTGATGCGTTTCTGTATTCTTTGTACATAAAGTTAATACATTACCAGAATCCATTACTTCAAAACTTAAAAAACTAAAACCCAGTAACAGTTTTCAAACTACCATTAGCAACTCTAATGCTACAATAAAACTATATTTTCAACTTTTAAGTGGTGGATTTCAAAATATTGAAGGAAATATTAAAGAAACAAAGGGATAAGGATTAAATGTAACTACAATATTTTATTTTCTACTTTTCATTAAATTATGGGTGGATATAGTTATATATTAATAATAATAATAATAAATAATAGACACTAGGCGTAAGTTTCACAAATAAGTTTTATTTAACACTTTATCCATTTCGGCTTTATAGGCCTACTTCACATACGTTACATGTTTATATATACAGTTTTTTATCATCTGTGAGAGCGACGGGATGATTTTAGGAAATTTCTGATTAGGATTTGGCAGGAGTTGGAATGTAATAAATCTACCAGTCGTTTAAGATGTTTGCGCCTTTCATAATGGCTTTTTGTATTTGATAAGTCTCTAGGAAATCCATTTTCGGGTCTTTATCTACGATATGTAAAATTTGAAGATTTTCTTTATCGCAGATATGATTCGACTCACTCAAATGTTTGGCTAAATATGAATCTGACTTCATATTTCTAGGTAGTAGGATCTCATGTCGTCATTAAACCTTATATTAAATGTCCTGCATGTTTGACCTATATATGAGGCGTTGTTGCAATCGTTACATTTTATTTGGTAAATTCCACTTCGTTCGTTTCGGTCTATAGGATTTAGTCTATTGTTTACTAATATGTTTTAAGTTGTGTAATTATTAGAAAATTCTGAAGTTATATTGCATTTATTTAGTTCACAACTTACTCTACGACTGCTATTACCAATGTAGCTTAATCTGCGATTTTGTTTAATATCTTCGTGTTCTGATTGTTTTTATTCTAAATTTTCTTTAAGATTCGTTTCTTTTCCTTTATGTATATAAGTTTATATATGATATCAGTATCATAACCATTATTTGCGGCAATTTGTTTATTTTTTTTTAATTCTAAATTATTTTTCTTTTTATAGTATTTATGCAATCTGTTCCGTGCATAAGGTTAGGAATTTAACAATTGAAGGGACTTCAACTGATAAATTCCCTTCAGACTTGAAGGGCAGTCAGTCCAGCAACGTGCGCCCTTTATGTATAATATGCCCTATAAATCTCTAGGGGACTTTCTTTTTAACCTTTTGAATGTTGAATTATCATTGGTTAAGTCTAATTATCATTTATTAATTAATTCTAAATTATAATTTGCTTTTGATAGTGGGGTATTTAACAGACGGTGAATATGGCTGTGGAAGGCAGTCACTTTTATATTTTCAGGGTCGCTGGAGAGTCGACAAATTTCAAAATCAAGACCAGAGACTCAATTCACGGATGAAGAACACTTTAATACGGAGAATTTCAAAATCTATAAAGGCAAACCTGCCACAAAAGTTAGCGGCAAACTAGCACTCCTGGGAACCGGTTTCGCCATACACAATTCCGTACTCGACTCAGTCATTGATTTCTCTTCTCCCAACGAAAGAATATCTCTGCTTTCAATAAAGTCAGCCAATAAAGCTAATACAATGATAAACGTTCATGCTCCCATAAATCAACTCAACAAATCCGACCCTGAAACTATGGACAATTTCTGGGAAACTCTAGAAGAAACAACTAATAAAATACCAAGGCACCATGTGAAGATCTTATTTGGTGATTTTAATGCCCAGTTAGGTAAGAAAAGAAAATTTAGTGATACCTCAGGCCCCCATACTAAGCACAAACGTACCAATAGGAATGGTGAAAGACTAATTGACTTCTGCAGAAACTTTGGACTTAAAATATGAGCACACAATTCCAGAAACCTCCACACAAGTTAACCACATGGAGATCACCCAATCTTAGACAGAGTGAATAACAAATGAACATATTGCAATTTGCAAGAAAAAATCAAAAGAAATTTTAAACGTCAGAGCTCGCAAAGGCGCCTTTGATTCAGAGCATCATCTTTTCCAAGCAAAGACGAAATTCCAACCCCATAGAAAGAAAAAAGGCCCACCCAAAAATATAAAGCCAGAGCCAGAGTACCTGAAACTCCACAAAGAAGAAATCATAATGCAAATTAATCAGGAAACATCAACAGACTGGCAGAAAATAACGAAGAAAATTCAGGAAGCCATGAAACTGTTAGAATATATATTTATTTATATCAAAATAGTTTAATTGAAATATTAATAACGCCATCTATGGGCAGTTTACAGTAATGTAAATCTATATTTCTATGTACGAGAATAAAATTGAGTTGATCTTGTTGTAACAACTATCGTGTTTCATTAGGTTATGGGCCCAGACCCATTTTTTTTCGAAAGTAATTTCTGTGGTTTTCCATTTTGTGTAAAAAATGTCGACATCAAGTTATTTAGTGAATGTTCCAAAACTAAAAGGACGCGAAAACTTTGACGATTGGGCATTCGCAGTTAAAAACTTTATGGTGTTAGAAGGCATTGATCTAGACAATATTTCACCGGATTTAAGTGATAATGATCAAGTAAAGGCCAAAGCCAAGCTAGTTATGACTGTGCTATGACTGTGCTGATTATATGTGCACATCAAGAATGAAAATTCAGTTAATAGTTTGTGGAAAAAGTTGACACAATTGTTTGACGACACGGGGTTTTCAAGAAAAATCAGTTTACTTAGAACGTTGATATCTATCCGACTAGATAATTGTGAATCAATGACAAGTTATGTGACCCAGATGGTAGAAACGGCGCAGCGTTTGAAAGGGACGGGTTTTGAAATTAATGAGGAGTGGATCGCATCATTGATTTTAGCCGGCCTTCCTGAAAAATTCGCACCGATGATAATGGCGATAGAGCACTCTGGGTTGACCGTTAGTGCTGACGTCATTAAAACGAAGTTGCTCGATATGACGTCTGAGGTTGGCAGCAATGGAGCGGAATCAGCGTTTTGGACAAATCGACGAACCAAAACTGGCAACACCGCATATACAAAACCAAAACAAACGTCAATGACAAGCAAGATATACGGAAATTAACAAATAAAATGTTATAAATGCAAAAAGATTGGACACTATAAAAACCAATGTACTGAACCAAAAGTAAATGAGCAGGTGCCTTCAGTGCAGCTTTTCTTAACGGAGAATTCAGTGCAGAAGATTGGTATGTAGACTCCGGCGCAAGTGTTCATATGACAACAAACCCGGAAAGTTTATTGCAAATTTGGAAACACGATATAAATGAAATAGGTGTTGCAAATAAAATGTCTATGCCAGTTATGTGTGCCGGTGATACATTGATAACTACATGTGTGAATAATAATCAGTTTGACATTCGTGTGAGAAATGTTTTGTGCATTCCTAATCTCACAACAAACCTGTTATCTGTTAGCCAGTTGATAGCAAATGGAAACAAAGTATCATTTGAAATGAATTGTTGTAAAATCCGTAATCAACAGAATGTGCTAATTGGAATAGCTAATTTGCAGAATGGAGCATACAGATTAAACACAGCTAGGTCAATGGTGTTAGCAGCTTCGGCAGTTCGCACAACAAATGCAAGACTGTGGCACAGGAGACTCGGGCACATCAACAGTAGTGACCTGGAAAAAAAGAAGAATGGTGCAGTGGAGGGCGTATCCTATAAAGATAAGGCCAACATCCAGAAATCCAATTGTGAAGTATGTTGCGAAGGTAAGCAGGCTCGCTTACCATTTCCACTTGCAAACCATAGGAGTGATACCATGCTAGAAGTGGTGCACTCGGATTTATGTGGGCCTATGGAGACAAAATCCATTGGTGAGGCAAAATATTTTCTTCTTTTTGTCGATGATGCCAGTCGTATGTCGTTTGTATATTTTTTGATGGAAAAGAGTCAAGTACCACAACATTTCAAGGAATATAAATGTTTGGTAGAAAATCAAACTGGAAATAAAATCAAAATACTCAGGACAGATAATGGAGGAGAATTTTGTTCCCAGCAGATGGAAAGCTATTTAAAAACGCAAGGTGTAGTACATCAAAAGACAAACCCATACAGCCCTGAACACAATGGTCTATGTGAGCGGTTCAACAGGACCATAGTTGAACGTGCTAAATGTTTACTCTTTGAGGCTGGATTAAATAAAAGTTTTTGGGCAGAGGCAGTGAATTCGACAGTATACCTAAAAGATAGGTCGCCGGCCTCAGGTCTAGGAGAAGTTACACCGTTTGAGAAATGGACAGGAACAAAACCTGATCTGAGTCATATCAGAGTATTTGGTAGTCCTGTAATGGTACATGTGCCTAAAAATAGAAGGCAGAAATGGGACAAGAAAGCTATCAAATACATCTTAGTTGGTTACACAGAGAGCATAAAAGGCTATAGATTATACAACTTAGAAACAAGACAAGTTACTACGAGTAGCGGCGTGACTATCATGGAAAAGAAAGAGATCACAGATGAGACTCAGATAGTAGTACAAGAAAGGAAGATGAACAGGATTCAGAGACAGTGGAGGAAGAAACAGAAGAGGAAACAACTATTTAGGATCCAAATGAGTTAACCTATGTTTGTGAGACATCCAGTTCCAGCTCGAATTCAGATGATTCATCTCATACATTATGTAAAGAAGATAGAAATGTTCAGGCAGATTAAGCTCCAGCTGTACACAGGAAGCGTATAAGAAAACCAGTACAGAGGTATGTTTTTTCCAATTTTTGTACTGTAGATAAATTGGAGTCTTGGGATGAGGATATCACTTATGAAGAGGCAATGAGTTGGCCAGAGAAAGAGATGTGGAGACAAGCAATGGAAGAGGAGCTCAAGGCTTTCGAAGAAAACCAAGCTTGGGAATTGGTGGAAGACAAGGAAGCAGACAGAGTGGTAAAGTGCAAGTGGGTTTTTAAAAAGAAACTTGAAAGTGACAACAAAGTGAGATTTAGAGCTCGTCTAGTCGCAAAGGGCTTTACGCAAAAAGAGGGTGTAGACTATAGAGAAACATATTCACCTGTTCTAAGGTATTCCACTTTGAGACTGTTATTTGCTATAAGCGTAAAGTTAAATTTTAAAATTAACCATCTTGATGTGACCACAGCATTCTTAAATGGCCTTCTCGATGAAAATGTATTCATGCAAGTCCCACCCAACTTAGAATGTAAAGGTAATACTGTTCTTAAATTAAAACGAGCAATATATGGGTTAAAACAATCTGCCAGAGTTTGGAATAAAAGAGTAGATGATTGTTTGTTAACATTAGGTTATGTAAAATCAAAACTAGAACCTCGCTTATATAGCAAAAAGGTAGATAAGGAGCAGATTATTATAACTGTTTTTGCTGATGATTTTTTTATTTTTTCCAATAGTGTTACTATGACAGATAAATTAAAAAAAGACTTAATGTCAAATTTCAAAATAAAAGATTTGGGTCAAGTGAAAAAATATTTAGGCATGAGGGTTAGGATTTATGAAAATGTCAGTATATCTTTAGATCAGGAGCAATTTGTAAACAATATTCTGATGAAATATGTTTTAATATGTTAAATTGTAATGGTGTGAATACTCCAATTGAAAATAATTTAAAGTTAGAAAAATCTGAATATCTTGACAAAGAATATCCTTATCAACAGCTAATAGGGAGCCTGATGTATCTGTCTATCCTAACACGCCCAGACATCAGTTTTGGTGTGAGTTATTTGAGCCAGTTCAATAATTGTTTTACAGCAGTCCATTGGAGACAGGCAAAAAGAATACTAAAGTATTTACAGAGCACCAAGTCCTATGGGCTAATGTATACTAATGACAATAATAACTTGGAAGGCTTCGTAGATGCTGATTGGGGCTCAAATAACATTGATAGGAAATCCTATACAGGTTATTGTTTTAAATTGTAAGGTGCTGTGATATCATATAAGAGTAAAAAACAGCAGACAGTGGCATTGTCGAGTACAGAAATGAGTACATGGCAATATCAGAAGCCTGTAAGGAAGTATATGTATATATATATATATATATATATATATATATATATATATATATATATGTATATGTATATATACATATATAGAAGTTATAGTATATATACATATATATCAATATATACATATATATATATATATATATATATATATATATATATATATATATATATATATATATATATATATATAGATATTGTTGTATTTGAGGTTTTCGCGGATAGATACCTGTGTTGTATTGTTTTCTCGGGGATTCCGCGTTGATGCTGAGGGTTGGCTCTGAAAAGAACCGGATTCTCGACGTTTCGGCGAACTAACATTCGCCATTCTCAAGAGATATATGCGTCCGTACGGTTCAACTGTTAGACGCATACTCAGTATGCGTCTAACGGTTGAACCGCAAGGACGCATATATCTCTTTAGAATGGCGAATGTTAGTTCGCCGAAACGTCGAGAATCCGGTTCTTTTCAGAGCCAACCCTCAGCATCAACGCGGAATCCCCGAGAAAACAATACAACACAGGTATCTATCCGCGAAAACCTCAAATACAACAATATCTATATATATATATATATATATATATATATATATATATATATACATATACATATATTTTGTCATATATATATGTATATATATATATATGTATATATATATATATATATATATATATGTATATATATATATATATATATATATATATATATATATATATATATATATATATATATATATATATATATATATATATTGTTTTTGGGTTTATATTTTCAGAGATTTATTAATATTTTCATAAGTGGAGGTGTTAGAATGTATATTTATTTATATCAAAATAGTTTAATTTAAATACTTATTACGAAATCTATGGGCATTTTACAGTAATGTAAATCTATATTTCTATGTACGAGAATAAAATTGAGTTAGTCTCGTTGTAACAACTATCGTGTTTCATTAGAAACTAGGACAACCTCCTCGCACAAGGAAACATCGCTGGTGGAATGCAATTTGCGATCGGGCAGTTAACAACCGAATGATTGCGTGGAAAAAGTTTAACAGTCACAAATCTGAAGAACACTGGGAGAATTTTCTTACTACCCAAAAACATGCTTCCAAAACAATTAGGAAAGAAAAACGAGGATATGACAAGAACAAACTCAATGAAATCCAACAGGACTTCAAGCAAAATAATACTAGAAACTTCTACAATACATTTAAAGAAATCTTAAAGGGATATCAGGCGCCCAGCTTGTGCTTTAAAAAACCCGATGGCACGTTGGAAACTAATTCGAAAGAAAACTGTAAATTATTAGGCCAATACTTCAACTCCCTTCTAAACTGCGAATCACCCCAAGAAAAACTGGCGTTCACTCCACCGGTTTCCACACACCTGGACTCACAAGCCCCTGACCTTGAAGAAATTCAGGAGATCATCCAAAAGCTCAAGAATAACAAAGCACCAGGAGAAGATGGGACCATTGCAGAATTCTAGAAACTGAACGATCCTTCACTTACGCATAAACTTCAAAACGTCATTTTAGACATATGGATGATGGAGCGAATACCAGGAGACTGGAAATGTGCTCTAATTCATCCGTTACACAAAAAGGGTGATAAAACAGCCATCAATAACTACAGAGGAATCTCCCTGCTCCCGGTTGCTTATAAAATCCTCTCCAAGGCACTTTTAAACAGACTAGAACCCCAGGTGGATCCACTAATTGGTGAATACCAAGCGGGATTCAGAATGGCACGTTCATGTGCTGAACACGTGTGGAGCTTAAAAACAATATTACAAATGAGAAAATGTAGAAATACAGTAATTACATTCTTCGACTTCAGAAAAGCGTATGATTCTGTAGACCGTAAAACACTTTTTATAATCATGGAAGAATTCGGGATAGACAGAAAGACCCGCAAAATCATTAAACAGACGCGTACAGGAACTATGTCCAAAGTGAAATTCATCGGTGAAATATCGGAGCCCTTCGTCATTAAAACTGGAGTTCGAGAGGGGGATGGATTATCCCTAATGCTCTTTAATATTGTTCTAGAAAAGATCATTAGGGAATGGGAACCTCATGTGAAAGGCATTCAAATTGGTATAAAAAAGAGAACAGTCTTAGGTCAAGTGCCTTGTTTTTGCGGACGATATTGCCATTATTACTAACACCAGACATGAAGCCATACACGCTGTGGAAAAATTACATGAAATTGCACAAAGAATCGGACTACAAATTTCCGCAAACCGGACTACAAATCTATCCGCAAATTTCTTATGAGAACCCACTTTATGGAAAGACGACCAGAAAATAACTTAGCTTTAATCACACAATACGGTAAGATAACACAAGTCCCACACTTTAAATACCTTGGTGAAATCATGCAGTCCTCGGGACTAAACCGAATCGCCAATGAACAAAGAGTCACCAAACTACAGCGGGCCTACAAGCTAACGTGGGCTCACTACAACAAGAAGTGCATCTCGCTAGATGCAAAATTAAGGCACTATACAACGGTGATTCTTCCGGAAGCAACTTAGGCAGCCAAAACAATGGTTATCGACGGTCATTCCAAAATTAAGGATATAGAGACACAGGAAAGAAAAATTCTCAGAAGATTTACGGGGCAGTTAAAAATAACGGTATTTGGATAAAGAGACCTCAAAACGAACTCTACCAAAAGATCCACACGATAAGGGACGTATTCAGAAAACGCCGAGCACGGTTTTATACACATATTTACATAATGGAGAACTCTAGAACGGCGAAGAAATTGCTCAACATTATAGCACAGAGTAAATGTGGTAATGAGTGGTTGGCCGAGGTTCAGAGCGACTTACAACAGGTCAACATACAAAATATTGAGGACAACACTGAGTGCCGAATTAAAATCAAAAATGTTAAGTTTGAGGATAGACCATCACGACAGCCTGGAAGGAAATGGACAGCTGAGCGGAACAAGGAGTATTCTGAGAGGATGAAGAGATTTTGGGAAGAGAAGCGGGAAAACGCCAGAAGATGAAATCATGTACAATCAAATTAAATATATGTATATATATATATATATATATATATATATATATATATATATATATTTTATTTATATATATATATATATATATATATATATATATATATATATATATATATATATATATATATATATGATGAAGGATACAAAAGTATATGGATAAAGCTACACGAACAAGACGAGTTAGATCATAGATTTATAGGAGAAGACAAAACTAGAAACTCATAAATAAGGCTTAGCATTATTAGGATGTACTGGGAGTTAGTTGCCAATAAATTTGTTATAATGTAGAGTGCTGTTTCAAAATAAATACTATAGTATCAGTATATGTTAATATTTCATAAATATAAATTGATGGGTTATTGTTTTGTGTTTGCACACGAATAATTATGTGTTGATCAACAAGTACAGTGATTGTATGCTCCGGTAACGCGTTCTGATAATAGGAAGTTTAATTTCCTAAATTACTGATTCTATGTATCAATATATGAAGGGGTCAAAATATGATTTTAAAACTTTTATTTTGACGTACATTAGACAATTTAAAAATGCTCACTAGTTATGTTATGTTAGTTATTAAACAAACACAACAGGACAGACATTGTCCTGCTGTGTTTGCTTTGTTTTTTAACGCAACGCTTTTAAATTTCCAAAATCGATTACTTAAAAACTTAAAAAACTAAAACCCAAATAGAGTTTTCAAACTATCATTAGAAACTCTTAATGCTAAAATAAAAATATATTTTTAACTTTTAAGCTGGTAGATTTCAAGATATTGAAGGAAATATTAAAAAAAAGGTATTAGGAATAAATGTAACTACAATGTTAATTACTTAGATTACTCTATCAGTTCAATCAAACATGTAAGAAATACAATATGGAAATCTCTACCGAAAAACCAAATCGATGACAGAAGCGAAAAAACCGCTAAGGTGTTATTGCGCTATTTATTAACTGATGGTAGAGAACAACCCAATCGAACAAATTAAAAAAAAGTATTTAGGAGTGAAAATGATAAGCCAAGGTAACTCAGACAAAGAAGTAGAGGATCAAGCAAGGATAGCGGAAAGAATAGGAGGCTGCCTAAACAATACAATATGGAAAAATTAACATTTAAGATTGGAAACGAAAACACGAATATACAAAGGGGCGGTAAGACCTATCACGATATACGCCAAGGAAACTACGGCAGAAACTGCAAAAACTAAACAGCAATGCAGAATGCAATTGGCAGAAATAATAGTAAAGACAAGGCGAGACAGAATATCTAACGACAACATACGAGAAACATGTAAAATACAACCAATAAAGGAATGGGTAGACGCCAGACAACAGGAATGGGATAGCCACGTATCAAGAATGGAAAATGAAAGATTAGTAAGGATAGCACGAGACAGCAAAACCCTAAGGGAGGAGAAGTGTTGGGCGCCCCAGCAAGAGATGGAAAGAGAGCTTCTGAATGTTATCAAAGTAGAACAGGCAAAAATTGCCTAAAACGAAGAAGACAATGTTAGTTATAAATATTTTATTTTCTACTTTTCATTAAATTATGGATAATATACTTAGTTATATTAATCAATATCTAATCTTAAAAGTTTGTTGGACAAATTTAGTTAGTCCTTTAGAAAAGTACATTAACGAACATTAAGGGAAAGTATATCTAGATTTGTTTAGGAATAAATAAATTATATTATAGATTATGTTATTCAATAAAAGTAAATGCTAATAAAAAAGGGGAAGAGTATAGTAAAATATTCTAATAGTTTTAATTTTCTATTTATTTAGTTTCAGTGGCAGGTAAAAGTATGTCCGCACATAAAAATCATTAGATTTTTTGAAACGAAACGCTTTTATGCGACATTAAACCAAAAAAAATTCTCTTCTTTTCTTCTGCAAATTTCTAATTACTTAATATTAATTAATATAGGAAATAAAAGCGGACTTTTACGACGCTTTTCGTTGATTATGTTACGCAAATTCTCGCAGGTGTTTATTAAATGCCAGAAATATTACATTTAAATGCTATTATCATCAAGGTCACCAAAATTGAAAAATAGACAAGATAAAACTAGAAAAATAGAATATAATGCATGTTGACAAAACCATATCTCAAAGTCAAGACCATATCGCATAGTCAAGACTACATCTTAAAGTGAAGATCATATCTAAAAGTCGAGACCATATTTCAAAATCAAGACAAGATGCAAGCAAGGAGTTGACAAACAAGAGATATAAAACAATAGTTATAGATTAATTAAGCATACTATAGGGACAATCCTAGATATATTGAACAAGTTAGCTAAAACTATATAGACGAAGCTAGTAAGGAAAGATGATATATTCTAGGCCCTCCACCTTCACTTCCGGTGGCTTGCAACAGCAAGGCTTTAGATCTGGAAGATCCTGCAACGATACCGTATACGCAATAAGACAGATAATTGAAAAATTCGATAGAATACAACCGGCCTGCTTATATATGTTTGTAGTATAAACCTAGAGACAACCTTTGATGGAGTGCAGCTCGGGGATATCATAGATATACCGCATAAAAGGCAAATACCCTACAACCTGATAAAACTAATAGAAGACATATATTCATCGAACTCAGTACGAGCAAGGGTTAATAACCAAACCACGGCGGCAATACCAGTAGAACAGGGCATAAGGCAAGGCGAGTCCTTGAGCCCAACACTGTTTAATATAATGTTTGACAAAATCATAAAAAAACCAACAAAGGTAAGGTATACCCAATGGGCACTAAAGAAATTTCAATTATCTGCTACGCAGACGATGCAGCGATCATTGCCGACAGTGAAGACAACCTCCAAAAACTGCTACCCACGTTTAATCAGACAGCTAAACAAATAAACATGGCCATATCAACACATAAAATGAAATGCATGACGACATCAAAGTTCCCAATACGATGTAAATTAGAGGTAGATGGCCAAATCATTCAACATGTGATAAAATTCAACTACCTGAGTGTCGAGATATTGGCTTTTGTGAATATAGAAGAAGCAGGCGTCATGCTGCAAGCCATGAAAGCGTCAAGAATTGCGGGATGCCTGAACGGGGTCATTTTTTAAAACAAATACCTAAACACACACGAAATCGCTCATCTACAAGACTGTAATCAGACCAATAGCCACATACTCAGCAGAAACTCGCACTGTGACAACAACAACACAAAGAATACTGGAGAGCGTGTAAATGTCGGTGAAACGAAAGATCAATAATAAAACCTTAATGGACAGGATGAAGCGCACGGAGCTAAGGCAAATGTCCGACGTACAACCCATAAACGATTGGGTAGAAGAACGAAAAGAGATGTGGCGCAGCCACTTGGACCGGATGGACAACACCAGACTGGTCCGAATAGCACGGGATAATTCGCCAAAAGGGAAAAAAAGCCCAGGGAGACCCAGAAAGCGGTGGAGCGACAATAGGCCCCACCTTGACCGACCATAGTGATGGATGAACAGTCAGGCCTGCCTATAATGACAGAAGGAAGAAGAGGAAATTGATGGGTTGTACTTGAATATTTACATACGAATAATTATGTGTTCATCAATAATTGCAGTGACTGCATGCTCTGGTAACAGGTTCTAGTAATAGGAACTTTGATTTTCAAAATTACTGATTGTGAGTATATGTATGTATCATTGTATGAAGGGATCAAAGTATGTACATATTATAACTTGTATTTTTGGTAGATTAGACTAAATTTGTTTCTAAATGCTCGTTAGTTATGTCTGTCCTGTTGTGTTAGTGTAGCCTATGCATATTAAGCTAGTAATTTTCCAGAACTCACTACAAAAGTTAAACGCAAAAACGGAGTTTCAGTTTTCAAACTACCATTAGCCATATCCATTAGCACAATTAGCAACTCAGTTTAGGAATAAATATAATATGATTTAGATTAAATGAAACAATAAAAATGCAAAGAAAAATTAAGAAAAGTACAGAAAAATATTCCAATAATTTACATTTTTTATTCGTTTAGTTTTAGTGGCAAGTAAAAGTTTGTCTGCATCTAAAATTTATTGAAACTTTTGAAACGAAATGCTTTTATGGGGCATTAAACAAGAATTTTTGTGTACTTTTCTTCTGCACATTTCAAATTACTTGATAATAATTAATATAGGAAACAAAAACGGACTTACGACGCTTCTCGTTGATTATTTTACGCAAGCACATTCTCGCAAGCGTTTATTAAATGCAAGAAATGTAACATTTAAATGTTATTATCAGCGATATCATGAAAGACGAAATATAGAAATGATAAAATTAGAACAAATAAGATATATTAAAAGCTAGACTAGAACTAGACCAAGCTAGACCACGTCAAAAAAATCAAGACTATATCTCAAAGACCTTATCCTAAAAGTCAAGATCACATCTGAAAGTCAGGATCATATTTCAAAACAAGACCAGATAGCTAAGAATTGACGAACAAGGGATATAAAACAAGAATGACAGGTATTATATGACAATCGTATTATGGGACGTTCATCAAATATAGTATATAGACAAGCCTGGGTATAGAAAACAAGTTAGACAATACTATATAGACAAAGCTACACAAACAAGACAAGCTAAATCATATATATGTAGGAGGAGACAAAACTAGAAATTCATAACTAAAGCTTAGCATTATTGGGATGTAGTGTGAATTAGCAAGCAATAAATTTGGAATAATATAAAGTGCTGTTTCAATATTAATACTACACTCTTGGTAAATGTCAATATTTTTCAAATATAAATTAATGGGTTGTAGTTTAATATTTGCACACGAATAATGTGTTGACCAATAATTGCAATGATTGGGGTAACAAGTTCTCCAGTAACAAGTTCTATTAATAGGTAGTTTGATCTTTTGAAATGTTGAAGAGGTCAAAGTATGAATTTTGAGATACATTATACTAGATTAGTTTTAAAATGTACGTTAGTTGTGTCCGTCCTGTTGTGTTTGTGTAGTCTTTGGACGTAAAGCTAGTAAATTTCCAGAACCCATTACTTCAAAACTTTAAAAACTAAAACGCAAGAGTGCTGTTGCAATATTAATACTACCCTATCGGTAAATGCTAATATTTCACAAATATAAATTGATGGGTTGTACTTAAATATTTGCACACGAACAATTATATGTTGATGATTAATTACAGTGACTTATTCCTGTAACACGTTCTAAGTAATAGAAAGTTTAATTAAGTAAACTACTGATTCTATGTAGCAATGTATGAAGGGGTCAAAATATGAATTAAAACACTTATGTTGAGGTAGATTATACTAGAGTAGTTTAAAAATGCTCGTTGGTTATGTCTATCCTGTTGTGTTTGTGTAGTCTTTAAACACAAAGCTAGTAAATTTCCAAAATCCATTACTCCAAAACTAAAAAAACTAAAACACAGTTAGAGTTTTCCTAACTACCATTAGCAACTCCTATGCTATAATAAAACTATGTTTTTAACTTTTAAGTGGTATATATAAACATACTGAAAGAATTATTAAAGAAAGAAAGACATTAGGTTTAAATGTAACAATGTACAATGTTAGTTCTACATATTTTATTTTCTACTTTTAGTTAAATTATAGTAGTAGATGATATTGTTATATATTAATCTATGTTTAATCTTAAAAGCTCGTTGGGCTAATTTCGTTAGTCCATTAGAAAAGTTCATTAACGTACATTAAGGGAAGGTAAATTTATATTTGTTTAGGAATAAATAAAGTATGATATAGATTAACTTAATCACTAAAAATGAATGCTAAGGAAAAAGAGGAAAAGTGTAGGAAAATAATCCAATAGTTTTAATTCTTTATTTGCATAGTTTAAGTGGCAAGTAAAGGTTTGTCCGCACATAAAATGAGTTAAAACTTTTGAAACGAAACGCTTTTATGGGACATAAAAGACATTTTTTTTGTCTACGTTCTTTTTGCAAATTTTAATTACTTAATAATGATTAATACAGGAAATAAAAATCGACTTTTACGACGCTTCTCGTTAATTATTTTATTCATATTCTCGAAAGTTTTTATTAAATGCCAAAAATGTTACATTTAAATGTTATTATCAGCAAGGCCAACAGAAGTGAAAGATAGACCAGATATAAAAAAATGGCATAATACAAGTTGACTAAAGCATATCTCAAAGTCAAGACCATATCTCAAAGTCAGGACTATGTCTTAAAATCGAGACCATATCTGAAAGTCGGGACTAGGGTTTTCTACCCGGGTACCCGGACCCGGGTATACACGGATATATGAAATTTTTAGTACCCGTGTACTATTTCATGTCAGACCCGGGTACCCGGGTACCCACTTTGATCAAAGAATTCATCAAAATTCTCGGAAAATTATTATAAAGTAGCGCCTTAATAATATTAGCAAATTTGCACTACAAACAATTAAAATAACCCCAAAGAAGGCTTGAGTTTTTTACAAAAATGCAGAAAACTTGAGGTTAGGTTTGGTTATGTCGTCATGTTTTGTTTTTATTTCGTTGGAGTTTTATTAAAATATTGTTCGGTGAACGGTTAGAAATTGAATTAAATATTATTAATAAAAAATAAAAAATTGTATCTAGTGGATAACGTATAAAATTTGACTAAACAATGGTATACTTTTCGTAGGCAAAGTGCATAGACCTGTGTTTTATTGAAACATTTAGATAAAGTAAATAAAATAAAGATCGAAAAACATAATTTTACATGCGAAAAAGAAGTGGCATTGACATCGTCTTCTCAATCTGAATCTGAAGAAATTTCAAGCCTAGTTCCAAGCAGACCGCGAATAATAGTTTTTTTCGACTTTGTATAAAATTTCCGAAATTGTTGCACGCTTGGTTGCACAAGACGGTATTTCCATTAGGGCCAACAGCTAACTCTAGCGAAAAGCGAAGGCAGGACAATGGAACTAGTTCCTAATTAGTTAATAAGAACAAGACTGTTTAACGGTGTGACTGATTGTACTATAAGTTAAGAAGACTTATTGACATACTTCACTCTTTCGTAATAAAATAAACAGATATATTGAAAAAGTTAGATAAAACTATATAGACGACGCTACACAAACAAGACAAGATAGATAATATGTTGGAGATATAATATATGAGACAAAACTAGAAACTCATGAATAAACCTTAGGATATTATTAGGATGTAGTGTGAAGTAGTTAGGTATAAATTTTGAATAATGTACAGTGCTGTTGTAATATTAATATTACAGTGGCAGTAAATGTTAATATTTTACAAATTGATGGGCTGTACTTTAATATTTACATACGAATAATTATGTGTTCATCAATAATTACAGTGATTGCATGCTCTGGTAACAGGTTCTAGTAATAGGAAGTTTGATTTTCTAAATTACTGATTCTGTTGTGTGAAATTATTGTAAGGAGGGATCAAAAATGTATTATAACTTTTATTTTAAGATTAGACTAAATTAGTTTCAAAATGGTCGTTACTTCTGTCCGTCCTGTTGTGTTAGTGTAGTCTGTGCAGATTAAGCTAGTCATTTTCCAGAATTCACTACTTTAAAAGTGAAAAGCAAAAACGGAGTTTCAGTTTTCAAACTACCATTAGCAACTTCAATGCTACAATAAAACTATACTTTTAACTTTTAAGTGGTGGATTTCAAGATATCGAAGGAAATATTATAGAAACAAAGAGATTTGTATTAAATATAACTACAATGTTAGTTATACATATTTTATTTTCTACATTTCATTAAATTCTACATTATATAGTATATATATTAAACTCAGTCTATTCTTAAAACTTCGTTGGATTCATTTCGTTAGTCCATTAGTAAATCTCCATTAGTTGAGCATTTCTAGGTTTGTTTAGCAATAAATAAGATATAATTTAGATCAGTGGTTCTTAACCTGGGGTGCCCGCACCCCTGAGGGTGCGGGAAGATATTTTTGGGGGTGCTGGAGCAGCCCCTAACAATATAAAATATTAAATATCATTTATTAACTTTTTGATAATAAAGTTTGAAATTTGAAAACTATAGTAATCCCCCAATAACGCGAAAGTCGGGATCGCGTCATTAGATATATTGAAGCGATATTGAAGCTTATACAAAAATTAGGGTTATGGGTTTTTCGCAAAAAATGCAAATATGCAAAACGACGAACAAAGTAAAAAAAAAATCGTGAATGAAATATTTATGTATGTTTAATACATGTTTAATGATTTATATTTAGCCACATATATTTATATGAAATACGAGTTAAAAATGTATACACTTATACTACATACATGAGTAAAAACTAAGTGGCAAAATTTAATAAAATTTAGTGTTAAGTGTAATATCTGTTTACGATAACATGATTTTTTTTACAGAAACATCGTTCTTTTCTAGTATTTGGAAAATTACTATAATTTTTGCATTTGTACCATTATTACGCCCCTGGTATTACCTTATATAAATCGATATTATTAATGTTGAATCGATTCTTTTGTGAAGAAATCCGAGCTGTTCATACTGTACTCTCATACTGTATGGTTGCAATTCTGTGACTAGCCTACTTAGCAGACATATTTAGCCACTTACATGAATTGAACAAACAAATCGAATTAAACGAATCAATCCAAGAATTTTGTAAAAAAATATAATAATAGATAGTGAAAAATTATCTTCATTTATTGGAAAACTATAAATTTGGATAAGTGGAGTTAAAAATGGGAATTTTGCAAACTTTTCCTTGCTTGATCCAATTGTTTTGGAAAATGAAAAAAAAACAATCATACCCGACATTACAATACATTTGAAACTATTGCGCGAATCACTCAATGTATATTTTTCTACTGGAAATATTACCTATAAGTTGGAGATGGATACAGGATCCATTTCTATATAACTTAAAT
The DNA here is from genome assembly GCA_944588485.1 of Phosphuga atrata. NCBI lineage: Eukaryota > Metazoa > Arthropoda > Insecta > Coleoptera > Silphidae > Phosphuga > Phosphuga atrata. The sequence continues at coordinate 32,411,397 of OX155896.1, read as the reverse complement.
TCGATGAATGATAGTGATTTAAAAAAAGAGGATCTTATTGAAATGCGAGACAGTGGACATATTCAAATGGAATTCGAATAATTAGAATTAGAACAATTCTCGGCAAAAGAAGCATTTCCATTACTATTACCATCTGCCACCACCTATGTTTATGAAATGGAAATTTCATAATATAAAAGATGACGGTTGGAACAGATGCAAAGATGGATACCTTTACTATGTGGTAATCCATATTAAAAATAAAAAGACGAAATTACCATGTTTTTTACCACAAAAACTTTATTTGTTTACACAAACAGTTCATGACTTAATTTTCGAGTTATTAGGGTCATTATCAAGTGAGTACAAACTAAAGAAAAATTGCATTTATACACACAGATTCTACGGAACAATGAGTGGGAACATACAGCCAATTACCCCTAATTTACATGGATTTAAAAAGTGTTGATTTGTATTGCGGTAAATCCTTTTGCTCGTTCAATAGTTGAACGAGAGGATTACCTTGTGTTTTGTGAATTTCGGCCGCTTCTAACAGATTAAGCTTGTTGCCTTTGGTACAGTTGTGTAACATTTTTAATTTATTAATTTCGGGGAATTTTTGTAATCACAAGTTCCCCGAAATTAAAAATGTTACACAACTGTACCAAAGGCACCAAGCTTAATCTGTTAGAAGCGGCCGAAATTCACAAACCACAAGGTAATCCTCTCGTTCAACTATTGAACAAACAAAAGGATTTACCGCAATACAAATCAACACTTTTTAAATCCGTGTAAATTATGGGTAATTGGCTGTATTTTCCCACTCATTGTTCCGTAGAAACTGTGTGTATAAAAGCAATTTTTCTTTAGTTTGTACTCACTTGACAATGACCCTAATAAGCTGAAACTTAAGTCGTTAACGGTTTGTGTAAACAAATAAAGTTTTTGTGGTAAAAAACAGGAATTTTCATAGCTTTTGCATAGAAAAACTAAAGGCAGAAATCGCTTAAATGCAAGTGACTTTTTACGCGTGTCTCTTTCAAAAAAGAGACTCGCTTCACAAGTATTATGAAGAACAAGCGACAATAGCCTAGCCCTTAATAAAAATAATATTGTTTTGTATTTGATATATAAAATGTACAAGTTTTTTAAATAAACAATAAATTTTGCAAAAACTGTATTTCTAAACTAAAAAATTGAAACATTTTTCAATGGATTGCGGGGACCCATTTTCAGATTCAAAGGGGTGCGGCTCACTGATTTAGATTAAATTAATCGATATAATTAGATAAAAGTACAGAAATATATTCCAATAATTTTCATTTTTTAATCGTTTCTAAAATTTATTACAACGTTTGAAACGAAATGTTTTTATGAGGCATAAAACAAGATTTATTGTATAATTTTCTTCGGCACATAACTAATTACTTGATAATAATTAATATAGAAAATAAAAACGGACTTTTACGACTCTTGTCGTTAATTATTTTAGGCACATTCTCGCAAGTGTTTATTAAATGCCGGAAATGTTACATTTAAATGTTATTATCAGCAATATCTCGAAAAGTGAAAGATAATTAAGATTCAATAAGAAAAAATAAGATATAATACTAGCTGGACAAGCCCATATCTCAAAGTCAAAACCTTATCTTAAAGTCAATACCACACCTGAAAGTCAAAACCATATCTGAAAATCAATACCAGATAACAAGAAATTGACAACTAGAAATATAAAACAAGATTGGCAGGTGAATAAAAAGAAAATACTGGCAATCGTGGGTATCTATGACAAGTTAGATATATAGACAAAGCTACACAAACAAATCATAGATCTGTAGGAGGAGACAAAACTAGAAACTCATAAATAAAGCACTATTAGTATGTAGTGTGAATTAGTTACCAATAATTTTGAATAATGTAAAATGGTGTTGCATTATTAATATTACAGTATCTATCGGTAAATGATAAGATTTCGCAATTATAAATTGATGGGTTATAGTTCAATCCTTGCACAGGAATAATTATGTGTTGACCAATAATGACAGTGGTTGTATGCTCCGGTAACGCGTTTTAGTAATAGCAAGTTTAATTTCCTAAATTACTACTTCTATGTATCCAATGTAAGAAGTGGTCAAAATATGAATTAAAACTTTTATTTTGAGGTAGATTATACTAGCGTATTTTAAAAATGCTCGTTATTTATATCTGTCAAGTTGTGTTTGTGTATGCTTTGAACATAAAGCTAGTAAATTTCCAAAATCCATTACTACAAAACTTCAAAAACTAAAACCCAGTTAGAGTTTTCAAACTGCCATTGACAACTCCAACGCTATAGCAAAATTATATTTTTAACTTTTAAGTGATGTATATCAAGATATTGAAGGGAATATTAAACAAAGATATTAGGATTAAATATAACTTCAATGTTAGTTATACATATTTATTTCTTTACTTTTCATAAAATTATAGATGATATGGTTATATATTAAACTATATATAATCTTAAAAGTTTATTCGACAAATTTTGTTAGTCCATTAGAAAATTACATTAACGGACAATAAGGGAAAGTAGATCTATATTTGTTTTGGAATAAATAAAGTATGATATAGATTAAGTTAATCTATAAAAATAAAAGCTAATACGAAACAGAAAAAGTATAGAAAAATGATCCAATAGTTTTAATTTTCTATTTGTTTAGTTTAAGTGGCAGGCAAAGTTGCCTCTAAAAAGAAAAAAGCCGAAAGCTGCGCAGCCGTTTTTGTATTCCGCGCACAAAGGGCTCATCTTGGCAAAAAAATTTAGTGTCAAACAATTTTTTTAAATAGGACAATTATACGTGAAACGAAATATCTTTTGTTAACAGTAAATATCTTTTGTTTGAGTGGAAGTAAGGTGGAAGAACTGGTATATGAAAGGTTAACCGAGGTGGAGCTGCAGAGTCGTCAGAGGATGATCGAGGGGAGTAATTTTCTACCTGAATATGGGAGCGTGCAAGTGTTCCAAAGGCTCCCGTTGTACCTTACAAGAGATAGACTTCCTCAAGCATTGATACCACGGCACAGATGCGGGTCAGAAGAAAAGGGCAGGAGATACTGGATGGGCTCCCGTTTTAAACGATGTGAGATATGTGGGGAAGCTTGTGACGTGTGGGAGCATTGGGCTCAAAGCTGTGCAGGATGTCAGTGGAGCAGAGAGGAGAGTGTGGTAGTAGAAGACTGGGGCTCGTGTATGAGGGAGGACGGAACGGGATGGCCCGTGATGAAAAGAGTGGTGGAGTTAAAAAAGAATAAAACTTTAGTTCTTTTACCATCTGGTGACGCGTGATTTTATTATTATTATTATTTGAGAGGAAATGTTGTTTTTGAGAGGATTTTTTTTTTCTTTTTCTTTTTGTTTGTTTTCTTCTAGTTATTTATTATTTTTTGTTCTGTCTTAGGTTGGAGCGTGTGTGTAATTATTTGGTTAACATAGATGGTAGCACTGTTATATGTAAAACTGTAGTTGTTTATGCCAATAAAAGGAATCTAATCTAATCTATCTTTTGTTAACATCAAGTACGTCATCGATCGCTTGCTTAGTTTGCTTCATGTTGACACATAGTGTGCGAGGAACAACTTCTACGACTACTCGTATACTTCATTAGAGAACGGGTGTCGAGAAATCATCCGCCTGTGTTTCGACGTCGATTGGGACAAAATTATCCGCATTCAAACACAACCCACACTACACCTACTCCATTTGACCTACAAAACATAATTTGGAGGTACATATTTTGAAGCTAACACAAACAGACAGAGCTTATATTTTAGAAAAAATCATTATTTTTACAAGAAGTTTAATCTAGACATTCCAGAAATGATTATGTTTACATCGGACGGAGCAAGTGTTTTGCAAGGACGGCAAAATGGAGTACAATAGCGGCACTTCTCAAAAAGGAAATACCTCATCTTACATAACAACGTTACGTTGCGCACCGAGAAGATTTGGGTTTGGATGATGAAAACATGTACCTTTATGCAATATATTGAGACTATCCGTATTTTCGACTGATTTCACGCCATGACTTTTTAACCGGTCACCACAGAGACTTCTAGTCTTCACCAATCGATTCAGCATCCAAAAAAAAGAAGAGAACAAAAGCGTTATCAATAAACGTTAATCAATTGTTTAAAATATATTATAAGAGATGATAACCAATTATTTACAGAAATAGAAATATATTGATTTGAAAACTTCAAATCGCTCTTCAGGCTTTTTTGAGTTATACCCTGTTCATATGAACCGACGATATGTAAGATCATTTCATATGTAAGATAAGTCAAGATCATTTCTCAAGGTCAATACTATATCTTAAAGTCAAGATCATATCTGAAAGACGAGACTATATTTCAAAATCAAGACAAGATAGCAAAGAGTTTACAACGAAAGATTTAAACAAGGGTGGCAGGTTAATCTAAAAGAGTTTACAGACAATCCTGGATATACACGACAAGTGAGATAAAACCATATGGAGAAATCTTCATAAACAAGACGAGATACATCATAGATTTGTACAAGGAGACAAGACTAGAAACTGACAAATATAGCTTTGCATTATTAGGATATAGGGTCAATTAGTTATCAATAAATTTTGAATAATGTAGAGTGCTGTTTCACTATTAATATTGCACTATCGGTAAATGTTATGTTTCAGAAATATAAATTGATGGTTTGTAGATTAATATTTGCACACGAATGTATTGATCAATAATTACAGTGATTGTATGCTCCGGTAACACGTTCTAGTAATAGGGGGTTTGATTTTCTAAATTACTGTTTCTATGAAGGGGTCAAAATATGAATCCTACAACTTTTATTTTGAGGAAGATTATACTAGAATAGTTTAAATATGTTCGTTAGTTATGTCTGTTATGTCGTGTTTGTGTAGTTTTTGTACATAAAACTAGTAAATATCCAAAATCCAAAAAACTTCAAAACTTAAAAAACTAAATCAGTTTTACTTTTCAAACTACCACTAGCGGCTCCAATGCTATAGTGAAACTATGATTTAACTTTTACTTGGTGGATTTCTAAATATTGAAGACAATATTAAAGAAAGAAAGAAAGAGATAAGGGTTAAATGTAACTACAATGGAAGTTAAAACATTTTTGAAACGAAATGCTTTTATGGGACATGAAACGATAATTTTTGGTCTTGTTTTCTTCTGCACATTTCTAATTACTTAATATTAATTAATAAAGCAAATAAAAACGGATTTTTTCGACGCTTCTCTTTATTAAATGTTAAAATGTTAAAACAATAAAATGTTATTATTAGCAAGGTCACGAAAAGTTGATAGACAGTATAAAATTAGAATGTAGTACAAACTAGAGAAGACCATATCTCAAAGTCAAGGCCCTATCTTAAATCAAGACCCTATCTAAAATTTAAAAACATTAAACAAATTCGACACCAGATAGAATTGACGAACAAAAGATAAAATACAAATGTGACAGGTTAGTCTAACAGACTATATAGACAAGCCTTAATATATACATAGAACAATTTAAACAAAACTATATAGACCTTTGTCTATGGTAGAACGTTCAAAGTAGATATGCACCTCAAGATAGGCTGCCCGCTTAGGGCTGCCCGGCACTCTTCAATATATATATATATATATATATATATATATATATATATATATATATATATATATATATATTATTGTATAACTGTGAATATATGTGTGCTGGACAAGCAGGAGAAGTGGTGGTTGGGAGGAAGAAAATGTGGAGTCTGGCATACGCAGTTGATTTGGTTAGCCGTGGCAAAATCTGCGGAGGAATTGAAAGAAATAATTGAGAGATTTTTTGATAAAAGGAAACTTAAGTTACAAATGTAGGTAAAACAAAATGAATGAAGTTTAATTTAAGAAAGGAGAGAAATGATGGTTTGTAAGAAGAAAAGTTTCGAATGGAATAGAATGGAGATAGAAGAGGTTGGGCATTTTAAGTTGTAGTAATAAGAAGCATATGGAGTACGTGGCTAAGGAAGCGTGGGTGTCGGGTGAAAGGTTCAGCAAAGTAGGGGCAAAAGAGTTTAGCACAAGTTACCGGGCCAAAGAGATGATATCGTGTATATCCAGGATTGTCTGTAAACTATTTTATATTAACCTGTCACCCTTGTTGAAATCTCTCGTTGTAAACTCTTTGCTATCTTGTCTTTGAAATATAGTCCCGTCTTTCAGATATGATCTTGACTTTAAGATATAGTGTTGACCTTGAGAAATGATCTTGACTTTGACATATAGTCGGTAGGCTTATTGGCGGAGTATATTGATGCATGGAGAAGAAGTATGGGGGTATATGAAAGTATGGAGTTGAGGAAGAAGAAGTCGCTGAAAAAGTGCAGCAACAATTCTTTAAAAAGGTCCTGCAATTAGACCAATTAACACCTTCTTACACCTTGTTTAATACCTTGCATGAGTTAAACTCTTTTAAACTAAGAATTGTAGAAAGTCGACGATTGGTGAGGTATGAATGTAAAGTAAGTAGAATGACAGAGGAATGAATTGTAAAAGAAGTATTCAGGGTATCAAGCTTGGAAGGAATGAATGGGAGGAGAGAGACAAACAGGGGAAAGAATAGAAGGAAACTGAATTAAAGAGGTGGTATGTCTGTCATGGAAGTGGAGTGGCTTATGAGAATAGACGTTCCAGTTGGCGAATGGCTAGTGGTAAGGTTGAAGGAAGTTTAATTGCAAGAACGGCAAAGAAAATAATGTAGAGTATATATAGTAAGGACTATGTGGTAATACAAATATTTGAAGAACTCCCTTGCTATCACTTGCTATCAACAATGGGCCTAATTGCCCAGTCATTAATTACCAGGTTTAGATGCAGTTGTGAAAAACGAAGCCGAAAATATTGAAGACAGGTATAAAAGATGGATGACAAGTAAAGGATCACATGACGTATGTAGGGTAGGGAAGGACGAGTGGGTGCATTGGTTGTAAGAGTGCGCAAAAAGAGTGTAAACCGAAAGAGAGGGAGTGTTAGGGAAGAAATGGAGACAGTGAATGATCGAGGATGGCAGTAGTTTAGAAATGATGGAAAGGATAAAAGGATGGAAGGTGCAGGGGGCTTAAACAGAGGACACAGAGGAATAGTCCAATTCAGTTTTTAACTTAGATTTTATTGTCATTTTTGTAAAGTACATGTACATGTTGTAAAGGGGCTTGTACACGTGCAACAAAAAATGCCCATTGCCGGGTAATGTCTCTGAAATGATGGCCCGGCAAAGTTGCTGGACAATGTGTTGTCGACAAATTGCTAGGCAATGTGTTGCCCCGTATGTCTCAGCAATATTGTATTGTCCTACAGTATTGCCCTAGACTTCGCGCGTACACGTTCAGCAAATATGGTCTACAGTGAAGAAATACTTGTTAGTGCAGCATACATAGTACTACTTGCTAATAAGAAGAAAGAAAAAACTTTGGATTCGACCTTACTTAAATAGACACTTCAGAATTTAACTTACTAACCAAACAAGCTTGATCATTTTCTTATATCAAATTTGTTAGCCACTAAGGTCCAAGCATTCTTTTTAAGGTTTCTATCTTTATATTCAGGTGATTCCACGTCCCATAACACAGGTTTTAAATGTATTTCGTTTATGAAATCTACTGTTTTTTCATTTATCGAATTATTTATATAGAAAAGTAAGTAAGTAAGTTGAAATCTTTCTAGTATCTTCGTACTGACAAACTTATAGTTGAACTGATTGTAGTATATATTTTCAAAAGCAGGAAAACTCAATGTTCGTTTGTATTTGCCTGACACTGCACTGACAAAAAATAAACGGCAATGTTGACTACTGGTCGCTCCGGCAGCGATATCAAAAGCAACATGCCGGCCAGTAGTGGCAATACGGGCCACATTGCCGGCAACACGGAAATATTGTCGATCCATACGTACATATTGCCGCAAATATTGTGCAATGTTGCCCAGCCATTATTGCCGGCCACACATTGGCGTTAAAATATTGCTCGTGTACTAGCCCCTTAAAAGTACAAGTATTGTTTATTTATTTTTGATCAGGAAAATAAAAAGAAAATTCTGGAAAATTAATAATGGGAGCAATTTTCACTTAATATCTATACCCGGTAAATCTATATCCGGTAAATCGTACTTATATTAAAAGATAAACTGTAAAGTTGAAAAAGTTATCCAGATAGAATATTCTTGTTTATGTTAGACCAGCGTTTCTCAAAGTGGGCGATATCGCCCCCCAGTGGGCAGTGAAGTCGTTTTGGGGGTCGCTAGGTGGCCGGGGGGCTATATGGGGGGCGGTAGGTAGCTAGGGGGCGATATCGGGGGCGATAGGTATCTCGAGCTATACAATGTATTTGAGTTAATTTAAAACAAACAAATACGTTCAACAAAATTGTTCCACCGGCCACAAAAATTATTCAACCGGCCACAAAAATGAATTAATTATAACAAAAAATTATTATATAATTTTATTTCTGTAAAAATTATAATGCCTTCACTTTCTTCTCACGAATTTTTCTTTGTACAGGGATCCCCGCATTTTTATTTAAAATATTTCAAAAACTATCACAATTTTTGTTGCTAATTATTTAAGAATGCATTTATTATTAATCTAAATAGGTTTTCAGACCTAAACTTACAATTTATTTTGAATTTTTATGTTACAAGAAATTGCGGCTTGTCCTCACTAGCGCGTGTATTCTCGATATACAGTCGAACTTCCCTAAGTCTTATTGCCACAGTTCATGAAAAAAAAAATCGAGTTATAGAAAATTGGAGTTATAGAAATACATAACTATAAAATGAGTAAAATGGAAGTGTGGACTGTATATAAATTTTACTTTTAATATTTAAGTATTTTCGTTGTTTTATAATTAAAATTTCGATAGAAATGAAAAATTTTCAGTATCGTATAAAATACTTGGTAAGTCAAAATACTTTTACTCTAGAAAGAGAAAAAAAGCTTCTTTCAATTGAATTTCTAATTATTGCACCAAAGATATATATATATATATATATATATATATATATATATATATATATATATATATATATATATATATATATATATATATATAGTGGCATCTTTGGTGGGTGTTATGGGGGGCGTTATTAACTTTAGCATATCAAAGATGGGCGATGACACAAATAAGTTTGAGAAACACTGTGTTAGACCATAGGGGAAATAGATAATTGAATTAACTATTAATTTACTAAAAATATTTGCATGCCTAATAAAATTAGTTGTCGTATAAACAATAAGCTAAAACAACTTCCAAATTGTGAAAAATATGAGTAGGTAATATTTTTAATAGTAAAACCTGACAATTTACGGAAGTCAAGTCTCAAAAACTAAAAGTATAACAACGTTTTTCTTAATTATCCTGCACTTAATGGCAAACAATTAGAAAATTTGTCAAAGAGTTTCAACCTACTTTGAGTTGCAGTTTTTACCTATTGAAGAACGAATAAAAAACAAAGTTAAGTTTCAAGTAGGGTATGTTAGTTTTATTTTAGTAATTAACTTTATCATAGATAATTAAATTATTTATTAGCCTACTAACAATTATTATTAGTATGTCTTATGAACTAGGTAAGATATGGATGATAAAGAATTTTAAATTCAGGACAAAATTTATGAATTGTAAAATTACACCATTTCTGGCGGCTATATTTCTCAAACTAAAAACAATGGCTGGAAACAATGATACAGTTATAAAATATGAACTTAGAGACTCAAAAATTATTGAAACACTTAACCTACATACATCATCATAACATCATTGTACCAAAAATATAGAAGAAAAAGTAAGAATAAACCAAGCCAAATTTTGAAATATCGATTGATAATTTTGATAGAATAGATTATTTAGTTTTTAACTTATTGTCAACTAGAATTTTCACTAAATTATAATTATTTCAATTTTATTTAATTATTTATTTCTCAAAATACTCAAAATATATATAATAATGTTGACATTAATAAAATAAATATAAATAAAATAATACAACATAAATAATGTGGAAAAAGAGGAATAAAAAGAACACAAAATGAAATTTAAAATACAAAAAGAATACAAAAAAATACAAAAGGCGAGGTTTGTTTCGTTTTTCTCTATTCGCACTCTCATTAACGACAATAACAATCCCCAATTTTCAGCACTAAAAGTAAAGTACTTCCCTTATCCATGTTCAAAGTGGTATAGCATTGAGTTTAATATAAACTTCTCGCTAATATTTAGAGGGGTATTATTACTTTTGGCCCATATATTATAAATAATTATCTTTCGAATAGTACGCAGAGGTTTCGTTATATTATTATATTTTAATAATATTTTTTAACACTGTTATAGACAATAATCGAACTTAATTGGGGGTTTTACGTCATAAATAATCATGCTAAATACAAGCACATGCAACACAATTACATGCACATTTTGTGGGCGCATTAACACAAATAATGCAATATTATGTAATCATTATTATGTAATGTAATATTGTTACCTGAATATGGATTTTGTAAACCGATTTAATGGCTGGATTTGTATTCATTGTTAAAGTTTTAATCAACAATTTTGAGAACATTTTAGAAAATCCTCTTATTTGCTATTTCGTTCAGTCTTCTCCGACTAGTTTTGTCCGTCCAGTTTTGTCCGTTTGTCCTTTTAGTTCATCTTATCCGTCTAGTCTTGTCTGTCTAGTCTTGTCCGTCTAATCATGTCCGTTCAATATTGGCAATCTAGTTTTGTCCGCTTAGTCTTGTCCATCAAGCGCAGTCCGTCTAGCCTCCTGTCCGTCTAGTCTCCTATCTGCTGTACCTATCCAAAATTAATCGAGTCGAAAATAAATATTCAAAAGTTTATCCATCCTTAAGAAATTAAACTTGTAAATTATCATTTGATAACATTCAATACTTTGTACTCCAAATAAATACTGACGCTTCAAAATCTGAAAATGATGTAGACGCGGCATTTGTGGTTTACATATAGGTAGGTTTATTATCAACAAATTCGTTTTAAAAAGTATTGCTCAATATTACAATCAAGGAAGCCCTAAGGAAGCCCCCCAAGGAAGTACATTGAAGTGAATAAATAGATTATTAAGAGTTGTTCTATACTTTGTGATGGTCCTTCGGAACTTGATGCTTTAAAGTATTTCTCCATTCCCACAGATGTTAAATACCGCATTAAAATGTATTAAATACTTGGATAAAAGCAATGCATGTTAGAAAAGGAGTTAAATTAAAATCTCACTGGGTTAAAGCCCACATTGAGATAGAAGGAAATAAGAAAGCCGATAACCTAGCTAAACAAGCTTCAGGTACTTTTAATTACGAGAATTTCAATAATATACCGATTTCGTATTCTAAAATCCCTTTACAAACTTTTAAATTATAATTAAACAATTATTTTCAAAAATATGGCAATGTCGCTAGGAAGAGGCGGAAACAGATGAACGAGAAACTATCCCAAACGTCGGAATATCTATTAATTAATATGGATATACATCCAACACACCATGCTGTCTAACTTATTACTAGACATGTGGATTTTCAAGCCTATCGACATAGATTTGACAAACGAGAGTCACCCACTTACCTATGTGATAAAAAGACACTGCTGCACTTGTGCTATTCTTGCAATGAAGATTCAAAATTAAAAATACTATGTATATCGGCATTTGGCCGACAAATGAAGAAGATTTAAAGACTATTGTGAAAAATAGAAAATTGCAGCTGATTTTCGATAATAATGCTAAACACTTACTAGACCAAAACCTAAATTGAAATACGTAAATTCAAATGAATTTTTGAAACGAAAAATATTGTAAAAACAGGCCGGCATACTGTTTACTTATAAATGGAGTGCTGGATAATATATCAGATAACAAATTTGTCAAGTAATAAAAAAAAACAGATATTAAAGAAACAAAGAAGCAGTCTCCTATCCGTCTAGTCTTGCCCTTCTAGTCTTTTCCGTCTAGTCTGGTCCGAATAGTCTTCTCTAACTAGTCTTCATCGTCTAGGCTTGTCCGTTTACTCTTGATCGTATAGGCATATCCATCTGGTCTTGATGGTTTAAGCTTCTCCATCTAAGCTTGTCTTGTCTTAAATTTTTGACCAGATTTGTTTGAAACCAAGGCATCCGACCATTGCAAGTCATATAATTAATGTGTACCAATACTTGTTTACGTCTACATCAAACTTAGAGTACAGACCGATTTTATTTATTATAATAACAAATGGTTTATTGATTATATTCTCTCCAGATTATTAGGCATTTGAAGGCATTATATCGAAGAGTTTTATATACATACCTAATCACTATATATACATACATAGGTACATATTTAAATGTAAATATACTAAAGCGATGAATTGGAACGAACCAATGCGTATGGAAAGAAAATATGAATGCAGAATTTGTTAAGCAATACAACTACAAACATTAACATATTCAATTCCCAACTTGATAGGAAAATTGTTTCGTGCTGACATTCTATTTTCCCACCAGAAACACTTATTCTCTTTCCCGTTGGAAGTTTAATACCGTTGTGTCTTTTTTGTTGTTATATTTGCATATAGTGTGAAGTTATTTCAAAGAATATTTGTCTTTCTCGTACGAGATACATGCAATAAAACAAATATTTTATGGTTGTCGAGACAATCTCTTCTCCGGGAAACTGATCGAAAGACAATTCGTCATTTTCCAACAGCGTTTCGGTGCGGATAAAAGTTGCAAGGGGATAAATAGACCGTGTACACAATGATACTGAATGCAAACCGTGGATTTTAAAAATCCTCTCTTGAAATCGATGGTTAAAAAATGTTTGTGTGCTGGATGTGATTTGTTTGGATGTATTTAAAAAAGGGAAATTGTGTTGTGATTGAATAGCGTTTTAAAAAAGCGGAAAAATTAAATATGGTTAACGAATTATGTTAGTACCAAAAATTAATTTTAACACTTATTTCATGTGAATTATTTAAAATTTGTGTTGAATTTATAATATAAATATTTTGTTTATATTATTATAAAAAAATCATTTTCAAACCTAATTTTTCTCCAAAAATTGCAATTGTTAATAATTCGTTCTGTTTCTAAAAATTATATTTTACAATTTTAATTACCCTGCGTTGAAACGACTCAATAATTTTATACTACAATTGAACCCTAAATTCCTGTTCATCGGTCGATTCTCACACATAGTAATTGACTACAAGTTAAGGTTTGCATTCCCGTATTACCAAATTGATTGTTAGATAGCCTTTTAAACATCCAAAAAATTACATTAAAATATAAAAATATATTTTCTTTTATAAATTGTAAGAAATTCAATACAAGTAATGCATCAAAATCGAACAACCAACCAAAAATAGTAGTTTGTAGAATATCAAAAACATTTAGATTCCAAACTATCTGTTTTATTTCGTTTTCTTAGTCTTGTCCGCTCATTATTAGTCTTATCTGGCAAGCTGTCTCCGTCTAGTTTTATTTGACTTCTCTAAGATGTCTAGTTTTGTCCTTTATCTGCATGGTCTGTATTGTTCCATCTATCTAATTTTAATTGTGTTGTCTTGTCTTGTCTAATCTTTGTCTAGTCTATTCAAGCTAGTATAAATTTGATAATCTAGTCTGTTTTCACATATAGCAATGGTCTTCATGTTAAGAAAGAATAGTTAAGAAATAATATCTTATTCAAATATATGCAAAGCAGATTAACGTAGAGTATATAATCAGTTAATGAATACATTTACCCCTATAGGTACACATTTATCAATTTGAAAGGTAAATGTGATTGTAAACCTAAGTTCAGCTTCACCAAATGTACACATTTTCCAACGTTTTCTAAACGTTAAAATCATTAAACATAAATAAGATAAACTTGTATATTAAGGTCAATATGTGATTGAAATAATTTACTATTATTTTATTATCATTTGTATTTTATTTAAACACTATCTTATAACAATATTATATTAAAGGATAATATAAAATTTATAGCTCTGCATTTTTACTTATTATTGTCATCAATCTCTAAAACACAAATTAACAACTAAGAACTTAATGAACCAATCTAATAAATATATGTTATGCTAAAATAAGTGAAAACTTTTTTTCTTTCAAGGACAAAACTTTGCAAAAATATTAACGATTAAGAAATTTCTATATCGATACCATCTAGAACCAGATAAAATGGATAAAAAACTGAGAAAATGAATAGAAAGCTTAACATTTAACTTTGAAAAGCACTCAATTTAAAATGAACTGGGTTGATAGAAAACGTTATTACTTTTAGAATGGAATATGCCTTTGTTTTACTAATTTGAGCAGCGATTCTGTTTAGTAAACATTAAATAGCAGTGATGTGTAGCTTTTCGTTGGTTTCTAGGCCTTGTGGGTGCAAAAAATGTAAACAGATAGGTTCGAAGCGAGCGTAATCAGTGCAAATAGGTGAGTTGAAACACGATTCCCGACGTTTTTAGTTATTGGCGTGCGATTGTGCGGTGTGTATGAAGTTACTTGTGAGCAAAAATTTTAGTGAAAATTATGTAGAAAGTTTGCGAAATTGTTGTAAAAAAAATTGTGAGTGCATTTGTGATTTTTTTGTTGATTTTTCGTCTTAGTGGGTGAGTTTTTTGCATTGATTGATTAACTAGATTTATGGAAAGTTTGTTGATTTAAAAAAATATGTTTTTGGTGTAAAATTTCAGGTGTTGTTTCATTTTCACATTTCATTTTTGATGTAAAATTTGAGTTGATTTGTAAAATTTTGTTAAAATTGTTTAATATTTTGGAAAATTTGGCGAAACTTGACGAAACTTTGGAATTTGGAAACTGTTGGAATTTGTGGAAAAGCATTATGATATAACTAATTCGATAAATTGTAAAAATTAGAGGAAATTTGTGGAAAAAATATAAGGAAATCAATAAAATTAACACTTTTTTATAAATTCAAGGAAACAGAAACAATTTCTCTAACCTCTAGGAGATTTAAGGATATGGGAGGTTTAAGTAAAACATTGCAATCTTATTGTTAGATAAAATTTGTTGCAAATCTAATTAGTATCCTATAGCATTGTTATAAAATTATATAAATTAATCGCAGGAAATGGTTGGTAGGTAGGTGATAATATGAATAAAAAGAATATTTACCAATCAAGCTGGAAAATGTTTTGATATTTACCTAACTACGTACTTTTAACGAAACATAGTTACTTTAAGTAAAGACAAAGAAAAATTAAAAACACAAAATAAATATAATTTACTTAATAGTAGCATTAAATCGTTCCCCAGATGTCTATTTTACAGGGTGTTAAGATTTGTTTTTGGTAGTCCTAAAAAGACTCATTAGTATTATAGAGTTCCGGAAAGGTTGAGTATATTTATATATTCAAGCTTTGTTCCGTCTTTATTAAGTTTATCTGATTATCTATAATGTTGTATGGTTTTACCATTTCAAAATAAAAAAACAAATTTACATGTAAAGTTGCACAATTTACAATAAATGTTCGAAATGACTTACTCCAGCCTGGATACAAGCATTCAATCTTCTCGCCATTGAGTGCCGAACTCTTTCAAACACACCAGGGTTATTTCTAATTGAGTTACACCCAGAAATTATCCGATTTGGCAATTCGTCCAAATTCTCAATTGGAGTAGTGTAAACTAAGGACTTGGTAAAGAATAGTTGTTTGAAAATTTGTTTTGAAAATTTAGTGTTGCGGATTTTTTACCTGGTGTGTTGTTAATCGTCTTTGGCACTCTTTAACTAAGATCCGAATGCAAAAATTAAGCTTCTACGTTGAATACGTTGATTCAATAAATATTCCTGTTTTTGTTGAAATTAATTGTTGATATTTTCAAGATGACAGATAGTAGATGCGAACGCAACTAACTCGACGTTGCCACGTTTATTATTTTTGATTAATTCAACGGTCTTTGTCACATTGTCCTATATTGGATCGAGAGTTCTCGCTGCTGCGCGTATGTTGTCTTGATTTATCTGCCCGCTTCGCGGCGGACAATTTAATCTAACCGGGGTTAAACCAACGGTCTTTGTCACATTGTCCTATATTGGATCGAGAGTTCTCGCTGCTGCGCGTATGTTGTCTTAATTTATCTGCCCGCTTCGCGGCGGGCAACCTAATCTTACCGGGGTTAAGCCAACGGTCCTCGCCACATTGTCCTATATTCGATCGAGAGTTCGTGCTGCCGCGCGTATGTTGTATTGCTTTATCTGCCCTATTCGCCGCGGGAAACCTAATTTAACCGGGGTTAAACCAACGGTCCTTGTCACATTGTCCTATATTGGATCCAGAGTTCGCACTGCAGCGCGTATGTTGCCTTGGTATATCTACCCGTTTCGCGGCGGGCAACCTAATCTTACCGGTGTTAAAGCTACGGTCTTTTCCACATTGTCCTATATTGGATCTAGAGTTCGCGCTGCGTATATTGTCTTATATTGGATCGAGCGAAATCTCGATGCAATAAAGGTAAATGTGGCAAGAACCGTTGCTTTAATCCCGGTAAATTAGATAAATCAAAACCACATACGCACGGCAGCGCGAACTCTCGATCTAATACAGGACAATGTAGCAAGGACCGTTGGTTTAAGCAACTCGGCTGGTATCAATTTACATTCAAGTAATTTTGGAATTGTTTAGTCGGGATCTTTTAAAATTTTCTGAATATTCATTCAGACAAATAATTTCTGGAAGGCAATTTTGTACATACTTTACACAAACATGTGACGCAGAAAAATTTAAATAATTTATATGTTTTCAAAATTAATTTTGGCAACGCTAACCCAATTGTATCTACATTTTCAGTTATGTGACCAGCCATACACGTCAGGTATTTGGTTGAAGGTACAATTTTTTTTATTGCAAAAAGTAAAAAGTAAAAAGAGAATCTGGTGGATATCCAGGACACTTAAATAATTAACTAGAGACTAGCAACTTCAATACGACGCCTAAGATTGTATATATGTTGCCAAAATTATAGTTTTTCATATAAACGGGCATATAAACAAAAACAAACGTGACAACGTCGAGTTAGTTGCGATCGCACCTACTATCTGTCATCTTGAAAATGTCAACAATTATTTTCAACAAAAACAGGAATATTTATTGAACCAACGTAGAAGCTTAATTTTTGCTTTCGGATCTTAGTTAAAGGGTGCCAAAGACAACAGTTACACCAGGTAAAAAGTTCGCAACACTAAGTTTCAAAACAATCCCGTATTCTTTACACAACCCTAAACTAATGACTTCAGATATCCACATAAGAAATAATGCAGAGGTTTTAAGTCTGATGAGCTGATGTTGAAATCGATCTTCACATACTCATTCGGATTTTCATCTTCCCACGCATTGTCGTTATGAAAATTCCTTATCGCATTTCTTGAGAAACTGTCTTCATCGGTGAAAAGAATCTGTGTCGGGAATTGAGGGAATAGATCTAATGTTTGCAAAAGCCATTAACATAACGCAGTACGTGGACGATAATCAGCAGGTAGTAAGTAGTGCCTGAACACGCTGAATGTGGTATGAATATAACTTTTTGAGATTGCCCTTTTCCAACTGTCCAATGACTTACATTCAAAGTATTCTCAATTTGAAGTACTTTGATTTTCCTTTATCACGTGCAGCACCCTATGTTGCAGTTGTACCGTTCTTTCTGTCATTAATCTTCCTTACCCTCTATTTCGTTACAATGTGCCTGTTTCGCGAAGACGGCGATGAATGTTTTCGAAGATTTTTCAGCAAGTCCATGCATGAAATTCATACCATTCATCTTGGCATTCGTTTACATGGTAGAGGACTTCATTAATTATTAAAAACACCTCAAACAGCCAAACGTCACTCAATGTAAACATCGGCGACCGCTACAGATAATGATCACTGACGAGACGGATTCAAATGAAATCCACATGTACGTTAGTAGATAAAACAGCCGTTCCAAGTTAGCGTCAACAATTATTTGTACATAATAAACACATTAATTTTTTGTACTCGATAAACTCATTGGCGTACGCCATACTTTTATTTACATAAACGATTTCAACAAATATCGAATATGGTTGTTGCAAATTTTTTTCTCCCTGTATCTTCCAAAGAAAGGAGTTTTTCATAAATCGTCAGTGGAAAAATATTCTTAGAATAGGCCAAGGAAAAACCTTTTGAATTTTTGCCGCATATTTACCTAACACCCTGTATACTATCTACTATATCACATTTGTATTATATTTAGTGACTAAAGTGTGCCTGCAATTCTTTTTACACAATTTGTCGTAGTCTAGCTCTACTGATGTTACGATCTTGATCTACAGTTACGATCTTTTCATATTCGCATATCATATTCTGAATTCAATATATTTCTTTATTTCATTGCCACGTACCTACGTTACGAGATATTTTTCACTTAAATAAGTCGTTTCGGATGATTAAAATGTTTATAGCTATGTGAGAATCTGCAGAGCATTCTGCA
Source organism: Phosphuga atrata (assembly GCA_944588485.1). NCBI lineage: Eukaryota > Metazoa > Arthropoda > Insecta > Coleoptera > Silphidae > Phosphuga > Phosphuga atrata. The sequence continues at coordinate 32,392,894 of OX155896.1, read as the reverse complement.
TGCATCAGCAACCAAAAGTTTAAGAACTACTCTATACTAAAATTAAATTTTAAAGGCTAATATGATGATATCTCGATAAGTTACTCCCTCTCCTTTAATGGCAAACCTTCTGAGTTTTCATAGCCAGTCATACTTCGTTTCCACATCTGTGAAATATTCGTTTATGTTTTCTTCTATTGAAAAAAATCGCTAATTATATAATTTTTAATACTGTCGTCCAAACTCAATCCATTTTCCATTAGAAAATATATTTAGTTTAATCTCCTTGTTATTATCTCCTTTAGGGATATGTCTACTTCATTTAGAATGACAGATGCTGCTAAATAGGACAAACGTTTCAACCATATTTTATCAAATCATCACATATTTTTTGAGAATAGTCACGACTACGTTCGTTTAACAAAATTTTGACTTCAGCTTTAAACTCAAAAAAAAACGGTTAACATTTTTCCTTTCGATAACTACCTACCATCTGAATGCAAAAGCATGGATTTATGAGTACTGGATAATTTTTGGCATAATAATAATGCAAATAATGACATAAATTTGTCATTTTCTTTGGATTTTAGAAAATTTATCATTTTCTCAACATCATTTAAAACACCCTTTAATGCAATCAGGATTCGTTTTATCACAAACGCAAAGCGATGAAGACGCCAATGAGAATTTTTATCGGTTTTTTTATTTTCATCATATAATCCATTCGAGTACTATGATAAATGGGTGTCCCCCAGAGAGGTGTTGCAGAACCCAGGGCTTCCGAGGAACACAGTTCAAATATCACTGATATATAGTAAACTATTTTCAAATCCAGGCAACTATATTAGTTTTGAACAGTATTCGACAAGACCAGGGCACTAATTTATTATTCGATAACCTAGTTCATTATAATTTAAGAAATTCAGTCTACCCTAGTTTGGTATAGTGTAACTGTTAAGATTGTTTCACTTTACTTTAGTCTGATAGACTAGCATTGTCTAGAGTAGCATTGTCTACAGTATGCAGTTATGTCTATTTCGCCTATGTAACTTCGGCAGTCTACTTTTAACTATGTAATTTAACCTCCCAAGTATATATCTTTCTGTCACCATATTATTGCGTTAAAACGGAAATTCCTTCGTATATACACTCCACTATACACTATACCTATACGTGATATTATTTCCTGTCCACAAGTTCTAACAAAAACGATTTCCAATAAATGGAACAAATAAATATTTAAAGGACTCAATAAGTACATCAATAGATTTAAAACCATTGTAAACTCCAATTGATTATTGCGAAAAATAAAATTGAATTGTCCCAACACAAATCAGAAAGTTTATTTTTATAGACTCCGACCTAATTAATATTCAAATCCTCCTTGTTTTATAGGTAACGCGAATTGGTTCTGGAAGTAATTTCCATTAAATACTTGTAATAGAAAAGGTTCTTAATACGAAATCCGTGTTTTGTGAGAGCCTCAGGCGTAACCCTGAGCTCTTTTCTTACCATTTAATAAATACGTGAAAAGAATGTTTTGTTTGGCGAGGAAATTTAATAAAAATATTTTCGAGAAACGTGAAACGTAGTAAGTTTGTATATGGGGGAAGATATTATATTTAGTTGCAATATTATTTGTTAAATTCCACAAATTCTCTGGTTGAATTCGAAAATAATTTTGTAGGTAAATTCACATCCAAATTACAAAAAAGAACAAGAAAAGTCAAACAAATTCCATATACATATATATATATATATATATATATATATATATATATATATATATAATCAGTAACCTTGTGTACCCTAAGGTGTAAGGTGTTACATTTCATATCCTAATTCCTACATTTAATCTTTACAATACATTATATACACTTTACAATACATTTCTTTCGCTATATATGAACTTTTTCCACTCCCGTTTTCCTTTTGCCATTTTTGATGCTTGAACCATTGTGAGTCCTCTGTCCTCTACTATTTTCTCTATGTTACGATTCCATGTTGTCTTTGGTCTTCCTCTACTTTTCTTTTTTTGACCTTTAGCTTCCCATATTCTCTTGACTGGTCTTTTGTCCTCCATTCGCTTGAGGTGTCCATACCATCTCAGTTGGCAGTTCTCGATTCGCTTTGCTACTGGTTGCACATTTAACTGTTCTCTGATGGTGTCATTTCTTATGCGATCTCGCCTTGTGACTCCTAACACTCTTCTTAGGTATTTCATCTCTATACTTTGGATCTTGCTCTTTAGTCTCTTCGTTAATACCCAGCTTTCGCAGCCAAATGTTAGTATAGGTACGAATACAGCTCTGTATATACTCATTTTTGCTTTTAGCGAAATTTCTTTCTTTCCCAAGAAACTATTTCTGAGGCTGTGGTACACCCTTGCTGAACTCTCTATTCTGTCATTAATTTCTATTTCATGGTGTCCCTTGCTATCTAGACGTACTCCCAAATATTTAAAGGTGTCAACCTGTTCTAATACCTTTCCATTTAGCTCAATGTTTACTTTTGTATCTGGTTTCCCACTAACCATGATTTTTGTTTTCTCTTCGTTTATCCTGAGGTTCTTCTCTGCTAATTTCTCGTTCCATATCTCCAAGTTTCTCCTCAGTTCAACTTCATTTCTCGCGAATATAACAAGGTCGTCGGCAAACGCACATTCCCTTATACGGATTGGTTCTAGGTTTCTATACCCCACACTAAATGAAGACGTTCTTTTCCTCGTTTCTTTCATTACTTCGTCCATAACTAGGTTGAATAAAGTTGGACTCAAAACGCCTCCTTGCCGTACACCCTCGTTTACCGTAAACTCGCGTGATTGCATGTTGTCTGTTCTAACAATATTTCTACTATTTTTGTACATGCCCATTATTGCTCTTATTAGTTTTAGGTTAATTTTCCTTTTGATCAGGGTTTCTTCTATAATTGATCTTGATATTCTGTCGAATGCCTTTTCCAGGTCAAGGAATGCTTGATATATTTCATCCTCTGTATTGCTTATTCGTTCTATCATCTGTTTAATCGTAAATATATGATCCTGTATACTTCTGCCTTTCCTGAAACCACTCTGTGACTCTTCTAGCTGTGGCTCTAGTTCCCTACTCAGTTTTGTTTCTAATATTCTCTCGTACACTTTCGATGCTATGCTTAGCAGGGTGATTCCTCGGTAGTTGTTACAGTCTCTTCTGTCCCCTTTCTTATATATTGGCACAATGACCCCTATCTCCCAGTCTTTTGGTACTCTGCCTCCGTCCCAAGCCATATTGCATATTTTTGATAATAACTGATCTCCTTTTTCGCCCATATTTTTCAGCATTTCTCCTGTTATATTATCATGCCCAGCAGCCTTACCTCTTTTGAGTCTATTTATGGCATTCTTAACCTCTTCTAATTGTATGTGCTCTCTTTGTTGTTCTGTTTCTTCTATGTTGTAGGTTCTTTCGGTTCTGTCCACAATACTTTCTTTGTTCAGCAGATTTTCAAAGTATCTTCTCCATCTTTCTATTATGTCTTCTTCCTCCGTTAATATTGCTTCATGTTCATCCTTAATTTGCTTAATTACTTCATTCTTCTTCCCAGATCTTATGTTTTTCAGAGTTTTGTAAAATAGCTTTTGGTTTGTATGGAAGTCAGCTTCAATTTTTCGTCCAAACTCTTCCCAGGTTTCTCTTTTTGCTTCTAATACTATCTCTTTGACTGTGTCTCTCTGTCTTTTATAATCTTGGTAAGTGGTATTATCTCCTTTACGTAGATATATTTTCCATTTCTCTTTCTTTAGTTTAACTTCCTTTTTAACATTGTCGTTCCACCAAGCCGTTTGCTTTTTGTTTCTATTTATTTTCGTGGTTCCACATGTTTCTTTTGCTGCGCTAATTAGGGTGTTTCTGAATGTTTCCCATGCTTCCTTCACATTACAATATTTATTAGTTCTTGTCTCATCTAACATTTCCTCAACTTTCTTTGCATAATTGTTCGCCACTTCTTTTATCATTAGTCTGTAGTTTTTTATAGTCTCCTTACTATTGTTGTTTCGCAGTTCTATTTTGTTCTTATTATTTCCCGCTCTCTGGCAGCTTATTGTCGTTTTCGCTTTTAGTAGATAATGATCACTATTTATCTCGGATCCTCTTATAACTCTAACATCCCTTATTTCCCGCCTAGAGTTCCTATTTATGAGTACATAGTCTATTATGGATTTTTCCCCTCTGCTTGGGACCTCTCTTGTGTATTTATGTACATATAGCATTAGCATATACATATAGCATATACATATAGCATTTATATTGACAAAGAGTCAACCCAATCTCACGCATATGACTGGCACGGTAGTGTTGAATTTGTCTATAAAAATTGTGTAGAACACTCCGAAATATGTAGATTAGGTTTTTATATTCCTATAATTATTAAAATACACTAAATTTTGTTGTATTTTCCTGTAGGTTTTGTGAATATAAATTTGACTATATTCCATATTTTGTGCTAAAACTCGATGATAAAACTAGTAAAGGTGCAATTACAATAAATTGTTTGGTTTCAGCTTTAATTTTAAATTATAGCTTTACGCAAAGTGGTTATCGTAAATTGCGTAACTTGATCTCGGGAAGCTTTCAAATTATATTCAAGGTAAACAAACATTCATTCAAGGACCGAGAAGGTATCCGTAAATATATATATATATATAGCAAATATTGTAAAGTAAAAGAAAAACTGAGCAGACGAGGTCAGAGAAGACCAGATAGAACCAAACAAGACCAAACAAAACCAGGCAAGACCGAACAAGAACAAACTAGATCAGCCCCGATAAAAACCAAGCAAGACCAGAAAAAAACAGTCAAGACAAGACAACACCAGAGAAGATAATAGAAGAATAGACAGAACCAGACAGGACCATACAAGCCAATACCTGAAAATAACAGACAAGACTTGACAATAACAGACAAAACCAGACAGGACAAGTCAAGACCCAACAGGACCAAACAAAGAAAAGGGATGAAAAGGGCAGACAAGGGAAACACAGAAAAGGGCAGACAAGAAAAGAGCAGACAAGACAAGGGAAGACCAGACAAGAACAGACAACACAAGCAAAGACAATACAAGATAATACAGGACAAGACAAGACTAGACAAAAGCAGACAAGACCAGACAGAACCCGAAAAGACTGGAAAAGACCATACAAGACCATATAAGAGCAGACAAGACCAGATAAGACCAAACAAGACCCGATAAGACCAGACAAGCCCAGACAAGACCAATCACGACCAGACAAGATCAGACAGGACCACACAAGACCAGACAACAGCAGACAGGACAAGACAAGACCAGACAAGGCCATACAAGACCAGACAAGACCAGACTAGACCAGACTAGACCAGACTAGACTAGACCAGACAAGACCAGACAAGACCAGACAAGACCAGACAAGACCAGACAAGACCAAACAAGACCAGACAAGACCAGACAAGACCAGACAAGACCAGGCAAGACCGGACAAGACCAGACAAGACCAGACAAGACCAGACAAGACTAGACAAGACCAGACAAGACCAGACAAGACCAGACAAGACCAGACAAGACCAGACAAGACCAGACCATTCCAGACAAGTCCAGACAAAACCAGTCAAGACCAGACAAGACCAGACTAGACCAGTCAAGACCAGACAAGATCATACAAGATCAAACAAGACTAGACAATACCAGACAAGACCAGACAAGAGCAAAAACCACACAAGACCAGACAAGAGCTGACACGACAAGACAAGTCCAGACAAGGCCATACAAGACCAGACAAGACCAGACAATACCAGACTAGACCAGACAAGATCATACAAGATCAAACAAGACTAGACAATACCAGACAAGACCAGACAAGAGCAAAAACCACACAAGACCAGACAAGAGCTGACATGACAAGACAACACCAGACAAGGCCATACAAGACCAGACAAGACCAGACTAGACCAGACTAGACCAGACTAGACCAGACTAGACCAGACTAGACCAGACTAGACCAGACTAAACCAGACTAGACCAGACTAGACCAGACTAGACCAGACTAGACCAGACTAGACCAGACTAGACCAGACTAGACCAGACTAGACTAGACCAGACTAGACCAGACTAGACCAGACTAGACCAGACTAGACCAGACTAGACCAGACTAGACCAGACTAGACCAGACTAGACCAGACTAGACCAGACTAGACCAGACTAGACTAGACTAGACCAGACTAGACCAGACTAGACTAGACCAGACAAGACCAGATAAGACCAGACAAACCAAACAAGACCAGACAAAACCAGACAAGACCGGACAAGACCAGACAAGACAAGACCAGACAAGACCAGACAAGACCAGACAAGACCAGACAAGACCAGACAAGACCAGACAAGACCAGACAAGACCAGACAAGACCAGACAAGACCAGAGAAGACCAGACAAGACCGGACAAGACCAGACAAGACCAGACAAGACCAGACAAGACCAGACAAGACCAGACAAGACCAGACAAGACCAGACAAGACCAGACAAGACCAGACAAGACCAGACAAGACCAGACAAGACCAGAGAAGACCAGACAAGTCCAGACAAGACCAGACAAGACCAGACAAGACCAGACCATTCCAGACAAGTCCAGACAAAACCAGTCAAGACCAGACAAGACCAGACTAGACCATTTAAGACCAGACAAGATCATACAAGATCAAACAAGACTAGACAATACCAGACAAGACCAGACAAACGAAACAAGACCAGACAAGACCAGAGAAGACCAGAGAAGACCAAGGAAGACCAGAGAAACCAGGCAGTACCAGAAGGTACCAGATTTCACCTGATACGACGAGGCAAGACCAGACAGGGACCAACAAGACGAGACAAGACCATAACTGGTCAATCAGGACTAGATACACAACTTATACTTTCACTTATAATTAAATCAAACGAAAAATAGACCAATTAACGCAAATGATTCGTTGAGACGGAAGATTAAATGAAAATATATTACTTTTTGACGGCGACAGTTATGGGACTTCATTTGGGACCCGCCAAGTCGAGCACAGCCTTACTATTCTTTTCTCGAAGGGACTCACGGCACTTTTGACGTCCTTGTAATTTCGTTGTGTATAAAGCAAGAAGTTTGAATTTTTAGACATCAAGAGGACTTCCTGTATATTTTGAGTAATTTTGAAAATGTTTTGTTTCATAATGACGTTTAATGTTATATTCCTTGAGAACGGCTATGCTTTCATTGCAAATAGAACATAGCGCCTTGTTACTGGACTCAATTACGAAATACTGAATGATCTTTGAATTTTCTGCATTCACTATCAATTTTTCGCTTCTTTTCCATACTACTAAATCACACACAAAAGCAACAATTCAAATCAAAATACTGTTACAAAGATGTCTTAAACTTAAACACGCACAAACACGTTTTAGGGAGGTACGCACTATTTTATTTCACAACAGTGTCATTGGAACTGACTTGTGGTTGCGCCACTAGCCTTCTTATATATTCCAATTACTGCTATCTAGAAGTGAGTGCTTCTAGACACCAGAACTTTCTTGAACCAACGAGATAATTCTGTACGTGCTATTAGCGCCATCTGTTAGCGATAGAAGGTACTACCTATTTGGTAGGTATTTTGAAGGTACTACCTACCGCTTGTGTCCACCAGATGTCGTGTCACGTTACTCCTCATGGCTCGTACTCTACGACTAATCTAGAAAGTACAGATAATGACAGGAAAATTAATAATATGCAGTGTTGCCGTTTTGCGGACTTTAGTCCGATTTGCAGCCTTTTTTAAATGTGGCGTACTTTTTCGGACTTTTTTTTCATCAGTGGACTATTTCACTTTTTACCACTGGCAACAATGATAATATGGTTTTGGCCCTCGGAACTTACTGGAGTAATCAGTATGGCCCTAAGGCTGGAAAGTTTGGAGACCTCTGGTTTAGCCTATAAAGGAAGGAAAAAATGAAGAATCCCGAAATTTCATTATCCATTAAATGTTAAATAATTATTCTTAAAAATTAAATGAACTAACGAATCGTACTTATACGTATGGTTGCTACTAGAAAGGGGCAGCGGAGACAACTTTTACTTGTACCTTTATTTCTATAATAATTATAATTGGCTATTTCTATAATAATTATAATTACTAAAGGTGTCTAATATTGATACGGTCACTATAAATGTTGATAGGTAATTGGTTAGATAACAATTTATAATAAATTTATTGAACAAGTGCTTCTCTAGACATTAACTAAAATAACTGACTTGGTCTTAGATAAGATCTCACAAATTTTTGTGGCGAAAGAAATTTTTTTACATTTTATGTTGATGTTGATGAGATAATCTAAATGTTTCTCACATTATTTTATGTACGTGTCTTGATAATTGTATTTCATCTGTATCTTTATTAAACTTTGTAATGTTCGGAGAGGAATTTGTTCATTTTAATCAGCAACTTAGCATTAAGAATTATCTCCAGCTTCTTTGGTTTATATAATTTTACGCCAGTTTTCATTCTATATTTGATTTGATTACTTTAATTCTCTTAAATTGTGCTTTTATTTATAAATTTATTCGAAAAATACGTTTGTGACTACCTAATATTTTTTTTTATTTGTGCCTCTCCATGTAGATCTAAAATAATTCAAATTTAAATCACTCTCTAGGTATATCAATAATCAAATAAAAAATGTGTTTTTTAAAAAATAAATAAAAAGTTAACTCATTTTTGGGATAAATTTTATCCAACGTTATTCAATGATTTAAAGAAGAGGTATTTTACTAGAAAATTCGTGAACCGCAAAAACATTTTTTTCTTGTATATATTGCATTGAATACGAGACATTTGATTCGACAATTTTTTTCACTCAATGCAGAAAATTTTCGCGACCCTTCTTTCACACCGTCTCCTATGCCACGGCGCGTTTATATTTTTTAACGAGTAAGTGTTAACATAAATAAACAATAAACTTGAAAGACAATACAAGCTTTAGTGAGGGAATATTAAATATATGTATTTTGAGAAAGAATTCGATTCAAGAAAAAAATTAAGAAAACTACATTATTCTCTAATTGGCTAATAACATAAATAAATATAATTACTAGTACAATTTGGTTCTTGCACTTACGTGCTTTGAGAGACTATGTGGGTGGCTAGAAAATGACATAATCTGATAAATAATAATATCATATTCTAGCAATCCACATGGTCTCTTATAGCAGTTAAATTCAGGAGCCAAATCGTACTAGTAATTACATGTTATTAGTCAATTAGAGAATTAGAGAACTTATTAATTTTCTTAACTCTTTTCATGTAATAAGAAACTTACATAGTAATTTTCTCCATTTTTCGAATTCGATTTGTTCGATCGAACAAAAAATAGAGCAACGGAACAGCCAGATCTAGAGAATTGCGGCTACATGCGAATGCCTAGGAGAACCCATTTTTCCTAGACACACCACAAAACTTAAATTGGCGAGAATTGTAAACCGCTAGATCTCGACAAGTAGATTAGCGACATCACTGAAATTTGGCGTAACTATAAATAACTAACTAACATACTGATAGATCAAAAACTTCTATCTAGATTTTGTTTTTTTTTCAATAGCTTGAAATTAAGATTTTTGCAAAATTAAACAGACTATAGACAAGCTGGATTAATGAGATTAGGTAAGAATGTAAATAACTAAATCAGTTAGTAGTAATTGAAAACGATAATGTTTGAAATTTTGAAAATATTGCAGCTTGTAATTTTGATGATGCATGGCTATAACTAAACAGACTTCTATTAAGAACCCTAAATTTCGGCTACTAGACTAGTTAGAATAATGAAATTTGATATGGATATAGTTGACTAAATAAATTAGCGTTTTCTGAAAATTATAATATTGTATATGGAGTTTTAAATAGAATAAAAAAAATATAAAATTAGAATTTTCCTAACAATAAACATACTTGTATTATGATATACCAGTTAGAACAATACAGTTTGTTGTGGAAGTAGCTACCTAAATTACCTAATAGGTATGTTGATCCCTAAGGAGCTTCATCAAGGATTTTAAAAAGGTTACAAAAGGTTGAAATTAAGACTTTTGGTAAACTAAAAGAACTAAGACAAAGACTTGCTGAATTAATGAAATTAGATGTGAACATAATAACTAAATTAATTAGTAATAATGAAAAACTAGAATGCTTTATTTAGATTTTCGAGAATGTCACAACAGCTTATGATTTAGATACGTAACAACTAGTGATGTAATGAATGCCATTTTTTAAGCATTCAATGCGAATGCTGTTGGGAATATCTGCCGCCGATATTCGCGAATGCGAAGTTAAATTAATTTTGACCTTAGAGAATGATGAGTAATTTGTTAAAATGAGTAACTCAGTTTCTACTTCTACTGAATTTTATTCTTGACTTATTTCATGCTTTACAATGCTGAACGTGCTAGATGCAAGCTCTGTAACCTTAAATATTGTCAAAAAAGAAGAACTGCCGAAGTTTATCGGCTTTAGGCCGAAGCACAAAGCCGAGTTTGCTGAATTGCAAAAATGCGAAAAAGGTAAGCAGGATGCAATTAATAATCTTGCACTTACATCATCTTCCCATGAAAGTACTAAATCTAGACACTAAGACACTAAACAACTGATAATTTAGAATTGGTGAAACCATCAAACGTTATAGATAATCATACAAACTTAAAACAAACGGAACACAGCCTGAATACATAAATATATTCAGCCTTACCGGAGCTCTAAAACAATTACCGAGTCTTTTTAAGACTACCAAGACAAATTCCATGTGAAATTTGTACGTTATTTTATAGATTTCATTCAGACCACCTTCGTGGCACTCAACAAAAACCATAAAAACAATATTGTTTTTAGATCATGTCTTTCCGATACCTCAAGTGGATAAGCCATCTGTGGACGCGTTTTGAGAGATAAATCTCGAAACCCGCCCACAGATGGCTATCCACTTAAGGTACCGGAAAGATATGATCTTAAAAACAATGTTATTTTTATGATTTTGTTTTATGAGTTTTTTATGAGTGCCACGAAGGTGGACTGAAATCTATAAAATAACGTACAAATTTCACATGAGATTTGTCTTGGTAGTCCTAAAAATACTTAGTAATTGTTATAGAGCGCCGGAAAGGCTGAATATATTTATATATTCAGGCTGTGTTCCGTTTGTTTTAAATTTGACACTAAACAGATGTCACTTCAAGAATGTTTCAATCTTGAAAAAATGAAGCAATGGGATAATAAAGCTGTAAGGTCCTTGGCAGTTGATTAATCAATAAGTGAAATAATTGCGTTGGGAGACTTGTCATTTAGTTTCGTGGAATCTGTTGGATTCGTTAGACTATGAACACCTATGGTTCGTATAATTTAAACTCTGATCATCTTTTAGGAATTATATGGCAAAATAAAACAGAAAATCCATAAATTACTGAAGTGAAAATGTTATTTACTAGTGACATCTGGTCAGATTCTTATTCTGGGGATATACTGCTTACTTGCCTTAGTTTTACTGCTTACCTTAGTCTTACTTGCCATGGAATTACAGAAGAATTCGAACGAAAAATGATAGCGTTAATATATAAATATACTAATCAGACTGGCATTTAGACTTCTATGTCTCGACAACTAGACTAGCTAGGATAATTAAATTTGATGTGGATGTAGCTAACTAAATTAACTATTGACCATTAAAACAATAATGTGTTAGCCTGCGTTTTGAAAGACAATCACTTTTATTAAAACCTCAATACTTGACCACCACTAGTTATTTGACCTCTTGAAAGTGAGGCCCTAATAATGTGGCCCGGGGCAGCTGACCCTTTTGCACACCCTGTTTTCTATAAAGGTCCGGGATTAGACCAAATAACAAGCAGCACTTGATAGGATTTTGACAAGAATAAGGACTATACTTCCAGGCCCAGATTGACACACCCCAGAAACTAAACATTATTTAGAAGTCTAATCATTTTAACAAATTTAAACTTATCTTATCTTATTAAAAAAAATCTCTTTGTAAAAGTAAATATGTCTTCATTAAGAATTACATACTAAATATCACTTAGTTATTCATGTACGTTTATTCTATTTTTTAAGGTAACCAATTTATATAGTGCCAGCCTTATATATGTTTGCGTAAGTTTACATTATACATTAGATGTAAGTATGTTAAGTAATGTTACATAAGTTTGCGGAATTTCCAATGAAATCTATTTTTACTTTTTCTTCTTAATAGGATTTATGAAATGAAATTGTTAGATCAGTTTTCATAAATTTCACAATTGTAATAGCTGTAATTTAGTTAGATTCGTTGAATGAAATAATGGTAGAAATATGTTACCTTGTGCAATGTGATTTCAGCAAAAATAAATAATATAAATGGTATAACAGATTAGTTTCAAAGTGGTTGACATGTTTGCAATTAAAGTTTGTATTTATTATATCAGTTCTCGCCTTTGTTCTTTTAAATCGAAAGAAAATAAGATGGATTTGAAAGGTAAGAATTGCACATGTAAAGAAATTTATTATTATGGTTTAATTCGTAAAATAAAAATAATAACCCTGTGGTTTTGCTGAGGTTTTGCTGAGATAAATTCGGCCTTTGCTAATAAATCACAAATTCTTGTACAGTTCTTATTTAAGAAGAGATTTTATTTAAGAAATTATTTATTTAAGATCTTATTTAAGAAGATTTTTTCTTATAGGACTTTTTGGCTAATCATTCCCATTCGATCGATCTTTCTCAATAAAATGAATGTCACTTCAAAAGCAAGATATCACTTTGTGGAAAAGCATTGATAGACAAAAAATGGTTGATTTAACCAGGTACGAAAACATTACGCTATTTAAACAAATAAATGGCAATAGTCTTCGAAAAATAAATTTATTCCAAGGAAATTAATTATTGAAACATATCTAGTAGTTCCGGTGGCCGCGCCGGGAAAATTACAACTCTTCTAGATAAAAAAAAAAAATTCATTAGCTTGCATGCTATTTCTATAAAGTTTATCAAATTTAGCAAGAAATTGAAATTTTAAATGCAATCCATAATTTTTAAATGATATTAAATTCGAGTCAAGCTTTAATAATAATTAAAGTTTAACTTTAAATAAATAATTAAAGTGTAACATGAAATATATATTTTTTAACTAAGAAATCTGTTAGCGAACTCGACCATATTTTCAACAGCCTTGCGTATTTCTATACAGGCTGAATCTCTTAAAGTTTTATTGCAAAACATGGAATAATCATATATTTAATTAGCTTAAAAAATAATAGTAATATCATAATAAATGTAAAATTTCTAAAGTATATTTTCTTTCAAGCGGTAAAGAACAGAGTGAATATATAAGCTAATCGTTTCTTAAAGAAATCAAACGTTTTCCCAGTTTCTCAGAATCCGAATTTTCCCTAATCGTGGCTACAAATTCAAAGTCGTGTAGCTAATACCTTTTCCAAATATCAATTTAATAAGTTTAAATATCGAAAAATATTGTTGATATTTGGAAAAGGTATTAGCTACACGACTTTGAATTTGTAGCCACGATTAGGGAAAATTCGGATTCTGAGAAACTGGGAAAACTAAAGGGAATAATTGCTTTTCTAGATAAATTAGTACATTTGAAACATTCGAAACTCGCTAAAACATCGAATTTTCAAGACTGTTTCGTTTCCAAAAATTCTATAACCTGTTTAAGACAATTGTAAAATAATTTCCAATTGAAAAACTTTACATCCCTGTCTATTATTTCGTCCAAGAGAGACCTTTGTCTACAAATTCATAATGCGAACCTTATTTTTGCAGAAAATATATTAGACGTTTTGATCATCATCTAGATCCTACAGCGATATGATACAGTATGTACAATATTAAATTATTATAATATTTACAATATTAAATAATTTCTCTAGAAAACCGTATTTTAGAATCCTCATATAATAAAACGCATTAAAAAGTTTGAATTTTATTTTAATTCTGCTTTTAGCCATTGTGTCAATCAGTTCTTGGTAGTTTGGTCTTATTTGATTTTGTCTGACCTTATCTGGTCTTATACGGCCTTCTCTAGCCTTTTATGGTCTCGTCTAGTCTTGATTGGTCTTGTCTGGTCTTGTCTGGTCTTGTCTGGTCTTGTCTGGTCTTGTCTGGTCTTGTCTGGTCTTGTCTGGTCTTGTCTGGTCTTGTCTGATCTTGTCTGGCCTTGTCTGGTTTTGTCTGGTCTTGTCTGCTCTTGTCTGGCTTTGCCTGGTCTTGTCTGGTCTTCTCTGGTCTTGTCTGGTCTTGTCTGGTCTTGTCTGGTCTTGTCTGGTCTTGTCTGGTCTTGTCTGGTCTTGTCTGGTCTTGTCTGGTCTTGTCTCATCTTGTGTGGTCTTGTGTGGTCTTGTCTGGTCTTCTTTGGTCTACTCTGGTCTTGTCTGGTCTTGCCTGGTCTTGTCTGGTCTTGTCTGGTCTTGTCTGATCTTGTCTAGTCTTGTCTGGTCTTGTTTGGTCTTGTCTGGTCTTGTTTGATCCTGTCTGGTCTTGTATGGTATTTTGTGATATTGTCTGGTCTTGTTTGATCCTGTTGGGTCTTGTCTGGTCTTACACTTCGAATTTCTAAACTTTTTTTATATTACTACTTAGGTTGTGTTATGTAAAAGTACGATTGATTTTATTATATTTGCTTCAAATTATAATTATTATCTTGTTCCAATTTTTGAATTTGTAATAAATATTTAATAATAAACATTCGGTAATTGTTGCGGCTGAGTTATTTGTTGAGTGGTTTTTCCACTCAACAATTGGGCAATTTTCCATTCCAGAGGTAAATCTCAGATTTTGGAGACTAGTGAACAGTTGCATAACTTGAAGTTATCGTTTCGTCAAATTTGTTTTGCAATAAGTCGATAGTTTCATGAGCAGTGTGGTATGTGGCACCGCATTATTGTGTCCACATACCTTCCAAATGAAATTTTCTTCTTAACATATCCACTTAACGAAAAATGATCTTCATCTGAATGGATCATTTATTCTGCAAAATTAGAATCCCTTCCAAGTAATTCTCCAAAATCAAATTCCAAACATCAAATTCTAGGACCCTGCGATGGTCCAGTGGCTTAAGTTCTTGGATCAGAACAATGTTATAAGATGCAAATTAAGCATTTTGCAAAATCCACCAAGTTGTGTTTTTAAAACATTCTAGAATAAACGCGAAAATTTTCGCGAAATGTGCGCTAAGTGTCCACAAAAGAACGTCTATTGTCATAAAATCTTTGGTTAAAAATGAAACGTTCTTTAAGAGCGTACTTAGCCATAATAAATTATTACTTTCTTATTTATAAAAACATACAACGCTTTTAATATACATTTTACCAATGGTAAAACGTATTTTAAACGCGTTGTACATTTACCAATGCAATACAATTTACCAATGAAAAAATGTATTTTAAACGCGTTGTAAGCTTTTATGAATTTTAGAGTATACTGAAAAAAATTACAAATAGTGGCAGATATAACTTTATTAGCATGGATAACCATTTCGTTTCAAAATCATATAATCCATATTGGAAAACCTATTACAAAGCCAAACAAACAGTTTATTTATTATAAGCTCCAATTCAATAAAACGACGTCAATATTAATTATATTATAGAACAGCCAGTCACAAACATAACTGTATTTAAATATAGGATCTTTCATATACTAATATTGAAATTTCAATATTTCACTAATGAATATAGAAATTATTAAATTTAATTTGTTTCGGAATAATGTTGGACTATAATGAAATTAATTTAAAATATATCTTTTCAATATTATTACATCAAACTCTTTTGAGATACTATAATTGCAAATTTAAGTTGGGATATAAATTACGGTTTACTATTAAACAGAGAATTTGCTTCGAGCAGATGCTTTCATTATTTTTTTTGCTTTTAATGTATTCTTTTCATACAAACGAAAGGAAAGTAAAATTTCACTCAAAAGGATTTTTATTCTATGTATAATGAGAACAAAAAGTCACAAGCGGGGAAGCCGAAATAAAACTTAATGAGGGAAATAATATTATTACTCCATTAGGTATGTTCTGAGAGGAGATTTTTTTCTCTAGATTATTAAGTTAATTATACACTTATATTTAAGTACAGTTGTGCTGTATTTCTGTATGTTTCACGTCTATCTAATCAAGATTTGAATACCAAGACTGGACCGAACGAGAGACATAATAGACTTGATAGAAAATAATAAACTAGAGATTCAATATTAGTCAGCGCGAGGTAGGTAAGACTAACTAAAGCAACGTTCGAGAGACAAGACTATACAACTGGACAGACAAGAATATACAGACGAGACTAAAGAGACGAGACTAGTCAGACAAAACTAGACAGACAAGACGAGTCGAGTCAATCGAACTGTGTAGACGTGCAAGTAAAAGTTCTGTATCAAATATACGATTAAAACAATTAGTGATTTATAGCTTACTTT
The DNA here is from genome assembly GCA_944588485.1 of Phosphuga atrata. Taxonomy (NCBI): domain Eukaryota; kingdom Metazoa; phylum Arthropoda; class Insecta; order Coleoptera; family Silphidae; genus Phosphuga; species Phosphuga atrata. The sequence goes on along the minus strand of OX155896.1, from coordinate 32,376,408 downwards.
ACATATAACTAAAATGTCGAGGCAGCTAAGGTCAAAAACCCTGGAAGGGCATAGTGACAAGATTATTGAATATCTGGAAAGTGCCGGTTTTAAAGACTTGATATTGGGAATAATCGATATAAAAGTAGCGGCGGTTGAAGCCAGTTTTACGGCCAAAATTTCCGAACTGAACGACAAAATAGAAACATTATTAGACATAAACGTAAAATGCGCAAAGTGCGCACAAAGAAAATACTAGGGATATAAGTTTTGGAAAGAGAAGATAACGCTAACCAACATTCCAACACGGAAAACAATAATTCAAAAGCTCGAACCGATAAAAATTCATCAGATTTAAAAACTCAAGGTAAAAATAAAACACGCGTATTAAATAGCGCGGAAAAAACGCAAGAAGATATCAATGTTAATGAAGGAATTTGGAAGATTCAAAAAAAGAAACCGACAATCTAACACTATTTATGGAAACTCGGAAACTACAAACTAGACTCCAAATATGCGGAGGAATACTCATCAATTAAGAATACTGCACCATTTGAACATTTAAAAGATTTGAATAACCCAGAAACATGGCCTAAGTACACATGCGTAAATCGTTTTTTCTTAAACCTCAGGAAGGGAACAAACATAAATGGAGAAACCATTGATTCATGGTGAAACATATTTAAGGTTAAAAACAACAAAAACTCATCCGAAATGTGAAAACAGTAAAACAAATCCGCCAAGGAAACACAAAACGTGCAAATTAACCATAATTAATCAAAACACCCAATCAATGGGGAATTCTATTGATATCATAGAACGAATGCGTTTGAGGAAAATCCAGAATATTTGTTCCTAGTATTAACGGACTACTAGAAAGATGAAAACCAATTGAAAGCCATAAAAATGAAGCATTTCCAATTAGCATCCTATTTTACAAGAACGGCAGGAGAACATGGGGGAGTTTCGATCTACTGTGGAAAAATGTAAGATGGAAAGTTAGGTTAGGTTAGGTTATTAATTAGGTTAGGTTAGGTTATTGATAATATGTCGGTGAATATATTCTTTTGAAATAGCGGCAATTAAAACTAATATTGAAATGCCAAAAGATGTTCCAGGGGAAATCGAAATTGACATCAACGATCCATCAGAAGAGGAAAATACCCCAAACTATGACGATGAGTGGGATGAGGATGACATTCCGTTGTCTGAATTATTGATACAGAAATCTAATAAAAGGCAGAAAATCGGAACTGTACTCGTAGACCCGTAGACATGAGAATAAATGGTACCAAAGAAATGGACGTTCGCTTAGAAAATGTGCGACAGGAACTGTTAGGGCTGAATACGGTACAGATTTTTGACTAATTAACACTAATATTGATACACACTGTGTAATACTTGTTGCCATATACAGAACTCCTCTAACAAATAGCAAACTTTTCTTGCACAATTTCAATAAGTTGCTATTAAAAATAAGCTCTGGATCTAAAGAATTCGTCATTGCGGGAGATTTAAACATTGACTTTCTAAAATGAACATACATAACCCAGCAATTTATGTCACTGCTAGAATCCTTCAACGCAGTTATAACAGTAAAAGAAATAAGCCATCCAGGTACAGGGTCATGTGTTGAGAACATTGTTTTAAACACAAAGAACAACTACAGTGCAAGCAATGCAATACCATCTATCAGATCACTGAAAATCAGATCTATCAGATCACCCAGAAAATTGCAATACAAATAAACATTCCTACAGTCGAACCGAATTTTTATTTTGTCAGAATTTTCGATGAAGAGCGTACAAATCAGTTCAATAATTAATTGGAAAAGGAGACATTGAGCAACATTTTGAAGGTTGAAGAAAGCGACGTGAACAGGCAGTGGAAGGAATGTATGGAAATTTTCGTCTCTTACTTTCACGAATATTTCCCTCAACAAAAGAATCAACTTAAAACAAAACAAAACAACGAATCCTATCTAATCCTCAATTGACAGAAATTGAGAAAAACCTTTAGTTATTTTAAATTATCTCAAAGGTTGATCATAATTATAAGAGGATATATAATAACTTGCGCAAAAGGTATAAGGCAGCGTTAAGAGAAGCGAAAGGGGATCAGTATAAAAACCAAATTGATATGGCAGAAAACCCGCAAAAAATAATATGGATTGTTATTAGACAAATAGTTAATTACGTTAATTTTAAAAAGCCTCATCTCACACATGTAAGCGAAGAACAAGATCCAACCACAACCGCTACAAGGATAAGTAACCATTACGCTGACAGAGCGTTTATGTTACAAGAATAAATTTAAAACAACATAGATTTAAACATAAATTCAATTCTTTTACCCAGTTTCCATAGAGTGCTACAATTAAATCTTTTAACAATAAAAAATTTCCGGCTATTACGAAGTACCAATTACAATTTTAAAGAAAGTCATGCAACATGTATCACATCCGTTGGTAAACATATTTAATAAGTCGATTCAATGCGCTATTTTCCCAGATATGCTAAAACTTTCAACAATAATACCAGTATATTAATCCGGAGACAAAAGCAGTATTGATAGCTACAGACCAATTAGTTTATTGTCAGATTTCTCAAAGCTCTAATGGAAAAAAACAGAAACTAATAGAATGTAGGATAACAACTTTTTTAGACAAATATAACTGTTTAAGTAAGACACGACTTCACTAAAGGAAGAAATACGGACACGGCATGTTTTTTTTTTAATCCAAAACATTTTAGAAAACCTGGCAAAATATATAATCCCAACTGGAATTCCACTAGATCTAATAAAAGCCTATGATTCACTAGATCACCTAATACTATTAAAGAAACTAGTAAAATATGTAATACGAGGGGAGTGGCTTTAAACTGGATAGCATCCATCCTTAGTAACAAGGAACAATTGACGAGAAGAAAACCATGCAAGGGTATGCAAAATCAAAGACAAGAAAAATTAATATCGGGATACTACAGGGAAGTGTAATAGGACCGCTACTGTTTACGTTATACATAAACGACCTACCTAATGGCACCAAGAACACGGAACATAAAATTACTCAGTATGCAGACGATACCAGCCCATTGTTAATAAGTAATGGTGTCGAAGAGATTTGCCAATACAAATTTGATGATGCAGGCCCTGGAGGAAGGGTTTTTGACAAATAAACTATTTGCAAATAAAACAGACAAACAATAATATTTAAGACAAAACAAAGTACAATAAACTATCCAAGAGGCCTTATTAAGGAAGATTTAAGATTTTTGGGTATTTTCATTGACGATACATTGTAATGGTCGGCACATATAGCGCAACTAAAAACTAAGCTAAACAATGCAGTGTATGAGATGAGGATACAAAAACTCTATGCAAACTTTGGGGCGATAAGACTCGTCTATTTTTCAAATTTCCATAGCCGCCTTCGGAATCTCTTTTTGGAATAATGGATTACAAATACAACATATTTTCTCAATTCAAAAACTGCCTCTCCGTGTACCTCTAAACCCTAAATTTATAGAGCCCTGCAGGGGAAGATTTAAAGAAGCAAACGTGTAAAAAACACAAAAAAATCTAAGGAAATTCGAGAAATCAATTGAAAGCAACACTAGATATATTAAAGATATGTACGATTTTCCTCTGCATAGGCTTACACTAACGCAGAAGAATACACCATATAGCCTAATAAAATTATGTAAAAAATTACCTAATGAGTTCAAGGATATTAATTTAAATCAAGTGAATAACAAACTATACCTGTATATTATGAACATTGAACCTTATAATGTGGATGAGTGTGAGTATAAAACTAGGCAAACAAGACTAGATACATAACTCTGGAGCAGTGCCGGCACGTGCGCCTGGTCGAACAGGCGATCTCCTTACGGCGCCACATTTTTAGGGCGGCATATTATAAGTCCAAATGTGATTTTATCAGAATGAGTTATAAACAAGGACTAAAAACGAAAAACATTTCGTTCGTTTCTGATCAGAAAGAAAACGGCAAATTTCGTTTACGTTATTTACATTCTCAACCAAAACATATCGTTTTTGTTTTCGTGAACCGAAATTAAATAACGGTTATAACCGGTTTTGTAAATTTTACTACATATAATACTATCACATCTTCATTTCACATCATTTTCTTCATTACACCACTAATATTACTTTGTTGCTCTCGTATCAAACCAACCGCTTTGAGAGTATTTGCCCCATTGCCTGTTGTTATACTAAATACTTGCTTCAAACCAACATCATATTCTTCTAAGACCGCTAATATTATTTTTTAAAGGTATGAGGAAGCATGCCTTTCCTTCAATTCCCCCATCGCCAAAGTGCTTAAAACTAAACAGATATTATTTACGACAAATTGAACGTTGATTCCTAATATACTTCTATCAAATCTACTTGCGACATCAACTTTTAAAGATAATAATTTCCCCATCAATTCATTCTTTATTTTTTCTTTTAAATTTGAAGCTTCCGATGACATCTTTTTGTCATCGATGACAATATTTTTCTGGATTAATTTTATTGTCCTCACCATTTATTGTCGGATCCAAAATTATTCGAAAACCCGAATCATTAATTTACTGAATGACCCCCGTTAATTGTTACGCTTCCTTCATAAAATCAGTAGTAATATTGACTGAAATATTAGTATTTCGTTTTATAACAACATCAAGTTGTTACAATATTTAGGCGCCTCTTTTTAGCTGGTGGTATTGATTTGGACGAGGGTGCACGTGAAGGACCTGCAGATATGTTGTCTCTGGATGATTTCCCTTTATCGCAGCCTTCAACCTTACAAGTTGACGTATATGTTACTGAGTCGTATACAAATTTTTTTTGGAATGAATTATTTTTATTTCTTCCCCCTAAGTCGCCTTAGAAAAGTTTAAGTTATGTTATTATTTCGTAAGTTTAGCTTTTATTCTATGTATAATAACAACTTCACAAAATTTGGACAGTATCTTAAGAACACAAACATAAAAAAAATACAGACCTATACCGACAACAGAATGTCACTAAATTGTGTAACAAATGCTTTGGACCATATTCAGCGACCGTTTGGAAATAAATCTCCCTTACATTAAGGTAGTACCGTCGGTATCAGATTTTAATGAAACTTTGCATATTCGTACATTATAATAAGATAATTAACAGTTAAATAAATGAAGAGCAACAAATAACTAGGAAAAAGATATTAGGTCTGTACTATTGATCTTTATGAGAAATCACAGATTTTATTTTATTCCCCATTCAGATTATATAGTGACTTTGCAATGCCATGCATGTTTCAAATGCTGGTAGATTTCAAAATTTAAAATTTTGAATTTATATTCAAATTCATATTAACGATTCAAAAATAAAACCGGTAATCGAAATTATTTATTTCATTTTCAATCATGAACCTAATATTAACATTTTGTTTTCCTTTCCGTTTTCGTTCTTGCAAATATTTCGGTTAATTTCGTTATTTCGTTTTCGTTACGTTCTTAGTCCCTGGCTAAAATATTAAAAAGCGTACATTTGTTTAAGATTTAATTTCGTATAAATAGTTTTGAGCAAATAATTTGTACAGCTAAAGAAATAGCTTATGAAATTGAAATAAATGCGGATTTTGAAAGCAGTCTTTCAATTAGAATTGGACGTAAAAGCAAATTACTTATGTAGGAAGGAACAGATAAACCAATTAGAGTTTTGAATTATCTCTTAAATATTTGTACTAATTTTGTGACAGAAATATTTACACAATTGGAAAATCATAATAAAATTTTTCAATTTTTATATGATATTGCATCATTAGCATCACATATTGCATCATTAAAAATCATAGGAAATTCTTAAAAATTGTCAGGATTTAATAACCTTTAAAATAAAAACCTTTAAATTTGTCTAAAGAATTAAAAATTGTGTGAAATATATTAAACAACAGATAAACAGAACATGGCACCGCTGGATGCAGTGGATTATATAGATAGAAATTATTTATCTGAAAATTTTCCTAATATTATTGTTTGCTTAAGAATATTTTAACAACTATTACCGTTACCAGTGGCAAACGTTCCTTCTCTAAATTAAAAATAATTCCAAATTATTTGCGATCTTCTATGGCCCAACAAAGATTAATAAATGTATCTATATTAGCCATAGAACATGAGATAACAGAGAAAAAAAACTACGACGACATCATTAATAATTTTGCAAAGGAGAAAGGCAGAAGAGTAAATTTTTAATTTTTTTGTTTTATTTACAAGTTATTGCTTTTGTATAAGTTATATATTCTGTCAAATTGTCTATACCTATATTATTTTTTGTAAATATTGTTATTCGAATTACTTTTGTATTCTATTTGTTAAGTAAATATAATAATCATCGGATTATTAATTTTTTTAATATATGGGGTGGGGGGCGGCGAAAGTTTTGCCTTAGGGGGCATATTTTGACGCGCCGGCCCTACTATAGAGATACTATGTATATGAGACCGACAAGGCTATACAGACAAAACTAGACATACAAGATTAGATATACAAAACTAGACAAACAAATCTATACGGGAAACAATACTAGGTAGACACGACTAGTCAGACAAGACTGATCATGAACATAAGACAGGCAAGATTAGATAGGCGTGGAGATAATCAAACTTGCAGGTTTAGTCTAGTTTGTCTAGTCTTCTCTGTTTATTATTACCTCTCTACTCTTACGATGCCCTTTTTTTCTTTTCTATTCTCGTTTACTGTTATGTATTTAATTTCGTCGGATTAGTTCAATTGGATTTGTGTTTGTTGCTTATCTTACATATGGACTATTAATTATTCTCTCTATTACATTCGTTCTGGTTTACTTTCAATCTTCTACATCTAGATATTTTCTTAAATCGGCACGTACTTAGATAAATGATTTATGATTATCTAAATGGGCATTAAAGCATAAATATCAATTTAGTTTCTAGGTCCCTTTTCCTGGCGACATAAATTTATATTACAGGGTAGACGGGCGCACTTTGGTGAATTCGTATTACCTTAAACCATAGTTTTTTTTTGTTCCTTTTTATATATAAATTTTTTAGTTGATCCACTTGCCTTTTCGTTCGCATTATTAGCTTTTTCTGACCTACTTATAAATTATATTTACTACTCTGTGTAGTCTTGGCTGTCTAGTCTTGTGCATCAAGTCTTATCCGTCTCATTTGTTTAGTAATTAAAATATTTAATTACCATAAAAAAATATGATTTAATGAATAGGATGGTTGCGACTGTTACTACGTGGTAATTCTTACTTACATTGAATTGAAAAATTCACCACACTTTTAATATGTAAAAATATTATATAACTTATTATTCACAGTTATATAAATTTCTACACATAATAAGTATATAAGTAAGTAATAATAAGTTATATAACATTTTTACATATTATAAGTGTGATAAGAACATGGTGAATTTTTCAATTCAATGTGAACATGATTTAAATATTCATAACATTTTCAAAGTATTAAGTATGAGCAACCATAAAGTAGAATATTATTAGTTCCTTAAAGTTGTTGTATAACAGTGCAAGCTCAAATAAGAAGTAAACTTTAAGTGGTATTAAATATCTAGGTTCTATATATAATAATAGCACCGAGCGGAACATTAAAACCAAATTATGTTTCTTTTGGTTGAATATATATTAAGTTTCCTAATGTGTTGTAGAACAAAATTAGAAGCATTTAGTGTTAATGAGAGAATCTGCTAATGCAATGTTGTTCGTCTCCATTGTGCTTTAACGGATTAAATTTCTGTTTGTTTTGTAAATCTAGATAAAACACATCGGGTTTTTTATCAACTTTTATTTTCCAGCTAGTTTCTATACCAACAAAAATATTCTGGATGCGATCACAGATTTTATTTTTCATTCCACAAACTGTTGTTCTTTTTTCTTGTATTATAAGAAACTCAGGCGATGAAATATAAATAAAATGTTAAGAGTAATAGAAATGGAAACTTTGTTGTGGACTTTTAATTCTAGAAAGTCTCGTATAATTTATTTGAAATGCCGACTAAAGAGTTAAGAGAACTCACATACAACTGTAATTGAAAATGTTTTGCCTGAAAGAATTTTAATTAATAATTACTTTTTTAAAACATTATGTTTTTATTTCGAAATATTTTTGGATAGCATAATTGTCTGGAAATATTTTTCCATTATAATCTGAAAACAAAATTCTCTTGAAAATTTTTGGACTGATACATTGCAACTTTTCAATTATTCTGTAATTAAAACTTGCTACATAATATAAGAGGTAAATTTGTTATGTTGTTAGCGCGTAGTGTGTAGTTGTAATGTTGTTAGTGCATGTGGGTAAATTTAAATTAATTTGTGTTAAAATATTTCAATTTGTCAGAACAGTATAAAGTTCTGCTAATTATATGAAGGTAATAACTTATGTCGAGTGCCTTCAGCTTGAAATGAGTTTTGAATGTGTGTGTGTGCACAATCTTCGAATAAGTTCCATGGATATGGAATATGTTCCATATATTCTATGTTCTGTTATGGAATATATTCTAAATAATTTCTTAATTGTGGAGTTACTTGTTGAAACTTCATATTCAATAATAAAATTAAAGCACAGATTTTTTAGTTTCAATATTTTTATATTTTTACATGTAATATTTCAATTTTATTATTGAATCAATTATTGAAATTTAAACAATGGTTAGCCAAAGTAGAGTCTTTTTTTTGCATTTCTAGATTCTTTCATATTCCTGTTTGTCCTATCCAGACTTTACTACAATCTACACCGGTTAACTTGTACACCTCCGTGTTCGTCGTTCTTGTCAGTTTTGTCCTTAATATTTTTAATGTAATTTTGTATGAAGTTATTGCTTGCATACATTAGTTCCTCGATTTTTTAATGATCGTTCCTATTTTTCCAGAAATTTTCCTAGCACGTAAATTGGCAAAATTTCTGTAAAAATAGGAACGAACATTACAAATTGACGAAACAATCTATTGCGTTTAATTCAATTTAATACATTCGCCTGATTTCTGCTTTATTTCAAATTATTATACAATATGTTAATACAAAAAATATAACAAATGGTTATCCACCTGTTGTCTTTCAGCCGGGAATAAACATATATAGAACAAAAAAGTATTATAAAAAATGTGAATCAGTCGACGTTTAAAGATGCAAGAAGGGTTCAGGAGGGATATTTTCTGTTCGAATGTCTAGTTTTTCGTTTTATGCAGAGTTCGTCAATGATGTTATACATAACGGGGTTAACTTTAAACTTCTTTGTAAGTCTGCATGTCTGTCTGCATTTAGTGGGTCCTGTGTTTTTCTATAGATGAGTTCATTAGAGGGGTTGTGGAGAGGATTGCTGGTATGTCTATGTTTGTTGAGAAGTCGTTATGGGTTACTTGCTTGCTTTGTTAATATTAGTTAGTACGTGCCTGTAGTCCAGTATTTGTTAACAGATGGATTTATATATTCTCGCCGCGGTCTTTTTTTTTAATGAGGATATTTCGGTTAAAATACCTTCATTGCCGTATGTTAAAGCTCTCGAAAAGTACCGGATTCTCGACGTTTCGGCAATCTGACATTCGCCATTTTCAAGAGATATGCGTACATGCGGGTTTGAGCGTGCGGGTTTAAGAAACACTCGAAACAGAAACAAGAATGCGCCTGTTTGAAGTGAAAAGTGGGACAAATATCCTTCGAGAAAAGTCGTTAAGTCACAATGGCGAGGGCGGAACAGGCAAACAAAATACGGAATGATCAAAGGAGTCCCACATTTCGAATATCTGGGAGATTTTATCGAACCAACTAGATGCGAAAAAATCTCACAATAGATCCGTCTCCAGAAAACCAAGAGAGCACTAAGATTTATCAAAAACCTCTATAACAAAAATTGCATATCAGGACAAACTAAACTTCGACACTACAACACAGTCATCAAACCTGCAAGTCTCTACGCTAGCGAAACACTTACACTGAATAAGAAATACGAACTTGAAGAAATCAAGAAAGAAGAAAGAAAAATCATTCGGAAAATACTAGGAGCAACACTTACTACTGATGGGTAGGTTATCAAGACAACTGACAAATACTCAAACATCGAAATTTATATCAGAAACAGACGAATTAAATTCTTCGGGCACATAGATAGACTACCGAATAACCGACTAACCAAAAGAATACTAGATTACATATCATCACTCAAAAGTACAACACATTGGATGAAAGAAGTACAATAAGACATGCGAACCGCTAACATAACCGACACATCAGACAGAGACTCCTTGCGTAACAAAATGAACAACTGGGAAGTCCAACCAGAGCAAGCATAACCTAAACCTTACAGACCTAAATGGTCTGACGAAAGAAAATTGGCATTCTCCAACAGAATGGAAGAATACTGGCAAAATAAGAAGAACTTAAAGAATTGAGTCAAAGTGCTTTCCAATATTGGGAAAATACACTGTAAATAAATAAAAAAACAAAAGCAAAAAACATATATTGTTTTGTCTTCGAGCTGGAACTTTTCTGAATATTTGCGGCTGCAAATGAAATTTCCAAGTGATGTAATGTAATCAGAAAAACATTATAGAGAACGAACATTTTGTTTGTTTACGATGATTACCTTCGCAAAAATAAACAATGAAAAATCACAAAACAAATAAACGTTAGTAAAAGTCTCTCCATTTTTCTGTGTTTGGTGAAATTTATATAGTCTTATATACCTTCTGTCTGTATAATTTTCTATAGCTAGCTTCATCTGCCGAGTTGCATTTGTCTAGTTTTATATATCTAGATATACTTATCTAGTTTTGTTGTCTGTCTAGTATTGCTTATTTGGTTTTGTCTGTCTAGCTTTGTCTATCTAGTCTTACCTATCTAATCTTGTTTGTCCAGAGTTGTATATTTTGCGTTTTTGATCTTCCATTGGCGGTCTACACATATCTAGTTTTGTCTCTCTCTTTTCGTGTGTATTATCGTGCTAGTCCGATCTTAACCTTATCCGTCAGTACATGTCTCTTCCAATTTATCCTCTGTCTTATCTATATATTGAGTTCCTATAATTTTGTATTTATATTTATATATAATTATCTCTTTATATTTTCAGTGTAGTTTTTCTTCATTTTTTTTGTGTATTTTATCAGTGAAATATGTTGTGGGAACGTGGCGGCAAAATATCGCGCGGCGCATTAAATAAAATAATGGCCGAATAAAAATATATTGCTCTATAAAAGGAAAGTGTTTCCATAAAATGTCCATTACGTATTTAGAATGTGGATAGGAAACGTGAACGTATATTCTGTATTCCTGGACCTATTAATATATACATAGAAAAAACCGAATTTTGTATTGTATCTATTTTTCACTTTAAAATAAGAATTTTCTTATTCGCCAAGAGTTGCACCGACAAGCTTAAATGTTTTACAAGACTAGCCCAACATAGAAGACAGATAAGACTTAACAAACAAGACCCGACAGCCCAGACTAGACAGACAACAATAGACGTACTAGACTGACAAAACTAAACAGACAATATTAGATAGACAAGACTAGATAAACAATAGGAGACATAACCTTACAGACAATAATAAACAGATAAGACCGTTTTTGACAGACAATACTACCAGCCATGTCTTAACAACTTTAATTACTAAACACATATAACTTGACATAGAAGATTAAATGGACACGGCTAAACAAATAAGACGAGAAAGATAAGACTAAACTTTTAATGCTAGACAAGCAATTTTAAATAAGACTAAAGAGATGAAATATTTTATTTAATTATTTTATCGATATAATAAGTCGATAATAAATCGATATATAATAAATCGATAAGTCGATATAATATATGTGTGATTTTATTAATTTTTTATATTTGTCATATTATATCAACAATTTGGGTATGAATTATAAGTTAAAATAAAAAATCTTGATGTTTTTTCGTAAAACAAGTATTTAATGTCATTAATAGAAAATTTATTAAAAATATACACAACCGATCGGGAATATTAGTGGTCATCTGTATAGTTGAGGCTGCGAAGCGCCTGTCTAAATGAGTAACAATCGTTTAAAAAGATTAAGAGCTGTTGCTCGACAACTAGGTATCACATGCGCCGCAGTTTGAAGAGTATTCCAACGATATGGGAAGATTGGATCCTTTCATAGACTACCTGGTACAGGCAGAAGGAGATTTACAACGGGTCGGGATGACCGCTTTAGTGCGCGAACATTATTAAGAAATCGTCACCTTAAAGCTGTTCAACAGCTCCGTGAAGTGCGAAGAAGCAGTAAGACGAAGATTGCAGGAATGTAACTTGACCCCTAGGACATTTGCAGTTTGTCTAAAGATTACCCTAGCGCATCGTCAAGCACGGCTGCGTTTTGCAAGGGATCTTTAAATTTGACGCTGGAACAATGAGGGTCTGTGCTGTTCTCAGATGAGACCAGAATATACCTCTATGGTAGCGATCTAAGAAGAAAACTATGCCGGAGACCAAGAGAGGAATTTACAAAATGCTACATTGAAGATCGGACTGCTTATGGATGTGGTTCCTGCATGATCTGGGGTGCAATTTCTATGGAAGCACGAACCGACACTGCTTTCATCATAAGGGGCACCCGTGGTCACGGAAGAAGAGGTTCAACAGGTGATAAGTATATCAAGGAGATTTTAGTAATTCGTGGGGTACCTTACGTCGACAACTTTGGAGAAGAATTTATCTTTATGCATGACAATGTGAAACCGCACACCGCAAGAATCCTGCATGATTATAAATATTACAGGTATCGGTTTTCGGGTTATACAATCCCGACCGAAGTCCGATAGAACATTTATGGGATAAGCTTAAACGAAGAATTAGAGCTAGGCTACATGCCGTAACCTCGAACCCAGGGCTTATTGTTGCAGTAAAGGAAGAGTGGCTCGACATTTCGCAAGAAAAAATAGTGAATTTTATTAGACCTATGCCTAATCGTATGAGAGATTTTATTAGGACTTGAGAGGGTCGTATCCATTATTAAAAATTAAATGTTAATTTATATAATTGTCAATAACCATATTTCTTTTAGAAATAAAAAAAATAATAATTTGTTTCATGAGTTAATTTCACTATATTAAGCACAAGAAACCGAAATATATTTTAAGAAATTAAAACTTGTATTAAGCCATATTACATTGTCTTTCAAACGACATATTTCTGTATTTTATCTCATAGTTTTAAAAAATTTAATTTTAATTTGTTTTTGTGAAGTATTGCAAAATAAAACCCACAGTTGAATTATAATTAAAATCACAAAAATATTTTGGCATTGTTGAGTAAATAAAACCTAAAAGTGTTTTTTTATGTTATTACTTTGGGAGAATTGTAGTTATGATATCTTTGCTTTAAACTTATGTTTGTATTTTCAGCGTAAGTAACAGTATTTACGTAATCTAAATAATGGATTTTATTTTTGTTGGTATTGGTTGGTTACAGCAAATTACATTGGTAATCCATAAAACGTATAAATAAAATATAAAAATTCGGCTGTAAATACTCATCGCAGACATGGACAAAACAGGTGTCATTGCACAAGCGGTTTCCAGCCTTATGCTATTACGTCCCCACAATTTTGTTTCCGAGCCTCTCCTCCTAATATATCATTATTTTTTTTAATAGAAGTAATAAGTCCACGATATAAAAAAAATGTAAAAACCCGAAAACAACAATTAACAAAATAATAACAAAATAATAAAAGGTTTAGATATATCATTTAATAGATTGATTTTTGTATAAAATTAATTAGATTCTGAAGCCTCCCGTGACAATAGGTTCGCGCTTCACGCAAGTTGGAAACGGCTGCATTACTCGGAAATATTTGGATTGCTGATTTATTAATTAAAACCAAACCTTTATTGGCATAAATATAAATACACGACATTTCGTACATTACTGTGATACCACAGCCAAAATAAAAACAAAAAAAGAACGAAAAATTATCTAAATTAATACAGAAAAATAAATCTCTCTGTTTAAATAAAAAGAAAGAAATAAAAATAATAAAATGGAATATAAAAGAGAGAAAAAAATAGTATATTAAAGAACGAGTTCAATAAACGCGATTCTTCAGCACGCGTCCATGTTTTTCTCACTTGTCCATTAGAAAGCTCCTCGATACCCTCGCCGTTTTCTAATGGACAAATGCAAAAAACGGCTTACGAACGAGTTTTTATACTATGTTTTCTATTTTGCGCCTTTTTATGCCTTTTTTAAATTAAAAAAATTGCCGATACATATTGAGAAAATTGTATCGCACTCGGCGAGCCATTAACGAACCTATATGAGTGCTTTAATGACTTCATTACAGACTCAAAATAGAAAAAAGCCTTTAACCCTGATCTTTGCACTTCAATATTTTTTCCTTGTACACAAAACCCGAGCCACTCTCATCCATAAACTTCTTCCAGTTATTCGCCACCGACTTTTCCTCTTCACTCCACATTCAGCCAGTGTTCCCACAGCTTCTCCCCTTCTCCAAAAGCTCGAAAAGTACTATATGTTGCGGCCGTCCAATATCTTCTACCCCTTTAGTCACTACTGCACCTAAAACGCGCATTCGTTACCTGCGGGGCTTTTGATTTTTTTGATTGACTATCTATTCTGGAAATCTGCTAAAAACTTTCTTAGTAAATTTTTAGGATTTTTTAGTTGTCTATTATAGGTAGCCTCATCTATGTGTCCTTGTCTCTCTTGCAGCTCTATCTCCAGTAGTTTATCTACCAGAATTGTTTCCACTAACATTCCAGCATTCATCATTCTCTCGATCTCTTCTTGAAACCATCCCCCGCTTTCATACATTCACTTACGCAGATAACCCCATTTTGTTTCCTTATTACTCCCTTTACCTTCTTTTCTTACCACTTTCAAAACTTCTCTCACTATTCTTTCATCTCCCATACTATTCACTTTCCTTTCAAATTTAGCTCTCATGGCCGCTTTGTTTAATACCTTATTAGAATTTGTTCCGTGTTGGACGATGTACCAGGGGGTGAACTTTTCTAGCCGGAGGGCTGTCTTTACAAACCGTAGCTGCACACTCTCTATGTCATCCTCTTTCACACCCCAAGTTTCTGCCCCATACATCATAACGCATCATACGCACGCCTTCCATATTTTCCATGTATCCCAGAACCTGCAGCCGCCCACTTTTTTTCCCTCTCTCTTCCGAAACAGCATCCACTTTGTTTTCAGTACATTTACCTTTAATATACGCTTCTGAAAAAACTTTGCCATTCGTACCAACATCTTCTTCTTTTCCGCTTTCGTACTTGCTAAGACAACGATATCGTACACATAAACTAGGCTCCAAATCTTTTTCGTCCCTATTACTACCCCTCCCACTTCACCCAAGCTTAGCGTTCTCGAGGTCCGAAGTATATAAATTAAATAGTAGTGGACTTAACGGACACCCTTGTTTTAGCCTTTTCCTAATCTCAAATCTCTCAGATAGCCTTTCACCTATCTGCACTCTACACCACGCTCGCTCTCTCACATAGATGCTCAATGCTCTCCCTGATATGTTCTTTGAGGTCAACAAACACTGTTTCAAATATGCAATTCAGTATGTTCGGTTGTTCCGCATCCTTTCTGAATCCAGCTTGTACCTCTGGGATTAGATTCCACTCCTCTGCCTCTTCCTGTAACTTTTTTCCAGTATCCTTGCATAGATATTGTATGACGTGTCCATTAGAGTTATCCCCTATAGCTTCCTAGGCTCCTTTCTAATAATTCCTTCGCTCCAACTGTCCATAATTTGTTTGTTACCTTTGAAAAAGCTGTTAAGTTTGCCACGCAATCTCTGCCTCACAATTGGTGTGGCTAGATACCACGGCTGACTTGGCACCGAGTCTGGGCCTGCAGCTTTCTTTCTTTTAAGGGCCGACATATCCGTTTCAACCTCTTCCTCTGTAATATCTTATAGTTGCGATTCCACTGGTCAAAAATCTACATTTGTTGCTCTCTATTTGCCGGCTCATCGGTCAGTAACTCGCAAAAGTTATTTTTTCACTTATATGTTCTAATTACTGGTGAGATCTCTCTTTTTGTTTACTTACGGCAATAATTTTTCAGATGTCCGACTCTCTGCTCCGCTGTCTGAATTTCTGTGGCATTCACCTGGCATTCCTCCCACTATCGTTTCTTTCTCGTATCTGCTTCTTTCATTTCGTTGTTCTGCCTTTGACATTTGCGAAAATTGTTCTTCCTTCTCTCCAGGCTCTAAATTCGGCTCTAGTTCTTTTTCTTTTATCTATTAGCTTCTTGTCTATCCAACAATTTCCGCGATTGTTCTTTTTCTGCGATATTTTAAAAATTAGTGCTTTATTATTATAGCAGTGAGCTTCGGGAGTTCCGCACCTTTCACTCCTTCCATCCTGTTTAAGTTTCTCTAGTATCGCGTAATAGCCGACTCATTCCACAACACCGTTGGTTAAATCACTACCTTGCTTATCCCCTAGCTGTCTTTCTCATCATACAGGGTAATTAGTAGTGGTAGATGGTCCGATTCCAGCCTTTCTCCTATTTTGAAAACATCGATACATCTTATGGCGTCTTCGTTAGCGATTCCGAAATTAATGACCGATTATTACTATTATTAAGTAATTTGAATAAAAATATATATATTTATGAATAGTTAGCTCACTTTGATATGGAATCTAAGTATTTTCATTTCAAGAAGATTCAATAAGACAATTACCATACATGCATTTTTTACATATATTGTAATTATATAAAGTAGTTTACAGCAGAGTTAGGACCGCCTTCGTCTCGTACCACTTTTGAAAATTTTGCTTAGCGATTTATATCCCTTTTTTAAATTTGTGAATCTTGAAAATAGTTTTACAAAAGAGGTAGAATGGCTTCTCTAGATATTAAAATAAATAAACTCTCAAAATGATGGTTTTATGAAAATGAACTTTGCGTTTTTCTTTTTTGAAAACTTGAAGATTCCAATACTAATGATATTTAGTGTCTACAACCAACAACTCTTATAAAAACGTAGATAATAAATTTATTACACAAATAAAAAATTACTTCCAATAACGCATATAAATCAATTTAAACCATCATTTTTACGTTCATTCAACTACACATTTCTTTCAAGATTCAACTAATTGAAACTCAAAACATGTTTTTAACGACAAAATAAAGATAAAATCGATTTATAAAGAACGAAATCGTTTAAAAATTTGCAACAATTTTTTTGAAAAAACCAACAATTTTTACTATAAACCCCAATACTACTTCATAAATTCCGATATATCAATATCATATTTACATTAATTTCCATAATATTGTTGTAAATAATAAAGTTTACTAAATGAACAATCTTTTAATTTAACAAATTCCATAAACTATGTTTACTTTATATTATTATTCCATCGGTCCATTCAAGATAATTGTAAATAAAGTCTGAATCATATATATATATATATATATATATATATATATATATATATATATATATATATATATATACCTGGAATTGCAAATTCCCAAGACAAAAATACTCTTATAAGCAAGTATGATTAAAATTAAATATTTAAAGAGTATCGCATTTAAGCTCATTATACTCCCTTATATCCCTTATACAATACAAAGCAATTATGCGGCTTCGCGTTTCACTCGTAATATGCCAGCTACTGTACAGATAATAATTTTATTTTAATGGACAAAATAGATCCAATAGAATCGATTACATGCAATTTCAAGACGCAATATTAAATGATGTAGATTTAGTTTCTTTGCAAAACTATTTGTTAGTGAATAAATCTTTAGGTAATTATTGAATTATTAACAATTAAGTAAAACAATTATGGAAATTTTAATAAATATTGTATTTGTGCAAAATTTTATAGTTTTTTGCTTCTGTTTAACATTGTAAGGACCTATCCGCCGTTAAAAAAGAGCTTTTGTTATTTTAATGGGGTTTTAAATTTTAGGTCGTAACGAATCAATGGATGGTTCATAAAATCAACGTCAGAGGAATTTGAATGGTTTCTCATAAAATTGCAATTCTCATTTAATATTAATTTTCTGCCAAAATCTATAACAATGTGAGATATTGAATGAGTTGCGAAACTAAGAGTTTTTTGCAGATCTGTATAATATTACTATTTCAATTATTAATTTTGAATTATAGTTATTACTTGTAATAGTTTAGAATTTGTGAATTTATTAATTTGAAAATTTTCAAAACTTGGAAGTAAATTTATTTCTATTATAATTGATTTAAATTAACAAACTAAATCATAAAATCATTCATATAAATTTTCGAAATAGTATTAGTTATTTATTATTCTCAATCTAGTTTTAAAATTTAATAATGTAGATTAGTCTAAACAAAGCAAACAGAACCATAATTAAAACCATCAATAACCTGCTAAGCTCATGTCTCTTTCACGAAATGTCAAAAATATCTAACCACAGTCATCCACGTGGGTTTTAAGTAAGTGGTTTACAAATTAATATTCATAAACGCAAAGCTGCACTGATGAGAGATCAATCTCGAAACGCGTCTGCAGATTGCTATCCACTTAAGTTTATAGAAAGACATGGTCTTAAAACAATGTTATTTTTCTGGTTTTCTTTGGGTGCCATGAAGGTTGACTGAAAGCTAGAAAATAGCTGACAAATTTCACATGAGACTTGTTTTGATACTCCTAAAAAGACTCAATTGTGTTATAGAGCTCTGTAAAGTCTGAATATATTTATACATTCAGGCTGTGTTCCGGCTTTATTAAGTTTATACGATTATCTATAATGTAGTATGGTTTTACCAATTTTAAAACCATCCGGTATTATCTGTTAATCTTGTTAATCGTATTAAACTATTTATATTTATCTATGCTTGTGTTTTTTAATTTTTTTGGTATACGCTTGTCTGCATAGTCTTGACTATGCAGTTTTGTCTGTCTCGTTTAATCTACCTATTCTTTTGCCTATTAAATGGTTAAGTAGAAAATGTGAAATAAATTAATGTTATAGATGTGTTTTCAGCAGAATCCAACCATTCCCTGGCTACGCCCTTCCTCAAAACAATCTAAACAATATCTAAATATTCTGTCAAAGGGATATCACGGACTAAAGAGCGACGTTTACGTTCTACTAAATTGACGTATTCATATTTGTTTTTCTGTGCGGAATTCGAAATGAGTTTGCGAGAACGGATGCAAATTTATGGTAAAATAAAAGCAAATATATATATTTATGTTACAGTTAGCTTTATGTGGATGCAGGAATATTTCAGATTCCAGAGTATATTCTCGTTTATTTAGTTTGTGTGGCGTAGTTGAGAAAATATGTGTTGTGTCAGAAAATATGTAAGTTTATAAACTATTTTTCTTATTATTATCTTTAACATATTTATTTTTATTATGTTTCTGATGTGAACTTAAAAACAATTTTAAATGGGATTAACAATACCGAATAGACTAATTTATTGAAATAAAATTTCATTACATTTATTAGAATTACTCAGAGATTTGTTCAATTTTAGATTTATATATTTGGTTCCAGTAAAAGTCGCAAATTTTGCATGTTGCTGTGGCCTTCTATTTTAAATTTACACTAATCTGGTTGATAATTGAAAAAATCGATATTAATTTCTTATTCAAATCAAATTTCGTTCGAGCTATTAACTTCAAATTCCATCTGCCAAAGTTCAAATTATTCCTAAATTCAAAGAAACTTTAATTTTTCTTCAAAATAATTTAAAATGAGAAAAAGTCAATAGTGGTTAAGAAATTGAAAATTACAACTGTTAATTTGAACTTTTACAGAAAATAAATTTGTTGATAGAACGATGCAAATTAAAGCTAATTTCCTTTTGATATGAATTTAGAATTATTAGCCATGCCGAAATAACTTATTCTATTGTTAAATATTAGTCAAATGGTAAAGTTAAATTTGGTTTTGATGTTTTGATTTGTTATTTTTTGTTAATATGTATATTTTGTTAATTATTATGTATGTATATTCATTATTTATGTGTATAGAAAAAATAAAACTTTGTCAACCAGAATGTTTAAACTCTTATTAAGTTATTTAATTTATAAAATTCAATAATTAATTGGAGCAAAAGTAGCACTTTATCCACTTTATAAAATAATGCACAAAGTACTCCTACTCCGAATAGCATATGCCAGTGCAACTTGTTGTGCGCAGATGGTTCGTTCTCCATGTGCTATTTATTTTATTTTTATAATTGTTAAATATTACAATTACTATATTAATAGGAGTAAAAATGGAACTCTAACTGGCATGTGCTAGCCTGTGTATGCTAGTCTTGTACCTCTTTATGCGCTTTATTATGTTTTTGAATATTGAAGTATTTTTCCAATTATGCGCAATACTGTTATATGTTTTAAGCCATATTGATGTGCCAAAGGATATACAAATAATTACGGATGTGAGAATTGTAGAACCATACTCACACAATTAGAAAAACAAAATTAGACAGGCTTTAGAAGACGAAATAGGTAGATATATGCAGATCTTGTCGGTCTTGATATATCTATTTAGTCTGCTCTTGCCTCTCTACTCTTTTTTTTTTTCGGTGACCAGATTGTACTGACAAAACTACACTTGTGGGACTGACAAATAAGACATATGGCCTGTCTTATTTGTCATACACAAACTACAGAAACAAGACAAGCCTACGAACGAAACCAATTAGACAAACAGTCGCCATCGTATCCTAGACCAGTGGTGCGCAAACCGTGGGTCGAGAATTTTGTGGGTCGCCTAATTCAGCGTTTCCCAACCTTTTTCTCTTCGCGAACCCCTTTAAAATCCGAAAGAATTTGGCGAACCCCTTATACTGGCAGGTAAAAAAACAATTAAATTTGGTGGAACATTTATTTTCCATATTGCAAGTACAAACATAAATAAAACCATTATGATAGTTATAAAAAAAATTAGTTCAACATCAATTCAACAAATCAAGAACCAGTCTTATAATTAGTTAAGCATACGTTAAATTAGCCATTTTCCTCTGAAGATTTAAAAAAAAATCCGTCAGAGGCAGCACTAGTGGAGGTAAATAAGTTTTGATTTCCCAATGACAGTAATGTAAAACATACATTATAAAAATGGAATTAACAGAAGATGATGTATCTGGAGCAAAATTAAAATTTGCAAAAATTAAAGATCATCTCATCCGGGATTTAAAACGATGGCTTGCTTGTCGTAGTTTATCCGTTTTTGTTTATTGTCAGATATTAAATATTTCATGTACCTACATATTTTTGTTAATGCTTCCTTTTTGAAGTAGAATATTTTGTGTAACCATTTTACTCTACCGCGCCTAAAGAAATTTTGCTTCAAAAAGGAAACATTAACAAAAATATGTAGATGAAATATTTAAATCTATGACAAACTGTCAACGATAACTAACCTTTCTACGAGTACATTTTCATTGCCTAAAACGGATAAACCACGGAAAGCAAGCCATCGTTTGAAATCCCGGATGAGATGATCTTGAATTTTTGCAAATTACAATTTTGCTCCAGGTACAACATCTTCTGTTAATTCCATTTTTATAATATATCTATTACATTACTGTCATAGGGAAATCAAAACTTATGTACCTCTACTAGTGCTGCCTCTGGCGGATTTCTTTTAAAATCTTCAGAGGAAAATGGCTAATTAAAAAAGAAACTCTTAATGGGATACCTGTGGTTGTTTGGTGGAGCAAAGCACTTCAACATTTAGCTCAATATCTGACAATTTCAATCTCATATCAGGTTCTGCATTAAACCTGTTTCTATATTTATCTTTCAGATATGTATATGTTGAAAATCCTTTCTCACATAGATATGTTGTGCAAAAGGGTAATAGAATTTCTATAGCTTTTTTTGAAAGATCAGAATATTCATTTTTAATATTGAGCCAGAAGTCAATTAAAGAGTGATATTTTAAAATAGCTTCTAGAGAACTGTCACAGGATAACTCTATGAGTTTTTCTTTTTCCATTAAAGTTAGAGAGGTTTCTAAATTTACATCTACTTGAAAAGGATACTGGATACGTAGATCTAGTTGTTTAAGAGGGATATATTGCATCTATTGGGAAAATAGTCATCGAAAGTTAATTGAAGATGTTTTAGATGTTCAGATATATTTATTTTAATGTTTTCATCAAGTTTAATTGAATTTTCTGATAAAAAAGTGGAGAGAGAACCAACATTCGTACTCATTCATTTGCAGGCATTGGATCCAAAAGTTGAACTTTTTAGCATGGCCTCAATTTTATCATGTACACTGAAAATGGTGACACCCGTGCCCTGTAATGACAGATTTAATTCATTTAATTTACAAAAAATGTCAGCTAAGTATGCAAGCTTTTGCAGCCAAAGATTATCGAAGACACAAGAGGACAAATGAAACGGATGATCAAACAAGATGATCAATCAAACAAGCGTGTCAACACTTTGGCACGGGAGAGTCATCTAACTTCCGTATGGAGTATTAAAGAAACTTGAAGACTTCCAAAATCCTCACAAAGAGCATGGAATATAAGACAATTTGTAGCACGCGATTTTATAAAATTTACAATTTTTACAGCATCACTTAAAGTAGTAGATAACTCTGCAGGAATACGCTTATATTCCATTGATGTCATTGATTTTGCACCATCAGTACACACATCCACACAATAAGACCAGTTTATTTCATTTTTTCAAAATAACCATTGATTAGATCGAAAATTGCTTCTCCAGTTGTGTAGGTTTCGCAAAGAATACATCTTCTTGAACGATATTCGCCAAAATATATCTCACGTAGACAAGCAATACTGCGGCGTTTGCTACATCGGTCGACTCGTTAAGCTGGATCTCAAAATAATTCGATTTTATTCTCCTCAAAAGTTCGTTCTCCACATTATTTGCTAAATCATTAATTCTTCGTGATACCGTATTGTTTGATAATGGAACAAGTTCAATTTTCCTTGCTGCCTTTTCTCCAAGCATACGATATCTTTTGCACATGGTCCAATTAAAGTTTCTGCCATTGTATGTGCCTGTCCAGATCTTGCAATTCTATAACTCACTCGAAATGATGCTTCAAGAGCCATTTTACTATCTTCGTTTGAGTATAGGAAAGAAGAGACACTACACTTTTTATTATCTGCTAATTTTCTTTTAAAATACTCATTAGGTTTATCCCTATACGTCGGATGTTTTGTTTCAAGGTGTCTACGAAGAAGTGATGGTTTTAAACTGCTGTTGGCAAGAACTTCGTTGCAGTTTACACAAAGCGGTTTAGGTTCCGACTCTTCCCCAGTAAAATAAAAACCCATTTGTAAATAATCACTGTCATATTTTCGCTTTTTTTCCACCATTTTCACCATTTTTTTCTTTGCTTTTAGTCTCATGAAATTGTAGCTCACTACTGCTTTCCGTATCATCATGTGTTGCTTCTACACGACTCGTTTTTAACCATCGATCCATAATAAAATTGGGGTATAATAGTTCTTGAAAGTTATGTACACAAGAAGAACGTCACTAAACAAACAAAGCCGCAATAGCCATACTACTAATCGCGAACTAAATCACTCAAGGTTTACAACCCTCTGTACGAATATTTGCTAGTACGTTATTTGGTATGCATCTTTAACTAACAAACGAGAGGATATTGCAAGTTATTCAACTTGTGAAAAGTATTTTAGGTTGCCTAGTAAATATAAAATGCGACATCGTGATAAAAAATAGAACTAGTACTTTTTGTTTTTCTTGCTTTTATTTTTCTTCGGCAATTTAAAATGCCTCCATTACAATATTATTTCCGCGAAACCCCTTTGTACACCCCGCGAACCCCTAGGGGTTCGCGAACCACCGGTTGGGAATCGATGGCCTAATTCAAAGAAATTTATTTACCAATAAAATAGTGAAATTAAATTCTACGAAAATATATAAAAATAGAACCATATCTTTTACGAAAACAATTTTCAGTTTTGATACCTTATCAGAGCCGTAGCAATGCTTTTGTTCTGACTATGAGACATTATTTCTACATACCGAAGTTAGATGGCTCTCACACGGCAAAAAATTGCGATGTATTTTCGAGGTTTACATGAGAAACACGAGGTTTACATTTTTTTGATAGAAGGACGCTCATTCAATAATGAAGATTGGCTCGAAAAACTCAGTTACATGGTTGACATTTTAAAAAAAACTTGACGATTTGAATTTGAATGAGTCTACAGGGAGAAAGTACAAACATTTTAATATTGCTGAGTGAAATTGAAGCTTTAAGAAAGAAGCTGAAACTTTGACGAAGAAGAATTTAAAAAAACTTACTTACATATGATATTCGCATGACTATTTAAGTATTCTTTTTACAATGTATACAATATTGGAATAATCTCCTTTCACTTTCACATAAATGACATGGCATGCGCTTTTTTGGAGGAAATGCTCAGCAGGACTTTCTGGCACAGAATAAATACTTTCCTTCAAACCCTTGCTTCGCAAAATTTGATTCTGATGTCGTCGTTGTAAATGCTGTGAAATAAGTCACTAACAATAATCACTTTCGGTTTTCTCTTATTTTCCTTGATCGCATCACTATGATGTAATGTAGATAATAATTTAACAGAGTTTCCCCTTTTTTTGGAACGTATGACACTAACAGATTTTTTTGTTGATCCAAAAATTGTTGAATTGTTCTCAAGAACGTTTCGCCTAAAAATTTTGGGGATCAATACCTTATTTTTACGTACTATTCCCATAATAGTGAGACCAGGACACTTCAAATTCAGAGCCAATTGTTTGGTTGTAAAAATTGTCGCACGCTATATTTCTATTTGTACCATAATCTGGAGTGCATAAATCTTGTACGATATTTTCACCAAGGTTGGTGGCACTTTGATTTCATCTTTTCCTAAATATGGAATTCCTTTTAGTGGGTAGCCTGTTTCATAATCGTTTAGCTAAAATATTTTAATTCCATATTCTCCTGGTTTTGACTTTTCATGAATGAACATTTTCCGTCAAAACTAAACAATTGCTCATCTACAGTCAGATTACATGATGGCATGTAGAATTTTCCAAAATTATTATTCATTCGATCCCGCAGTTCTCTAAGATGTGCAATTTCATCCCTTACACACCATTGGTGCCCTTGATTCTTTATCATCAAATCAAATAAATTTACAAATTTCATGATATCTGTTCTTATAGTTGCACGAATAATTGGTGGTCCGTATTTTTTTACTACATGGACGGTCAATACTCACATTTCAAGATTTCAGATGCCCAGCCGTAAACTATATCCAATAAATGCACAGATCTCGATCATATCTACTGGTTTCCACGGTATTTTGTGTTTTTTTTTTCTTTGTGAACTCTAACAGCCTCTTTTCTGGTCATCTCCATCATCGATAATATATTGTCTGGAAAAAGTATGCACAGGAATGACAACCATCCACAGAATCTACAATTGTAGTGCCTGGTAAAATTACTTTGTTAACCTCTAATAATATTATGTCCTGGAGTCCTTCCAGAAGTTTGAAGGGAGCAGTGCCATATTATAATCCTATTTCCGAAAGCATTCATATATTTCCCTAATCTTTATAATACAAATTGTTTCTTGATTAGTAGGTGATTAATCTATTATTGGAAGGGCTTATCTTGTTTTTAGCTTAATTCGTGGAGAGTTACCAAAACTCCTTTAAAACACCCTATCGAAAACCTAACACCCAAACGAAAATCCCAGCGGTAAGTGAAAAAAGTTTGCCCACCACTGTCCTAGAGCATAGGTTCTTAACCTGAGCTCCGCGGACCCCTGGTGATCCTCGTTGCCATGACCGGAGTCGGTGAAATTAAAAAAAAATGTAGCAAACAGTTCAAGAAAGCGATGATTTTTAACTTTTTTAATTCTTTCTTTTACTATTTTTATTCATTTTATGTTTTTTCTCTATATCCTAATAAAAATGTTCATCTCTATATGGAAATCTTATAGAACTAATGAAATGCTTTTATATTCTTTGGAAATGAAACAAAAATAATGATAAACGAGTACATAAAAAAACCAGTACAAAAGGTATTGTAAGATTTTGAACATGTTATTAAACTTGCTTAGAGAGAGTATGATAGACAACAGGTTAATTCTAATATGAATGATAAGATAAGAATGATAAAAATGATAAGAAAAAGATAAGAATGATAAGAAAACTATGGCAATCGAATAGTAAGAAAGATTTTTAAATTGACAATTGATTGAAAAATCTGCAGTGTAACGATAAGAAAATTACTGATCCAAAAGATATTTGCTGACTGTCTTGTTGATCATTTCGAAAACATTGGTCTTAAACTAGCAGAAACTTTTGTGTTTGAAAATAATACTACAAATAACGTTCCCAATAATGTTTAGTTTAATAATAAATCAATTTTTCTTAATCCCATTACTACATCTGAAATATTTAATACAATAAATTAACTAAAAAATAGAGCTGGTGGTAAGGATGAGATTAGTATAAAGTGACCACAAGTCCCGATTTTGGCGGGACTTTCTCGATTTTTGGAAGACAGTCCCGCGTCCCGCCGATTTTTAAAAATGTCCCGCTTTTAAGATATTATCTATCTATATCTATATCTTTTAAGTATCATCTGCATTTTTTATTTTAATTGTACTGTAATATATAAAATAAGATTTTTCCACATATTCCCATAAAATCTCCTTTTTTTAGTGTCACCCAATGAAATTTTTAATATCCTCAAATTGAACTGCCTATTCTTCAAGATATTCTTTTCAAGATATTCAAAACTTCTTTCAGAAAATCCGATCGCTTAATGGCACTTTAAAAATCACAAAAAAATCACTCTTATTTTTTATATTATCGTGACAATTATGGTGTAAAGTAGCGTTTTCTAAATTAGATTATATTGTCTTATACTTAATTTATTTTGTAAGTGTCCTTGAAAGGTTAAAATTTACTGGTCACTTTACCGCATCGTGGCCGTACTTCTAGTTAGCTTCTTAAATCTAGTTTCGCTGGACGTATACACGATGTCAAAGCTAGCTTTACAATTCAGGAGGCCAAAAATTTATTTTCACTACGTCTATGTTTTTTGTTTAATGACGCAAGTTGTTGGCATAGTAACAACAAAAAGAAATCGTTTAATAATAAAACTCCATTTGATTTACATTGAACAGTTACGCACGATTTGGGAACTTTTACACACTATTATAATAACGGCGTCCTTCACATACAATAATATAATAATGTGTTTATTTTTGTATGTGAGTAGATAAAATATATTTTTTGAATTATTGGTCTGCTTTCATAACTAAATTATAATTCTCATTTCATCCCATTTGTCCCGCTTTGTCTCAATGAAAATGTGGGCACTTTAGATTAGTACCAAAACAATTAAAAATACAGATCAACGCATTTATAAGCCTCTTGAAAATATTTTTAATCTATGTATTGCAGAAGGTACATGGCCAAAAGCACTAAAAACTGCCATTGAGTGCCCAAATTTAAATCAGGAGATTGTCAAGTACGTAACAACTACCATCCAATATCTTCGACCTCTAATTTGGCTAAGATTCTCGAAAAATTCATCCACAAAAGAATCTATGATTTTATTATAGAGTAACTTAATATCGACGACACAATTTGGTTTTCTAAAATAGAAATACAAATGATGCACACGCACTTATTAAAAATTACAGGTATGAAAAACTGAATTCTGATAAACAAACTATTCATGCTTTTCTAGATTTAGATAAAACTTTCGACACAGTTAATCATTTCATCCTACTAGATAAATTATAGAAATGTGGTATTAGTGGAATTGCAATTTAATTAAAGATTTTCTAAGGGTTTTTGTACAGCTATTCTCTGCTCAGGCAATACCTGGAGTATAAAATACTATGAATAATAGATTAGATAAAGTTTGTACTTGGTTAAAAATTAATCGGTTGTCACTAAATGTGGATAAAACAGTCCATATAACTTTCTGTTGTTATAGTGACAGTTTACCAACAAATATTAAACTATATATTCACAACACTAAAATTGAGAGAGTCAATTATATACACACACACACATATATATATATATATATATATATATATATATATATATATTGATTACTTAATAAGGTGGTACGTTCAGATTAAAAAGTTATTGAATAAAATAGCTATTTTGAAATCGTCTTATATCAACTAAGTATTACTTTTAGAGTTTTATACTCACTTCTCTTGAGTATAAAACTTTTAAAGTAGTTTATCATACTCATTTTGAAAGTATTATAAATTATGATATCATAGAATAATGTGGTGCTTATAATAATATAACAAAACCTCTGGCTATTATTCAAAACAGAATTATAAATATGATATGGGCTAAAAACAACAATACCCCCAATAAAACATTAGCGAAAATTTGAAACTAAACTCAATTCTATACCACTATGAACAGTGCAAACTATCTTGCAATATCAATGCAAATTATATTACTATATATATATATATATATATATATATATATATATATATATATATATATATATATATATATATTATAGTAATGTTACCTAGAATAAAAAAATCTTTTTATTATAAAAGCTCTTACCTTGTAGCCATAAAATACTACATAATATTACCTCACGGTTTGAAAAAGCTTACTTTTTTAAATAAAATTATTAGGAAAAAATTAGAAAATGGAGAAGAGAAGTCGTTCAGTCGTATTGCTGAAAATTTGGATTGTTTTTGGTGTGAATGTGCGTGTGTATATAGAGACAGTGCCGGCACGTGCGCCTGGTCGGACAGGCGATCGCCTTACGGCGCCATATTTTAGGGCGGCATATTTTTGTAGCAATAAAAGACATTTCTCGAACGTACATTATGAGAGAATTATGTCAAATGGCGAAAAATTAGAAAGGGAATGGTTAGTTTACAGTCCAAAAACGAATTCTATGTACTGTTTTTCTTGCTTGTTATTTGATAATGCAGACCATATGGCTAGAAATTGGTCGATGTTTGGTTATTCTATTCTGAAGAATATTTCAAATTGTTTTAAACTACATGAACGTTATTCAAATCATATGGAGTGTTAAAAAAAGTGGATGGAATTGGATGTCAGGTTAAAAACTGGCAAAACTATTGATAGAGAACATCAGAGATTTTTGAAATTGGAACAACAATATTGGCAAGAGGTATTAAAAGCTATTATGGCAACAATTCAATTATGCGCAGAGTTTCAAAAAATCCCAATTGTGCTCATTATTTGAGCAAAGAAATTCAAAATAACAATAAATTTAATGGGAGAAAAAGCACGTGCTACTATTATTTCCAAAATTATAGAGACTAAATATTACAGCATTATTTTGGATTGCACTCCAGAATAAACGGAATTGTCTATTAGTTAGACGTTAGATTTAAACCACGTAATTAGTCAGCATAGCGAGATTGCTGACACCTAGCCAGCAATCAACTAACAGAAACATTCTGACACGATTCAAATTTAAAAAATTTAAATTCGACTGATGATCTACGTAGTGGAGTGCGTTAAGTTAGTAGATATGACTTGACTGACCATTGTTTCAATTTCTCGTGCAAATTTCGCCTCGTTTGAATATGATTCAGGATTAGTCGAGATTCACGTCCGTCGCTGGAAAACTAAATGAGCAGGACTTACTTTACTAAATGGTTGGATTTTTGGCTAAAAGTGCTGTTAACTTAGTT
Organism: Phosphuga atrata; assembly: GCA_944588485.1. Classification (NCBI taxonomy): domain Eukaryota; kingdom Metazoa; phylum Arthropoda; class Insecta; order Coleoptera; family Silphidae; genus Phosphuga; species Phosphuga atrata. The sequence goes on along the minus strand of OX155896.1, from coordinate 32,346,678 downwards.
TTTGTCTCAGAAATGTGAAAATAATTCGGAAACTAAGCGAAATTTTTCAAAAATGTTTCAAATAAAACTTGCAGAGAATTAAATTTCCTATAAGATATATTATTATCAAATAATTATAGATTTATAACTCATAACATCAATGCTAGTTATCTAGTGACATTTATCTATCTGTCTTAATAACAGATCTAAATAACAGACTCACACAGTATGCGAGTCTAGTTTTTCGTGTGTAACTAGTTAAGCTAGAATTGAAATTTTTTAATAGAATTAGCTACAATTTCCAAATATTTAAAATTGTTCGTAAATTTATCGGAAATTTAATTGCAATCTGAGACTTTCCAAAACTGTCTTAATAACAATGCGAATCTAGTTTTTTGTCTGTAACTAGAAAACTAGATAAGCTAAAATTGCAATTTTTAGAAAATGTTACTTACTGAATTCGCTATTAGCTGTAATTTTCAACAGTTTTAAATTTTTCGCAAATTTATCACAATTTTGATTGCAATCTGAGACTTTCCAAAAATGTCTTAATAACATTGCGAGTCTAGTTTTACGTCTGTAACTAGAAAACTAATTATACTAAAATTGCAATGTTTGATGAAAATATAGCTAACTGAATTCGCTATTAGCTACGATTTCCAAGAGTTTTAAATTTATCACAATTTTGATTGCAATCTGAGACTTTTCAAAAATGTCTTAATAACAATGCGAGTCTAGTTTTTCGTATGTAACTAGAAAACTAGTTAAGCTAAAATTTCATTTTTAGATTTACACAAATCATCTATATAGTGTATTTTGGAATAGAAAAAAATAAATGCACAAGACCAATGTTTGTCTCAAAAAACGACGCAAAATGTCTAGGCTTGGGCTGATGTACGCAAAAAGAAGATGCGCGAGAGGTGGTCCGCAAGAAAAATGTTTAAAAGGATATCCTCGGCCTACATAAGTTTAAGAAGCACTCTTGTAATTGGAAAATCATAATAATTTTTTTAAATTTTTATACGATATTCCATCATAAGCGCAAAAAAATCAGACGAAATTCTTAAAAATTGTCAGGATTTGCATATGTACCTAAAACAGACGATATATAACCTTTTACAATTTGTCTAAAGAATATATTAACATGTATGACCCGCTGGATGCAGTGAATTATATAGAAAGAAATAATTTATCTGAAAATTTTCCAAATATTATTATTTGCTTTAGAATATTACTCACTTTACCTATTACCGTTGCCAGTGGAGAACGTTCGTTCTCTAAATTAAAAATATTTGCGATCTTCTATGACCCAACAAAGATTTTTTTTATGGCTCAACAGAAATGTATCTATATTAGTCATAGAACATGAGATGACAGAGAAAATATACTACGACGACATCATTAATAATTTTGCAAAGGAAAAGCCAGAGGAGTAATTTTTTTTGTTTTATTTATTATATTTTATTACCTAAATTGTTCTTTGTAAATATTGTTATTAGAATTACATTTTTTTTATATTTCTTAAGTAAATAAAATTTAAGAGGGGCGGCGAAAGTTGTATTCGCCTTAGGCGGTATATTTTGACGCGCCGGCCCTGGAAAAAGATATTTAATTTTATTTTTGTGTTATTTTTTTCTCGCTTTTAGGTTGTCTTTTTATTTACATTTTTCTTTTTGTATTTTTGTGTTTTTTCCGACCTATGTATAGATAAATTCTTATAATCTAACAATAAGAATCTAACAATAATAGGGAGTATGTAATCTTGGTAACATGTTATAGACAATGAAAAGGAAGGAAGCAACCTTGTAAGACCTAACATAAGCAATAAAAAGGGGCAGTTAGGGCACTTGTACTTAGTGCCACATCACTGATGGGAGGCAGTGCTGGTACCGTATGAAAGATGAGGGGTGGTCCAATCCTCTTGCACTGGTACGAAATTATAAAGTTGGAAAAAAGAAATCTTCCAAATCCAAATCATTAGAAATGACAAATAGGGCAAGATACTTTCTGAACTATTATTTCAAACTGGGGAAGCAACTATCGTACTTCTCACACAACTTCCTCTCTGTAAAAGAACATAAAAAATGTGGAAAAACCACATTGCCACATTGATAGAAAAAAAAATAGACAAACAAGACTTGTCTTTCTAAACTAGATAGACCAGTTTAGTCAAGGTTAGATAGACAATGTAAGCCAGTGAAGACTAAAGACCTACATGGTTTACAGTGTATAATCAAATATGATATTACTACAGCAATAAAGAAATTGGAATTAATTATAATATGAAATAATTAGATAAAAGCAATTGTAGCTTATTACCAGTTTAGCAAGGCTTCTTTCGAGAAAATTAGACTTCCTTGAAGAAAACATAAATGATGAAGTAGCAGTAAATAAAATAATCTTTGCTGTAACCCACCAAAGCGGATAGTATTTATAGCTTAATTTAATTTTAGTCTCTGAATGGAGATTTCTACATCGATAACTTAAAATGGTTTCAATTTCAAAAGAGCTTTGATTAATAATTGTGTTTACATTTCACAATATGTACCTTTCTATCTGATAAAATAAAATATACAACCAGCGGCAAAAGAAGCTTTTCCTGCCGCTCACTTCGTCAGTCCTTTTCTGCCGGTCTTGCTCATTTATCAGAAAAAGTCAAACGGCTAAAGCGAAGCTTTTGCTGTTTAAATTAAATTTATTTGACGTACAATTATAAATTTATTTCTTGATTCAAATTATAACACTAAATATAGGTTTATTTAAATTATCTCCAAATTCAAAACTTAAAATACATTAGATTACATTTAATAATATTATTATAACGATTTAAATAACTTTTAATAAACGCAATTCAAATTAAGCTTAAAGATAAATTTTCTTATCTAATTACAAACATATTTCAACTTGTAAAGTTAAATCTGATGATTTTAATAGTCAATCCCTAATTCACTTTTGCCAAACTAATTAAACCACGAAATTAATTTAATATTTTTCAAATTTGATATTAAATGTTTTATATAATAGTTAAAATATTTCTGAATTAAGTGTTGTAAAACAATTTACAATGACCAACCCAATCGGTAACCAACCGAAATTTAAGGAATATAAGAGCACTGTAAATGTATTCAAATTGTCCGTTTAATATAATTTAAGATACTTGTAACATTCAAACAGAAAGAATAATGAGCAAAATGTCCCAAGTGCTGTAGCACTTTGAGTACTATATCATTAGGTAGATATAATTTAAAGGAACAAATTATTCTATGACCACGAAACTGAATTCCGCGTCAGAAAAAACTTAAAGGCGATTAACGTTCCTTTAAATATTATTTAAAGTTAGCATGAAAGTAAGCATTATTTGGATCCTAGGATTTGTGAGGCACCAGACTAATGATTTTTGATGCCTGGCAAGATTTTTGAATGATGTAATAGTAATTGATCTAATGAATAAATAAGATGATCCATTTTTACGTTAATCAATATCTGTGAAAGTGTGTTATGCTATTAAAAAAAATATCGCTTTATAAAAATTGTCTTCTCATTTCATATACTTATTCCTTTACCGTTACCTCATCAAAATACTGATAAAGCACTAGCATAGCAATACAGATCTAGGCCAAGTATCGTACTAAAAGGAGATTATTTGTTCGTAATGGATATTTTTTACTTGTTTTGAAAAATATTTTTTCCTTACATGGACATTACTTAGAGTAAAAAAAAGTATATATATATATATATATATATATATATATATATATATATAATATATATATATATATATATATATATATATATATATATATATATATATATATATATATATATATATATATATATATATATATATGTAATTATGGGAACAAGTACAACATTTGGCCACATGTCATACCTTGCTACAAGAGTTGGGACAAACTCCAAATAAATCTGCACATTGTCCTTTCCAAATTGAAATTTTCTTATTATACCTATATTTAGATGGCCAATAAACATGAATATCTCTTGCAATCTCCTTGCAATTAACAATAATATTAAAAAATGATAAAATAAAATAACACTAACATTCAAATAACAAAATAAAATGGCAAGACTTTTCGTAAATTTAGTATTTAAACTATTAATATTTCCAGTATTTATAAAATGATCAATAAAGTTTCGTTGTTTGTGATTTATGCATTCTAAAAAAATACATTATTGTATTTTGAATTTCACTAACGGTCTTGCTTTTGTATATAAAACAGTAATAAATATGGCGTTAAAAAGTTATCCAAGGTGTAATAAATCACAAGAAATTGTTAAATTTGATAAAATATCTAAAGTTTTCGTATAAAAGAAAGTTTAGATAATTTTAGATAATGCGAATACCAAATTTATATTTACACATTATAATAATTTATTATCATTATATTAGTCATTAGTGTACAATAAAAAAGTTGTAATTTATCTTTTTTTGTAGTCTAATGAAACATCTATTTCTTCCTCAATCCAATATATATATATATATATATATATATATATATATATATATAAATAAATATATATATATATATATATATATATATATATGCATCATTACTTCATACATTTAAAAAGTGCATTTATATTTTTTACTAACTTCGTCTAGGAAGTTTCCCTGATAAAACTAACTATTCAGGACTGTTGTTTTGCAGCAAACTTCGAATCGCTTGGGATTCAAACCAATAACCTTCCCGTATACTCCCCGGACTGTTTTTTACTCAGCCCAAATACTCACCTCTAACGATACAACTTCGTCCAGTACGAACATAATAAATGAGAAAACAAAACAAACATGCAACAGTTTTCCGCCCAAGCAAATAACATTTTTTAGTAATAGTTATTTTAATAATTTAAATACTGACTGAAATTTAATAAAACAGTTAATTGTACGAAATGTTTTAAATCATATGTGGATTAAATTGCGTCCGACATGAAAGACATTGTTTAATATGAGAAATCAGCAATGATTCAATTGTATACCCCATTTCTATTACGAGTAAAATTCTATTACGAGTCACATTCAAGAGCGTAAGAAATTATAAATTTTTAAAACAGTTTAAAACTGTAGTTAAGTTAAAACCAATAAAGGACTAATTATAACTCAACTACAAAAAAAACTAATTAATCAATGAAAATTCGTTAACAAGTAAAAAAATCTGTGCAGCAGGCAAACATGCATAACATCTAAAAAACTAACTCGACTAACCTTCAGTCATTATATCTAACAATTTATATTAATTTAAACAAAATTATAATTTCGACTATTTAAAATTTGTTTCGTTGGTGTTGTTTTTTGGGGATGGAAACGATGAACGTTCCCCCCTGTGAGCGGCGGAAAGCTACACTGCGAAACGGAGACTATCCTGCTAGAAGCGCCGCCGCCAACCCCGTTTCGACGCGGTGACGTCACGGGATTTGGCCAGAACCGCGCACAACGGAATAGGCAGAGGATTGCGAAAAATATGTTAAATCGGCACAAAAAAATGATGTGGAGATGTTGAGATTATAGTAGCGTATTGTGGGGAAAAGTTTGAATGTTTAGATTTTGAATTTCTGTTCAATATTATTATCAGAAATTTTAAAGGCATTTTTTTAGTTAATTCAGTATTTTATACGTTGGTAGATTATATACATCTCCATAATCTAAACACTATCATTAATAACGGAAAACCAAATTATTTACCATCATTTTGCCGCAAAAAAATACGGAAAATTTCCTTATTCCATATCTGAAAATCTTGTTCAGTAATTCATAGGTCAAAATAATGCATATATACACGTACATAATTATATAAGTTAAAGCGTCGACGTAATTTTCGAAACTGACAAAAACATAGCATAGGGTAAGTCTGGGAGAGATCGACCACCGGGTGAGACCTACCAGTCGGGATAAATCAAGAACAAAACTCGAAAAGGATCTGTGCGTAACGCATATTGTAAAATTAGTTCAGCTTGATGCAACCAACTTGATATATCAGACCGCGGCAGCAGTGTGAATTTATAAATTAAATTTTAATTTTGTGCGAACTTGAAAGTTGATTTACATATTTACTGTGTAGGTGATATTTTGAAAATGTGTAAGTTTATTTAAACTATTTCTATATTGGTTTATAAAATATGCATAAAACTATAATATTACCGCAAAAATGTAGTCGTTACTTGTGTTTCCTCCAGTTAACAAGGTGGTCGATCTCGCCCGTGTCCTTGGTATAGTTCGACCACATTAATCCGGGAGAGAGATTGGAAGGAAATTAGAGATTTAATGAAGCCCAATTATTTGAATAAAAAATTAAATTCAGAGTTAATTTAAAATTTAGATGGGCCGGTTACAAATAAATTAGTCGTTGGCTTCATAATGAATGCTCAAAATTCGAAAATTTCTGCGATTTCTGCGGAAAAATAATAAAAAACGTGAAAACTAAATTTGCTTGTACTTTTAAATTATTATTTTATTATTTTTATACTGTTTTAAGTTCTAAGATATATGTTGTGTTATTTTTTCCTAGTCGGCCTCACCCGTAGTTGGTGGTTGGTCTAACCCGGACATATGGGTGAGATCGACCAGTTGTAATGTTAGTGCTTTTCATTCGAATAAAAAAAATGTTTTTATCATATAATAAATTATTATTTATATATTATTTAAACCTTTTGGGGTGTAAGGGGTTATGAGAACATCATGATAACCCAAAAGTCAACCTCGCCTGCCCGCGGTGCACCCTGCTAGATAACTAAAGAGGCTCTGACGTCCGAATATTGGCCGGACAACCATAGAATCACAGGACAGAAATACCCTGTGGAAGAATAAAGCTTGTCCACCTGAGCTCTCAGAAGGGAACCTACCCAAACCATGCATGCTTGATAGCCGCTGGATGGCAGTCCCATCATCAAACTCGGGTGCGGTTGACTAATAACCTGCCCATTTTAGACTCTTTATTAACGAAACCACTACAGATAATAACCGGACGGATTCTAAGATGACGACTTTGGCGAACACAAAAACTCGGACACGAATAGGAATATGGAACATTAGAACCCTACTGGAACCATCGAGACTTGCACAAGTGGTCCGCGAAATGACAGGATACAACCTGGAAATTCTCGGCCTTAGCGAAGTAAGATGGCATGGGTTTGGAGAACAAAATACAGTGAACGGCGGAGCGTTCCTGTACTCAGGCAAACCACAAGGCGAACACCATGAGAGCGGAGTTGGCCTACTACTAAGAAAAAAGGCCAAGACTTGCCTACTATCCTGGCGACCAGTGAACGATAGAATTATTGTTGCCCGTTTCCACACAAGGGTTAGAAGCATAAGTATCATCCAATGTTACGCACCAACAGAGACAAACCCAATTGAAGAAAAGGCCACGTTCTACGAACAACTGTCTACCACCTTAAACTCCATAACAAAGGGCGACATAATCATACTAATGGGGGACCTAAATGCCAAAGTTGGTTCCGACAGCACCAACTTAGAACAGACAATGGGTAATAATGGAATCGGAACGATAAACGAGAATGGGGAAAAGCTGGTCGATACGTGCTTGGAACACAACCTGGTAATTGGCGGCACGCTCTTCCCGCATAAGAGGGTACACAAGGAGACTTGAATATCTCCTGACCACCGTACAAAAAAAAACAAATTGACCACATTATCATTCAAAAAAGTGGAGAACATCACTATGCGACGTGAGAAACAAAAGAGGTGCAGATATGGCCAGCGACCATTACCTTGTTGTTGGCACGCTTAAACTAAAGTTAGCAACACCAAAAAGACAAATTACGTTAACTGCTAGCATAAAATTCGATACAGACAACCTTAAAGCAACCGAAGAGCTAGCCAGTTTCAAGACGCAACTGCAAGAAAATACCACTAACATGACAGAGGAAGATCGTCGAGAATGGAAAGCTGTCCACAAAGTATTGCTAGAAACTGCCGAAAAGACCTTGGGTAGAAAGCAAAGGAACAGAGAGGGGTGGATCTCGCAGGAAACATGGAAACTAATCGAAGACAGGAAGGCAGCAAAAGCCCTGATCAACAAAACCCTAACCACGAAGAGAAGGCAGAACTGACTTGTAGCTACTGGATCATAAACCGCAAGGTAAAACGCAGTGCCAGAAAAGACAAACGTAGATGGGCGGAATGTTACACAAGATTTCTCTTGTGTAATAAAACAAGAGAACTCTATCTCATAACAAAAAAACTCGCTAATAAAAACTTCAAAAGAGAACACCCAATAAAAAATAGAGAGGGACAATTGCTGACAAACAAAGAAGATTAACTTATAAGATGGCAAGAATACTTCCAAGAAATACTCGGACAGCCGAACCCGGAAGAAAGTGATGCCGAGGACGGCATACATCCTCCACATCCTCCACAAGATCATTAAATAAATCTCCTGGTCCGGAACGTGAATCCTAACCCACCTAGTGAAGAAGAAGTCAGAGCTACATTAAAGAACCTTAAGAACAACAAGTTTGTCTTTTCTAATGGGTAAGGGGTGACGGCAAAACACTCAAATAAGACCGGCCCAAATGTCAACCTCACCTGCACGCGGTACCCGCTGCTAGATAACTAACGAGGCTCTGGCGACCGAGTCATGGCGGTATAACCATTCCATCGAGAATAAAGGAAATGTAATTCTCAACTAGGTACCTATGTACCTATGTACCTAGGTACCTGTGTACCTAGGTACCTATAAGGTAGCGGGTAGATACTCATCTATGATCCCGATAGATGACAGATCTACTCCAGGGATGCGCCCCTGTCTACGCGAGCCTTGGTTTATCTCCCAATGCCATACGGGAGAAACCTTTGTCCCATTCCTAGTCCTTGTCTGATCCTAACATTTCCTTTATAATACCCTAAACAAAACTCACCAATACGCTCGGCAGGCGAGGTGTTTTAACGCCAACTACCCCCAAAATAATGCTGACCTTAAAACATAAGAATATACCCCAGGTGGGTAGGACGGAACGTCCACAAGCCCACACCGAGTCGTGCGACTCGGAATGCCTCACGGATTCTGGGGGAGGCAAAAGAACAGCAAATAAAAAGAAACTCAATGGAACCAACACCACACTCTACATCGCCACGTATAACATCAGATCCATGGCAAAAGACGAAAAGCTATATGAACTCGTAGAAGAACTAGCTAAGATCAAATGGAATATATTAGGACTATCGGAAGTGAAACGAAGAGGAGAAAACTGCATAGACCTAACATCAGGAAATAGACTATACTACAGAGGAAGCGAAAATGAAACATATGGAGGAATAGGCTTCCTCATTAAGAAGGAGTTGAAGCCACACATCAAAATCTTCAAAGCTATATCAGACCGCGTGGCTTACATAATTGTAGAAATAAATATGAACACGAAAATCAAGATCATTCAAGTCTACGCCCCAACTACCTCACACGACGACGAGGAAGTAGATGAGTTATATGATGACATCACAGCTGCTATAGAAGACACCCCGCTAAAACACACAATCACCATGGGCGACTTTAATGCAAAATTGGGCAGAAAACTCGATAATACTGAAAACAAAATTGGAAACTATGGGTATGATAACAGAAACTACCGAGGCCAAAGAATGATGCAATTTTTAGAACAACAACAGGTAAATGCAATGAATACCTTCTTCAAAAATAAAAACAAACAGAAATGGACTTGGATGTCGCCAAACGGGAAAACAAGAAATGAAATTGATTACTTCTTGTTTTGTAATAAAAACATCGTCAAGGACATCACGGCACTCAACCAATTTACAACGGGCAGTGATTATCGGCTGCTAAGAGCCAAAATATGCTTAAATAGTAGAATCGAAAGGAAAATCAGACACACAAAATACCAAGCTATAGACCACAACAAAGTACGAAAACTCAAACACGAGTACAGAGACAGACTAGAAGAGATGATAGCAAAAACTCAGCCACATAAATCAAAAATAGACCTTAATTCAACCAATAGTCAACTAACAGAACTGTTGTTGCAGGCAGGACTAAAAGTAGCTAAAAAGGCGACCGTAAAAGAACAAAAAATCAGCGACGAAACAAAACAACTCATGGCGGAAAGACGTAAAGAAATTGAACGAAATAACAGAAACACAGTAAAATATACTGAATTAAATAAAACAATCCGTAAAAAAGTAAGAGAAGACCTGAGAAAATACTACGAAAACATAATAGAAAGAGTCATCGAACTAAATCGCGGAATAAAATGTTTAAAATAAACACTAGGTAAACCATCCATACTATCAATAAAAAATCAACAAGGAGTAGAAGAAGGAAATAGTGAAGCCATACTAAAAACAGTTGAAACATTTTATACTGACTTATACAACACACAGATTGACCCCGATACTGAAAAAAAAGCAAACATAAGATAAGTAATTATGAACATCAACTCGGAAGACTTACCAAACATAGAAAGTTATGAAATGTGGAACGCCCTGTCGCAAATGAAAAACAATAAAGCCCCTGGTCCTGATGGAGTCCTGACTGAACTACTGAAAGAGGGAACTGACGAAACAATAGAGATACTAAAGGCGCTCTTCAACGAATGCCTGCATAAGGAAGATGTACCAGATGCATGGAAAATTAGCGACGTATTAATACTCTTTAAAAAAGGAGATAGAAAAGACCTTAGAAACTACCGTCCCATATCACTACTGTCACAAATCTACAAACTATTTATGCATATCATAACTAACAGACTAACTCAAAAAAATGGACGCCTACCAACCAGTAGAACAAGCGAGATTCCGTAAAGGATTCAGCACAGCAGATCATCTGCTTACCGTAAAAACACTAATTGATAAAGCCAACGAATACAATCTAGATCTCTATTTAGCCTTTCTAGACTACGAAAAGGCTTTCGATAGCGTAGAACTGTGGACTATCGAAAATGCACTAAACAACTGCAGAATAGATACCAGGTATAAAAACCTCATACACAACATCTACTGACAAGCTACCATGACAATCACACTAGAAGGCACCACAAAACCAATACCGATCATGAGAGGCGTCCGACCGGGAGACATTATCTCGCCAAAACTATTTACTTTAGCTATGGAAGATGTGTTTAAACAGCTGAACTGGACAAATATGGGGATAAACATAAACGGGAAAAACTTGAACAATCTGAGGTATGAAGACGACGTAATACTTATTACCACCGAATTTGAGGAACTCCAAACTATGGTAAACCAATTGGCAGAAGCCTCAGAGAAAGTAGGCTTGAAAATGAATCTTGGCAAAACACAGACAATGACAAACACCACTGACACAAAAAGAGTAAATCTAAACAACGTCGAACTTAAAATAGTTGAGGAATATATACCTTGCTCAAACAGTAAGAGCAAGCAAAGAAAACCAAACAGCCGAAATTAGCCGCAGAATTAGACTAGCATTCGCAGGCTTCGCAAAACTAGGGTGGGTACTATCAAACTCCAAAATACCCCAATATCTAAAAACAAGAGTATTTGACCAGTGCATACTCCCTATCATGACGTATGGATCCCAAACTTGGACACTAACTAGAGAAAACGTAGACAGGATAGCAAAGACACAAAGAGCCATGGAGAGGAAAATGCTCGGAATCAAGCTTAGGGACAAAAGACCAAACGTGTGGATTAGGAAAACAACTAAAGTGGCAGATGTCACAGAACATGCAGCCAGACTAAAATGGAGATTCGCAGGACATAACGCCAGACTGCAAGACCAAAGGTGGAATGTCGCCATCCAGAATTGGAGACCATTACTAGGGTAAAGAGGAAGAGGTCGGCCCCAGATGAGGTGGCCTGACGACCTCAAAAAAACGGGAGGGCTACACTGGAAAACGGCAGCGCAAAACAGAGAAGGTTGGAAGAATCTAGGGGAGGCCTATGTCCAAAGATGGACAAATTAAGGGCTAAAAAAAAAGAACAACAAGGCCGCTGGCCCAGATAACCTTCCGGCAGAAATACTTAAAGCAGAACTAAAGGTGGTAACAAAACTGCTCCACCCGCTAATCGTAGATGCATGGGAGTCGGAAAATGTGCCACATGAATGGAAGGAAGGAGCCATAGTCGTTCTCCCAAAAAAAGGTGATCTTACAGACTGCGGCAATTGGAGGAGAGGGATTACAATTTTAAACACTATCAAAAAAATAATTTCTCACATTTTACTGGATCGACTATCTATCTCCATAGAGCCCAGTCTGCGTCAGGAACAGGCGGGTTTTCGCCCAAATAGATCCTGTGTCGATCAAATTAACACAATGCAAATCATCATATAGCAGTCCATGGAATGGTGGTCTACATTATACGCGGTCTTCGTCGACTTCCGTAGGGCCTTTGATAGCATCTATCATAATGCAGTCTGGAAAGCGCTAGAAGAAAAGGGGGTACCGGAAAAGATAATAAACCTAGTAAAGGAACTATACCGGGACGCATCCTGCTATGTAAAACACCAAACTGCTAAGAGCAGCGACATTACCATCAGCTCGGGAGTCAGAAAGGGCTGCGTACTATTGCCCTTACTATTTAACATTCTGTTAGACTCAATAATGGACAAAATAGTGTCAAGAATCAATTCTTAACACTATTTTGGTATTAGATCGACGTTAAACTCGTTCCTGGAAGATCTGGACTACGCAGACGATATCTGTTTCTTGGCACACACTCACGCCGACATGCGCACATCTGCAGATGCATCTAAAAAAGGTTTAAAAATCACATTGTTGAAAATCCACGAAGAATACCCGCGCCTTCCGCATTTATGACGAACAAATAGAGGATGTAAATGAATTCACGTACCTGGGAAGCATAATTACTAATGATGGCGGCACCACCACCGATATCTCATACCGAATAAAAAGGGCCAAATAGGTATTTGGTATGATCAGGCCGGTTTGGACCTCCAGACTATTCCACACGAACAAAACTAAGAATATTCAACTCAAATGTGAAATCCGTCTTACTTTACGGGTCCCAAACATGGAAAATCACCATAACAATAGTAAATAAGCTTCAGGTATTCATAAACAAATGCCTACGAAGTATACTTCGCATTTTTTGGCCAGATACAATACGCAATGTTGACTTATGGCACCTGGCAAACCAACAAGAGATACAAAAAGAAATAAAACACCGCAAGTGGAAATGGTTGGGCCATGTATTGAGGAGAGACGAAGGAAACATCACTAGGCAAGCTTTACAATGGAACCCGCAGGGTTCTCGCGGGAAGGGACGTCCAGCTAACACGTGGAGGAGGACCATAGACGCAGAATTAAAGATCACAGGAAAAACGTGGAACGAGGTGAAACGCCTCGCTCAGAATAGAGTCAGATGGAAGGTCTTTGTAGAGGCCCTATGCTCCGCGTAGGAGATAGAGGACAACAACAACATTATTTAAACCCTTTAGGCAATGCTTTAACGGTAAAAAAAATGTCTGACAAAACAAAGATGTTATAATGCTTCTTCCAAAAAGTGGTCGAACTCTCCCGGACTTACCCTATATAAATAAACAGCAATTACTAAATAAAATTCTAGAAAGGTAATTTGCGTAAATAAGTAACATATATTGTATATTGGTAAGTTAGAAACTACGAAAAGGAATATATAACCTTCTGTGGGTGATACGTGCTCAAAAAAATATACCACACACGTTTTGTTGTACGAGAAGTTTATTTAAAAATATGCAAATATATAGTGGTGAAATAGCGGAACTGCAACTTACTATGATGATTTTTCTCGAGGTTTCGAACCTATGACTATCTTAGCGTGACTTCGTCTGACTCGGTATGACATATTTGTGTGACTGTGTAAGACTGCTTTACTGATTTGTGTGTCGGGTGTGATCTATTTATTTCCACTTGCATGTATGACAAATCGTACGTGGAATTACAGAAACAAACCTCATCGTAAAATACCCACCGTAGAATTTCCAAATTCGTATTGGGATTTTGGAAGAATTTACTATTAGCAGCCCCTGGTCGCTCAGCACGCATCACCCGCTTTCCAGTGATTACACTACATAGTCTTTGTTACTGTTGTTGAAGGCGTCCTCCAAGACGGTTGATGGCGTCACCTAGACGTTGTTTTCTGAAAGACGTCTAGTAGAAGGTTGAAGTCGTTGCCGTAGACGTTGTTGGTGCAAGGCGTCTGATAGACGGTTGAAATCGCTACAATAGTCGTTGTTGTTACGTTTGTTACGAGACGTCTGGTAGGCGGTTGAAGTCGTTACCGCAGATGTTGATATTGCACGTTTGTTGCAAGGCGTCTGGTAGACGATTGAAATTGCTACCGTAGACGTTTTTGTTGCATTTGATACGCCACAATCTATGTTGCCGTTTTTGAAGGCGTCGTCGTAGACGGTTGAAGGCGTCATCGTATACGTTAGTAGAGAATTATAGTTCCTTCTAAAACGAGCCCTATGGGCTCCTGCCACGTAATTATCTGCTCCTGCAATACAATTTCTCCATAAGCAGGAGCAAAACTGGCCGGCTTATCAGTAGTACAGTACGTGGCCGAGTGTATATGTGTAGATGGCGCGACTGCGAAAGGCGAGGAGGGGACGGACGCAGTCCTTAGACCGGACAAAACCGAACAAAACTAGACAGATAAGACTCCACCTTGGCTTTTAGTATGCGCCACCCTGGTATCGCATATTTTGCATTCATTCAGGGTGAGCAGCCCGGACGGTTTACTGAAAAACCGCCCTAGTTGTTGTCTCCCCGACCAGGATTCGAACCCGGGTGTCCCGCATTGAAAAGCGGGTATGTTGTCAACTACCAGAAGCTGTCTTAGACTAGACAGGCGAGATTAAACAGTTAAGACTATAGAGACAATACTAGACAGACAAGACTAGACGGACAAGATTAGGCGGACCGGGCAAGACTAGGCAGACAAGACTAGGCAGATAAGACTAGATAGATAAGACTATACTCGGGCCGGCAAGAGAATGCAGAACAATGCTAAACTCGTGAACTCGAGAAGAGGTCGACGAGTTTAGCACTATTCTGAACATAAAGCTGATACAGCCTAGCCGCCATTAATGGGTTAACGGCACTTATTGTTAGCCCGTTGATTGGGGGTTATGAGGGAATCATAACCTTCCATGTGAAGTGCTGTAAGGTATTTGCCGAAGCGAATATAAACTTCGTAGTGGTGCCGTGTGAATTTATGGAGCTGTTAAATCCATCGAGAATTATAACTGGGGTCATTTGTCGAGTTGCTACACTCACATTAGACGTTGTTGTTGCAACTTAGTAGCATAAACGCGGATAAAATCGCTACCTTCGACGTCGTGGTTGCGTTTGTTGCAAGACGTGCGGTAGACGGTTCAATTCGCTACCATAGACGTAGTATTTAATATTATAAGGTATTTAATATTCCAAACAACGCCAGTTTCCTAGATATGTTTTGATTGAACTAATGGAAAATGAATGGAAATGGATTGAATTAATGGCTGAATTGTTTATTTACTGTAGATTACTTTTAACAATAAGTTTTTGCATATTTATGTTTACTGAAAACATGAATATGCCAAAAAAAATTATTTAAAGCAATCTACAGTAAATAAACAAGCCATTATTGCGAGAATTTAAAAGCATATTTAATTTTTAAAACTGTGTAATTTATTTTGCAAACAAGACCTTATTTACTTTATTTTCTTATTTCAAGAATTCAATTTGTTGTTCTTAAAAAACAGGATTTTGTTTAATAAAACACGATTGCGCAGCGTATAATTTGTCGAAAACGAAACCATAAAATTCATAATAAGTAGACAATTGACGTATTTTAATTTGACATTGTCTTATCTTAGCTTAGTCTTATCTGTCTAATCTTGTCTTTCTAGTCCAGTCGGTCTAGTCTTGTCTTGTCTGTCTAATCATGTCTGATATTGTTGACGTATTTCAATGTAACATTGTTAGAAAGAACACAAATTGAAAAATCTTGATAAAACGTTATAGAATTAGTCTTATCTCCCTAGTCTTATATATCTAGTATTGTCTATCTAGTCTCGTCAATGTAGTCTGATCTATCTAATCTTGACTGTCTAAATCTTTATTTATCTAAGCACTGTAGACCCAGTTGGCCCATGGCTTGGTTTGTATATTTCTTCCAGACTTTTCTATCGTTTGTTTTTTCTCTCCAGTTTGTGATATTGCTCTGATCTGCGTCCCTGATTACTTCATCTTTCCATCTAGCTTTCGGTCTGCCTCTCCTCTTTTTCCACCTAAGCTGCTTTCAAAATTTTTCTTTGGTACTATCTCTACATTCATCCTCATGATGTGGCCTAACCATCTTAGTCTCTGTCCTTTGACTACAGCGATTTTATTTGGTTCGTTAAACAGATCTTGTATTTCTCGGTTAGTTCTCCTTTCTCATCCCTCGTGTTATTTTTCCTTTTTATATTTTTCTTAATACTTTCCTTTCCCAAACTCCAAGTTATGCTTGTTCTTTTGCTCCCAATGTCCATACTTCACTTGCGAATAATACTATGGGCCTGATAATCGTCTTGTATATTCTAATTTTCAGATTTTAATATTTCTGTTGTGTATTACTTTCTTAAGAGCGTAGACACATCGATTTCCTGCCATTATCCTTCTTTGGATCTCTCTATATATTCCCAGTTTCCTATAGAATTCTGTCCCTAGGTAAGTAAATTGTTCTACTTCATCAAATTCGTAGTTTTTTCCTTCCTCTGTTGTTAAGATTAGTGTGTTCCCTTGATTATATTCTTTTTCTGTCCATTTCATATATTTTCTCTTAATTTCATTTATTTCTAATCCTACAACGTGTGCAATTTTTTCTAATTGTATTATTACTTCTTGCAGTTCTTTTTTCCCTCTGGTTACTATTACCAGATCGTCTGAAAATGCTAGACATTGATGTTCTTTTATTGTATAGAAGACCATTTCTATTTAATTTTGTTTTCCTTATAACATATTCTAGTACGCAGCTAAACACTATTGGGGACAGTGGATCTCCTTGCCTTCCTGTACATTGAACCTTTCTGATGTTCTTGTTCTTACTCTCACCCTGTTATCAGTTTCTTTTAACGTTAATTGAATTAAGTTAAATAATTTTCCTTTAATTCCAAGTTCTTTTAAAGCTAATTGTACGTAGCTCTCTTTATTCGGTCGTAGGCTTGTTTGAAATCCAGGAGTAGCACATATGTTTCTTGGTTATATTTGTGAATTTCTGACTGTAGCTCTCTTAACGTAAATATTTGATGTATAACGTATAACTGATCTGTCCTTCCGAAAGCCGCACTGGTATTCTCTTATTTCCTGGTCTAACTTCTTTGTTAGTTTATTTTTTAATGTAGAGGGTAGGATTTTATATACTACATTCAATAACCCAATTCCTCTATTCTTGTATATAGGAACTATCACTGCTATCATTCCAGCTTTCAGGTAATTTCTCTTGCTCCCAGATTTTTTGTATTAGATGGTGGATCCACTTGCTTATGGTTTCCCTCACATACTTGAGCATTTCCGATGTTTTCTGATCATTACCAGGACTTTTGTTATTTTTTAAGTCTTTTATTATTTGTACGATTATAAAATTCCTCTCTCCGTTGGCTTTCTTCATCAATTTCTTCTTCATGCTCCCTCTCGTTTTCTTGATTTTGTGTACCATTTAAAAGATTTTTGAATTATTCTTTCCACATTTCTATCATATCATCCTCATTGCCTATTTATATCCTCCTTCTTTGTTTTTATAATATACTGGTCTCGGTTGATATCCTTTCCTTTCTCTCTTAATTCCTTGGTATAGACTCTTTATTTATTTATTATTATAACTTTCTTCTATTTCTGCTAAGAGTTTTTCTGTATACTTTCTTTTCTTATACCTCATTACTTTTTAACACTGTTCCATTTGTTCCATGTACGCTTGCTTGGATTCCCGTGTTTCTTCTTTCAACATCACAATTTTTTTCCAGCTACTTTATCCTTTTTATATTCGTCCAGATACTGTCTACGTCATTTTTGCGATTCTGCTCCTCAGTTTTTTCGTCCTCTCGGTCTTTTTGCTCTTTCTTTGTTGAGGCATTTCTTGCTTCAACTTTTTTATTCCCACTAAAAATCTGAATCCGCATCTGCCCCTCCGTAACTTATGATGTCTGTAGTGAACTTTTCTTCGTCTTGATCAATTAATACATGGTTTATTTGATTAATGTATGTTCCAACCGGTGATCTCCAAGTGCCTTTGTAAATTTCTTTCTTTTCGAAGTATGTGCTTTTTATTCTCATGCCCTCTTCTTTTGCAAATTGTATCAACAGTTGTCCATTTTCATGGTGTTTTCGTGCTTGCTAAATTTGCCTGTTGTAGGTCTGTACATTTCTTCTTTACCTATTTTCGCATTCGCGTCACCTAGAATTATTTTTAGATCGTATCTTGGTATTCTCTCGAATACTTGGTCTATCATATCATAATAGGTTTCTTTCACATCCATTTCACACACACACAAACATTGGTGCTTTACAAACATTCCAAAAGCATTGCTCTGTTTTTATAAAATCCCTTTTCTGATTTTATAGAATGATACAATATAAAGTGATTCAACAATTTCCAATTTGACTAGCTTTAAGCCCTTTCCATTACAATTTTATGCAATTTTTATTGAGGAATATTTACAATTTAATTGTTGCTGTAGTTGCAAATCGCTCTAATTAGATATGTAAAAGCTTTTAATAAATAAAGTAAGAATGCTGTATTTATTTTGGAACTTAAGTAACATCTTTAACAATAACTTAAATTAAGTAATGTGAACAAAAAAAAGGTCAAAAGTTTTGTCTCGTTCAAAATATTCCGGTAAGTTGCAGGCTATTTTGCAAGTTTTGCATTGCCACAGACTCTCGAATCTTTTATTGTGTTTGTAACATAAATGATCTCTATGGACTTAGATCACCTTTACTGCTGCGGGTTTTTTTTCGGAAAATGAGCCTATACTTTCCCTTGTTAGTTCAACCGCGAATTTTGTAGTTAGGAAGTGTTACATTTTGCTCCAAGATGAAAGAACTTGAAGTCCACTAAAGTTTTTAATGTGTTTCCAACAATAATAGAATACAAATGCATTATACAAAGCAAGATAAAACATATAATAAAAACATATTCGATATAGCGCATTTTAGCATTACAGAGAAGCAAGCCAGCAATTGATCTTACTTATCAACTCCGGCAATCCCTTTATTAAATTCAAGTACACAAGCTGGTTTTAAAACATCTACTTCACCATTCTTCTTTTTCGTATTTTCCCTCTATACTTTGTATTCTCCTTCTGCGGTTGAACGTTTGGTGGAAGAGACGAAAGGTTATCGGATATATTTTGTTTATTGCGCATGCGCATCAAGATGGTTAAATTATATTAAAATAATCCAAATATAGAACAATATTTGCGTTGAAAACTCATGAAGAGTATAGCTCGTCAAAATATTTTAGCATTGAAACTTTATGAAGAGTTATGTTCGTCAAGATATCAAACTGCGATAGTAAACTGAAAAATAAAAAGAATTTCGCAAAGTTTAATGATTACGGTCAAGACTATAGAGTTAAATGGCAAGAAAATTTAGTCACAAACGTAGCATTTAATTACACTGTTATAGCCTAATTTCCTTAACTTCCTTCTTTTACAACTTTAATTGCTTTCCTTTTTTTTATTGTCGTTGGAATGAAACTTTTTTTTCCAACAATATATTATTTGCACTTTCATGTTTACATAGACATGCCAGAAAATATGATGCTATGTGAAACTCAAATTTCGAATTACTCGTAGAATCACATTTTACTATATGACGGCCAAATAGTCAACTTTGTATAAGCACACAACCTAGAGAAAGACATTAAGCAGAATATATTCACATCACCCAGCAATCCAGTCATTTCAAACAAGCGTTGCACATAAAACTCAGTATATTCAAAGAGAAATAAATATGTATTTGCAAGACATTCCAATAGATTGTAGGTTGATCTAAATAGGCAATAATAACTCAGATAAAAATAAATAAATAACAGGTACTAAAGACAAGGCCGGCAAGATTAGATATAAACGAATAAGGTTAAAAAACAATTTTAGTTATTAAAAATCTGAATAATCTGAACTAAACCTGGGGTCGGCAATGCGCGGCTCGCAAAAGAGCCGCATGCGGCTCTTTTACTTAAGTTGTGTGGCTCTTCAAATAGTCCATAACATTTTAAGTCAAAGTTTATTGAAACAAATCAAACTTCCGTTTATTAAAATAAAGTTTGAATAAATAAAATTAAATGCGATATGTTTAAATTATATGAAAAAAATACTCTTGATGTATCATTGCATTATACATCATATTAAGGTGCTGCTGTGCTGCGCTGTGGAAGAGCTGTTCTGTATACACTAATATTTCCTGTCAAGATGAAAAAAATTAGAACAGATTTAGTACTAAAAATGGTCATTGAAATTGTTACAAAAGTATTAAATCATTGTGAAAATGTTCAATATTTCAGTCAATATATTGCACATATTGGCACATTTTTGCTGCACAAAGGACTTCGAATACTTGGTGTTAAACCATAGTTTAACTCAGAGTATACGAAGCACTTTGTCGTTATCACAACTGGTTACCTAAATTCTGTTTTGCGACTGAAATCGGACTGCGCATCTTAGCAACCACAATAAGCAATCTTAGGAATCTCAATAAGAAGTTGCGAGACAATAGTGGCGAGGCAATACTTCCCATTCTCTTTAAATAATAAATTATACTTTTTTGAAATCCAATGATCTTTCTTGAAAGATGAAATTATATTTGGAACAATTTGAAAGTTACAATTAATTTAAGCCAGTTGCATTTGAAATTTGATCAATTTGCGGATCATTCAAATTATTATTAAGTTAGGTTGGATTAATTTTTAACAACATGCATATCCTAAATATAAAATGGGGGTTCAGCAGCTCAGCGACATTAGCCGTAAAAGTTGTTTAAATCTAAAGACCTCAAATTAGGAACCTGATATAAAACAAATCCCTGCATCAATTAACTCTCAAAATCAAATAATCTCTCAAAATCAGTAAAAATCTCACTGTTTATGGTTTTTATTTATTAAATTACTTGCCTTGATTATTATTTATTGGGGTACTTGTTTTACAATATTTGAAAATAAATGTATAAAATAATTTATAAATTAAATAATATTTCATAAAGTGTCATTAAATCAACAAACAATTGATAATGTGAATGATCTACAGTGCTTTTTAATACCATTATCCCTGCGGCTCTTGTGTAATATTTGTTATTTTTTTTAAGGAAAATGGCTCCTTAGATAAATCGGTTGTCGAACCCTGCACTAAACGAAATACTTTAGACTGAATTCATCTCTAACGTCTTAACATCAAAACTAGAGAGTGGAGAAGTTTAGACTATAGCATCACTGCATACAGTTCTGTTCTGCATTACCTAGAGTCGTGTAAGCACACACTGCTTTAGTAAAAGTTTAGCGCCGTCTGCTACCGCTCATTGTAGTACATTGAAATAAACGCCGTTTTGTTTGCCGTTTTTTAGGGGGTGCAAAGGATGTACTATCATAAACTCAGTGACTCTTATCAGGCAAACTAATAAATAGATCTAGTCAATGGCATTGTCTGAACTTGCTTCTCGATAAAATAAATTAACTATAAACAGTAGACAATAGAAAATAGCAGACAATACATAGTAAACAGTAGATCTTATACGGTAGCTGATAGCCAAGAGACGGTATGAGCAGTAGATAGTAGAAAACTTGAAATGGACAGCAGGCGAGATTATTTGATAATATACGAAACTAACGGCTAGTGTACAGTAGATACTAAACACTACAAATATACACCGAACAGTAAACAGCAGATAGTATACGATAAACAAGACTAGAAACCTTTAACTTAGAATTGATAAAACCATACTACTTTATAGATAATCATATAAAACATAATAAAATTGGAAACTGCCTAAATATATAAATATATTAAACCTTTCCGGAGCTCTATAAAACTAATGAATCTTTCTAGTACTATCAAAAACAAATCTCCTGTGAAATTTGTCACATAACATAACTGACAAATTTCACAGGAGATTTGTTTTTGGTAGTCCTAAAAAGACTCACAAATTTTATAGAGCTCCGGAAAGGTTGAATATATTTATATATTCAGGCCGATTTTATTAAGTTAATATGATTATCTGTAAAGTAGTATGGTTTCACCAATTATAAATTTATCATATCAATCAATAACCTGGGGTACACAGAAGAAGCCTCCCCGAAGATTGCGCTGTCTCGCATGAGAACCACAATCGGGCGTACCTTGGAAACGTTGAACGTATTCAACGGCTAATTCTTCTAACACCGGATCTACGATAAACGAAAATAAACAATGACGTTACAACAAGCCTGCCAAGGAGGCCTTTCTCAAGGCCATTCTTGGTTATGATTTCAATTAATATTGAAGGAATTGCTAGTCTTAAGGAAGTTTTTTTTGGCGGACATGTGCAAGCAAACAGAATGCGACCTGCTTCTGGTACAGGAGACCCATCGAGGCACCACGCGGAACAGACCAAGGGTGGCTGGCATGAGGATGGTTGTTGAGAGACCACATGATCAGTATGGGAGCGCTATTTTTGTCAAGAATGGTGTTGACGTCATCTCCACCTCCATGACAGATTTATATAATATCGAGCTGCTGACCATCAGTACTCCAAATTTTTCAATGACGTCAGTGTGCAAACCCCCGGATGTCAAAATCTCCTATTTTTCAAGTTCTCAAACCCGAACGATTTCCACCAGCATGACATCAACTTTCACATCGGCGACTTCAACTGCAAAAGCTTGGCCTGGGGCTAGAGTGAAACGGATGAGAATGGGGCAGAGCTCGAAAAGTGAGCCGAAACCAACAAACTTCAGAGAATACACGGTCCCAAACTCCCACCCTCCTTCCACAGTAGCCGCTGGAGACGAGAATATAACCCCGACAACATCTTCGTGAGTACAAGGGTGGCGGCACAATGCGAAAAGAGCATCGGGGAACCAATACCGCGAACCCAACATAGACCGTTAATATGTTCCATCAGCGCCGTGGTAAAACCAGAGGATGTACCCTTCAAAAGACGCTTAAATTTCAGGAAGGCTAATTGGAACAAGTTCAGCAAAGACCTCGATGTATAAATAGCGAGAATCGCTCCTCAGCCAGGGATGAACGAGGCATTCATAAAATTGGTTGGGAAGGCCTCAAGAAAAAACATTCCCAGAGGCTATCGCACCGAGTACATCCCTGCTCTATCTGGAGATGCGAAACCCCTTCTTTCACGCTACCAAGAATTGTACGACGCAGACCCCTTTGCCGAGGAAACATCTGAGGCCGGAGAAATACTGATGGCAAAAATGGCAGAGGACCGAACGGCCAAGTGGTGTAACATGCTAGAAACCCTAGATATGAAGGTCAACAGCAGACGGGCATGGAAGACCTTAAAAAACCTGAGTGGTGACGCCACAAAACCAATTCGGAACTTTATTCCAGTCACTTCAGATCAAGTAGCCACCCAACTCAAGCACATTAGCAGGGACCTGGAGCATGATAACAACTCCCTCGGTGCCCCTTTTTCCATGACTGAACTTGTGGCTGGGATTAAAGGGGTGAAACTCAACCGAGCGGCGGGCGTAGACGATCTGAGGGCAGAACAGATCAAGAACTTTGGACCACAAACCCTGCAATGGCTAAACCCTTAATATGTTCAACGTATGTGTCACGCAACTGAAGATCCCCAAAGAATGGAGGAAGGCTCGTGTAGTCGCGTTACTGAAACCTGGCAAGGAACCGACTGACCCTAAGAACTTCAGGCCCGTGTCCCTTCAGTGCCAAATCTTCAAACTGCTGGAACGACTGATTCTAAACCGAACAGCGGAGATTTTGGATGCCAAGATTATCGAACAGCAGGCCGGCTTTCGTCCAGGGAAATCCAGGGAAAAAGAAAAATCCAGGGAACGTCATACATAGAGGATGGTTTTGAGAGTAGTAAGATTACTGTAGTGACGTTCATCGATTTGACAGCCGCTTATGACACTGTCAATCACAGGAGGCTGTTAGGAAAGTTTTATGAAACAACAAAAGACTATAGGCTCACTATGGTCACCGGTCTATTCCTCCAGAACAGGAGATTTTATCACTCCAAAACAAGAATAGCAGATAGAGGGTCCAGAAAAATGTATTGCTGCAAGGCAGTGTCCTGTCCCCACTCTTGTACAACGTGTACACGAACGACCAGCCGATTCCTGACAATATAAGGCAATTCATCTATGCCGATGATACAGCTGAGGCAGCCCAGGACACCGAGTTTACCGAGGTGGAGGAGAAGTTGGAGGTCGCCCGTGAGGAACTGGCAATCTATTAACAGAAAAACCACCTAAAGCCGAATCCCAGCAAGACTCAGGTCTGCGCCTTCCACCTGAAAAACAAAGAAGCACGACGGGAGCTCGAGATACATTGCCGAGGCGAACGACTGGAGCACTGCCCGATGCCGAGATACCTGGGCGTGACCCTGGACCGTACTCTATCCTTCAGACAACCCTGCATCAATACTAAAGGCAAAGTTAGTGCGCGTAATATCATATTGCGATAACTCACAGGCACATCATGGGGAGCTCAACCAAAAACGCTCAGAAGCTCGACTTTGGCGCTCCGTATGTCCACTGCGGAAAATCGGACGTCGCTATCAACGAGACAGCAAGAATCATAACAGGCTGCCTAAAGCCAACTCCATTTAATAGTTTGTACCCACTTATTGGCGTGGCACCCCCATCTGTGCGAAGAGCCGTCGCCACGGATGCTGAATTGACGAAACAGGAAACCGATGGTCGCCATCCTCTGCACCAACACGAGCCAGCCGGTCGACGCATAAGATCAAGGAAGAGCTTCATGGCAAGATCACACACACTCGAGGGGTCCATAGAAAATAACCGTATACTCGGGAACCTCCAAGAGAAGAAATGGCCCCAGGCAAACACCTTCCTTTCACGGTATGGAAATCCCTAAATCGACTCAGGGCAGGAGTGGCAAGGTGCAAGACAAATCTGTTGAGGTGGGGAATGTCTGAGAACGACGATGTGCAATGCGCGTGTGGTCAGCCCCAGGATATGCGCTACATACTGGTCTGCCCACAACTGAAACAAGGATGCACTCACGAAGACTTAATTTTATGTAACGACAAGGCTATTGCAGCTGCTATTTTTTTGGAAAGATGTCGTATGAGCCGGACACGGAAAGTAAGTAAGTAAGTATCAATAACCTGCTAAGTTTATGTCTCTCTCACAAAATGTCAAATTAAAAATATTGAACCCTATTGACCCACATGGATTCAAGTAAGTGGTTTACCAATCGTTGTTCATGGAAGCAAAGCTGTGCTGGTGAGAGATAAATCTCGAAACGCGTCCACAGATGGCTATCCACTTAAGGTATCGGAAAGACATGATCTTAAAAACAATGTTATTTTTCTGGTTTTTGTTGAGTGCCACGAAAGTGGACAGAAAGCTATAAAATAACTGACAAATTTCACAGGAGATTTGTTTTTGGTAGTCCTAAAAAGAATCATTAGTTTTATAGATCTACGGAAAGGTTGAATATATTTATATATTTAGGCCGTTTCCAGCTTTATTAAGAAACCTTTTTGTTTAATGCCGTAATTAATTATTGAACTGCAAGAAGTAACGTGGATAGTTTTATTTTTAGTATCAATTAAATTGCAGAAATTGTAGGTAACAATTAATTAGCACTGAAATTATAATTAGATTAATTAAAGTTGTTTTTGCTAAGCTATATTAGAAGGAAACTAATTATTTGTATGGTTTTCGCTCCAGATGATGAAATATTTTCTCCGTGTTTTAATATAGAATTTTAAAATTGCATCCTTAAAAAATGAATATGCAATAAAGATTAATGAACTTAATTTGTCATACCCATTGAAAGGGTAACAGAACACAAATATCTAGGAACAACAATTTAAATCAATTACACTTAAAAATTATATCGATCAGATGAATGAACTGTGTTCCATTGGATGCATAACTGACAATAAGAAGATTGCATCAGTGAGTGGAATATATGCTGACACAATTTAGATGAAATTTATGCAATTTCTAATCGAATGTTATGTTTTAAGTCTTTTGATAGACTAGATTTAATATGATCGCCCAAAATATAATCCAAAACCGACAAATCACAAACCGGAAAGAACTATGTTCAAACTCCTATAAAAAAAAATAGTATACACGAGCCATTATACTCTCCTGCTCATACTATATATTGTCTATTGGTAACGGTAATTTCCAGATGACACACCATTTGTAACATTTTTAAATAACATTCACTATTAACAAATACTGGATTCAAACAAATATGAGCTTCTCGTTATTTCTGTGGATGAAAGTATAAATCTTTCAAATCTTCAAAATTGTTTGGTTTACGATCTCCTTAATATTCATGTGCTTTGATATTGCAACCGATCCAACAACGCACTTGCAATTTAAAGCCATGGAAACATTAAATTACTGTCGGAACCTCGTCTGGGTCTAAATAAATTAGTAATAGAATGCTCTACATAGACAATTCTTTGATCAATTGGCCACTGCTTTTCAAAGAAACTTCACAGAAGATCCAAGTTTTAAACAACAATGATTTTCTTTCTTGTTATTACTAACTAAAAATATTTTACTTTTAATACAGTACAAATGTAAATGTAATGTAATACAATGCAATATTAAACATTTAATAAACATATTTTCTATATCTATTTGTGCATTTTCGCATTACAGAAAAGCAAGCCCGCAATTGATAACTCGCTAATCAACTCCACCGATCCCTTTATTGTATTTAAGTAAGCAAGCTGGTTTTATAACATCTTCCACTTCACCAATCTTCTTTTTAGTATTTTCCCTGTATTCGTCATATCTGCGGTTGAATGCTTGGTGGAAATGACGGAATGTTATCGGATATATGTCGTTTAGCGCGCATGCGGGACATGATGATTACATTATAATAAAAGAATCCTAATATGTAACAATATTTGTGTTGAAAACTCATGACGAGTTATGCTCGTCACAAGATAGCAAGGGGTTAACAATATTCAAACTGCGATAGTAATATTGGAAAAAATTACGAAGTTGGCAAGAGTTAAATCGCTAGAAAATTTAGTCACAAAATTAGAATTTAATTACACTGTTAACTCAACTTAGTTTCCTTAACTTCTCTCTTTTATACCTTTAATTGCTTTACTTTTTTTATTGCCATTTGAATGGAACTTTTTTTTCCAACATTATATTATTTGCATTTGAACGAGCACTTTTACGTACACATAGACATGCCAGCAAATTTCATGCTATGTGAAACTGGAATTTCTTATTTCACGTAGAAGCACATTTGCTACTACATATATGACGGCGAAATAGACAACTTTATAAAAGCACTCAACCTAGAGAAACACATGAAGCAGAATATATTCACATCACCTAGCAAACCAGTCATTTCAAACAGGCGTTGTATATAAAACTAAGTATAGTCAAAGAGAAATAAAGATGCATTTACGTTACGTTCCAATAGTTTGTAGGTTGATATATATATATATATATATATATATATATATATATATATATATATATATATATATATATAGACAATAATAACTCACAAAAAAATGAATAGATAACGGTACAAATATAAAACCAAGTTAAGTTAAGTTAAACTATAAATTAAAAAATTAAACTATGAACAAATTAAACTATAGTAATCCCCCCCAATGACACGATAGTCGGGACCGCGTTATTAGAATAGCGCGTTATTGGGATATTGAGGTTTATACAAAAATTAGGGTTATGGGTTTTTCGCAAAAAAATCAAATATTCCAAAACAAAGAATAAAGTAAAAACAAACAGATGAATGAAATATTTATGTTTGTTGAATGATATGTATATTTATAACGGCAACTTTTGCTTGAGTACGATAATTCTCCACCGCTTTACCGGATTACAAATTTACGGCGACAAAAATAAATTTTTTGCCTCAAATATTATTTTATGATGATAATCTGATGATCTCAATATAAAATGAGTCTATATTAGATGCATTGGTACGCCCTCCCTCTATTAATTAAAAATGCAAAATAAAATGGAAAAATATATTTATGACAAAAATTGCTAGTGCAACATTTCTTTTAACAAGTTCACGACTAGTCTTTGTCAAAATCAATCTTCGTCACTCTCTGCACCTTCTTCGTCATCACTAACGATATCATCAGTAGTTTCTCGTGAACATTCTTCTTTGAGATAGTTGGGCATCGAGGCTTTCCTAATACTACCTCTTTCCATTTTTATTTTTTCCTTGTGGGTTTTGTCCTATAACTAGTGATTAGAGGATCTGATGATATATGTAACCAGTTCAAAGTGTTCTTAATCGTATTAATTATTGACATTTTCTTGGAGTGGTATTGTCTAATGTGTTTGTAAGTCTTATGACTAGCCTCTATAAAATCTTCTGAGAGGAGGCCTACAGGCAATGGAAGTGATTTTATTATTTCAGCCCTATGCATCAATAATTTATGGACACTCGCACAAATTCTATAACATCCATCAATTATATTTGAGTTCGCATAAAAATTATTATTAGCAAAGTTTTGCTTTGCCACTGTGCACTTTTTGTACTTCATCTAGACCCCACTTGTAACTGATTTAAAGACTGTCGCTAGTTTGGTTCATGTTTTGTTCATGTTTCATCCTACTGTACCTATGCAAGTCTTCGCACAGTATGATCTAAAAGATCCCGTAACAGCACCACAGCTTCGTCTTCAGATACACTGACATGTAATGGATACATTTTTTTTTTGCTTCGACACCACGTGATATGGGGGATAGTCAGTCCACTAAAAGTAAGTATATAAGTGGATGAGTCAACTGATGTTAAATATAAAAGACAAAGCTATGATAGAAGAATTTCTATTTTATGAGCCACTGGAGTTGACTTCGATATCACACCCTCTAGTTCTAGCTGCTAGCTGAATCCTCAATTATGAGCACTGTATGGCCTTACTCTCTTAGAAGGCGATGAATAGTGAGCCGTATTCATTCTCCTCAACTTTTTACGAGTTCCACTTAACGCAAGTCCCGCACCTCCGCCAGACTTCTTTTGAAAAAGATGCAATTTTAAGTAAGCATTTTTAAATTTAAATTAAGATGATTGCTTTCCTAAAATTGTCAATGTTTGTTTTGTCTTACAAACTAATTAATTTAACGAAACGATGTGGAACTTTTTTTAAAAATCAATGTATTCAGTATATTACATGATTTTTTAAATTTACATTAGTCGTTAAGAAAACTTATTTTATAACGCAATTGATTAAAACTTTCTACAATACATACTTAACGCTATATTCTCCATATTTGAAAAGTTCACAATTTATGAGCGCAAACACAAAATAGGCGTAGTTACTTTAAGACGTAGTTACCTGAAATATCGAGCGCATTAATTCCTTCTATACCGAAGGGACAAGAGAGATGTTTGACACGTTCCCACACCCAAAAGGCAATGGTTTCTCGCATTAATTTGTTTGAATTGGACCGTTTATTTTGAAAGTGGTGTAAGTCCATTTTCTCTTGTTTCGTTAAAATTAAAAGTTAACATATCCGTTAATTAAAAAATTTAGGCAAATTTTATGAAGTCTGGCAATGTTTCTACTGTTTTATCAATATGTAATTTGGTGTTATAAATTTGTTTTAGGCGTATTTTACTAAACTGATGTATAGTTACGGGCTGCAAATGGACTTACACCACTTTCAAAATTAGACAATTGTAAAAATCGTTTAATTTTAATTTTGAAAAATCAAGTATCACTTAAAATATAATTCATATTAATCCAATTTTGTTTACAAATAATTACACGACATAAAATAGAAGTAGTATTTTTAATTTTAGACGCTAATTACATAGTTAAAATCATAGTTATGATGCACCGGAGGTATATACGGTAATAACTGCTTGATGTCTTTATATTTTTCATAAGAAACAATTCTGGCATCTTAGTACAAAGGAGTTTTTCAAATTTTAGCGGTCTTCTAGGACGTGTAGGTAATAAATTTATAGTTTTAAATTCTTTGTCTTTCATCGATGTTTTATATAAAATAGTATATGGTGCACTTTCGAGAAACATCATCCAACATATTTGCAACCAATTTGTCTGTTCTCCATTAGTGTTTTTTCTTATCTGTATTTTTAATCGCATTTTTAAGAGTTTTTGTTTAATAATTCATTTCAAGTAAAATGAATTAATCATGTCTACATTGTGTTATTACATGGTGGCATTATTTGGTGTGTACATAAAATTATTTTTTTGGAATGCCATTACATTGATTCCAAAACCTGCATCGTTCGGAAGGTATGTCCCGAGAGTATTAATTTGTGATCAATTTTGTCAATGTTATTTTGACAATGTTTGTTTCAATGATATTTGTACGACTGGACAACCTTCAACCACTCATGGCATCATTGCCATTTGTAAATTTCGATTTTTCCCAGTACACATGTCACTGTAGGCAATAACATGGCATTGGGTCGTTACATTTTCTAAATGCCTCAAACAGCAACAGTAACTCTTTACACATATAAAACAAATGTAAAATAACAGACCACTAATCGGCAAGCATCGATATCTCTGCCAATTGGACTTACAACATTTTCATAATCGATGATTACCCAATTTCATTTACTGACCAGTTTTAAATTGTACAAAACATGGGAATTTTTTAAGAAATTAAATACGGACTAGTTATACATGACAAATTTACATTAACAACTAACCACCTGACATACGTCTCTCAGACCCCAAGTAGCAGTAATTTTCTCACCTGAGACGTATGGCAGGTGGTTAAGTGTTAAATTAAACATGAATTAAGTGATATCTCATTGTTTTCAAAATCAACGTTCCAATTATTGTGAAATGGTTATCAAACAATACATTTTAAGTGGTTTTGATTAATTGTGAGACATTGTAAAATTCTATTTTTGTCGCCGTAAATTTTAGCCTTTAAATTTTGTCGCCTTTAGGGTTGCCAACACCGTTTTTGCGTTATCGGCAGTTTGTCGAAAACCTCTTGAGATGAGCACGTGTAAGCATTTAAACATCCGATTGTAAACATTACTTACCTATTTAATACATTATTAATTGGTCAGTGATTCAAGCCGAGTAGGATACATTGATAATACAAACGTAAGAATTTTTCTCACTCATTTTAAATAATATTTTGTTAATTTTTTTGTACGTTATTTCTTAAAAATTTAATTGGTTATAATAGTACGCCAATGAAACAGCAAGTATGCTGTCTATGGATTCACTTGTAAGACAGAAAAAGATGGTACACAACAACCTCAATGCATCTTATGTTCCAAGATATTTTCAAACTGCAATCTCAAACGATCAAAGTTATTGGAGCATTTCAACAACCTGCAGGGTGGTGAAGGTGCGAATAGCATGAACAGCTTGAAGTCAAAAATGGCTCGATTTGATACCAGTGGTGCTATCCTTAAATTACGCGGGCCAGCAATTCAAAAGCCCTTATTAGAAGCGTCCTATCAAATGGTACATCTGTGTGCCAAGAAAAAAAAACTCACACGATCGCTGAGGAATTAATAAAACAGTGTGCATTAATAATTGCTAAAACTGTATTAGATTCTGAAGCACAGAAAAAAAATCCAGTAGATTCCGTTATGGAACGATATTTCGATCACGAATTCAAGATCTCAGTAAAGAAATTTTACTGCAAATAATAGAAGATATAAAAGTCAGTCCACTAAAAGTAAGTATATAACTGAATAAGTCGACTGATGTTAAATATAAAAGACAAAGCAATGATAGAAGAGTTTATATTTTGAAATTTTAAATATCAATTACCAATGAATGTGATTGGCTCAATATGCACTGAAGGGACCTCAGCAATATTAGGCAAAAAATCTAGATTTTTTTTCTCACATGAAAACAAAATTACCGCAAGTTAAAATAACGCATTGCAAGTTGCATCACCTTGCACTTGCGTCGAAAGCTTTGCGAGAAAGTTTAAAGTAACACCTAATTATTGCAATAAATATAATAAAATATATCCCTGGGCGAGCGCTTAATCATCGCATTGTTCGTGCCTTTTGTGAAGAAATCGGTGCTAATCATACCGTACTTCTATATCACACTGAAATACGATGGCTCTCTAAGGGCCGCATGCTTAATAGGGTTTCTGAATTGTGTGAAGAAATTATTCAGTTACTGACTAGTCAAAATTGTGATTTAGTAAAAGATTTTGAAAGTAAGGATGCAATTCTGAGACTAGCCACTTAGCAGATATATTTATCCACTTGAACGAATTGAACATATCAATTCAAGGATTTGATAAAAATATAATAATAGCTAGTGAAAAAATTATCTTCATTTATTGGAAAACTAGAAATTTGGATACGTAGAGTTGAAAATGAGAGTTTTTTTACATTTAATTTGCTTGAATCAATTGTTGTGGAAAATGAAAAAATACAATTATACCCGATATTGTAATACATTTGAAACGATTGAGCGAATCATTGAATGGATATTTTTCTACTGGAAATATTACCAAAACTCAGAGAGGCATATTGGATCCATTTCTATATTACCTAAATTCGATGGATGATAGTGATTTAAAAAAAAACGTTCTTATTAAAATGCGAGACAGTGGACATATCAAATGGAATTCGAATAATTAGAATTACAACAATTCTGATGTACAGAGTTAGAACGTTATCCACAGTTGGCGAAAGAAGCATTGCAATTACTTCTACCATTTGCCACCACCTACCTGTGTGAAATGAGATTTTCATCGTTTTTGCATATAAAAACCAAAGCGAGAAATCGCTCAAATGCAATTGATGACTTACGCGTGTCTCTTTCAAAAAAAGAGTATCGCTTCAGAAATATTATAATGAACACGCAACAACAGCCTAGCCATTAATAAAAATAATATTGTTTTGTATTTGAAGACACATTATTCAATGGGGTGCGGAGACCTATTTTCAGATTCCATGGGTTGGGGCTCACTTAAAAGATTAAGAAACACTGCACTAAAAGAAAAACTTTAGACAGAATACATTAAGTCTGACATCAAAACTAGATAGTGGAGAAGTTTAGACTATAGCATTACAGCAAACAATTCTGTTCTGCATAGCTACACTCGTGTAGACCCACACTGCTTTAGTAAGTTCAGAGCTGTCTGCTTCCGCTTATTGAAGTAATTTGAAATAAAGGCCTTTTGTTTACCGTATTTAGGGGGTGGAAAGGATGGACTGTCATAAATTCAGTGACTCTAATTAGACAACCTATAAATAGTTCTAGTCAATGCCGTTGTTTAAACTTGCCTTTCGATCATATAAACTAACTATAAACAGTAGATAATAGTAAGTAGCAGACAATAGATAGCAAATAGTAGATTCTATACGGTAGCTTATAGACAAGAGAGGATATGAACATTAGATAGGAGCAAGCATGAAATAGACCATAGGCAACATAATATAATAGACCGAAAATAGACACCACCATAGTAAATAGTATACGGTAAAAAAGACTAGAAACGGATGCCTTTTTGCTTTAAGTAGTAATTGAGCCGTTTTGTTTGAAAGTGGTGTAAGTCCATTTTGACAAAAAAAAAATAGGTTATGATAAAAATGAATACAATTTACTATGAACTTTTCATTTATAAACTTTTTACAAAAAAATCTTTTAAAATTTTCATTGTTTTTATCATTACAACAGCACTAGAGACAAGGGAAGTAGCGATATGTGCCTTCTTGGATATAGAGGGAGCTTTTGACAACACCTCACACGAGGCTGTCAAGGCGGCCCTCGAAAGAAGGAGTATCGACAGCACTATTTCACAGGTGGATATGATAAATGCTGAGAACTAGAACAGCGGAGACACAAGTGGGAAGAGACACCATTCAGATCTCCACAACTCGAGGGTGCCCACAGCGAGGTGTACTATCACCGCTAATGTGGAGCCTGGTAGTTGATGAAATACTGGTTAGGCTAAACGACCTAGACATCAAATGTCAAGGTTAAGCCGATGACATAGTCATAATGGCCAGAGGGAAGTTTGAGGGAACGCTCTATGAAATTGTTCAGAGAGGCCTCAAAGTAACTAGTAGATGGTATCAAACAGTGGGACTGAGAATCAACTCGAGCAAAACCACGGTGATACCATTTACTAGAAGGAGAAAACTAAACTGCCTACAGCCCATACTCTTAGATGGGAAGGCAGTAGAATACAAACAGGAGATAAGGTATCTGGGTATCACACTAGATAGCAAACTCCTATGGAATAGACACGCTGAGGCAGCGGTAGGTAAAGCCAAACGCGCCCAAGTGGTATACAGATGGTTCGAAGACAAAGGAAGGTACTGGTGCAGGAGTGTTTGTACCTTGTACTAAGTACTTCGAATCCATGGAAACATCCCCAAGTATCTTCCAAGCAAAGGTACACGCAATCGAAAGATGTGCATGTCAATTTAACCTCGACAGGAATTGTCACAAACAACGAATTGCTATTCTGTCAGACAACCCAGCAGCCATTAAAGCCATTAGCTGATACACCATCAGATCCAAACTAGTATGGGACTGTGTGGGGAAGCTAAACAAGCTTGGCAAAGATAATAAAGTAGCGCTATACTGGGTACCAGGACACTCTGCTATAGACGGAAACGAAGAAGCCGATCACCTAGCAAACAAGGCATCCAATAGCCCCTTTATAGGTCCGGCACCCTTTTGCGGCATGAGTGTGAACACCATCCACAAAAGTTTAGATGAAGAAACAAGAGAAAAATGGATGAAAACCTGGAAAGAACTGCCAGATCTAAGGCAGTCCAAAGTGATGCTGGGATCGTTTAATCAGAGAGGACAAAAGCTTGCCTGAAATTAAGCAGGAACAAGCTTATAATTCTGACAGGAGTCCTAACGGGCACTGCAGACTTAGGAAACATCTCAAGGCCCTAGGCCTAGAGGAGGATGACGGATGCAGAATCTGTGGCTCAGCAGAGGAAACCCCATACATCTACTTAAAGACTGCGGAGCATTACAGATGTACCTTGAAGCTCACTGCTTGAACACAGAGGAGCTGCAGGCCTTGAGTCCCACCCAGATCCTGAAATTCCTAAATGAATTAGTATTAGAGGAGGCGCTCTAAATGGGTAAGTACACCAACTCTTGGAGGAGAAGAGTGGGGTACAATAGATTTTCATTAAAAATTTTCGTCGTTAATGAAGTTACAAATAGAATTACTTTGAAAATGGTGTAGATCCACTTTCCTCAAAGACTATGCTAGATACTATTTAGTTCAAAATTGTAGTAGATAATTGCTTTAGTGCATTTTTATTAGAAAGTGTATGTATGTATGGCAGAAATGTAAATGACATAAACATTTCTAAAGTTTCCCGTAATTTCGTTTTTTCACCGTTTTTATAGAATATAAAGTCACTACATGAAATGTAGTAATGTGTGAAAAGATATTTGTTTCAATAAAAGTAGAGAAAATAATAGAATCGGACAGTGATTCTGGTGAGTACATTACAGAAAAAAAAAATTAATTGATACATCTAGTCATTCTACATTTTATTAATTTTAATAGTGTATCATTCTTCCTTCATATAAATCATCCTAACGAATATAAACAATAAAAGAATCCTAAACGACATAACGAAATTCTAAAATCAGATAGTTAGAGCAATTTTGATGAAAATATATATTGTGTTTGTAATATGCATTTAAATGAATATTTAAAAGAAAGAGATTCACACAACCCATGTTGAGTTCAGATAACAATGTAAAATATTGAAATAAAGCCTTTTTATTCTGTTTTTTTTTTGTTCTTGTAAGTATTTAATATAGATGTCTTAAAAGGAAATTGGTTTAATTCAATTGAGATCTCGTAGCTAATATTTTGTAAATGTAAGATATTCCTTTTTGCCGACTTTGAAAGTGGTGTTTGAAAGTCCTTTTGTAGTCATTAGACGTATATTTTTTTGTAAATCACATTTAAAAGAAGATTACGTTTTAAATTTAAATCAATTTAATATTTAAATAATACAAAACTAGTGTAATAACATATATCCATATTTTCAAATTACTCAAGCGCATAATCTTAAATATCTCGTTATAAAATAAAATACACTTACTGCACTTTCAAAGAAACGGCCATTAATTATTGAACTGTAAGAAGTAACGTGGATGTTACAATTAATCAATAAATTGCAGAGATACAACTATAAGTCATGGCAGACAAAATTTTGATGAAATGTATGCAATTTCTAATTGAATTTTACGTTTTAAGTCTTCCAGTGTGTCATATTGATGTTAGGTTTAATATGATCGCTTTCGAATTCCTGCAATGACTCCTACCCCTTCGGCTGATATAGTTCGATATGCAGAGCAAACTCAAATGCCTATCATCCATGTAATTCTTCCGAGTCTCTGTAGCTGTGTTCGGTTGTTTGATATCGAATGCCAAACTGGTGCAGCATATAATAGTTGAGAGTGTATCGATAATAGTCTCGAACACTCGATAATAGTCTCCTTTTGGATGCCTTGAGTCCTCCGATGTTCAGCATAAGGCTGGCGGGGGCAGTCATCGTCTTTTCTGCTTTCTGAACGGTTCTGTTAATGTGCTCCGTGAATGTTAGTTTTGGATCCAACCACTACCCTAGGTACTTTACAGCTCAGCAGGATGTAACTGTAAAACCCTGTATGTGAAAGGTAATAGGAGATATCTTCCTTTTAATTGTCAGAAGCACTGCCTCAGTTTTCTCTGGTGCCAGTTCTAGTTTTTTTTTCTTCCAACCAGTTTAAAACTCGCTGTAGTCCAGTGTTTGTCCTATTTATTAGAATTTCTTCCTCTTTTGCCGTTACCACCATAGCTATGCAAATATTATACTATTAACGTGCTTCCTTGTGGCATTTCAGTTTTCAGAAGACCGTAATACAGAATATTCCATAGGGTTGGAGCTAGTAGTGACCCCTGTGGTACACCACTTTTTATTCTCATTGTTTGAGTAGTTTCTTCTGTTTCTAGAACAATCTCCCTTTCTGATAAATATGCCGCTATAATATTAATTAGACTTTTCTCGACGTTCCTCCTTCTTAGTTCTTCTAGAATTTGCTGCCATGATGCGCTAATAAAGCCGTTTTCCACGTCTAGCGTTATTACTGCGCACAGTCTTCGATGACGACCAGAATAGGCTGCTGCTTCCTTGGCAACTTTTATTACTTCATTGACGGCATCTATCGTTTGTCGACCTTTCCTAAAACCACATTGCTTATCCGACAAGTCCCCTGTACGCAGTATTTCTTTTTGTAGTCTATTTAAAATTAATTTTTCAAATAGCTTGCCCTCTACATCTAAAAAGCAGATTGGTCTATAAGATGCCGGATTATCAATTGGTTTCTTTCCCTTTCTTAACAAGACAAGAAGAGTCTTGCCCGCTTCCACTCTATTAGAAACTGTGTTTGCGCTGCCAGTTTATTGTATACTCTTAGTATATAATCTGGTTTTTCTATTGCCACTTGTTTTATTATTTCTGGGGGAATATTTCCTGGGCCAGATGCCTTGTTGTTTTTCAGTTTTTTTGATGCTGTTTGTAGTTCATCTAGCGAGAAGTCAGTAAAGCTAGTATCGGTGTCTATGTCGAACTTTACATTTGGATGAACAGGGAATAAGTGTTTAACTACTTTCTCCATTGTTTCCATAGACAGTTTTATTTTGGGAGGATAACCAATGATCTGTTTCTTGACTATCTTATAGCCGTCTCCCCAGATATCGCTGTCTATGTTGTTACAAATAATTTTCCAGCTGTTTTTTTTTTATACTTTAATGCTGTCTCTCCAGGCTTTCTTACTCTCTTTGTATTTTTGTCATTGGTGCTGGGTTGCTTGCGGTGAGTTTCTTTTAACGGTGCTGGTATAAATACTTCTTTCTCTTAAACATTCCTTGCGAAGCTTCGATATTTGCTCCGACCACCAGTATACTGGCTAATCACTGGTAGGTGCTCTTCTCTTTGGCATTGTTTTATCGCAGAGTTTGGTGAGAGTATTTGAGAAGCCTCTCTTGCTGATGTTGTGTCCTTGTCATTAACGATATCGTCCAGTGCCCGTCGCAGTTTTTTTTGTTCTATCTTACTTGCTTGCCATCCTATACTTATCTTCCTTCGCCTTACTGTCTGTTTCTTGTCTGTGATATCGACAATTATATAATTGTGATCGCTTAAAGATTCCTTATTACACACTTCCCAACGTGTAATCTTTGGTCTCATATCCTCTGTTGCTATCGTCAAGACGAGTATTGATGAGTAATCCTTCCTTTGAAAAGTTGGCTTTTCCCCTTCGTTTACAATTACCAAGTCATTTAATGCTGTCCACTCTGTTAACATTTGTCTGTAAAATTTCATGTCTGAAAATTTCACACCCCACTGAGGGGATTTCGCATTAAAGTCACCAGCTACAATGATTTTCTCTTTGTTATTCCTAATTTGAAATCCAAAGTTTTACAGAGTTTTTTCAAAGTGTTGTATATGGTCATTTCCGGAACAATAGCAGCTAAAGAGTGTAAAGTCGGATGTTTGCTCATATGTAAAACCGGGGCCATAACCATGTTTTTTAATAGTTAAATCGTGGTACATTATTTTAATTGCTGTATCCATCTGTTCATCGTAAATCTAGTCCATCCTATTTCGGATAGCATTTCGGTTTGGTTCGCTGATGATTAATATTCCCGCCCCTACATTTTTGGCGGTAGCAAGCGCCATGTCATGGGCTAGACGAATCCTATTGGTGTTGATTTGTAGCAGTCTTATCTTACTTAGTGTTTTGGTCCACTACCTCCATTTTCTTCTTATTCATTGGACATTTCGGATTTCCTGATTGGTGTTTTTCCTTTCTTCTTCACAGTGTACACAGAAAGATTTATTTTTACATTCAATTGCCTTATGTTCTTCTTTTGCACATTTTACACACAAATTTTCCCTACCTGGGCCATTTTATTGTGACTTAACATGTCCGTATTCCCAGCACCTCAAGCACTTAAACTCCTTCTCAACAATTCTACAGTTGGTCCAGCCGATTTTAATTTTTTCCTGCTGAATGAATTTCTTGGCGTCAACCTTGGACATTATTACCGTTACATTTTGTTTGTTATCGTAGACTAGGCGCA
This sequence comes from Phosphuga atrata, assembly GCA_944588485.1. Lineage (NCBI taxonomy): Eukaryota > Metazoa > Arthropoda > Insecta > Coleoptera > Silphidae > Phosphuga > Phosphuga atrata. Next base: position 32,307,449 of record OX155896.1, on the reverse strand, counting down.
GAGCTCTTATTTCGAGGGTCCCGGGTTTAATAGGGATCGATCTAATTATATCTTGTATTTCTTCCTACGTGACAACTTCATCCAAACCCTTTACATGGATTACTTTCTTGTTAATCAGGAGAGATGTCGTCGCTTCTGGAATTTTTTCATCAATTGTCTTCTTCAAAATTTCCGCCTTGTCAGTACCATTATTTAATGTCAGTAGTAGATCTCCGTTTCTTTTCTGAATTATGTCTTTTACTTCGACTTTGCGTAGGACTTGCCATTCATCTTAATGAGAAGTGCCTCCTCCTCTTTTCTAGTTTTTTTTTTAGAGATTGTAGATATATGAGTATTTGGATTTGTTGTCGCTATCATTACTTTGCCTTGATAGATATCCTTGATAGATATCATTATCCATTGCTTTAATCATTTTTATTTCTATGTTGGTATCGGCGAATAGGTATTCTATTATTCTCACCAGCATATGTCCGCTTATTCCGCCTATTTCCGGTATGGCCATTTTCGTCTTTTTCTGTTTTAGCATATAAATTTTTATTTTCTTTATCGATTTAAAGACATATTCATCTTCTATTTCCTCTGTTGAATTATCGGCGATTATTGGATAGTATATGTCTCTATTATGTTATATGATTGGGAGTATAAGTAATTCCTTGTATTACAACGTCATAGTTCGACCGAACTACACATAGTTACTTTAGTCACACATAGCTATTTCTGATTTAGTTTGCAAATACTGTTCAATAAAAGGCAGAATTACAAAGTGGCAGCTAGGTAATAGACAGCTACTTTTGTTTTGAAACATCAAAAACCAAACATATATAAATACGTCAATTTATTGTACGCTGACATAAAAGTGACTACTTTTACGCGCAAGCAAATGTGTTCTGCTAATACATTTTGTTAAATGAGAAAAAGTGACGTCTTTATAATGGCCAACACAGTTTACTTTTATAAATCTGAGAAAATAAAGGAAAACATCATAATTAACATCTTGTGGGTGATAGGTGTTAGGAATAAATTTATCACTCACGTTTTGTAATAAGAGGAAATATATTTACAATCATTAAATGATACTAAATAACACTATAACAATATAACAACGGATTCGCGGAGCTGCAACCTACTATAAACTTATTGGCGTGACTTCGGCTTGGGTGAACTGCTCCGGTGAACTGAACTTGTTGAACTGAACTCGGTGAACTGCTATATCGAAATTTGCCGGTTAACTGACTGTGTTTCGGTGGTGAGCGTTTTTATATGGTTCTTCAGGTATCTGGACCCGTTTTATTGGGGATTGTTTTTCTTCTCTACTGTCGCAAACTAATCTTTCTTAGATTTTTATCGTTTGAAAATTGTAATATTAATCCATAAAACATAAATATTAAATCTTTTAGCATTTGTTCGACGATTACTGTAATGACCCTGTAGTAAAATATTCCACGAAAATATTTCAGAAAAACCGTTCGGGTGATTACAGTATTACAGTACAGTGATCGGGTGATTGTTTGGGTATTATAGCAACGACGCTAGAGTAAAACTAATTTCTTTGAAAAGCCTTCTTCGAAAAGGCCCGTTGCCGCTACAATCCTATCAAATATTTGTTAATTATCTTATTTAATTTCATTACTTTTACGTATTTGATTTAATTATGCCACGAATTCATCTTCTCGCATTTCCCATCTCACCCAGCACCTCCACCATTATTCGCACTCCCGCCGAACAGCAGTAATCAAATTTGTAAATAGGTTAGGATATCAAAATCTAAGTAAGTGTATTTCCGATCATGTCGCATTTCTCATCTCACCCAGCATCTGCAGCATTATTTACAATCCCGCCGAACAACGGTAATCAAATTTGTAAATAGGTTAGGATATCAAAATTCAAGTAAATATATTAGTCAAAAATATTACTGACACGCATGTTGAAATTGTACATTTTTCTATATTTCTTTATAATTTTCTAATGGGTTTAGTTTGCTAACATTAATCACAAACTTACAAATTTGTAAAAATTAATTTCCAACAAATAAACAAAGCTTGATAGACAAGACGATATAGATACAATTAGAAAATCACAGTGTAGACCTACAAAGCTAGCCAGACAAAAGTCAGCCAACTCACATAAAACTAGACAAAGATTAGGAATCTAGTCTAGTCTGGTCTAATATTTCTTCTCTAGACCTGTCTTGACAGTCAAAACAGCCCTAAATTGCGTAAATAAAATAAAGTCTTGCCTAAATTTAATCTCCGTCTTCTGTGTCTAAATGCCTCTATATTTTAATATATTACATTATTAGTTTAGTCAATTTTCCATCTAGATTTCCTTCTCCAATTATTTAAAAGAAAATTAGACAATTTCAATTTTTATCTAATTTATTATAATATTGTTTCATGCACAAATGAGAGAGGGCCAACATTTTCCCATCTGCAACGTAGGAAAACCGGGGCGCGCCTCAGGTGAGTCGTTTTAATTTATTTTTAACTAAGCTCCATATACAATGCAAAACTCTATTACTAACGGATTAATATTAAACATCCTAAATGAATCATAAAAATAAAGCCCAGCGAGATTTAGCAGTAAAAGCTGAATTCTGTTTCCAAATTGGGTTTAAAACCGCAGCGGAGAGCCGATCCAACATATATCTTTGCCAAACACTTGTTTACTTAAAAAAGGGTCTTTTTTAAAGGGGAGTTTAGGATGAATGATGGTAACTAAACGTGGCGGTTAGAGATAAGCTAACTTGTTGATAATGATATCAACGTGTGTTTATCGACAAATATTTTAATAAGCGAGATGTTAAACGGAATGTCTCTACATTTTAGTTTTTCCTAAAATGGGAAATACATATTTCATAGCTTTAAATGTACTTTAATAACACAGTTGTTCGTCAAGTTTTACTTTTACGAACAAATACTGATATTATAATTTATCCCAAACTTTTAACATTAACATAATTAATAACATATAACTTTCTATATGTTCATTTAACAGTATCTTTCAAATACATTAACTATTACAGAATTTCAAATCTTTTATTACACCCGTCTGAGAAGTTTAAAGTTGTGCATTTATTTGCGCATTCGGTTTCCGCCAAATCTAATATTGAAGACGTTACACAACTTAGTTGCGGGTTAAAGGTTATTGAATTGCCATTACGAGTATATTTTGCTCACCAAACCGGTATTTCGTAAATATATAAACTTTCGAAAAGGGCTAAGGAACAGTTTTCTAATAAAATCTTATACAACATGAATTATGTAACGTAATACGCATATTGAGAATTTAAATACAAGTTTCGATATTAAATTTAATAAAACTATTAAGACGAGGAAGACAACGTTCCAGATATATAACTAGATATAGACGCCAAGGCTGAAACAGAAACGACTATATAGATAAGAATGTACATATAGGACTAGATAGGCAAGACTCGACCGTTAAGGGAATAATAATAATAATAATACAAGGACAAATATAATTAAGGTATGGCAAGTCAGCAAGATGGTTCAACAAAAACTGCAACATGTATTAGACGGTCTGGAACAAAATGAAGACACAACAACTGCAAGAGGCTTCTCGAGAAACACCCTTGCCAAAATATGCTATAAATCAATGAATAAACGTAGTACTCTAACCAGAAGAGCAGCGGTATGCTGGTGGACGCAGGATATATCTGGACTCCGCAAGGGATATATTCGAATAAGAAGGAATTACACCAGAAACACGGCAAGAAATTGACCCGAAATTAATCTGCTGCTATGGAACAAATATACAAGGAGCAAAAAAAAATTAGAAACGCTATTAAAGCATCAAAAATATACCACTGGAAAATTCTTTGTAAGAATATAGATAATGTTGTCTAGGGAGGATAGCTTCAAAATAATCAAGGAAAGGCTGACAGTCCACACACCGTCATTGAAATTGACCATGGAAACAGTAGAAAAAGTAGTTGATCACCTTTTCCCAGACCAGAAGGAAGAACATTTTATTTGTAATAAGGACTTCACATCGGATGAACTGCAGATCCTGTCAGAGAATGAAAAAATTCCAGTAGAACTACTAAAGCGAGTTGCAGCGCAAAGACCACATTATATATATATATATTAGGTGTATATAATAAACTGACAGCCGACGCGAAGTTCTCAGCAGGTTGGAAGCGCGCAAAACTTGTTTTGTTAAGGAAGGATAAAAAGCCTTTAGAAAATGCATCATCTTTTAGACCAATCTGCCTTTTGGATGTAGAGGGTAAATTATATGAAATGTTAATATTAGCCAGACTACAAAAAGAACTTAAACGAACAGTGGACCTGTCTGACAAACAGTTTGGTTTTAGAGAAGGTCGACAGATAATATATGCCATTATTGAAGTGATTAAAATTGTCAGAAAAGCTGGTGCCTACTCAGCTCGACACAGAAGACTATGTGCGGTAAAAAAACGATTAGAGAAATGCCTTGTGGCAGCAAATACTAAATGAATTAAGAAAGAGGAAAATAGAGGATAGCCTTATTAATATTTTAAAAAATATTTTTTTTTTAATATTAAAATAAGGATAAACAGTGGTGTGCCAAAGGGATCAGTCCTGGCCGCCTTGTGGAACATAGTGTATGACGATCTGCTGAAAGCCGAAAAGCCGAATTTATCCTAATCGATACACCCAATACGGCGCTGCAAAGAGTACTAAAAAATACGAAAGCAGTATTTTTAACATCTAAATGGACGACATCCCTGATCACTTTTAATCCCAAAGGTTTTACGGTAACCCTACTACATCAGTAAAATATCTGGGAGTATGGCTGGACACCAAGTTAACCTTTGTGCATCACGTGAACAAAATTACCCTGGAGGCGGACAAAACAGCAAATGCTGTCGCTAGCCTTTTGCCGAATATCGGCGGAGCCAAAGGATCCAAACGAAAACTAATTCTTAGTGTGGTCCAGCTCCAACTATTGTACGGAGCAATAGTCCGGCATATTGTTACAGTAACTAAAACAAGAACTCTTAGCCTTACTAGAATTGTACGTTTGCTGTGTATTAGGGCATGCTGCGCATACAGGAAACTATCAGCGGATTGGGTGGGAGTTATAGCAAGAATTCCTACGGTAGAGCTCCAAAGTCAAAGAAAAACAGGAAACATAACGGGATCGAAAATATAAAAGCCAGAGAAAATGTTATGAGAAGATGGCAAGAAAAATGGAATAACGCAACGAATGGATGCTGGACTTGGTTCTTAATTTAAGTTATAGAAAATGGACAAGGAACAACTACCGTGAAACAGACTATTATTCAACTCGTTGATCCAGGAAATACCTGTATGACTGCATGAGGGCAGACACCGATGACTTTAATTACTGCGGGGATGTAGACGATATAAACCATATGCTTGTTGGTTGCTTGTTGACAGGAGATAGAACGAACTTCGTGCATACTAATGGAAAGACGTATAATGCACACACCACGATGGAGGGTCTAACAGGATGGGAGAAGTCATGGAAAGAAGTTTATACCGTCATTCGAAATATTATAGAAACTAAGGAGAAAGACAGCAGGAAGAAGAGCGAATAGCCCTTACATGCTTACACTGAATAAATACGAGAGCGGATGCCAGTGTAAAGTGCGACGCGAAAGTAATGTTCTTATGTTTTTTGCAGTGCTGATTTTCGTAAATTGTATTTGCAAATAAAACCAAACTTTCCTTAAAACAAATAAGACTGATAAAGGAAAGACAAAGTCTAGCTAATTCTAGATAGACAAACCTAAACACACAAGACGAAAGAAATAATTCTAAACAGAATATTTACTAGACAAACAAAATTAGACAGAAAACAACTAAATAGACAAGAAATACATTAAATTGACTAAGTTCCAGAAACAAAAGTGATATTTGTTATAAACTTATGTCTGGATAGAGAAGGAAGATACACTAGACGGATAATACTAGAAATACAAGACTAACATTACTGCTGTTTTATTATACTGTATTGCTTTAACTGGTAATTTTGAAATGCATGTAGAGAGTTGTAAAACTAAAACTAACTGATGGTTGAGTTTAGTGCACATGAATAGAATATATGTTTTTTATGGTATGATGTTCTACGTCGCAATCTGAGCAACCGAATACGCAAGTAATAATTTTCCAGCAACGGTGCAGTTGCTATCTTAATTTATGTATTTTCCCATTAAATGGGACGACGTATATCTGATGAAATATGAAAATTGGATTAAGCATTAAATATTCACGATCGTAAAACTTTTACTAGCTTTTCGCTAAAATCTGGTGAAAGTTAGAACTTGTATTTACCTATTTAGTTAGGTTTTTTTTAGTCTATGCTAGCTTGTTTATTCTAAATGTGACTGTGTGTATTCCTTTATAAAAGCGTATTTTATATAACATACAATGTTGTATGTAATGCAGCTTGTTACGTCGAAGAGCATAAAAACTACTTTAATGTCAGCAAATATTTTTATAATTAAAAAAATAATTTAAAAAATGTGTGGTAATTCGTTTTATTGGCTACTTTTACAAATATGCGATAAATTTTAATAAACAAGCTTTTGGTTTTATTGACTTTTGGTATTCATGTAAATAAAGGCAACTTTACAACAAAACCTATTATTTTTTAAATATTTCATGTATTTATACGATTTTTTTTTTATGTTTACTTTACCCACGACATTGTTTCAAATGTATTCTTTGACCTTTAAACACGTTTTATCAATAATAAATAGAAAATTAGTTTTTCAATAAACACTACAAAATGATATAAGATTATTAGATACGCAAAGAGTCTAAGAAAATAAAAGGACTTTATGATTAGTATACAAATAAAACGGAGAAATTGTAACTTAAGGTTATTTTTAAAACTTTTTATCAATGTAATATTCCCTAAGGTTTTACGACAATGAATACTTTATCTGCAATTTTCCGATAAAACTAATGGGCATAAATGGATTGTTCCCATTGTCCCAATTTCTTTTATAACTTCTGGAAATTAAATTTTGGCCAGATTTTTAGAATAAAACCAAACGCTTTTATTTCATTTTTACTTAATCTTGTTTTTTGCTATTTTAGCTATTCGTTAGTTTATTCGTTTCCAATATTGTTTTCTAGTATCTGAATATTTTACAAGAAAGTAGGATATGTATATAAATAATTAATTCACATGTTACAATCGTAAATTAAAATGTTATTTTGAAAGATATATTTCTAGTCTTACCACGTCATGGCGAATGACGTGGTCATTTTAGTATATTTTAGTGTTATTTAGTTTCTTATTATTTAGAATTAGTAATATTGTTTAAATTGTAATTGTAACATATTGTAATTTAAAAAAAATGGTACATTTTAAATATTGGATTGATTATTGTTTTGAATAATGGATTGATTGGTTACTTGATGAAACTTCATTTCATTTCATTTCAATATTAAAGATAAAATCATAAATTGTTTTTAAGATTCAAATTTATTGTATAAATAAAACATATGTTTCTCCAACACTGTGGCAATTTGAATTTGTATATCATTACGTGAAAACTCCACAGCGTTGGTGATGTTTTTATCTTTAATATTGAGACATTTTAAATTATAAAATATATGATAAATTAAATATGTTTTTGGCCTCCTGAATTGTAAAGCTAGCTTTGACATCGTGTATACGTCCAGCGAAACTAGATTCTTACACACAATGTTGCAAAGCACGGCTACTATGGGTAAAGTGACCAGTAAATTTTAAGCTTTCAAGGATACTTACGAAATAAATTAAGTGTTAGGCAATAAAATCTAATATAGAAAAAGCTACTTTAGACTATACTTGACACGATAACGTAGAAAAAAAGAGTGTTTTTTGATTACAAAGTATAGGGTATTACGTGTTGCAAAATGACATATTATGTACCTAATAAATTTGAATTAGTAAAAATGTCTGAAATGTCTAAAAAAGTATCTGAGTGCCGACATTAAAAAATTAAATAATTGCAAATCACCTAAATCTATTTGTTTCTTAAATAATAATTGTCGGCCAAAAAAATTTATACAAATTTCGTGCGGAAATGATTTTACAACGCTGCAGCTAATGCGGAACTCGACCTTCGGGCTCGTTGCCCTTTGTCGCCCTTCGAGCTAGTACGTTGTAAAATCAACGTTTCCACACTCTAATTATAATAACTGTTCCGTCAACGTGTTATTATTTATATAGTTTTGTCGTATCATACTTAACTTCTATAGTGCGAAATATGATATTAAACCAAATCAAACTACGTTATATTATGTAATAGTATATTAAAGGACGAGTTCAGTAAGCGCGATTTTACAGTACGCGACCAAGATTGGAAAACGACGAGCGTAGCGAGGAGTTTTCTAATGGACAAGTGCTGAAAAACGCCTTAAGAACGAGTTTTTTTATAGTATTTTTTCTATTTTGCGCCCGTTTGTGCCATTTTATGCCATTTATAAATAAAAAAATTGCCGATAAATATTGAGAAAATTGTATCGCACTCGGCAAACCATAACCGCATGCAAATGAGTTCTGTTATGAGTGCATTACAGACGCAAAATAGAAAAAACTTTTAACATGTTACCTATTAGTAAATGTAAGGCTTTATTTTTGTAATAAAGTGATTTTTCGTGCCATTTCATTTTAACGTATTTAGTTTTATGTTGTCTCGTATTTCGCTCGTGTCATTTAAAATAAATAAAATCGTTGAATTCATTTTGATACATAAATAAATGTAAAATTATAACGTTTATAAAGTCAAATGTTACTATCATATTATGGCAATATATTCTGTTTTATTCTTTTATCTGCTTTTTTCTGTTTGCTAGTTTTCAATTCTCAAACTACTGTGTGATACCATGTCATAGTTACCTTACATATATTATGCTACATGTACTACTATCTTCAATGTGATGGCCTATTCTAATTTGCATTTTTTGTTACTCGTGGTATATAACCTTTCATAAAAAAGTTTAAAAATTACAAAAAATAATTAAAATAAAATAATATAAAGTTATTTTCACGGAATTAATATGATAAAACACCGTCATTATTTTTGTTTTTCAAAGTTATGCAAATAAAACTTAGAACGGTTAAAATGGTTTTCATATTACGTTATTTAAAATGTATCTAAAATATATAATGTCACTTGTCCTGTCATATTTGTCATTTAACTAATCAAATCCGATAGCTCCTTATTAAAAGCACTATTCGTCATATTCATTGAATTCAATAGTCATATTTGATATGCTGAAAAGCTCTAATTTAACAGGTTTTTGTGACCTGTGTGTGCACTTTTTTAAGAGTGTGCAGCTTTTTTCCAAAAAAAATACTGTGCGGCAATTAAAATATCGTATATAATAAAAAACAATACTAATAAATAAAGGGCGAATTATATGCAGAGCGCATATATTTTATTTTTTGTATATATATATATATATGTTGTATTTGAGGTTTTCGCGGATAGATACCTGTGTTGTATTGTTTTCTCGGGGATTCCACGTTGATGCTGAGGGTTGGCTCTGAAAAGAACCGGATTCTCGACGTTTCGGCGTCGGCGTACTGCGTACTAGTATGCGTCTAACGGTTGACCCGCACGGACGCATATATCTCTTGAGAATGGCGAATGTTAGTTCGCCGAAACGTCGAGAATCCGGTTCTTTTCAGAGCCAACCCTCAGCATCAACGCGGAATCCCCGAGAAAACAATACAACACACATATATATATATATATATATATATATATATATATATATATATATATATATATAAATATTGTTAAATATGTGGACGAATTGCATTGATTAGAGTTAATTAACGCTAATTAGTAATTTCATATATTGCATATTTGGGCATGATCATGCATATTTCATCAAAAGCTGCATATTCTTGCATATTTAAGTCGTTATCATTATTCTTTTTTATTTCAGGAAATAAATATTGTTAAACAAATATTATCAAAAATATTATAAACATAGTATTACCTGACGAGAGTACCTTTAGAAAAAAATATGTAAATTCTTATTATATTCAAACAATGTTGGAAATTAGACAACTACTCGGCAATAATTTTGGGTACTACTTTGGGTTACGTATTAACGCCACCGCAGCGAGAGGTCTCGCTGCCGCGCGATATGTGGTCTGCGTTTATGTGCTCTAATATAACCTAATCTAACCCTTATCCAATATTTTTTCTTATTTCGGATCGAGAGGTCGCGCTACCACGCAATATGTGCTCTGGATTTATCTGCTCCGTTATAACCTAATCTAACCATCCATTTTGTAAAAATCTGTAGCTGCGGTGGTGTTAGTACGTAATTACCTAATTTTGTTTATTTAATCGTAGACGAAAGTACCGACAAATGTGACCGTTATATTGCCCATTTGTTAATAAGAATTAATTTGTCTATATATTAATTGTCTTATTAATAGAAAAAAAATTGTTAATTTCCATTTTAAAAAATCTAATTTTATTTCATGGAAACAACTTGAAAAAACTTCATTTAACAATTACCCGATTTGTACAAGAAGGTTTACAAAATTTCTTTTTACCCTGTGAAATTTTTTTACTTATGTTGTTAGACGCTGCACACCTACATGATAAAACCAGTTCAAATTATTTTATTTTTTTTATTGTAACATTAGTCACAAAACATGTTTAGCTTACTGTCTAAATTGTATAGCAGAATATATTAGGAATCGATTTTTCGTTAGGTTTTTAATATTTAATTATTCTGGTAATGTCAAAAAAAAATTGTAGCACTCGGCGAGCCATTACCGCACGCATATGAGTGCTGTAGTAAGTCCATTACAGACTCAACATAGAAAAAACTGTTTTCGGTGGGATAATTCAATTAAAGACAAGCGATTGCTTTTCATTTTTTTGCAATTGTACAATTTCATAAAGATAACCAAATTGATTTTCAAAAACTATGTGTATATATATATATATATATATATATATATATATATATATATATATAAAAGCAGGTTATGTTTACATCTGATGGCACATCCGTAATGCTTGGAAAACGAAATGGTGTAGCAGCTAAAATAAAACAGAATGTACCACATTTGCTACAACAACATTGTGTTGTGGACCGAGAAAATTGATGTATTTCGGATGCATGGAAAAAAGAGAATCCATAAGAGAAATCGAAATAGTGGTGAGAACTGTTTATACATTGTTCTTGAGATCCGCAACGAAAACAAGTAAATTTAAAGAGATTATTGAAGCTTCACAAAATAACTCTATAGCTGTCAGAGTTATTAATGAGGTGAGGTGGGTTGTGACGACATTTTGCAATAAAAGCAATTATTGCAAATTATAAATCATTAATTGAATAATTTAATCAAGATAAAAATGATTTAATTTCCAAATTTTGTTTAAAAAGTAAAATAACAACATTGAATTTTAAATAAATTTCGAACTTTTGTCTTCAATTTAAGAACTCAGTGTGCTTTATGAATTGACACCTATATGCTTTTCAATTTTCTCAAATGCAAATATAAATAAAATCAAGGAAAAATATTTTGGCAGCATAGCATGGAACAAAAAAAAAGATTGTTTTTAAAAACGGCTAATAATTTAAATATAACTATAAAAACAGATATATTAAAAGTTATTAATTTATTATGTGAAAATTTGGAAAAAAGGTTTCCAACTGATGAAGTAAAAGATTGAATATCATTTGATGGTTGGATGACCATAATTTAATTATGGACATGCGGAAATTGAAAAAATGTGTTTAAAATACAATTTTACTTTTCCTGCAGCTAGCAGTATAACGATTTTAAATATATCGTGCGGGAAAAAAATTAAAATTAAAGAAATAAAAGATTTTGAAGAAATGGTTATGTTTAGTTTGAACAATTTAAAGATCAATCCAAATTACTGGATATCGAAGGCACTTTTCTAAAACGAAACAAAGAAATCGATTGCAAGAAAACCATACGCTGATATGCTGATGAGAGTAAAATCATATATGAATGACGGGAACAATGTAAATTTAAGTAAAGTCTATACACAGTGTTTAAAATCAAAAGACAGAGAGAAGCTATAAAACAAATGCTAATAATGTAAAAAATGTAATCCTTAATTGGGTGTGTGAATAAAATTGTTTTTGTAATAAATCGAAAGCTCAGTTTTATATAAGCAACAATTTTTTTCGTTGTAATTAAAAAGTTGAACAAATTGAAAATATATTTTTGAACTCCGTACCGAAAACAGAGGCCGGTTGCGTTGTGCCGTAAGAAGGTTAATTTCTACCCGCGCATGACTTGTTGATACGGTAGTTGTAGTAGACATGTCAAATATGTCAAATATTAAAAGCTGTCGTGCTTGTTTCGAACCATATTGTACTGCAAACTCCTAAAAAAATGTTTTAAAATGTTCCAAATTGTTAAACGTCGAAAACCAACGGTTTTAAATAGGGCGCCGAAAAAAGCCTAAGACGACGATTTTGTAGAGATGTTTATGTATGAATGTTAGAATGAAGTTTCTCACTTACGACGCGACGTCACAAACAAATTATGGCGCGTTTGGAGTCACGTGATTATTTTCAAAATTTTATCACTTTTAAATTGTTTGTAATTAATTGAATTTTTTTTAACTTTTTCGCATCGCATATCCGAATTATTTATAATATGGTTTTAAAAAACCTAAAAAAAATCAATTTTATTTTTTTTATTCAACAACCCAAGTTCTTGTTTGTTTGTTTTGTCAAATATGTTAATTGAAAAATTTAGACTAGACAACGTAATTCTTAAATGTTCGTATTTTTCATTTGAATGAAAAGGGGAAGCCACAGTAATCAGCTAAATTCTGTCTTCACGAACTAATGATTTGACATGATTTTAGAATAGTTTTTTCATTATGTTGCATTGAAATGTATTTAGTGCAAGTGGTATGCTGTAAGATCGAGTCAATGCGTATAAGTAGGTACAAAATTTAGCTGAATATTAATTTTGAATTATAATTTATTAGTAAGGGGTGGATTATATATGCATCGATTTTTGAGGAAATATGCACTCAATTCGAATATGCAGTACAATATGCTAAACTTTGACAGAAATGGATTATGGAAAGATATTTAAGCCCATCTAATATTTTTATTCTCACAAAAATTTCTTAATTTTTATTAACAATTATAAACTAAACAAAAATATAAGTAAACTACTTCATTTAATCTATATATAAACTTGATCACTAGTCAATTCATAAACTCTATTGTTTTTTTTACAACATGTTTCTGTAACAATTGATAATCAAATATTCAAAATTTCTTACAATCTACTGAAGTAATTGACGCATTTTTCAGGACTTCTATATTTTCAAATTCTCAAATAAAATTCTTCTATAATTTCAATCGATTCTGAAAAAGGAAAACCTTTTGTTTCCAGTCTGTGAATAGAGCTTGAGACGAAGCAACAGTTTGCCTTAATAAATGCTTAAAGTGCTGGGGCAAATCCGTTCTTTTGACATTTTTTTTTTGTAATTTTCCAATGCGGCGCTGTAATCACTGATTTCGAGTATTATTACCCGATTGCCCAAGTATCATATCTTTAATACCTGCAAAATTATCGGCATTGAAAATTGCTTCGTCTAACCACGTAACCAATCTGATAATTATAGGTTCAGGAGGCAATTGAACATTCGGAAGTCAAATCAAATCAAATCAACTTTATTACATGTAAGATGTGTATGGTAAATACATATATGTGAACGTCAAAAAGAGAAAAAAAAGATATAAAAATGAAAATAAAATATCAAAACATAACTGATCGAAAATAAACGTTAATCACTGAAACAAATTAAAAAATTCTTTAAATGTATAAATAGTCTCCTTTAGTAGTAGGGATTTTACTCTTCTCTTGAAGCTTTTGTTGGACATTTCTTCTGTGATGGTATTTGGCAGCTTGTTGTATATGACCACTCCTTAAATTACTGGTGATTTGCTACAGCAATTTAGGTTACATTTTGGAGTGTACAGCTTGTTTCGTCCTCTTGTATTGTAGTGGTAGATATCCCTATTTCTGTCCAGATTAATTTTCATTTTATGGATGAAGCAGGCAACTTCTAATATATAAAGGCTTGTTACTGTTAGTATTTGCAGTCGTTGGAAGTGCGGTCTACATGTGGCTGTTGGAGGAATACCCACTAATGATCGAATGACTCTCTTTTGAGCCTTCAGTATAATCTCAAGTTTATTGGAGGATCCCCAAGCCAAAATTCCATATGCTAGAATGGACTGAACTTCTGCATAATAATAGTTGAGAAGCTCAGCTTGATTTATTATTTGGCGTAGGGTTCGAATTGAGTACGCTTTATAGCCTAACTTTTTTAATAAGGTTTCTGTTGTCTTATCCCAAGTCAGGCATTCCTCTATATAAAGCCGCAGGAATTTTGTTTTCTTCGCCATATGCAGGTTGAAATTGTCGATTTGTAAATTTAAATTATTGGCGTATTGGCTTCTTTGCGTTTGAAAAATTACATATTCCGTCTTCTCCTTGTTTAGAAATAGGTTATTTGCCGAGCACCACTGCACCATTTTAAGTAAAACATTGCTTGCTTCAAGTTCATTTTCAATCGAAGAGTTTCTGAAGATAATGAAAGTGGCATCATCTGCGTATAGTATGCATTTGTTGTATTTCATAAATGTTACAAGGTCCGCAATATATAAGAGGAATAGTGTGGGGGCAAGTACACTTCCCTGCGGAACACCTATATTAAAGTTCACTGGTTTAGAAAAGAAAGACTTATTCTTGGATGTGATTTTCACACATTGCTTTCTGTTTGTTAGAAATGATTTTAGCCAATTTATCGATTTACCACGAATTCCCAATATATACAATTTGTTTAATAATTGTTGGTGTGATACGCAATCAAAATCTTTCGAAAAATCGCAGAAAATACCGACTGGATGTTTGCCGTTATCGATCTCTTGTAGAATTTTGCTATAAAACTCAGTGATAGCCGTCGAGGTCGATTGTCCATTGCGAAAGCCGTGTTGTTCTTTGGGAATAAGTTGGTGCTTCTCGATAAATTGTAAAAGCCTGTGAAGCATGCTATATTCTAACACTTTAGACATAGCTGATAGCAGAGCTATAGGTCTATAGTTATTTAGGAGTGTTTTTTCTCCTCGTTTATGTATTGGACAGATTTTGGCATTTTTCAAAATTTCAGGAAAATCTTCCAATTCAAATGACCGGTTAACAATATAATTTATAGTCTTCGCTAAAAGATCTATATATAGTTTAAAGATGTTGCCAGGTATGATTGACCACTTGTAAATTTATTTTTATGTTTGCCATTTATGAGCCATATTATTTCATTTTCAGAAAAATCGTCCAGTTATAGTGTTTTGTGATTGAATGACATGTGACGATTGGATATGTTTGAGAGGGTGATTTTTTGAGCTATTTTGGTAGGACCTTGTTCGAAGAAATCATTAAAAAGAGTCGCTACTCTTTCCGGATCTTCAATGATAAAGTCATTATAATTTAAGCGGATCTCTTCTTTCACCCTGGTCTTGTTAGTTTGCTGGTTAATTATATTCCAAGCTGTTTTCTGTTTGTTCTCCGAATTCTGCAGCAGTGTACTGAAAAATTGTCGCTATGGTTATGGGAAATTTCACTATGGGAAAACAGGTACTAAATATTCAAAACAGGTATTAAATATATATAAAATTATAAAATGTACACATGTATCGTTAATATTTGATGCTCTATACGTACTCGTCCATGATTCATCTGTTAATTGTTTGATAAAAAGTTCTTTGTTTTCTTTACTAAAATCTCTCTTATGGTAATATGTATCTGCTTTTAGTTTTCTATTTAGAACAACGATTCTATGATCACTTATTGGCGTGTCAATAATTGACGTCGCATTTTGCATGGAATTGACAAAAATATTATCGATGCAGCTCTTTGAGGTAGCTGTTATCCTGGTATATTCTTTAACTTGCTCCTCTAGTCCATAAGTTAACATTAGGTTGACTACATTAACTTTTTCCTTGGAGTTTCCTGTGAAGTTAATGTTAAAATCTCCCGTGACTATTACATTTCTTGTTTTGAAGAACGAATGGTGGAGTATGTGGTTTAGCGTTAACATAACATTATCTATGCAGCCATTTGGTGGTCTGTATAAATTAATTATTGAAGTCGAGTCTAATCTAGATCTCCATACCACTCCACAGATTTCAATATGCTTTTCTATTGATTTCATTGGGATTTATTCCACGTTAATGGTGTTTGAGTCAAGTGTATTTCAATTGCAAATACCTACACAGTACCTACCCAGTAGTATGGGATCTACAAAAAAAAACTAATCAAAGAATAATTGTGTAAATGCTTAAGCCTGATATGGTCCTGGGTAGCCCAGGTTTCTGTAAGGCAGCTCCTTATAAAATTGGCTTCTCAAAGGGGTTTTTAAAAATATTTAGTTAGTTCATTTATTCATAGTTGGCACAGAAATTCAGAGTTGTCAGTGATGTCAAATTTTCGGCGAGATAGTTTTGAGGTTATGTGATGTGTGGAATCAACAAAAATTTGCTCGTTGAAATTATGTATTTTTTGAATGGTATAAAGTTTATATAGAGAGAAATTTATAGTGAAAAAACAAAAAGTTAACTTTAGATTGGTGTTAGTGTTAAAAATTGTGTTAAAAACAAAGTGAATTTGGTTTCAAGAAAATTATCATTCGAAACGTCAAATTATTTTAGTGTCAAATTTTCTTTTTCTTTCTTTATGGGACTTAAAAAAAAGTACTATAATAATATATGAATATTATGTAATAGACCGAATGTGCCGGTATAAGCAGGTTAATATCAAAATATTTGATATCAACCGATATCAAATGATATCGGAAGGGCACTCTATTGCCCTGGGGGTGAGAAATCACCCCCGAAGGCGGACGAACTATAAGAAATAGTCAACGGCATTGGAATCAGGAAAGCAACGGTAAACTACCTGATTACATGTCCCTAGTTAATCAACATGGCTAATTTCAAGGCGACAATACGGGAGTCTCTAGTCCCCTATTCGGATCTCCGTGGGGGGACAGTTTTGAATGTAGCTAAGATGAAAGTAAGATGTATAAGACGCATTTCCTGGTTAAATAACCCAAGAAAATGGTACAACTATAGTTCCGTTGAGTTGTTTAGAGCTACAGCAACAAAAGTGAAAATAGCTATGATGATAGCCAACCTTCAAAGAGGACAAATTTAATTAATTAATGGTAATAAACGACATAACACTTATTTATTTTAAATTATTTTCAATGGTACAAGTATTAAAAATATTTATAGTAACATTGGATTCTTGAGCAGTAACACTCACACCAGGGACATTATATACAGTGCTACTACTACTGTTGCTATCAAATTGCAAATGTGGGGCACTAGAAGAACATCCAGGTAAGTTGATATTCGCTTGCTCATACCCAAGCATTTTAGATATTTAAACCTTTTTTTTTAACGAAGCGTCAACATACCCCTCCACAACAGAAGTAGACTTCCATCCACTATGATTTTTTACTATCAACAAATCACCACCATGGTTGGCCAAATGTGTCGCAATACTTCTTCGGAAACAATGTAAAGATCGGAGTTTGTTAAGTTGAGAAATGTCGCAATGTCTTTTGATATTCTTCCCGTATTAATACCAATTGGACTATTAATACAATGATCGTTACGAAAGGTTAAGAAAAATCTCTTATGCGTAACATTATTAGGACGTAAAATAGCATATTTTTTAATTAAGTCAATCCAATGAGGATCTGTAATTGTAAACATACTTGGAATGTAATTTTTTGTTTTATATACAGACACAGTGATGGAATCGGATCTGTATTATATGTCATTGACAGATATATCCGTTAATTCCTGACGCCTAAGCACACCATTATTACCCATTATCAAGACGATCTATAATAAATACCGTTATATACAAAGCTGCGATATACATACAAATTTATCCACCTTCATAACCTTAGAAACCCTTACAAATTCATGAATATCTTCTATCCGTGAATCTATCATTTCTTGATATCCGTTTCAATAAGGCCTGCAATTCAGAATATTTGGATATATCTACATCCTTATGTATAGATAAGGACCTCAACATAGAATATATCGTCCATAAACTTGATGGTATATACTTCTTACGTTGTAATTCGAAGTAAGCAAGTAAAACATTTTCCGAAACAACTGTAACTTTATTTAGATTACACCACTCCCACTTTACACCCACTTAAATTTGCAGTATTCTTTTTCATATCTTTCTCGCGATTTATCTGGCAACAATTCAGTCACGATTTACAGTTATTTCTTTCAATTCTAGTGGAGTGAAAGATATGTTTTCACCCATTTTAATTATAACCTTTAAATTAATTTGTGTCGATTATCAGTGTAATCAACCACCATCAAATTTTATGAACATGTATAGGCAATTTTTCTATTTGTAAATGGCATAAAATGGCATAAAAAGGCGCAAAATAGAAAAAATACTATAGAAAACTCGTTCGTAAGGCGTTTTTCATCACTTGTCCATTAGAAAACTCCTCGCTACGCTCGTCGTTTTCCAAACTTGGACGCGTGCTGTAAAATCGCACTGACTGAACTCGTCTTTTAATATACTATTATATTGATCCGATTTTTTAAACTTAATTTTGTAAAATATAAAATTAATCATTTGGTTATTGAAATGTCTGTGCTTTCATCAACAATTAATGTACGAAAATGTGCCATTTTAATTTCATACATTAATTCAGTTTTTACAACAGTATTCACCACACCCAAAAATTACAAAGCATAGTTTTTACTATGCAAAGTTTCTGAAATATGGATGTATTTTGCAATGTGGTTATTTATTTCTCGAACCGAAAGTAAAGATATGTTCATTTTAATTGCCAATAATAGATTATCAATTTCAATTATTTGATATGAATTTCATATGCAGGTGCAATTTTATTTTCTGAAAAAAAAAAAGTTTTGTTCGCGAATATTTTTCATGCGCGCTTGTTTAAAATTTATGTGTGCGCGCACACACGCACAGCTCAGAGGTAACACTGCGCAAAAGCCATATTCGTTATATTGTTTATTGTTACACCATTTTCGTAATATATCATTTATACTGTTATTTTAAATACATTTACTATTAATTATCATTTAATTAATACTGAATTATATATTTAAAGTATGTTAGACTAATAAATGTGATTTAATTTCAACCAACTAAGCATTGTCATTAAAATGTCAAATTAAAAAAAATACCCACTAATCATTTGGGGACATTTCAAACATATTTTTATATTTAGCGCTTTTGGTATATTTGCGTTATTTAAAATTAGACAAATGACCAAATAAGTTTCAGTTATGTAAATTCCAACGTCAAACCTTAAAAATTGAGACTTAATATGTCTTGATACGTCTTATAGCTGACATTTGTATATAATCTCAAAATTGAGGTAAAATAATAAAAAAAGTGATTCATAAGGATATAACACATTACAGCGAGATTATAAAAAAACTAAATTATATATAATTAATTCATCGTTCAATCACAAATCACATTATAAAATGTAAATCTGATTAATAAAATAAATCGTTCATTATGTCATTTACAATTTTTTCAAAAAATTTGTTATGTATAGTTGAAGTTGTTGAAACGTAGTTTTATAATTGAAGGCTACTAGGCTGAAAATACGTTTTTTTTCATATTACACCAATAATTTATTTATCGTGAAAGCTTCATCGAGAAGTATGATTTATCAACATTGACATAAAATGAAAATAGTTACAAAATGTTGTGTATTTATATTCCCAAGTCATTAATGTTACATGAAACTATCATTTATTACGCGATCAATTACTGTCATATATCATGTCATTAGCAACAGCGGAGCGTTTCAAAAACCTTGTAATAGGTACTTTTATAGCAACAGAATTATTACTTGATGTATACAATGATATTACATGATGTATACAAACATATCGTAATGAATTATAGAAAACAGTTTTAATATGTCTTAATTTTGTAACGGCAAAAGTACTGTTATATACAATATTATATATAATAAGCTAGAACATATCACATCTCATATTTGGTTTTGTACATCACACTATATGTCAAGTAATTCCATATTATTAAATCTACAAAATCGTTTCAATATGCCATAGTTATAAAGGGTAAAAATTACTGTAATATGCCATTAAATAATAATAATAATTAATAATAAAATACATCATATATCATATGTAGTATCATATGCTGTATTCTATGCCGGACTACATGTCAAACAATGTCATATAATGAATTAAAGAAAACAATTTCAATGTGTGATAGTTTTGTCATTTACAAATCATATCTCATGTAATAAATAACAAACCATGACATAGTTGACCATTACATAGTTACAATACTATCACACATAGTTAATCATATATCGTTTCAAGTGTGTACATGTAATATAAGAAATGTCTAATATTTCTGAGTTTCTCCATTGTCTCACCTATCGTATTTTCTATACGAAATTATATAATGTGAAAGGTTGTATCGGTTTTATAGGTTTTATATAAGGTCATATATAATGCTAAATCTCATATAATTTCTATAGTAATTTCCTATCTTTTCAATTAACAAATATTGAGTTATGTTCGTGATTCAATTACAGATTAACTATATCTTTTACAATCATGTCTTGGATTAGATTAAATAAATGATGTCTCAATTTTATATAGCTTAATATTTATATCATGTATTATTCTTTATATCAAATATCTTTTAAAATAGCATATGGTAAATATGGGGTAACCCGAAATGACCTGGAGACGCCATCAGGAGATTTGGGAATATTAGTCTTTTTTGCATGAGTGTTAAGAGTTCGGTGGAATCCTTTAGCAAGGAAATATGCTTTGGAACGCGAAGAGCACCGCAGATGCGGCAGTGTCCAGATTTTCCCCTAGGACCATAAAAAGCAGGTGTTTCGTATTTTTGATAAAGTTGATTCGCCTCCTCGCGGTGTCCTCTGGATAGAGTTGCTGGCGCTCTTGGCCTTCACCTGGTCTTGCATTGCGAGATGTCATAATAGCTGTTGAATAGCAGGCTCGCGCGGAGGTGACGTTAACTAAATGAACCAACTCAATAACGATCCCCGTTTAGAGACCTGCGAGTGCAGGCACAATCAGGTGTTTGAGATAAGGTAGCCAGTTAAGGTGTCTACAGTAGATACAGTTTGGCGCAGTGGCAACACTGGCATTGCGCCCCCAGTAAATGAAAAAGGAAATGGAATATGTGGTCTGAAATATCTGGTCTTCCAGAATAATGAAATATGTGGTAGTATTGATCCGTTGCGGCGTATTCGCTAGGACGGACGGTGAATCTGTCAAGGGAACTTAGTAAAGATTAGATAAAGTGTAGTTAGGGACCTCCTGAAGACGAGTCAAGCGGAAGCTTACACTAATATGTACCTCGGGTAAGAGCACCCACGAATTTGCAAATCATGATTAAAGTAAGGACCCCCTGGTTCTGAATATAGAGGCCAGCCTGATGCCATACTAGCTGTTGGATAACGAGCTCGCGCAGCGGCGGCGTTTAAACTAAATAAACCAACACAATTACGATCTCTGGTTCTGTCCATAGAAGCCTGCGAGGGCTGGCACCAAACAGGGATATGAGAGAAGGTCTGAAGTTGGGGTGTCTCTGATAGATCGAGCTGGGCGCAATGGCAGCATTGGCGTCTTAGCACCACCGGTAAGGACTAGTCTGCCAGAATAATGAAATATGTGGTAGTATTGATACGCTAGCAGTCTGTGTTGTTGCGGACCCGCTCGGTCGGAGAAAAATCTACCAAGGGAACATAGTAGAGTAAATGGCGTAGAATGAAGATTAGATAAGATGTAGCTAGGGGCCTTCTGAGGACGTGAGACGCGTAAGCGTGCACTAATTAATACATATACCTCGAGTAGGAGTACACCAAATTACCAAACAATGTAAAGAAAATTAAGAAATCTGGCGGATTATATGGATAAAATAGCGATTACGACCCGTTCCACAGGTACGAGTAGGCTCGCAACAACTTGAGCTCGGAGGTTGGCGTAGGATATTGCCGAAGGAAGCTGTGATTATTGGAGGATGCCGATTGAGAATTTCTTGTCTTGGCGAGAGGATGTTTGCAATTGACGGAAAACTGACGACGTTCACATAGAGCCTGAATTTCGGTGACCCAGTGTGCTCAGCCACTACTGTCCGTTCTGGTAACTCGCCAATAACTTGCAGGGCTTGGGTATGGTCGTCTTCGATGCGGTCGTGCGTCTGGGCCTTGCCGACCCTGGTTTCACCGTAGTCGTCGTACCTGTTACTGGGCTGGGGTAGACTTGGGGAGATTGGGAAGCAGGATCTCGTTGTCCTGACCTGTTGTAGCGGTATCCAGCCCGCTTCCAGGTGTTAAGCTTTCCATTTCATTCATACAGCATGTCAATCTTAAAAGTTGGAAATCAGGGCACTGATTCTACCCTTATGCAGCTTCCTGCTAGCCTGTATATTAAACGCGATACCGAGGTGGGGTAAAAACCCAATCCCGCAGGGGGGTGAGGTAGGACCGCCTGTACCGTTCTTAAATATGTCCATAATGTGCACTTCCTTTAGAATAAGTGAATACATAAAATGCCATAGTTAGATTAAGTTTGTTGAAAATTCTATATAAGATAGCTTTTGGAACGGTTTATGTAAAAATTCAAAGAGACAAGACAGTCCAAATGTAATCAAAATCTATTTATCGTGTTTAATTGCAGTCATATGTCATACAGTCATATAACTATTTTTATACTGTCATACCATACCATACAATATCATATCAACACTACATCACAAGTTATGTATGGTACTTTATAGCATAGCATATGTCATTTAAAGTCATAAAATAAATTAGAGATACATAAAAGTATCAATATTAAGGTTACTGTCATATACAATGTCATATAAAATATAACATGAAACTAATAAAATAATGGCATATATGTGTTATCATGTGTCAATTTATCTAATTGTGTCGTATGATATATTCAGAATATCCGCTTTGAATTTAATCATAAATTATTACGTCATATGTCATAGTTACTGTAATTGGGTGTATTTTAATATTTGACTTTTAATAAGGCCCCAAGTCTCTAGGTTAATAATTTCATGTTCTTTCTATATAAGCAAGCTTTGAATTTAGTTCACAAATTATAAGTCGCATTTATTCATATTGTGGGGAATAATCCTTAATATATGTCATAAATAATTTCACTATTCATATATATATATATATATATATATATATATATATATATATATATATATATATATATATATATATATATATGTATATATATATATATATATATATATATATATATATATATATATGAACTATATCAATAGAAGTCACATATAGCATCATATGGCCGAACAAAAACGGTCAATGAAAGAACAATGTCATAAGAAATGTCACAAACTATATCATATATTATCATATTCTGTGTTATATATGTGATATACCATAAATGATCAATATACTACAGAATTTATTTTGTCATAATTACTATCACACAATATATTATTTAATGTAGTGTTATATTTAGATGTATTATTAAACTCTTTGTTTTAATTGGATATTAAATATTGTAACCAAATAATTTATGTAAAGTGCTTGTCATCAAATATCACAATAAATTCAGTAGGTAATCTTATAAAGAAGGTAATTTTATGTAAAAATATAAATATAACTTCAATAATTGCTACATAATTACAATAAATCCTTAATGCTTTATAATTTGTCAAAGGAGCTTGATATTAAACAAAAAGCATTCATAATTTATTCCTTAACGGAGCAGCGTGTGTTTATTTTCTAAACAGTAAACGGACGCGAATCAACATGTCAGCTATCCAACAATGCATATAATGTGCAAAACGTTCGCACACACACGTGTAAAACAAACAGAAACAAGTGCGAAAATTTTCACGCAAACCATACCATTGCTGTACATGCTAACAGTTGTTGCATAAGACGGTCGTTGCTCCTTCATTTCGTTTTGCGTAGTGCTTATCAACATGAACTAATTTCACTTGTTTTTTGTTTCAAGAAATAAAATATAGCATGACGGTTTGAAGAATGATTCTGGTCGATATTGCCTTGTGTTTCAGTTCGTGTGGCAAACGATTACTACATTTACTACGGCAAATTGAAGCATTATACTAAAACGCGCATGTGGAAAACAAGAAATGATTTTATAATTTATATAAAGTATTTTATGTAATCGATTTATAGCATTATATCTGTTGTTTTATTTGCAAATGTGTTTTGTATTATTTCTAGCACAGTTGAACTTTGCTATTTTGTGCGATTTGCTGTTTTAATTAGAGTCCTTTGTTTAGCTCAAAAAAAATATTGATCGGAAAACAAAAAGCATGTAATTGGAAAAGTGACAAAAAAATGTGATGATGTCCGTGGGTTATGGGTTATGTATGATTTTTAATCTCGTTAAATCTCACTAAATTAGTTTTTTTTTTTCGAGATTGTCAATGAGCATTTTAATGGGTTTGGATGTCGAGGAACTTCCTGAAACTAAATTCGAATTTGATAAATCTCCGACATATATAATATATTTTATGTTTTTCTTGAATCTATTTTTTCTTAGAATATGATTTTTACTAAAAAAACAAACACGAAAGAGAATTTGTTTTTGCTTCCACAGAAGCTCTAAATAACAACCACAAACTATCCATATTAAAATAACTTTAATCGACTTCATAACAATAGGTAAAAGAGTTTAGCAATTTCTAACTAATTTACACTAGTCTTTTCTGCCTAGTCAATCAATCAATCAATCAAATCATTTATTTCATTATTACAGGTAACAATATACTTAATGAAATATGTCAAAACTCATAGAAATTCTCATAGAAAACTCATAGAAAAAATGGAAATTCATAGAAAAAGTAGAATAAATATAACAATTACATGCGCTCATTATCAATAAAAATGTGAATTCAAAATAACATTATTAATTGTTCCCTGAGGATAAAAATTCATCGAAATTGTAAGGTTCCATATCGTTTATATATGTGAACAGTTCTTTCTTTAACTTCTTGATATTGTCAAGTTGTTTAATCTTCCTTGGTAGTCTGTTTTAGATTCTCAAGATGCTGTAAGGAGGGCTCCATTCAGTCATTGATAGATTATGTCTTGGAAATTGATAGAGCTCTGTATTATATCTTGTATTCTGTGCCGTAGGTTTTATAAAAGCATCAAACAAATGTTTATGTTTAAATAGAAAAATTGTGCATTCATATATGTATATACCCGCACAGGTTTGTATATTAGCTCTCTTAAAGTGCCCCCTACATGACGCACGAAAGTGTAAATTAAGTAAAATGCGTAAAACTAGTTTTTGTACTCTGAATACTTTCTTTGTATGGATTCCAATTCCCCAGAACATGATACCAAATCTAATGTGCGAGTGAAAATTCGCAAAAAACACTATTCTAAAGACATTTAGATCAACATATCTACTGAGGACTCTTATTGCAAACACTGATCTATTGAGCTTTATTAAGATATGATTAATATGACAGGACGAGTCCAATGTTTCGTCGATGTGAATACCTAGAAGCCTGGCTGACTGGTGCACTTTAATTATTTCATCTCCAATTATGGTATCCTCTGGGTAGGTGGCTAAGCATCTTTTTGTTTTGAAAATAATTATCTTTGTTTTCTGGTTATTTAAGGTCAATCTATTCTCATTGAACCATGATAATAATGCCAACATCACCAGGTTCGCATTGTGGGTGATATCCTCTATATTCTTGTTTATTATTATCACAGACGTATCATGGGCATAGTTAACCAATGAGTGTCGAGAAATGATTGATAATTGGGCCAAATCACTGATGTAAATTGTGAAAAGTAAAGGGCCAATAGTACTTCCTTGCGGAATACCTCTATTAGTCAACCGTGGAGTAGAGTTCTTTATACCGTATGATGTTTCAAGCTTTGTAATAAGGATTCTATTGAATAAGAAGGATTCGAGCAAATCCAGTGCAACTCCACGAATTCCATGGTTGTAGAGTTTATCTTTTAATATTACATGGTCTACTAAGTCAAAAGGCTTAAAAAGATCCACTAGCATTGCATATGGTATATTTTTTGCTTCCAGATTGTCCGTTATAGCCGATATAATTTCGTCGCATGCTGTGTTTATGCTTTTACCGCTGACAAAATCATGCTGTTGTTGGCTTATTATGCCGTGCTTATTCATAAAAGAAAGTAATCTGACGCATAACAATTTTTAAAAAATCTTTGAAAACGATGACAATATACTTATCGGCCTGTAGTTATTAATATCCGTATTATCACCTGTTTTGTAGATTGGGGTGATTAACGCCACTTTTAATGAATCCGGGAATACACCAAATTTAAAAGAGTTAATAATTATATAGAGCAACGGATTAAGTATTCTAGACAGCGCATTTTTTATAACAATACAAGGAATATCGTCGCTCTCCGCACTGTTTTTATTCTTTAAACTAATTATCGTATTGTATAGCTCCTCCTCAGTCACTGGTATTACTTAATATCTTGTTCATATATTTTATCCTAGGTTCTACACTAGATGGGCTTTTAGCTTTATCAACAAAGAAATTGTTAATTGATACGTGTAGCAATGGAATGTAGTTCCTCAGAGTTGTCGCAGAATGAGGTATTTTTCTTTTTTATGCCTGTGATTTGTCGAACAATGTTCCATGTTGTCTTTAGAATGTTCGGTGCATTTTTAAGTTGCCTTAAAATTGTCTCTTTTTTCCTTTCTAAGTAGATTATTGTAAACCCTACGTAGTCTATTGTAAGGTCGCTTATAATCACAGTTATAGTATGATATAGTTTGTAATAACTCAAGATGCTTCTTCATGCTGATTAATTTGGGATTTGAGAAAATCTGAGGCATTTTCCCTTTCATATTGATTGTATTGAAATTGTAAAAAATATATTCGAAAAAACATACCATTGATAATTAATATCACAGCAATCACATAGAAAAAGATCGTCCCAGGACACGTTCTCCATAAGCTCTCTATGGTATCTCCTGTTATCATTACTGAAGGATCTAATTTGTTTATAATTCACTCTGGTATCCCTTGATCCACAGCTAAACTAAGAATTTGGGCATAGTGATCTGATATAATATAATCCATTGTTTTAAAATTGTATTCACATTTGATATTAACAATAATATTATCAATACATGTCCCGGTTTCTGGATGACTTACTGCGTTGGCTAAAGGGATTGCGTTGAATGATTGAAGTAAAGAAACAAATTGTTGACTAAAGTTTGTTCTTGTTAAGATGTTTATATTGAACTCACCTCCAATTATAAATTGTTTTTCTTCACGAGAAAGGATCAGTAATAATTCATGAAGTTTATCCATGAAACTATTGGAGCTTGTTAACGGGGCTCACGGGGCGACAATTATTAAGACATCTCCATTAAAAACGGTTTCAATTGAGGCACATTCAAAAATTTTCTGAACAGCAATGCGGTTAATATCACTCCAACATTTAATGGATATGTCTTCCTTACTGTAGATAGCAACACCTCCATGTGCACCTTCCTGTCTGCAAAAATGCTCCGCTAAGTTAAAATTTTTCAATTTAGCGACTGCAAGTTGGGTTTCGCTCTGCCAGTGTTCAGTTAAAATTAGGAATTTACAGTTTTTGTTTTTTTCTAACATGAAATTAAATTTGTCCATTTTGTTTCCAATAGACTGGGCATTTTGGTTCAATAGTTAATTTGTGTGGTATTTTTCACTGATGTCTTATTTACTTCCTTGGTGTCGCTATTTCTATTTACAGTAGTTGTCTCGGTACTTTCGTTAAATTTATTTTTTACTCTATAGATTTTGTTTTTCCCAGCCTTAGAAAAAACGATTAACGCGGGTGTATTTTGTCTTGCCTGTCTAGTCTTATCTGTCTAGTCGTGTGTATCTACTCTTGTCTGTCTAGTCTTGCCTGTCTAGTCTTGTGTGTCTAATTTTATCTGTCTAGTCAAATCAAATCAGAAATATCAAAAGATATTTATTACAGTATATATGTACAGAAAACATTTGTGTAAAAGTCAAATGGTCTCTGTGCTGATGAGAGATAAGTCTCGAAACGCGTCCACAGATGTGTTCAATGTAAAAGTGATTTTCTTT
Organism: Phosphuga atrata; assembly: GCA_944588485.1. Classification (NCBI taxonomy): domain Eukaryota; kingdom Metazoa; phylum Arthropoda; class Insecta; order Coleoptera; family Silphidae; genus Phosphuga; species Phosphuga atrata. Next base: position 32,279,228 of record OX155896.1, on the reverse strand, counting down.
TTTTATCACATAGGCTTTGAAAATATTCAAGAAATAAATAGTGTGTTGTATTCCTTGGGAAGAGATCTTTCAAACGAGGTGTCACTTAACATACCTTTCCATTTAAAAAGAAGGTCAGAGGTCTGGGCACTTCCGAGAACAGATAAACAAACAGCATATATATATATATATATATATATATATATATATATATATATATATATATATGTATATATATATATATATATATATATATATATATATATATATATATATATAATTATAGAAATGAGGGCAAGAAAAAACAAAACATAACGTGTTTCGTGATTTTTAACAAAAATTGCCTATATTGAAGTTATCAATTTTTTTCTAGTTAAAGTTTCCAAACTGTATGTATGTGTGTATGTATGTATGTACATATGAGTGTAAGTTATGTAGTGTTTATTTTCAGGTTAGTATGTATAAATATAAAATGTTAAATTTAGATATAAGCTATTAATAAATATTATTATATTATTATTAGTTTATATAGGAAGGTGTTTACTAGAGAAATGTCCACTTAAGGTATCGGAAAGACATGATCTTAAAAACATGTTATTCTTATGGTTTTTGTTGAGTGCCACGAAGGTGGATTAAAAGCTGTAAAATAACTTACAAATTTTATGTAAGATTTGTTTTGGTAGTCCTAAAAAGACTCAATAATTGTTATAGAGCTCCGGAAAGGCTGAATATATTTACATATATTTGAACTTAGCGGTTTGGATTTAAATGTTTCATTCATGACAGTGATTTCTAGACATTGCCTTCTCTTTTGAAGAAATGATTTTGTCCAATTATGCGATTTAGCTCGTATGCCCTTTCTATATATTTTATTTAATAAGTGTTGGTGAGACACGCAGTAGAATGCCTCAGAAAGGTCACAAAAAATCCCGACTGGATTCATCAACTTCTTGTAGAACTTCGGAATAGAATTCTATGATCGCATTAGATGCAGAATTTTTACTACGTAAGCCGTGCTGTTCTTTGGGGATGAGATGATGTTTCTCTATAAATTGAGTAAGCTTATAAAGCATACAGAATTCCATCACCTTAGACATTACAAATAATATCGCAATTGGCCAGTAGTTATTTAGAATTGGTTTTTCCCAATTTTTTGTAGATTGGCACGATTTTGTCGGTTTTTAGTATATCTGGAAACTCTTCCTTATCAAACGAATGGTTTACTAAATGTGTAGTAGGACGAGCTAATAGATCTATGTATTGCTTAAAAATATTACATGGGAGTAAATCTAGGCCACATGTTGGTTTGTTTTTTAATTTTCCTTTTATCAGCCAGATGATTTCTATATCTGAAAAAATCCTCCAGATACAAGGTTTCGATAATGAAAGACATATAATGGTTTGATATACCTGATGGAGTAATGTTTTGGGCTATTAACTTCTTATATTGTAAGAAAAATTCATTGAAGAGTTGCTATTTTCTCCGAATCGTCGATGCTGGAGCCATTGTGGTTTCTCTGGATATCTTCTTTTCTCTTAGTCTTATTTGTCTGCTGGTCGCTAATCTTCCAGACTGTCTTCTGTTTGCACTCCGAGATCTTTAGTAATTTGCTGAATAATTGTTTTTTGAGCTGTGTTGAATAGCAGCCGTAGCATTTTCTTTATAAATAAGTATACTTCTCGTAGGAAAGGGTACTTCTTCTCGAGTACAAACAGGTATTTTAGATACCTACTAGCCCTTTTAGCATCAACAGTTATCCAAGTCTTTTCTCTTCGGTGATCTTTCACTATAGGAAAGCATGTGCTGAAGTGATAGTGCAGGGTGTGAAAGAAATATGTGCATTTGTCGTTTATATTAGCTGCCTCAAATATCTTTGTCCATGATTCCTCTGCTAGACTTTGAGAAAATTGTTCTTTATATACTTGGCTAAATTACCATTTAAAGTAGTAAGTATCTACTTCAACGTTTACATCTCTACTGAGAAGAACGATTCTATGATCAGTTATAGTTAAGTCGAAAACGGTCGTCGAAGTGTGACTGAAGTTTACAAATATATTGCCAATGCAGCTTCGGAAAGTAGGTGTTATTCTGGTGTATTTTCTAACTTGTTCCTCCAAACCACAGGATAACATAAGATTAATTAAATTTTCTTTTTCTTTTGAACTTCCAGTGAAATTAATGTTGAAATCTCCAGTAACAACTAGTTTTCTTGATTTATTAAAATACTGGTGAAGTATGCAATGGAGCGTAAGCATAAAATTTGCTATACAGCCATTTGGTGGCCTATATAAATTAATTATTATGGTCGATTCTCGTTTGGATTTCCAAACGATTCCACAGATTTCTATGTGTCTCTCGCTTGTTACTATTAGTCTCGTCTGTCTAGTCTTGTCTGTCTTGTCTTATAAATAATCTTTAGCAATAACTGCATTACATAATATTGATTGATTTGGTTGGAATATCAAATTATTTCTTTTATTGTCTCTTCTCTTATAGTTATTTCACGAGGCCATTATTGTTTTTCTATTATTGTCTATTCCTCTCTTTCTAATTAATTTGTAAAAAAATGTGTAATATCTAATGTGGCTAATTGGTTTTATATTACTTTAGTTCACATATTTTATATAATTAGGAAATATATATATAATTTTTTAAATTTTAAAAATAATGTTGTAGTTACGAGATTTATACGCAATAAGACCTGATTAGATTTTTATATAATTTGGTTTCAATATACTACTATTTTTTATTGTTATAATTATTGAATCCGTCGACAATCAAGCGACATTTAGATTAATAACAGTGGTATTTGACGTTTAGCTTTGTATCTGGGTGCTAGAGTTGCTAGTTAATGCTAAGAAATAAATAAAGCTGACGACAAAAAACAAGTAATGTGATTAAATATAGAAAAACATCACAGAAATAGAGAGTATTGGTTCAACTAATTGGAAAAAAATTAAATTGCTTGTAATTAGAATTTCGTTAGTTTTAACTGTAGATTTATTTTGGAAACTACAATACTTTATTTCCACTTTTTTACATTGTTCTGTTCAGCTTGTGCAAACAACACTGATTTTTACTAATGCAATATGTATGTTGCCTATATCTATAATCAAAACTAAATATCTGCAAGCTCAAAATATACACCAGCATTTCGAAGCTAGGCGGCACATTAATTGACGGATAAATTAATGCAATATCAAATACAACCAACATTCCATCTGCAAACAATCAGGAATATATTAATTTCCTTTCTATTAATTAAGCAAAAATAGGATCATATCAAATCAAATTATTACAATTACGTAATAATTATTGCTGCTTTTGATAAGAAATTGCAGTAACAAAATGAACATACTAATATTCAAGCATAATTATTACAATCTTATTACATATAATAAATCAAACCAAATTTAATACCTACATTTATTCTTCATCGAGTGCTACATGCGTAATAATTATTGCTGGATTTGATAAGTAATTGTGGTTTCGTAATTAACTTTTAATCAAACTCTGTTGATATGTATTTGTTGATGAAATATCCAAATGTGTTATATATCTAGTGCCGTATATACCTATTATATTTTCTTAAGCTAGCTTTTTCAATTTAATCATGTCCTTTTGGTCTTCTCTGTTTAGTTTCGTCTACATGGTATTACTTTGTCTGTTGAGGCGAGTCTTCCCTGTCAGACTAAGCTTGTCCTTCTTCTTGTAGTCTTGTTTGCTTAGTCATATCTTTTAAATCTTGTCAATCTAGTCTAGCCTTACTAGAGCCTCTTGTCTCGTCTATTTGATCTATACTTGTCAAGTATATACTTCTATATAGTCTTATAATATTCTATTATTTGTTCTATTCTTGTCCGTCCAGTCAAAGTTTGTCGGTCTAGCTTTGCATTTTTACTTTTGCCTTATTTGTGTAGTGTTTTTTGTCTAGTATTGTCGGTGTAATCTTGTTTATAGCTCTATTTTTGTCCGTGTAGACCCTTTTCTGGCCTGTATCTAGTCTAGTCTATCTAATATGGTATGTATATAAGTTTTCTAGCAGTCGAGACATATAGATTTGTCTTTTTAGTCACGTTATTTTGATATTATCTTATTGTTGACCATCCAGCTTGATTTGTATAGTATCTGATATTTAGTCTCTATAATATTATCTACCTAGCCATTGTTACAATCTTGTTGATCTATACTTTTCTGTTTACTTGTCTTTTGATGAAAGTTTATATGTATTCATACGAAACTCTTTTATAAAATGCTCAATAAAGGGAAATAATTTACTGAAAGCTAGATTTTCCAGCTAAGAAACAAAGTCAAACACTAAGTTCCTTTATTGGCTATACTCTTGCTCGTTTCCTTTAGTTTTATTAATAATTTCCCGACTCGATACAAACTGAAATTCCGCATCTTCTATGATTCCATTGATGAATGTTTTCTCTTTGTATCAGAATGGCGAATCAATTTCACCGGTGTAATAAATAGGGTCTTTAGTCGCCGTTTAAAACTGCTGTTTAGGGAAGATCGGAGTTGAATTTTGTGCGGAAGGTTTTTAGGAAATGAATCAAATATCGCATCGAGTGTAATTGATTGCTTTGTTTGTGAATCGAAAACGGAGAACTAATTAAAGTTTGAGTAGAACAAGATTTTAATTGCGTAATTTCCGGTATTTATTTGTTTTGTAATTCCTATTTCTTAAGTGAAGTTATATAAAGAATACTACACAGGCAAGTTTAGGCACTTTGAAGAAATGTTTGCTTTGCTTATTAATCAAGTTTCAAAGCAAAATTAAACATTCTGTATTTTATTTAAAGATGTATGTATGTATGTATGTAGATCAGATATATGTATGATATATGTATGATATATATATATATATATATATATATATATATATGTATGATATATATATATATATATATATATATATATATATATATATATATATATATATATATTAGATATATGTATGTATGTAGATCATCAGAACGTCACATATCCTATGATTTAAGTCGCATAAGAAGAATTAAATTTTCTCTTTTTATGTTTTAATTTCCTTGTTGAAAGATAATTTCCACATAAAATAAATTCCTAAATATTACTAAACCTTGAATTAAACTTTAATTGAAATTATATTGTTTTTACATTAGGAAAAAAATAGAAAAAATATCTTTGTGTCGAGGATTATGTTTCTTTTATTGCACTAAAGGCAATAAAAATTTGCAGCGCAATTTAACAGCTTCTGAATTTACACATTCAATGTCTGTAATATTTCAGAAATACCACGATACAAGTTATGTTTATGCACTGTTTGGTAGCCTTTGTACCATCAAAAACTAAGAATTGACAATATGAATAGTTTTAATATTGGTGAAACCATATCTACTAATTATATTATAGATACAATCATATAAACCTGTTCGTAGCTCTATAATATTCATTCTTATTAAGACTACTGTGACAAATCCCCTGTTGAAACAACTACTTATCTGGCTAATATCCCGCAGGATATTGAATGTTATTAACAGTACCAGTACATTTGTATGCCAGTAACAAGTACCAGATAAATAAAAACGTTTTTAAGATCATTTTTTATATTGAACTTAAGTGAATAGCCATCTGCAGATGACTAATTAGTGCAGCTTTGCATTGATCCAAAAAGTAAATTTATAAGAAGAGTCATCATAAATCCGAATTCATCAAGTCAGTATTAAATTCTTATTAGAAAAAGCCAAAATTAGTAAAATTAAAAGATCATTTTTACCAAATTTCAACATTTCTTGAATAGAATATTTGAAACCAACTCAAATTGAAATTAAATAAAAAATAATAACTTTAAAGCCTGATGAGAATACTCTTCAAATCCCCTATTATTCCATTAGTAATAAAAATATTGTAAATATTGTTTTATAGATCAATACTATTTTATCAAGACATTAACTAAAATATTCTCGAATTTGTACAAAATATATACAAACGAAAATATATTCAAACTTTCAATCACAAATATTTAATGACTTCCTGAATAATTCGTAGATTCTAATGCATAATCGATAACATGACAACAATAACGATGTAAATGAAGGTCGTTGAACCTTCAGAACAAAATTGAAGCACGCTGAAAATACAAACAAAATTGACATCAATAATATAATTATTTAACAATCTTAATATTTATTATTGTCCTTGTTGTAAATATTTTTCCCCATTTTTATTCCTATTAAGTTATTTTTAACAAAATACTAGATTTGTTTAAATTAGTATTTATTGTTATCACAAGCCACCAATTACAATTAGAGCAAATATAAAAATAAATTCCATATTTCCTTCTCATTCACTCTATATTGAAGATTTCTTATGGAAATCCCATTCATTCCACACATCATTACCGCTCCATTATTTGATCTACACACTCTATAATCAAGATTAATTAAATAAACAAGTTTATTGACTATCTGGTCGGTATATCTACAAACTCAAAATATTTTCGTTATTACGACATAACTCAAAACGAAACTTAAAAACACAGACAAAAACAAATTAAAAACATTTTTTGTGATGAAATGAAGATACAAATTAAGTCATTTGTTCCCGGTAAATTAATTAGGCCCATTTCAGGACAAAATTAATTGCGGAAACTATTTTAGTCAACAACTAGTACATATTAATCGTTTTTTTTTTTAAGTGAAATTAAATGAAGATGGAATAGTTGTTGTGGGTGTAATTGTTGTTTTAGGGTGGAATAGTTGTAGAGGGTGAAATAGTTGATGACGATGGAATAATCTGGAGAATTTAGACGTGCACGCCACTGGTGACGATGAAGGAACCATGTGGTGTTTTTTATCTGGCAATTGTTCTGCCGCTTGGCGGTATGCAACCCTGTATGCAACCCTATATGGAAAATTTAAAAGTGTAAAAGTGCCCCTGCCGCTTTCATCCCCACCTGGTGCGGCATGTGGTAGACTATAGTTTTTTGTAAATATACTGCGAGACTGTGCCACTCAAAGCGCTTTAGAAGCGTTGCCTAGCAATATAGTTTTTGAAAGAATATGCCATTCAAAACCCGCTTTATTTTTAAATTTCACGCAATACTGTTCAAATAAATGAAGGCGTTAGAGTCTTTTAATATTTCGATGAAAAATGTATTGTGCCACATTGCCTTAAGCTTTTGGATCTTGATTTATCTGCCGCTTCGTGGTGTGCAACCTAATCTTTTTTGATGAAAATCTGCTCTATCGCGTGTTAAGTGTTAAACGCATATTCGGTAGAGTTTGGAAAAATGGACAGAAAAAAGATATGACAAAACTTCAATTTTTTCTAAATTTCAGTTGCCACGAAGATACCAAAACGTCAATTTCAATAAAAAAATGTTTGATCTATATACATCTGAAAGAAATTTCAATATATCTCTTGCAGTGTTCATTTTATAGTTATTTGAATTTATTAATTTCTGTTATGCTGGAGTTTGAGGGGCGGCGGCCGCCGCGAGATAAAATATTTTGCAAAACTAACTAAGGGAAATCATAGACTGACTAATTCTCTACAAATGTGTGAAATTTTATTGTTCCACGTTGTGTGAAACTTAAAGTAATTTTTTAAACAAATCCAGACTTCACGAATCACGAATTCCGATCAAAAACGAACACGAAAATTTCATAATATTACAAAATTCCGAAAAAATGTACAAAAATATAATGTATAAAAAATGTGTATGTAACAATTAAGGGATTTCAATGAAGCTTTTACTGAATGTGGGTATCCACCAGAAGTATGAGTTGACAAAATTTTAACGCGCCCACTCCAATGGGGACGTCGTGAGGAATGATTTTCTCGTCTACGCCTCAAGATGGAAAATTTTAACTGGGATATCCGTATGTAAGACGTCGGTGTCTACAAAATATATTCTTTGCAAATCTTGTAAAATCCTTCGGTTTGGTCGCAAAAGTAAAAAATATAAAATCCCAAAATTTATCAAAGGGTAACCCTAGGGTAGGTACCCTTCTGTAAATTCCGTTTTTAAATTTTTTCGTTTGCAAAAAAAAAATGGCCAAACGGTTCGCTTTGGAAAGATGAAAATTGCACAATTTTTAGATGAAAATCTGCTCTATGAAAGAGCACTAAATGTATGTTTGGGAGCCATCGAAGAGTTGGATAAAAAATATATATTTGCAAGTTTTCAATGAGTATTTCTTTATTATAAAAAAATCTGTGTCAAGGCTATCGGCCACGAAGATACCAAAACGTCAATTTGATTAGAAAAATTTATAATCTATATAGATCTGAAAGCAATTTCAATATATCTGTTACAGTTTTCAATTTATAGTTATTTGTATTTATTATTTTTTGTTATGTCCGAGTTCGAGGGGCGGCGGCGGCCACCGGATAAAATATTTTGCAAAACTGAGGAATATCATAGACTGACTAATTCTTTACAAATGTGTGAAATTTTATTTTTCCACGTTGTGTGAAACTTACTAAAATAATTTTTTAAATGAATTCAGACGTCAATAAAGAATTCTACGAATGTTACGGCAGCCAACGCCAGATCAAATATTTTTCGAAAATGATGTGTTAGATATTGAGCTGTTAGACAGATCGACTTTTTCTTTAGAAGAGTGTACAATTTTATTGTTTCACATGCTGTTGGATCTATTAAAACTTTTTTTTAATGAAACCAGCCATCAATTTAAATGAGAAACGTGGTCAAAGATTTAGATTTTTCCAGGATAAATAAAATACTTGTTAATTTGTTTGTAACATAAAAAAAATCGTTTATTACCAAATTAAATACATTTAAAACCCGGAATAGAAAAACAGTTTAAACGACAAATACTTTGGCACATAATTCCACTAAAATCACATGTTCCAAAATGATTTACACTAATTTCAAGAACAAACTTTTCTGGGCGAAACTTGCTAGCGGTCCCTTCTCGGTCAGAATTGTTCGAAAAGTCTGAGATTTGTCCGAAAACATTTTTTTCAGCGGTCGCAGTAGATTTCAACTGACTGACATTGGGTTCACGTTTGTGTTTGCGTCCCGCCAGTAGCGCCGATGTGTTTTCTTGGTGAATTCTTGGTTCAGAAAATGCGGAAAAAAAATTGAAAATTCGAATCATCTTGCGACTGGACTTGCAGGTGAAAGTGCGGAAATGTGTTACCACCGATTGGTGTTGCAGCGTAAATGTCGTGGTAAGAAAATTCCGATTTTTATGTACCCGAAATTTGAGGAATTTTGGAGAGTTCGCCCACGCCGAACCGCAACCCGCGAAGAAGCGAAATTTACAACCCTTGCAGAAAAGAGTTGAAATATGCGAATTGCCGCGGTAAAAGTTGCTAAAGTTGAAAGACGGATGAAATATGACGTGCGAAAAATGGGTGGCGATTCCCAGGGCTCTGGGGGGCGCACCGTGCAAACTTAGTTTTAGAATGTCGGCAATTTTCGGCGGAAGGACACTGTTCAAAAATTTCTGAAAAATTCGCATGTGCCTCTTAGCTAGGACTAAAAATGCGAATTTCGTTTTTTGCAATAACTTTGCCAGTTGCGAACTTTTTTCAACTTTTAATAGCCTATGGCACGGTCCAGTCTGTTCTCGATCTGCCACTGTAGGGCAGGAAGGTGTGCCATTTGTAGTTTTGTAGATCTCGATTGCGGATTTACATCCTACCGGTTTGCTACCATCGGCCGTGGCGACCTCGTGGTTTCTGCGAATCGGCAAATCGGTACATCGTACGCAAGATACCATCGACCTCCATCGAACGGTTTAGAAAGAAATGCAATATTCCACCCACTTCCGGTTCGGCAAGACGAGAAAAAATAAAAACCACAAATTAATAGATTTAACAACAAAGTCCGCAGTAAGCACCAGGTTAGCTTTTTTGAATATTCAAAGTAATAAACAAAAACTGAACCAATTAAAAATTTTAACTTCCGAATTTAAACCGGAAATGTTTAGCCGAGATATCCGATATCTCAGTAAAACAAACGCGTATTGAAAATTACTCCCTCATCAGCTCATCTTGCCGAAAGACTCTATTGGGGGCGGTGTGGCTATTAGGACAAAACTCAACCTACACTTTAAAGAAATTTTGAACCTTCCATCGGTAGAGAAACAACTAGAAATGTGTGGTATAGAATCGAAGATATTGAAACATAAAATAGCTATTATTACCATATATAGGCCACATTTACGTTTATTTGCAACATTTTGATCCATCCCTGAAAATATTCTAGATAATATCTTAAATATCTACGACAAGATAATGGTTGTTGGCGATTATGGTTGTTGGCATAATATCCATTTTGATAAAAAATCAAAAGAAAAATTTAATATAATAAATTTAATGCAATCGTATGATTTGGAGGGTCTGGTGAAGGATTTCACACGGATTACACCAACCTCAAAAAGCTCCATCGATAACATATTTTATCGTCGAAACTATATATCAAGCTTAGAAATTCAAGACACAATAATATCATAGGATCATCAGAACATAGCCATCGAGATAAACAGCAATATAAATAAGTCAGAAACGTCTGCGTAAGTAACAAAAAAAAGTTCCAATTAGCGTTGAAAGAGGAATCATGGGAGAGTTGTCTTTCCAAATAAGACTATGATGAGAAAGCCTCGAAACTTGTGAAGACCTTACAGTACCATTTTTCTAAAAATTTCCCCATCATGAGAAGAAAGATTGCATCAAACCCTTGGATTACGTAAGAAGTCAGAATATCCAGCCGCAAGTTTAAAGACCTGTTTATGATGCAGAGAGAGTACCCGATATTTAAAATTAAATACGCACAAGAGAAAAAAAATCTAGCAAAACTGAATCAAATAAAAAGAAATTACTATACAGAAAGAATAGTGAAAGCTACAAGCAGACAAAAGCACTATGGGGCACAATAAATGAATTGGCTAACAAATATATAGGTGACAGCTCAATAGTATTAAATGACAATAACAAAACCATTGTCAATACAGAAGAAATTGCAAGTAGTTTTATATCTTCTTTAAGAATGCAGCAGAGCAGGTCCTAAAAAACAGAATCTCTAAATATTAACAGCAACCACTTTACCCAAAATCGTAACAGGATGTTTCTTGAAGAAATGTAAGATTTCGAAAATAGAGACATTATTAATACTTTAAAAAATAAAGCAAGTGCAGGGCCAGGTGACTTGCCATGCAATTTAATTAAAGAATTATACACTGAACTAATCGTCCCGATAAAAAATCTTGTAAATACGTCTTTTAAAAATGAAATAATTCCAAGGATTTTAAAAACATGTATGATAATCTAAATCTTCAAAAAGGGAGATAAATCAGCCATGGACAATTATAGGTCAATAGGGATGATATCAGTTATAGCTAAAACCACCGAATATGGCATGGTAGAAAGATTGATGTCATTTATAACAAGTAACAAGTACAAAATTATACCCAGCCAAAGGCATGGCTTTTGCAAATCCAGATAAACAATTTCTACAATGGAACAAGTCTACACCAATATAATAAATGAATTAGATAAGGGAAAATGCCCGGTGGGCATTTTCTGTGACGTATCCAAAGCATTTGACTGTGTAGATCACAATAAGCTGATCTAAAAACTGGAAATGTATGGGATTCGTGGTGAAACAGAACGATGGTTCCAATAATACCTTTCTAACCGTTCACAATATGTTAAGATAAAAAGCTCCACCTCCGAAACCATATCTACTTTTGTAGGGGTGCCACAAGGAACCATCCTAGCCCCAATATTGTTCTCAATATACACAGCCGACTTGATAGACTACATTGGTGTGGATTATTATACTCTGTAAGCGGACGATACTAGTGTCACTGGCTCTACATCTACTTTACAGCAATCTAAAATTACTGCCTAAGGTATACTACAAAAGCTGCAGCTATGGTTTGTTGCAAACAACCTACTTTTGATTCCACTGAAAACTAAATACATTAGTTTCCGCACCCACAGAAGCAGACGACAATGATGACATGGATATATCAATCAACAACAACAGAATTGAAAGAACCGATAACATACAGTTCCTTGGTGTATACCTAGAAGAGTATCTTAATTGGAAAATTATGACTGACGAGATCGTTAGAAGAATCAATGGAAAAGTATAAGTAGAAATGTGTTATTTGTTTTAATTTGTATCATTTCACTAATATTTCTTCTTGTGCTATTTTTGTCAATGTCAAGAATTTCAAAATTGTCAAAATCAAAGAAATGTCCGTCTATAAAAAAGTGTTTTGTTAGTGCAGTTTTGTTTAAATTATTAGAATTTTTACAATCATTTTTTCATAGACGGACATTTCTTTGATTTTGACAATTTTGAAATTCTTGACATTGACAAAAATAGCACAAGAAGAAATATTAGTGAAATGATACAAATTGAAACAAATAACACTATTAATTACAGAGAAGACACTATGGGCCTTAGTATATTTTATAATAATCTATTAAATTAACACCCATTATAAAACTAACATAACTAACAACCACGAAATTCAAACGCAAAAATAGCATTGTCATATCTATTAAATTTAAAACAAAAAACAAAAAAATTATGAGTTTTTAATATTTGTTATTTTATATACAAGATTCATATTTAAATTTTAATCTTAATAGTTTATATTTATGTTTATTATGTTAAAGTTAATTAATATATAATATTTAGATATAAGGTATGATATTTATATATTAATTAATAATATTGTAATTGTTTTTGTTTAATTTTGTAGCCCTGAAGAAGGTCAGAAATTAAAAAAGACCGAAACGTTGGCAATATATCGGAATTTTATTAACCTTTATTAAATCCTTTACCCAAGAACTAAATAAAATATAATTAAAAAAAGGATAATATCTGAAGATACATAGAAAATTATACTTTTGTTTATTAGATTTATTATAATTTAAGAATAAGTTTTAGTCATGTAAAATTCGAGTATATTTTAGTTCTGCTTATAATATTTTTATTGAACTATTATTAAATTTTATGTTTTGTTAAATCCCAATAGACTGTTTCATTTAATGGGATTTGGTTTGATTTAAATTTAAGTTGAGTTATGTCCCAATATATTTTACTGGTCCTGTAAATATTTGCTTCGATTTAAATTAGTTTTTAATTTTGTAAAATCTTGTATATATAGTATACTCTGTTTCTGCTACTGCATTTCATTAGATTTAAATTAATCTCTGGATATGTTAAATTTCTAGTATATATTCGTCTGCTTATTAAATTTCAATCTATTATTTTATGCAGACACGACAAGTCTTCTCAAACCAAAGATTCAATAAATATTTGATTTGACTAGATAGAGAAGACTAGACAGACAATACTAAAGAGAAAAGACTATGTAGATAAGACTAGACAGACAAGACTAGACAGACAAGTGTAGACAGACAAGACTAGACAGACAAGACTAGACAGACAAAACTAGACAGAAAAAACTAGACAGACAAGACTAGACAGACAAGACTAGACAGACAAGACTAGACAGACAAGACTAGACAGGCAAGACTATACAGACAAGACTAGAGAGAGAAGACTGGACAGACAAGACTGGACAGACAAGACTAGACAGACAATACAAGACAGACAAGACTAGACAGACAAGACTAAACAGACAAGACTATACAGACAAGACTAGACAGACAATTTTAGACAGACAATACTAGACTGACAAGACTATACAGACAAGACTAGACAGACAAGGCTAAACAGACATGACTAGGCAGACATGGCTAGACAAACCAAATTAGCAAGAATAGGACTGTTCGGACAAGCCTGAGAAGATTAGATAGACTAGTCTATAGAGACGACACTGGATAAATAAAACTATAGTTCATTTATTTTAATAATGCAGTAACTATAAACTCGATTTATACTATGACAAATGTTCAATCTAGTTACAAAATTTGGCGCTAAATTAAAATATAGTTACTTGAATATAAAATTGGTAATTTATTAATGGTTTAAACAACAATAGTAATAAAATACAAACGAATAAATGGAGAAAAACGCAAAAAAACTAAATGATACAAACAGATCAGATGACAATTGTGCATTGACACGGCAGCCATTGACAACTAACAGCTCAACATGCATTGGCGTACGAAAAAAATATACTTGGAGAAATTATTTTTTTTCAAATTTAAAATTGAATATTAAATTATATATAAAACACTATTGTATAATATAGCATTCATTAGCCGTAGTATAATTTAACACTCTATTATATTTAGAAATTATTTGTAGTATTATATTCATTTAATTACATATCGCCAAATCCTACGCCAGTAACTGCAAATGTATGTAAAAAGAGAGAGATGGAGAAGTAAATATCGTCGGTGTGAACTTCTCCTCGATTTAAGCCAATCAGAGAACAAAGTCAAATAAGCCCTACCTTCCCTGTACTGCATTCTTAAAAAAAATGAACTATAGAAGACAAGACAGACGTCAATGGGCAATCCTTGACATGCAAAATTAAGTTTACTAACTAAGGCTAAACTAATTTATCCACGGCAATAAACAATAATCCACAAAAATAATTGAAATCAGTTTTAGTACAAAAATTTCAAAAAAATAATACTAGTATTACTAATTTTGACTAAAGTTTGTAGATTTTGGTCGATACTATTTTTATCCCAATAAGTTTAATAACGGAATTACATTACATCTACATTGCATCTTTTAGTCCAAATATAGTTAAAACCATAAATCTACAATTTAGTTTCAGATAACACAAAACATCAATTTAAAACTAATTAACTTTAATCTAATATGCCCAATATTCCAATTAAAAAGAATCATACTTGAGATATCAACTATGGGCTATTAAACTCAATGTATCAATCTCTAACTATATCTCAATCTCCAACTATCTATTGACCATCTTTCAAAGGGCTATAGACCATCTTTTTGCACTGCAAATATCCTATAATTTGTGAAATGTAAGTAAACGTTGAGTTTGTAGATTTAATATTGTTAGTTTCTAGGTGTGTAAAAATAAATTGGTTTAATCAATTATCCGAAAATAGCTCGAGTCATTCTTTCTACTTAGTTTTGCTCTGGGTGTGTTAGTAAACTTGTTACGTTAAGCAAACAATCGTGGCATCGATAAAGTGTTACAGAGAATTCTTAATTTAGAACACTATTAATCCCATCCTCAACAATATAAACGAATTTGTTTCAAAATTAAATAATTCCATTTTCATAGTTATCCTTATATTACGACTAATTATATTTAAATACTAACACAAGTTATTATCTTACAAATGTCAGTCTAGCCTTGTATGTTTTGTCATGTATGCCTAATCCTGTCTGTATCATATTGTGTGTCTCGTCTTATACATGACTACATGTGTCGAGACGTGACTATTGACTATTGAATCTTGATGACCCGACCTTATTTTATTTTAAATTGCCTAGTATATGTCTTATTTGGTAGGGTTACTTTCTGTTCATTCTTGAAATTTATATTATTTTTTTCGTACAAATTAAGTTTAGATTTTAACTTTATTTAGATGATTTCAGTCATGAAGAATACAAAAAACATGAAAGAAACAAACACGAAAACACGAAACACACACGACTAATTATATTTAAATGCATACACAAGTTATTATCTTACAAATGTCAGTCTAGCCTTGTATGTTTTGTCATGTATGTCTAATCCTGTCTGTATCATATTTTGTGTCTCGTCTTATATATGTAGTGTTGTTTGTCTAGACGTGGCTATTGACTAGTTTCTTTTGGCTGTCCAATCTTGTTCGTCTAATTTTGGCAGTTTTATCTTGGCTGTTTAATCTTGGATATTTAGTACTCTCCACCTGGTCTTTTCTCCATCTAGTCCTATCTATCTAGTCTTCTCTGAGAAGTCTTATATGAATAGTCTTTTCTATGAAGTCTCATATGTATAGTGTTATCTGTCTAGTTTTGCTTGTCTAGTGTGGTCTGTATAGTCTTATTGGTCTAGTTTAGTCCAGCTAGTCTTATCTATCTACTGTAGTATGTCTAATCTGATATATAATGTCAAAAAAATCCGAAGTTTACTAAGTAACTATCTTTAATCACAGTCTCATATCCAATTCGATACAGTGTACATTATTAAGCGTTAACAGTGTGCACACGCCGTTTTGCTCATGGCAAAGTTCCAGAAAGGCCGCTGCGAAATAGACCGGAGTGCCAAAGGGTTAACACGCTCAGATCGAGACGGCGCGCCGTCTCGATCGCTGCGTTCTATCTATATTTAATTAATTTCGCATTCATAATACGCACGAATAGCCTTTAGTAAAATACTATGGATAATTAATCGCAGCGTTAGTCACACTTGAACCAAAGCAATTAAATTGTCACAATAAGGGTCCACTTAATATTGATGTATTCTTGGTGGCTTATGTTAATATCTAATAATTGCTTCTATAAGTCACTTATTACTTCATCTCTAATCTGATTTTGTATGATTTTATCTAATATTGTCTGGGTTTATCTGGTACTATCTCGTCTCATCTGATCTGATCTGGTCTTTTGTCTTGTCTTGTCAAGTCTTGTCAGGTTCTGCCTAGCCGTATTTGATCTCGTTTGTTCGTGTCTAATCTTTTCTAATCTTGATGACCCAATCTTATTTTATTTTAAGTTGCCTAGTATATGTCTTATTTGGTAGGATTACTTTTTGTTCATTCTTGAAATTTCTATTATTTTTTTCGTACAAATTAAGTTAAGATTTTATCTTTAGATGATTTCGGTCCTGAATAATACAAAAAACATGAAAGAAACAGAGAGTAATGACAATGTTAATAAATGTGTAATTAATGAAATATAATAGAAAAAATAAGGAACATGTAAAGTGCGGTGTAAAACAAAATAAAAGAAAGAGTGTACTACATTCAGTACTTACTATTCTCCGCATTTCCTAAAACATACAAATAATACAAGCTCAATTAATGAACGAAACACAGCAAGACAATATTTCATTGATAACTAATTTTATTTATTGATTAATGGCATTCAATTACAAGAATTTGTTTGTTCTGTTATTATTGCGTTTACACGGCTGTAAGCATAAACAGATTAATTACCTCCAAACACGTGCTTGGTGAAATCTTCCTGTCTGTGGCCATTTGTCACTTGATTGCCGGCCATTTCCGGTGATACTCTGGAATCTGTAGCCGCCACCTAGAAAACAATAAGTAATAATAGTTGGAATAGAAGATAAATATAGCTATTATTAAATATAATCTCATTCGAACTGTCCTCTTGGGCACTTCAATGATTTTTAATCACACTTCTGTCATACTTTTTCAGATCTTGTACGACAAAAATTAAATTTTTTGTCAATTTATACTACGTTACATAAAAACTGCAATACCAAGAAGGGTTAAGATTTTTTGGACCAAATCTGGCAGAAAAGTTTTACTAGTAAAAGGTTGATTCAAATTTCAAAGAAATTAAACAAAATATAAAGGCATTTTTATTAATGATGTGTGAAACTAATGTGAAAACTAGGATGAAACTAATAGAGGTGGTCCACCCTATTAGTTTCACACTCCCGCACACATCTGGGCATAGATTCCAGCAGGTTGTCGATTGTCGATGGATTCCACCAGGTTGTTCCTGAGGTATTGCATCCCTGGCAATCTGTAGTTCATCTGGTGAGCTTCTAGTGTCTGTGTAGGATGGGATAATTTCTGGAGTCTTCTACACCCGAGTCTAGATATAGGTATTGATGTTAGCCTCTTAAAACCGCTCCATAGAATATCTTGCAATGTGGGGACGGGCATTATCCTATTGGAAAATCGGGTCCTTCAGCTCCTGGAAGAATGGAAGAATATGGGTTTCTACCACTTCATCAACATATCGGGGGGCATTCATATTGCCTCGGATAAATACCAACTGGAACCTGCTTCCATAAACAAAGCACCCCATATCATAACCCCCATTGTGTGGTTCACATCCCGCTCAACAGAAAACTGCACATGGCGACGTTTTCCAAGTCTTCGTCTGACCATCATGCATTCCCAAGCAGAATCGGGATACGTTGCTGAAGACCATTCTATGCCATTCCACGTCCCAATCTAGTCGCAAGGTACACCACTCCAAACGTTGCTATCGATGACGAGCCGTCAGCGGAATCACAAGAAGGGTCCATAGGACTGCAAGCCAACAGCTCTAATTCGTCGGTAAACTGCACGAAGGGTTACAGGACGTCCTTCATTTCAAACTCATTGATCGGCTATTGATCATGTACTCTAGAATCTACCTATTAATGCCATTAATCGGAGATGGTGGTCCTGGACCACATTTGTCTGTCTTGGCCGTCCACTTCCTCTTCTACAACGTTATTGACCTTATGTGGACCATGTTTGATAACAACGTACTACAGAGGATTGGTTACGGTTAAGACTATTATCAATTTTTCTGAATGAAGAACCACTTTGACGTAAGCCAATAATGCGACCTCTGTCAAATTCACTCAGTTCTCGATACTTTTCAAGTTGCCGTACTCTAGGCATAATCGCAACCTCAAAACACAAAGAAGATCTCAAAGAGAAAAGAATTGCAACCAAAAACAATATCGAAATCGATTTAATCTCGCAAGAAATACACGCGATAATTTCGATAGTATGCCATGGCTACTGGATTATTTTGAATGAAAATTTAAGCAATTGCTACCTTTGAATAGTTATTCTATGTATTTTTCTTTGAATAGTAAAACATTTCTGCCAATTTTGGTCCAAAATTTCCTACCCCTTCTTAGTGTTAGTGCATTTTCTATGTCACAGAATATATTTAGGCATCTTTCATTGGTTTCTCCACACAAAACTGATATTTTATTTAGCATTTACCCAATATTAAAATTACTAATTAATTATTTAACTGTCTTAAGCGTACAAAAGACGATGCAATTAAATGGAATGCCAAGTGTGAATTGGAGAATGCCAAATATGTGAACATCAAAATCGAATAAATATTTACACACTCATCCCGATACCAAAATTCATTAGAATTAGAAAGGAAACAAATATGGTTTTTGGGAATATATTAATTGGCGTATGTTGCCAATAAATTAGTCAATCGTTAGGCCAAATTTTATTTATTGCTTTTCATAGTGGACAATGTCTACCATGTCTACCATATCCAGGAAATCTTATTATATGTATAACTTTTTGTAGAAAGCGTAGAACATTCTATTGTCCTACGTACTTACCGAGTTTTTGTTGTTCTTAAATGTTTTGTCGAAAAAAATTACATTTAACAAAACATATTTGCTTGCAATAAAAAATAGAATCGTATTTTATATTCCTACATCCTACTGTCCGACATTTTTACCTTTGTTGGCATTATTATTACCACAATACAGACTTCCTCACTCTCCAACAATACAACAAAACAAAACATAATACAATAAAAAAAATAAAAAAAATAAAACAGAACTAATAACCGACCCGACCCGAAAATTCCCCAAATACTAAACCTTAAATACTTAAACTACAATTTAAAGAAACAAAAAAAAATTAAAAAATTCTTGGCCCGCACTAACTTTTCTCCCTACCTAAACTCTTTCCACAATCACTCCCTCTAAAATTTCCCGCATTATGAGCCACCCAGTAAGCTTCCCAGTCTTTACATTTATTTTTCTTCACTACTTCCCATGTTAGTCCTTTGCACTCTTCCGTTCAATGTGCCCACCTGTCGCCACCCTCTCCGCATATGGTACACAAATTCTCCCTTTCCTTCAGCCAGTACCTTCTTCCCTTTTCATCGTTGCCGCACCAAAACCTGGCTATTCTTCAGTGGCTACCGCTGGACCATCTGCTTGGGTACAAGGGGAGTCTGCCGTATACTTGTAACTTGTTGTACTCAAGACAATCAAAGTTTAAACTACAAATTTTTATATTGTTTTTTTCATATTCAATTTAAATACTAATAACAAAAATCTCCGTTGCTGAAACTATGTTGAAATTCTTATGTTGAAAAGACTCAAGTCTCCTTAAAGTCTCCTTGAAATCGTGCGAGTTTCAGTGAATATATTCATTTCCATTTCCAGTTAATTTATAGTTGAAATTATAAACAAAAGTATTTTTGTATTTTGCCCAGTCATAGACTACATTCGAGCTAAGCTGCAATGAGGTTTTGAAATATCTTGGCTAATAAGCACACCTGTATAAACAAACAAGAAAATCTTAGAGAAACACGATTGGGACATCAAAAATAACTTTTGGTCTGATCGAGTTTTCTGGAGATTCAAACAGTGACTGCATGAAAGCCTTAAATATGTAGTAATTAGATGAATATCTCCGCTTGAACTCACAACTTAGATCGAATAGATCCTTAGATCTAATAGAGGGAAATCTGCGCGCTCAATACGTCAGTAACTTATACAAGCAACTCAATGAGCAAAATATCCTCTCGGTTGTTACGGTCGACCAAAACGGTCGATATTGTCGACCAAAACATTTTATTCTATAAAAAATGGAAAGATATGGTATTAGAGGAACGGCGCTTGATTGGATTAAGTCCTATATATCCAATCACAAACAGCGCACTAAAATCCAAACCACTCATGGAAGTTATATATCAAAGATGAGGTCGGTAAAGATGGTCATCCTTCAAGGGAGTATTTTGGGTCTGACTCTATTTTTACTGTATGTTAATAATCTACCCGCATCTATAGTAAACACTAATTTCCAGATGGTCAACTATTCGATGACACTAGTCTGTTAGACTCTTAAACCAGACTATGGAGGAAGTGCACACTAATTCTATATCAGTAAAAAATTATCCCAAGCTGGTTTAATAAGAATCGTCTAGTGATCAACCACGACTAAACAAATACAATAATATTCGGGACCAGAAGAACACTGACAATACATCCCGCTGAATTGTACGTAGGTAGTCACTTTTTTATATAAAACAATCGGTTAGACTCACTCCTAGGAGTTAACCGATCTCACGGACTCACTCCTAGGAGTTAATTGATAAAAATTTAGATTGGTCAAACCATATTGCTTCCCTAATACCTAAACTTAATAAGGCTACACATGCTCTCAGGATTCTCGACAGTTCAACCTACAATGGGTTCAGTAGAAATGTTGCGGTACGGCATCATGTATTGGGGTGGCAGTTCAGGCTAAAGAAATGTTATTAGAATACAAAAACAGGCCTTCAGATTTAGATTCAAGATAAATTTTAGAGAATCGTGCTGAGAAAAATTTTAAAGTGCAAATACAGGATGGGCCATTTAACATGACCACCCCAAATATCTCCGTTACCTTTAGAGTGAAGAAAAAAATGTCAAAAGGGAATTTTATTGATTTCGAAGGGCTGGCACGGTGGTTAAAAACTCTTTTTTGCCAAGGTCACAGTTTATGCGTCCTCAGGGTCATCAATGGTTTTTCAAATGGGAACATGTTATTTTTGTTTTGTATCAAGACATTGTAGCCACTATTCAGACGAATCCTGCGACCCATAATATATAACCTTGAAATGATTTGACAAGTTTATCCATTGAAAATAACTTTGAATAACCGTATCGAAAGTGGTATTGCACAGTCAAGCAGAGAAAGTGGATATGATTCTGATTCATGGTGAGACCGGTAGGAACTCTGTGCGAGCGCAGGTACTTTATGCACAAGGTTATCTTGACAGAAATCATCTTTCAGTCGATGCATGTTTTGATCGAATTAATCATTTATTCCGTAAAAGGGGCAGTGTTAATTCAAAGAAACGTCAAAGGTGATGATATTATGGATCGCTGGATTTGTGTGAATAGTGGCTGCAAATTCTTGATAAAAAAATAACATGTTCCCATTTGAAAAACCATTGATGACCTTGAGAACGCATAAACTATGGCCTTGTCAAGAAAGTATTTTTAACCACTCCCTTTCGACATTTTTTCCGTCACTCTAAAACTAACGGAGATATTTGGGGTGGTCACTTTATATGGCCCACCCTGTATATTAACAACAGTAGGCACATATATCTATGAAATACTGGTTTTCATGTATAAGCATAATAATTATTTAGAAATAAATCTTTTACCCCATGAACAAAACACCAGGCATTTGTTACACTTAGCCTACAGGATACCCCCGCATAAGATAATCACATTGACTGATTATGAGAAGAGTACAATATACATCGCCATAAAACTGTATAATTCTCTACCAAGGGACAAGAAACGTATCTGCACTTTTCAAGGTTTTCAAGCAAAAAGTATTCGACCATATCAATAACAAGGAACCATATTCATTGGAGGAATATCTCACATATAATTATTTGTCTATAACTAACTTATCCTTTTTCCTGTTTTTTTTTTACTTTTTATTTTGACACATTTTATTTGGTTAATATATTTTGTTTAATATTTTACGCCTAAATAATGAAATAAATAGTTTTTAATTTTGATCCAAGTGGAGGTACATGGAATCGAAAGATGCACAATTTGGAGTCGACAAGAACAAAAAAAACTACCGCTATCCTTATTGCTATCCTCATTGCATATTGCTATCCTGTCACATAGTCAAGTAACTATAAAAGTTATTAGCTCATACACGATCAGTTCCAAACTAGCATGGGACTTTAGCAGTGAAAATAAAGTAATGCTATACTGGGTTAAAGGATACACTAGTATAAAGGAAAATGAAGAAGCTGATCATCTAGCAAACAAGGGATCTAGTAATCCCTTTATAGGTGCGGAACCCTTTTGTAGTACAAGCATGAACATCATCCACGAAAGTTCAAATAAAGAAATAATAAAACAATGGAAGAAAACATGGAAGAATCTTCCAATGCTAAGACAATCCAAAGTAACGCTAGGATCTTTTAACCAAAAATAAACCAGACGCTTGTCTGAACTAAACCGGAACAAGCTTCGAATTCTGACAGAAATCGTGACAGGACACTGCATACTTAGAAAACAAGACTCTAGGCCTAGAAGAAGCTGTTATTTTCTTCTAGGCCTTGGCAGATTCTGCGGCTCGGCGAAAGAAACCCCAATACAACTACTCAAAGACTGCGGAGCATTGCTCGGTAAGAGACAAATGAAATTCCTAAACGAATCAGGACTAGATGAGGCGCTCTAAATAGGTAAGTATAACAAGGATTAGAAAAAAAGGATGTATTAGAATACATCTACAAAAGTCGCAGTACAAGTCACCACCGTAATCTACAATCTAATCTAATGTAGCTCAAATATGTACGGGTATGGAGCCCCATTAACTGCTTGCTAAGATTGCTTTGACTTGAAAATAAGAATGAAGTTTGTTTAAGGACACAACCACAAACTCTATCTAAGGGTTTAATAGCAACTAATTTGGAAGCGTTGTTCCGGATTATTTTTGTGGGCGCAAGAACAATACGTGATAAATGATATCCTTTACTAAAACAAATTCAATACATAACTTTACCATTTTCCGAATTATAACAACAATATTCAAGCCAAAATTTTTCAAGTTTTATTGTAAAAACTTGTTATCACATAAATAATAATAATTTGAACAACCCTATTTTCTTCAAAATTATTGCATACGAAACAATTTTATATGTGTTGGAACAAGTTAAATAACAAGTCAATTTGGCATCAGAGATCGCTATTCATATTCTTTATTATAAATCTAAATGGGTCAAGCTGCCCAAATAAAAGAATGCATTTCGTATAACATATCACAAAACAGACATTTAAAATATTTTGGAAGATATTCAAACAAATATAAAATAAAATTTCTTTCCATTTGCAAAACCATAGTTTACGTTATTTGTTATATAATAATAAATACATTATTATTATTACTATTATATTCATATCTAGAGGGCGGATTATATGCACCAAAAAACGAAATATATGCGCATATATATGCATCGATTTTTGAGGAAATATGCATATTCAATTCGACCATATATGCAGTACAATATGCAAAAACTTTGACAAAAATTAATGAATAAAAGGTAGAAATAATTATGGCCATCTAATATTTTTATTATACACAACATTTTCTTTTCAACAATTCTAATTAACAATTATTAACTAAACAAAAATATAAGTGCACTATTTAATTCAATCTATATATATATATATATATATATATATATATATATATATATATATATATATATATATATATATATATATAAACTTGGACACTAATCAATTCACAAACGATACCCTTTTTTACCCTCATTTTATTGTATTACCGCTTTATATTTTTAGGTATATATTCACCTACTCTACCTTCAACTTTTTGAAGGGTTTCTTCTATAATTTAAAATCCGCAATTAACATTCTTCTATTATTTCAATTGATTCTGATAGAGGCAAACTTTTTGTTTCCAGTCTGTGAAGAGAGTTTGAGACGAAGCAATAGTTTGAAATAAGAAATGCAAGGTGCTGGGTTCGTACTTTTACCTTTTTTTTGCAATTTTCGAAAACGGCGCTGGAATAACTGATTTCGAGAATTATATCTTTAATACCTGCAAAATTATCAGCATAAAAATTTGCTGCATCTAACCACGTACCCCATCTGGTAATTTTAGGTTCAGGAAGCAATTGAACATTTGATCACCTTATAAAATTGGACTCTCAAAAAGGGTTTAAAAAATTTTTTTTTGACATTACTAATTAAATCGTAAACCAGGAAAAATCTACCAGATTTTAGCTACGAGCAAAATTTAGCAACGAGCTAAACAGTTGTGTGAATAATGTTACAATAAAAAATATATATTTTGAACTGCTTTTATCAAGTAGCGTGCGGCCGCTCGATGAAATTAAATATGATTTCCCAAAATGGTCTTCATGTAGAAATCCTATTATAAGAATTTATATAATTTTTTCTTAAGGTACCTACTCTCGTCAGGTATGTATATATTATGTTCACAATATTTTTGTAAAATTACTGCATTTTGTAAAATTACTCTGTTTGTAAACCTCTGTTTGGTATATTATTTGGTAACTAAACTGTTAGATTTAATTTTAATGTTTAAATATATTATTTAGTAAATTATTATCAGTTTAAATTCTATAAAAGTATAAAAAGCACGCAGTCGTTTCTACTGAAATTAACGGCTTGCAATGATAAACAAAGAAGCCTATTAAC
Organism: Phosphuga atrata; assembly: GCA_944588485.1. NCBI lineage: Eukaryota > Metazoa > Arthropoda > Insecta > Coleoptera > Silphidae > Phosphuga > Phosphuga atrata. The sequence continues at coordinate 32,254,163 of OX155896.1, read as the reverse complement.
GCAGAAAGTATAAATACTGATAAGATATACAAGACAATAATTCGAAGCGATAAGGAAATATGGTACCAAAAGGTAACGAAGAAAACGCGATTATCATGTACGAGACAATAAAATCAGAGTTGAAGAAACGTTTAGAATATTGAAAATAACGGAAAATTTACGGACCAATTCAGAAGGCCGACGATATATCAAGAATATGTAAAAATATCAAGCTCAGACAAATAAGGAGAAGACATTGTTAAATACAAAAAAAGTCAAAGGGTGACGTGGCTGAAGCACATAATTACAATGAGCGACTCAAAAACAAAAAAATTCATTGTATAAACTAGGGTTTTCTACTCGGGTACCCGGATCCGGGTATACCCGGGTATATGAAATTTTTAGTACCCGGGTACTATTTCATTGTTAGACCCGGGGACCCGGGTACCCGGCAAAAAATGCAGTAAACTTGAGATTAGGTTTGGTTATGTCGCCATGTTTCAATTTGATTATCTGTAACTTATGTTAGTTGATTTATTTTAAAATTGTTTATTCTTAGAACAAATTAAGATTATTAAGTTACATTTTTTTATTTTATAACATAACAAAAAGTTTTTGTCATAAAAAGTATTTATAGTTCTTAATCAGTTTATGAAAACAAGACTGTTTAACTAGTTGTTGATTAACTAGTTCTCTTCTTCTTGTTGCCGTTGCGGCCCGTTTAGATATTTGGCTTTCTTCTCAATGAGGGTTGCCCACCTACTTCGGTTTCTTACAGAAACTCTCCTATTTGTCATCGCGATAAGTGTCTTGTATTTCTTACCTTAGTTCTGCGCGGCAGGTCCTCGCTGCTGAGTATTGGGTGTAGACCAGGGATGGCGAACCTTTTTTCCGGCCGCGTACCATTTTTTTTAAATGATCACATTTTGAAATGCCGACGTGCCAGTTAACTTTAACAATGAATGACAATTTCTGATAGTAAAAATCAGTTACCATTTTAGCCTTAATATAACACGTCCACAAAAGTAGCTTGAGACATAATGTCTTTTAAAAGTAATAAGGTTTAAGTTTAAGAAGTTTAGAGGCACGCGTGCTAAGTATTTCGCGTGCCAATATAATTTTCCTACGTGTCAGGTGTGACACGCGTGCCATAGGTTCGCCACCACTGGTGTAGACTATACAGGCAACGATTCCCTAATTGTATGCGGATTGTGACTTCTCGGTTGTGACTCGGATATTTTGTATTTTTAGTTCTTAATCAGTTTATGAAAACAAGACTGTTTAATTGCGTGTGATTTTTAATTTTCAACTGTGTCAGAGAAGAAAGTTTATTTAGTTATATTTTTGTTATTTTATAACAGAATTTATTGTAGTAAAAAGTCGATTTAATTCCTACTTAGTTATTGAGAACATTAATGAGACTATTTAACTATGTAACTGATTGTACTAGAAGTTAAGGAAACTTATTGACATTTTCTCTTTTTGTACACAAATTGCAAATACCCGGGTACCCGGGTATACCCGGGTAGATGAAAAAATAATATCCCATACCCGGGTATAAAAAAAGTCGGGTACGCGAAAACCCTAGTATAAACCCAAAAGAGCTGTATGGCCGGAGAGCATAAAAGCAAGGACCCAAGACCCAGAGTTATAATGCCGCATAAAAGAAATAAGAAAAGATTGTTAGTTCAAATTTGAATCTTCACTCATTAATATTCAACTATTCTAGTTATTGTTAATATTTAATTCGATTTAAACAAACTTTTTTCCAAAAAAATCGGTTGGAGACTACAAGTTATACGTGCAAATTGAACGGATTTAATCGTCCATGAAATTTTCTTAATTATAGGAATAGAGCTTCACAATTATACTATCAATACGTCAGATCGTCAAAACTTGAAATTTATCGTAGTTATTGATAAACGCTTAAAAAGTTTGGTTAGTAACAAGAGGTGTAAATAATTGAAAACGTTTATACAGAAAAAGTGTGTTATTAAGGTTTATGGTGAATTATTGAATGGTTCGAAGTCCGTCATTAAACTATAATGACACAATATTTAATAATAAATTACATAAGTTTTAACAATTGTTTGTAACATACGCAGGGCTGTACTGGTCACATACTGAAGCGGTATGTGCAAATTTAATCTTGGAATGTCAGCAATCTGAGGTAGGAAATGCGAATTTAGTTTTTTAGCAATAACTTAGAAAGTTGCTACATTTTGACAACTTTTAGTAGTCTCGATCTATCTCTTACGAATCGGAAAATTCGCACACTGTACACAAGTATGCGGCAAGTATGGTATGCGGTAGATACCGTCGTCGACTGTTTCAGAAAAAAATAATTCAAATTCCGCCTGGTTTGATAGCCCCATAAATATGCTTGTTTGCAAAAACAATTACCGCACGTTTTTGCAAAAAGTCGCACAACCAAATTGAATCCTAACAACGAGAATTATTCCGCGTTGACCCATTTTTTCATTTTTTTTTCAACGAGGACTAGAAAATTCGAGACAACACGGATTTCGATGCGATACGCAAAAATTGTCAAATATTTTTGCATCAACCGAATATACAATTTATATCGTAATTACACAATACAAGATATCCAATTATTAAAACAATATCCATTAAATATATGACAAATCATAATCAATTCTTTCCATATACCCTTTTTTACATTCAATCCAAATATTACAGTATAAATATTATCGACCGCGAATTTAATGACAGACGACGAACCATTCAATAATTCATCATAAACCTTAATAACACACGTTTTCTATTTCAACGTTTTCAATTATTTACACCTCTTGTTACCAACCAAACTATTTTCCAGTCACAAAAGAATTTATTAGACCATTTATTTTGTAATCACGTTAAAAGAATATAAACAAAAATCATTTAAATTACATGCTTTGTATAATGTTTACTATATTATTGATCAGCGGTCTCCAAAATACATGTATCCCACGAGTAAAAGTCCAACAAAAATCAAAAATCCATTTATTTACCCAATAACAAAAGCCACAAAAGAGTATGCACATAAACTGTCACAAAAAATAGATTAGTACAAATCTTCAATATTACAATAAGCCTTTTCTACCAAGTATTGTCTTAATCTCGTTTTGAATATTCTTTTATAAAACTGTATCCCTGACTGATACGCCCCCCTGCATGTTGTGGGGTTGACTTTCGGAACATATAAATCGTCGATTCTTTTTTAGTTTAAATTTTTCTTTGTGGATGAAAGTTGTACACGTAGTAGTAACACAAAAACTAAGATAAAAAAAATACTTGTTTTTTAAAATTACACGGTCATATATGTGCCCATAATTATGAAAGTGGTCTAAGTCAAAATTTAAAAAAAATGAGTTTATCATTTATTTCACACCACATTATTTTGAACTAAATTTATTCAAAGTAATTTTTATGATATCGTCAAAATTGGACCATTAAATCGTGGTTGTAATTTCCACATTATATGGAATTCATACATACATACATAATCAGTAACCTTGTGTACCCTAAGGTGTAAGGTGTTACATTTCATATCCTAATTCCTACATTTAATCTTTACAATACATTATATACACTTTACAATACATTTCTTTCGCTATATATGAACTTTTTCCACTCCCGTTTTCCTTTTGCCATTTTTGATGCTTGAACCATTGTGAGTCCTCTGTCCTCTACTATTTTCTCTATGTTACGATTCCATGTTGTCTTTGGTCTTCCTCTACTTTTCTTTTTTTGACCTTTAGCTTCCCATATTCTCTTGACTGGTCTTTTGTCCTCCATTCGCTTGAGGTGTCCATACCATCTCAGTTGGCAGTTCTCAATTCGCTTTGCTACTGGTTGCACATTTAACTGTTCTCTGATGGTGTCATTTCTTATGCGATCTCGCCTTGTGACTCCTAACACTCTTCTTAGGTATTTCATCTCTATACTTTGGATCTTGCTCTTTAGTCTCTTCGTTAATACCCAGCTTTCGCAGCCAAATGTTAGTATAGGTACGAATACAGCTCTGTATATACTCATTTTTGCTTTTAGCGAAATTTCTTTCTTTCCCAAGAAACTATTTCTGAGGCTGTGGTACACCCTTGCTGAACTCTCTATTCTGTCATTAATTTCTATTTCATGGTGTCCCTTGCTATCTAGACGTACTCCCAAATATTTAAAGGTGTCAACCTGTTCTAATACCTTTCCATTTAGCTCAATGTTTACTTTTGTATCTGGTTTCCCACTAACCATGATTTTTGTTTTCTCTTCGTTTATCCTGAGGTTCTTCTCTGCTAATTTCTCGTTCCATATCTCCAAGTTTCTCCTCAGTTCAACTTCATTTCTCGCGAATATAACAAGGTCGTCGGCAAACGCACATTCCCTTATACGGATTGGTTCTAGGTTTCTATACCCCACACTAAATGAAGACGTTCTTTTCCTCGTTTCTTTCATTACTTCGTCCATAACTAGGTTGAATAAAGTTGGACTCAAAACGCCTCCTTGCCGTACACCCTCGTTTACCGTAAACTCGCGTGATTGCATGTTGTCTGTTCTAACAATATTTCTACTATTTTTGTACATGCCCATTATTGCTCTTATTAGTTTTAGGTTAATTTTCCTTTTGATCAGGGTTTCTTCTATAATTGATCTTGATATTCTGTCGAATGCCTTTTCCAGGTCAAGGAATGCTTGATATATTTCATCCTCTGTATTGCTTATTCGTTCCATCATCTGTTTAATCGTAAATATATGATCCTGTATACTTCTGCCTTTCCTGAAACCACTCTGTGACTCTTCTAGCTGTGGCTCTAGTTCCCTACTCAGTTTTGTTTCTAATATTCTCTCGTACACTTTCGATGCTATGCTTAGCAGGGTGATTCCTCGGTAGTTGTTACAGTCTCTTCTGTCCCCTTTCTTATATATTGGCACAATGACCCCTATCTCCCAGTCTTTTGGTACTCTGCCTCCGTCCCAAGCCATATTGCATATTTTTGATAATAACTGGTCTCCTTTTTCGCCCATATTTTTCAGCATTTCTCCTGTTATATTATCATGCCCAGCAGCCTTACCTCTTTTGAGTCTATTTATGGCATTCTTAACCTCTTCTAATTGTATGTGCTCTCTTTGTTGTTCTGTTTCTTCTATGTTGTAGGTTCTTTCGGTTCTGTCCACAATACTTTCTTTGTTCAGCAGATTTTCAAAGTATCTTCTCCATCTTTCTATTATGTCTTCTTCCTCCGTTAATATTGCTTCATGTTCATCCTTAATTTGCTTAATTACTTCATTCTTCTTCCCAGATCTTATGTTTTTCAGAGTTTTGTAAAATAGCTTTTGGTTTGTATGGAAGTCGGCTTCAATTTTTCGTCCAAACTCTTCCCAGGTTTCTCTTTTTGCTTCTAATACTATCTCTTTGACTGTGTCTCTCTGTCTTTTATAATCTTGGTAAGTGGTATTATCTCCTTTACGTAGATATATTTTCCATTTCTCTTTCTTTAGTTTAACTTCCTTTTTAACATTGTCGTTCCACCAAGCCGTTTGCTTTTTGTTTCTATTTATTTTCGTGGTTCCACATGTTTCTTTTGCTGCGCTAATTAGGGTGTTTCTGAATGTTTCCCATGCTTCCTCCACATTACAATATTTATTAGTTCTTGTCTCATCTAACATTTCCTCAACTTTCTTTGCATAATTGTTCGCCACTTCTTTTATCATTAGTCTGTAGTTTTTTATAGTCTCGTTACTATTGTTGTTTCGCAGTTCTATTTTGTTCTTATTATTTCCCGCTCTCTGGCAGCTTATTGTCGTTTTCGCTTTTAGTAGATAATGATCACTATTTATCTCGGATCCTCTTATAACTCTAACATCCCTTATTTCCCGCCTAGAGGGAATCCCTTATTTCCCTCCTATTTATGAGTACATAGTCTATTATGGATTTTTCCCCTCTGCTTGGGACCTCTCTTGTGTATTTATGGGCGTCTTTGTGTTTAAAGAATGAGTTCATTACTAATAGGTTATTTTGTACACAGAAATCAATAATTCTGTGTCCATTGTTGTTTCTCGTTTTTTCTCCAAACTGTCCTATTACATCACTTGTCCTTTCATCTTTTATGCCGACTCTACCGTTTAAGTCTCCTAGCACCACAATTTTTCCGTTGCAATTCTCCACTATTTCTGATGCTTCTTCCCAAAATTTGTCTTTAGTTTCTGCTTTATCGTTATTATTTGGGCCATACAGAATTACCAGATGTAATCTGCTGTTTCTTTCTATTTCTAATTCAATTTTCATTATTCTTCCAGATATGCATTCCCATTTTTTTAAGTATTTGATTACATTTTTGTGTATTATACACCCAACTCCTCCTTTTGCTCTATCTGCATACGTGACGCCGCTTAGGATCATCATATGACCTTCCTCTAGCTCTGTGACCTTTTTTCCTTTATCTTTAGTTTCTGTAATTGCTAAGATGTTTATATCTCTTTCTTTAAATTCCTCAGTTAGTTCTTTTTCTTTTCCATTTAGTCCTCTAATGTTCCATGTTGCCAAATTTATTCCTCGTAAACCATTTACATGCCGTGTCGTTGCCGTATTTCCCTTATCGTTAATTTCTGTTAATCGTTTTTTGAAGTATTATCTTCTGCCTTCTTTACTAGTACTAGCCTTTCTTCATCTTCACACCATTTCCATTCTTGGTCATCAATAAATACTTTCTGGTACCCTATTTTAGTTTTCTTCCCCTTCTTCCCTTCTTCTTGGGCAGCTTTCCTAATTTTTCCTTGTATCTCTCTTTCTTTTCTTGACATATCATCATTAATGTATACTTTTCCTTCCTCATAGTTACGTAATTTATTTTTATTTTTCATGACTTTCATTTTTTCATTTGCATTGATAAGTTCCACGAGGTACGTTTTCATACCTAGTTTCACAGCTGATTTTACGCCTATATCCGATTCGAGTTGGTTTTTCATGAAGTTTTCCATAGATTCCTTTGGTGTTAGCATTTCATCATCTCCCAGCATTAGTCCTTGTACTACAATATTATTTCTTCTTTTTTCTTTTTCCATCGCATCTAGCCTAGCATTTATTGTCTTAACTTCCTCCTTTAATTTTGCATTTTCGCGTTTGGTTTGTTCATTTTCTTTTCTCAGTTTCCTTATCTCGTTTCTGTACTCTCTTTGTTCTAATCTGATCCCTTTTACCTCATCTGTTAGTTGTTTCATCGTTTCTAGTATCTTTTCTAGCTTATCACTCTCGGTTTTAGATTTACTTTTCCCAGGGGAGCGTTCTATTTTCTTGGTTTTGTTGCGGGTCTCATCCTCTTCATCTTCCCAGTTTTTCCTTCGTTTTCCTTCATCAGTTGTGTAATCGTCACTACTCATATTTAATTTCCTTTAAATATTCTTACTAAATACGGTCCTGTGCTCAGCTGTTTGAATTTATTTACAGCTGATTTCGGCTGTCGTCTTTATCTTGGATCGCGCCGCGATAAAAAGCCGCTTGCCCGGATCGACTCCTCGGAGGTTGGGCTTTTTTTTAAGGAACGTAAATTTCTACTTTTTATCTTTTTATTCCAGTCTTTCTTTACTTCTCTATTAACTTTAATTACTCTATTAATGTCTTACTTTAATTCTTTATCAGATCTTTTGGGTTGCACTCACTACTACTTCACATACACTTTACAGATATAAATCGTGAATTAAATTGCTCAGAACCTCCCGAAATTTGAGATTAGTTTCGGAGCTGCTAAAACACGACCACACCGCACCAGCGCTCGACTTCAATAATGGAATTCATTTAGTGTTAATTATGAAAGTGGTCTAAGTCAAAAATTTAAAGAAATAATATAAACAAGAACTTGTAAATGGCGCGTGGCTGATTTAGATATTCGTAAAATGTATAGCCTGCCTGTAAACAAATGTGAGGAAAATAACCAATCATTTGTTAGGAATAGATCTACAGGAAAATATTTAACACTGAATTTAACTTACATTTCCTCGAAAAGACACATGCCAAAAATGCGATTTACTGATTGGAAAAATCGGGGCATGCAATAATGAGTAATAGAAATTACATTAAAATGTAAACTTTTCTAAGAAAAAAATCATGATATACATTTACAAAATGTCGAACGAGTTAGGAACTGTCTTAAAAAATGCTCTATAAAACTTCATTAGATGGTTCTAAATTCCAAGTTTTGGATCTTTCACTTAAAAAGAAAGATCAAAAATATACGGAAATATTAAATTACTTCTATTATACACCACCACTAAACAAGTAACGAAAGAAAAACATAAATATATTATGTGTTTACTATCATACATCCTTCCAGTTTTTCAAGAACATTTTAAGAATCTTAAAAACTCGAAATGGTAAGAAGGAATTACTTTTTAAAAATAATTAATAAATGTAAATGAATTATTTCATTAAAGTTATTTCTTCAAATAAAACTCATAGTTCTTTATTGCTTTAAGTCATTTATAGGACATTCAGTTAATTTTGAAAATGATATAAGTCAATTCAAGCTTTTTCGTAACATTTTCGTATGAAATTCACACAAAATATCATATTCATAATAAATTTCAATTATTCAAGACTAATAAAATTATATATTAAAATGTCGCATAATGTAACAATATTTTTTAATTTATTCAAATGCAATTCATTAAATATCTCGAAACGAGAAATATATGACTTAGACCACTTTCATAATTATGGGCACAAATATCAAACAGACAAGTAACAAACTAATTTTTTCTTCGTCTCTAAATTTTAAAATTATTCAAAAACCCATCATTGATTTATTTGAAATGGAATTTGTCCCTGACATCAACTGTCGCCCATAAACTCGATTCTTTTCTTTATCGTGTAAATTATCGCCTAGATTTTCCAAATTATTTTAGTAATTTTGTTAACCTTAAACTAAATAAGTATTTGCGAAAGAAATCGTTTACTTGATTTATTACTTTTAGAAAAAAATCGTGTAATATCCACATAAAACCCAAGTGGTTTCTATGATGAAATAATAAAATTTATTAAAAAAAACATTATATGTATAAATATTGATTAATGATAATGAAACTTTATTGCTACAGTTGTAAGTACATGTAATTATTAAGTATAACAAATGGCTATGCATTACTTCAGGTAATGAATATTAAGATGAATATTGATTGATATTGATGAATATTGAATATTGATTTACCGATTCAAATTTTAATGCTTCTTTCAAGGTATTTACAGTTTTATAAAAAAGCTGTATATACAGTTGTATATAAAGTTTTATAAAATTTACAGTTATAAAACCCGGATTATAATTGATAAAATATAAATAAAACGAAAATTCAAGACCACGAAATCCAACGACAAAACTCTCCGTTGAAAATCGGAGACGCGAATGTTCATAGAGCGCCAGAATGCGGCTCTGACCATTTTATGGTGAAAGCAAGTGTGCTAGTTTAGTTCAGAGCTTCCCAGAAACAAAAACAAGTAATAAGTAAAAATAATCCGCAACAAAATATATAATCTCCCAAGTACAATCTACCAATCTACAGAGTTTAACCCAAGAAACGGTACAATTCTTATATGAGTCAAGACTGGCAACTAAAGTACAAAAGTTAGAAGAAGGAACAGCAGAAGAAGTGTATAGGCAACGTAAGGTCTGTATTCATGAAGCCGCAATAGACGCTATAGGAAAAACTGAACGAAGCAATCCAAATAGTAAACATTGGTAGACAGCGGAATTTGAAACTTTAATCAAACAGAAGAAACAAGCATACCTCAAGTAGCTAACAAAATAGCAAAAACGAATTCTGGGAATAAAAGTGTGAAGAAATCAATCGATATATCGTTCGTTTGGACGAACAGGTTATTCACTCATTATGTTCTTGCCTGTAGAATTTCTATTTTTTTCTCAGTAATTGCAAAATTGACAAAGTCATAAAGTGAACAAAAACGTTATCAATAAAGTTTGTTTAAAAGATATTATAGGTGAGGTTAACCAATTATTTACAGAAATAGAAATATATTGATTTGAATACCCTGTTCATCTGGACCAACGATATGGGCGGCACGAGAATATCAGAGGCATGTAAAACTATAAAAAAATCTCAGAAATGATAACAAAAACAGTTACAACATCACACTAATACAAATGAACGAATGGAAAAACTATTACTAATCATTACTGAAAGAAGACAGGCCTCAGTGTATAACGACAACAATACGGGAGGAGGAAAATATCATTGACAATATAGAAGAAATCAATGCACGGAACTAAAACAGGCCCTAAAATACATGAAGAATAGGAAAGCTGCTGGATAGGGAGGTGATCTTATAGAGTTGGTGAAGCATGGACCAGACATACTGCTAGAGAAACTGTTGGAAGTATATCGACACCCCAGTTCTATAGTGTAACAAGTCAAAAAACATCATTTTTGTGTTAAGCACACCATACAAAGCAAGTGTATTTTATTTAATTCAAAAAAGTAACAACTGGAATTTTTAAGGATTGTTTGTAAATGGCACTAGTTACACTATAAACTTGACAGATTTAAAATAAAGTTTCACTTCTATACTGTAACAACTCAGTTGTTACATTATAGAAGTGGAGATTTAAATGAAAAGTTTACAAGTTCTGTTGTGGTACTTGCACTATTGTGTTAACAATGAGTGGATTAAACGATAATAGACCACAGTCCAAAGAAGTGACTGAGACGCGAACCCAATTTTTGATTAGACTAGCTACTAGCAACAATGGTTTCAACGAAAATTTACATGTAAGTTTCTTCTGAATAACATAACCTATATATTTTTAATAATGATCATTACAAAATCAAACTATTGTTATAATAGAAATATTTGTATGAGTTTGATCCATCTCTTGCGAATTTAACGATTTAAAATCGTATGAAAGCAAAATTTCTCCAGTAAAACAGGACTACCTAAACATTTTTGACTTAACAAATTATTTTTGTTTAATTTAGGCAACAACATCAAAGCAGCCTTTCTTACAAAAACGTTACTTGAGTAATGATACGAGCAATTCTTCTATACATTTGTAATCCATTGAAGAATAAAACACTGATAACAATAGTGTTCACCTTCAGAGTGACTATGCTAGTGATGACAGTGTTGCGGATAAAAATTATAAACCGAATTCGTCTAGCAGTGACGAATCTAGGAAAGGCAATTCAATAAGTCATGAAAAAAATAAATCTAAACCATTGACAAGAAAAAGAGCCAGAAATAGTGAAAATTGGGATAAAAATGTTAGGAAATGGAATATAAATTTGGGTAATGAATATGTAACTGTGACGGGAAAACAAGTTCAGAAGAAAGAAATGGGACCTCCTTGTAAGGAAAACTGTCGGCTACTATGTGCAAAAAAATTTGCAATCGAAGAAAGAAAGAAAAAATTGAAACGTATTGGAAGTTAGGTTCTATTGACTTGCAAAGAAATTTTATAAACGCGCGCTTGTCTCAAATTACTCCTTCGTATTGCAATACCAAACCCGAGAGTAATCGTTCGAAGAATTGGAGATACACGTTGCAAATTGGTGACAAAAACATTCAAGTGTGCAAATTATTTTTTAAAAGTACACTTGCTATTAATAACAGAACTATTTTCACCACAACGAAGAAAAAAGAGAGTGGTGGTTTTTTGACGTCAGATAAAAGAGAAAAGCACGAACATCAGAAAAGACTAGAAACTGAAATTATTGATGGCATCAGACAGCACATTAATTCATTTGCAAGAATACCTACATAATAGAATACGTACAAAGAATATTTAGACGGTAGTTTAAATTTGGCAACTTTATACCGATTGTACAAAGAAAATTGTATTACTAACGGCAAAGAATATGCAAAACTTTCAATGTATTCAAAGATATTGAATACAGAAACCAATATAGCATTTCACACCCCAAAAAAAGACCAGTGCTCGTTGTGTGAGAATTTGAAAAACGCAAATGAAGAAAATAAAGATAAAGTCAGAGATAAATATGAAAACCATATTAAAGAGAAAGAACTGAGCAGAATCGAAACGGCAAACGATGTTGAAAATACACAAGAAAATGTGCAAGTTTGTTGTTTTGATTTACAGGCGGTTTTATCGACACCCTGTGGCGATGTAAATTGTATTTATTAAATTAAATTGATGTTAAACAAAAACTAGGCTTTTGTTTCCTTTTGCACGAGGGTCTGACAAAAAGAGGGGCTAAATAGATTGGAAGTTGTATTTATATTTTTTTGGAAAGTGGCGACTGTATAAATGAAAACGTAATTTTTTATTCTGACAACTGCGTCGGCCAGAATAAAAATAAATTTATATTTGGTCTTTATCTGTTTTGCGTTTTAAATATACAGAAGTTAAAATCAATTACACACAAGTTTTTGATTGTTGGGCATACACAAAATGAAGGGGATATTATGCATGCCACCATTGAAAGAGAAAAGAAAAGAGTTCTCAAAAGTGGACCAATTTACGTCCCTGCACAATGGGCAACAGTGGTGAAAGGAGGCAAGAAGAGAGGAGCCCCATACAAGGTCAACGAAATATGCACCAAAGATATTTTTGACCTAAAGAGATTGTCACAGCAGTTGGGTAATAATTATACTAAAAACCAAGATAAGGTGATTTGGAATGATATAAAAATGGTAAAAGTTGAAAAAGGGAAACCTTTTATTATAGCATATAAGACATCCTACGAACAACAACATTTCAAATTAATTTAATTAATTTAAGAAAAAGGTCATTGGAAGCAAACTTAGAATTATAGCCTGCTTATAAAAGTCCTCCCTCTATATCCGCCAAGAAGAAGAATTTGCTAGAGCTGTGTAAGGAAAATGCCATTAAACCAGTATATTGGTCGTTTTATGAAAACCTACGCAGTGACCAAAATAATGACGCTTCAGGCACAGAAGGTGATTATTGCGACTCTGAATAAGAAAAATTCATGTTTCTTTTTTTTAAATTTCATGTAAATTCTTTCTGAATAAACTTTTGTAGTTTCGTTAGTTTTTAGTTTTTATAACAAACTGAATATAAAAACAAATAATAAAAATAATAATAGTGAAGTGGTGAACATAAAATTATTATACTGCAAAACGGAAGTTTGCACAAAGTTTTAAGTTCAATAATGTAACAACTCAATTTTTTTTTGGAAATTTTGAAAAGTGTAAACCAATACTTTCTATTGATAAGTAAATCATAAATTAATAACTAAGTATGCCAATTATTATCCGTAAATTCCTAAGCACAAAAATTTCATAATGAAGTCAAGAAACCGTCTTGTTTTCATCAATGAAAACAAGAAAATTAATTTTCTTTAAACGCGATTATCTCAATACTTCAATTTTTGACTTGTTACTCTATAGAACTGAGGTATCGATATAACAAATGCCTCTTGGAAAAGGACGACATTCCAAATGATTGGAAAATAGGATATCTCAGCTCCATAAATAAAAAAGGAAATAAAAATATATGTTCTAACTAGAGAGGCATAACGGTAACCAGTTCTGTTGGAAGACTGTACGGCCGAATCCTAAAGACAAGAATAGAGCACGACTTTGAAGAAATTGAAAAACAGTATGGGTTTAGGGCGGGTAGATTATCCTTTGACAATATCAGTACTCTGATGTTCATTGATTGAAAACCTGATGTTCATTGATTTGAAAAAGGCCTACGATAACGTGTCCATTAATAAAATATTCGACGTACTACATGAGACTAACAGTAACAAGTACTAAATCAGAGCCATAAAAACACTATAAAGGGACTCAGAATGTGCGATCAAATTAAGTAACAAAATATCCGCGCCTTTTAAAATTAACAAAGGATTAAAACAAGGATGTAGTCCATCTTCGACCATTTTCAAAGTAAATCCACAAAAAGCCCTGAGCGCCTGGATGAAAAAATGTTATATAATAGGAACTGAAGTTGGAAATACCTGTTTATATACGCTACTGTTTGCCGATGATCAAGTACTAATAGCAAAGGACGAAGAAGACATTACATACATGACAAGAAGTCTGATTGAGGAATCCTGCAAATTGGGGCTGAACATCAATATCAGTATAACCGAATACATAGTTATCGGAGAAAAGCCTATATTATAAAAAGCACTAATGAATTCAAGTACTTTGGGAACATACATATCTTTTGAAGGTACAACGCAAAAAGATATCCAAAACAGGCTTGTTCAGGGAAAAACGCCAAATCAGAACTTGAACTCAATTTTATGGTCCTCGAATATTCAAATAAATACAAAAGTCCAGCTATACCGTACTATCGCGGAACCAATAACAACATATGGGGCAGAGTGCTGGCAACTAACATCAAAAATAAGGAACCTGTTAAAATCAGTATAGATGGACTTTTTACGCCGATCGTGTAGAATATTCATGTTAGACCATATCCAAAATGACGATATCAGGCAAAGGGCGCATGTAGAAGATACCATTATGGAACGGATAGAAAGCCGACAACTATTATGGTACTTATTTTGGTACCATGTGATGTGAATGAGTAGTGAAAGATAGCCAAGAAGAATGATCTCTTACATAGATAAAGGCTGAAGGGAAAAAAAATTGGACAGTCATATTTTTAACACTGGCACCTACAAGAGTCCCGTACTTGTGCAGCCGGGCAAGAAATATTATCGTCTTGATTTGACGAACTAAATCGGCTAGTGAATAAAGCTTGACTAAAAATTGAGTCTAATTCAATGAAATTAAACTAAAATGATGAGCTAAATCGGCTAGTGAAGTAACCCTAACATGTCGAGTCGAAATTAAATTAAGTTTAAGTTTGAATTAGAGAGACTTCTACATATTTTCAACATTTTCTTGGTAAATAAAACATAACAGGTTTTGGATTATTGATTTTAAAGTTTTCAAGAACTGATATTATAGTATAGTAAACAAAGTTTACTAACGCATAAGGAAAGTTTGAATTGTAATCTACTGCAGCTGCTTATCTAAATATCATATACAAATTTTATACCAGTTTTTCTTCAATAATTTATTATGAACAAGATTTTACCTAAAAAAACCTAGCTTTTCATGCAGCGATATTTCCAAATTAAATATTATTATATTGACGTATTCATGTCAGATTAGATACACAAGGTAGATGATACAAGACATCCTAGCCAAGCAGTAATCATCGACTTAACGGACAAGACACAATATATACAAGAGTAACAAGACTGGACAGATAAGACGACTGATAAAACTATACCCACTACTCAGAATATTCCAACAAAACTAAATAGGCCAAAGATAAAGATAAGACATATTTGATATTCTTGGGGGCCTGTGATAAAAATACAAAAAGGAACAAAGAAGATAAATACTCTTAATATTTAGTTAGAAATAATAAAAATAGTAAAACTTCATATACGGATTTATACACGTATAAATCCGAGATGCCGAGAATTGCAAATATTCACTCAAACAGCGCGATATACAATCACTTTTGTACAAAATATTCTATTATAGTATCTTGCAAGTAACAGCATATCTAAAATTTCAACTGATAAACTTGATTGCTGATAAATCTTGATAAATTGCTGATAAATCTCTTACTTGATAAATCCATTTAGAGCATTTGTAAATGGATAATGACCGTGCATGTTTTGTTTGTAAAATAGTAAAACAAAAATGAATAACGTCACAAACGTCGAATGTAGGCGGCACTGTTTCACAGATAAGATATCAATCGATAAATTGGTAACTACATAAACTATTTATAGACACAACTAAATATATAGTTGTTTCAACGATAACAGAGAATATATAAGAACTAATTATAATTATTTTAGTAGTTAATAGAATAAATATTTGAGAAGACAATAATTGACAGACAAGACTAGATAGACCAGGGCTGTCCAATCTTTTTCTAGTGGCGATCTACTTTTTGGTATATATTGTTGCCAAGATCGACCAAAACGCGTAACACCACCGAGTGTCTGGGGTCATAGAGTGCACCTCCATGGGGGACAAAATTTTGAGAAAATGCATAACATATTGCCATTTAAAAGCTGTTTTTAATGTAAAAATAACTTAATACGAAAATCAGAATTAATTTTCTTATGTAGATTCTTATTCTGCTACTTTTATAAATTCATTGCAGTCACTTATCTCACTCTAGCAAACGCGAGCGATTGCGCTGGCGGCTAGTTTTCGCGCGTTTTATAGTTTTGATTGTTTGAGTGTTAAGCTGGCCCTAAATTTATGAAAGGAAGAATCTATTATATAATGTTTATTCATTAAACATTTCAACAGGAACAAAAAGTATTGAAATTTATATTATATCTGAGATAAAATAACAAAATTAGAAATATAGCAAATACTTAATTCGAATAAATACTAAGAGTAAATACTAAGATTCCGCCAAATAAGTCGAGCCAAAGCAAAACATCAGTTTTTGTGCCGCATTTGTCAAGATTGGGTATTTCTCTTATCTTAATCCAAAGATTTTATTTGTGAATACACTAATCTTTGGATTTCAAATACAAATCTTTTAAAGTGATTCAAGTGATTATTTGCAATTCTAGTTTATCCTGATTTGCTTCAAATATTGTAGAAATTTGACTTGCAATTTCTTCAATGTTGATATCTTTTTGAAACACATTTGACAAAAACAGTGCAATATTTACAATCCTACCAAAATCTTCAAATCTCGCCTGAAATTGTTTTTCAACAACTTAAATTTCTAGAATTATTTTAGGATTGAATTGAGTAATCTTTCTTGCGCATCGGCATTCAACGGAAGCTGTCGTTCTTGTCGTACTAGTGGGGATGCGGCCGACTTGAGGTACTTGTAGCAACATTTGAACGTAGGCTAGCAAGAAGCGTTTTTAATTTTTACTTTATATTTATGAAGATCGACTCAAAATCACTCTGCGATCGACCGGTAGATCGCGATCGACTGGTTGGACAGCCCTGAGATAGACAGAACGAGATAGATAAAACTAGACAAACTAGACTAGACAGGCAAGTCTAGACAGACAAGAATAGGCAGATAAGACTACACGGACACAACTAGACAGGCAAGACTAGACAAAATAGACAGACAGGACTAAACCGACCAGAATAGAGCAAGAGTAGACAGACAACACTGAACAGACGAGAGTAGAGAAACAAGACTAATCAGACAAGAGACCAAGAGGACTAACTCTCACGTGGAAGTCACCTTGTCGCGGTGTGAGGGCTTAGTTTCGCAACATACCGTTGGACGTCACGACGGGAACAACTCCGGTCGGGGCGTTCGGCGGAGGGCGAACAACCAAGAACTTCCAAACCCTTAATCCCAAGGTGTCATGCGACCCGTGCCAAAGGGACTGGTTGATGGCCAAGGGCAACCGGCCATCGCTTACGGAGCCCCTCTGATACCTGGCGACCTCAGAGGGTATCCAGCCTTACCACTATCAAGCGGGGCTCTGATGTGGTGGACCTTTAGTTCCCTTGCGACTCGTGGGATTTATATGAATTCCAAAAGTAAAAATAATCCATGTGTACGGGACCTAACCGACACAGAGAACAAGGAAGTCAGCCCGGATTCCCGGGAAGACGACCTTGACCTCACACTCGTAGACATGAGCAGTCCAGCCATGTCTACAGAGGCAGAGGTAGATGTTCTTGTAGGGACAGAGGAGGACTTGCCGCCTCCTGTCACAAAACAAGAATGACCAGCAGGCGCACCAAAATAGCCCAAGTGAACATCCATCATGCCAAAGCAGCTTCAGCTGTGATGGCTAGGATGTTCACCAAACAGCACCTAGGGCTAGCGCTGCTTCAAGAACCCTGGACCTACGGAGGTAAGATCAGAGGCCTTAGCAACAGGGAATGTAAGTTGGTATGGGACAGCCGTGAGGTCTCCCCTAGAACTTGCATTATGGTAAGAAATGGCATAAATTACTTATGTCTTTCGGAATTTTTAACGCGGGATTTAGTACCGATTCAGGCCCTCATCAAGATCGAGGGTCTCCACCGCGAAGTAGTGATCGCATCAGCATACTTCCCTGGCGATGGTAACAGCATACCACCCATTGAAGAACAAAAGCTGGTGGAACACTGTATTAGGAGAAGGCTGCCACTCATCCTGGGATGTGACGCGAATACACACAATGAGATGTGGGGCAGCACGGACACTAATAAGAGGGGTGAGTACCTTTTAGAATACCTCAATAAAGCGAACTTAATTGTTTACAACGTTGGGAACACACCAACATTTGTCACTAAAGTCAGAAATGAGGTACTGGATATTACGGTAGGTAGCGCTAACGTAAGTAAACTAATTAAAAAGTGGAGGGTTTCAAGTGAGCCCTCAATGTCAGATCATAGGATCATAGAGTTTGAGCTGAAAGGAGCGAGTGAGGAAAACACCCCCATTCGAAACCCCAGACAAACTGTGTGGCCTATGTTTAGTTCCCAACTAAAAGAAAACCTAGAGCAGGTGACAGTGCGGGGTAGTATCAAATACTACACCGTGCTGGAGCAGGCTGTAGGAGAAATAAATGTAGCAATCACCACGGCATTTGAATCCAGCTGCCCGGTAAAAACCGTGAAGGAGCATAAGGACGAAAAATGGTGGAACAAAAATTTGTCTACATTAAGAGCAAAAGTACGTAGGCTTTTCAACAAAGCCAAGCAATACGGAAATTGGCTAGAATACTCTGAGGTGCTTACCACCTACAACAAAGAGATCAGAAGGGCAAAAAGGGCAAACTTTAGGACCTTCTGTGAAAACATAGAATCCACGCCGGTGGCAGCTAGACTGCACAAAGCACTAGCGAAGGATAGAGTGGAAATGACAACCACTCTCAAGAAACCGGATGGGACCTTCACGGAGGATGAAGAGCAAAGAGCTCTCCTCCTACTAGAAACCCATTTTCCGGGATGTAGAGGATACAGGGAGACCGAGGGCTTGATGCAACCACGGAAACCAAGTCGGGCCGACTGGAAGAGGGCAGCGTCCATCTTTACGGAAAAACGAATCAGATGGGCTATCGGCACTTTCCAGCCTTTTAAGGCCCCAGGTGTGGACGGACTAGTTCCTGCCTTCCTACAAAAGGGAGAGAGAGAACTAATGCCGTATCTTCTAAATATCTTTAGAAGTAGCTTAGCGCTCGGATATATACCGGAGCTATGGAGAAGGGCTAAGGTGGTATTTATACCGAAGGTGGGGAAGAAAGACACCACTCAACCGAAGTCATTTAGACCCATTAGTCTAACATCTTTTATGTTAAAGACAATGGAGAAGGTGATTGATAATTACCTTAGGACTATAGTGCTGGTAGGTACACCACTACACAGGAGTCAGCATGCTTACAGGGCAGGGAAATCCACAGAAACCGCCCTGTATCAGCTGACAAACGAAATAGAAGCAGCACTAGAGATAAAGGAAGTAGCGATATGTGCCTTCTTGGATATAGAGGGAGCTTTTGACAACACCTCACACGAGGCTGTCAGGGCGGCCCTCGAAAGAAGGAATATCGACAACACTATCTCAAAGTGGATGGGAGAAATGCTGAGAACTAGAACGGCGGAGACACAAGTGGGAAAAGACACCATTAAGATCTCCACAACTCGAGGGTGCCCACAGGGAGGTGTACTATCACCGCTAATGTGGAGCCTGGTAGTTGATGAACTACTGGTTAGGCTAAACGACCTAGACATCAAATCTCAAGGTTACGCCGATGACATAGTCATAATGGCCAGAGGAAAATTTGAGGGAACGCTCTGTGAAATTGTTCAGAGAGGCCTCAAAGTAACTAGTAGATGGTGTCAAACAGTGGGATTGAGACTCAACCCGAGCAAAACCACTTTGATACCATTTACTAGAAGGAGAAAACTAAACTGCCTACATCCCATACTCATAGATGGGAAGGCAGTAGAATACCAACAGAAGATAAGGTATCTGGGTATCACACTAGATAGCAAACTCCTATGGAATAGACACGCTGAGGCAGTGGTAGGTAAAGCCAAACGCGCCCTAATGGTGTGCAGAAATCTGTCAGGAAAAACGTGGGGTTGTAACCCCACTATCCTGCGATGGATGTACACCATGATAGTGAGACCTGCAATCACTTATGGGGCGGTTGCGTGGGGAAGTAGAATCAAGCTGGCCTCTATGAGGAAACAGCTTGAGAAGATTCAAAGACTGGCGTGTGTCTGCATCACGGGGGCGATGGGGTCGTGCCCGACAGCAGCATTGGAGCTGCTGCTGGATCTGACTCCGCTGCACCTTGTGGTGGAGAGCGCCGCCAGATCGGCGATCGTAAGGTTCAGCAAGGAAGGAATGGGCAGAGGCAAAATAATCGGGAGCAGAGACCGAAACAGCCTCGCTGCCAAGATCCCCTGGCTGGAAGTACCAAAAGACGAAATGGTATGCAAATACCACTTCGAGAAAAACTACACAGCAATGTGTAGTAGTAAAGCCGATTGGAGCGACGAATCCTCAGCATACCACATAGAGCAAAATGCCATCAAGTGGTATACAGATGGTTCGAAGACAAAGGAAGGCACTGGTGCAGGAGTGTTTGGACCTCGTACCAGATACTCCGAATCCATAGGAACATCCCCAAGTATCTTCCAAGCAGAGGTACACGCAATCGAAAGATGTGCACAGTTTAACCTCGACAGGAAGTACCGCAAAAAACGAATTGCTATCCTGTCAGATAGCCAAGCAGCCATCAAGGCCATTAGCTCATACACCATCAGATCCAAACTGGTATGGGACTGTGTGGGGAAGCTGAACAAGCTTGGCAGGGATAATAAAGTAACGCTATACTGGGTACCAGGACACACTGGTATAGACGGAAACGAAGAAGCCGATCACCTAGCAAACAAGGGATCCAGTAGCCCCTTTATAGGTCCGGAACCCTTTTGCGGTATGAGCGTGAACACCATCCGCAAAAGTTTAGGTGAAGAAATAAGAGGCAAATGGATGAAAACCTGGGAAGAACTTCCAGGGCTAAGGCAATCCAAAGTGATGCTGGGATCTTTTAACCAGAAGAGAACTAAAGCTTGCCTGAAACTAAGCAGGAACAAGCTCAGAATTCTGACAGGAGCCCTGACGGGACACTGCAGACTTAGGAAACATCTCAAGGCCCTAGGCCTAGAGGAGGATGATGGATGCAGATTCTGTGGCTCAGCAGAGGAAACCCCCATACATCTGTTCAAAGACTGCGGAGCATTACTCCGCAAGAGACAGATGTACCTTGGGGCTCACTGCTTGAACACAGAGGAGCTGCAGGCCTTGAATCCCACCCAGATCCTGAGATTCCTAAAGGAATCAGGATTAGAGGAGGCGCTCTAAATGGGTAAGTACACCAACACTTGGAGGAGGAGGGTGGGGTACAATAGATCTATAAAGGTCGCAGTACAAGTCGTCACCACCATATCTACAATCTGCAATCTACAAGAGGACTAAACAGACAAGATTAAGCAGACAGGATTTAAAAGAGAATACTAGATGACAAGACAAGACAGACAAGACTGCACAGATAAAACTAGACAGACAAAACTATACCGAAAGGTCTAGGAAAAAATGGAGAACTTCTGGTAATAGTGAAAGACGGAGCTGATAAAGCCGAAATTCTGAAAAAAGCAATTCATGGAAAAATACCAGGGTCGACCACATCTCAGTACTCTCCAGGGTCGACAATAATCCATGTGAAAGGAATGGATTAGGTTGTAACAGAGGAGGAAATCAAGGAGGCTATTACAAAATCCACCTCTATTAAACCCAAAAAAATCGAGGTAACAGCCCTACGACCAGCCTACGGAAACAAACAGAATATCACAATTATAATGTCTGAAACTGACGCTGTAAAGTTCATTAGTCTCGAAAAAGTCTAAATTGGATGGACAAACTGCAAAATCGTAGAAAGAGAAAAAGAACTTAAATGCTACCGATGCTGGGAGTATGGTCATGTTAAAACCCAATGTAAAGGTCCAGACAGAGAGCACTCGTGCTCAAAGTGTGGGAAACCGAGTATGGGCACCGTGTAATGGAATACACAAATAGGCCGTTTTGTGTGCACTGTAAACAAGATGGACATCAATCAGGAAATTCCAGATGCCCAATAAACAATGGAGGTTTGCGAGAAGAACATAAAGAACACAAGAATATTACAAATTAACACGAACAGGAGTCGGCCTGCTAACGATATGGCGCTTGCTACCGGCAAAGACATAGCGCCAGAAATCTTAGTTCTCAGTGAACCGAATCGCAAGGCTATTAAAAACAGAATGGACTGGTTATACGACGAACAAATGGACACAGCAATAAAAGTAGTAGACCGCGAAGTTCTGAAACAAAACTAAAAAACATGGACACCCAGGGCCTTGTTGCATTTATTAAAACAACAGACTTTACACTCTATAGTTGCTATTCCTCTGGAAATGACAACATACAATCTCTTGAGGAAATGTTGCATAAAATCGGAATTGAAATTAAAAATACAAAAGAAAAATCTTTTGTGGCTGCCGACTTCAACGCAAAATCACCGCAATGGGGTATGGATCTCTCGGACAAATTTGGTCAAATCATTACAGAGTGGGTTGCAGCTAATAATTTAGTTATTCTCAATGATGGAAAGAATTTCAAGTGTTTTATTTTCGATGCTTTAATAGCGTTTCTCAAAATTTTCTTGCTCTTTGTATTTTCGCCCCTTAGGAGCCGGTTAACTTCGGGTAAATTTCTTGCCGCGTTTCTGGTGTAGGTCCTTCTTCTTCGAACACATTCTTTTAGCAGTTCGGATATATCCTCCGTCCACCAGTATATCGGTGCTCTTCTGATTTCGTTACTACGTTTTGGCATAGATTTATCGCATATTTTTGCAGGGGTATTGGAAACGCCTCTTGCAGATGTTGTATCTTCATTTTGTTCTATTCCGTCTAATGCATGTTAAAGTTTTTATTGATCCATATCATATATAATGAGCATATATCCGAACTGCTAAAAGAATGTGTTCGAAGAAGAAGGAGGGGGGGTGTTGGCTACAAAACGATCACGAAAAGCTGACATGGCACACACCTTCATTGAAACTTACTATGGCAACGGTAGAAAAAGTAATTGATCACCTTTTCCCAGACCACGAGGAAGTAAATTTTATTTGTAATAAAGACGCTAGTTTTGTGGACTTCACATCTGATGAACTGCCGATAGCCTGCCAAAAATTGAAAAACAATAAAACACCAGGGCCAGGATATATTCCAGTAGAACTGCTAAAGCGAGTTGCAGCGGAAAGACCGGATTATATATTAACCGTATACAATAAACTGACAGCCGAGGCAAAATTCCCAGCAGAGTGACAAAAATTAGACCAATCTACCTCTCGGACGTAGAGGGTAAATTACATGAAAAATTAATATTAGCTAGACTACAAAAACAACTTAAACGAACAGGGGACCTGTCTGACAATCAGTTTAGATTTAAAGAAGGTTGACAGACAGTGGATGCCATAACAAAAGTGATTAAAATTGCCAGAGAAGCTGGTCCCTACTCAGCTCGACACCGGAGACTGTGTGCCGTAATAACACTCGATGTGAAGAATGCCTTCAATAGTGCCTCGTGACAGCAAATATTAAATGAATTGAAAAAGAGAAAGATAGAGGATAGCATTATTATTATTTTAGTGGCATATCTATCGAAAAAAAAGATCATCCTAGAGACAGAAGGAAAAATTAAAAAAATAAGGAAAAACAGTGGTGTACCGCAGGGATCAGTCTTGGCTCCCACCCTGTGGAACGTACTCTATGACGACCTGCTGAAAACGGAAATACCGAGGGGAATAACCTTAATTGGATTCGCCGACGACGTGGCGATGGTGGTAACCGCAAAAGAAGAATCCATCCTAATGGACACAGGTAATACGGGGCCACAAAGAGTGCAAGACTGGCTTGATCAGCGGCAACAACTGGCGCCGAAGACGAAAGCAGTACTTTTAACACCCAAACAAACGACATCCCCGATGACTTTTAATGCCAAAGGTTTTACGGTAACCCCTACTGCAGCAGTAAAATATCTGGGAGTATGGCTCGACACCAAGTTGTCCTTTGTGCATCACGTGAACAAAATTACCCAGAAGGCGGAAAAGACGGCAAATGCTCTCGCTAGTCTTCTGCCAAATATCGACGGACCCAAAAGATACAAACGAAAAACTACTTCTTAGCGTGGTCCAGTCCCAATTATTCTATGGAGCACCAGAATGGCATATTATAACAGAAACTAAAACAACAATTCTGAGCCTTACTAGAATCGTGCGTTTGCTGCGTATCAGAGCATGCTGCGCATACAGGAGTTATAGCGTATATATTCCTCCGGTAGTACTCAAAATCAAAGAAAGACAAAAAAAAGTATAACGGGATCGAAAAGGTAAAAGCCAGAGAAAATTTGATGAGGAGATGGAAAGAAAAATGGAATAATGCAACTTATGGACGCTGGACTTGGTTCTTAATTCCAGATATAGAAAAATGGTCTAGGAGCAACTACGGTCAAACACACTATTATTTAACTCAAGCTTTGTCAGGCCACAGGTGTTTCAGGAAATACCTGTATGATCGCAGGAGAGCAGAGACGGACGAATGTAATTACTGTGGGAAAGTAGACGATGTAAACCTTACGCTTTTTTATTGCTCGAACTGGACAGAAGACAGAACGAACTTCGTGCATACCACTTGAAGGACGTTTAATGCGTACGACATGATGGAGGGACTAACAGGATCGGAGAAGTAATGGAAAGAAGTATATACCGTCGTTCGAAAGATTATTGAAACCAAGGAGAAAGACAGCAGGAAATAAAACGGACAGCGGATTCCAGTGTAAAGTGCATTGCGAAAGGAATGTTTTTTTTTTCGTAATTTGTCTTTATTTACAAATAAAACCAAACTTTCCTAAAAAAAAGAAAAAAAAAAGACCGACAGGTCTAGGCAGGCAAGAAGACAAACAATACCAGACAGATTAAATAGACTGCACTTGGCAGGACAGTATTATAGAAACATATTCTATGCTAAATGACAAGACTAAACAAACAATACTTAGAGTACAATACTAATATTAACAATACTAATCTAGTTTAGTCTTGTCTGTCTAGTCCTGTCTGTCTAGTCTTGTCTTTCTATTCTTGTCTGTCTAGTGTTGTTTGTCTAGCCTTGTCTGTCTAGTGCTGTCTGTCTAGTCTTTTCTGTCTAGTCTTGTCTGTCTAGTCTTTTCTGTCTAGACTTGCCTGTCTAGTCTTGTATGTCTAGTCTTGTCTGTCTATAGTCTTGTCTGTCTAGTCTTCTCTGTCTAGCCTTGTCTGTCTAGTCGTGTCTGTCTAGTCTTGTCTGTCTAGTCTTGTCTGTCTAGTGTTGTCTGTCTAGTCTTGTCTGTATAGTCTTGTCTGTCTAGTCTTGTCTGACTAGTCTTGTCTGTCTAGTCTTGTCTGCCTAGTCTAGTCTTGTCTGTTTAGTCTTGTCTGTCTAGTCTTGTCTGTTTAGTCCTGTCTGTCTAGTCTTGTCTGTCCAGTCTCGTGTGCTTGGGGTGGTCTGTCTAGTCTTGACTGTTCAGTCTTTTCTGTATAGTATTGTCTATCTAGTCTTGTCTGTCTATTCTTGTATGTCTAGTCTTATCTGTCTAGTATTGTCTGTCTAGTCTTGTCTATCTAGTCTTGCCTATCTAGTCTTGTCTGTCTAGTCTTGTCTGTCTAGTCTTGTCTGTCTAGTCTTGTCTGTCTAGTCTTGTCTGTCTAGTCTTGTCTGTCTAGTCTTGTCTGTCTAGTCTTGTCTGTCTAGTCTTGTCTGTCTAGCCTTGTATGACTAGTCTTGTCTGTCTAGTCTTGCTGTCTAGACTTGTTTGTCAAGTCTTGTCTGTCTAGTCTTGTCTGTCTAGTCTTGTCTGTCTAGTCTTGTCTGTCTAGTCTTGTCTGTCTAGTCTTGTCTGTCTAGTCTTGTCTGTCTAGTCTTGTCTGTCTAGTCTTGTCTGTCTAGTCTTGTCTGTCTAGTCTTGTCTGTCTAGTCTTGTCTGTCTAGTCTTGTCTGTCTAGTCTTGTCTGTCTAGTCTTGTCTGTCTAGTCTTGTCTGTCTAGTCTTGTCTGTCTAGTCTTGTCTGTCTAGTCTTGTCTGTCTAGTCTTGTCTGTCTAGTCTTGTCTGTCTAGTCTTGTCTGTCTAGTTTTGTCTGTCTAGTTTTGTCTGTCTAGTCTTGTCTGTCTAGTCTTGTCTGTCTAGTCTTGTCTGTCTAGTCTTGTCTGTCTAGTCTTGTCTGTCTAGTCCTGTCTGTCTAGTCTTGTCTGTCTAGTCTTGTCTGTCTAGTCTTGTCTGTCTAGTCTTGTCTGTCTAGTCTTGTCTGTCTAGTCTTGTCTGTCTAGTCTTGTCTGTCTAGTCTTGTCTGTCTAGTCTTGTCTGTCTAGTCTTGTCTGTCTAGTCTTGTCTGTCTAGTCTTGTCTGTCTAGTCTTGTCTGTCTAGTCTTGTCTGTCTAGTCTTGTCTGTCTAGTCTTGTCTGTCTAGTCTTGTCTGTCTAGTCTTGTCTGTCTGACGGACGGAGAAGGTCGCGCGGTGACCTTGTTCATCTAGTCTTGTATGTCTAGTCGTGTAAGATAATTTCAGGAAATACCAGGATAATTTGAGCTGGATAAGCTAATCGAAGATGAGGACGATGCCCTTCGTTAAAGTATAAAGAACGAGGTGGCTCGGCCACCTATTAAGAATGGGTGAAGAAAAAGCCCAAAAGAGATTTTATGATTCCAGACCGAGCACAACAAAAGCGAGAGGAAGGCCACGCAAGAAATGGAATGACAGCACCTTACAGAAACTATGAACGTTGGAAATAATCCGAGAGCGAATGGAAGCCGAAGACCGGAATGCCTGAAAGAGACTGACGAGGGAAGCCAAAGCGCACCCCGGGTTATAGAGCAAATAGGACAGCATGGAGCAAATTGTTGATGTACCGTGCGATAAAAATAAAAGAAAGATAAGGTCCTAATGAGATTGTTAAATGTGTTAAACTGACGAGACTTATTATACATTTTATAAATATAAATTTTTATTTAAATTTGTTAGGATGTTGATTGATAGGGTAAGTTAATCTGCTGGGAAAATTGACCAATGGAGATTTCGCCACTATTTCGTCTTCCAGTTGTTTAATATCTCAGCCGTGACATTATTTTCTGTCAAAGAAATGGCACCATTGCAATATAACTACGCATTAATAAACTTTCTCAACAATTCGTTACACAAACTTGCAACACTTTTTTCAGTTTCAAGTTCAATGCTTTTAGAGAATAATAAATTGGCTACTTCCAAAGGTGTGACATATGCTTGATATTAATAAATAAATTCCTTAAAAATAAGCTACAAGTATTGACAAATATTACAAGACACTTACACGATTTATTTTCAATCGAAAATCTGGTTGTCATTGAATTTGCAAACTTGAATAAGCTTTTTAAAGTCTCCTGTAATTCTGTTTTGATTTTTATACATAATAGGTATTAAATGATTTCTTAAGTCAAGTAACATTTCTTATTATTTAAATATTACACAATAATTAACAAATAGATTGAATAAATATGAATATTTATTATATTGAATTAATATGAATATTTTAAATGTTTTATATTTATGAAATTGTGTAGTAATTGGCCCTCAGATAGTTATTGGCACTTCGCAGTACAAATATAGAAAATAAGCCGTTTAAACAACTGTTTTGGGGAGCTCTTTAATAAGAATGTGTCCTCTGCCAGGTGGGCTAATGTCCCAACTGTCTTCCCACAATCATTGCTAGAGGACCAACAGGACATCCTGGTATCAGAGATGATACCAATGATTGTGGAAATATTCTGCCATCTATCACCGAGGAAGCTATATTCTGAAAACTAATTTTCCAAACTTTGTATTTTCCAAAATGATACTACAAATTCGATTATCGTTGTTTTAAAGCCTTTAAGGCCGTTAAGGCCGGTCCGAACGCTCCGTTTTAAAACGTTGCGTGTGGGCAGGAAAACTTCGCAGTTTTAAGAAATGCGCGTAGACGGTACGGTTGTAGCGATAACTGAGCTAAAGAGCATAGATATCCATGAACTGTGCAGACAAGTCGGCGCATGTGGGCGGTAGCTGCGTTTTACGATTCATTTTGTTCCTCAGTTTCTTTGTACATGTTTATTTAATATATTATTATTAATATATTATATCTGTATAAAGAGCAATTTATATTATTATTAATAAATTATATCTCTATGTTAAGACCCAACAATTTTATTTTATTTTATTTGGTCTTAATTCCATTTTTAAATTTTTATTTCTAAAAGTAGATAATATTAAATTACATTAACACCTTACCACCTGACATACGTCTGCGCAGACAAAACGTTGTGCAAAAAGGAGCGTCTGGACCGGCCTTTAGATGACTATAGTGTTGTAAAATGCTTATAACATATCTTGAAGTAAATTGTCTTGTGAGGCCCTCGGAAATCAAGTCAAAAACAAGTAAGTTATTTTTGTATTAATTTTGTTTACGTACAAAAATAATAATATATTTGAATGAAAATTTTGTCGAGAAAGTTTACAATTGTTATGTACGCAAAAAAAGAAAATAATTTTAAATTACAGATTTTTCTTAAACATTGCAACTAATTTAAAGTAATCAAATGCGTTGATTTCTGCTTATTGATTTTTTGTTTAGTAATTGGGTTGATTTAATCAAGGTCTGAAGCATCTGCATCTGAGCCCAAAAAAGAACTAAAGTGGGTCGTAATGTTCATTACAGTTTGACGGAATAAAAACTAAATTAATACGACTCGACGCTACTATTTTATTATGTTTTTATCTTCATGTTTAATTCATGCAATGACGAATCTGATTAAAATTCATCTTGTTAATCTCAAACTAGCATGGAACGGTTCATTTTATTGGTAAATAGTACTAACTTTTGTACTTTGCGAATGACATTTACATTATTTCAAATAAAAATATCAAAGTTTACAAAGTTGGCAAAAATTAGTACGAATATTTCTAAATAAATTATTATGCAAATTCATTTACATTTATTTTGAATAAACATATTTATCATAGATTTTCTCATTAATTACATTATTTGTTATGTATAATAATATATTCATTTATTTCATTCATTTAATTCGTGTGTTTGATTCACGGTTATTCGCGAAACAAGACAATCTTCCCTATCACTGCCATCGCATTTATCCAATTTTATATGGTTTGAATTAACAATTGCGTCCTCATAACAAACACATTTCTTTCAGTTGTTGAATATCTGCTTTCAATTGTTAAATTTTCAATACCGATTCACGATTTTTATTCACAGATTACCCAATTCACTTGAAAACTCATTTTTTTCGCTTATTTTAGGACAAATCTTAAATGGCGGAAACAAAACCATAACAACAATTTAATTAGTGAATATTGGCGTGAAACTATACTAATTATAGATGCATTCATACAAACTTACTAAAGCGAAATATAGCTTGAATATATAAATACATTCAACCTGTTCGTAACCTCTTTAATATTTAGTCTTATTAGGGCTATGAACAAATCTCATGTTAAAACAACTAGAGATTTGTATGGCACTCCTAGAAGCAGTCCATTTTAATGGCACTAACGGAGCTGGAGAAATAACATTGGTTTTTAAATTCATTTCTTTCTTTTTAAATTAGAAGAATAGCCATCTACAGACGCGTTTCGAGATCTATCTCTCATCAGTGCAGCTTTGCTCTTTCGAATTATAAAATGAAATACACTTACATTAGCTTGAATATCATGTACCGGACTTTCGAGGTTAGGTTTTGGTTTGACATGTGTGTAGAAAGACCTAAACTTAGTTTCAGTTATTGATTTAAATGATAATTGGGGTGAAATCATACTAATTATGGATAAAATCATACAAACTTACTAAAGTGAAATATAGCATACAAAATGTTCACCGTTATATGTTTTTTCTATAATTAAGGTTTCTATTTTAAGCTTATACAGTGAAATAAATTATTTGAAATTATTTATAGCTTGAATATATAAAAATATTCAATCTGTTCGTAGCTCTATAATATTAAGTCTAATTAGGCTATTCACCTCATTTAAATAGAAAAGAATTAATTTAAAAAACAATGTTATTTCTCTAGCTCAGTTAGTGCCACGAAAATGAACTGTTCTAGGAAGAACGTAGAAATCTATCTCTATCTATAGTCATAATAAAAATATTATAGAGCTAAAAATTAATATTATAGAGTTTCTAACAGGTTGAATATTTTTTTATATTCAAGCTATATTTCGCTTTAGTAAATTTAATTAGTAATTTTTGGACTATAATTTGTATAATCGGGACAGTATCACCGATATGAAGGTGACGAGAAATGTGAGATTTCATAAGCATTAGGTAAAAACCGTGAATGTAGTAATAGTTAAATGTGACCCATATGTCCTTAAAGGTTTTTCACCCATGGTCGAAATTAAATTGTCTTGTTCACTAAATTATTATTGAAATTGAAAGTATGCTAAAAACAAAATTTAGTAAAATTCCATTTGAGTTTATAAAACATTGTTTTTGACATGTTTTTTTTTTCTAATAATGTGGATAGGCTTGTTATCTATTATTATCTAGGGGTAACAACCTTAGTTGTACAACGTTGAAATATGTCCAACCACCAAGATAATATTGATATCATGGATTTGGATTCTTACGAATGAGATTACCCTGAAGACAAAGTCAGTCGATCTGATTCCAGGGTACCTGACAGTTTGAAGCTAGTGTATGAATCGGAACACCACAGAAGCCTAAAGTGACCACATTTTCATTGAGACAACGCGGGACAAATGGGATGAAATGAGAATTATAATTTAGTTATGAAAGCTGACCAATAATAAATATATACCAATAATATATATTATATATAATCTCACACCAAAAAGAACATATTAACCCATTTCGTTCTGCTGTACTCAATCAAGTACACCAATATTTTATCATTTTTACGCCATCTAATAATATGTAGCTAAAACTGGATTGCGTATATATGTTTTTTAAACGTATATATGTTTGGAACTTTACCACACTCATTGAACCCAGATCTGCCCAGTTGGGTACACTGGGCAGATCTGGGTTCAATGAGTACACCCCATTCTCATTTATGTTTTTGAATTTATTTTTTTTTTTTTTAATAGCATTTACTATTTTTGAATAAATTAATAAGTTTTTGCAATAAAATCAATGTTATTTTTTTCTTCGTGATTGGTAAAAATTGGGTTCATACATTATTGTAAGTGAAGAATGCCATTATTATAATCATGTGTAAAAGTAACCAAACCGTGAGTAAAAGTCCAATGTAAATCAACTAGAGTTTGATTATTAAACGATTTCTGATTGTTGTTACTAGGGCAACAACTTGCGTCACTAAACAAAAAACATAGACGAAAAATTCTGACGTGCACTCATTGCGATTGACATCGCACATGCACAAAAGCCCTTCTTTACACATATGTATCATAAACTACTATTATTGTATTCATTCATATACTTGTCCATAAATATAGAAAAATGTATTTATTATTAATTATTGGCAACAATAAAAATAATTGTAAAAAACAATAATTTGAACATTATGATTTTTAATTAATTTAAATTTTTTATTGAAAAAAAATATGATTTTCTTTGCAAAATGTTGCGAAATTTCTCACATGAATTGGTCTAAATTTGGTTTTTTCAGTTGTCCATACTTTATTGATACTAGAAATAGTTATTTACATTACAGTGCGGAAAAGTTGACTTTACAACGCGACAGCTCGTTCGGCCCCATCAGCTAGAGCCTTGTAAAATCATTTACGCACGAAATTTGTATAACATTTTTTGGCGACAATTATTATTTAAGAAGCAAATAGATTTAAATTATTTATAAACTCACAAACTTTTGTACTCACACGACATTTTTACTAATTCAAATGTATTAGGTACATATTATGTCATTTTGCAAAATGTCATACGCACAGTGAAATTTTAAAAATCACTCTTACTTTCTACATTATCCTGACAAATATGCTATAAAGCAGCGTTTTTAAATTAGTTTTACTGTCTTATACTTTATTTTGTAAGTGTTCCTGAAAGGTAAAAATTTAATGGTCACTTTACCGCATAGTAGCCGTACTTCGCAACATTGTGTGTAAAAATCTAGTTTCGCTTGACGTATACACGATATCAAAGCTAGCTTTACAATTCAGGAGGCCAAAAAACACTGTTTGTTGCTGTATTTGTTCCTGGAAGGGAGAGCGCGTATTTTACCATTTTCAAAATATTTTGATAAGGAATATTATTAAGGATTATTATTTTTGTCTGTTTCCCCATTTGCAGACAATCAACATTTAATTTTTTCATCAGTAACGTATCTTTTTACCAATAACGCCTCATCAAAAAAGATCATTTTCGCAAATATTATTTTTCGGAAAATGGATACTAAGTAATTTATTCAAAAGATTTTTCCACATATTCCCATGAAACATTTTTTAAAGTCTTTTTTAATGTCACCCAATGAAAATTTAAAAACAAGGTGCCATTAAACGACCGGATTTTCTGAAAGAAGTCTGTAATAACTGCTTGGAATATCTTGAAGAATGGACAGCTCAATTCGAGAGTATTAAAATTTTCATTGGGTGACAGTTAAAAACGGAAATTTTATGGGAATATGTGGAAAAATCTTATTTTATATATTACAGTACATTTAAAATAAGAAATGCATATATCTTCTAAAAAGCGGGACAAAAAATCGGCGGAACGCGGTACTGTTCTCCAAAAAACGGGACTGTCTTGCCAAAATCGGGACGTGTGGTCACTTTACACAAACCTCACCTTCAAAAAGGAAAGGATATATTACTTCGGAACGTATAACATTAACTCTGTCATCCAAGTTAGAAAGCTAAAGCAGATAAAAACAGAACTACGTAGACTACATTTCTCTACATTGGCGCTCCCAAGGTTTATAGGTAAATAAACATTTGAATCAGATAGCTTCAGAATCTTCATGGGAAACCTGGGACTAAGATTATGACAAATGTCCCACACCTCGAAACATCATTTATTGTGAATAAGAAATTCTTGTACGTCATAATGGACTTCAAGAGTACAAACTTCAGACTTTCACTCTTGACAATGAAATCTGCCAAAAAAAATTATACGATAATAAATGCTCATGCACCTATTAATCAGGATAACAAACTAAACCTGATAAAGTAAGTGAATTTTAGGATAAATTGGAAAATAAAACACTTAGAATCCCAAAAAACAATATCCTCATCCTAATGGGAGATTTATATAATTTGATCTTATCTTTAATCTATAGCACCGAAGTATAAGTTTACGTCTATTCTCACAATGCTTAGCTGGGCCAAGAAAGGAAATATCATGCAATAGTGGGAGAGTACCCTGCTCACAAAAAAAAACTAACAGAAATGGAGGGAGATTGATCAACCTATGCAAAATGACTAACCTGAAGATTATGTGTACCCCCTTTAAAGAATGTCCAAGTCAGAAAAGTAGTAAATGTAACATCAGATCACTACCTTTCCCAAATGAAAATACATATCGTCCTTTTCAAATATTCAAATTTCCGTAATCATGGAAACAATATCCAAAAAATTGATCGGGGGCTGTTGGAATAGAAGAAGAAAGAATACAGTGGAAAATTGGAAGTGCCAAACATCTGGGAGGGAGTGAAAAGAAATTTTACAGATATGGCCATGGACCTCGCACCTCTGCAACATTGTAGTAAACATCATTGGTGGAACAAGAAGTGTGAAGATTCAATATGAGAGAGGTTTGACACATGGAAACTGTAGAAGCAGAACAAGAAAAATTTGGAAAAGTTGAAAGTAAAAGAAAGAAGACACTTCAAATTTTGAGAAAAGTAAGCCCTCCTTCTTGCACTGGTCCGTATACTCGTCTTAATATTTTTCTTTCAAAGATACACAGGTTTTTTTCATCTTCTTGTTTTAGAACCAACGTTTCGCTTGCGTATGTTACTACTGGTTTTATTATTGTAGATATATCATAGGGATCAAATTATATAAATGGAAGAAAATTTCAAGAAGAATATACACCAGATTATTCTACGAATCCTTCAAGAACAAAATAAATCGTTAGATAGGACCCAGCCTAAATATTAAGAGAAGGGGTGGAATGGAAGGGTGGAACTTTGGCTCTTAATAACCAAAGCAACTTTTGAGGTCCTTGCTAATTATTTCGAAAAACTCCCCAATTGCGAAACACCTCAGGAAAAACTACAATTAAAAATGGATACACCACAAAATCAAAATTCTGAACCACCGGATGAAGCAGAAGTAAGAAAGGCAATAAATTCATCGAAAAACAACATCTGTAAGCAACAAACAAGCATCTGGGAAGGATGGAATAATAGCTGAACTCTGGAAGGTTTCCAATGATACCTTTATCACTAAAATAACAAAACTGTTTCAAGAAATTTGGAAAGGGGAAAAAATACCTGAGGATTGGCTAGTGGCACTCATATACCTATTGCATAAAAAAGGGACATAAAACAGATGTAAGCAAGTCGAGGTAAACCACTCCTACCTGTTACTTACAAAATCTTCTCTAAAATACTACTAAATAGGATTGAACCTCATTCTTCTTCTGTCGACACTACGGTCCATGTAGAACCTTGACCTGCTCAATTACTTCCTTCTATTCCTCTCTATCTAGAGCCTTTCTCCTCCAACTTCTTATTTTTATTTCTCTTAGGTCATTTTCCACATCATCGCTCTTCGCTTCCTCGTCTCCTCTGTTTTTTTGTCAAATGCCATTTTTGACCGCGATTATTTTTCATTCTTATTACGTGTCCCAACTATTCCAATCCTTGAGATTTTACTGTGGCAACTATATTTGGGTCTTCATATAGGTTTCTTAACTCGTGATACATTCGAATCCTTCATTGCCCTCCTTCTTGCACTGGTCCGTATACTCGTCTTAATATTTTTCTTTCAAAGATACACAGGTTTTTTTCATCTTCTTGTTTTAGAACCAACGTTTCGCTTGCGTATGTTACTACTGGTTTTATTATTGTTCCATATATTCTCTTTTAGACATTTCTTATTCCTTTGTCCTATTCTTATTCCTTGATTGAAATTTCTTTTTTAGTGCATAGTAGCTTCTATTTCCAGCTGAGATTCTTGTATTTATTTCTTCGCTTGTTTCATTGTCTCTTGTGATTGTGCTTCCTAGGTATTTAAATTTTTGTGCTTTTTTAATTTGTGATTATTTATTCTTATATTCGTCTGTTCTGTTCTCATGCCCCTAGTTATCAGCATGTACTTGTTTTTTTTTTCTACATTTAGAGTATTTTAGAGTATTTTAGTTTTTTCCCTCCTGGATTTGTATCTATCTTTCTTGTATATCTTTCAAGTACTAGGTTAAATAATGTAGTAGAAAGAGGGTCGCCTTGACTAGTCCCCTTTTCACTTCCAACTGCTGTGACAGGTTCCCTCGGTTTCTCACTCTATTTTTTGTGTGTTGTGTTGTCATTTTCGTTAGGTAAACTAGCTTTTCTGGGATTACAAATTGTTTCATTGTCAGTTCTATATATTTTCTCTTGACGCTGTCGTATGCTTAAAATCTATGTACAGTTGGTGGACATCGATATTGTATTCGTAGCATTTTTCCAGGCTTGTTCTTATTGTGAATATATGGCCTCTCGTCGATCTTCCGCTTCTAAACCCTGATTGGTATCCGCCCAATGTTTCTTCTGCATATGGATTTATTCTTCCAGCTATTATAGAGGCCATAATTTTGTACACAACTCCTAATAAAGATGTTCCTTAGTAACTATTGCACTCCAGCTTATCTCCTTTCTTCTTATAGATGGGACATATTATAACATTTGACCAGCCGTCTGGCATTTTCTCTTGTACCCATATCTCTTGTATTAGCTCGTATATTTTGTATTGGATACATAGTGCTTTCCCTCCATTCTTTATTAGTTCCGCTGTTACACCATCTTCTCCAATTTTTTGTTTTTTACTTTATTCACTTGTTTTTTAACTTCTTTCCTCGTTGGTGGATCTACGTTTATGTGTCGTAGTAGTGTCGTAGTATGTACGTAGTACCTCAACTTGATTTAAAACTGGGAGAATATCAAGGAAGCTTCAGGAGAGGACGCTCTTGTCCAGAACAAATATTGAGCTTGAAAATGATCATCAAGTGTTACACCACACTATCTAAATTCTATGACTCAGCCTATGACTCAGTAGACAGAGAAACACTAGTCGAGGTACTGAGAGAATATGGAGTTGATCAAAAAACATTAAACCTGATCACTTAACACTCACAAAGACTTTATCAAAAGTAAAATTTCAGAAAGAGATCGGCAAACCATTTCATGTGAGGAAAGGACTAAGACAAGGCCTTTCGCCGATACTATTAATGTGTTTTTTGATAAGATAATGATGAAATTCTAGCAAGAAAACGACGCTGGTGCTATAATTGGATCAAAAAACAAAAACGTCAATATCAAATGCCTGGCCTTTGCAGACGACCTGGCTCTCTTAGCTAAGACTAAAAAAGAAGCTGTAACACAAATCAATGAACTCTAGGAAATAGCAGAGAAACCTGGACTCCAGATTTACATCCAGAAAACAAAAATAATGACGACTAATAAAAATTATACGAAGAAAGCAGTGAAGAGGAAATATGGGCAGATTAAACTAACAAAACAGTTTAAAAATCTTGGAGAAATTATCAGCAACAATGGATTCGATAAACCTGTAATAGAAAATAAAAGACAGAAACTGGAGAAACTAAATTTCATCACTAAGAACATCTACAACATAAAGAACTGGTCCATCAATGCAAACATAAAGCACTATAATGCGGTGGTATAGCCAGTGATACTGTATGGAATGGAAACTGCAACATTAAGAAGTCTAGAAAAGCTTCTGAAAATCGAAAGGAGGATATTACGAAGTCTATAATCTACGGTCCAAGAAGAGTAAATGGAAACTACAGAATGAGATCAAACAAGGAAATTTGAGAGCAGGTATAATATTTGGAAACAACTATAAGGACACAATTTAGACTCTACGGCTACATGATTGAATGAATCCTCAAAGAACAAATAAAAAAATCTTCAACAAAATATATAATCTGAAATGCCAGAGTGTTATACCAAGCAGATGAAGGAAGAATTAAGGAGACTTGGAATCACAGATGAAGACTGATAGCGACGAATACAGGAAACGACTCAACAGAATTAAAGTTCTAGTTGAAGAGCAAGTTAAACATGGGAATAGCAATTGACAAATATAACAATCGGACAGAATGAAGGTTTTTTAGAGGAGGAAGAAAAGTGAAAATGTGGTGAGAGTGAGAACTAAACAGTGATATCTGCGTGATCCTTAGACGCCCAGTTCGCGATGAAAAAAAAATGGGCATTTATTAATACGAAGTTATAAATACGAAGTTTTTAAAATCGGAGTTTAGTTTGTAAAGAAAACTTGACATAAGCTATAATTTAAATAGATTATTTATTATTGCGACGAAGATGTTGCAATAAAATTTTATTTTCAAATGCAGTTTATAAATAGTAAACAATCTTCGACCAATATTTTCTGAATTTCAAAAATGTGGAGCATTTGCTAAATTTAGATCGCAATTTATGGTGTTTTACTCAAGTTTGTGGAAAATGTATTTGTACTTATAAATACCAAGTTTGTAATAATAATGAACCGAATCAGACTAGAAGAGAGAAGTACAGACAGAGAAATCTAGACAGACAAGAATAGACAAATAATATTGTAGACCTGTGTTCCCCAGACTTTCAATTCCATCATTGAATGTATAGACTATTTACAGATTCCTTTTGAATCATTACATAACAAGAATAAAATGAACAAAAAATGACGCAAATTTGACATCGTGGGTCAGAATTCGCTATTTAATAATTTGATTAATACTGATTTACACTAGTTTACAATCTATAATATCTAGCATTTTATGTTTCATAAAGAGTTTGCGTAAGGATAATTCGTCATAACTTTGCTAATTAAATCATAGCAAATCACGTTAAAACGCTGCTTTTACAAACAAGTAAATGATCATCTAAAATTTAAAATTGCTTCACTAAGATTTTTATGTATTATATAAACTTGTTTAGTACATTTTTAAGTTTAATTTGTGGTCTTTTCATTAATTTACCTTCAATTAGTAGCATGAAATCAAATATTATTATATACATGAGTAAATAAAAACATGCTAAATTTACTAATAAATTAATTTATGTAATACATCTATTTTTTTTATTAAACCGCAGAATTTCCACGACCTTGTTTTCAAAAATTTTTACATTTAACATTTACATTTTATTAGATGTCAATGACAATAACTTTTTATGACTTAAATACCTTTTTCTCATTTGGTGCAACAATGTTCATAGAGATGAACATTGTTGCACGAATTACATTTAATAATGGAATACTAATAAATAGAAAACGTCTATGACCACGTAAATTATCCCTAATAACTACGTCTAATTGTAAGTGTTTATTGTTTGGATAAACAAAAACTAGTTACACGTTTCATTAATACAAATTACTAAAAATCTCCGCAATTTATTATTAACATTTTCATTGAAATGCACAAACTCATAATTAACTCTGCGCGATAATGGCAGCTGGGAAACATCAACGGTCTCAAAAGGACACGTTGCACGAC
Source organism: Phosphuga atrata (assembly GCA_944588485.1). Classification (NCBI taxonomy): domain Eukaryota; kingdom Metazoa; phylum Arthropoda; class Insecta; order Coleoptera; family Silphidae; genus Phosphuga; species Phosphuga atrata. Next base: position 32,215,477 of record OX155896.1, on the reverse strand, counting down.
TTCAACTGCGCCATTTATTTCAATTGCACATTGCTAACTTTCTTACAAACATTTTTACGTTCAGTTTTCAATTGTAAACTTTTGCTAATTTAAATAACATTTGAAACAGTTCCAAAATATTTAATAGTCGAAATGTTGGCAGTTCAGAGAAAATGGGTATATCGTATAAGACAAGATCAGAGAATACAACAGCCTAGACATAACTACACAGACAAGATAAGACTACATAGACATGATAAGAAAGAGCAGACAAAACAGATAAGAGAAGTGTAAAGATAAGACAAGCTTAAACCGAGGAGAAAGAAGAGGAGAAAGAGAGAAAAGGAAATATAAGACAGACAAGTTGGGGAAGATAATATGCAATAAAAATAGAAAAATGATTCAGGACGAAATATATATAGATTAATATTTTTAAGACTTGACAGACGTACAAAAGGCCAAGAAAAAAATTGTAAATGTAAATAAATAAAACCAGACAAACAAAACAGAAATAAATGTCCAACAGAAATACGATGGTATCATTCTCTCGAGCAAAGCCAAGTAAATTACTTAACGTATTTACGTTTACGTGTAAGAAAATAAACTTATATTACTGACAACAAAAATAGGACTAGAATAACCAAAAAGTACCAATTCAAGATTTATCCCTATTTTTGGTTTGATGTCCCAGTGTTTGCAGTACGCATTTTCGGAACTATTTTGTGTACCGATGATGAACTAAACAGAAACTACTTGCAGGACAAGAGTGACAGGATTATTCAGTATATAATACAAGTCTATTGAATCACCAACAACTAATACCAGAAAGATATACAAAACAGATAGGCAACATTAAAGAGACAAGAGTAGATTCACTTGACTAACCAGAGAATATTAGACAGTATTAGACAAACAAGACAATACAAACTAACAGTGTGCAGAGAAGGGGGTACAATGTGATATTAGAAAATCTAGACAAACAAAACCTGTAGTCAAATCTAAACAAGCTGAAGAAAGAGATGTTTGAAAATAAATTTCGGACCCAAAATCTATGTACTATAGTCTTGAGACAATTGCAGTGAATTAATATTGGTAAACAGTGTGGATGTCGATAGAATATGTTGTGTGTAAATTAACGTAAATAGTTTATTAAAAATTATGAAGTTCTAAAATTATTAAGTTCAAAAACTCAAAGATAATTGTTTTTTCATTATTTATTTACTTAAATAAGTGATTCAAACTAAAAGTGTGCGCTCAAAGTAGAAATGCGATATTTTGGCGAATTCCCAACAAACACACTTTTGAAAGCAACTGTCTATTTAAAACGCGCGTTTATTTTTAATACCTCCAATTTAAAACATCAAAATCAAATTAATTAAACAAAAAATAGTGATGTAAATAGAAAAGAAAAACACAACAATTTCCATTGAAAACAAAAACTTACTTTCGATTCCTTTTACGAACAATATTATTCTACAAGTCGGGGAATTCTAGTGAAACTCTGCAGAGATTTTAATTGAAATGCACCAACCGCACCACAAAACCATGCGTTGATATTTTTCAGGTTTATCAGCGGATAAAAACGTCTGAAATACATACACTTTAGTACGCTGGCACATAATATGAGCGGACAGATATGCGCAAGCTCCAAACATGACACGATTACCACGTCCACACAATGTATATAAATTTGGATTTACGTCGGATTAATACGAATTATTTCACAAAAGATTTGTTCGTATAATTAATAATTAGGGGGGTTATTATATTCTGATGTTTTTTTTTCTTCGCTTTGTTGTCTTTATTTGATTTTTAGAAGGAATTGATTTTTAGATGATTAGTTAATGAACCTAATTTAATTTTAAAAATATTATCAAAATAATTTATAATAAATTAACATAAATTATATTTTTTTATAATCAATATTGATTATAATTATCCTTAATTAAATGGTTTTATCCACAATTAAAGGTAAATTAAAATGTAGTCTTGTCCTGCTCTACGACAAGCCTCCATTTATTTCTATCCCCTACAAGTCTCCCCATTCACATTCGTAGGTCCATCTTTTTCGTGGCCTTCCCTTCAACATTGTCTTTGTCGATAGCCACTGTGTCATTCGCTATGTTTCTCTTCCTTTCCCATTCTCAATATGTGTCCGAACCATCGAAGCCTCTGCGTCTTAATAAACCTTATTTTATCAGCCACGTCATTAGAACATTTAACTCATAGTTCATCTATACGTGCTTTCTTCCACTCTTGCCAATACTCTTCTCTATACTTTTCTCAATCTGTTTTCATTACCTGATAGTGTCCATGTCTCACATGTGTAGGTTATTACCGGTTTTATTAGAGTTCTTTATATTATTAGCTTCGTTATTTTGTTATTTAATATTCTACATAATATTAAGCAATAAGCAATAAAAAATATTTCTACATAATAATATTCTACTTTTTTTTATTAAAAACTTATTTATTATAAAGTCAACAAATCAATTGCTAAAATGTGCTAATAAAGATAATTACTGATAAATTAATATTATCTAATTGAACAGTTTAAAACTATATTGCACAAAATTGTGATAGAAGCATATTCGTTTAACGGACGGACATTAACATCTTGGACAAATATTTATAAAATTTAATTTAAAAATAAAATACTGGTAAACAGTGAATACTGAAAAATCGTATATTGTGTTTGTTGACTTCATCATTGTTCATCATTGTTTCCTCAAATGTTTTCTCAAATGCTAAAGTTTACATATAATATTTGTGTAGCGGGTTGTTTATAAGCGACGTGTAAATTACAGTCTCCCGACTCGGCACAGCCCGGCTCGGCTCTACCTACAATTCTATCAATTTTAAATAATAGGAATAAAAGATTTAATTTTCTAAATGAATGAGTAAATTATTGTATATACCAAGATATGCACTTATTAACAAACATTACAACTAGGGTTACCAGATGATCATTTGATAAAGGAGGACTGACTTAGCGATGAGTTAAATACGATAAGTTGAAGTATGAGCAGTAAATATAGACTTTATTGTTTTTCTCTTTTCAAAACTTTTCATTAAAGTCTGAAAGAAATTTAAATCTGAATTAATATGAGCACTATGTTTCACCTTCAAATGCGACTCAAGACAACCTTGTTTCATTGATTAGTTCGTCAAAAAGGAAACCGCTCAACGTAGACAGCGGGTATGAACCCAAATTTAATTTGGGTTTCCTCGCATAGCCTGCGGGGTCCTCGCGGAGCTGCAGTCTGCCGTAGGGAGGTTACTTGACGACTCCTTTTGGTCTCGCCAAACGAATTTATAATATTTATTGGCCGCCATTATTTAAGAATTTGCTTTTTTTCAATTTTTGCACCGAAATCTAGCATTGCATTTAAATAGCCCGGAGCAAAAGGGTTAAACTCGTGTCGAGTCCATTTTCGAATTGCCCCGTTAACAATCAAATTGTCCCCCTGCCGAGCTTGGGCCCCACATTGGGAAACATCGGGCCATAGTTAGTGCAACCCGTAGCCATTATATAGATATGACATGAACCAAATGGTTAAAATCCATGCTGCAAAGCAGAACTGTACAAACTACAGTTGCTGGCGATACAATGCGGATCTCTGTCATCAAAGGATGCCCACAGGTCCTGCCGCCACCCCTCTGTGATCTGTTTGCTGACAGGAAGCTCTGACCGAGGTAAAAGGATGGTGTAAGGGACCTTCCCATTAATCCCCGCAAATTCACAATAGTGTCTTTTACGAAAATGAGGAAATTGGATGGCCTAAAGCTCCCAATTTTCTACAACGAGCAATTAAAGGCAAATGACGAGATAAAGTACCTAGGCTTGGTCCTAGATGTAAAACTGGCATGGAAGCAACACCTCGCACGCGCGACCAACAAATTCAAAATGGCATTGATGATTACCAGCAACACTTAGCAAATCGTGGGGCTTAAAGCCAAACACCTTACCGCCTTGTACAACCAATGTACCATTTGGTTGTACAAGGCGGTAGTAAGACGCATCTTGACATATGGGTCCACAATTTGGTGAACCAAACTACAACAGAAGCAAGCTATAAATTCTCCTGTGTACAGAGACTAGCCTGCTTACTAATCACGGGATCGATGAGAACCGCATCTTCTGCGGCTTTGGGAGCAATGTTAACCCTCCCTCCCCTGGATATGTTCATCACAAGTGCAACAACACATGGCAAACCCAAGCAAGGTCGGGAAATATCTTTTCACTTTCACTTTCATTTGAAATTTCCTTCAAAACACAGCTATAGTGGACAAAGGGGAACAAGAACCACACGGAAAACTAAGGAGACCTATTCTGGGACTTCAAGAAAGACAGTGGAACTGGCGCGAGTATGTAGTAAGTCTCCTAGGTACAGCGTAGCTGTGCCACTGGAGAGACACACTACGGTCTTTCCGCTTGGAAAACCGTGCTCGTAATCGAGACATGTGTCCGAAAAAAATTAAGAATGGACTACAGTAGTAGAAACAACTATATTCACGGACAGTCAGACCGCGATAAACGCATATATATATATATATATAACATATCATAGAATAAAATCTAGGATAGATTGAAAGTGACAAGAACCTTCAGAACTTAAAACGTTTGGCGCAGCACACAAGCATTACACTTTTTTGGTCAGGCCACATAGGTCTGGAGGGAAACGAAAGGCGACTGTGGCAGCTCTCTTAACGTGACACTACGCATTAACAGGACACCTGCAGAAGATGGGCATCTGGACAGATGAACCACTATACAAGGAAGAGGAAGGACTCTGCAAGGAAGTGGACGAAACTGCCTCTCACATATTCTCCCATTGCGAAGCAATCGCGTGCCGGAAAATAAAACTCAACATTACAGCCGAAGGAGTCCCGGCGAACCACAAGTCACGTACAATTCTGGACCTTATACATGGTCTGAATCTATTTGCTTGAATGAAACAATGTGGGGGAATACAATCGGGATATAAGGCCGCATTGTTTTCAAGGGATTTTAGGTCCATGAACCCACATTGGGATGACAAAAAAACATAGTCATTTGTTTATTAAAACTATGCAAATAAGTTATCCATTGTAATAAAAAGTTGTAATCCAATCGCTTATAAGGTAAGCTAAAGTTCTGTTGAGCAGAGTGGAAGAACAGTCTGATCACCTCATTGGAGAATACCAAGCTGGTTTCCGAAAAGGAAGATCATGCGAAGAACAGATATTCAAACTAAAAAGCATCTGCGAACAAGAGCTCTAAGGAGTCAGAACACTGTGGTCATATTGGTCGACTTTAAAAAGGCATACGACTCAATTGACAAACAATCATTATTTAGTACTTTAAAAAATTTTGGAATTAACAAAAAAACAAGAGAAATCATCAAACAAACACTGACTAATACCATCTCGAAAATCACATTCTTCGGGGAAACTTCTGATCTGTTTGAAATTAAGACAGGTCTCAGACAAGGAAATGGATTATCCCCAATGCTCTTGCATCATCAACATCGTAATGGAAAAAATAATGAAAACCTGGGAAGAGACCCTGAATTTTTAAAGAATAAAAGGAATATGCCTTGGGAGGAAAAGGAAAAACGTAGAAATCAAATGTTTAGCTTTTGCCGATGACCCTGCTATCTTATTGTTAGCCAAAAACCGAAAAGGCGCTCGAAACATGCTTGAGTGTCTTCATGAAATCGCAGTAAAAACGGGTGTTAAATCTCTTATGAAAAGAGAGAATATATGGAGTACAAGCACACGGAGGTAAATCATGGGAAGATAAAGAGAACAGTTGTTGTTGTTCAGTTTAAATACCCTGGGGGAGTGGATCCAACCCAACGAACTAGATAAGGAGGCAAATAAAGGAAGAGCCAGCAAACTAGACCTGGCCTACAAGCTAACGCAGAACAAGTACAACAAACGGGCATTCTCCTACAAGGCCAAAATCTGACGGTAAAAATCGGTAGTACAACCTGAAGGATTGTACGCCTAGGAGTGTCTTATTTTAAATAAAAAGAAGGAGTATCAAGAACTCGAAAAGATGGGACTAAACGGGATGGGAAAAACGAAGAGCTCTACAAATACACTGAGAAGATCACGGACACAATGAGGAAGAGGAGGTTGAAGTTCTACGGAATACGGACCTACTAAGAATGGATGAATGCAGACTGGCCAAAAGGATCTTTAACTAAATCATGAGGTTAAAGGCCACAACAAGGAAGAAAGAAAAGAAGCCAAAAAGTTCTTTGCGGTCCATAGTCGGCCAAATTAAAAAAAAAGTTGTTCCAGAAAGAATTGGTGAAATCATTTTATGTTATAGATAATCATACAAACTTAGAAACAAACGAAACACAGCCTGAATATATAAATATATTCGACCTTTCCGGAGCTCTATAACAATTACTGAGTCTTTTTAGGACTACCAAAACAAATCTCATGTGAAATTTGTAAGTTATTTTATAGCTTTCAGTTCACCTTCGTGGCACTCAACAAAAACCATAAAAATAACATTGTTTTTAAGATCATGTCTTTCCGATACCTTAAGTGGATAGAGCCATCTGTGCACGCGTTCAGAGATTTATCTCTCATCAGTACAGCCTTGCTGTTGTTGTTGTTCATGGAAGCAAAGCTGTGCTTATAAGAGATAAATCTCGAAACGCGTTCACAGATGCTCTATCCACTTAAATTATCGCAAAAGACATGATCTTAAAAACAATGTTATTTCTATGGTTTTTGTTGAGTGCCTCGAAGGTGGACTGAAAGCTATAAAATAACTTACACATTTCACATGAGATTTGTTTTGCTAGCCCTAAAAAGAGTCTGTAATTGTTACAGAGCTCCGGAAAGGCTCAATATATTTATATATTTAGGCTGTGTTCCGTTTGCTTTTAAGTTTGTTCCAGAAAATTTATATTTTCTAAAAGTTTTGATGTATAAAATTTGAAAAGTATTTCAAATATCTGAATTATAATTGTTTATATAAATACATATTTTAATTTAACCTTATTGCATTTTAAAATAATTATGTGTTACTAAAATAACAATAAATTCTCTTCAAATCATCAATAAAGTGAAAACTTTTCAACAAAGATAATATATTTTGGTTTTAGAAACGATGACAATCTTTGTTTAGTCTGTCCTCCTTCGAAATACTTTCTTTACGGTCGTTAACTTCAAAAATGAAGAATAAATACATATTCGAGAATTTATACTTTCAATTAAAAATTTATGGAGCAAGGAACATACATCATTATAATATGAGACCAAAATTACTTACCTTCAATTTTTAATATAGATTAAATTGTCATTATTTTCGTGGTTTATGAATGTATAAATATACAATTTGTTTTGAGCGATGTCCGCGTGTTTATTTCTGTTTTGTATATAAAGAAATTAATTCCTAGTAAAAAAACGTCGATATTTATATTGAATAAAAGATATTTTTGGAAGTACAACTGCGTAGCACGTTGCAAATACCAATCAATTTGCTAACGAAATAGCCAATATAATGATTTATTTCAAATAAAATCCATCTGTTTATATTCATCTCTGGAAATTGACGTAGCTCTAGAATTCTGGAATGGAAGTTCTAGAATTTGATTCTGTACTTATTTTTATTATACCCTAATATGGAATTCAATAAAAATAAATCGATATTATAATTTATGCATGACTTTGTCTATTCACTTTCTCATGTATCCATCTTGAAAAAGACATTGCTTCATTAGAAAATGAGTAATACTGAAGTAAATATCCACTACCATGATGATACCATCAATTACGTAAGAATACGGTAGAGAGGAACTAAGAGGAAACAGCTTGAAAGGATTCAAACAGTGGCAGGTGTCTGCACTCTAGGTGCAATAAGTACATATCGTACATCATAAAATATAGTTGCTGCTGACCTGACTCTACTGCAACTAGTAGTGAAAGCGGCATTAAGGGGCTTGTACGCGACCAGTATTTTAACAGCAATATTTGGCCGGCAATGATGGCTGGATCACATTGTTCAATATTTCCAAAAATATGTACGTATTGCTACTACTGGACGGCATGTTGTCGACGGCATATTAATAAAATATTGCTGACGGAGCGACCAGTAGTCAACATTTCCGTTTATTGCCGTTCATTTATTTGCACTTCTAGATAGATTCCGTTTCTAGTTACAAGAATAATAAGTTACATATCTAGACACAAGAAATATTATTTATTGTGGTCTTTTATACATTTACTTCGGGAACAATACGAGGCATCAAACACTCTGATACTCTGAATAAGTACATTAAAGACTTGAAAGTATCCAGTTGCAAAAAATCGTAGGGTGATAGCCAATCCTGTACTGATTGGTATTGCTCTTTTCGTAAGTTTGTCGTTTTGGCAATGTTCGGGCCGATTTTGTTAATTAAATAATCAAAGTCACCCTTTGACATTCTAATAAAATTTATAATCAAGTAATCATCAAGTATGAATTCATTACTTAAATTATGAAGTGTAACTCCACCATTGTCCGGTCCCAAGTCCGGGATGAGAAAGGAGAAGGGTTCGTTGGCAGGCTCAGCAACAAGCCGGTTGGTAAAACAATTCCTGTTGTATCCCAATGCACTGGCCAGATGAAGAAGAAGAAGAATGGAAGCAATTGTGCAGAAAAGCAGACCCTGCAATAAAGCGGGATTAATGCTAGGAAGATGAAGATGATAACTTAAATTATGAAGTGTCTCTCGTCTATTTAAGTAAGGTCGAATCCAAAGTTTTCTCTTTTTTCTTTCTTCTTATTAGCAAGTAGCCCATAATTACTGAACGTGTACACGAGAAGTCTCGGCAATACTGTTGTCACAATATTACAGAAAAATATTGGGCTACATTGTTCAGCAACATTGCCGGGCCATCATTTAAGAAACATTGCTCGGCAATATGCATTTTTTGTTGTTCGTGTATAATCCCCATTAGAGGAAGAAGCCGACAGAGACAATATAATCGAGAATAGAGACGGAAATATCTTCGCGAGAAAAATGTAACAGATGGAAATACCAAAAGAAACTCCACAAGGACTAATGAAAGAAGTAATTAATCCACAGAACATAACAACATAAAATGAGAAACCAGACTGGACAGACCCCACTGCACAGACCAGACTGGACAGACCGGACTGGAGAGGCCGGACTGGACAGACAGTTTTTAAGAATGACAATTTTTTTTTTCACGGATTTCTAACTGTCGCCGCCACTCCGTCCCCAGTTTAAATATTCTCCTATCAAGAGATTGTTCCTCGGTTAGGTTAGCATCTTCAAGGTTTTCCTCTCTTTCTCCTCTCCGGCGGTATCAATTCCAACACTGTCCTAGGCCATCTATTTTCATCCATTCTTTCCTTGTGACCGAATTAAATAATAACACATTAAATAATGAAATTTACGACAACTTGTTTGAGTTCCAATATTGTTACGTTTAACGTGTTCAATTTCTACTACTATTATAACTGTCAGTTGTCAACTATTGATCACGAAAAAAGAGACCATTTTAATCAACAAAAAGTAGAACATTTTAAGCACAAACTGTTCCCTCTTTTCTTGCTCTGTTCAGATTTATGTATCTTATACTATGTAACAAAAGTATCATTATTACATGTACCATGCTATAACTTTGCACGCTTACTCTATAACCTATACTGCCACGACAAATACAACCATAACCTTGCCGACAAATACCAAATCAACCTCTCTGTGTACATTCTACATTACGCCGAAGACACAATCCTCATATCCCACAATAAAACCCTCAAACAAACGACGGACGAACTTAAAGCCCTTATAAGACCCATAAGGGCTTTAAGTTCATCCGAAAGTCAGAAAGTTTTGAATCACTTAATGAACGAACTGTTTTTAATGACAATAGATTTGTATATCTATTTGTATATCTATTTATATTATATGTTAAATATTTACAACGATAATAATCAACTTGTGTTCTCTAACCTCACACCGTTAACCAAACTCAAAAATCACTAACTAACTGTTAAAAAGTTCATGCTTGCCAACTTACCTTCGCGTCCCAGTGGCACCACCACATACTCCTCCCCCAGTGATAACGTCGAGCAATCTTGGTGGAAAACGAACGGTTCTACCAGAACGTGTCTTCGGAGTTTCCCGAATGACTGTTTTTGGATTAAGAATAGATGCTGCGGGTTTTTCTGTGGTAGTTGCGTCAGATATGTCGCTGTCTTCTTCGTCTCGCAAAGTGTATGCTGGTTTGAGCCTGTCGATACATATATTTTGAGGACTGCGTCGACCAACAACTTTGGTGATTTTTTTAAAACCTTAAATGGACCTTCATAAGTTGGCTGCAAAGGTTTTTTATTTGCATCTATTCTAACAAATACGTGTGTGGTATTATCCAAATCTTGATGGAAAAATACTTTGGGTTTATAATGGTGTTCTGATATGATGGGTTGTACTTTGTTCATTTGATCGCTCAATTTAGCTAGAAACGTTGGAAAGTCCTTGTCTTGTTGTCGTTGTTCTATCATGTCGGCAGGAAGGCGTAACTGAGTTCTATATATTACTTCTGCTGGACTAGTATCGAAATCCGTTATTAGTTGTGACCTCAGTCCTAATAAAATAATTGGCAATTTGGAAACCCAATCTTCACTAATTTGAGTTTTAATAGCACATTTCAACGTTCTGTTGCAGCGCTCGATTTTACCATTTGCAGCTGGGTGATAAGCAGTAGTCTTAATGTGTTGTATATCCAGGAGCTTAGTTAACTGTTCAAATAGGGAACAATCAAATTGTTTACCTCTGTCAGTCTGTCAGTAGTAATTCGCTCAGGTATTTCAAAACGTGAAATCCAAGTTGATATAATGTTCTCAGCTATAGTATCTGCAGTAATGTCTTGCAGTGGAGCAACTTCCGGCCATCTTGAAAACCTGTCGATCATTGTAAGTAGATATGTATAACCTTGTGAAGAAGGTAAGGGGCCAACAATATCCAAATTTATGTGTTGGAATCTGTGCTGAACACTTGAATAAGGTGCTAGTGAACTAGGTGCTAGGTGAAGTGTGACGTGTGATTTTGACTCTCTTGCATGCTTCTATCCACTGTGTGATATCTTTCACTGTGTTCAGTGTTCACTGTGTGTAACATTTTTCCATACATATCTTTTTGTTACTAAACCAACTGTCGCTTTGATACCTGGATGTGTCATAGAGTGCAATGAACTGAAAACTCTTTTTCTCAAAGATTTCGGTATAAACGGACGTAAATTGTCAGTCTATACGTCACAAAATAATTTTTTATTGTTTGGTAAAATTATAGATTTTAATTGTAGAGAAGAATTTAGAGGGTTGGCGATAATTTGATTTAACTCAACATCAGATTCTTGTGTATTAGATATTTCTTCATCTGAGATGATGGCTGGTATTTGTATATCACAAATTCGTGAGCAAGCATCTGCTACTATATTTTCTTTGCCCGGTATATAAATAATTGAAGTTGTAAATTGTCCAATAAAATCGAGATAACGTAACCGTCTAGGTGAAGCTTTCTCTGGTTTCTGTTTAAAAGCAAATGTTAAAGGTTTGTGATCGGTATATATGATAAAATGACGACCCTCTAACATATAACGAAATTTTTTAACAGATTTATAGGCTGCTAGTAACTCTCTATCATATGCGCTGTAGTTCTTTTCAGCGTTAGTTAGTTTGCTTGAAAAAAATGCTAACGGCTGTAAATTACCATCAATTATCTGATGTAGAGCACTACCTACACTTGTGTCTGATGCATCTACCATGAGAATTATTGGTGCATTAGGTACTGGATGAGCAAGTATATTACTATATTGCTAACTCTTCTTGTAACAAAGATATTGGAGTTTTGTCACTTTTTATATTGCCATTTATCATAGAAAATAAAAATTGTTGTTTTTTAGCGGAACTAGGCAAGAAATGGCGGTAGAAATTCAACATTCCTAGAAATGTTCGTAATTGTTTTGCTGTTGTAGGTAATGGATATTCTTTAATTGTTTTAACTCTTTCCTGATCAGGTAAAATTCCTTGCGGTGCAATTTGAAAACCTAAGATATTCACCTTGTCTACACCAAAAATAGATTTGCTTACATTGATTGTAAAACCTATTTTCTGTAGTTTTTCAAATAATAATGCCACATGATCTTGATGCTGCTGTTCACTCTTGGTAGCTACCAAAATGTCGTCAATATATGAGAAAGTAAATGGTAGGTCTTTTAGAATGCTATTGTATGTACTTTTGAAATGATTGCGCACCATTTCTTAACCCAAATGGCATCTTTACAAATTCAAAAAGTCCAAAGGGTGTTATTACGGCTGTTTTTTTAATATCAGCTGCAGCAACCGGAATATGATGGCACGTACGATGTCTATTTTTGAAAAAAAAGGTTACCAGCTAACTGAGAGGTGAAATCATGAATATGCGGTACAAGATACCTGTCTGGTACCGTTGAAGCATTTAATGGCCTATAATCACCACAGGGTCTTCAAGAGCCATCTTGGGTACCATATGAAGTGGACTAGCGCATTTACTTTTAGATGGCCGACCAATACCCATCTTGGCCATTTCTTGAAATTCCGTCTTGGCCGATTGGAGCATATCAGGAGGTAGGCAACTGGCTCGGGCTCTGACAGGAAGTCCGGTTGTGGTAATTGTGTGTTTTACTTCAACTGACACTGTATTAAAATTAATATTATGATTAATTAGTTTAGGATATCTTAATAATAATTCTGCAAATCGATGTTGCGGCTGGACTGTACGTAATGATGCAATGTTACAGGCGTAAAGCTTGCCTCTACTCGTTGACTTAGTCATTTGGTTAATAAACCTTTGATTTTTTAAATCCACCAAGAGATGACTAAGAAAATCAGCACCTATGATAGGTGATTGAACATGTGCAATAACAAATGGCCAGATAAACTCTCTTCTAAGTCCAATGTCCAGTCTAAGTAAACGTTCGCCATATGTGTTTATTTGAGATCCATTGGCTGCATATAAAATCCTATTTTGTTCACATCTGTCTTGTGGTCTGGGATGTAAAACTGAAATATCTGCCCCAGAATCAACTAAAAATCTTAATTTTGTTGATTGATCGTGCAGAAACAGGCGGCGCCAAATAGATTCACGATCACTAGCCGCCATTAGTGGTCAAGGTTCAAGTTTTTGTGAACTAAATTTGTAATGGTACCAACATTTACTGTTTCGAGATTGTAATCTGAATCTGTCAGTGGAACGGTTACGAGATCGTGACCGTAGACGTGTGTTTAACGATGCTATGGCATTTTCCAGTGCTGCTAAACGTTGTTCCAATCCGATTGAATTTCCACTTGAACCTGCTTGATGTGAAGCACCAATCATCGTATGAGCTGGAGCAGATGTCTCTATAACCTTATCAGCTAGTGTAGCCAATTTGTCTAGCTCTAAACTATCCCCTATAGCTGTGAGGATGGCATTTACATTATAGGAAGGCGTTGTAGGAATATTGTATTTAGGAAGTCATCTTTAATTTGGCTTCCCGCCAATGAACGCATTTCACGCAACAATGTGGATTGCTTTTTGTGTTGGCAAAATGACATTTCATTTAAAATCTTTGTTGCTTTGCGGTTGTTACTTTCTTCAATCTGTTCTATTAACCGTTGTTTTAAGTCGGTATATGAAGTTGAGGAAAATGGTTTTTTGAAAAAATCTCTGATGAGTGAAACAACATTGCTTTCAAGCGAACCCAGTACATGGTGATATTTAGTTGTTTCAGATGTTATTTTCGCCGTAACAAATTGTGATTCAATCTGAAGAATCTAAATGTTTACATCGTTTCTCCAGAAAAGAGGTAATTTGCTGTAAGTTGCTGGTCTAATTTTTGTGATTGTTGGTTTATATTTTCTGGAAGCTCTTCTCTTGACATTATGAAATAATATATAAAAAATAATGAAATATAATATATTTAAATTCTACCAGTTCTGTTGTATGTAGTGTGTCGGTAGAGGGATTTAATCCTCAGATCTTGTTGCAAAGTTATAGCCCCCCGTACTGACTATCAGGAACAAATAGTTTCAAGCAGGATTCGTTCACTAATCGTATTTTTTGCTATTTTATAGTGCTTACTAGCTCTATAAACAGAAAATCGGCCAAGTTTAATATCTGCCAATGCTTCAGGCAACATTTCCTTTGCATAGTGCGGTGTTGTTTTCTTTACATAATTTCGGACCTTCGTGGGGTTGCAAAAGTATTATGAGTTTAAAAAATTCAAAATAAAATACCCACCAAGAGTTTAATGAAAAAGTTGAGTAAGAATTAAAATGCGACATTGGGTAAATTAGTACTATAGTGCGGTTTTACCCCGATGAATAGTCCGAATTTGCCCCGTGCTCACATATTTCCTGAGTTAGGTTAGTTTATTATTTGTTGGCCTCGTGAATTGTAAAGCTAGCTTTGACATCGTCTATATGTACAGCGAAACTAGATTTTTACACACAATGTTGCAAAGTACGGCTACTATGCGGTAAAGTGACTAGTAAATTTTAACCTTTCAAGGATACTTACAAAATGAATAAAGTATAAGACAATAAAATCTAATTCATAAAAAGCTACTTTACATCATATTTGACAAGATAGTGTAGAAAATAAAGGTGATGATTAGCTTAATGAAACACGCTCTAAAACTATTCCTCCGGATAATTCATGGACGAATATATAATCAATTAGAAGAACTTACTAGGTAACTTAACTAGGTGACACTCAATTCGGCTTTAAAAAGGGACTAGGTACAAAAGAAGCTCTGTTCGCTGTACAAGTACTTATTGAAAGATGCAGAGATGTCAATACAAAAGTATACCTATGTTTCATAGACTTTAGCAGAGCGTTTGACCTCGTGAACCACGACAAACTTGTTGAGGTGCTGGCGTATGGAGGTGTAGAAGCTGCTGAATGAATCTTCGTATCAACCTATATTGGAATCAAACTGCCAAAGTAAGAATAAAAAACAATACAACAGACAGTATCCAAATAAAGAAAGGAGTAAGACAAGGGTGCATTCTGTCACCTCTACTGTTTAATGTATATTCGGAGGAAATATACAACATATGGTGTTATTATCAACGGCGAATGTTTGAATAATCTGCGATACGCGGATGATACGGTGATCATGAGCAACAGCGAATAAGGCTTGCAGCGGCTAATGAACCGAGTAGTTACCGAGTAGTTTAATATAAATAAAACCAAAACAATGATAATCAGTAAAAACCCAGATGTTAGCGCTGAAATAACTGTAAACGGGAACACCCTGGAAAGAGTGATGAAATTGACCTTCGAAATGAGGCCTTTGAAAGGTGGTGCTACCGCAGGATGCTGAAAATTCCTTGGATAAGCCATACTACCAACATCGAGGTCCTAAACCGCATGGAGAAACAAACAGAAATAATGAATACTGTCAAACAGAGAAAAACAAGCTACTTTGGACACATAATGAGAAGCGACAAATACAGAGCTTCAACTCATAATTGAAGGAAAAATAGACGGAAAAAGAGGGCCAGGCAGAAGAAGGATTTCATGGCTGAAAAACTTGCGACAATGGACGAATATGACTTCAGTTGAACTGTTCCGAGCTGCAGTGGATAAAGTGAGAAGGACTAATGTGATCGCCAACGTCCTGAGAGGATAAGGCACATCGAGAAGAAGATGTTTTATTATAAACTATAGCGTATGACATGTTGCAAAATGACATATTATGTACCTAATGAATTTGTAAAATTAGTAAAAATGTCAAAGTTTGTGAGTACCAACATTGATAACATAATAATTTCCTATATTGTAATTAATCTAAATCTATTTGTTTCTTAAATAATAATTGTCGGCCAAAAAGTCTTATAAAAATTTCGTGCGGTAATGATCTTACAACGCAATAGCTCGTTTGACGAACGAACCCAGGCGAGTTCCCCATTAGCTGGACGTTGCTAATCCCCATTAGCAACGTTTCCGCACTCCAATGTAAATAACTATTATAAAAAAATATAAAAGAACTGATATATTTTATTACTATAAAGGAAACTTACCTTACTATAGTTTGTGCCCTAGATAAACACAAACTATTGCTTAAATTATAATTTTATAATGCTTATATCAATCTTTGCTCTGCACCTGGAAACACCACGAATTTTTTTTAACGAGTTTAATGGAATCACAGCGTACAAGGTGGCCGCTTGTTGATCGATCATTGAATACTAACCAAAGGAACATTTGTACCTTGTTGTTAACAGTTGGTACAATATAATGTATATTCGAATAAATAAGCGCATAACATTTATTCATCCAATATTAAAAGTATACAAAAGTCAGTTCTACAATAAATAGCTGGATAAATACAAAAATAAATTAATCAATCCAAAATTCGGTTACTTCGTACAAAATAAATTACTTCATCCAAAAAAAGGTTAATTCATCCAAAATAAAATGTAATCATCCAATAATTGATTTGTTCTTACAAAGCATGATTTTTCCTTACAATAATCGATTGATTCGTTCAACATATTCGAAATTCACCCAAAAAAGATTTTTTATTTTACTTAATAAGTGCAAAATGCAAACTTACGAGTGTATTTAATAATATTCACACTTTTATTATATGCATAAAAATACTGAAAGGAAAAAACTGTTCTCCTTATTGATGAGTGGATTAGCTCGGAAATAAATTGCATTATTCTATCTGCTTATATGTAGTATATATAGTGCTTCTTATATATAGTGCCTCTATCTTCTTCTTCTTCTTGTTGTTTCCAATAGCCCTACTTTGAACCACGCTTGATCAACTATTGGGCTTTGATCTTTGCACAGTATTGTCACATCTTCGGCCGGTGTAGCTTTTTTCCCTCTTCTGTTCAGGGGGTACCTTTCCTTCGGAGTTTTTCCTGAAATCCACGGACTTCCTTTAGTGTTTTTCCTGAAATCCACAAACTTCCTTCAGGATGCATCTCACAAAAGACTGTCTGTTTTGGAGATCTGTTATTCCCACTTCTTTAATATCCTTCTCGGTTTCTGTCAACCAAGTGGTACGAACCTTCTTGTTTTACCAGAATGTGAACAGACTGTTGGTTAGTCGGTTTGGAGTCAATCTTGCAACGTGGCCATAGAAAGCTACCCTTCTTTTCCTTGCACAGTCAGAGAGCCTCTCAATATGTTCGTGGAGCTCAGAGTTATGTCGTCTTCGGAATTCCCCATCTTCCTTTACCGGGAATGCCTAGGATCTTCCTGATGATTCTCCTCTCTCTGATTTCCAATTTCTCTACCAAACCTCTTCGGTTCAAGGAAAGACATTCCATTCCAGAGTGCTTCTGGTCGTAAGAATGTGTTTGCGCTCTCTCTTTCGTTACACGCCGCGTTAGTTAGAAATAAAATTTGAAGGAATCAAGTCCTTATTGTAAAATTCGTTTATTGTGAAGATATAATTGTATTTTGTATAAAAAAAATTGTTTGTAAAGAGCAATCAAATTTTGGATGGATCAACCTTTTTTGTACAGTTAAACCTTTTTTTGGGTGAATTGATTTTATTTTATACAAATCTATCAATTATTGTACTAAACCATTATTATTTGTAAGATACAATCGATCATTGTGCGTTTATATTTTATTTTGGACGAAGTAACCTTTTTTGGATGAAGTCATCATTTTTTGTATGAATAAACCGAATTTTGTATGTTTCCAGATATTATTTGTAAAAAAGCATCTATTTATTGTACGCAAAAAATCCAAGCCTTTTATTTTGGACGAAGTAACCTTTCTTTGGATGAAGTAAGTAATCTCTTTTTATATGAATAAACCGAATTTTGTATTTTTGCAACTATTTTTTGTAAAAAAACATCTATTTATTGTACGCAAAACATCCAAGCCATAAATAAGTGCCTAGTGCGGATTTTCCCCGTGTACTGATTTACCCCACTGCACCTTAAACAAAAATAACGAAATAAGTAAGTCGCGTCATCGTCTCCATCGGAAGTAGTTACATGCATAAACTTAAAGAAAACATTGAAAACATTCTGAACAATAACCCGGGCTTTGAACCGTATCATGGAATCCAAAATGAAATGAAAAAAACAGGACGTGAAGGACTCTTTTTCATTTCTTCAGGAACACATCTTTTATTGGATCGAACCAATTGTGTGCCAACAAAAGCAATGTTAATTTTAGTATTTATTTTATTATGGCAATTCGCTTTGCTGCTTCCAATGTGGAGAAACAAATTAACAGTAATAGCTGCACGACCAGGCTTACTATACCGATTTGCTAACTCCAGCAATACATTTTCACCTTGTTTAGTTTGCTCCATCTTCACGGCCTGTGTATAATTTTCCTTGTAACGAATATTTTGTTTTGGAATCGCATGCTCACCAAATTTCGTTACCATATTTTGATGGTTTTGATGAATTTATTTAGTAAATTTTGTTCTGCCACGGTATGGAAATAGCTGTTCATCAACCGTAAAGTTTTCTTGCGAATCATAATGCTTCGCAAGATTTTCATTCAAAAAATTCCATATTTCACGAATTGTTACTGCGGTTTTGTTAGTTCGTTGGCGAAATGCACGTGTACGCCTATCATAAAAACGCATATATCGTAGCAATCGCTTATGAGACATAGCTGATCGGAATATGGGCAGGCTGTCTGTATGCCAAAGAACGTGATTTTTGCATGTTATTGTGTGAAACTCCAGCGGCCAAAAATACACCAATAAATGCATTTAATTCAGTGCTTGTTAGCTCTTTCCAAACTCTTGGTTTTTTATCGGGATTTTTCAGATTGCACCTTTGAAATGTATCTTTCGCATAACTATTCGTTTTGTTTCGTCTGAATTTTGTTCTTTGGGTCCAGCTCGAGAACGCATAATAGTGTGATGATGCAAACGACCAACAGCAGCTGGTTCATTTTTATTCCATTTTGTACCGTCTTTGCTACAGAAAATTTCATCAGTTGCAGCTTGTTGATTCTTAGAATGTGCTTATCCCGCTACTTCTTCGTCTCTTCCTATAATTTCGTTGAGTTCAATTATCAAATCCTCTTCAATATTAGACGCATCTTCTTCAGGTATATAATTCATATCATTTTCGTCGTCATCGTCTCTGAATTGATCATGTTCAACATTTTCATCAATCTCTTCTTCTTCATCTTCTCTTTTTCTAACGGATTACGTTAAATTTCGTTAGATAAAGCCACTGCCAATCGTGAATGAAAATCAGTATCCAAACTTTGTCTACGTAATCGCGTATTATACACAAATTCAACTTCGTCATTCATTTTTTGCAACCCAACACGTGGCTTGCGAGCTATATAGATCAAAGGGCGATATACGAGTAAGACAAAAACTCGAGGGCACGCCTCGGTCTGGCGTGAGATATAGAGGAACTAAAAAACGCGGTAAAATGTTCACAATACATTTTATTTCTTATAAAATGTATATGGGTCTGGACAGACCACATGTGCCAATCCTAAGTATATTCAAATACATATCCTTGTAATTACCCTTGTATGACATGTATCCTTTTATTTTTTTTTAAATAGAAGGTAATGAAATTTCAGGAAAAGTCAAGGAAATTTAAGTCGATAGCTCAATTAGAATTATATTAAAAAAACAAATGAAATCGCAGCAGGTCTGGCTGGACCCATGCGCCAAACGGAGGGTTTTAATGTTGCAAATTTTGACAATTTTCTTGTATAGGGTACGTCAAAACAAATAGCGCAGTTTTGACCGGCCCGTACATCCTGTGTAGTGGAGAATTGCAACCTGTGAGGGATCTCATTGTGTCAGGAGGATCGTGCAGTTTTCAGTCGTTACCATGGTTTGGTCCGGAAAATGGCCGTTCTTTAGTCGCCACCCAGCATACGTTCACTAAGGTGGATTTTGCATTCTGATTTATCATTCCACCCCTACAAGATTATGTTTGCACCCGAATTGAAGCCTCCTCACTATGAAAACCGCATGAATTGGTTCCAAGAAATGTTGAATCGGATCCATTTGAGGTCAAGTTTTTGCAATTTCCAAAGGACGAGGAACAAGGACCCACTTCCATCTCTCTGGAGCGGCGAATAAACAGAATTTTCGTACTGGGCTGAAAATAACACGAGATGGATAACCACGAGAAAGTTCTTCACTCCCCAAAAGTGACCGTGTGGTTTGCAATTTTTAAATGTGGGGTGATTTAGTCTTTTTTTATGAGGAGAATAGACGGACTGTGTGTGACTGTCATCACTAAACATTTTTTTTAGACCGCAGTTGGAAGAACTAACGGAAGAAACCAATTTGGGATTTTGGTTTCAATAGGAAGGTGCTACGGCCCATACTGTCCGAATTTCAATGGAGAAACTGCGACAGATGTTCCCCTCGCGTCTCGTTTCTCTGAGGTATGATGTGGAATGGCACACACCAAAAAAACCACACGCTCACCATATTTAAGCAATTGCTAATTTTTCCTGTGGGGCTACCTGAAGGAAGAAAATTTTAAACGTCGGTGTCGCGTCGGCCTCAAACCTTAGAAGACTTCAAGGATCGAATTAGGGAAGAAATCGCCGCCATACCAGTCGGGATGTGCCAAAATGTAGCCTAAAACTTCAAGTATGTATCGCTGTTGGGGGCCATCATATTTCTGATGCCATCTTAAAAACTTGGTACATAAAACGGCATGATGTACCGAATGAAATAAAATAGACCACATTTCTTTAATAGCCCCTCAAAACAGCACTATCTGTTTTGGCGCACCCTATATATTTTGAGAATTTTTCATGCAAATTTCAAGCTTTATATGTTGCATATAATCTAGTAATTCTCTAGTAATCTCTAGAAATTTATAATTAAAATTCTTGGTTTCCTTTCATATCGTCTTTATGTTACTTCGAATGTAATGAAACGAGTGTTTTGTATATTTCTTTAGAATTCTACTTTTGGATCAGATTTAATAGAAGTTTCATATATTCGTTCAATCAAATCTAATCAAACAGATTTCAGGATTTGACCTTTGACATTTTATTACACGCGACACCTCTATATAAAGTTAGACCACCTACGTTTATCGATCACGACATAAACGATTCCCATCAAATAACATTTTAATGCAACACAGGGCGATTTATTTATACGACTTCAACTAGAAAATTCATTGTTTTATTACTTTACATTTCTTATTCAACAATAAATACCCATTTATATTTCATATCGAATGTAGAATTTTCCAGAGTAAAGTACAAAAGCAATTTATGTAATTATTTAAAAACAGTTACTCAATAAACAAGTAAACATTTCACATTATAGTTCCAGAATTTGATGCAACGAGAAATTGATTTATAAAGCAAATTTGATCTTGAAATCATAATTAACTATCATTAAAATGACAATTGCTCCAAACATTTTATAATTTAACTTTTTGGATATGGCTGTAATTATAATCAGTTCGTTACTAATAGTCTTTTTATTGTATGCAACTTGTTCTTCTTCTTCTTCTTGCGAATAGGCCTACTTTGGACCACGCTTGTTCAACTGTTGGGCTTTGACCTTTGCCCAGTATTGTCGCATCTGCTGCCGATGTAACTCCTTTCTCTCTTCTGTCCAGGGGGTACCTTTCCTTCGAGGTTTTTCGTCTCACAGACTGTCTGTTTTTGAGATCTGTTATTCCCAGTTCTTTAATATCCTTCTCGGTCTGTGTCAACCATGTGGTACGAAGCTTCTTGTTTTGTCAGAAGGTGAACAGACGGTTGGTTAGTCGGCTTGGAGGCAATCTTGCAATGTGGCCATAGAAAGATACCCTTCTTTTCCTTGCACAGTCAGAGAGCATCTGAATATGTTCGTAGAGCTCAGAGTCTTCGGAATTCCCCATCTTCCTTTACCGGGCCTAGGATCTTCCTAAGGATTCTCCTCTCTCTGATTTCCAATTTCTCTATTAGACCCCTTCGGTTCAAGGAAAGACACTCCGTGGCCTATAAGGCTTCTGGTCGTAAGACTGATGTGTAGTGCTTAAGTTTCAGGTTGCGTGACAGGCATTTCTTCTTGTAAGTGTTCTTAGTCAGCCGATAGACAAGTTCTAACTTGCTGACTCTCTTGGATAATGATGCTCTTTCTGATAAGTTGGGTTCAATCCATTCGCTGAGATACTTAAATTTCTCAGTCCTTTTGATGTTTCCCTGTTCTAGTAACATCTCTCTGTTTGCTTCTCTAATGTTGGTGAAGAATTCTGTTTTCTCCAGCGACACTTGAAGACCCACTTTGGCAGCCTGTTTTCTGAGACAGTTTACCTGCATTGTTGCCATCTCAAGAGAATCAGCAAACAGTGCCATGTCATCTGCAAAGGCCAGGCAATCTATAACCAGTCCATCGTTCTTACGTCCCAGGTAGATACCACGCTGAACACCCAAATTGTTCAGTTCCTTGCGCCATTCTCCCATAACCTTTTCAAGGACACAGTTGAAGAGAAGTGTGGAAAGTCCATCTCCTTGTCTCACTCAAGTTTTTATTTCGAAGCTTTTTGAAATCTCGCCTCTAAATTTAACCTTGGAATGAGTGTTGGTCAAAGTTTCTAGGATTAGTCTGCGGGTTTTGTTGTCTAGTGCTAGTTCCTGGAGTATTTTGTTAAGCGTTTCTGTATCGATGAAATCGTAGGCCTTCCTAAAATCAACAAAGGTGACGACCACTTTGCGGTTTCTCATCTTGGAGTATACAAGTACCGTTTTAAGGTTGAGGATCTGTTCAACACAGGATCGGGTCTTCCTGAAGTATCCCCCAGGTATTCTCCTTAGTTTAGTTAGATTAGTTGTAGTTATAGTTGACTTAGATTAGTTGACTATCCAACTAATTTTCTGCCCTTGTTTGTAACGCCTTCGAGAGAATTTTGTATGTTACCGGGACGAGAGAAATTCCACGGTAAATGTTTAGATCCGTAAAATCTCCCTTTTTGCGAAGCGGATGGATCAGAGCAGATTTCCAATCGGGTGGTAATTTCTCTGTTTCCCAGATGTCCTGGATGATCTCGGTTAGCTTGCGCACGGCATTGTTTCCAGCACCTTTCCACAGTTCAGCAACGATAGAGTCCTCTCCAGCTGCCTTATTATTCTTAAGAAGTTGAATGATCTGGCCAACTTCTTCCTATGAAGGGGGAAGCGAGTCCGGGTTTGGTTTGGTTTGTTTATAGTCGAAGTCTTCGCTGGGTGGGTCAAAGTTGACGAAATTTTTAAAGTACTGAGCCAAAAGGTGGCAGTTGTCCTTGTCGTTATAAGACAGTTTGCTTTGTGAGTCTCTGAAGTAGAGGCTTGGCGGAGCGTATTTTCTGAGTACCTGCTTAAAGGTTCCAAAGAAATCTCTGGAATTATTCTTAGCAAAGCTCTCTTTGATTTGGGTTAGTTGGTTTTGTGTGAAGGTTCGTTTGGTTCCTCGAATTATCTTGGCTGTAACCTTTCTTTGTTCAAAAAACCTATCTGTCTTTGGGCTATTGCATTGTCACAGTCTTCAGTCCACCACGGATGCTTCCTTCTTCTAGCGAGAGGGGCGGGTTCATTGGCCGCCTTGACAAGAGTCTCCTTCAGTTGGTCCCAATTGTTTAGATCTGTGTTGTTCAGTCTCTGACTTAGTTCTTGACTGTTCTTGAGTCGCTCGACGTAAAATTTTACCATTTTGGAGGTTCTGTGTAATCTAGTGTTTCTAGGCTGGAGTCTTATTTTGATCTTTGAGAGGTAGTGGTCTGAGTCCAGATTGGCACTTCTTAGTACCTTCACGTTTTGTATTTCCTTTTGAGATTTGCGTGAAATGGCCACATGATATATCTGGAATTCACCCAGGTGGGTATTAGGTGAAAGCCAAGTCTTCTGCTTCCTTGGCAAGTGTTTGAAGGATGTAGACTTCATGATCAACCCAAAAGTCCTACACAGATCCACCAATCGTTCTCCCTTGCGGTTGGTTCGCTTATGCGCCAGATAATTGCCCACTGTGTTTCTGTATTTTTTCTCTCTTCCCAATTGAGCATTGAAGTCACCAAGCAGTATGACGGTGTTCTTCTCTGGAAGTTTAGAGATAATATCTTCTAAGTCTTTTCAGAATTTAGTTCTGTCTGGATTGCATCTGTTGTCCTGGTTGATTGGGGCATGTACATTGACTATACTGTAGCCCTTGTTTGCGCATTTGAGAGAGAGGATGGATACACGACTACTCGGGGAGGTAAAGTCGGTGACTGAATCCAGTATCCAGTGGGGTACGTTCTTCATTACCCGCTGACCCACTTTTCCTTTGAGGATTCTGAAGCCTTGGGACTCGAAGGCATGTTCGTCCGTAAATCTGGTTTCTTGTACTGCTGTCAGTATTATGTTGTGTCGTGTTAGTGAATCAGTCAAATGTTTCAGTTTACCCACTTTTAGCAGTGAGTTGGCATTAAATGTTTCGAAGAAGCTTTGCGGTCTTGGTCTGAGTTTACGTCCGGTGATTTCAGGATGCTCCGACTCATCCATAAAGCATGTTGGTGCGGACTCCCCAGAATCCGAAGGTCCGCTAACGTCACCATAGGTGACGGTGGATTGGTTACCACCTGGAGTAGTGTATTTAGCGAGATTTTCCTTCGTGCTCAGTTGAAGAATATTCTTCATGGGACAGTTGCGAGCCACTGTCCAAGATACTACCCAAGTTGTTAGCTTGGGAGGCTTATTATTCGGGGTTGTCTCCCCTAGACAGGTCGCCTTCACCACGGCTAAGGAGTCCTGTCCACCCCACTCTTCCCAGGTGCTAGGCTCCGTGCCATTGTTTACCAAAGATGTTCAAGGGGTACGTATTATTATATTACTAGGTCCAGATCTGTTTTAGATTTGTTTGTTGATTCATAATTTCTAGTAGGTTTCTTTTATCAAATGTCAAATTAATTAAACGTCAAATTTAGAATTAAGTCAAAAAAGTCATTAAATGTGAAATTTAGAAATTAATTTCAAAATAGAAATGACTAATTCACTGTTTTTACACAATTTTTTTACACTAACACCAATCCAATGTTAACTAATTGTTTTTCACGATAAACTTCTCTCCCTATGAAGTTTACAACACTCAAAATACACAATTTCCACGAGCAAATTTTTGCACGTCTAACTTAATATGCAATAAATTATTTGTATATTATGTAATTAATTATGCAACTAATGTTGTGATAATGAAATTATGCAACTAATATTCATTCTTAAGGTGCAGTCAGACTAAGTAAAATACTAAGTAAATGCGCTTTCAGAAAGTGTTTCCTAGCAACAGAGTGGTATTGTATTTTAATAAGTGCTTTCACGAGCAGTCAGACTAAGCAAGTTTAACTTTCACAATGTAAACGCTTTCTGAGAGTACTTTCTGAAGCGCTTTCTGAAAGTACACTCTGAAAGCGCTTGCATAGTCTGACTGCACACTTAGTATTTGAAAATCTGGGAAATATTGCGAATAGTAATTTAATTATCAAAATCACATTGTCGTAAAAACCAATTTTATACAATCAAGAGCATAGAAGCAGCAAGACGACTCTTGAAATATTTCAACTATCGCCCTTACTATTTAACATTCTGTTAGACTGAATAATGGATAAAGTAGTGTCAAGAAGTGAGGGCATTAGATGGACGTTAAACCCGTTCCTGGAAGATCTCGACTACGCAGACGACAAATAGAGGATGTAGATGAATTCACGTACCTGGGAAGCATAATTACTAATGAAGGCGGCACCACCACCGATGTCTCATACCGAATAAAAAGGACCAAACAGGTATTTGGTATGCTCAGGCCGGTCTGGACCTCCAGACTGTATTCCACACGAACAAAACTAAGAATATTCAACTCAAATGTGAAATCCGTCTTGCTGTACGGGTGCCAAACATGGGAAATCTCCATAACAATAGTAACTAAGTTCAAAAGAATGGCAATGTGATTTATGTACGATGGTGAACCACCACATATTAGTTTGGTTGCTCGTCATTTTTTAACAGCAACATACGGAGATCGCTGGATTGGTCGAGGTGTCCCTGGATTATTTCTTATGGGGCTGTAAGTTATTGGTTTACTCTACTCCAGTGGAAAATTTGGACGAATTGCGAGATCGGATAATTATCGAGATCATACAAGAATTGAGCAACTTAACATACACTTTTTGACAATAAAATGTTGTTACTGCCGCAAATTTTGTTCACTCTGTATCTTCGAAACAAAAAGTGTCAGAAACAAATCATGTCGAAACAAATCATCATACGACAAAATATTCTTAGAATACGCCTTAAGTAATGTTGTTGTTGTCCTCTAACTTCTACGCGGAGTAGAAGTTATAACTTCTACGGTATTCATAAACAAATCCCTACGAAGTATACTGCGCATTTTTTGGCCAGATACAATACACAATGTAGACTTATGGCACCTGACAAACCAACAAGAGATACAAAAAGAAATAAAACACCGCAAGTGGAAATGGTTGGGCCATGTATTGAGGAGAGACGAAGGAAACATCACTAGGCAAGCTTTACAATGGAACCCGCAGGGTTCTCGTAGAAGTGGACGTCCAGCTAACACGTGGAGGAGGACCATAGACGCAGAATTAAAGATCGCAGGAAAAACGTGGAACGAGGTGAAACGCTCAGAATAGAGTCAGATGGAAGGTCTTTGTAGAGGCCCTATGCTCCGCGTAGAAGTTAGAGGACAACAACAACATTACTTAAGGCGTATTCTAAGAATATTTTGTCGTATGATGATTTGTTTCGACATGATTTGTTTATGACACTTTTTGTTTCGAAGATACAAAGTGAACAAAATTTGCGGCAGTAACAACATTTTATTGTCAAAAAGTGTATGTTAAGTTGCTCAATTCTTGTATGATCTCGATAATTATCCGATCTCGCAATTCGTCCAAATTTTCCACTGCAGTAGAGTAAACCAATAACTTACAGCCCCATAAGAAATAATCCAGGGACACCTCGACCAATCCAGCGATCTCCGTATGTTGCTGTTAAAAAATGACGAGCAACCAAACTAATATGTGGTGGTTCACCATCGTACATAAATCACATTGCCATTCTTGTCGCCAATGGTACATCCTGCAGAAACTCGAGCAGTGTGATGATCACTGACGAGACGTGTCAAATGAAATCCACTTGTACGTTAGTAGATAAAACAGTCGTTCCAAGTTATCTACAATCTTTTGTACTGGATAAACTCATAAATTTTTTGTACTTGATAAACTCAATACACTACATTAATGATTTCAACAAATTTATTTATTTATTTATTCGTATCACAAACACTTACATTTGCAAATAAAGAAGCATTTAAGCATATAATTGAAACATTAGATATAAAAAAGAAGTGTAGTTATTTGAGATCTCATACTGTACAACACATAGTTCGGTTTAATTTTAGGTTACAGCCGCCTAGAAGTTGGCAACCTCTAGTGCATTTTATGAGGCATGCAGTAAAGGTCCTTTCACACACATCAGTCACGTCATGTTTCCGTTCCGTTAGGTCGGAGAAGTATCAGTTACAAAAAATATGTTTTCTTGGTAGTCAAATGGCGATTTCTACACTGAGCCGGCGCAGTCACAAATCAGAACCGGCCGTCGTACTGCAGTCACCGAACCGTCATTAGCAGATTTCTTCTCAACGCTATTTTTTGTTTGACTGACGGCGTTTTATAATTTTTTGAAAAGTAAAAATGGGTGATGATGAGAAGTTAATTGAATATGTTCGAAAATACCCTCTACTCTATGACTTATCAAATAGTAAACATATTGATACTGTTTTCAAAAACGAAATATGACGGAATAACAGTCATATAATAGTTATTATATCTGGTGCAATATAGAAATTTGATTCTTGAGAATATTTCGTAGTTTAATGTTTTTCTTATATATTTCAGAGTTTATATTTATTTGTGGAATTTTCAAAATTAAATATTTTGGAAGAACCAGAACAATATAGTTAGTACCTATGTTGTGTTTTATGTTAGTATATTATAGTATGTTATACAGATATACTTTATTATTTATGTATGTATTATTTTATACAAATTATCTGAGATTTGACAGGTAATGTTGTTTTAAAATGTAAAAAAACACCTATGTACCTTGCTTTCCAAAGCGAATACTTTTATTGCTCGTTAGGGCTTCACACGAGAAAGATATTTTTCTCGTCTCGTCTCGTCTCGTAGAAGCGAGACGAGAACGAGACGAGACCGCATGTGGCCTCACTCTCGCGAGAACGTATGTGGTCTCGCTCTCGCGAGAGCGAGATCACATATGGCCTCGTTCTCGCGAGACACGAGAGTCTCGTTTCTGATCCCGGTCATACTTCTTCTTCAATTTTTGATTATAATACGGGCAGCCGTAATATTTTCTTTATATATTTACATATATATTTTACATATATACATTTCATTATATAACAATTAAAAGAGTAGATCCAGCTAGATTTCGTAATATGAAATAGATGTCGTAGACAATTTCAAATTATGTTCGTTTTTATTATTAATTTTAAATCGTCAACAAAATAGAAGGTTTATATAAACAGACGTTTATGGTGTGTTATCGCTACATTTTCATGTGGATGGAACAAAGCGAAATTAGAAGTTATTAATAGTAACCAAATAGAAAATTTATGTAAAGAGACAGTGATTAGTTTACAATAAAATGAATGATTACCTCATTTTGGACTATCTTCACAATAAGTTCTAGCAAGAACGATATTTGGCAAGATTAGACGAGACGAGACAAATGGTTACGAGAGCGAGACGAGACGAGACTAACGGTTACGAGAGCGAGAGCGACACGAGACTAACGGTTACGAGAGCGAGAGCGAGACTAGACTGTTCCTAAAGCGAGAGCGAGACAGAGACGAGAGTAATAATTTTTTACACAACAAACGAGAGCGAGACGAGATTTTTGAAACTCTCGCCCTATCTCGTCTCGTGTGAAGCCCTATTTCTCGTTGGCATAAAACTGCTGATTGATATTTTCTATGTCAAGTAGGATTTGTTTTGTAAGTATATGTATATATTTTTACAATAAATGATTATTGTTCCTATGATTGTTATATAGAATAAATATTCTGTTTTTTTTTATTTAACTTATTTTAATACTATTTGGTTTCATTTATATCGGCTTTCAACTTTTATTTCAGGAGAAAATATCAGAATACTTTCAATAACAACAAATTAGTCAATATTATACCTTCTTGCTAGATTTTACTATTCGATCAAAATAGAAAAATGACGGATAGATGTACATACAGCCGCTTTTTTTACTGAGACTGGACGGCGGCGGCTCTAATTCGGAAAGTTGACTGAAACGTGACCTGACTGATATGTGTGAAAGGACCTTAAGTCATTAAGGGTACATGTTGTCGGACACTGTTTACAATGGAGCAGAAGTGAGGTCGTCGTCTGGATTTCCTCACATTCCCATAACAAGGACTCCCCATTTTATCAAGGTTGTTAAGACCCAACGATTTTATATTATTTTTATATTACGCTTTGGAGGCTGTTTATGATCGCTAATGGTTTTTGGATGCTTGGTGGTCGTAAACAATTGCAAATACAATGTAATGTTTATATTTAACGGTTCTTAGTATAAGTATTTCAAATTTTGGGCAGTTGTAAAGATTAGCCATAGAAATTACCACGTGCACTTCGGGTTAGAATTCTTTTTGCTTCAGTGGGGGCAGGTAAATGGGAGGTGGGATTGAGTTTTCCTGTTTTTAACAATATGTAATCATTGTCAGTTCAATTGTAACCCGCTTGCCACAAACATACCAAGAAGGTTCAAAACTCCGACAGTGCACGTCGTTAGAAGTGTTAAATAATGAATACATGTTTAATGAGGCGTGCAAGTTTCATTTCGCCCAAACATATAAATTTCAGTGCCGATCGAATCTATTGGCAACCCTGAATTAACCGCCTTAGATTTGACCAGGCAAACGTTTGTCCAAAGATAAACAGCCACCCCGATTCAACAAAGGTGGTTTCAGATCTTGCTTCTCCTCACCGTAGTCTGTTTATCTCCATGTACTACATTTCTCTCTGTAGCCAGGAGGTAGTTTCTCACTTGGCTTCAGCCAGTCCTTATTTCAACAAATATCGAATATGGTTGTCACAAATTTTCTTCACCCTGTATTCGAAACTTCGAAACAAAAGGGTTTTTAACTCCAACCTCCTGGAACTCAAAACTCCAAACGAAATTTTGGGATCCTATTGGATTTCACTACCAAAACCTCAACAAAAACCATTAATCATGACAGAAAAACGGGAAAGAATCCACTACCCTGGGCCCCGTTTAAAAAGCTGGGTAATAGCCTGATCATCGGATTCAAGGGGATCAGGAATGTCATGAAGAGAAGAATCGGAGCTTCTCAAAAACGCTCAAGTCTAAGAGAATATTTTACATGGGAACACTCAACAAAAACACACTCCTGAGAGTAGGTAAATTGGAACAACTGACAAACGCCATGGATAAATTCAATATCAAAATACTGGCAATACAGGAAACACGATTCTCAGTTGAGAACCACTATGACTCGGAAAAGCCATAACCATTCCATCAAGAAACCTCAAACTCTTCGGAACAGGATTTGTAGAACACAAATCGATACTGGACTCTATAATGAATTTCACCTCAAAATCAGATAAAATATCAACACTCACGATTCGATCTGGAAACAAAGCTTATACACTATCTGCCTTATCAACGTAGATTCCCCACAAATATCTACAACAACAAAAACCCGCAGATGATGAATTCTGGGAAGATCTGGAAGAAAACACGAGCAATATCATGAAGCACGTAAAAGTGTTACTAGGAGATTTTAATGCCCAATTAGGCTGAAGAAAAATCAGAGACACAACAGGAAAACACACGGCCCACAAGAGGACAAATAAGAATAGAGAGAAGTTAATAAACTTTTTCAGGAATTTCGACCTCAAAATCATGTCAACGCAATTCCAGAAACCAAACAACAAACTACTGACTTGGAAATCTCCCAACAATGCCCTAGGAGAATTTCAGATTGACCACATAGCGACATCCAAGAAAAACACCCTAGAAATTATGAATGTTAGGACAAGGCAAGGACTTTTCGAATCCGATCATCTCCTATAAATCAAAGCGAAATTTATACCCAACAGACAAATCAAGAGAACCAACAGAACTTTCAGAACAGTTCCAGAGTACCTACAATTAAATAAGAAAGAAATCACAGAATCTTATCTAGTCTTGTCTAGTTTGTATCTGGTCTTGTCTAGTCTTGTCTGATATTGTCTTGTCTGGTCTTGTCTGGTTTTGTCAAATCAACTCTAGTCTTGTTTAGTTTTATCTAGATTCGTCTAATCTTGTCTTGTCTAGTCTTATCTAGTCTAGACTGTCTGGTCTTCTTTAGTTTTTTCTAGACTTTTTAAATCCTGTCTTGCCCTTCTCTAATTTCATTAAATATTCAAATTTACATTGTCGTGTCTAATCTCATAATGTTCATATAGTTCAGTTAACATCCAAAGTCATATAAGTATTTTGCTGCTCTATTTCCGTAAATAGTCCCAAGTTATATATTTAGTCTACCATATATAATTTCAGTTGATCCAAATAGGTAAGTAAACTTGTTGATGCTGTTATCTGAAATTCCCGCATCCTAATTCTATTATGCAACAGCTTAACTAAAGTCTCTTCTTCCCGTGTACGTAATTATCGCCCTGAATAATGAATACGATAATTTTCAACTCGACGGCCATCAAATATTGATCGACAGTTGTCCGTTTTGTCCACGTACGTCTCGTTTAATTCTCGATCAGAAACCAAGTGATGGGAAAGCAGCCATTTGGCGGTTTGTTCTGACCGGCCGGTTCTCAACGATCGTCATGTTTTCTATGCGAGCGGATGTATTGTTGTGCGTTTCATAGCAACTAACCACAATCATATAATTATTGGAGACCGAATACGTTTTGATGATAGCTTTAGAATTTGATTGGTCTAGTTAATTATTTAAACTTGTAATGGATTCACTTTGTGAAGATAATTTTCTTTTTAATATTGATATCTTTACGGTATCCTTAAAATTGAATGTTGAGTATTAATTACCATTTTGTTGTGATTATTAAATTGATCTGCTTAATTAAAATTGCATATTTATAAATATGTAAATGTAAGCAATGCAAATTTTATTAATTAAATTGAAATAATACACTTACGAAATCAAAAATGTTCGTGCAATATTGTATTGCGTTAATATTATTATTATTATTTGAGAGGAAATGTTGTTTTTGAGATTTTTTTTCTTTTTGTTTGTTTTCTTCTAGTTATTTATTATTTTTTGTTCTGTCTTAGGTTGGAGCGTGTATGTAATTATTTGGTTAACATAGATGGTAGCACTGTTATATGTAAAACTGTAGTTGTTTATGCCAATAAAAGGAATCTATGTATTCAAAATATATTGTATTGCGTTAATAACATAATTCGTGTGTTATTAATATTTATAAACATATAATATTAGTTTTTAGGTTACATAACAGTGTTAGCTGTGTCATTATTGATTTCCTACCATTATTATATTGTTTTCAATACTACAGCAATAAAAAATATTTGTTACAAGTTTATAAATATTAAATATTTTCCGCTTAATTTTCTGTTGCGCAATAATGTTACTTTTCTATAAATGTCTTACCGTACGGCAAATCTATGAATTTTCTCTCAAAATGTCACATATGGCGACATGTCACATGTCGCCTTTGGCTAAATTCATTAATTTTCGCTACATAAACTGGAAACCAAATTAAAGTTACTTAAAAACCCAATCTGTTTTCAAACTTCCTTTCATTAGCCTGTATAGATTCAATTTATAAAGTCTTGCTCTCGCCTCGTCAGCCAAGTTCCTACTATTCCTATTATACTTATTATATTTATTATATTAACTTTGAATGTTTTAAAATGTCGATGTCGTGCTTTACATTAATTGTTGTCCGAACCATTGAATAAATTGCCCAAAGTGAAGATGGTTTCATTGTTTGAGATAATTCATTAAAGTATGATAATACAACGTTTTCAGAAAACGATTTAACTTTATGCTTCATTCTCTAGTCCATAAATTTCCTATATGCATCCTCGAATCGATCCCGAGGTTTAATCGGTAGCAAATTATGGGCAGCTTGTTTCGCTTTTTCAATTTCGGGCGGAGTGCTATTTTCTTTATCACTTTCACTGGACATCATTTTAATTGAAATTGTTTTAATTGGAAGTAGTGTTTATGTTAGATTAGTTGGACGTTTAATAATTGTATGACAAATAACGGAATGCTTTGGGTTGCCTATATTAAACGATAGTAGCAGCTCTCAACCAATCAACGAATAGTAAACCAAACGCACTATCGTTCATATTTTTAAGAATGCAGTACAGGGAAAATACGGCTTATTTGACCTTGTTCTCTGATTGGCTTAAATCGAGGAGAAGTTCACACCGACGATATTTACTTCTCCATCTCAACCTCATTTCTCCCTTTCTGTTCACATACATTTGCAGCTGTTAGTTGTCAATGGCTGCCGTGTCAATTTACAATTGTCATCTGATCTGTTTGTATCATTTAGATTTTTTTGCGTTTATTTCCATTTATTTGTTTGTATTTTATTACTATTGTTGCCATTTGGTGTATTTAATCTATATTTTTCAATACAAACAATAATAGTTTTCGTTCTTTCTGGTTATGTTGTTTTATCTCATTGAAGAAAATGTTCACAGTCGTGTAATTTTGATTTTTATACAACCATGGCTCATAACGAGGTGCCCAGTACTTAAAAAGGTTTAAAGAAAATTCTGAAGGGAAAACTTTTAAAAAGGCGACAAAAATTAATGGCCTACAACAGTTATTTGGTCCAGTTATTTGTTTCACAAAAGTAAGGGAGCAATAAAAACTCAAGATGTGGCACACACTGCTGCGGCTGTTGCTCAATTTCTATAATTTTTATAATAAGTTATTCAGTAATAATAAGATATTCAATCAAACCATTAATAAATTACCAATTTTATATTCAATTAACTATATTTGAATTTAGCGCTAAATTTTGTAACTAGATTGAACATTTATCATAGTGTAAATCAGGTTTCTACTGTTACTGCATTCTTAAAAAAATTAACTATAGTGTGTTATTGAATCATTAAACATTAACATTAATCGCGGACTGTTACATATGTGTATTGTGTGATGTATTTATATAATCCACGAACTGTACAATATTGAGCAATTACAATAGTGGTCGTAGATAAAATCTTAACCATTTTACATTTCTTTATCGTCATTTCAATCATCGTCATTTTCAATTCGTTTTCTTTTTCATTCGAAAAGAGTTTTTCAAATAAAGTTACAAAGTGATCAAAAACTTGAACGCAACTAAGCCATCGAACATTGTGGTACGTTAAAATCCCTGAATATTGGTACTCAAATTCCTCTAATAATTGTGAAAATTGCCGCATATAAAGACCTCTTGCGGTTATGAGGTTGTAGACTTTTATTACAACTGGCATGACATTGGAAAATATTCTCAAACCTTGATATATTTATCAATTTTTTTTTTATCAATTAGAGGATATTTTGCTTAAGATATTGAATAAAACCAATGTTTATTCCCACCTAGGGATTGCAATCAGGTAAGCCGGATCAGGTAAACCGGCGGATCCGGCATCACTGAACGTTTGCCGGATTCGGTACCAATATACCGGATCCGGTTACCGGATTCGGTGATGCTAATTTCTTGTTAAATAATACTTTAAATGCGTGGCGCATGGCGCCACATTTGATTTTGTGATAAATAATGTATACTTAAAATAATTACCGTATTTGCGTGTGTATAACGCGCACCTTTTTTCCAAAAAACAATCCTCTAAAACAGTGCTTCCCAAAGAGGGAGCTGGGGCCTATCCGCAAGGGGGCCGGGAAGAGCCGCGAATATAACACATGAATATATCTTCGTTTAACTGTCAACTAAGTTTAACTGTCAAATATGCACATACATCAATTAAAACAATAAACTCCGTTAAAATATTGAAATTACGACAAATGATATGATACGAATAATGACGAGCTTACGATATTTTTTCCGAAAAGTTTAATTAACTGAATCTTTCTCTTCAGCGAAAAAGTACTAATTTACTGATTATTAACAATAAGCTGCAAGCCTTTAAAAAAAATTGGCTGTATGGACCAAGAGCTTTTCTCAAGGAAGCACAACCATATTTATTACTTTGCATGATGAAAATAACATGTCGTTGTCAACAGAATTTAAATCATTTAACAGAATCAATTAACTTCTCTGAAAAGTATTTCCGAATTTAAATCTAACTAAAGAATATCAATTCAAACTGATCATCTTCCCTGGAAATTACAAGAGGAATTAATTGTCTTGAGATCGGATTTAATACTCGCATTAGAATTTTTTGGAAGCTATATTTCAGAATTTTGGATAAAGCGGCATAACGACTCGGCATTAAATATTCTGGTTCCGTTTGCAACAGCGTACCTCTGCGAATCGGCATTTTCAATTATGATATTAATTAAGAACAGGCATGTTATGCCTATCAAAATCATTAGAAAATAATCTTAGAATATCAATTTCAAATAATGGGTGATTTTTTAACCGTTTGATTTTCACGTATCACAAAAAAATAGTCTAATGAGATCAAATCGAATGATCTAGGCGACCAATGAACTGCTCCAAAACGTGAGATTAATTGCTCACCAAACTCGCCTCTCAATAGGCTCATGGTATCGTGTGCCGTGTGGCATGTGGCACCGTCTTGATGAAACCACATGTCAAATAAGTCCAATTTTTCCATTTTAGGCAAAAAAAGTCGATAATCATCACACGGTATCTTGCTCCATTGACTGTAACGTTGCGATTTTCATCGTTCTTGAAGAAGTATGGCCAAATGATTCCGCCGATCAACAAACTGCACCAAACATTGCATCTTTCAAGGTGCACTGGCACCTCTGGAACTGCCTCTGGCTGCTCTTCACACCATTGAGCTTTGAGCAAAAACCTTTGAGCCAAAAATAAGCTTCGTCGCTGAAGACATTTTTTTCGATAGAAAAATGGATCTTCATTCAACTTTTATAAGGCCCATTCACTAAACAAACACTGTTGTGGTACGTCACCTGGCTTCAGTTCTTGCAGAAGCTGTATTTTGAATGGTTTCATACCGAGTTTCTTACGTATAATCTTCCAGCTGGTCGAATAACAGAAGCACCATTGTTAAAAACGGCGACGAATTAACATATTGCGATCTTCATTGACACTGACCGATACAGCAGCAATATATTCCTCGGTACGCACTATTCGCATAAGAGTTGATGGATTAATGTACAATAAAGTGAAACTGGTGCGAAATTTGGTCACAACAACTTGAATAGCCTATTCGTTGGGTCGATTATGACGACCATAAAATGGACGTAATTTACGAAACACATTTCTCGCACAGCACGAATTTTGATAACAAAATTCAATGATTGCAAGCGTTGTTCGTTTGTTAGTCTATTCATGGTGAAATGGCAAACCTTACTGAGCATTTTTGACATTTCCACATGTCACGAATCTTTTTTTACACTGAAAAAATTAACACTGAAAAACCAAATAGCAAAAAAAATCACCCTATATAGCGCCAGATCTAAATTTGTTGTGTAATAATATTCAAACACATCCATCACATTAAATTTATTCTATTAACATTAATGCAATTAATGCTAATTATTATTTAATTTTCTTGTTTGCTAATTTGTTGATTTTTTTTCATGCTTTTTATTTCACTTTGCACAAAATTGTCGTTGTTTAGAACGCCAGAAACATTACTAAAGATGCTAATCAAGATTTTGCAGCTATATTATCTATACTAATTTATTAGTAATAAGGAATACAGTAGATCACCTGTCGTAACCTGTATGCAATAAATAATAATTATACTATTTTTCATTTATAATTAATAATTAATCTTCTTTATTTACTAACAATAGTATAATCAATTATGTATATATGTATATACAAAGCATTTTTTACATAACTAGGGGGACGTGGTTTATCGATATGAGTTGCAGGGGAGCCGCGACATCAAAAAGTTTGGGAAGCAGTGCTCTGAAACGTAATATTTTAGGGTGCGCCTTTTAATACGGTATTTATAGCAAGTTACAGAATTCGCATGAACTACGAACTTCAAGAACTAATAGAAGGTGAAGACATAGTAAGATTCATTAAGGCACAGAGACTTCGATGGGCGGGCTACATGATTAGAATGCTGAGTGCAAGAGCACCCAGATCCATCCATAAAGCGCAACCTAACACCTCAAGAAGCAGAGGTAGACCCAGAACCAGGTGGAAAGATAAGGTAGAGGAAGATGTAGAAACTCTAAAAGTAGGAAACTGGACACGTGTCGCTGAAGACCGTCAAAGGTGGAAGGGGATTGTTAAGGAGGCCAAAGCTCACCGTGGGCTGTAGAGTCATAAGA
Source organism: Phosphuga atrata (assembly GCA_944588485.1). NCBI lineage: Eukaryota > Metazoa > Arthropoda > Insecta > Coleoptera > Silphidae > Phosphuga > Phosphuga atrata. Next base: position 32,178,007 of record OX155896.1, on the reverse strand, counting down.
AGAAGAAGATTTATAGCAAGTTGATTAAACTAAATAGTTATAAACTCATTATTGTAATAATTGTGCCATTCATTAGATATATTCATTACGATGTCTGTCATAAGTATAAGAATAAAACTTGTTAGCATCAAATACATAATTGTTGTTATCTCAGTAGGTTAAGTAAAGTTTATTATGTTAGATTTAATAAAGTTAAATACTAAAACTTTATCTGTGAAATTTAAATACTTACCTACACTGTACTAGATTTATAATTGTTTGTCTAATTTAAAATTTGTGTGTGTGTATGTGTGTGTAAACTACATATATAATACACTCACTCGATTATCCTGTAAACAATCCATATTGTAACGAAAAGGGAAAATTAATCCTGATCGTTTCAACCGAATTTCGATCCAAACATCGATCGATAGAAATTCGGCCGGATACGGCCGGATTGAAAATGACACCGGATTGCAATACCTATTCCCACCGTAACAGAAACAATTTTCTGTAAGTCAATATCCATTCCTTTAAATTCAATATCATTATTCCTCCTATCAAGACTTTAAAAATATCAAGGCTGGGAAGTGTACCGAAAGGTTCCCTTTCAATGTTATTGGTTTCAATAGCTCTTCTTTCATTATATTCCCTGATTTATATCGTTAAAAACCATTTATATCAATACTCTCATTTAATTAGATATATAACTTTCTCGTTGCAAATTACACACATAGTCTTTTTGTTTTCTTCAATCACATCATACTTCATCACATCATACCATTATGTTTGGTATGGTCTGGGATTTGTATCGTTTGTTTTTCTTTTTTAACCGCACCCATATTAAACATATTTAAAATACTATAATTTGAGAAGAAATTCCTTAATATATTCAATATTCATACCTCTGTAGTTGATAAACTTTAATAAAAAAAAAATAATAATGTTGAGTAATTGAACATTTCTAAAGGTTTTTAAAAAATAATGCGTGGGTCACTTAAAAAGCTTCTGTGGGTAATTGTCTGACCCGCATATCAAAGGGCCGTGGCCTAGTCCTTCGATAGAAACTTCAAAATAAAAATAATAAATATAAACTACTAAATATATAATAATGTATTATTGGACGATTATAGTACACAATTATTTTTTCGAGTTCTCCTTTTATTCCTATACAAATATGTTAGGTAAACAAATAGCGCAGAAAGCATATATTAATTTAGTTAATATATGATTAACTGATTGATTTGTAGTATAAGTAATGATCCAAAGACAAATATTTAGATTATGTTGTAAGGATTTAGGCGGGTAAAATACAACATCTATTCTATTACCAACTTATTACACTAATACAATCTAATCTACCATCTATTACAAACTTATTACACTATTTATATTTTCAGGGGGGAAATGATAGAATTCGTACAGGAAACTAGTTTATTTCCTGTAAATATTAGTGCTACCTGTAATTTTAGGACATAACGAAAAGTCTAAAAAGTTCATAGTAGATGTCTCTGACTTCGGATTCTTTTCCAGTCTAGCCTGGTTCTAGGAGGTGACAACAACTCGTGACTAAACAACGCGTCAAAAATATCACAGTGACATACAAACGCTCTACGAAAACATCACACCTTAGATTATCAGTAGTAATATTGTTAGGACATTGATAATAGACGAGATAATTTTGTGACAATCGAAAGCTCGTTCCTTGGTAAAAGCCCAAAGCTAAAGGCTGAGGGCTGCTACCAAGCAACGAGCTTGAGAAATTTGTCATAAAATTATGAGGCATTTGTCATCGTCCGAAGGATATTCGGCGGAAAATTTTTTGACAAAAAAATGTATAACTCGACACAAAGAAACATTTATTTATTTATTAAAAGTACAGTTACTGAAAGTACAATTATTAAAATTTAACTTAACATTAGATTCGTTGGTGTTCACTACTATAGAAGATCTATTACCACGCATAATATTTATGATCTTGCTGTGGAGTTCTCGAGATTTAAGTATGGTTTTATAGAATTTTGATTGCTGACCAGTAATTTTCAGCAATTGTTGTTCTTCTACACAACTTTTTGCCAATTCTTTAACAGCAGTTGATCTATTCGAGGGATTTGTTATCTTTTTGTCCTTCAATTCAAGCCAATTGCCTCAGCAGCAGATTTACAATTAGTCCATCCATTTACTATATTTCTTCCAACAGGTACATTATCGTATCATTTGTCAGTTCCATTTTTCCAGTGTCAATTTGGTTTTATGAACAGTCCTGGTGAGGTAATATTGTGGCCTCGTAAAAAGACGGGCAGCTTTGTCTTTCACTTGTCGTCATTGGAAACCAATCATTTACTACTTGTACAGCTTTTAGAACCACCTTGGCACGTTTTACTGAATACCGGATTGTATTCAATGCGAGTTGTTGCGAGTTGTCATCGTTATTTTTCTCGATTTGAAAATAAATTCACCAGACAAGCAGCTGCCTCTCCTCCTCGCCACGCAAATTCTACAGCAGTAATATGGTAAAATTTACGCATAAGACCTTCAAGAGTATTTTCGACCCATAGCAATATTATTTTGTTAACTTCAGACAAATTTAACGAAACTGAACTGGACTTACGTTTACATGGATCTGCTTGAAGTTTTCTCCTGATCGCATGTCGGGCTGGTTTAAATCTAAGGTAGGTCTGTCGAATTACGCCTACTTAAGATGAAGAACGGAATGTGTTCATGGTATTATTATACAAATAAAACACCAAATATTGTTGGTCTGTCTATTAAAGTAATGAAAAAGAGCCGAATTCAAACACCGTCGTTTTGGCGCAATTAAACTACTGAAGTAAAATTTAGCCTCAGACAGTTTTCCTAAAATTAATTATTATTAAAAAATTATTAGTTTTTTATAATTAGTAACATAATTAGTCTAAGTAGGAGTATTTTAATTATTAGTTCTTTTAAGTTTTACAGCATCTTTTCACAGTTATACAATCAGGAACAAAAAAAACTAAAATTACTAAGGTCGTAACATAAATAATTATTTTTTTTCAATGGTACATGGTTCAAACATAATCAAATAATTTGTATACAGATTTTTTCTACTGATATATGTGAAAATGGTATTTTTTCCAATTGCATTTACTACTCGAGATGAAAGTGTTTTTTTTTGGTTCGGTGTGATTGCTAACTCACTCGCGCTCGTGAGCAAACTCTCACCTCACAAAAAAAAAACGCCATCAACTTTCATCTCTTGCTGTAAAATATACTATATCAAACAAAAATGAATAAAAAAAAAACTATTGCAGGCGTTATTATACCCAGTTGAGGTAGTAACGCCTATCTAAATCTATGTAGCTATAATTAATCACAACTATCAGGACATCTAAATTCTTCTATGCATTTTTTTGTCAAACCGATACACTCCTCGTGGTGCCATTTTGTACAATTCACATATGATCTCATATCCGCAATACGATCCTAATGACAAGCGTTGCTATAACTTTCCACACATTTGTTTTCTTTACCCTCATTTTTGCTGATTCCTTTCCTTTTTGTTTAGTTTTTTCCCCTATATTCCCTCTTTTTTTGTTTTTTTGTCTTTATAATATCGTGTTCTCTTAATTTTCTCTTGTTAGGTGTTTTCTATTTATCGTCTGCCTTCTTTTTCATTGTTTTGGTTTAGTATTACCTTTGGCTAGTTTGGCCACGTCACTTTTATTCGCTTTCTTTTTCATGTATCTCGAAACAATAAATAGATCTTCACTTACTCCTTGACCTTTGTAATTCAAAGCTTTTCGACAGGGTCTTTTTTGGTGATTGCATAGTTCTGTGTATCGGCATAAAAAATTGAAACTGCGATTTTTGCGATAACTGAGCCAACGGAGATGAATGGATACGTAATGATTGCTCTACACGTGATCTTGTGATAAATTTTGTCATAGGTTTTCTTGTTGTTATATTTCTCACAAAACACAAATCCTTGTTTCCATATCATCTTTGGCGTTAACGGGATCCCCAAATCTGCAAATCTAATAATCCTTTTCACAAAATCTTCTTCCTGTTCGCTAGTAAATATTGATCTTCTACCTAAATTTCGTTTTGACATTCCACTCTTTAAATAACCTCGTAATGTTCTCCAAGGGATGTTATAACTACTAGCTGCTTTTTAACTAGATAAACTGTTTGTCTCATAACAGCGATAACAGCAGCTTCTAAATCACTTTGTGTTCCCAAGGCACGCTTTTCTTTGCAGCTGACAAATTTTTGTTAAGTAAAACAATGAACTAATTATTTATTTATTTTACTTTTGCACAAAAAGTACATAGGTAATCTTCTTCTTGTTTTTCTTTGGAATAGGCCTACTTTGGACCACGCTTGTTCAACTGTTGGGCTTTGATCTTTGTCCAGTATTGTCGCATCTTGGTGCCGGTGTAACTCCTTTCTCTCTTCTGTCCAGGGAGTACCTTTACTTCGGGGTTTTCCTGAAATCCACGGACTTCCTTCAGGGTGCGTCTCATAGACTGTCTGTTTTGGAGATCTGTAATTCCCAGTTCTTTAACATCCTTCTCGGTTTCTGTCAACCAAGTGGTACGAACCTTCTTGTTTTGCCAGAAGGTGGACAGACGATTGGTTAGTCGGTTTGGAGGCAATCTTGCAACGTGGCCATATAAAGCTAACCTTCTTTTCCTTGCACAGTCAGAGCAATCTCAATATGTTAGAGTAGAGCTCAGAGTTATGCCGCCTTCGGAATTGTCATCTTCCTTTACCGGATATCTTTACCTAGAATCTTCCTGACGATTCTCCTCTCTCGGATTTCAAATTTCATTTACAGGGCTTCTGGTCGTAATTACAGGGCTTCTGGTCGTAAGACTGATGTGTAGTGCTTAAGTTACAATTATTGAATTACATTTGTGGATTAAAAAAATCATTTTCACAATGTGCAAATAAAATCCTTTCATGACAAGCTTACGAGATGGTTAAAAACGCCTACGGTAGCATTTGGTATGGGTAATAACGCCTAGGCGTAATTACCGTCAAGGACACTTCTAATAAGTTTAAAATTTAAAGGAAAATTGACTGCTTAATATATTATAGAAAATCTGGTTACGGACGGCAGAATTATCATACTATCAAATAAGCCTTATAGTTTACTTCTAAACTAACACATTTCATTAAAACTTGCTGTGAAATTCCCACTATCTGTTGTTATAAACGACGCAGCTACTACTCACCAGGTCGCGTCAGTCGAATACTATCCCTAGGTGGGGGAAGTGTCGCAGGCGCGACTTGTGGTTGTTTCGGTATGTATATACCTTGATGCCTAGGTATTAAGTTTGATTTTATATATTACGTAACCTGAATTATTTAGTATAGGCGCAATTAGCCTCTAGGCGTAATTCAACAGACCTACCTTATATTGTTAAATGGGTCAATCATAATATTATATTCATTATAGTACTTTTCTTGCAAAAGTTTGCACGAAACGTTCCACATGAACGTCTTCACCGTTGCTTCTTTAAATTCGGTCCCGTCTTTCTTTCACATACTGACCGCCCAATCTTTTAGTATCAACGCCAATTCTTCTAAGCTTCTATGTTCATTTAATCTATATTCTCGTTCGCAGCAAAATTCCATAAATATTCCCCAAATATATTTGTGACTGTAAGTTGTATTTCTGGGATTTTTTTTGATTAGCACATTTATACTTTGAACATTCGCATTAACCAAAACGTGACATTTTGAAATTTATTTGGAATGAAGTTGTGATACTAAATCGTGTTGTCATAGTGATTGATAATTGCACTGAATGCAATTTTCAGTGTAATGTTGACATGATTGGGTGAAATTGTTTCATATGACACAAAATGACAAAATCTGAATGGTTGTTAGAACTGTCAAAAAAATTTCACAGTAAATAGTAAAAAAGAGACAAAATACACGACAAAAATATCGCAGCAACATAATATACGTCGAAAATATAACACTAGAACATAGGTTTTTTTTTCATTTCAATAGGTTTTACCCCTGTGAAGTATTAATAATAATAAATAATAAAGCCGTTTATTCCATATTTCTAGGTACATTTGAGATGTAAATCTACTTATTGTATATTGTTAGTATGGTTAGTCTTCTTTCATTGAAATTGAAATATGGACACCTTTTGAGTAAAGGCCTTCTCCAGCTTTTTCCACAAATCCCTGTCCTTGCCTATATTTGTCCAGTCGTTTCCTGATACCTGGATAATGTCATCAGCCCACCGTCTTATAGGTCTGCCAACCTTCCTCTTTCCCTGTGGACCCTTCCATCGTGTGGTTTCTATGGTCCATCTTTTATCCCAGTAGCGTGTGATGTGTCCAGCCTACCTCCAATTTAGTCTGAGTGCATGTGTGAGAGCATCAGTTATTTTTGTTTTTTGTCTGATATGTTTATTCTTCACTTTGTCTATTTTCCTGAGCTTCAACATACTCCTTTCCATAGCAGTTTGGGTACATTTAATTTTTTGTTTGACTTTATTGGTATAAACCCAAGTCTGGCAGCCGTAATGTAAGCATGGTAAGAGACATGTATCAAATATTGTCTTTTTTAAATGCAGACTGTAATTTCCTTTTAAAATTTCTCTCAGTGACCAGATTTTTTTCCACGTTATGTTGATTCTTTGTGTTACTTTCTTGATCTTCTTCATTGCTGGACTTATTGAATGATAACTGCTTTCCCAAATAAATATAACTGTTGACATATTCTATACTATTTCCTTTTATTACAATAGGTCTTTTTGATTGTTGGTCATTATCTTTGTTTTGCTCGCGTTCATTTCTAAACTAATTTTTAAACTAATACTAAAACTCTAATTTTTCCAAACTGTGAAGTATTAGAAAACTGAATTTACCTCTACTATAAAATGTTTTCAAAACAAATATCTTTATTAATAACAAATCATACTGCAATCTTACAATTTTAACATATTTTAATAATCAGTGTGAAGGTTGGTATTGTTTTGCATTCACAAGTCTTTTTATATTAGGTTTAGTTTCACTTAAAGCGCATCTCAAGTCATGTTCCACATTGAGACGGTTTCTGGCCTTTGTTTTTAATGTAAGTAAAGTTGAAAACCCACTCTGACATCTATAGGTGGTGGCAAAGGGAAATAATATTTTTAAAGCTCTATTAGCTATAACAGGATATTTGGCACTTGCTTTACGCCAAAATATCCCGAGATCATATTTTTTAAATTCTACTTTTAAAGTACTATTCTTGCGCAGTCCGAGAAACTCCACTTTGGCCGCTACATCTTCGTGTGTAATAATGTCATCATCAGTAGAAAATGGTCTTAATATCCAAGAGTTGAACTGACGAGTATTCATGTTCAGTGAGTCTATTGGTGCAGATAAATGCTGAACCAAGGAAATTTGAAACGTAATTTCGTTTGGTTCGGTATTTACCGATTGCTCATACAGCTGTGTGAACATCGACACATCTCCAGTGCCTTCTTAAGCTAGTGCCCCCAAGAATTTGGGGCCCTGCTGGAAAGTAAAAAAAAATGAATGACGAAAACATTTTTCTACTATGATATTATATTTATTATGGTTAATTGACAAATCAAATATACATATGTTATTAATTAGTTAAATATGCTGCTGGTTTTAAATGGTTACGATTACATCTTCATTATCTTCATTATATCTTCAAAGTCTATTTTTTAAGGATATCACTTTCTATGCACATAATTGACAAATTAGTTAATCGTTCTTGTAACATAGTTGTTCGTAATTAATTTTTTATTTTCTTAAGCTGTGAAAATGATCGCTTTCCACTACAATTGGAAACCATTAAGCAAGGAAACATTCTTGTAGCAACTTCAACATTTGGAAAAGTTTCTTCTAATTTATCAGAATTAATTAATTTATGTAAGGTTGAGATACTCAAATCCGCTGATTCCTTTGCTATGTTCTTTAAATACTCCCTTAAATGAAAACATGATTTGAGCACAAACGCATTAATGTCTTCTTGACAAAATTCTTCAAATTCATTCAGTTTTTTCTCAACTCATCAGAATCGATTGTTATTAATTGACAAAGAAAACTAAAACGATTGTCAATTTCTTGGTATGCTGCCGAACGATTTTTGAAAAGTTCATATAATATGTCGATTATAAGAATAAACACATCTACGTGAAATAAACAACTGTACACATTCTGATGATCCTTAAAAAAAAGTGACGCGTGTACAGCGTATTCTTTTTCTTTCAGACTTATCTTTATAGTCAGCATTTGGATTTTTGAAGTGAAAACTTCTATAGCCGCGCTGAATGACATTTGGGTAGAATGAAAGATAAAATCATTCATTTGCGTCATCGTCATCAATAGCTGCGTTCTATATAAAAAAAATCTGTTGCTCAAAGATGTGTTCAAAAGAACGCATCTATACGCATATGTTTAAAGTTGGCTCTGAACGTCAAACATAATACTCAAATTTTTTGGCAGTGTTGACAGAACGTAGCGTTTATAGGGAAATATCAACCCGTAGAATTAGTGTGCAGTACAAGAGTAAGTACTTTTACCGGATGTAATAGTAGATGTACGTGCTAGATTATTGGAAAGTTCTTGGCAGTGTTCACAGAACGCAGCGCCTCTAAGAAAATATCAACCCCTATAATCAGTGTTCAGTACAAGAGTAAGTACTTTTGACGGATGTACTAGTACTGCTGGATGTACTGCTGGATGTACTGCTGAGAAGGAGAAAAATATTACTCGTCGTAAAGAATATTCCAAACAAATAGAATATATACAGCAAGAGATGAAAGGCTTTTTTGGTGAGGTGGGAGTTTGCTCACGAGCGCCAGCGAGTTGCAATCACAACGAACCAAAAAAAAAAACACTTAAAAAAACACTAGTAAATGCAATTTTTTCTACTGATTTTGACTAATAAATCCAATTCGAAGCGAACTGTCAGAACTGTCATTACAAATTTAATTGTTGGTTTGGTCGTTTCCATGGTTACATATTGCATTCTCATAGAAGGTGATACTTTTCAAGTCAAATGTCCTAATTTTATTTCGGTTTTTTTAAGTTTCAGGCTCGTTTTACGTTTGTACATAAAATATTTCATTGAAATTGATGTAATTAATAAGAAAGTTCATGCAAATTTGGTTAGTTTAGTGTTTTAATCTAGAAAATCATAAATTTAAAATGCTGATTTTTGTCTCTAGATGTGAAATCTCTAGAATGTGTAAATCGATCTCTAGAATGAAAATATGTCACTTTCATGTAGGGTAAGTCGTGGAAAAAATGCCATTTTCACATATATCAGTAGAAAATAGTTATTTACATTAGAGTGCGGAAACCTTGATTTTACAATGCAACAGCTCGTTTTAAATGCAACAGCTCGCCCTTCGGGCTCGTTCCCCATTTGCTGGAGCATTGTAAAATCATTTCCGCACGAAATTTATAATATAATATAAGATTTTTTGGCCTACAATTATTATTTAAGAAACAAATAGATTTAGATTAAATACAATATTGGAAATTATTTAATTTTTAATGTTGGTACTCACAAACATTGACATTTACTAATTCAAATTTATTAGTTCCTATCAACACCTATCAACACAAAATCAACCAAACATTCCGGATTCAAATTTATATTATGATGATGACATTAACACTCCTCCTTCTGAAGTTCTCCTTCAGAAGTGAGTTATGTTCCAGAATTACATAAAATAATACTAACAAACCATGTACCAAATTTGATTAATTAACATACTGAAAAATCCCCAAAATCAGTTTTAAAGCTGTTTTTTGTTTCAAAAGTTTTCACTTCAGTCGGCAGTGCCTGAGTGCCTATATTTTTTTTTGTTTAGCAACCGATTCGTAGTGATCGAATTTATTGCGTGCGTTATTGACATAATCGATCAGAGATGCGTATAGTTTCGTTGCAATCTCCATGGTAATAGTGCTATTCTGTAAACTTAAGCTTGTTTTATTCATAAGTATTCAATTTTTCCATATTTTTTTTTTTCTAGGCTTTGGGCTTCGTTTCTTGTTTCTCCTGGTTGATTGATCTCTTGCAATTGAGAATTTATTTATTTAAATAACCATTTTGCATTAGCATTAGCACGTGCAGACCATCTAGTATTCGGGAGAGACTTCAGGAATTTATTTGCGCCGAAATGCGCTGTCATAATTTTCCACTGTTTGGTCAAAGCCGAGAAAAAAATGAATAATTCTTGGATAAACTGAAAATATGCTACAGCTTCGGAAACATTCAACAGCCTGAACACCTACTAAATTTAGCAAATGAGCCACGCAAGAAACAAAAATTGCAAATTTGCATTTTTCTTTTATTGTGGACTGAACACCAGAATACTTTCCAACCATATTTGATGCATTATCATAGCTCTGCCCACGACAATCTGTATTATGCTTATTCATAGGGGAAAACTGCAAAAATCTCTCAAGACGGAGAGCCTCGTCTTTTACGTATCTAACGATGAAGGTCAGTTTTTCAACGTGAGAGAGATCTGGTGTAGAATCCACGCTTATAGAGTAGTATTTTGATGATTTTATTTAGTTAACAATTGATTTTAAAATTTGCTGTCCCTTTATATTAAACTCATTACAAATATTTGCAGACAAATATGATGTAATTCCTTTTCCACGATTTCGTATATGATCAGCAAGAAGAGGATCAAATTCACTAATCAGTTATAAGCATCCCAAATAATTCCCGTTATTTTGAGACGCCAATATCTCATTATCACCACGAAAAGCAAGGACTCTAGAAGCTAAAAATGTCACTACTGCGACAATTCTTCTAAGTACATTCTTTCAATTGACTTCTGTATTATATTGCGACAGCAACTCACTGTCAACTCGCCCCGCAGTTTCGCTTCTTACGACATAATTTATCATTAATTGCATGTGCTGTAAACTGTTCTCATGCTCTAATAATAAGTTACTTATATGCTTACAATCTGTATTCTCTATTTTCGGAGAATTCAACTTAAGTCCAGTGGTAGTATTAAATAGACGGCAGCAATAACAGTACACCGATATTTTCGACGGTGAATAAAGGAGCCATTTTCTTTCTAAGGACTCACCCTTCGTCAATTTACGGGTTAAAATATTTTTAGTGTAGTGTATGTAAGTATCTAGTTTTTGTTTTAGTGCTTGAATCTGGAAAACTTGCAGTTTCAGAGAAGTTTCGGAGAAGTCACAATTTTTATTTAGGAAAAACTCTGGTCCTTTTCGAATCCAAATATCGCGTAATTCTTCTGTTAAAATTTCGTCACAGTACGTACCAGAATCAGGTGATATATTTTCCAAGCTTGTAGTTATTAACTCACAGTAGCTTGAAGTAGAGGGTACAGCAACTGATGTGTATTGGTCATTTTTTGTCACATGTAGGATCTTTTCTACTTTCCAATTGATATTCAGAAGTATTTCGATCTTGAGGTGATAAGGGTGAAGAATTAGTCAGCCTATTTGCTTCTTCAACCGTAAAAAAAGTGAGTTTAGGAAGTTTCTTGGTGATTTCTTTTTGAGCTTTTGAACTTTTTTTCTTTTTTGTGAACCACTTAAATATGTTCTTTTCGACATATCAAAATGAATAAATAAACGAACACGTCAACACTTCTATTATCAACACACTTCTAACACTTCTATTACTTTGGTATCTTTGTGGCAAGAAAGATGGATTTAAACTGAAGATAAATATATATATATTGGTAAGTGTGCCTGTCCCCACTAAAAAAAAAGAATTCCAAACACAATTTGTTTCTATATTTAATATTTACAAGTACAAAATAAATATTTATATCTAAAATTTGTAAGTTTAAATATTAAAATGTTTACAAACGCATTTAAAACCATTAGTTGTCACAAACAGTTGCAAGCACGTAGTGGTCATAAAACAGCCCCAAAACGCATTCAAAACCATTAGTGCGCTACGACCAGATGTTAGGATCTATTGGTCGCTTTATTGTCATCTTAGTATAATATGTAAATATCTAATTTTAAGAACCTTACTCTTTCCGTAGATGAGGATTTATCTGCTTGAGATTGGGTTAGATTAAAAAGTTGGGAAAAGATTAGGTCGGTTTTCTCGTTTAGGAGATTAACTGAAGGATTACGGGTTTTTTGAAAATTTCTAATGACGCTAGGAGATTTAGTATCAGTTGCCTTTGTTGCAATTATGCAAGATGTTTAGATTATTTATTTCTGGGAATTTATGATTGCATTGGTAGTCAATGTTTTGAAAAAAAAACTAGTGTCTTTTTTTCAGACGCAAATCGCGAGAATATTCTGAAAACCGTGTTGAAAAACTTCGTCCTGTATGACCTATGTACACGCATTCGGAACAATGAATTTCGTATACGCCGGATTTTTTGAGGGGGTCGATTTTGTCTTTGGCATTATTTTGGCAAAACAAGCGAACAAATCGCAAATGAGCTTCGAAAGCAAAATCTTTAATTAGCATTTAAATGCTCCTCAAAGTTGTCCCACATATTGTTTAATGCCAAAAATGCCTAATTTTAAGAACCTAGAGATAAATAAACTAAAAATTACAATAATTTTAAGACACAATAAACATAGAATTGTTGGGTCAAAACAAAATTACGCCACTTTCGGGAATTCTCCAACCATAGATAATGTCGACTTAGATAATGTCGAAATGCGAAACTACATACTTGCTACATGCTACCTTTTGTCTGGTTATATGCGTTGGTGAAGTTCCAATTTAAGCACAAAACTTTATCCTGCTCTGTCAAAATATTCGTAATATTTCCTTGCAATGAGATATTAAGGTTGTTAATTTCACTGAAAAAATCAGCAAGATACACAGCAAGATACATAAATCAGCAATATATGCCAGCTTTTCGATAAATGTTTTATCGTGTATTTTTGAAAAAAAAACTCTGTTCAGAACTTTTCCTCGGGATAACCAATGTACCTCTGTGTGATATAAAAGAGAATTAAATTTGGCACCAGCTTCATCACATAAAGTTTTCAATAATATCGTGTTAGTAGCACTGCCACGAATATGATTCACAATTTTCACAGCGTCATTCAATGTGTTTAGCAAATCTGATGGAATCGTTTTAAAAAATTGAGGAGCAACTTGTTTCACGAGTGCTTGATATCCAGAACGAGCACCCATAATGGAAGGCGCCCCTCTGTACAAACGCCAACCAACTATGACCAGTTCAGTGATTTAGTGATTCGAATACGTCTTTTACATGGTCATCTTTAATATACCGAGTAAATACCAGTAATTGTGAACACGAAGCTACATCCGTTGACTCATATAATTGCAGCGCAAATATAGGACTTTCAATAATTTCATAAATAACAGTTGCCAAAATATCGTTACTCAAGTCTGAAATGTGACTTTGAACTTTTGTATTACAAAAAGGTGATTTGTTTCATTTTAGCCATATGTTGCTCACCAATAACGAGCGATACTGCATCACATAAACAAGGTTTGATAAGTTCCTCTCCTATAGTGTGCGGTTTTTTGTTCATAGCAGTGCGATAAGAAATCTGATATGAAGCTTGAAGACACGATTCATTTGCTCTTGGTTACCACCGCAGAAAAGCTGATTTACCCCCGTGGGGGAAACTATCCCTAGGTTGAGAACCCAGGCATTAGAATAATATCACAAGCTAATGCTTATTATTACCACATATTTTAGGATGTGATATTTTCGTTGCGTGTCCTTTTCGTAGAGCGTTGTTATGTCGCTTTGATAGTTTCGCAGCATTGTTTAGTTGCGCGTTATTTAATCAGGACATCTCTAGTCTAGTCTTGTCCAGTCTTGTATAGTCTTGTCTAGTCTTGTTTGAAGAACAAAAACATTTTATTTAAGTAATCTCGAGAAAATCTAGAAAAAACTTTTAAATTCTTCTTCAAATGAAGACAAACGCACGTTAGTACGTGTAGGTATTGAATATCAATCTTTATTTATGCAAATTATTACCTCCACTTTTCTAAAATAGTAAAATTTCACTCCAATTTTTGTCCGGAAATAAAATTAAAAAATTTAATTCAAAGAGCTAACAGCTAACATAGACAAATCATAGATACACTCAACCCTTTAACATACTTTATACATTTTGAAAAGAAATATGCGCCGTTTATGCAATGTTTATGCAAAATATGCACATCGCGCCGATGTGCCAGACACTCGCAAACATATTATGTGCGCAACACACTACACACATCATGTGTACGTAAAATGTATTTGATAAAAATTATTTACAAAGAAATCTCATAGAATTCTGTTCAGATGGTGCATCGTCAATATTAGGAAGAAAATCTGGAGTAGCCACAAAATTAACTGAAATGTGTCCAAAATATAATCGTGTGGATAATGATGATAATAATGAGTACAATGACACTTATAACTTTGAAAAATGTGTGCAGCTCTTCGAGATTTTATATCCTTCTACCTGATCATTAGATAAAATTATGTTACCATCGCGAAGAAATGGTTTTTTTAACAATCAACTGACAACTGAAAAATGTTCAGTTACCTAATTCAATTTTAAGGGCTAAAAAATAGCAACCACAATTGCTATTAGCAGTTCAGAAGCTGAATTATACTGTACAAAAATAAATGAAAACAATTTACTCATTTATCGTTTTTGTTTTCTTCGAAATAATAGCGAGCCGGTTGTTCAAAATTTGGCAACCCACCCCTGAGTGTAACCCTAATGCGCAAGTTTTTCAAAAAATTGTCCGCCATATTTAACGCACCATTTTGTTTTTTGGAATCCCGATAATTGATACCTGATGAGTGACGTGAACAACTTCTAATATATGTATGATTATGATTATATTTATGATTATATATTATGATAATATATTTTCAAAAAATTGTCCGTCATATTAAATCAACCATTTTTTGAACATTTTATATAATATAACATAATATAAGATAACAGATTCGTGATCAACGACAAAAAGCCCTGTAACCAAAATTTCAGATATATAGAACGAGGCATTATATTTTTGTCCAATTTTCCATCAATTCAGCCCACGGGGCGGCGCGACGTTAAAACAGCGCAGGATTTTTTTCAAAATGTATAAAATATGTTAAACCGTTGAGTCAATGACTTGTCTACGTTTCCTCTTTGAATTAAAATTGAATCAGCGACGTAAACAACACCTGCAACCAAAATATTAAATACAGTATAATCTTAATAATCCGACACATATGGGACCAAACAACCGCCGGATTATCAAAAAATTCCGCATTGTCAGGATTAAAAGAAAACATAAACAAACAATTACATATTTTATGTACAATAGGGAATATGCATGAAATTTAAATTTGGTTGAAATATTTTTTTCCGAATCTTTATTGACCGGACATTTGAACAAAACCATTATTTTTGTAATTAATATCTTTTTAAATACTTAATATTAATAAATAAAAAAGCGAGGGAAATTTAAATTTGTAAAACGCAACACCATTGGTTAAAACGAAAGTATTTTTTTTACATTTCTATGTCATTGCAGTCTTTTGGTTAGAAAATAAACGTCAAAAAGGTCAAGTTAAAAATTAAAACAGCTGTAGTAAACAATGGAACAGTGATCTTTGACGTCATCAACAGACCGCGCGAAAATGGCGGCGTTTAAACGGCTCAACATTTTTCTCAATTTTAAATATTTTTTTAAACTTAATTACAGCATTTTTAAGCAGTATTTATATTTTTTACTATGTCATAATGGCGTAAACAGTGAATTAAAAATATTTAAAAAAACATGCATATTCCCTATTGTATTTCAGAAATAATAAAATATGTATCTATATAGATAAAAGTGTACATACAAAAAAATATGTACAAACTTAGAAAAGATAGTAAGACAATTGTAGAGCGGAAGTTAGCTTGGTCAGAATTGTCAATCAAGTTTTCAGAGTTAAGAGCAGATTGTGTTGGTCAGACCTTTTTCCAAGAACACTGGTGTTGTTTTTAACTTCATTACTTCTGTGCGCGAGATTTATATCCGGCGCGGAGCAGCGTAAAGAAAAGACAAGCGATTCCCCCGACCACCGGATTACTGAACATGCCGGATTAACCAACCGCCAGATTATCAAGATTATACTGTATATATGTCCAGGCATTCTATTTTTATTCACCTTTTGGACAATCAAGCCCACTGTGCGCCGGGGCAAAAAACCTAACCTATATCTAGTATTTTGAGTACAATGGTTTTTAGACGAGTCGACGTAATCATCACATTCTTAATTTTACACATTTTAGTTTCCACAATTTTTAAATTGTGGAAACGACAGCTTCTCGCTTGAATTTGTTATCGTCTTTGATATTTTGCAATAAATGTTGCATAATTCGCTTGCAACCACCATTACTAAACTATCCACCGTTTTTTTTTGTCACGGTTGGTTATTTTCTTGACATTTAGAGGTTTTCATTATGTTTCCGCAGTTAAATAGGTCCACAGGTTAAATAAGAATTTCACTTTTTGCAACAGCTGCGTAAAACAAAAGCCCTACAAATTTATACAAAGTTTGTCAATCACACACTTGGATTAATAATAATCTGTTAAGTATAGTATATTAACGACGAACGTAACGAGTTTTCTAATGTACAAGTGCGAAAAACGCCTTATTTTATGCCATTTCTAAATAAAAAAATAGGCGATACCGATAGCCGATGTTGAGAAAATTATATCGCACCCAGCGAGCCATTAACTAACCCATATGAGTGCTTTAATGACTTAATTATAGACTCGAAATAGAAAAAAATATGCTAAGAGCACGAAATTAAGTTGACTATTTCCAATTATCTGGACGTGAAATTGAAATGTAGCAACTATTTGGCCTCTGTTCGAAAATAGTTGCTAAATTTCAATTTCACGTTCACACACGTTCAATTTCTCCAGAATTATTTTTAAAAACATTTAAGATTGTTGAAATTATCATCTATTGTGTTTTAAACAAAAGTTATAGAGGAAAAAGGGAAAACAGACAATTATGTTAAATACTTTTATTCTTGGCACAATGTTGACAACATGCACATTTATATAATTTTCCAATAATTGTTGCATATATTAGTTCATTTAAATACAGTGTCTCCAGACGATTTTCAAAATATCATTTTTATCTGTTTCCTCCCGCCATCATCAAAATAAAACCGAAACTTGTCTCCTCCATTTTTCCCCACGAGTATATATACAGTATATCACATGCTAACAACCTATTATCCCAGAAAATCCTGGATAAAACGAAAGAATAATCCGTTTACGAAAAAAAGTATTCCAACAATTTTAAATTTTATATAAAAGAAAAAAATATATTCAAAACGAAACCACAATAACTTTTGTATAAAAATAAAGGCCATAAACTCCATTCAAATGTAAGAATCATTGCATAGCATTCAACGTTAATCAAATTTAAATAATTATTCACTTTAACCTCGCTTGTGATTGGTGGCTAGGTACTAAGACCGTACTCACTATAATAATAATCAGCTTATTTAACTTTTTTTTAATTTTTCAGTTCTTCACATTGGTGTAATTAGGAAAGTTAATATTGTTTACATACATAATACATATAACAGTTAAATATCAAAAGTGATAAATTATTTAAAAATAATTTCATTTTCTTTTATTATCAGATTACAAAAATAACCAGCACAATAGTGACCTGTACTTAAGTGAGATGTATTGGTTTTTATGCACTGACTCTTACATTTGAACACAGTATAATCATTAATTTTATAAGAAATAAAAGGAAAAAAAAACGAATGATTGTAATATATAAATTAAATGCAATTTCTTTTACATAGAACATTATATTTGTTATTCCGCTCTGAAACACTATTCTAAAATAAATTAAGCACATTTATTTGAATTAGAATGAAATGAAACATTCAATATGGAACGTGAAAATGATAATGAGAGATAAAACTATGAATTAAGTACAATGAGGAGGAAATAACGTAAAGCACACGCTCTCATATAATCTAATTTGATCTGCTTTAAAATTGAATGAAATGCTTTACGTTATCTCGTATTTTGTTTTAATAAATTACATCGTAATTACGAAAAAGGAGTTTTTATAATTCTTAGAGCTTCTATACAAATATAGATTAATTTTTGAACGTTTTTTGTTCCTATTTTACATACACAGACAAGTAAAACACTTTAATTAACGTTGACTAAGTATAGCTTACTCATTCTTCATTAATTGTTAACTAATTGTTCTTTATTATTATCACATTGTATGCGGGAAGGTATATTTAAAATAAACTGGTCGCTTGGTAAAGTCAGCAAAGTACAATCAACTTTATATAAGGCTAGAAAGTTCGAATGCGAAGTTTACTTTTCAATTTTCATAATTTACGAATTTTAAACCTTAAGAACCATATAACATGAAGAACCTTAGAAATATACTGAAGCGTAATTTTCGAAACGATAAGAATATTAAAAATTTTCAAAAAGGTCGCGATGCCCAAGAATCACCTTTAACTTAACATTAAAATCTTTCGGAAGTTTGAAAAGCTAAATTGAATAAGGCAACGGTTAACGTATGTGCCATGTATGCAAACACAATGAAAATAATCCAAATTCTCTCAATGTAGTTTTTAAATTTTGCAAAATATAATTCTGACTATATTTTCGTAACTTTCTCAAATCTCAAGAACATTAAACCTTCAATGGTATATTTAAGAGCGAGTTCCATAAGCGCGATTTTTCAGCACACGTCCATTTCGGCAATGGGCAAGTGCGAAAAAACGCCTTATGAACGTGTTTTTATACGATTTTTTTTTCTATTTTCCGCCCTTTTATGCCATTTCTAAATAAAAAAATCGTCGATATATATTGAGAAAATTGTATAACACTCGGCGAGCCATTAACGAACCCATATGAGTGCTTTAATGACTTCACTATAGACACAAAATAGAGAAAAATCTTTTTTTTCAAACTAAAGGAATCTTCCAAAGCTAAACAATTTCTAGAACTGAGCTGTTAAGTTAAAAGCATTAAGTTCAAATATGTTTAAAAATTCGTAAACCCTTTTGAAATTTAAAACTTAGTAATTTTTTTTTTTGTTTGACTTTTTGACTTTGAATATCATTGGAGCATTATATATAAACATTGTGAAAATGTTAATCGTCCAACCTTGTTTTAAATTAGAATTGAATTATAATTTATGATAGAAACTTTCTCAAAACTCAGTCAATCTTAAAAAACCTTTCACACTTCCCAAACTTAAATAGCTTCTTCAACTATTCTTGAACTTCTGAACTATATATTCAATAAGTAATAATAAGCTGGTTGCATTTTCAATAAAAAGTTTCGAAAAACTGAAAATTTTAAAAAGCTTTGTTGAAAATTGAAGCCACGGTTTTGAAACTACCAATCTAAAGATTTCACAACTATTTATAGATCAATTAAACTTAAAGAACATTTTTCAACTTCAATAGTACATTGAATAGAACTTTAATTCTTAGAACCTTTCTCAAACCTCAACGCACAGTAAGAACTATTAAAACAATCATTGTCTAATCTGTCAAATTTGAAAAACGTTAACAATGAACACATGTTTAAAGGATTTTTTTCAAGAAGTTTAAAAAGGCTTTAATTTAAAATGTTTTTGAACTCGACCCTTTAGGTACTACTGCCGCCCATTGGCGGTTGTCATAAAACATTCTGTGTGTAGTACTGCCGCAAATTGAAGGCGATCATGAAACGTTCTCTGTGTACTACCTTCGCCTATTGAAACGTTGAATCTGTCTGATCCACGAGATAAGATTCTGTCATTCAGCTTCCGCTGCCGTACAGTGCAACCACTCTTGTGGAAAACTTCTACGTAGCACACATGTATTACCGCGACCAGCGCCTCCATACCAAAAGGGTTAAAATAAAATTACGGATTCACAATATCTACTAAAACATTATACCTTAAATCTTCTAAATCTAAAATAACTTTTAAAATTAAAAAATGTTTTACAACCTAAAGATCTTTTCGAAGCAAAAGAACTAGTGCGAATAAGAAACTGTCGAACCTTAAGAACGTCGAATATTATAAATGTACTCGTCCATAAAACTTGCAAAACCTAAATCAAAGTTAAAAGTTTTATCAAACTGCGAGAGTAGTACACATACAGAACTTTTAATTCCAAAGAACCTTCCAAAACTACAGTACTTCTCTCAAACTGTAAGAGTAAACCTCAATAAAAAGTTTTTGAAATCTTCAAAAAGTTCTAAAGGTAACTTAAATTAACTAGCGTTAAATCCTGAAAAAAAACTAAGGATTTTTTATTACTTTCGAAAGGACATTTTAAAACCTTTGGATCTCTGGAAAGTGTAGAAAGCTGCCGAACCTTAACAAAGTTGAATGTTATAAAAGTATTGCAAGAAAATATTTAGATTAATACAAACTTTAAGAATTTCCATAAGAGTTAAAACTTGAATGAAGAAATTGGATATTGTAATGAGTATTGTAATGGGTATTAAACCGTAGAGATTTTTTACATAACAAACGTCCTTCAAATTCCAAAGAGAAGAACTGTAATTTAAATTTCCTTTAAAACTTCAAGAAACTTTGAAAAGTGAAGAGCCTTTCATAGAATCTCTGTGGGATGCAAAAAGTCGTCGTCAACCCTTATAAAGGTGGCCAAACCTTAAAAGTTAAAATGTGTTCAAAATGTTCTAAATTTTCAAAACTTTTGAAATTGCAAAAGTTTAAGGCAACGTCCAAGTTTCCTATTACAACTGCAAACAATCAAAATAACTTTCTAAAAAAACTTTAATAACTTTATAAAGAGCTAAAAAATCTGTCGAAGTTAAGAAGTTTGAGTGATTGAAAAGTTGAGAGTACAAAGTTCAAAAAATACAACATTGGAAAAGCTTTTGGGCATTCTTTCATACGTTTAGTTGTTTACTGGCATAATGATTGACATTAACCAATTAACCATTCACCAATTCATACAAAATCCAAACCTCAATTCAACCTTGTTTCCAATTTTAGTTTAATTAATGATATTTTCTCAAACCATGCATAGACATAAAAGCTTAAAAATTAACCCTTTTAACTTAAAAAAACCTTCCTAAACTATATAACCTTTCGTACTACTGTGCAACCATAAAAGTTCGTATCAATAAAATCTTTTACAACTTGCAACCACTAAATTAGCCTGCTAAATAAAGCTGCCGCAACACTTAATTTTTCTTAAATATGAATATAAAAACAATTAAAAACCTTTCTCAAAAACATTACAAATCTTAATAGTGCCGCATACAATGTGGTATTTAATAAATATAATTAAAACATAATTTTAAAACAATTTCCTTGATTAAAGCGTTTTTACTGTGTACGTTTCTTTTCGTTCAATTACAATGTTTTCAATACGTATTTGTTATTTTCCTTAACTACTTTCAAGACAAAAATATAATCTGAACTACATTTAGGTACTAATTTAATATGGACCCATTGTGATCATAAATTTATTCAACAAACGGGGCGTTCAAAATTTCTCCGCGATTTTTTACTTACTTCCCAAAGATTTAATTAGTTCTTGTATATCCATTGAATGTTGTAAATGTAGTTTTATATAAATTTGCAAAAACAAATCCGTATAAATGTGTATTTCGTAAAAGAATTATAATTCAAAATTATATAAAATAACATTTAAAGCATAGGAAATATATATTGGCACAATTACTGTTTAGCACTATATCGAAACCTGTTTTAATCGTCAAGCAAAAAAGGTGAAATTTGTATAAATTTCTATATAAAATTTGAACATTGAACGCCACGTCTAATCTTAAATACATATCATATAAATTGGCATTTTCTTTTCATTCAATATCTACAATAAGTTTTAAAATTTCCAAAACATTTCAATAGAATTACTGTCTATAATATATATTTTTTGTTGTTTCAAAAGGTTGTTGGGGCTAGCCGTTTATTTTCTCTTAATATATAATATAATATTTATAGTTCAAGAAAGTAACATTGCACTTAAAATTTCAGGCACTTATCTAAAAAGAATAAACGCTCGTAACTCTGCCACGAATCTCATAAATATTTTTTTGTTATCTAAACTACAGTAACAGTCTTCGTAAATACATATATGTAAATATATATTTATTTAATTTTTTTATAATTTTTTTATAAATATATTTAACATCGGAAATGAGGGAATGTCTCGGGAATTAAACTAAACTATTGAAATAATCACATTTTTTACCTTTAATTGAACATTTATGACTGGTTGAATGGCTAAGACGATGGTTACCCTGAATCCGAATTCGTACGAACAAATTTTCCTCTGACCGTAATAAATCTCAGAAATGAAAGTTTACACACTGTAGACACCTGAATTTTCATAACGAATTAGTTACACTTTAGAAAACACATACATTAGAAAATTAAATTAAATTTCAAATACTTTACATGTGTGTATAGAACATGTGTGTTTAAAACATAAATAAATACTTTACATGTGTCAATATAAAATTGATTTGCACATTCAATGAAATCTTATGATTTGTAAGAATAGGAATTTTTTTACAAATTTGGATTCATTGTGATCGTCGTCTAAGGGTCCCTGATGAAAACTAAAAGAGTATTTAGAATCAATCCCCCGCTTAAAAAAATAAAGTTTGACTAGTTCTTAAAATGTAAATTCTTTTAAAAAATATATTTTATATGGCTCTATGACTGAGTCGTTATAACGAGATTTTGATTGGTTACTTCGCTTTTACCTTTGACTCGTTCAACATAGTCCCACAACCTTCTAATTTGACCTTCAGTCAGTTGCTCTCGTCCGTATAAAAACGGGGGTATTGGAGCGGTGGAATTTTTAGAAACAATCGCGAAATGATTCTCTTTTGACATAATGTATTTGGCGTTGTGCGCCTGAGTGAGATTCAATTTCGCCATTAAAATTCCAGTGATCAGAACGTCGTCTATCCAAAAATACGACTGTTTTTGAGCTTCCTTGTATAATTTAAACACCATATCATTGGAATAAAGTATCGTCCAACCGGGACAATAGCTTGGATAATATCTATAAGGGTATTCTTTTAACGAGACCCTCCACTTTGAACGATAAGTACGTAAAGCTTTCGAGCCTTTTTGAACATTACACAGAAGTAAATTGGAAGCTCCGTATGGAGATAATTCTTCTGATAGAAAATCCATATAAGCTGCTATATTAACAAATATGTCGTCGTCGGTTTTCAATATATACTTAGCTTGTGGACAATGGTAAATCGCATACTTAAAAACCATTATATGCTTATACGTAACGTTCCTATAAGCATCCATAAATGTTCCTTGCACAAAATCCCCAAACTTCTCATTTTCCCGCTCCAACTTTTTTTGCAAACTTGGTTCTGAAACTAACCCCAACATAAACAATAGCTTCATATTATCCCTGCTTCTTCCCCAAGTTTCCCTAATAGCTTTTCTCTTTCCGAAATTCCTTGGAGCTGTATGTACCATTATTAGCAGCAGTGGATAAGATGTTTCGTTGCAAACCGAATTGAGTATTTTGAAGGAGAACTCTTTCACGTTGATCAGTTGACTGTAGTCGGATGCATTCAGACTGGAAATTGATTGTAGGTAGGTATGGTTCTGAATATGCAGGGTGTATGGAGTTGATGCTGTAACCATAGATACTGGTGGACCAGGTCCGGATATTATGTGCCACACCGAGAGACAAATTAGTAATCCTAGGAACAATACTCCGCTGTTCTGACGTAATTTCCTATCCATCTTTTAAGTATAATCCAATGCCATTTCTGAAAATATTAAAATGTATCAATATCTACAGCACATAATAATATTATAAATTCTCATATTTTAGAATAAAACTTAAAAGCCTAATAGTGTAGGCAACGAATTGTTAATAAATTACTTATAGGCAAGAAATACAAATTATAAGAAATACTAACAAAATTCATCATTAGATTTTGTTACCCTATAACTTTAACTTAATGTAGAAGAGATCATAGGTTTTTTTATGTTAGACTTTTGTATGTCATTTGCAATGTTCAAGTACAACCTTTGTTTTGCAAAGTTATGCAGTTTTCAAAGCTAGCATATTACGAATGACCGTTTAACCGCCCGGTCAGTAACCGGGTACCCGGGTATCCGTTTCAGTTTCAAATGTAGAATTTATTAACTTCCTTTTAAAGGAATTCTAAGACCGCCTGGATACCGTTGAAGTAATTTGACGCCAATTTTTCGTAAAAATGTTTCTAATCTATTCATTCAATAATAGTTATTAACTATCAAACTGTATACTACTAACTATACCTCCTCCTTTCAATAGCCGGGTACACGGGTACATTTAAACAAATTTTATTACAAACAACAGTAAAGATAGTAGGTAAGAAAGAAACATCATTAAGTTTTTTTTAATTTTAGTTATTTTTTCTTTTATTTTATACTACTATATAATAACAAAGTGACACATCAAAAAACAAGGGAATGTAATTATTTCGCACACCCCTCACATGTCGTCATGTCGTGGTTGAAATACAATGTTCATTATAAATGGGTAACTCACATACCGAACATGATTTAGGTGTTTTGCGACGTTTTTTGAATTCGCTCTGGAGACGAGCATCTGTTTACACCCGGTTGAATCGAGTTGTGCCTGAAGTTTCGAAGATTCGGATGCTGCACATATAAATTTATAGCTCTCTCAAAAAAACTTTCAAGCGCCAATTTCATTGTGAAATGCTAGAAGCCACATCTTCATCTAAAAGCCGGATCTTTTGGTAGTATCTACCGCAATAGCATTTTAACCATCGTATCCACTCCAGCTTTTGACCACTTATAAAATTCGAAAACTTTTTTCGAAGGGTTTTTCCTTGCGTCATCATGCATCTTTGCTTCCTGATGAATTGAAGCATCATCGCTTTCTTTTTATTTTTGGCACATAACTGCACATGGTTACTTTTTCATGAAAGCCAAACACAGTAGATAATTCTTCTCGTTTTTCAAGGCAGTCATCGCTGGTGGAACGTACAATTGTTAAATCCCAGGTTAGTACAAATTTTTGAGTGGTAAAGTAAGAGTAATGAAATAGTTATCCATTGTAATGTTTCGACTAGATCCTTTTCACGCTGCCAGCAAGTATTTGATAAGTTCGAATACCATCAAAAATGAATTTCTAGAATTGCTCTACAATGGACCTGATTTTATTAATTGTTCCAATTGAACTGTGGTCATACGAATGAAATTCCGAAACTGCAAAATTATTTATTTATCGGCGCATTCGGCCGATATAGCAACTGAGGCAGTAGGTGGGTACTCGGGTGCCCGGTTATTGAATGGTAAATCTTTGGTTACTGACCGGACGGTTAATGTAACTTTGGGCTTTCTATAGCTCTGAGAAGAACTTAGTTGCTATGGAGGCTAATCAGTCTCTGGTTTATTGTCAAAAATCAAAGATAAATATTCACAAATTAATATGTCTAGGGCGGTTAAATCGGTTTACACCTTTTCCTGCAGACTTGAATTATGTTCTTTAATTCACAAATTAATTAATAACATAGATAAATATAATCACTAGTACTAGGCTCCTGCATTTTACTGCTAAGAGAGACCTAGTGGTTCGCAAGAAAAATGACATAATTTGATAAATAAAAATAATTTTGAACATCCATAGACGCGTTTCTGCCTTTAGGCTTCATCAGTATGGACTTATCATATAATCTCAAATTAAATCAAAATTAAATGTAAACTAATAACTTACTTTACATTACTCAGTATGTCGTGTTATTAAATGAAATGAAATCTGCATTTCAATATTATCTATATAACCAAATTCTGAAGTCTTCTCGAACCGGAACTGTGCTGTACGAGCGAGTATCCTATTTATTATATATAGGTACTTGTTGGGCTTGTCCGAAACCCTCTTAGGCTATTATACTGTTACCTGTTTAAGTGTTCAGCAAGGCATCATTTTCAGATTAAAAGCTGCACGATTGATCTCCGAAAAACTATTACATAATAGTATATTTTTTAATAACGGAGTGAGTGCACACATTCGCTCGAGAGGGCAATTGACAATACCGCCCGTGTTACAAACAATATCTTCAACAAACAATATATTAAACAATATCATTTTATTGAATATTTGCGTGCGTTACCCAGGTTATGTGGAAAGACAATGCGAAGTGCCATTTCCCGTATTAAAAAAAGTGCGTCAAGAAGTACTTCGCAAGCATGACTAATAAAAATACATTTTGTACACAATAAATTTCATTGAATGTGTTCTATATGTCGAAACAGCACTAACGTAACTTTTTTACTACTCGCTACACACTACTTTTCTTCATAACGTGACTTTTGCGCAGCATGATATAACTTTTCACCTTCAACTTGAAACAATTAATATCTGCTGGATCTTACATTGAAATTGAAAAATCGACATATCATTATTTAATGATTATCGTGTATGAATGTTTGAAATTTCTTAGACTTGCGTTAGAATGACTGCGAATTGGTACGAAAATTTCTGATAATTTTTGTTTATTGAAACTAGCATACGATAACAACATTTTTATATGATTAATAAATCAATAGAATTAATAATTATCTTAAATAAATACTACTGGTTGTGGTTTTTGCAAACCACATGGAAATTTTTTAAGACTAAAATATACATTTATAAATATACAGTTGTATAATATAACTTTTCATACATAAGTTATTAATTTTCTCATTTAAACTATTTTTGGTCCATTGCACTGTGGGATGGATTGCCGAAAAAGGGGCCACAATTAATATTTCGTTAAATATGTAAAAATACCACATACCGATACACTTATATCCAGTGGTGTGCTGGGAAAATGTTAACAATGGGCTGGCTTCCGATGACCGCCACCTGGGGGAGGGGAGTGAATTTTTTACAATTAAAGAATTTGTCGAGCAATTAAAGAATTTGCTGTAGCAATATTAATGTTACGGCTTTGTAAGGCTTCTGAAAGGTAAGCGAATTCATGTAAGACGTCGATCATCAAACTAAATCTGAAGAAATTCCAAATTGATTTAATAACCTAGAAGTTTTGTCATTAGATTCAAAATGTTTGCATAAAGCGGGATAATTTTTCCAAACCTCCAAGTGCATACGCTACAAGCTGCCCATCTAGGTCCGAACACGCGACCGATTTTTATAATTTCCACGTTTATTTTCATGTGTATATGTACATTCGTGTCACTAAACGAGAACCAGATAAATAACATTGTTTTTAAGAACATTTCTTTATATTTAGATTAAGTTAATAGACATCTATTCACTTAATCTAAATAGAAAGAAATGATCTTAAAAACAATGTTATTTATCTAGTTTTTGTTTAGTGATACGAATGTGTACCGGGGCTAGTAATAACATACAAATGTCTGTTGTACAATTCAATATCCTGCGTGGTATTATCAAGGGAAGTAGTTGTTTCAACACGGGATTTGTTTGGTAGTCTTTATAAGACTTAACATTAAAGAGCTCGTAGCTCTTTAAGGTTGAATTACAGGTTGAATATATTTATGCATTCAGGCTGCATTTCATCTTTTATAATTTTATAAGTTCTAATATGTTTTTTTTGTATGAGAAACGAAGGTAAATTATTGTTTAGTTTCTGTTAAAGTATTAACTAGGGTTTCTGAATATCCGCACTTTTTCAAAACCGCGGTTTTCGGTTTTTGAAAATTAAAAACCGCGGTTTCGGTTTCGGGTTCGGTGTGTCTGATTGAACTTTTCAACGAAATCTTAGTTTTTTACCAAAGTCGTGGCTTAGGTAAAATGATTTTTCGGCGTAGGTTAGGTATTTTTATTTAGTATCTTTAATTGTAAAGAGTGCTCGAAACAAAATATTTAATATTTTTGTTCTCTCAATTTCTTTTACATGTAGCAATCTCCTGCTTCATAGAATTAGGATAGCGATTTGTTTGCATTTAAGTATTTTTGTTTAATACATCTTAAATAGCTTTTTGAACTTCGTCTTGCAAGGAATAGTTTGGATTGGTCACTTTTTTTTACATTCACCTTCGACTTCAACCTTATTGTTGTCTGGTTAAAGTAGTTCAAAAAGATTTTCGGCCAATATTTAAACAGATTTTTGTTGTTGATCCTTCGCATCTAATAAGCATCTAGCCAATTCTGATAATTGCAGATTTTCACGGGTTTTCAAACGTTCCGCGATATTTTTCATTGAAGTTTTGCTTATATCAGAACCAATTAATTACTTTTCCAAGAATGCTATTACTTCTTGTGCGTTCAGCAGGACAAATTTGTAGTTCAGCAGGACAAAGTGTACTATTTTTTCAATTACCCGGGCACCGTCATGTGTCACCGTCACGGGCACCCACAATATCATTGCTGAAACTGATACTAAATGAATCTAAATGTTTTTCAACACTTATTGCGATAATATTTGCAGAATAAGTTTCAAGTTCCTTCAAGTTCCAGGAAGCCTAAATTGCAATAAAAATGTTGGCAAGATTTGGTTGAGAAACCGGCCAGCTTTCCGAATATTTAGTTCATGGTTGCCATTTTTGCAATACAGTTGTAAACAGTATAACAGTTTGCAACGTTTGAAAGAGCACTAATACATTGTATTTTATTTATATTTATAAAATCGAAAACCGCGGTTCTTTATGACGGTTATGCGGTTTCGGTTTTTGCACAGAAAACCGCGGTTTTGCGGTTCGGATATATCCGAACCAGAAACCTTAGTATTAACACAACATATAAATTCTGAAATAACAACGATAGCAAAACTTGGTCTATGTTTTTATTATAGATTATAGGATAGTGGTAAGTGTGAAAAAAAGTTAACAATGGGCTCGCCAATTTATATAAAATTTAACAATGGGCTCGCGCGAACCCCCGCAAACCCGCTCCAGCACACCACTGCTTATATCATGTTTTCGGGGTCGCTGATTTCATTTCTGATATCAATATTTCAAAATTTAAAATGGCGGATCACTATGAAAAATTGTCTTGGATGTGAGTGAAACTCATATCCCAAGAGCGTCGCTTTTTTTGCGTCGCTGATTAAGCATTTGATGTCAAAATTTAATAATTCTAAATGGTGAATCCAATATGGCGGATTAAAATTTCAATATTTTTGTGAAGTACGTAAAGGTTAGTTTCTATTGGTTTTTTGTAGTTGCTGAACACGTTTGTCACATCAAAATTAAATAACTCAAAATGACTGATCCAATATGGTCCACTTGAGTTTAAAAATTTGTATAAAAGGCATAAGAGGTGGTTTCTAGAGGAACTTTGAGTTGCTGATAACGATTCTGACACGATCATAAGATTAAAAAAAAAAACCTAGAAACACACGATTATGCACGATATTTTGATTTTGACGATATTTTGAAATTCAAGTCATTTTGGATCGCCATTTTCTAACCATTTTCAAGTTGGCAATTGAAAGAGATCAGAATCATTTTCAGCTACCCGAAGATCAACGTAGGTTATCAATGTAGGTTTTCGTAATAATATAATACATTTCAATTACCACTTTTTCAGCAATCTATGATGAATGCGCGTCAGATGAATTTTATAATTTTCAGCATTGAAATTTAAATTTATAAATATGAGCAAATGGGAGCATATAGAAATTGAAGAGTATGTCTCAAGTTACCAAATGATACTATGCTCGTATGAAAATTCAGTGGATTAAAAAAGATCAAATTAATGACAAAGTGACGAAAATGCAGTATAAAACCGTGATTACTCTGCATGCGAATCTTTACGATTCACATTGCATCCTTTAAACAGAGGCGTATGTAACGTAGGTGCAATAGGTGCGCAGCACCGACGGGCTCCAATGCGAGCGGGCCCCTATGACAATACTTTACAATACACATGTTTGTTCATAAGAAAAGTAAAAAAAAAATATATTTTCAACCAAGGGTGAAAGCTATTGTTTTATGTTTAAAATACAATTTGTACTTCCAAAATAATACTACTACTTACATGGAAATATAATTTGTAACACGGGCGTAGCCAAGGTTTAGAACCCCCAAGACCACCAGGTCCTGCAAGGCCTGGTACAGCTCGTTATTGTATCGTATTCTGTACCCATTTTCGTCTTGGATTTTTTCTTCAACTTTAAAAATAGATTAGGTGAAAAACGTAGCAGATGGTGGCCTTCATATTCACCTCAAGTCGATGGAGCTTATTGCCATACATGTTGGTTATTTGGAAAGGAAAACGTGGTTTTGTGAAATGATTGGGGACATCTATCCACCAGAATAAATCTCATCTAATAGCTACAACTGAAATACGGGAGGAAAAGTCAATTGATGTATCCCTTAAAAGACAGTACATGGAAAGAAGTTCTCAAGTTGCAATTTGATCTCCTGCGGACAATTACATCACTAACTTTACCCTTACGAGCTCATTCTAGTGACTTGAATCGTGCCGCCTGTGGTGTATACCTAACGTTTATTACATTTCTTTCAGGATACTGTCCACAATTGCAGTCATTTTGATACTGAGACGAGAATAAAGTTTTTGAGTGCTTCAATAATGTAAGAACAAATTCGACTTATGGCAGCTGCTACTAGGACTACATTGTTGGAAGAAGTTCAAAAAGCTATATTTTGGACTGTCATTGTTGATAGTACCACTGACATTTTGAAAACAGACCAAGTGGCTTGAAGACCAAGTGGCTTGACCAAGTGGCTGAACTGAACTGAGGCAACTGAACATTAACACATTGCGTGCCACGCTGTAATCGGGAAAACAGCCCCAGGGGCCAAAATCACATTTTTGCTCTATTTGTACGTATTGACAATTGAACCGACTGAATAAAAAAAAATGTCTAAACGTCGTCGATTCTTGACACAGGCCGAATTGGAGGAAGCAGCACTCCAAATTGATCTTGATAACGATAGTGACTTGGATAGTGATGGCCAGTTTGACTTTAACTCCGATGACTCCATCAAAGATCCGAATTTTGATCTTGACCCCACAGCTCCAATAAATCGATTTGAGTCATCTGATGAAGAGGATAACGAAGAAGCCGTAAATATTCAAGAGGTTCTTCAAGATTTGGTCATGGAAGAGGATGAGGCTGAAAAGAGTGAAGGAGATGAAGATACGCTACCTTCCACTGATTGGAGCGAATATGTTGGACGGCACAAGAAATTCCAGTTTACCGGTCCTAGTGGTCTGCAAAAAGATTTTTCCCCCGAAATGACTCCGCTTCAGGCATTTTTTCATCTTGTCGATGATGAGGTCATAGACCTTGTTGTCACTGAAACCAACAGATTCGCGCAACAAACCATTGCATCGAAGGAAGCAAAAAAATATTCCCGAATAAAAAAATGGAAACCGACCAATCCAGAAGAAATAAGTTCGTGGGTTTGACACTTTGGATGGGATTGGTTCGACTAAGTACATTACCCGATTATTGGGCGATCAAGGGTATTTATCGCCTAGATATTCCGAGAGCAACTATGTCAAGAAACAGATATCAGTTGCTGTTAAGTGTTTTGCATTTCAAGGATAACGAGACAATTGAAAGTGGAGATCGTATAGCAAAAATTAAACCTCTTATTGATATCCTTCAAAATAAATTTCAGGTTCTATTTTATCCTGGCGAAGACATGGTAATAGACGAAACTTTAATACCATGGAGGGGCCGCCTATTTTTTAGGCAATATATACCAAACAAGGCCCACAAATATGGTATCAAATTATTTAAACTATGTTCAATTGATGGTTACACATGGGCACTTGAAGTATACTCTGGAAATTCAGCGACAGGGCAACGCGAAGTTGGACTAGCTTCAAATGTGTGTTTGAAGTTGTGCGAGAAGCTTCTCTATCAAGGACGCACTCTATACGTAGACAATTTCTACACGAGCTATGAGTTATCTAAAACAATGCTCGAAAAGCAAACACATATTGTTGGAACCCTAAGAGCCAATAAGAAAAATATCCCAAAAGATGTCCTTCAAGTCAAGATAACAAGGGGAGAGATGATATCTCGCGAAGACAAAAATGGAATAGTAGTCTTAAAATGGAAAGACACGCGGGATGTTAGACTGCTCTCAACAAAGCATGCCCCAATTATGGTACCAGTTAACCCAAGGATTGCTAAAAATAAACCGACTATTAAGGCCCAGGAATCCAATGATGCTCAAGATCTGAAGGCAATTCAAGAATCTAAAAATTCAGACGATCCCCCAGACGCTTCCAATGACATACAGGAGACAGTTCCAGTAAAAAAAAAGTCCCGAAAACCAAAAGAGAAGCCAGATGCGATTCTGGCGTATAATAAAGGCAAAGCTGGAATTGATTTGTCAGACCAGATGGCATCTTATGCAACTACGCTTCGAAAAGGTGTAAAATGGTTTAGGAAGTTAGGAATAGAATTGCTTCTGGGACTATCGGTGGTAAATGCATGGGTCCTGTACAAACAAGTCACCAAAAAGAAAATCAAAATTCGTGCTTTTCGTGACATTATAGCAGCAGAGCTACTACATATCGCAAATCGGAAAAAGAGCAGTTGCCAGAAAAGCCAAAGGAATATCACCATTTACTTGTGAGAATCGGGGAAAATGAAAAAAAATCCGTCGCAGGTGTTCGATGTGCTATGCAAAAATTCAGAAAGAATCAGGACGTGTAGTTGCAAAATCTAAAGTCAAATTGACATATAATTATTGCGACAAGTGACCGGGACAGCCGCAAATGTGTGCGTTATGTTTTAATGAAAAACATTAATTTTAGAAGTTTTTTCTTTTTTTTTCTTTGTTGTTGAATGATGAAAATGTAACTTTGATTTTTGCTATGTTATGTTAAGTTCTAAAAATTAGTTTTTCCAAAATAAGTTTTGTGTTAAATTCTAAAATAAGCTTTTTCAGAATGAGTTTTGTTAAATATATGTTTTTTAAACTTTTGTGTTAAAACTATCTTTCCAATTTTGCTCAAACCAAGCCACATATTACTTTCCCCAGAGGCCATGCTCATGATTGCCCATTTAAAATACACGGTAGCGGGTTTCATATTTGATATACGTGGCCAGATAGTGAGAAATGTGTGTCTCTCAAAAATGAGCGACGTGGCCCTCTGGGAAATGTTGGTGTCTGGCTAGTTCCAGGCTGTATCACAAATGAGTTCTCACCCCGATAAAATAAATGCCTTTTGTTAAATTTGTTACTTTAAAATGCGTGGCAATAAATCAACGCCATCTGGTTTTGGAGTTTACAGAACTAGCAGCGTGGCGCCACAAAGTGTGGCAAAAAAATGTCAAACAGAACTCTTGGTGATGATTCTTCTATGTACGTTTCTCTTCTCCGAGAGCGGGCCCCGCCAAAAACTTGCACCGAGCCGCTGAATAGCTAAAAAACGCGCCTGCCTTTAAGTACACATATATGCTACTTTCAATAAAAACATCAAGAGAAGTTATAAATTTTAAGACTGAATTGAAGACGATGAGTTTATTTATACAAAACATTACTCAATTTTTTCAGTTCAAATCAGGTTTTATTACGTGTAACTTCCATTTTTATCCACATAACGCCTTAATATTAGAATATTTTATAGCTTTAAGTACGTAGAAAGTTATTCTGTATTATGTTATCTCTGTATTATCCATATAGAGATGTTTGTACTGATTGAACCATATAAGAATAGAGGTAGAGGGTGCGATACGCGTTGGCTCGATAAAAAGAAATCGATTTACAACGGGCCCTTCTTTCTCTTTTTAGCCGCGATTGCGGCTATTAATAGTTTTTGAGTCTTTAACTTTTGGGCATAAACGCTTGTGCATCAACATAAGTTATTTGCTCCATGTAACGTACTTATACAATAACATATAACAAGGGGATGATTTTTACATGTTCACATTTTTTTATATACAAATTATTATTGTTTAATTATTGTTTCGTTTTTAAAAATAATAAGAAATGTTTATCAAAATGCCAAGTGATCACGATGCCGACAAATTTGAATTTATCTGTATCAAATCCATTTGAGAAACGTAGTTTAGTAATAATAATTTATATGTCGATGGTTTGAACTGATGCACTTTTTCAAAAAAGCGACTTTATTTACTTATATTGTTTTTGTGGAACAATTTTAACCAAATGCTGATTTGTAGTGTATTATCTATATTTATTTTATGCGCTGAAATGTTTGCTAATGCCAGAATTTGTTTCAGATTTCGATCACATTTTCGTTCACAGAACTTTGAAATAGAATTTTCATTGATGTATGGCCATATATTTTCAAAAATTCTTGTTATTTTATATGAAAAAGAATATCCAATAAAATTAGGAATGCATTTTTTATTATTTGAGCAACCATTTATACTAGTTTTTTACAAAGGTTTCCAAAACTACTCGTAGAATAATTAGGCATTTTGTAATTTGGTACAAATTTTTGTTTGGTTTTAAGTGAATTGTTGACTATTATAAGTGGGTAGAAAAATAGATTTTTATTTCGAGAAGAAGTGTTTCAATTGTTTTTAAATTTAAAAAACTTGGTAGGTAGCTTAGTGATACATACATATGTAGGACAGTATCGATTTTTGTCCAATAGATCAGGTGATGTGATGGTAAATCTGAGTTATTATTTTTTTTTTCAGATCTTTAAACTTACGTTATTTAGCCCTTGATAGTTACGTTAGAAAATCCTTTGGGAAAAAAAATAAATTCTATAAATTCTACAGGTAATGTAAATCAAATGTTTTCATAAACCTTCCAATATCAACATTTTTGTCAAAAACCTTTTCTTAACATTAAATAATTTTAATACAGTTTTGAAATTTCCTATAATATTTATTTAAAAGAAATTCTAATAACTTATATAAAGATTTCTTTCTAAATTGATTTATAAAAAAATGCAATTTAAAGCTATTGCAGACATGTCATTCACTTTGTGTCAATACTATTTAAACGCCACACCTATAAAAACACACCTACAACATTCTCCCGATCCACATTAATTAAAAAGCTTATACATATTAATTAGCCACTAATAAAAACTCAATTTGATAATTAAGCATAAATTAAAACAAAACTAGATAATTTTATATGGAAAAACAAGCCTCCCCTCCGCCTTCCTGTGCATGGCTCTGACAAAGTCATAAAAGTAAAAAAAATCCCTAGAAAACCTCCCCTAACAGTGGCTCGCCATCCAAGTTGAAAATTATAAAGGCTCCCTATACTAGTGTAAGATCAAGACACCAAAACACTAGACAGAGGGAGGCGGACCAAGGCCTGCTTAGGACTGTAGCCTCAGAGAAAGAAAAGATAGTTTCATAGAAAAAAGTAAACACATATTTTAAATAATTAATAAAACGAGCATATTTTTTAATGATATATAAATTATATATTGCATATCCTGCATCCAGCCCGCGAACGCTATTGATCCATCCGCGACTACTTGATCTATCCTTGGGACTTCTTTTTAAATCCAACGTTCTGCGCACTAGGGCAAAAAATCACATCTCGCTTCCCAATTATTCCGACTAAAACTACTCCAAATCCAAAAAGGTTGCTTATTGCATATATTCATTAATTGCATATATTTAATACTAGATTATAGAGAAACGCACAGACTATTATTAGATAATAATTCATTCAAATAAATTTATTTTCGCAATACGTTCCTAAATATAGACTAATTATAATAGTAATGTAATTTAAAAAATGCGGACTTGGCTTAATAAAGGGTAACTAGTTATTGAATTTGATACACTCAATTTTGTTTATTGTTTTTTAATTCGACGCAAAAAAACATCAACTTTGTCGTTATTAGTAAACTAAATATGAATAATGGCTAAAATGCGCTGAGAGAACTCATAAACCAAAAACTTTATGATTTATGATTTTATAAAGTAATAAATATTTAGCTGCTTCCTTTGTCACAACAATATTAATTAGGTTGTGTAAAAAATATTTTTTGGCCTCCTGAATTGTAAAGCTAGCTTCGACACCCTGTATACGTCTAGCGAAACTAGATTTTTACACACAATGTTGCAAAGTACGTTGCACGACTACGATGCGGTAAAGTGACCAGTTAATTTTAACCTTTCAGGGACACACAAAATAAATGGAGTATATGACAATAAAATCTAATTTAGAAAACTCTACTATACACCTGTCACGATAATGTAGAAAATAATAGTGATTTTTTAAATTTTACTGTGCGTCTGACGTGTAAAAATGACATATTATGTAACAAATAAATTTGAATTAATAAAAATGTCAAAGTTTGTGAGTACCAACATTAAAAAATTAAATCATTTCCAACATTGTAATTAATCTAAATATAATTTTATTTAATTTAATAATTATTTTCGGCCAAAAAATCTTATACAAATTTCGTGCGAAAATGATTTTACAATGCTCCAGCAATATGCAATGCTCGTGCTCGTTTCCGCACTCTAATATAAATAACAATTAACCAAGTCAACTTAATGTGAATGTTTACTTAATTTACCTACAAGGTTGGAGAAAAATTCTTTGCTATTTACATTATTTACATAATAATATAATAATTAATACATGGCAATAATTTCTTCACTTATTATATAAGAAAATTAACTATGTAATTGTAAAATTGTAAAGATTTTTTTCCTTCTTCCTTTAAGCCAGATCAATTTAAAAAATATTTAACAAAAATAATGTTGTTTAACATAATACGTAGATAGGTAATTGCAAAAATAATAATGAAGTCGGTCTAATGATCAATGATAATTAATATTTTAATCGTCAATAACTTGTTTTCCATTACACTAGGTAGCAGGTTTACTAATGTGCAGCTGAGTAAAGTCACTTACCCTAGATTATAGAACCTAGTTGAGGTTCTATAATCTGGATTAATTTACATACTAGCTGAAACAACCAGCAAATCCGAACAATGAAAAAATTTGTTGCTCGAAAAAAACTCGAATTTGTTGCTCTTATCATGCAATCTACAAAATGAGCAGCATAAATATTATCCATTAATTTCAGATATAGCTTTTAAACGAGCACTACTACCTAACCTTCAAGTTAACTAACTACTAGTTAACTAGTGTGAAGCATCGTGTGCGGCGTCTTTAAAACAGTATTATATGATAGTTTATAATATTTTTTTAAATAAATTCAATGATATCGAACAAGAAACGAGACTAAATAAGGCTTTTAACAATAAGGCAATCAGAAAATATGAAGAGGGAGCAAGTACAAGCGCTCACGTCGATAGGCAATACTCGCAGAAAAATTAAAGAAGATGTTTGCTCTTTTATTGACCTGAAAGGGATGACGCAGGGATGTCGGTTGAGCCCCATACTTTATCATCTCTAAGTGGCTGATATGGAAAAGGTCATGGGACATGGTTGGCGGATGGTTAAGTCGCAGGCGTGGTTATAGGGAGAAGGTAAGTGTGGAGTATAACCTACGCGGATGTTGTAGTACCATTCGCTAAGTCCAGTGGGGAAGACTAAATGGATGCGGTTTAAAAGGAGGGATAAATATAGGAAAAAGCAATGGTTAGGGAATGTAATATTAAGGAGGTGCAAAACTTAAAAATTTAGGGTATGTGATTATACAGTGCTTATGTGCTTATATAGGTGAGAATGTTGATTATGTGTTGAAAAAAGCGTGGGTGGTTGCCGAACGTATGTAGAATGGATGGAAAAACATATTTAGTGCAGCTGAGATAATAATGAAAGTGTGTTAAGAAGTGTTAGCCTATGGATCGGGTAACTAGAGAGGAAGACAAGATAGAGAGGGTTCAACAAAACTGTTTCAAGATAATCCTAAAGCTAGACAAGTCAATGGGAGGTCAGAGTCCTCCAATAGGCGAATGCCTACAAGGTGGCCGTCATAGCTCATAAAAGAGCGATAAAGTATGACTGCAAGGTGAGTGAAATGGGGGGATGAAAGAATAATAAAAATGGCGAATCGGGGGATAAAAAAAGGGAAGAGAGGGAAGAAAGGGAATGCATGGGGAATGAATAGAAGGAAATTATATGAAAGAGGAGCGATAATTGGCGAGGGACTAGAAACACTTAAGAGGGAAGGTTCAAAGTGGTTAGAAATGTTAGGAAAGCGATTAGTAGAGGTAGAATTATAGGAACGCCAAAGCTAAATTTTAAATAGTAGGTTTTTAAAAAAATATGCCAAGATTCAAGTGCGTGGTCGTTAACAAACCTAAACTTAAGAGCCAGACTAAACCTCAGATCCAGAGTGTGATCCATACAGGAGAGGATAGATGAAGCAGTGAATAGAATGAACAAGAGAAAGAAGAAAATGGAAAGAGTATATAGATGAAAGGGGAAAGGGATTGTGGAATTGTTAAGGATGAAAAGTTGGAAAGAGCAAACATGTAATAAGGAAGAACCTGCTCCGATAATTTGTAATGTAATGTATTTATTTAAATTGTATATATGCCATTAAAATATCTTAATAAAGATTACAATAGATGAGTCTAAATAAGACTAAAAAAACTAAAAAAGATCAAATAAAGACATACAAGGTTTTTTACTTGAACACCAAACTACACCGTATAAGACAAACCAAGATTATAAATAAGTAAATGAGAATACAAGTAGGTATACAAGAATAATAGATTATAAAAGCTTTGACAAGACTATATAACATTATGTAAAACTGAACAGAATAAAAATTTACAATATTAGATAAAAATATATTAGGTTAAACAGGACTAGAGTAGAGAACGACTGAACAGGATAAGAAGACTATATAATTAGACATTTCTTCATAGAGCGAAAAAACTAATACTGGATGTAGATAGATCTACGTGAATAGATATGTATCAAGCATTATTTGTAATAAGTTAAGCCTGCCAAAATGTATTAACCAGACACTAACTATTTGCACTTATACGTAATTATTAAATTACAATTGAATATAATAATAATATTTATTACAACAAGATGTAAAATAGTATATTCAACAACGAGAGATGAAAGACGTTTTTGGCGTTTTTTTGGTGAGGTGAGAATTGAGCAATCACACGGAACCAAAAAAAAAACGCTTTCATCTCGAGTAGAAAATGCAATTTTTTCTACTGATTTAGGTTACAGAATCCATAATTCGACTTTAATAAATCCAATTCGAAGCGAACTATCAGAACTGTCAATACAAATTTAATTGTCGGTTTGGTAGTTTCCATGGTAACATTTCCATGGTAACATTCTCATAGAAGGTGATACTTTTCAAATCAAATTTCGGTTTCGGTTTTCGTTTTTTTTTAAATTTTTTTTTTATTTAGTTTCAGGCTCATTTTACGTTTGTACATAAAATATTGCATTGAAATGTATGTAATTAATAAGAAAGTCCATGCAAATTTGGTTAGTTTAGTGTTTTGATCGAGAAAATCATAAATTTAAAATGCTCATTTTCATCTTTAGATGTGAAAATATTTTCATCTCTAGAAACAAAAAATGTCACTTTCATGTAGAGTAAGACGTGGAAAAAATGCCATTTTCACATATATCAGTAAAAAAAAAAGATTATCAACAGGTCTTTTTTAGATTGAGATTTTTTTAATATAAACATTTTTTAGAATTTATAATGTTATACTATGTTCTATATGTTTGATTAATTATTTTGATATCCTGTATTAACCGCTTAGGGCTACGCAGCGCATCGCGCTATTCGCGTACAAGCGCTCTCACGTCGATAGGCATTACTGTCAGAAAAATTAAAGGAGCGCTATCGCGCTGCATGGCACAATCCGACACGCATTTAAAAAAAAAAAACGATTAAAGATATATCATGCTAAGTAACGGTTTTAATGGCTTAAATTTCATTTCTCTAAATAAACAACTTATTAATATACACTCAGATGCAAAAAAAACCGGGTCATGGGGTCATTTTTTAATTTTGAAGTTGTTTTATTACTTCGAATAAAACTTTTAGTGTTTTACAATCAAAGAGACCATCAGGATGTAGAAAAAACAACATGTGATATAATAAATAAACAACTTATATTGCTTATAAGCTTATCTAATGAACATTAATAAGTGAAAATTGAAACGTATGTTTTCTTCAATACCTCATTGCTCATTCGATTTCATGTACAGAGGATTAAGGTGGTTACAGGGTTGACTTGTTTCTTTTCGATTAAATGTCATTCTCGGGGCAGATTGGTGTGTTGATTATGGTTCTGAAGTGCTGAAGATGGTGCAAAAGCTGTTGCTCTTGTGGCAGATGGAAGAAGCCAGCGGTATGTTTATAGATCCTTAATATCAGCCTTTCTACCCTCAAGAGCACTTGAGCGGTTTAGGGAGACCTTCAGAAACACTCTGAGGCCGGGATCTGGCAGGAAACGAAAAACAACTGCTATCGATGACTATCGATTTATTATTGTACGTTCTACTCTACAAAATTGTCATGTGACTTCAGTGGAGACCAGATATCAGCTCTGTGAGGTTTGTGGTACAGCTATGAGTGTGTGGACAGTTTGTCGAAGGTTGTAAGAAGCTGGCGTAAAATCTTGTAGACCAGCAGCTGGACCAAAACTACTCCCACGTCACCGAGAAGCCAGTCTCCAATTTTCTCGCGAACATTTAAATTGTACATTGGCATAATGCAGGACTGTACTGTTTTCTGACGAGTCTAGATTCTGCCTACATTCGAAAGATGGAAGAAAACTAGTATGGAGACGAACGGGAGAACGATTTGCAGAGTGCACCTTTAATCCCCGGCTTAGATATAGTGGAGGTTCCCTGATAGTATGGGCAGAAATATCAATTGATGCCTGCACCGAATTGGTTATCATAGATGAAGGTTCGCTGATTACACAGGGGTATATTGGTGAGGATTCGAAAAATTACATAGTCCCATTTGCTCCATTTATTGGCGATAGCTTAATTCTGACTAGGATGCAGTTGGAATTGATATTGACAAAGAAAATTCAACTGGCCTGCATGTACCCCAGATGGAAATCCTATAGAACATGTTTGTGACATGCTGAGCAGGCGTGTTAGAGAACGTGCAGTTGCACCAACCACAATAAACGAGCTTCGTCCAACATTCCAGGAAAAATTGCAGAATATTCAAAAAAATGATATTCGTGGGCTCATTAGTGGTATGGGCCGCCTTATGCAGGCAATAGGGCTTGAGGAGGCAATACGAAGTATTGAAATCTTATTCAACTGAAATTTTCATTAATAATCTCTGTTAGGTTTATTTTACAGAAATGCACTTTCTCTCGTGTCTACGTAAATTATTTTTCGCTTATTAATGCTCAGAGAATAAACTGTTAAGTACCAAATGTTGTTTTTTCTATATCCTGATGGCCTCTTTCATTATAAAACACTATTTTATTCGAAGTACTAAAACAACATCAAAATTAAAAAATAATCCAATGACCCGGTTTTTTTTTGCGTTTGAGTGTATATTAATACTGCTTTACTGAAAAAAAAATACTGAAAATAGGAGGTACATACTAACAACAAATGTACTATAAAAACTTTTTAGATATTTCGACATTTAGAAATTTTAACCATCAAATATTGGCCTGTGTATAGTATCATTTTTGTCATTACTGCAATGAATGCCAGACGTATGACATTTATTGTCATTACTATTATTTGCATGTTACAAAAAAACTGCAATTTATCAAGTTGCTCTTTATGATTATTTAGTCAATTTAGTGTATATCCAATGTTAATAAAAATATGTCAACTAACTAATAATAAAGATTAATTATTTCTGGTAATCAAAAGAATAATTAATTAATTATATTTATAAATTTAAAAACATTTTTTAACAAATATATCAATAGTTCAAAAGACAGAAAAAGACAGAAAATCATCTCAAATATGGGATGGAATAATATTATTACACATTACCTTGTCTTTATCCAAACAAAACTTATCGTTAATATATGATGAAATAAGAAAAATACTTAAATAAGAATTCATTTAACAATATTCTTATTTAAAATATTTTTTAATGTTTTTTTGTTTGAAACATTTAATTACAATATTTTTTCATTTCACGGGGGCCTTTAAAGTTCGATTTATATAACAACGCGCATTCTACGAAGATTCCAGTACATACATCGAAATACGTACTTCAAACTAACAAAGGAATAATTAGTATCACATATTCTGAATAATTGAAGCGCTCCATTTAACATTCAGCTACATCTTGCTACTTTCCCACTTGAACAAAATATATTATTACCTTCATCGAAAGATATAGACCAGAATATAACTAGTCTAAAATTGAATAATATGTAAAAACGTAGTTTAATTGGTTTCATTTAAGAAGTTGTTTGCTATTTGTAACAATCCTATCCAAACATAAATAAATTGTGTCTAGAAATGCGCACATAAATATATGTTTAAAATAATGACGCGGCGGTTGGTCCTAAAGTAATTGAACAAATCGTTTTTAATTTAGCGAAGGGTTATTATCCTACACTCCCAAAATGCATATTCGCCACAAAACGGATCAATATTTGAAATGATTCACAAACAAGTATGAATATTGATTTACTTTGCGAATATTGTTTGTTTTAACTGCGCACAAGAATACGTTTTAAGATTCAATTTAAATTCATTAAAAGTTGTGCTGCTTGCACAAAATTACTTTTTGTGGTAACATTCACGAAATTGAACTATGGGAATATAAAAGCGGGTGTTGTTTCGTTGTATAATTGACAACACGTTACAAAACTTACTGACAACCGTTTAATTATTTCATTTACAATCGATATCGCTAATTATAACAAATTTGCGTTACATAATTTTCCTCACCAATCGTTTTATTATTCATCGAAACGTTTCGATTCGTGAATTTCCTCAATCAATAAACCAAATGTATTAATAGATGCTCCACATCTTTAAAGTATGTTGTTAAGTATTAAATTAGTGCAAAACGTGGTTGTTTCGCGTGTGCACTGTTCATTCTTGACTAAAAATTGTCGGTTGAAATGAATCGAGGGTCGAGAGGGCAGCTGCATGCGCGTTTCGGCGCGGAGGCGGTTTGGCTTTTTGGAAATTTGCCACGGGATGCGATAAAACCATGTAAAAATACAGTCTGGGTGGTGCGAGGCGCAGACGGGGATTTGTCAACGACGCCACATATATTCGCGACGAAAACAACTATAATGGAGTCGAAATAAAAATATCCGAAGAATATAAACACGATCTCTCAAATCGAAAATAAGATGACGAAACCGTCAATAACTTGAAGCAATTATAAAATATTAAACACCTTGGAA
Organism: Phosphuga atrata; assembly: GCA_944588485.1. Classification (NCBI taxonomy): domain Eukaryota; kingdom Metazoa; phylum Arthropoda; class Insecta; order Coleoptera; family Silphidae; genus Phosphuga; species Phosphuga atrata. The sequence continues at coordinate 32,134,838 of OX155896.1, read as the reverse complement.
AAATAAATTACTGTGATTTAGATATGGCTTAGACATGGTTTATACAAACAAGCTGTTTTTCTTTTTAATAGCAACTGATCTCAATAAATTGAATATAACTGTCTAGAACTCAATATTAACATGAAATATTGTGCAAAAAATAATATTTCGGAAATAGATAAAAACCTTAAGTCATTAGCCTTTTATACAGTATTATAAGAAATATTTTCTTCTATTTTTATAACAAATATATCTTCTAAGCTTTACCCGTTAATATTTACTTATTAAAATCTCACCAGGCAAGTTGGTGTTTCAAGGTTTGTGTAACGTTTTGTATATTATCGAATCTATTAATCGTGGATATTTAACTATGTCTAATTTAGCAATGTCTTTTTTATGTTTTAAGTATTGTCTATTAATATTTTCTTTATTTATTATCATTTTTAATATAATTTATAAGATTTTTGAAGCAAAACTTCTTTAGGCGCAATATGGGAGTAAATCGGATACATTTTGAATCGGAAATGACGTTAACTGACGGAAATAAGGTTATAAGTCATATCTACATAGATGTGGATATTTAACAGTTACAACATTTTGGCATTTCTCAACATTGAAAAAATGAAGTAAAAGTACTTTAGGCGCCACTTGAGGTTAACTCAGAGACCTTGTTTCTTGCGGAAATAACGTTAAGTAAAGTCTATAGTCTGCTTAAAGATTACACACACACATACATACTCAGTTTTTATTGATTTGAGTTATATTGCTTACTTGATTATTACTTGAATCCAAGCTAGACCAGACAAGACCATGAAAGACCAGACAATACCATGTAAGACCAGACAAATCTATACAAGACCAGATAAGGCCAGACAAGAAGACACAAGACCAGACGACACCAGAGAAGATCTGACAAGACCTGACAAGAACAGACAAGACTACAAAACCAGACAAGATCATGCAAAACCAGACAACACCAGACCAGACAAGACCAGAGAATACCAGAGAAGACCCGACAAGATCAGACAAGATAAACTTTTTCTACGATAAAATTATTTCTAAATATTCAATCCGCTTTATATATTTAATGTTATATTGTTTTAATTAAACAATTTAGACATAAAGTTCTCAACGTTTTTTTCTCCACTAAAAGGGCTTCAGACTGGATTATTCTTAATTATCGCAATAAAAACAATTCCTGAAAGTTTTATTCTTAAAAAGCCATAAATCTGAATAACCGATATGAAAGTTTTAGCGACAATTGAACTGATGCAATAAATAAAAAGCGTTTCTTATGAAATACGGAATCGAAAATAAGTTTAAAAATTAAAAATCACTTACCTAACTAACAATGGAACAACATTTCACAAATAATGTTATTAAGTTTGACCACTATATTACAAATTAAATAATATTTTAAGAAATCATTTCAATAATTAATGAAAATATGTAAGAAATGTGTTTTTTGTACAGCGTCACCGTACAAAATGATTGTAAAATGGGGACTAACAGGTGTTTAGTATAGGTTTTGCGAGCGTCGCGACGCCTGGGGCTGCCGGACGTCCTCGAAGAATATCATAGCATGTGCTGTTAATATTTCATAACGTGATACAGAACAGATACGTTTGAATTATCCATTTCATGTCATTGATTATTTAGAGAATTTTATCTACATATCAATTTCGTTTGAATCCTATGATTTACGTTCGACATGTTTTACATATTTTTTGCATTTCAATTTCAGCTTGTAATTGTGGAAACTTTGATGTTCTCGAAAATATTAAAAAAATATATTCTTTTCACGGATTCAGTTATGAAATTCAATAGGGAAACCTTTGTAGAAATATTTCCAATTATGTACAACAAATATATGAAGATGTTTCCAATTATGTACAACCAATATATGAAGTGGTTTTTACAGCAGAGAACAAAAAAAAAATAGATTTTCATTTCAATTGGATTGCCAAATTTTCAAATTATTGGAAATATAATGTGGATTTATTGGCATCCATCGAAATTATATCTCCTAATATTACTAATAATATTACTATTAAGTAATCAGTAATATTAAGCGCAAACCAAAAGTAATCAATTGTTTCTAAGCTATGCACACGCACACATTTAAATTACATTACAAAAAATTGCATAAGCTATTTCTTGCAAGGTCAATCTTGGATACCCCTCAACTAGTTATTTAAAGGTATCATTATCGAATTCAGCAAGTCCGCCACTTTTATCTAAGTCATAATCACCAGTAGCAGTAAATATGAATGAACATTGGCTTGGTGACCTCCAAAACATCACGTAGTTATCACCCAATATTTTGGGAAATTTCCATAATTTTATTTATTATTCCTGAAACGACATGCCTCTTGTTTTATATAATTCAATTTATTGTCATGGGAACTTTAAGTTCCGAGACATGTGTATACAATTTCATATGTTCTTATTCAAATAAACTTTTACCATCACAAACGATAATAAAAATGCCTTTCATACCCCATAATAATAGGGTATTTTTACTAAATTAATTTCAAGGTAATAATTAATAATCAACAAAAAATATCTATGAGTTATTAAAAAAAAAAGATTATTTTAAGGACATTAAAATGATTAGATACATATTTTTCTACTTTAAGTTTATTTATTAAAAATAGGAAAAAGCAATTTATGTTTGCAGATTCTTTCCGTGTTTGAGTCAACTTTAATCACATTTACTCTAACATTAATTCTAACACAGCAGAAATTCAATACTATCATAATATATGAAATATCACTAAACATAATATTTACTAAATATATTCTCGTAGCAACAATGTATGTAATTGTAAAAACACCAAATACTACATTATATAATGATTAATTTTAAGGGAAATAAACTAACACGTAATCAGAACATTTCAGTATCCAAATTGCAAACAAAAAACTTACATATGTGTTAATCTTGCTCAATTTAGCTTAAATTTCTCAATGTTGATAAAAAAAACTCCCTTTAAATTGTTTATTTATTACCTTGTTGTTGTTGTTGAAATATACTAATCGAGTAAGGTACCTTCCCTGAACTAAAAAGGGGTCAAAAAATTAAGATTTTTTTAAATTTAAATAAAAAAAAATGTGTAAAAATGCGGTTTACGTCTTGATTTTTTTAGGCGAATTGAACAAAAAATTAGGTTTTTTTAGACGAGCCTTACAAAGTTCCGCCCCCGCAGGGGGCGGCTGTATGTGTATTTTAAATTTTTTACTTTTTCTTCAAAAACTCCGTTCCTCTTGCGAGTCGAAACGGGAAATTGTCATTTTCTGTTGTAAAACTGAACAGGCCCCCGTGTCTGTCTGCCGCTCGCAAGACCCAGACGGCGTCCTCCAGGTGCCAAAAACAGGAGATCGTTTCTAACACCTTTGAGGAGCAATTTTGGTCCGCGGCTCGATTTTTTTACTGCGTTCTCTTGCCGCGTCGATTTCACGTTTTTTGACGTCATGCGGAAAATTACGCGACCGTCGGTTCACCCGGTGCGGCGTTTTCACTACATCTGTGGACGCCGTTCTCTTGATTGAAGAGCGCCGTGTCTCCAAACCGGTTCGTTCGATGCGAGATATTTACCCGCAACCGGCGGTGGAAGAATCTGGTACCTTCGGCATCCTGTTCCCTCTCTGGGTCAATTTTAACACAAAAATCGAAAAAACGCGATGTTTTTTCACCTAATTTGCGGGGATCCCTCTCCCGGGATACCCAACAGTCGGATCGGGACCGGACCGGCACCAATCGATTCGGCATAATGTCTTTAAGTTTGTTTTGGAGTTTAATTGCGATTGCGTGCCGGATGGCGCCGGGAGGCCCGAAAAACCATGTTTTGCAGAAGTTGCTCTTGATTGGGTTAACTCCTTTTTACGCAACAAGACCTATATAACAAAGCTTCAGACTACGCACGGCCATGTTTATTCCTCTGCGAGAATTGTTAATTTGGGTATCCCTTAAAGAAGTACAATTGGACCTCTCTTATTTACCATATTTATAAATGACCTACATAGGACATCTATCAGACCAGAAGATGTGATAGTCAATTATGCAGAGACACATCCCTACTGATTACTAACCAAAGAGTAAAGGATATTATCTCAAATGGCAACAGTGTCGTGTCGTCCCTGATAGCATGGTTTGATAGAAATAAATTATTAGTAAGTAAGGATAAGACCAACACAATAGTTCAAACTAAAAGAAGCAATTTGATATAACCCCAACGAATAATCATTGGAAATGAATATATCCTACATTCCTACAATCTATAGGACTTTTCGCAATTCATATAGATCAAGGGTGGGCAAATCTTTTGGTTGTAGTGCGGATGAAAATTTAATCGCGGGCCGCATTAAAAAAATGTCTATTTTAATAGTTATTTTAATGTGCAGTGTCTATGAAATTGTGACAGGTATATTAGAAGGAGGTAATAGAGGATGTAAAAGCTACTTTCAACATCATGAAATCCAATAAAGCAATTGGAGATGAGAATATGACGGTGGAAATGACACGAGAATGAAGATATAATCTAATAAAAAAAATTACGAAACTACTAGACAAATACCTAAAGACGAGAAAAATACCAAAACAATGGAAAAAAACGCTAACGTGGTCCTAATCTACAAAAAAGGTGATAACAACAAGAAAATTACAGGCTGTCTCATGTCACATGTATACAAATTATTGACCAAAAGAATCACCAACAGTCAAGAGAGAAAGTTCGACGAATACCAACAAAGAAACAACCGCAACTTACATTAATGCACGAAAAAACTAAACCTGTCCAACTTGAAAGAGGAGTACGACAAGGTGACTCCTCATCTCCAAAACTCTTCACTTTAGCATTGGAAAAGATTTTTAAGAAAACTGACTGGGACGACAAAGTTCAATGTCATCAATGAAACTCGACTAACCAATCTAAAATATGCTGACGATATTTTTATCTTCGTACATAGTAGAAAATATTTGTTAGATCAACAATAATTGCAGACCAACAAAGAGAATGAAAATGAACCTTTCCAAAATCTAGATAATGTATTTAGGAAGAGAAGTACCAATAATGGTGGGAGGACAGGAAGTCAAAAAGGTGGAAGAATACACGTACCTAGGACAGAAACTTACTATCAACCAGAAGGAAAAAATAAGGAGGAGAATAAAGCTAGGATGGGGGTGGCTTTCGCCAAACTATCATTCATCCTGTGAAATAAGAAAATAGCTCAAAATCTAAATCAAGAGTTTTTGAACACTGCATTTTACCTGTAATGACAAATGGTAAATGGTAGAAACTACACACCGAGCAATGAAGAAGTCAATGATGGCGATTACAAAAAGGTAGAGATAGCGAAACGAAAGATTACAAGCAATAACTAAAGTCATCAATATTTTTAATATATATATATATATATATATATATATATATATATATATACATATATATATATACATATATATATATATATATATATATATATATATATATATATATGTATATGTTGTATTTGAGGTTTTCGCGGATAGATACCTATGTTGTATTTGAGGTTTTCGCGGATAGATACCTGTGTTGTATTGTTTTCTCGGGGATTCCGCGTTGAAAAAAAAGGTGATAACAACAAGAAAATTACAGGCTGTCTCATGTCACATGTATACAAATTATTGACCAAAAGAATCACCAACAGACAAGAGAGAAAGTTCGACGAATACCAACAAAGAAACAACCGCAACTTACATTAATGCACGAAAAAACTAAACCTGTCCAACATGAAAGAGGAGTACAACACTCAGAGCCAACCCTCAGCATCAAGGCGGAATCCCCGAGAAAACAATACAACACATATATATATATATATATATATATATATATATATATATATATATATAAATAATTGGAGAGAAAATTGCAATCCTCAAATGAAGATAAGCAGGTTAAGTCGCAAAGAGTGATAAGATCGTACAGGCGAATCATAGAATGGAGATCATAGAATAAGATGACCTCATAGGAACTGCCGGACTCGTATGGATCCAACTAGCACAGAATGAGCCCAGATTGAAACAATTGAGAAAGGTCTATGCCCAATGATGGGCCTAATGTCTAAAGAAGAAGATTGGAAGGTAGAAGGTAGTGGCAGTGTACATACATACAGTGTACCCGAAAGTATGTTATTTTTATGTTGAAATATGAATTAAGATCATTCATTGGTACCTATGCATAGATAAATTTGTAATTGCATTATCAGTGAAGTAATGTTTTGGTTCATCTACACCAGCGTTTCTCAAAGCGGGCGATATCGCTCCCCAGTGGGCGATCACGTCGTTTTGGGGGTCGGTAGGTGGCCAGGGGGCGATATGGGGGGCGGTAGGTAGCCAGGGGGGCGATATAGGAGGCGATAGGTATCACGAGCTATACAATGTATTTGTGTTAATTTAAAACAAACAAATACGTTCAGCAAATTTGTTCCGTGTTCAGTATTATTCAACCGGCCACAAAAATTAATTAATTATAACTAAAAATTGTATAATTTTATTTCTGTAAAAATTATAATGCCTTCACTTTATTTTCACGAATTTTTCTTTGTACAGGGATCCCCGCATTTTTATTTGAAATATTTCAAAAACTATGAGAATTTTTGTTGTTAATTATTTAAGAATGCATTTATTATTAATCTAAATAGGTTCTCAGACCTAAACTTACAATTTATTTTGAATTTTGATGTTACAAGAAATTGCGGCGTGTCCTCACTAGCGCGTGTATTCTTGATAAACAGTCGAACGTCCCTAAGTCGAATTGCCATAGTTCATGAAAAAAATTCGAGTTATAGAAAATTGGAGTTATAGAAATACATAACTATAAAATGAGTAAAATACACTATACACAATGTATTCAAAGTAAATACATATGTACATATGTATATATTTATAAACAAAAAACAAAAGAGAAATATGTATACATTATTAATATGATATAATTATAATTAATTAAAAATAATTTTAATTAATATATTATTTTTTGAAAAGGTCAGTAATTTTTAATTGTTTTTCATAATATATAGCACCTTGTGGGTGATCTTCGATTATATCGTCTCTTTTTGAATTATCGATTCTCGGGAGAATAATATCCTGTCCTAATCTTCCTAAAGCACACCCGCTGGAAAATTCTTAGATTTGCTTTATTTGAGTTTTTGGTGATCATAAAATATGAAAAATAAAATGTTTCGTAATCTGCCCGAGGATTACACTATCGACGGTTTATGGTAGACAATATCCGGCATCATAAGTTTTGGAAAATACGCGGCGGTTAAAAAGTTAGAATTATAGAAATTATTTTGTATGTAAAATTTTACCATTGTACTTCCATAACTCGTAGTAAAAATTTGAGATGAGGAAAATTCGAGTTATGGAAGTTAATTTATATTTAAAATCTTATCTAAACGTATCAATTTCTAAAAATATTCGAGTTATAGAAAAATTGAAGTTTCAGAAGTTCGAGTTATGGAAGTTCGACTGTATATAAATTTTACTTTCAACGTTGCAAGATTTCTAGTGAATATTTAAGTATTTTCGTTGTTTTATAATAAAAATTTCGATAGAACTGAAAAATTTTCGGTATCCTAAAAAATACTTGGTAAGTCAAAATACTTTTACTCTACGAAGAGAAAAAAAAAAGATTTGGGGGGCGCTATTAACTTTAGCATATCAAAGGTGGGCGATGAGACAAATAAGTTTGAGAAACAATGATCTACACGATCATGAAATCAACCTAATTTTTTTTTTGTAAACCAACTTGTTTATATTATACATAGATATATTTTTTTAATTAAAGTTATAAAATGCTTCGTGGGCCGTATAAAATATTGCAAGGGGCCGTATGCGGCACGCGGGCCTGATATAGACCAGGCCTGATCTAGACGAATTATTTGCCCACGCCTGATATAGGCGAATCACTCGATTGGACATTGCATACTAACATTGTAACATTGTCAAGAGCCTTAACAAGGCAGTTTTTGCAATAAGATCACTCAAAAGATCCATTTTCCACAAATTCTTTGCAAATTACCACTCCTATTTCAAATTCGGAATTATGTTCCGGGGAAATGGCAGGCATCTCAGAAATGTTTTTACGATCCAAAAGCAAGCCATCCGTATTTTGAACAATTTACAGTTTAAAGAATCCTGCAGAGGCCAATTTAAAAGAGCAAACATCTTGACAACAACGAGCACGTATGTCTATGAGAGCATGCTTTTTATTGTAAAATACAGATATTTATTTACAAATTTTTCAAAGCTAACTTATAGACAAACACGATTTAATAAGGAACTATCCTTCCATAAGCAAACTTCCTTAGCATACTCACAATGACAGAAAACAAATCCAACCTAGCATCATGAAACTTTATAACGTGCTTCCTAGAAATATTAAACAATTGGAAAATTCCACCCCTCCAATAAGGAATTATATAAAGTATTAATCGACATGGAACCATACGAAGTGGATGAATTCTTTATGAAAGTGAAAAGTTTCAAGAAAATTTTAATTTTAAATTAATTATTATTAATTTGTTTGACATGTTTCATTTAGAGCATTTTTGTACTTAAATAAATATATTTTGATTAGATTTGATTAAAATCTAGAAAACTGACATTTATATTTTTCATTTCTCGTAGATTATGGAAAAAATATATAAAAAGTATTCTGCTGTGTAAGTTTTGATATATTTTAATTTAAATAATCGAAAATTTTTAAAACTAAATTTTTGATCGACCATGTTTAAAAATAAATTATATAGATGGGTTTTGAGAGTTTGAACGTTAAACGAAAAGTGGTCCGCATTTTTAAATTAATTATTGCTTGCTGCATATTCTGAATGTTTTTTTTCACATTTTGCCTCCATTGTATAATAGTATATTAAAGAACGAGTTCAATTAGCGCGGTTTTTCAGCACGTGTCCATGTATTACGACAAGTGCGAAAAACGCTTTACGAACGAGTTTTTTATGCCATTTCTCTGCCAATAAAAAAATCGCCGATAAATATTGAGAAAATTGTATCTCAGTGGCGATCCATTAACGAACCCATATGAGCTGATTATTGACTTCATTATAGACTCAAAATATAAAAAAAAATATTTTGCAAACCACCCGTTGTGTCTGAATTGTTCTAATAACCAAATACTGCAATACTACAACATACATACAGCTGTTATATGCTGGGTTAATATGTATTTCTTGCAAATAAATATAGAAGTCATTTAATAATCATTCATTTTTTTATATAATACAACAATATAATTAACTTTAGCGGACTGAATTGTTTAAATAACCTAATTTAAATAACCAAAATATAGCTGTTATTTTAACTGACGTCAAAAGTTGTGTCAAACAATCTTAAATTACATTTAAGTGCAAATTTCAAAATTACATGTAAAATTATACGTTTACTTGTAATGAACAAATATAGTCTCAATAAATACCCACAAATGTGTTATTTATACTACAGTTAACTATTTTCAAACCTTATAATTTAATTACTATTTTCTCGCTAGTTTATGATTTCTCGGGAAATTACAAATTTCTCGGTGAATAAAGCAAAAAAAATTTAAAAAATCATTAAATATATATAATTACAATATTGTAAATGATAAAATTGGTATTTAAATAGGAAACATAGTTTAACAAATTTATTTCAAATCAATAGTTAATTAAACAAACTAAATTATTTTTCAATACCTATATTTGATGCAAAAATAATAATAAATTACTTCTTTTTGGAAAATGACGATGTTAGAGTGCACGTGCGCGTATAAAATCGAAACAATAAACAAATGCTCAAATTTTGCAATATTATCGATAAAAAAGATATAATAAGATTTATAAAATGGAAATAAATTATTATGTTTAATTTGTTCTATTTTTTATTTGAATTTAGTAATATTTCGTCTAATCTCGATATTCAAAAAAAGCCATCTATTATAAAAGATATTATAATTTCATAATTCTCAAAATCTATCTTTTCATTATCGCTAGATAAATTTTCACGTAAAATAATATTATGTAGAACAGCAATTATATGGCGCGCATGTGGAACTTGAGGATGATGAATGAACTTGAGGGTTGAGGATCATAATAGAGCAGTCAAATGAATTCCAAACTCCTTTGTACCTAACATTCGTTGACTTCAAACAAGCCTTTGACACACTGAAACACCAAGCTCTCTGGCATGCAACGGAAAAGAGTGGGATCTCCCAAAAACTCAAAAATGTGACCAAAGCGCTTTATACCGGCGCTGTATGCAGAGTCTTACACAAAGGCAAGCTAGGCAGCATGATCAATGTAAGAAACGGAGTGAAACAGGTAATACAGAGAAACGGGGACAAGATGCGTCCCCGTTTCTCTTTATTCTGGCATTGGACTTTGTTCTCAAGACACGTAAAACGAACAATGGCATACAATGGGATCTACACAGCCGCTTAGAAGAATTGATATACGCGGATGATATATGTGTGCTTAGTCCCACAGATGCCGACATGCGTGCTAAGCTGGAGAAGCTCAAGCGAAGTTAGTGTAGAAATTAACTACCTCAAAACGAAGGAAGTAAGGATACATTGCCACAACCAGCAACCCATGTCAATCCACGAAGCGGTGATCGAAAGTGTGGACTACTTCACCTACCTAGGTAGCACTGTTGATAAAAGTGGCGGCACTGAAAAGTATATTCAAGTAAGGGTACCGAAAGCGGGTGCCGCATATGCACGCCTACGCCCCATATGACAATCTACCATATACCATAACACCAAACTTTTACCAAAAACACCAAGAACACCAATTTTTTAATATTAACGTTAAACCAGTGCTGCTGTATGGATGTAAAACGTGTAAGGTGACAACACAGCTAACTCACCGGCTACAAACTTTCATTAACAAATGTCTATGACGCAGCCTGGGAATTTTCTGGCCAAACTTAATTTCCAACGAAGAATTGCTAAAGCTGGCGAACCAAGAACCTATAGCCGTGTAAATAAAAAGAAAAAAGTGGAAATAAATAAGGCACACTCTGCGGCGGGATAAGAGCAACATCGCGCTTAAATGGAGAATGGCCTTAGACTGGAATCAGCAAGGCAGCCGCAAACGTAGTAGGCTAAAAACCACTTTGACGGCGAAGAACCGTCAGCAAAAATGGGGAAGATGCTGGAAAAAACGTGGACGTTAGTTAAGCGACTAGCAATCAACAGGGTCAGATGGAAGGCTTTTGTCGAGGCTCTATGTTCCACAAGGAATGTTTGAGAAATTATTTATTTATTATATTGAACTTGCCACATAAAAGATTTTTTATGGCATGCCACGGATTTCCAGTATCAATTTTATTTTTTCGCTCATAATTTTTTGTTCCATAACAAAATCGAAATTCTTCCTTGAAACAGATTTCTATTTATTGTAAAATATGTAAGTACGTTAATTTACCTTGAAATTATAATATAAAATTTAGTTTGAAAATATAATGACAAATGGCATCTTGTTAATTATCTTTTTATTATTTATTAATATTATTTTACGATTTGTCCTAAGTTGAATTGGCCAAAAGTGATGGTTACTTTTGGGACACCTTGATTTAATCAATATTAAATCAAGTTAAACGTTTGAAATTAGAACAATAACTGTTCGTACAATTTATCTGAAAAATAAAAATATTACCATTAAATATAAAATTAATATTTCATCAACGTAATTATTTTAACGATAGGGATGCGTGTAATAGGTATATGATGAGTCTGTTAATCCAACAAACTCAATGAATTATCCAATTTAGACTCTATAGTCTTTTTTCTCGGATTCATTGCGTCTAATGTTGTACGCCTGAACTATTATCTGACTAAATATCTTCTTTCGAGACTTGTCCGTATTCCTTGTGGTCTAGTCTTCTGTATCTACTATCTACTCCTATATTGTGTCTATATAAAAAAAAGTGCGAGTTGTGACTCGTGCACCGAGGGTTCCGTACAAACTTGTAAGTAAGGTATCTTTAGGAGGACCTAACTGTAAGCAACCCATATGCTTCTGGTGCCTGACAATACCACGCAACACATTAGTGTATTTTCATAAGTTTCTAACAGTAAAATCGCATTTTTCTTGTAATTAAACTACATATTTACGGTTTTCAGATTTTCCCTTTACATGTGCTGTAAGACACCGCTTCTTGCCAAATTTCATGATTCTGGGTCAACGGGAAGTACCCTATAGGTTTTGATTCCCTTGTGAAATCGCAAAATATGCGACATAAACGGTCATATCTTTTGATCGCGTTGACTTACAAGTTTAATTTTTTCACAGCTGAAAGAGACCGCAGACCCGAGTATTTGATACAAATTTCAACTTGTTACCTTTACGCGTTCCTGAGAAAAATGGTCTTGACAGACAGACAGACGGACGAACGGACAGACGGACGGACAGACAGACGGACAACAAAGTGATCCTATATATAATAAGGGTTCCGTTTTCTGTACGGAACCCAAAATATAAACAGGAGACTATTTAATCTGGTATGTCTTGAACTACTTCTCTAGTTTCTTATATATATTGTCTAAATATATTGAATGTTAATAATATTTTAAAGAAATAAACGATGAGCTTAATTTACGCTACATAAAAGTACCAAACAGATTATTAAACTGATTTTATACACACATTTTAATGGTTTAATAAAAAAAATATCTTCACAAAATCGTTTGGTTGGGATTTATAGCCATTGAATGAAACAAACAATAAATAAAATAATGTTTTTTTACTCACAATCAGAGATAGAATGTGTCGGTTGAACGGGTTGTGACGGGATTGGTGAATCTTTGAATTTTTAAACTGGTGAATTTGAGATGAAGATTTCCTAATAGTGTCTGTCGATCTCTCTATAAATCAGGAATTTGTCCAACTAGTTGAGATTTCACGACGCCATCTGGTTTATTTATAAATGCAAAATTAATCCCAATTTGCCGTAAGATTTAGCTCACTATTTACATATTTCTCAGTATCTACAATTAGTTTTAATGAATACCGTATGTATACCAGTCGGATTGAAAATATGGCGACAGATTTCGTTCGACTTTTCTAATCTTCAATATCCGTTCAGTGTCTATTAGTTTCTCTATATATCTTTATATATTATCGATTCCTATTAGGTAATATATATATATATATATATATATATATATATATATATATATATATATATATATGTATATATGTATATATAAATTAGGAATTACTTTCCACTAACCAATGTTTAGTTTGTTAAACTAAAAAAATGGACTAGTGCAGATTTCTATTAGTTGCACTATTACATTATATCATATAGTTATTTTATGGTTAAAAAATAATACATTATAAATAAGCTGAATGCCATATATTAGGTGGTATAAAAGTCATCATTCGATTTTCTTAGTCTATAACTTTGCTCATAGATGCGATTTCAATGTAGTGCAATAATCCGTTAAGCTAGGTCCACACTGGGCAACAAATTGTTGGCAACATGTTGTCAACACAATGTTGACAATATGTTGCTGTAAACAAGCAACATGATGATGGATACTCGACAACATTTGGCGGCATACATCAAATAAATTTGTTGCTTGTTGCTTGTATCCGTGTATCCCGTTTTATACGGGTAACATCGCTCTTATATGGGCAACATCGCTCAGTGTGGACAGTGTTGACAACATTTTGCGTGAATTCCAGTGGTTGAGGTTTCATTTGTGCAGGTTAGCTACCTACTTCGTTTTTGTTATAATAATATTTAATGAATATTATTATAACAAAATTGAATTGTTAATTATAATTGACGAATTGTTAATTATAATTGAAGTTTCAAATTCAAAAAAGTGATGGAGAATAGTGGTGGTGAAGAAATGAATATTCCTGGACCAAACAAAAAAGTACTGAACTGACAAGCAGCACAAACACCAGCAGCTTTTACGTCCATTTTCAACATTTGACTGGTTGTGGTGTGGACGCACAACATCGCAGACAACATTATCCAGATACAATTGAAGCAACTTCATGTTGCCATGTCAAAGTGTTGGCAACATGTTGCCACCAATTTGTTGCCTAATGTGGACATACCATTAGGAAGTCATGTAACCCTTACAGTAATGTTACCCTTAAAAACAACAATCGCAAAGTTAGTAAAAGTTTAGACATTCCGTCTATTTGTTTGCCTATAAATTGTCAAATATTTTAGTCTATTCAGAATTACTTTTCCACATTTATCAATCTCTATTAGTTTTAATAAATATTTAAATATAGTATATTTTGCAGCAAGAAATGAAAGTGGCGTTTTTTGGTGAGATGGGAGTTTGCTCACCAGTTCCAGCGAGTTAGCAATCACACCGAACCAAAAAAAAAAACACTTTCATCTCGAGTAGTAAATACAATTTTTACTACTGATTTCGGTCGTAGAATCCATAATTTGACTTTCAAAAATCCAATACGAAGCGAACTGTCAGAACTGTTAATACAAATGTAATTGTTGGTTTGGTCGTTTCCATGGTAACATATTGCATTCTCATAGAAGGTAATACTTTCAAGTCAAATGTCCTAATTTTATTTAGGTTTTTTAAATAGGCTCGTTTTACGTTTGTACATAAAATATTTCATTGAAATTGATGTAATTAATAAGAAAGTCCATGCAAATTTGGTTAGTTTAGTGTTTTAATCGAGAAAATTGTAAATTTAAAATGCTCATTTTCGTCTCTAGATGTGAAAATATTTTCATCTCTAGAATGAAAAAATGTCAATGTAGGGTAAGCCATATTTTTTCACATATATCAGTAGAAAATAGTATATTTTACTACGAGAGATGAAAGTGGCGTTTTTCTGGTGAGGTGAGAGTTTGCTTACGAGCGCCAGCAAGTTAGCAATCACACCGAACAAAAAAAACCGCTTTCATCTCGAGTAGCATATGCAATTTTTTCTACTGAGATTCGGTTGCAGAATCCACAATTTGACTTTAATAAAACCAATTCGAAGCGAACTATCGGAACTGTCAATACAAATTTAATCGTTGGTTTGCTCGTTTCCATGGTAATATTGTTGCATTATCATAGGTGATACTTTTCAAGTCAAATGTGAAATTGGTGGAATTAATAAGAAAGTCCATGCAAATTTGGTTAGTTTAGTATTTTATTCGAGAAAATAATAAATTTAAAATGGTTATTTTCATCTCTAGATGTCAAAATATTTTCATCTCTAGAAGTGAAAATATTTTCATCTCTAGAATGAAAAAATGTCACTTTCATGTAAGGTAAACCGTGGAAAAATGCCATTTTCACCTATATCAGTAGAAAAAATATATTACTGTAAAATGCGAGTGAGATCTATAAACAACGAATGTCAATTTCAATAATTATATTAAGTTGCCCAGTTCAAACTCGTTCAATTCACTCAAAATTCATTATAATCATCAATTTCGTACTAGTACTTTTTTTAAATTTTTATTTTAGATATTAAAAAAATGCGAAAGTTAAGGATTTAGAGAATTTGCATAATTACCCCTATCATGATTAACCCTAGTCTTTTAGTTTCTTTACAACTCGCGAATTAATTGAACTAGTCTAGATCTCCCTATTTTCAATAAATATTGTGTACAAAATATACAAACGAATCGTAAATAAACTATAAATAGTGCTATAATATTTCATAAATAATATCTATGAAATTACATCAAATAGTATTATAGAACAGTCAAGTCAATTTTCATCAAAATTACTCATTGTCATTAACAAATAAACTTTATATGCAAACAAACTATTGGTTCTAAAATAAACACATCACACTTAGCATGAGTCTTTGTGTAAATATTTGAAATATTTGACGTTGAAAGAAAGTTGTTTTTGCTTCAACTAGCTGCAGTTTCGATTTTAGAAATGATTTTGTGTTGCTGTAATCAGCGACAATAGATATGAGCCGTTTATTTTGAAAGTAGCCTAAGTTAATTTTTCAAAAATATCGAGTTAGCTACCTTAATAGTTACATTTGTATGTAATCTTTTCATTCTGAAGTAACTTTTTCTTTCTTTTAGCCTGTCTTCGTCCACTCCTGAACATAGGCTGCTTCCAAACTTTTGCATATCGATCTTTCCTGGGCTACTTTTAGCCAGTTTCCTCCCGCGTAGCGTCGAATCTCGTCCAACCATCTTGCTAGAGGCATGCCAACACCATGCAATTCTCTTCGATCTTCGCAGCCTCCATTGTAATAGGATTTTAGTCCACTTGATGTTGTCTCTCGCTATGTGACCCGCCCATTGCCACTTAAGACTCACCACTCGCTCCACCACATCCACAACCCATGTTCTCCTGATTTCTTCATTTCAAATTTTGTCCCTGAAGCTGATTCCCAGCATCGCTCGCTAACATACTCGAAGTCGATTTGCGCTGTACATCGTTAGACTTACAGTTTCGAGCCCATATTCCCCTTGAGGTTTATAGAGATGCGTGATTCCCGTAAAATGTAGCTGAACCTGCCAAAGGTGCCCAAGTGGTCAAGCTGATACGTCTGGTGATTTCGGCTGTCTGATTGTTCTTTCCAAACTTGATGATGTGTCTAGTGTTCCCAGGTCCGATTTGTTTTAAATCGGGGCAGAAGGTAAAACAAATCTGTATTTACAGTTGTACAATAAAAAATTGATCGTTACAATAAAAAAATAAGTTTTTTCAAATTAAGGTTTAATTTATTACGTTTCTCAACTAATATTACTAGTACATCTGAATTTAATCTTATAATAATAGTCGGACTTGCTGGACGTAGAAATTACAAAATATTCCAATAAAAAAAAAGTTCAAAATGATAACGACTCATATAGTCACGTAGTTAAAACTATTCAAAAATGAAAATATAATAACATGATTAGTGAAGCTGTCCCGAGTGGATGTTATAATATTTTCATTTTTAAATAGTTGTTTATAAGTTTAAATAATTTATTTTTTATTAAAATTATGTTTTTCGTTAGATTTTGTCAGGTTTTTTAATGTATTTTGTTAGGATTACCTTTTTTTTATAATGTAGTTATAAAATTCACTGCAAGTCTTGCTAAAGTTGATTTTAGTTTAAATGTCTGTTGTGACATGCTCGAGTATGAAACGGTTTCGCCTCTCAGACTAAATTAAGTTAGCCTGGGAAAATACCCTTTCCGTTGCCGCGTTTGATACCGGTATTGAAGCCATAAAAGAAAATTACTTTTGAAGATTTGCAGTCTTGATTTTCTTTAAAAATATTGTGCCATTTTTGGAGCGGCGTCAAGTCTTTGTTTTACATTGCTGAACTCACTACTTCTATAATTTTGCACATTTCTTCATAAAGGTGATCCAAAGCTGAACGTATCAATTTTTAGATTTTCAATAATGTTTTTTTAAATAAGTCCAATCTGCTAACCTTGATTTCGTATACAGTTTCTATGTAATGTAGAACATGTTTGTACCACGCATCAAGCAACTTTTTAAGTTTTTAAAGTTTCTGCTCGTAAATCCAATAAATTCATCTTCAATCCTTTGCCTTAATTTTTTACTCAGTCCAACCATTACTTTGTGACCTTCGAAACACATTTCGTTTTCAACACGTACTACTCCATCCTGTAAGACTTTCAGTGCATTTTGGTAAAATGCCAAACAAGGTTATTTTTCGTCAAAATTATAATTGTCTGAGTGCAATTCAATATTCTTCTTCTCCCATTGATATAATCAAATCTTTCAGTATATAGCACGTTTATAGCACCTATATAGCACGTTCCACGGGCATTCTTCGGGCATCTCATAAAAGTGTTTTAAAGCGTCAATTCGTTTTGCATAGTATGAAAAATGGTTATCCAGCCCCAGGATTAAATTGATATGTAATTTATTTTCTTATAATAATGATAATGGTTTTTAAAGAATTTATTGATTTATTGGGACATTTAGTGTCCCGATCAATTGCAAATCGGGACGCGTCCCCAGACCCCCGAAAATAGGGACATCCTACGCAAACCGGGTCACCTGGCAACGCTAGTTGTGTACCATATATACATACTCATCGACTTTCTCAAGAGTATTATTACCGTTGGTGACATTATATTTTCAGCCCCACCGTTTGGGAGACTTCTTCGAGTTCACCCTGT
Organism: Phosphuga atrata; assembly: GCA_944588485.1. NCBI lineage: Eukaryota > Metazoa > Arthropoda > Insecta > Coleoptera > Silphidae > Phosphuga > Phosphuga atrata. The sequence continues at coordinate 32,116,723 of OX155896.1, read as the reverse complement.
ATGCCATGGAGTGTCTTTCCTTGAACCGAAGGGGTCTAATAGAGAAATTGGAAATCAGGGCAGACTTCTTCGAGTTTACGTAGCATTATCTCTAGTTAATCTGGGTCGCTGCTGGTAAGTACAATATCGTCGGCAAAGCGTAGGTACTAGTATATTTAAAATCACTAAGATTTTGTAACACGAAAATTTGCTGGATTAATGAAATGATGAGGTGCTGTTGCATTCACACACACACACACACACAAGTTGCCTGCCACGCAACCTGAAACTTAAGCACTACACATCAGTCTTACGACCAGAAGCCCTGTAAGCCATGAAGTGTCTTTCCTTGAACCGAAGGAGTCTAATAGAGAAATTGGAAATCAGAGAGAGGAGAATCCTCAGGAAGATCCTAGGCCCGGTAAAGGAAGATGTGGGATTCCGAAGGCGGCATAACTCTGAGCTCTATGAACATATTGAGATGCTCTCTGACTGTGCAAGGAAAAGAAGGGTAGCTTTCTATGGCCACGTTGCAAGATTGCCTCCAAACCGACTAACCAACCGTCTGTTGGTTGACAGAGACCGAGAAGGATATTAAAGAACTGGGAATAACAGATCTCAAAAACAGAGAGTCTGTGAGTCGCACCCTGAAGGAAAACCGTGGATTTCAGGAAAAACCTCAAAGGAAAAGTACCCCCTGGACAGAAGAGAGAAACGAGTTACACCGGCAGAAGATGCGACAATACTGGGCAAAGGTCAAAGCCCAACAGTTGAACAAGCGTGGTCCAAAGTAGGCCTATTCGAAAGAAGAAGAAGAAGAAGAAGTGATGAGATGAGTTTACTTTAAAAGTGGCATACCTAAGTCCCATGGTGAGAGTTTCAAATCTATATGGAAAGTATTATGCAATAAAATCTCGAAAGCTTTATTTTTAATTATCAAAGCAGCAGTTGAATTATCAATGTGCAATGAATTTGTTATAAACTATATAATTTCAAATTTCAGTTTCGATCCGCTAACGGATTCCATGATGTCATCGTGTCGGATATGGCATTGTAATTGTTAGAAACTCTTTAATAATTTAAACAAATCAAATAGTAAAAAACTGTATTAAAATGTGATATATTAAAAAAAAACGGCCAAGTGCGAGTTGTGAGTCGCGCACCGAGGGTTCCGTACAAACTTGTAAGTAAGGTATCTTTAGGAGGATCTAACTGTATGCAACCCATATGCATCTGGTACCTGACAATACCACGCAACACATTAGTGTATTTTCATAAGTTTCTAATAGTAAATTCGCATTTTTTTGTAATTAAACTACATATTTACGGTCTTCATTTTTCCCTTTACATGTGCTGTAAGACACCGCTTCTTGCCAAATTTCATGATTCTAGGTCAACGGGAAGTATCCTATAGGTTCTGATTCCCTTGTGAAATCGCAAATTATGCGACATAAACGGTCATATATTTTGATCGCGTTGACTTACAAGTTTGATTTTTTCACAGCTGAAAGAGACCGCTGACCCGAGTATTTGATACAAATTTCAACTTGTTACCTCTACGCGTTCCTGAGAAAAATGGTCTTGACAGACAGACAGACAGACAAACGGACAACAAAGTGATCCTAGAAGGGTTCCGTTTTCGGTACGGAACCCTAAAAAACCAAAAGAAAACTTAAGAATCTCCAAGTATGTATTTCAATGTAAAAATTAAAAAAACACTATACAAAAAAATCACCCATAAACCTAAAATATAATAATGTTTTTCATTACATTATATACCACCCCACTGGCGGAACCAGGGGGGGGGGGGGGGGTTGATCGGGGCGATCGCCCCCCCCCCCCTAGGAAATCATCATTATGAAAATCCATAAAACTCGATTTCGAACTCCTTAAGTATTGGCGGTACCGAAAAAAAAAAATTACAGCAAGCATAATTTTCCCGCAAATTTAAAAAATCCGTCTGAATCTGTGGTTTGAAAATTGGCTTCATGCAGCGCGCATTAGAGCTTTACTAATATTGCCATAGGTGGCTACGCACCGCCTAGCTACGCTCATGTGCAACTGAAATTTGTTAAAAAAATCGGTCTCTTTTTAAAGCTTTTCATGTTTGTGGTGAACGTCTGAGGTTATTAAAGTGGGCAATCATTATAATCCAGAAATTAATAAATTCATCTACAAATTATTAAAGTGAGAAGCAGCATGTTTCACTTAAAATTGTCAAATTGTTAAATACAAAAAAATTTCTGCTGCAGTATTAATGCAACAATAAATTATTTTGAATTCGAGTCGCATCACATCAAAGGCGGCAATATCTGAGTGTTATGGGACATTGAAACGTATGAACGAGTAGATAGGAAGCGAATTCGGCTCAATCTTCCACAACAAAAATAATGAATATTGCCGTTACTTGATACTATACTTTCATACATGTAATTTCATTATTATAAGTATCAGGTATATTTATTAATTGATATTTTAATTTGTGCAGGTAAAATGTCTAAAAAACGTCCAAACTATACTATTGAAAATTTTTTCATAAAAAAAACAAAAACTTTGACAGTTGATAAGAAGGATGTTGAACAAATTCTAAACAAAACAAGCAAAATTTCAGAAACAATTGACTCACCAACGACATCAACAATTCAAAATAGGGAGATCGAAGAAGTGGATAATTCTCCCAAATATATTGGAAATTTTGTCAATCAACCCATAAGTAAATATTTGGAAAAAGAGCTGCTACAAAATTCTTTTACACCTCCAAATAATTATGTGTTCCCATACTCAGAAGATACAAAAAACGTAGGTGGTAACTTGGTTAGTGTATTCACCAAAACTGCAAGGAATATTCTGCAAATATTGCTTCATACAACGTCCAACATATGTAGGCAGTGAATAATGCAATGTAGAAGCTGGTGCTTTAATCACTAAACCTGTGACAAAGTTTGCTAAACTGCTGGGAGCAGAAGGATATTTGGAGAAACATCAACGTGCAAGCTATCATAAAAATGCTATTGGAATTTGCAATATGTTTTTGCAGAATTATGATAAGCCGGAAAATCAAATTGAAAATATGTTATCATCTCAACGTTTGATTCAAATTCAGGATATGCGGAATCGGCTAGCTCATATCTTAGACGTAATCATAACAATCGGCCGACAAAACATTGCATTTAGAGGTCATCGAGATGACGGCTCGTTAGATGACTTTCCTAATAAACCTTCTGGATATATTACGAACGAGGGCAATTTTAGGGCAATTTTGAAATTATTAGCAAGATCCGGTGATACAACATTGAAGGAGCATCTACAAAACTCATCTGCGAACCCAACTTGTGATGAAATTGTGAATAAAATTAAATTTAATGTAAACAACGCTTGTTTATATTCCATAATGTTTGAGGAGACGAGCGACGTATCCACAATATCTCAACTAAGCATCGTGATAAGATATGTGGTAGAAGATGAAATAAGAGAACACTTTGTGGGATTTTTTGATTTGCATCAATTAAACTTTGGAGAAGATTCTAATGCTGAACCGGTTTTAAGTGGAAAAGTACTTGGAGATTCAGTTAAGAAAATTCTGCAGAAACATGAATTCTATTTGAAAAATTGTGTAGGCATCTGTACAGATACCTGTAATATAATGGCATCTATTGAAGATGCCATATCATCATTGAAAGCTAACATATTGAATACCTCATTATTGACACTTGAGTTCATTGTTTCATTAAAATGTATCAATCACATTTTTGCCTTAACGTTACCATTCAGTAGAATATTTCAAAAAGAGACATTTGATATAAGTACAGCCGCTACGGGTATAAAGGATCTTATCTTAGTACTCACTTCTGAAAGAAATAATGTTGAAAATATTTTCAATAACATTTGGAAAAACATTGAGAAATTAGCAAGTGAACAAAATATAACCATTACTCTGCCCAGAATTGCACGAAAACAAACAAATAGGGACAATCAACCAGCAAGTAGCGCCGAAGAATATTTCAGAAGATGTATTTTTATTCCTTTGTTAGATTTTATTTTAAATGCTGTCAGTACTAGATTTTCTTCAGATACTATTGATGCTTTTCATGTGAGTAAATTACTACCTCAAAACTTAATAAAATTGGACAATGAAAAGTTTCAAAATTTAACTGAAGTTTTATGGAAGAAATATGAGACTATATTTCAGAAAGTTCAAAATTTAAATTCGAAATCAATATTTGGAGCCGAGTTAAACTTATGGCGCGCTAAATGTTTTCGTTTAGTAAAACTCGGAGGAAATAATTTTCTACAACCTGTTCGTGTATATTCTGAACATTGCGATCGCGAATGTTATCCGAATTGTAGCATTCTATTAAATTCTACTGCAGAAAGTAGAAAGCCTTTTCAGCCCTTCGTAGGTTAAAAACCTGGATTCGAAATAGGATTGCTGAGGATAGATTGGCGGGATTGGCGTTATTACACGTTCATCAAGATATTTCTATAGACATTGAAAACGTTATTGATAGGTTTGCAAATTCGCAAAAGCGAAAAAAGCTTGAATTTATTATTTAAATTTAAACGCTAAACTTGATAAATTTTTAATTTCTCAATTTATTATCAGAATTACTTGATTCTATTTAAAGGAGATTTCCTTTTGAAAAAATGTGCTGCTTTATTTTCCTTGTGAACTCCCCACCCTCCCCCTCCCCACCAACGTATTTTCTGGATCCGCCACTGTACCACCCTGCGAACCATATTTTTTCTAAATCCCTCCCGCAAACACAAATTTGAGAAAACTGAATAATTAATAAAACAATATTAATTTTAATATACAGATTATTTATAGGAATTGAAAAATTTACTGATTTACTCACACTTATACAGTGTGGTTAATAAGTGTGGTTAAAACATAGTGAATTTTTCAATTCAATGTAAGTAGGAATTACCACGTAGTAACAGTCGCGTCTCAATCATCCTATTCATAAAAATTATTTAAGGACAATTATTTAACTTTTTTGAAGTGAAAACTTCTATAGCCGCCCTGAATGACATTTGGGTAGAGGGTAAACTCATAGATTTGCGTCATCATCATCAATAGCTGCGTTCTATAGGAAAAATTTCTATTACTCAAAGATGTGTTCAAAAGAATACATCTATACGCATATGTTTAAAGTTGGCTCTGAACGTCAAACTTAATAGTCAAAGTTTTTGGCAGTGTTGACAGAACGTAGCGTTTCTAAAGAAATATCAACCCGTAGAATTAGTGTGCAGTACAAGAGTAAGTACTTTTACCGGATGTAATAGTAGATGTACTAGTGCTGAATTATTGGAAAGTTTTTAGCAGTGTTGACAGAACGCAGCGCCTCTAAGGAAGTATCAACCCCTATAATCAGTGTGCAGTACAAGAGTAAGTACTTTTGACGGATGTACTAGTAGATATACTAGTGCCGGACTATTGGAATGTTCAGATTACTGGATTGTATCGAAGAATTCATGGTAAATCAGGAATCAGACCCATCAAAGTTTTAGGCAACCAAATGTACTCGTGTGCTCTCCAAAGGAAAGTCCAAAATAAAATTAATAGTCAGCGATATAGAGATAAGAATAAGAAAAAAACTCTTGCAATAGTTAATTCTGAAATTTCTAAACATCGAACAATCACAGTTGAGAAGGAAGAAAAAATTATTATGTATTATGTTTCTAAAAGACAAAATTTCCATAACTCACAAATTGCAGACCCATGAACAGGAAATGTGCCATATATCCTACCAATTCATTTTGCTGACCTATCAACACAGAATCAACCAAACATTCCAGATTCAAATTCATATTATGATGATGACATTAACAGTCATTCTCCTTCAGAAGTGAGTTATGTTACAGAATTACATAAAACAATACTAACAAACTATGTACCAAATTTGATTAATTAACATACTGATAAATCCTCAAAACCAGTTATAAAGCTGTATTTTTTCAAAAGTTTTCACTTCAGTCGGCAGTGCCTGACTGCCCATATATATTTTTTTATTTTATAACGTAGAAGTGTACACATTTATTTTTATTTCAAGGAAAATTTAGTTTATGTATGGACTTGTGCTTTCTTAAGAATTGGAAACATGATTTCATTGATTTTGAAAGTGGCCATTTACAGCCATGAAAAACATTATTTCTTAAATAACGTTAATTATGCAAATTGAGGTGATAAATTTGACACCCTTAGAAACACAAAAACATTATTCTACTATTATCCGTTATCCATATTTTTAAATTTAATCCAACGCAAGCAAACCCTTCAATATGTCTATTCGAACATAAATGGATTTACACCTCTTTAAAATGAACAACTCATATCACCTAATTTTTTTAAAACCTCTTTCAATGTTGATAAAAAATTGTATCTGATATCAATAGAAAACCGATAAATGCTGTCTAGGGACACAAATTCACTGTTACGTAATTTATTAAAACTATTTTCTTATTCTCTCTAAGTTTTTAAAAGGTTTTTCAATATTATTAATAGTGAGACTTTATCTGACACATAGAAAACATACAAATCATATTGAAATACAACTTCTATGTCATGGATTTATATATTTCATGAAACGTTTGTTTCATAATTATAATAACATTATTTTTATTTAGTTTTGGCAGGTGTTGTTACAGCTGTTGTTACTGCATTTGTGGAAAAGGTGCTTCAATTGTTGATTAAAATTATACTAATTAATTTTAATGAACTAAAATAAATAAAAAAGGTAAATATTCACCTGTATCAAATAAATTTGGCATTTTCTTTCAACATAATATGTACATTGCGCAATTTTTATGACACTTATTAAATGGTAAAAGTCAAATGTGAAATATTTGTTTTGTCAAATATGATTGCTGGATTTTTTTAATTGTTAGAGAAAACATTCTCTCTGAACGTTAGTTTAATAAACTAAATTAAATTGGATTTATATATAATCTACATACCAAATTATTTTAGTACTGTTGTTAATAAATTGCGTTCTATTTTCCAAAATTTTTGCTTTAATGGGAATGAAACGAGTTAATTAAATTCATATCGGTTAATTAAATTTCTTATAAACATCAGTTATAAAATATAGTCACAAAATTAAATTGCATTTAAAATTTACATAACAATGAGTTTTAGTAGTTTTTTAATAAATTGCGTTCTATTTTGAAAAATGTATGCTTTAATGGGCATGAAACGAAGTGAAACAACCATCTAGGTTAATTAAATTTGTGCCAATCAATTATAAATATACAATTTTGTAGATTTCACTTTATATAATAATTTGGATTGGACAGACAAGCCTGGTCAGACAAGACTGGACAAACAAGATTCGATAGATAACACAGTACAGTCCTCCTCGGTAGTGTAGTTGACAACATACTCGCCTGGTCGCCTGGCAAACGGGAGACCCGGGTCGGATTCCCGGTCGGGGAGGCAACAACTAGGTCGGTTTTCGCTGAGGCTTGTATGCACTGCACACACGTAGTGCCAGTTTTCTCTGCACTGTGATCAGCTTATTTTTAATGGTCTCTTTGTAATGGTCTCGAATGCTTTTGCCCAGACCGGGGCACAATAGAGCATTGCCGAGTAAGCGATTGCCGAGTGTGCATTTCTCGTTCCACGACTTCTCCGCTTGCTCCGATTATGATATTACGATCATGTACGATCATGATCAGCAGGTATGTGGGAAGCCTCTCTCACTAGCCTCATTCATAATATCTTCCCATGCTACCGTATTGAAAGCATTCTTAACGTATAAAGTAAGAAGCACACCAATCTTTCTTGTTGCGCTCGTACCAGCTGATGCTGTCTCCACCACGTCCAGGAATCGTATAATAGCGTCCACTGTTGACCTGCTCTCCCTGAATCCATGCTATTTTTCTGAGAGGTTTTGCCCTTGACTAAGCTCAATCTTTATCCTATGTCGCACTAACTGTTGGTTACACTAACAATGGTCGATAGAACGATGAGTTTTCGGTGGGCTTCCACCATTCCTTCTCCCATAACGGACAGACAAGACTGGACAGACAAGACTGGGCAGATAAGATTGGACAGACAAGACTGGACATACAAGACTGGACAAACAAGATTCGATAGACAAGACTTCGCAGGGAAGACAGACAACACTGTACAAACAAGATGCGAGAGACTGTACTGGCAAGACAGACAAGACTGGATAGACAAGATTGGACAGACAAGACTGGACAGACTAGACTGGACAGACAAGGCTGGTGAGACAACAATATACAGACAAGACTTAACAGATAATATTAGACAGACAAGACTAGACAGACAAGCCTTGACTTTTTAATTGCAAAAGAACATCGGTACAGAGTATGTAAACCAATAAAATCTTTTGCTAGACTTCCCGCGTCGCCCCTGAACTGCCATTAAGCATTACTTCGAGCTAGGCGTTGTTTTTTCTCTCCATTAGGCTCTATCACTCACGAACTTCCTTTTACAGGCTCTTCGGCCTCTTTCCCTCTAATAAATTCCCGCAGCATCCTTGTTACAGCGTCCCAGGTGTGTTTCGACTCCAGCAGCAGTGCTGCTCCATTTTCCTTAATAATCTGAACTTGACATTTGCTGTGGGTAACTCTTCTTATATTATCCCACGTAGGGCATTGGAACACAGTATGTTCTGGAGAGTCCACCACCTCTGGTCCGCAATACCAGCATTCGTCGGTCTCGCTCTTCCCAAATCTCTTTAGATATGTGTTGAAAACACCATGTCCCGTCATTGCTTGGGTTGAGTAGTAATCTAGATCTCCACACTTTCTATTACTCCACCTACGAAAATCCTTAATAAAGGTTTTGGTCCATCCTTCAAACAGTATCCATTTTTGTTGCCAGGCGTTCAACATAATTTCTCTGGCTGTCGGTTTTGATTGCCTCCCTCTCTCGTGGATAGAAACTCTTTCTTCGACGCGTAACTTTATATACCGCCTATAAAGTTACGCGTCTATAAAGCCTATAAAGCTTTATATACCGCCTATAAAGTTACGATGTATGCTATGGCAAGTACAGGCATGGTTGAGGCGGTCTTGTAGGCCGCTGCTAGACGTATTGCAATTTTTCTGTTTGTGCTCTCTAGCATTTCCTCATATCTCTTGTGGCGTAGTACTTGCGTCCATATAGGAGCCCCGTATAGGAGTATTGAAGAAACGACGTGAAGAAGAATTATAAGCCTCCTCGATCTCGGCTATCCAATATTTAGCATGATTCTTGCCAAAGCCATCGGAATAACATTAGCCATCTCGCATGTCCTCTTAATATGTGTTTATGACCTATAATAGAGTTATGACCAGAGTTCGGACCATAAGTGAAAGGTTCTCCCAAGCCACAATAAAAAAGAGAAACAAGACACAACAAGAGTACTTAGAGTAGACTAAAGAGATAAGCTCTTAAGCGCTCTAAGCTTGCAAGCGATAATATCTCGATGGTAATATCTAAACGAAATAAAAACTAAACAGGTGCTCTCCTAAAAATACCTTGGCCACCAAATTCGAATAAGCTGCGATAATCAAACGACCGAGATCACCAGAAGAATTAGTTTAAACCGGGCCGCGTTTGGAAAACTGAAAAATATCTTTAAATCCGACCTTCCGATATGCCTTAAACGAAAGGTTAGGTTTTTTGTGTCGAAGAATGTGTATTGCCCTAATGACGAATGGGGCAGAACCGCTAAGATTACACGAAAGTCAATCAGAAAAATACAAGTCTGCCAAAGAGCTATGGAGAGAACAGGCGTCGCAGATGCAGTGGAAAGGATTACAACACTGAAATGGAACTGGGCTGGTCACATTGCCAGGATAGCGGATGATAGGTGGACGAAACGGATACTCGAATGGCGTCCCAGACAACTTGCATTCAGAAGCAGAGGTCCGACACGATGGTCCGACGATCACACTAGAAACTAGATGCGGGAGGCACAAGAGAAGGAGAAATTGAGAAATCTAGGGAGGCCTATATCCCGCAGTAGACACAAATGGCTGATTGATGATGACGATGAAAGATATAAGACAGAACAGGCAAAAGTACACAATACGAAATTGTTAATACAGAACATATAAGATATATGACTAAATACACAAGGCTAGATAGAACTAGGCTGGTAAGACTAAACATAAAAAAACATAAATACTAGACAAACAAATAATAGACAGATAATGCTACAGATAATTATGAACAAACAAGATTAGACCTTTAAAACTTTAAATCAAAAACACAAGCTAGGTAATTAACTGCGTATCTAATTATTTATTAATCTATTTAACCATTTCAATCATGATTACTATTGTTTGAATTAGATTTTGAAATCATTTACAACTAGTTAATCAGTCTAATAGGTGATATGAGGGAAAACATTCTTTCAGTATTATCAATTAGATATCTAATACTAGTCAAATTAGGTAATTCGAACTTGTAAAAGTAAATATTATTTTTTAATAATGAGGAATCAATATGAAAAGGGGAATAATTTATGGTGTAATAAATGGTCCCAATGTAATGGTATAAATATTTAATAGATGTAATTTGTCTAGTTGCTGAGTTTTATAATTAATTCCTTTTCCCGTAATTACTTGACCTATAAATATTGGAAATAATTTCAGGCAATTATCCTAATATATTTATTATCCTGATATATTTAATATCCTGATATATTTATTATCATGATAGTTTACAATTTTCATTAAATTACAACAGAAAATCATTTGCAAATTGGTAGAAAATATTATATTACAATGTAACTGAATATTTTCAGAACTTGATAAAATGAATTCAAATATAATTTTAATTGGTTTATTTAGTTTTTTTTGTGGTATGAACAATTGAGATTAAAGTCAATTTGCTGTCGACTAACCAATAGTTGAATAATACAAAAAACTTAATAATTCCATTAATAAAATTTAAAGATTCAGCTATAGGCACTAGGTTAAACATTATAAAAAACATAAAAAAATAATAGACACTAGGTATAAGTTTCACAAATTGATTTATTTATCACGTTATCGATTTCGGCTTCCTAGGCCTTCTTCAGAAGATTATTTACAGTACATAATCTTCTGAAGAAGGCCTAAGAAGCCGAAATCGATAAAGTATTAAATAAATCAATTTGTGAAACTTATACCTAATGTCTATTATTTATTATTAATTTCATTTACAACAATAATTTATATTAATTGTTTATAGCCACGGCTACAAAAATTACTTCTATCTTTTTTTTGCATATCATTTTTTTTCCTTTTAATAATTAATTTTCACTTCATTTTCCAGTCGACTTGGCATGCGAAGCTAAAATTATCTTCTAGTACACTATTTTCTCGGCACAAAGGGCAGTTAATTCCCTTTTCCTTTTATTGTCTTCTTTATAGCTTTTGTCCATTATCCTTTTCTTCCCCTCTTGCATGTTACAATTCATGTATCATCGTTTATAAATTCAATTATACTACACGTCTCGTTCTCGATGATTTGTAGTATGCTCGTCATTGCTTACATTTCACACTTTTTAGAGTTTGAAATTTGGCGCCTAGGCTAGTGTGGACTGGCCGGACCTGTACAGTCATATTTCTTCGTTGTGTTTGACGTTTCACACGTACTGAGTATCTTAGTATAAAAAATTACCATATCTAAATAAGAATAGAAGGTTTAAATGTCAGGAGATAAGAAGAAGAGAAAATCATGTTCACGATCACGAAAAGAGGTAGGAAGAAACAAAAAACGGATGGAAGACTGAAAAAAATTGGAAAACAGATCGATAACCTCAAAAACATCATTTGTAAACTGGCAGAATTAAATAAAAACCACTGATAAAAATCAGAATGGAAATGCAGGTATCACATAAAATGTATTTAGCCTCCTTACGAGACAATTCAAAAATGATTAAGTGTGGATTCATTCACACTTAAATATGTTTTTCTATGTTTTCTTTGTACAAAAGCAACATGTACAAAAAACTGTCTATCTAAAAAACTGTCCATACGACAAACGGTCTATATGACAAAATGTTTAACTGACAGACTGCCCAAACGACAAACTGTCTCTATTACAAAAAATATATATGAGTTTCCGTACGAAACGTTATAACAAAAAAGTATTTAGCCTCCATACGAGACTTTTACTTAAAAAATGCTTAAGTGTGTTGATTCAAACACATTTAAGTGTGTTTTTGCAAAAAAACAAGTTGTACAAAAACTGTCTATATGACAAATTGTCCAGACGACAAACTGTCTATACAACAAACTGTTTATACAACAAACTGTCTGCATAACAAAGATATTTGAGTTTCCACACGAAACCTATATCAAATAAATAAAAGTATTTAGTCTCCATACGAGACACTGACTTAACAAATGTTTAAGTGTGTTCATTCATTCACACTTAACTATGTTTTTACACAAAAACAACATGTACCAAAACTGTCTATACGACAAATTGTCCAGGTGACAAACTATTTATACGACAAACTGTCTGTATAACAATGATATATGAGTTTCCACACGAAACCAGTATCACAGACATAAAAAGTATTTAGTCTCCATACGAGACATTTACTTAAAAAAAGCGTTCAAGTGTTCATTCACATTTAAGTATGTTTTTGTACAAAAACTGTCTATATGACAAACTCTCTATACGACAAACTGTCCATACGACAAACTGTCTGTAGAACAAAAAAGATATATAAGTTTCCATATGAAACCAGTATCACATAAAGAGTATTTAGTCTCCATACGAGACATTTACTTAAAAAATGCTTAAGTGTGGTGATTCATTCACAGTTAAGTATTTTTTTTGTACAAAAACTGTCTATATGACAAATTGTCTATACGACAAACTGTCCATACGACAAACTGTCTGTAGAACAAAGATATATGAGTTTCCATATGAAACCAGTATCACATAAAGAGTATTTAGCCTCTATACGGGACACTTACTTGAAAAATGCTTAAGTGAGGTGATTCATTCACACTTAAGTATCTTTTTTCTTGTACAAAAACAACATGTACAAAAACTGTCTATATGACAGACTGTCCATTCGATAAACTGTCTATGACAAACAGTTTATACGACAAACTGTCTGTACGACAAACTGTCTGTACAACAAAAAAGATGTATTAGTTGCCATATGAAACCAGTATCACTTAAAAGAATTAAACCTCCATATGAGATACTTACATAAAGAATCTTTAAGTGTGGTGATTCATTCACACTTAAGTATGTCTTTGTACAGAAATAACATGTACAAAGAGCTGTCTATACGACAAATTGTCCAGGTGACAAACTGTTTATACGACAAACTGTCTGTATAACAATGATATATGAGTTTCCACACGAAACCAGTATCACACACATAAAAAGTATTTAGTCTCCATACGAGACATTTACTTAAAAAATGCTTAAGTGTTCATTCACATTTAAGTATGTTTTTGTACAAAAACTGTCTGTATGACAAACAGTTTATACGACAAACTGTCTATACGACAAACTGTCTGTACAACAAAAAAGATGTATTAGTTGCCATATGAAACCAGTATCACTTAAAAGAATTAAGCCTCCATATGAGATACTTACATAAAGAATCTTTAAGTGTGGTGATTCATTCACACTTAAGTATGTCTTTGCACAGAAATAACATTTACAAAGAGCTGTCTATATGACAAACTGTTTATACGAAAAATTGCCCATATGACAAACTGTCAATAAGACAAATTGTCCGAAAGACAAACTGTCCAAACGACAAACTGTCTGTAAGACAAACTGTCCATACAACAAACTGTTCATACGACTAACAGTCCATACGACAAACTGTCCATTAGACGAAGTTACAAAAATACTTATACTTTATACAATAAAGGTCTATATTATAAAACAATTTCATTTTTTAGAAGAAAATCTGGATAAAATTCCGATAAATTTCTTCCCAAAAGCAAGAAATAGCTCTTACTGAAGACGTAGAAGCATCTAATGCTAGGAGAGCATTCTGACTTTAAAAAGGAAATTCCAATAAAAAGAAAACCTCAATGAAAGAGGTACAATACGACAGAAGCATCGAGTCGGTCATCAAATCACCAGCAGCCCCTAAGGAAATAGATGAGTCAGCAGGCTGTCTAAAATACATTACGCAAAACTAGGAATAAATTACCTAGGATAAATTTGACCTAGATTGTCGGAAGGGTTATAAAATACCGTCCAGAGAAATCCATATCAAACAAAACCACTAACAGTCCAAAATTGGGCTAAAAATGGTATTATAAAAAGTAGGCATGAAATAAATAAGCTCTTAGCTACAAATGTAATAGAGCCTTGTCAAAATGAAGATAATGAATTCATTTCCACTTTGATCTTAGTTGACAAGCCAGATGGCTCCAGTAGATTTATTGTTAATTAAAAAAAAAAAAAAATCAACACATTATCGATACTATCCATTTTAAAAATGGAAGATATTAAGTCCACCAAACACTTGATATCTATTGGATCATATATGTGTGCGATAGATCTAAAAGATATTTACTACTTTATTCCTATTTTAAAAATTTTAATTTAAGAGGCAGCTCTTCAGTTTTGTATGCCTTCCCCTTGGTTTATGCACAAGTCCTTTTGTTTATACAGACAACTAGGTACTTTATAAATTGTTTACCTTGATCTATTATGTGATGATCTATTAATTGTGAGAAATTCGTTTGAATCCTGTAAAAAATCATCAAATTTGGTGAAAAACTTGTTGGAACAATTGGGCCTTGTCATAAACCACCAAAAATGTTTACAAACACCAAGTCAGATATGTAAATGGTTTGCTTTTATTATAAAATCAGTAGATTTTAGACTTGTGTTGACAGACGGCAGCTTGCCCAGGGGTGGCACATGGATCCATCTACTGTAAAATAATAATGGAAGAACTGTATTGGTGAAAAATAAATACACCAACAGGTTCTAACCTAAATAGAACACTTCAGTTTAAACTCGAGATATCTTCAGATGCATCTTTGACCGGGTGGAGTGCACACTCTAATGACGTAAACGCTCATGGTTTCTGGACGAAAGAGGAAAGAAAATTTATCATAAACTATCTACAAGTATTAGCAGCGTTCTTTGGTCTAAGATGTTTCGCGAACAAAGCATCAGACGGAAAAAATCTCTTAAGAATTGATAATACGTCTGCAATTCCTATATCAATAGGACAGGCGGCATTCAATATCCCCACTTAAATGCATTAGCAATAGAGGTCTGGCAATGGTACGAGAGGACAAAAATCTGGATTTACGCGTCGTACATCCCGTCAGTTATGAATAAAGAAGCTGGTTTAGCATCGAGAATCACTAATATAGATACTGAATGGGAGCTATGTAAAGAGTCATTTGAAAAAATTCAATAAGGTTTGTAATTTTCTCAATTGACCTTTTTTACATCAAGGTTGAATCGAAAATGCCCTAGATTTTGTTCTCGCTTCCCAGATCCAAACGTGATGACAGTAGATGTATTTACTATTATGTGAACCAATGAAAAATCTATGTTTTTTCCTCCTTTCGCACTTACCCTTAGAACTCGCGAAAAATAATAACCGATAAAGCTGAGGGATCAGTCGTGGTACCATTGTGGTCAACCCAGCCCTGGAACCCGCTCTTTAAATCACTACTTACCGAACAGCGTTTAGTTAAAACCTCACAAAAACTTATTATTGTCTCCTTACAAGCAAGAAATACATCCACTGGCACACAAACTTTCATTGGTTGCAAGTAACTTGTCCGCAAAGCGCTCCTAAGTAAAGGAATAAATGAGGCATCTACAGAAATCATGATCAAGGCCATAACACCATCAACACTCAAATAATACCAAGGCACCTTAAAGCTATGGCGGAAATTTTGTACATCAAAAAATATTCCAATATTTAACGCAATTACAGTAAATATACTATAATACTTTTTCTAACGGAAAGTTAGACGTTTAGTTAGCTCCATTCGAAAACGGAGCAAGCTATGGGACTTTGAACTGCAACAGATCAGCTATATCACTCATCTTTACTCAAGATCTCGGTAAGGATAAACTGCTGTCCGGATTCTTCAGGGGAATGTTTGAGCAACGACTGCAAGGTTTAAATATACAAGTACAGGGGACACCAGTTTTGAATGACTTGGCCTGATTAAATCAGCTAAAAGTAGCTGAAAGCAGCTAAAGGGTGCAGCAGAAAAAGTATCAATGATGCTTATTTTATCTACAGCACAGCAAACTATCGCACTAATTAATATAAAACACATATCCATGGACAAATAGAAAATAACAATAAAAATACCAGACCTGATAAAAATGTCCAAGCCAGGAAGAAATAAGTCAGAGCTTATACTAACATTTGTATAAAGAACAACCTGGCCTATGTGCCGCTACAGCTGTAATTCACTACTTGAATAAGACAAAAGACCTAAGAAATGAGCAAAACAACTAATTACTCATATCTAACATCAAGCCATACAAAAACGTAACTTCTCAAACGATTTTTCACTGAGAAAAATCCTTGCTGTCTAAAGCAGGCATTGATACAAATCACTTCACAGCACATAGTACAAAATATGCTGCAGTATCAGTGGCTGGTTTTGGAAGTGGATATATACACAACCAGACGTACTGCTGGTTGGCCTCGACGGTCACGGACCTTCGCAAAACTTTACAATCGCCCGATCCAAGATAATAACGATACGTTCGCAAAATCTGTATTATATAACGCACGGTAACACACTCTTTTCTTTATGGTTTCCAGTCATGTAACATGATAAATGAATGAGTTTTCCTATACGCTAAAAGTATACAAATCATCGAGAACGAGACGTGTAGTATAATTGAACGATCACACGAACCCGAAGGCGGGCGAAGATCGATCGTGATTATACGAAACGTCTCGTTCGAAGATGATCAATCTCCCTCCCTACATGTACCCGTTAATAAACATACCCTAGATCATCTTGCAGGGAGAACTCAACTACAAAAATCTCTAAAAATATGACTGTACAGGTCCGGGCCGGCTAGTCCACACTAGCCTAGGCGCCAAATTTCAAACTCTAAAAAGTGTGAAATGTAAGCAATGACGAGCATACTACAAATCATCGAGAACGAGACGTTTCGTATAATCACGATCGAACTTCGCCCGCCTTCGGTGGGCTCGTTTGATCGTTCAATTATTATAAAAAAAATCACCCAATATACCCATCCTTTGATTAGATTTTCATTACTTGCAGAATTTTGGTTTTATCAAATTATATCATCGATGGTTTTAGACAACAAAGTTTTAGTTTTATACTTCAAACATTCAGCTTCAAAAGGGTTTTAAGAATATTTCATGTTCTTTTTATTGACGGAGAATAACGAAAATACAAATACCTATATACAAGACTAGACAAAGGAGTTAAAACAGGATAAATAATGTGGATCGAACTAATCAGTTAAAATGACTTAATTAAACATACAGTATTAGAGAAACAAGTTTAGTCACGCAAGAATACGCAGACAAAGCTAAAGAGACAAGATTCCATACTTGACCAAACCACACCAGGCAAATGATGGTGATATTAGAACATGTTTTATAATATTATTATTTTGTATTTAAGCATTAGATAATTGAAATATATTAATGTAATTTGAAATAAATTTGAGTTAAAAATGAATACTTTTAGTTTTTAAATAATTGTAGTGTAATTGTAAACTTTAGAACATATTGGCATATATTATGTAGACGGTAATTGTTTAAATAATTAGAATATTCTACGTAAATGAATTGAAAGTTGTTTTCATTGACTCTGTTAAACATAGATTCGTGGAATATTTACAAATGCCATTTATGTAATTTATAGGATTTCTATAGGATTTTGCAATAATTGTTTGCATTGGATTGTGGGAATCCTCGAGCGCTTCAGCGCGAGAGTATTTAAATTCGCGAGTTAAACCTTAACATTATCCGCGAGTGTAATACAAACTTTTATTCAATTTTGCTTTAAGTTAAATTCAAATAAAAGTTCCATTTTCCGTGTTTTTTTTACAAGAGGCAAATCGTCCGGCCATGATTGTGTTGTTGCCATGACAACGATAAAATTGTTGATTCGTACGTCAAAATTTTGTTTACGAGTTCTGTTTAATAGACTTTTTTCCGGTTAGTTAAGCGCATGCGCATCCAACAAGTATGAAAGGCGGGAATATGAAAGTTTCGGGCTCATATATAGTTATACGTCAAAAAGTTCGGGCAATTTTGACGTATAACATGGCGGAAATTGACGCATGCGCACAAAAAAATTTCAACTATGTAAAGGTCTATTAATTTTGTGATTTATTATTTAAAAATGGATATATCAGAAGAATTCTTGTTAGAGGTGACGCAATTACGGAAAGATTACTTCCGCATAAATCTAAGTTTCCGCATAACCGAAGAAACCGAGACTGCCGAGACTTAAAATGTAATAATTGTCAACATTTAGTCACCTAGGCAGCACTACTGCTAAACCGCCGCGGTTTTTAATCGTGTGATTTTGTGGCCTAGTAAGGCCTAGGCCGCACTACGGCTAAACCGCCGCGATTTTTAACCACGTGATTTTGTGACTCATTGTCAAGTTACCTAATACAAGCGGCCTCGCTTGCGGTTTTTTTCCCGCGACTGATTTTTCCCATAGCGTACTGTGTGTTTCTCGAGAAGTTTCGCGGTTAGAACGGTTACCGTTCGCGGGGAAACAACATAGTGCGGCCTCGGCCTTAGTTAATTCAAGCGGCCTCACCTGCTGTTTTTTTCCGCGACTGATTTTAATAGCGAAGTGTGTGCTTCTCGAGCGGTTTCGTGGTTATAGCGACTAATCGCTGCTAGAAAAAACCGTAGTGCGGCCTCGGCCTTAGAGTTATGTTTACGGAGCCCGTAAGTAAGTTATTTAAATGCGTTTCTATGGATACTTTTATTGCACTAGTGCAATAAAAAATGTATTGCACTAGTGAATAAACCACAGCTTTATTGATCAGTATCCAAGGATGATATGACTTTATAAGTCAAAATTGAATAAAAAAAATTGATTTGAAACAAAGTAATTGAAAAGTCCACTCCCACATCCTTAAACTATATAATCTCTGCCTCCAAAAAGACACTTCCCCAAGTTGTTGGAAAAAAGGCGAAATCAATTCAATTTCAATTCCATAAACTTGGGCAAGACCATTCCCTCCCAAGTAGTTACCGCTCCAAGACACTGCTCCATGTCCTTTGTAAAATTCCGGAACAAATCCTGAAGTCCACTGTCGAACATCATCCACATTTCCAAATACCACTTAGATTTGAAGCTCTTTCACTCTACTATCTATACACTAGTCATTCTCACCAACAATTCTCTCCAAACTGCCTACCTACAAAATAAATCTGCAGCCCTTTTCCTTGACATCAATAAAGTTGAACGCTTTATTGAGCCTTTATTGCACGCCAGATTGTTATATAAAATGAACCTCCTAAACGTCCACCCTCCTGACCTACCCCATACAATCAAGAATTTCCTTCAAAATACATCCCTCTTAATTAGATTACACAATACCTTTTTCCCTCTATGTACACACCTTCCAGGGCTCCTTCAAGGTTCTCCCCTGCCTCCACTCTTCTTCTTTTTCCTTTGGCACTAGAGCCCTAAATGGGCTTTAGCCTCCTCTACAATCCCGCCCCATCTCGTCCTGTCACCATCGACTTCCTTCCAGGTATTCACACTCATCCTTCTCAAATCCTCTTCATTCCACAGATTGTAACCACTTTTTACGTGGTCTACCTCTTGCACGCATCTCTGTTGGTCTCCATTGCATTATTGTTCTTGTGTTTCTGTATTGATCCATTCTGCGAACATGTCCTATACATCGTAATATTTGTGATTTTATTAATCTAACTATGTCTGCACCACCTATTATACCCGCTCCACACTCTCGCGGAGTAACTTCGGCGAAGATCCTCGCCGAAGTTGTTCGAGGCGAGGAACTATACGGAGGAGGCATCCACACTCTCACCTTACTTCGCGAGGACCTCAGTGCCATGACTGACACCGAACAGGTGGTAGCTGCTGCTGCAATTATTTGTGTGTATAATATATAGAAAAGGACGAGTAAACACGAGAGTGTAGACGTGATACTCTCACTTCCTCGTACTCGCGCCTCGTGTCCCTTTGACTCGGGTACGAAAAACCGCTTCATGAAGCGAAGTTAGCCAAGGCGAGGCGAGGAAGCACAAGGCGGGCCGAGTAACCTCACTCTCGTTCCTCGCTCAACTCCGTGCTACTTTGCGAGAGTGTGGAGCGGGCATTAGTTATTAGTTCGTGGTTCATTTTTATGCGCCAGGTATTATTTTCGCATCTTGTCTGAGAATCTTTGTCTCAAAGACTAGGAGCGCATGTTCTTCGTTCTGTGTCATCGTCCATGTTTCGATGCTATGGCTGCGGTCCGAAGTGCGCTTACAGACGTGCAAAGTGCTAAAGTGTGGTCCGATTTAATGAGCGCCCTAACGGCTGTTCGCAGTAATTCGGACCACTCGTCATGTACGGATAGGTTAGTTATGTCACGGAACAGTGTTGACCGTCCGATCCGTGAGCACCGTGAACGTTTGAGCTTGACGTCTCTTCTGACGTCATAACGTTTGCAGCGCAAACGGTGAGCGTTGAAATCACGAATGGGACCAAACATTAGTATGCTATGAACGCTGTGAGCGCAATTCGCACCGCGGCCTATATTTTACGACTGGTCTGATAATGGTTTTGTATAATCTCAGCTTTGAAGTGTTGCTAATTAATTTAGTGCTTATGAGTTTCCTGTTTTCATAGCAGCATCTGCTTTCTTTCAATATTCTTTTTTTTTACTTCTTCATTTATCATATTTTTTTTGTTTATTTTTTTGTCACTAAGTAGGTACAGTGGGTCATTCCTTCGTCAATTCAAGTTTGTCTACTATGAAGTTTTGCTGCTGGTTTTCTGGTGTTCGGCTTATATAATTATATTATAATTCATATATTTAATTTTCAAACATTTTCAAACATTTATTTCTAGTCCAAGTTGTTTGGTTTCTTGCTCTAGTCGCGTGAAAGTTTCTCTAAAGCAGTTTTGGTTTCTGCACATTATGACAATATCCTCAGCGTACGCACAGAGTTGTTTTGAGTTAGTGTTTATAGCAGCTTTTATCTCCAGTTTTCCCTGTCTCCACTACTTTATAATATATTTTCCCACGACATTTACAACTCCTATCTTAACGAGAAGTCCCAAATCAACCTCCACTCATACATTATTTAATACACCGCGGCGCGCCGACGACACCGCACTAATATTATCATCGTCATCATTAGCCAGCCTTTATGTCCCATTGCTGGGCACCGGCCTCTTCTCTGCCACATATCCAACCTCAGCACTAAGATTGAATATGGAGAACCTAGCGGTTTAACGTTTAATCCGAACGACAAATTTCCAGAGAAGGTGTTAGGCAGTGATACCCCACGGTTGCCTAAGCCGGATTGGGGAATTGAGTGTGATGGGTTGCAGCCATTAGTTTTAATTTTTACTGCTTTAGTTCTGGGTGGGATTCGAACCCACGCAGTCTGACCCGAGAGCCAAGTGCTTAACTCTCTGAGCCACCATCACCTCACTGATATCACATAATCACACTAATATCACATAATAACAACCTTAAACGGACGATAGACGAAATACAAATCCTAACAGACCAATGGTTCAATCGTTAGACTCTCCGCAAATCCCTACAAATGTCAATTCCTTATCCCCAAAATGGACATTACGGATACCACTTATAAAATACTTAGGGCTGACTTTCGACCTCAAACTCAACTTCAAGACTGACTAAACGTTACGTAAAAAAAGCAAGTGCAAAGAGGCAAATATTTCCGATGTCTGTCCTGGAGAAACAAGGGAATTTCAACAAAAACTACCTCAAAAATCTACAAATCCATATGCTGACCTATATTAGACTGGACACGTAGTTCGGACCAACGCACGTAAATCGAAAACAAGGATATTTGAGAGTAGCCGAAACTACTGCGTTACGCGTTATAACGAAATTGAGGCACCCAAACAACCTCCTCCACAATCCTCCCAACGACCTCTTATAGACTGACTAAAATTCCATATATCTCAGGCAGACACAAACAGCTACTAGTCAATTTAAAGGCAGAGACATAAATCGGATAATAATCGACACACTTTTCTTAAAACACAGACATCCTACAAAGACATTAAACGAAACATTGTACGATGACTAACCACAGCCTATCACTATATAATATTTTTTTATAATTTTCATATTACTTAACAAATTATAATATCTCTGGCAGGTGGACCTCGAGATCGGTAGTCCTTAAATATTATTATTATTATTATTATTATTGAAAAGTAATTTGATTTTGAAACATTAATTTATATTTTTGGGAGCAAATATAATAGTTTGTTTTTCGAACAAATATTCTGCAAATAAGTGTTATAAAACATAACAATTAAAAATAATTGGAAATGAAGAAATATTAAATTTGAATTTCTAATTAATATAATCTAGCATAAACATTAAGTAAATAAAATATTTGTTGATTTTTGAACAAGGCCGATATAGAAGTTAAGAAAGATAGAAGTTAAGAAAGATTCGTTGTTCAATCACACAATTAGAAATAAAATTGAATAATTAAATAAATTTAAACCTCGAAAATTGTCAATAAATTTGACAATTTGACAAATATGAATAGATAAATAGTTTATGTATTCAATATTTTGTTATGCTTGGTATCTATTTAAATAATCCAAGAACATTAACAAAACAAAATCCAATTGTGAGAACAAAAAATTGCAAAAATATAGTACTTTTGTGAAATTCATAAAAAATAGTAGATACACAATTTCTTTTAATCATTATTTATATCTCCATTTGTATTTGTTATTAATAACTGTCCAAGATTTTATTATTTTTTAAATAATTATAGGAATCGGAGAAATTTAGAACCATATTAAAACAAATTAACAATTAATTTTTAATTAGATTAATAGATGCTCTATGATGTAAAAGCGGAAGTTGCAGGAATGGAGAGAAGAAAGCCAGATATTTTAAATATGTTTATTAAATTTGTATCTATGCTTCTGAAAAGCATTTGCCATTTTTCAGCGGTGTTTTTAGATTGAAACACGTGTTCTTTGCATTCCTTTGAAATAATTTCATTTACCATAATTATTTCTGAAAACAAATTATTGACATTAATATTTAATTTATTAACTACAACTCCACTACCCATCCTTTATTCATCCTTACTAATAACCTACAGGCTTCATACCTTCAACACCAACACTCAGCTGCCCTATTCCTTGATATCAACGAAGCCTTCGACAGTGTGTGGCAACTCAATATCCCCCGTACCTCCTCTACCTAATTAAACATTTCCTTTAAGAGAAATCCCTCCAAATCAAAATAAACAACGACCTCTCTTAATTTACCCCACATCAAAGTCTTCCCCAAAGTACCCCTCTCACCCTTCTACTCTATAACCTATACTTCGATGGCATATATAATTACAACTCTGACCATTGTTGACCCACTATGCATAAAACAAGACATAAAAACCATTTCACGCAGACACCCCACTAAGATGCTTTACGTGACCATCTACGACGACTAAACTCATATCATTTCATTCCTATCACTCTATTGCCATCTATATATTGATATATACATACGCTTGTTTCTCCTTTTAAGTCAAATTGTATTGTATTTACGGGCAGAAGGACCTCGTGTACTTTATACAAAGGGCTATCGACGCCCTTGGTATAAAGTATACAATAAATATATGTATTAATAATATTATTTATTTACTAAATGCAAATAAATCAATATTGTCTGGAGTTGTTAATAATTAAATTTTCATGTTTAAATTCAGAAATTGACAGTGATTAAGCCAATTAGTTAAATCGAACCATTTATTTAAAGAATAGTATGGTTGCTACCGTTAATGCGTGGAAATCCATACTTACACGGAATTGAAAATTTCACTATATTTTAAGCACACTTAATATATAAAAATATATAACTTGTTATTCATATAACTTGTTACAAATTTAAACAAGACTAGAGTTTCGACTGGTGGTCATTTTCACTTGAACATAATATATTAAACTGACAGACATAAACAATTATTAACCAGATTTAAAGACAGAGACATTCATCGGACAATCATTGACTCACTTTGTTTAAAACGCGACCTAAAACACCATACTCGCAGACTTCCTTCAAAGACTGTATACGAAACACTAAATGAGGATTATGACGAATGACGAATTGTACTCCCTGGCAGAAAGACCATGTGGTCGATAGCCATTTGTTACTGTTTGTGACAATAAATATTATTATCATTATTTATATTAAACGTTTCTCAAGAAATAGCGGTAGGTTCCCATAAATCCTACTTGAAAGCTCGGGAGATATTTCTTCGATTTTATTTAAGTGTTTTGCCAAAAACCTACAGAAGTTATCTATTTTGCGTTGTTCTAATTCATTCTATAAAGTTTTCATAATACTGTAGACACCTAGAATAGTTATTTTATTTCCTTCTAGAAACTTCACAGTTTTGTTGTATAAAGTTCAATGATAATCAGCCGTTCTGTTTCATTTAACAAAAGAATATTTTGCAAAATTGATGGGCAATCATCCTGTAAATTAACAAAATAGTTTTTATTGGGTAACCAATTCAGCAATATATTATGAACACAAGGTACATGCTTTCTAATTCATGCCATGCCCCATTCACACTTGCTACAATTTTTGTTATTCTTCCCGCGTCACCGCTGAAGAAGAAAAATGACTATACATTATTAGAATAACATTTTCTATATCATGATCACTGAAATATATACTAACTGGAACGAGCGCTGCGTCTTGGCTTGTGCGGACCAAGAGAGAGAGCATCACAAGGTGTCTCTCGTATCGCTCTGTCTTCGTCTAGTACAGTCCATCCATCCATGGCTCTACAACCCGGGGTGGGTCTTGGCCCCCTCAACAATTCTCCTCCATTCTCTCCGATCCTTAGTGGCTTCTTCCCAGTTGAGCACTCCCATGGTTTGAAGGTCCTTGCGGATATTATCTCGCCTGCATGCAGTGGTGGGATGGATTGAGTAGCTTCACCGCCATGTTGCCAGTCCCAAGCCTGGATAAAGGGGGAGGGTTGAGCATAAGGCTAACAACCTATCTCGTAAAAACCTATTTGTTATGAAACCTCAACAAGAACCTCGGAAAGAGACCGATCAACGGAAACGACAACGGCAACGAAATATGGATTTGAATATAGGTACTAGGAACGCTTTGAGCTGGTATAGACAATGGGCAGCCCAATTGGCTGTCGAAGTCTTGGAAAAATGTAAAATGGACATAACAGTAGTGCAAGAAATCAGGTGGCTAAATTCCGATTATAATAAGATTAGCAAATCGGTAGTACTATATAGCGGAAAAGAGGACACGCACGAATTTGGGACAGGTTTTGTGATCAAGGAAGAACTGATGAGTGAACTAATATCCTTTAAACCCATAAATGAGAGAATATGCTCGATCCGGTTACGTGGAAAATGGTACAACATATCACTAGTAGCAATACACGCACCAACTGAAGTAGCCGAGGAAGGGACTAAAGACATTTTTTTATGAAATACTGGAACAAACATTAAACGAAATACCAAAGGAAGATATGCTGCTGGTTTTAGATTATAACGTCAAAGTAGGAAGAGAAGAAACATCACAACTACAATTTGGAAGACACAGCTTACATGCTTCTTCTAATGACAATGGAACCAGGCTGATCGACGTTGCAGTCTCGAATAATCTGCTGATAAAATCAACAATGTTCCCTCATAAAGATATACACAAACATACTTGGATATCTAACGACGGTATAACGAGAAATCAGATAGATCACATATTGGTAGACACTAGACACGGATCAAACATAATAGACGATAGAAGTTGCAGGGGAGCTGATGGAGATACGGATCATATTTTGGTTAGGGCCAAAACTAGACTGCGACTAGCTGCAACGAAAGAGAAAAGCCACAAGAAAGAAGTACAGTGGAACATCGAAAAGCTAAAACAACCAGATATTAAGGATCAGTACCAACAAAGCATAGAACAGGCATACAGAGAAATACATGTACAGAACCTAGGAGTAGAGGATACTTGGAAGACAATAAAGGAAGTAATTCAAGAAGCCAACAAAGAAATCCTTGGTGAGATACAAAATTCAAAAAAGAAGATGTGGTTCGATACAGATTGTCACAGACTTAATGGGGAAAAGTATGGAGCAAGAATCAAGATGTTACAAAATCCATCGGATGAAAATAAAAATAAGTTCCATAACCTAAGAAACAAAATGCGAAAACTTATGAGAAAAAAGAAAAGAGAATGGCATAATGAACAGCTACATGGAGTGGAAAGAGCTAGAACACATGGAAACACAAGAAAATTCTATAAGCAAGCGAACATACATAAAAAAAGAATTTCGCCCAAGAACCTCTACAATGATTAAGAATGATGATGGCGAACTTATAACTAGTAAACAGGAGATCCTCAATACCTGGAAGGAATACTTTCACAACCTACTCAATATAGAAGTTCCGACATATCAAAAAGAGGATAAACGACATAGCGCTGAAGTCTAGAGTTCATCCACCATCTAGAGAAGAAACAGCTCAAGCCATTAAAGAGCTAAAAAATAATAAAGCAGCAGGAAGAGATGGCATCCCGGCGGAATGCCTGAAGGAGGGTGGACAGAAACTAGGAGATACCATACACCAGCTGATACAAAAAATATGGGAACAGGAATCGATTCCAAAGAACTGTAAAGAAGGAGTTATTATACCAATACATAAAAAGGGAAATAGAATGTCATGCAACAACTATAGAGGTATCACACTCCTTAACACATCATATAAAGTTCTGTCCGACCTAATTAGGAACCGAATAACACCGTATGCAGTAGAAATAGTTGGAGAATACCAAAGTGGATTTAGAAGGAGACGATCAACAACAGACCAGCTATTTACGTTAAGACAACTGTTAGAAAAATGCTGGGAATTCGATAGAGATTTGCACAATCTATTCGTAGACTTTAAACAGGCGTATGATAGTATCTTCAGAGCAAGCTTATGGTCAGCACTAGAAGAGCTTGGAATACCCAGCAAACTCACGAGCATGATTAAAGTATGCGTTGAAGGATCATATGGTACAATTAAAATAGAAGGTCAATACAGTGAAATATTTGATATAACAACTGGCCTTAAACAAGGGGATGCACTGGGGCGCCCAAAGCTTCGAGTCTAGTACAGTCCAAAAGGAAAACTAAATGTGTGTCCGACATCCGACGTCAAGTTTTCCTTGCAAATACAGTATTTTACCATTGTCTTTTTGAAAACAACTTTCATTAAAATATACAAACTTCGGTTTATAATATGCTCACCGATTGAACGATCTCACTCTCTTTCTTGATACAACTCAATACAACAAGCTTTTCGCTCTGACTGTATCACATCCTCCGACACTCGAATTCACTGTTGGCTAGACAAGGATGAAGGGATCTCCTTGGGACCTCTCTCTCGGCCCGCACAAGCTTAGAGGCAGGCGCTTGTTCCAGTTAGTATATATTTCAGTGATCATGATTTAAACAATTTAGAGCAAACTTCACTATGTTATGCACAATACGTGCGCGATAGTTACCTTTGATAATATCAGGAATTCAAAAAATCAAAAATTGGCATTACAATTATCTGCACTTAATGCTCATATTTTTTCTAAAGCAATATTCAGTTAAGGAATTAGCGATGAAAATATAGTATTTTTCGTACTACATTATTGTTCTACAATATATAGTACAATTGACTGAAATATAGTACGATAAATATACTATAGTACGGGTGGCAAGCCTATGAGAAGTACACAACAACCGTTTATTCGAAATTATTGTTAGTCATAAAGGAAATGGAATAAAAAAATAAATTTATCTGCCAAAGTAATCGGCAAAAGACAAATAAACAATTGATTCACCAATAACAGTTATTCACCTGATTGTCAAAACTTGACAATCAATATATTCGTGTTCACCAAATTAGTCCAAAAATTATCAATTATCAATAAATTTGATAAAAAAGTTATAATGTTACAGTGATAATTACTAATTTGATTGCTTCATTTTTTATATTTTATAATCGAATCCACTAATAAAATTAACCAGTTATAACCATATATAACCAGCAATAATTAATATAATTGTATTATTTTTTTCGTCCACAGTTTAAAAAAATTGATTTAATTGGGTAGTAAATCGATTTAAAATTCCAAATGACACCGTCAATGTGTCGTGAAAATTATGGTGTTAAATTACATAATGCGATTCCGATAACAATACGGCGATTAATGACGTAAACCGGTTTACGTTTATAAGTCAATAAAAAAAATCAACAGGTTTTACTTGTACTTACTCGGAAGCCATAAGCAGAGGAATTTAAATCTGTAGATGTTGGCGTAACTTCCTCAAATACAATAAGCATTTACAAACGATGATCGTCTTCGCGCTTACATCTATTTAGGGATATTTATTTTAATAAATATTTTTGTAATCTTATGAGCGCAGTGTCTGTCTGGTTGATAAAATTGCGGTGTCATAAAACACATAATTCATGAATGGAATAAGTAAAGTGGTTTATTATAATTGAACAAATTCTGAAAAATGTGTTAAACTGTTATTACAATTTACAAAAATTCAGCTCACAATATATTTCTTCCTAGACGCAATTTCTTCCATAATTTAATAGATTTTTATGGAAAAAAATTTCCAGTATTACAATAAATAAATTTCCGTATAAAACAAACTGTTTACGTGAATTATGTGATTATAAATATAAAACACTTACCCAAATTGCTACCGAAAGTATTATACCAATCTTTTATATCAATCTTAACCAACATTTATGTTTCAGTGTATAGTATACATGATATACAAAGAGCTATCGACATAAACATGATTTTACAATATTTTAATATAAGTTTGAAATCACTAGCGGAATGCCGTATCTATAAGTCAAACGGTAAAATGCTACTAAAATAGCAAATATAGTATTAATGAAGTGAGTATATATTATCTGCCCTTGAAACCATGTGTTAAACAATAAATTCTGCAGACGACAAAACAATAGCAAACTTTTATCGCGTAATCATTTTAACATATTTTTATTATTTGTTACATACCAGACTAGGCGAGAACTGACAAGACAAGACCAAACAAGATAAAGACCAGGCAAGATCAGAGACTAGGTCAGACACGACCAAACAAAAATGATTTCATAAGACTAAATAAAAAAAGGCAATTGTAAACAAATTCCTAGAATGGTCTCTAGTCTACGGGAATAACAACTAGACGAGAGTAGTCGAAATTAGACAAAACCTAGGTTAGTTAAGGCTAGTTAATAACTTTTTAAAATATCTCAGGTATTATAATGTAAAAAAAAACATTTCAAATGGAACTGAATCCCTTACCAATTATCTGCGTTCCATAAACTTGTAAACGCAACACACACTCCCGTGCATTTAAGACAAAAAACTATAAATTCCATTCAATTTGTTTTTAATGAAAAATCGACACAACACATTGATTTTATGAACAATACATTAATAACTTCACAAGCGATTGTTATCGTTACATAATTCAACATTGTTCATGCTGTGCTTAACATGAAATATCGATAAATCCAAATTGATATTAAATAATGTACTCTTGTTGTTTCGTAACAAATATAAAATGATAAATTTCACGTATTAGCTATTGTGTTAAAGTTTTATTAGATCAGTAGTAGATAGAGTAAACATATCAAACTAGACATACAAGGTAAAATAAAAAAGGCTAGATAAACTAGACAGATTAGATTAAGCAGATAAGAATTGTCTCTTTATCTATTTAATCTAAACTGGACAGAAAAGACTAGATAGACATGACTAGACAGACGAGAGTAGGGTAGATTAGATTAGATAGACAAAACTAAGCAGACAAGAATAATTAAAAAGCTTTTATTAATTAAAATTATCCAGATGGCAACTTGAATTAAAAGAAAAGTAAATATTATTCTATAAAACATAAATATTCTATAAAAAATAAAAATGATGACTGTAAGTCATAATATCCTAATTAGCTTATAAATCTCGTTAAATATTTGAATTTGCCGCTCTTCATTTATCTTCGAGTAACACTTGTTACTGCTTTGGTTGTTTTTTAGGTACAAGATTACCCTTCGAATTAACATATTCTTCACCATGTGCATGATTTTGTTTTCTTTGATTCCGCATCCAAACCTGTTCGTTTCTAACACGTTTTTTTTTCATTTGCTTCGTATTCGTACCATATATTCGTACCGTATATTCGTACCACAACTCTCTTCTACTTCCAATGAATCAGGATCCGGTATACTTGCAGAAGACCGGCTATTCTCATCAGATGGCATGTAGTCTGAGTTTGATTCTCAAAACTTATGTGGCTCCTCACCAGATTGAATTATAATACAAAAATATTACCCTGCATTTCCTCTCCCACGGTTTTTGATTGTGTTGTCATAACTTATGCACAATATTTGTGTATAATACAAAAATAGTGGTTTAATAAACCTACTTCTGCTTATTTAAAACTTCTACTTATTTTCACAATGGCAAACAAATTAACCTATCTTTTTATCTTTTCCATCACATAATTGTATCTGGACTGAGCAAAAACGGACCAACCAACTTTTGTCCACTATTGCACACAGACAATATAAAAAACATTCAAAGCAACAACTCTTTTTATTGTGCCATCTAATTTTAATTAGGAAAATGTGGGTTAATTCACTTTTGCTCGATTCTGAAAGTAAAATAAAGTATATTAATGCCAAAAACGCAAAATCAGAAAAATTGTGGCTTAGTCCGCTTTTGCGCTCAAAGCCTCAGATAAACTATGAGGACGAGAAGTCGAGATTTTGCATAAATTATACAGAGGAAAGTGTATTAGTTTATTTTTCAATATTTATTATACAAGATTCCCTAATTGAAATATATTCAGTGAAATATATTTAGTTTTTCAAATTACTTTAAGTTTCTTCTGGATTTTGTTTTATGTTTGCAGCATATTTGCTGATATTTAGCGAAAATGGTAATATTTTTATTTCATCCTGAAACTAGTCAAACAAAAATGTTGAATATTATTACAAAGGGATGACTTTATTTGATACAGTTAGGGTAGTTTATATATTTTAGCCATATGTTGAAAACTGACTACACTATAAATAATAAATTATACAAGGGGTAAAAGAAATGAAGTTTTATTTTCAGTTGTAAAGTTTAGAAAGGTATAAATGTTTTTATTTAATATGTTTGTTTAAATTTTTTTCGCTCTACCTGGTATTTAATGCAATTAAAATAGTGGGCAATACGTGCCACAATTAGTAAATCCAGTTTATGGTTAAAAGCTAACTACATTGATAAATGTCGAAAGTACGAATTATAAATTATTAAGTGGCAAAAGTATACCACCTTTCGAAAAAAAAAACAGAAACCCACTATTTATTGGACGATTTTAATGAAATTTACAGAATTTGATCATGTAAATGAACATTATATACATGTAAATGAACATATTCGATGCAATATCAAAAAATCAAATGTTTTGGTTCCTATTTAATGGTCTTTTTGCTTGATTTCAACATTATGAAGAGCTGCTGATTTTTTAATATAATTGCTTCTAATATACAAGTAGCCTCTTTTGAAGTTTGATGTTTCAGTTTGTAAAACTTAAAAAGATGCCTCGTGTTTCTTCGTCGTGCACAATATCACCATCTAAGTGATTTTGAAAGGGGTCGCATAATTGGTATGCGTGAAGCGAGTTTTTCGATATTTCGTTTTGCGAAAGACAAAATTGGACCCATGAATGGAATAATATTATCTTCAGCGAGTCTCACAATCAGTTCTATTTATGGGCCCATGATGGTCGCAGAAGAGTGAGACGACGACGCGGTGAACGCAGAATCTTACAATCTGCTGTTGAAAGACATACGGCCCTTACACAGGGAGTTATGGCTTGGAGGGCGATGGCGTATGGTAGTCGGTCTCCTCTAGTTTTTTAGAAGTAAAACAAAGCGATTCGGTACATTGACAATATTTTAGAGCCAGTGTTAGTGCCTTATGTAAGGGGTTCCATTAATCACTTGATGTTTTTTAGCAACTTTTTAACACCCCCCTCCCCTGGTGATACGTGGTGAGGTTTTAGGTTAAAATTAAAAATTTTTATTAAATTTTGTTAATAAAAGTCTTAGATATTCAACATGACTCGCTAAAAAAGGATCGAATTCAGCTAACAGTTCCAAAATCATACAATAATTTCCGTTATTCGGATCACTGAACTTTTCATTTTTCCCTCTATAGCTCACAACCGAAGAAAAATTAATATATATAAGAAATTGCATGACTCAATCAACAGAGGCGGCTTTTCTTTTCGGCGCCTTTTTCGTTCGTATCGCCGCTCAATATCTGTCTCTCTCAGACTCAATGCCACTACGCGACGTATGCCCCTAAAAGCTCGGTCCCGTCGAAGATTTAGAAAAAAAGAAATTTATTAGAAAAAAATATTTTTTTCAAAAAATTTATTTAACAATAAGTGGTGAAACATATTGCATGTTGAATTGTTTGTGTGGACCTAATAACATTTACATTAAGGTATATAAAAATGAATCTTTTTAATTTCTGTACGACAAAAAAAATTTTGGCCCCAAATTTGCCGCCCCTAAAATCTGCCGCCCTAGGCTCCAGCCTACTCAGCCTGCTGGTAAATCCAGCAGTGTCTCCTAGTTTAGACATTGTTTTGACACAAAACATAAGCGGCAACGATTTACGCATGTATTCGCCGTCAAAATCACAGACATTCTACTGGGACTGGCAGCGAGTCGCGCGCCGCTTTTCGTTTTAAAAATCGCGGGTTCAATGAAAAAATAAATACACGATATCTCACAGATATCTCACTACACACCCCTCCCCCTTCCCTTCCCCTCGTGATGTTTTGTGATTTTTCACAAATATATTTTTCTGATACATACTCCTTTAGTCTCACTTTGAAATTAATAACAGTACGTCCAAGACATTCACCGTTACAGCCGCCACATTCAAGTTTATATGGGTATTTGTCCCATAATTGTACTTCTCGTGTCGCTGGACTATAAAAAACTTATTTCTTAATCCATATTAAAAAGTTAGTTACAGTTGCAATTCTTGGATGGCAAACTATTAATTTTAACTATTCATTTAAAGTAAAGATTTTACACCCCGTTTCCGAAGAATAACAACTTGAAAATGCTGAAATTCCCGACCGTCCCTATGTCGCAAACATGTGTTTGGACTTATCATTAAGGGTCAAAAGTTAACTAAAACAAGTACTTACAATCTAACTTATACTTATATCTAAAAATATATGAAATCTTTAATAGACAAAAAAAAATTTGTGATAATCATTTGGTATCCTTTTATTTTATACTTATAAGGTATATCGACAAATTTTTGTTCCTGATCGTCCACCAACACAATTTACGTGGTTCGAAAGCCACTCTGCTAACCAGGCAGTAAAATTTGGTTTTGTGACATGCACATTTGTCAGTTAAACTAAAAAAACAAGCACAACGAATGTGTGCTTGCATGGTGACGAATTCTATTGAAATACAATAAATAATTTATGTGCGTATTTTAATTGTCTTCAAGACCGTCCCTAGCATTATTAGACATATATTATTATAATATTCTGTATTTAAGATTAATTACGGTAATTTGTTTCCCATATTGTAGTGTTTACGAAATATATTAAACTGCTTTTGAATGAAGAATTTTAGCAAAAAAAAATGCTAAAAACATTGGCGTTTTCCTGACCGTCCCCCTTCCCAAGAAAAAAAGAGAAAAGAAAAGAAGACAAAGAGGTAAAATTAACTCAGATCGAGAGAAAGATTTGCAAGGTAAGAAGATAGAAAAGGAAATTTTATCACCACTTGCACTATCTAGTAGAGTTTATGCAATAGAAAACTACAACACCGTTTGTCAATCAATAGAATAGTATTATTCATTTCAAACACGTTCCTTTTATTTTGTAGTGCATTCTGTATTGTTTTTTTTTATCATTTTTTTTCCATGTTAAATAAATATATGTATCTTCAAAATTAAAAAGATGTTTTCTGTTTCCTTAACCATTCCACACTGATCCTGACCTTTCTCCTTTATTCAAGATCATCCACAAGTTTTCCACGACCGTCCCCTTGCAAACATTAAAAAAAAAGTCATTTAATATTTAATGCAAACCAACCAAGGTAAATGCTATATACTTCTATATAATATTTACTTTCAAGTGTATTCAAATGTTTTAACTATTCTAAACTCACAAATTATGAAAAAAATACATATGTTTTTATCAATTTACTGTGTTTCCCATATATCATTGAATATTTTCTTTTTCGAGGCTAGGTAATTTATTTTTTAGTGGTCACGTTTGTTACACCTACTCAAAAAATATGACCCAACTCCATGTTTTCTAACAAATAAGTTGATTACTAGATGAGGTAAATTAAGCAAGAGTTTGATGGGTTTGAAAGCTTGTAAGTTTTATAAGGCTTAATATGGTTTATCGCCTTTATAGTTTTAACTAGTATATATTCTTAAGGCTGGTAAGGGATGACGGCAAGAACTACCAAGTAAGACCAACTCAAATGTCAACCTCTCCTGCACGAGGTACCCGCTGCTAGATAACTAACGAGGTTCTGGCCACCGAGTCATGGCGGTATAACCATTAAAATTAAGAATGAAGGAAATGTAATTCAACCTTGATGTGATGAGAGGGGTTCAGTATTTTAATGATCCGAAGAGTGAGGAAAGATCATTTTAATGATCCGAAAAGTTAACGGTGAGGAAAGAAGCTAAGTTAACCCACAACGGCAGCTTCTGACCCAGAGTTGGCGGCTGCAAACAGCGTCTGTACCCAGAATGGGCGGCTGAAATACTACCTGAGAACAGGACTCGCCAACACACTCTGTTTTTAACTGAAATGAATCCCCGAAATGAAATGTCAATTTTAAATACAATAATACTCCAGGTGATGTTACGGATACTGCAAAGATCGTAGAGATGAATTCTACACTGAAAATGCAGTCGATTGCCTCACGGAGTGTGGGGGAGGCAAGAAATTGATAAAAACAAAACACACAAAGATGACGAAACTATTCGTTGCATAAACATACAATATACGTACAATGAGATTAGAAGAAGATCTGGAGAAATTAGAGGAAGAACTTAGAAATTAGAGGAAGCCACATAAAATGGGACGTCCTTGGAATAAGCGAAACACGATTACCAGGCGAAAACTGTACAACATTAAGATAAGGGCACGTACTCTATCAAAGAAATTCTGATACAAACTCTCACCTGGGCGGAGTCTCATTTCTCGTCAACAAAAAGGTAAAACATATGGTAATATTTACATATATATATATATATATATATATATATATATATATATATATATATATATATATATATATATCATGGTTAGACTCTCGAAAAGATATACGACCCAACTTATCCAGGTATATGCGGCAACTAGTTCATCGGATTATGAAAGCATATTCTATGAATAGCAATTCTATGAAGACATCTCCAAAGCAAGACAATCGGAGAAGACACAGTTTTCCTTAATCATTGGCGATCTAAATTTTAAGTTAGGCAAAAAGGACGAGAATAATATTGAAAGCATCGGAAACTTTGGACTAGGATTTGATACGAACGGGGAGAGAGGTTGTTGAATTGTATGCAACAGGAAACCCTTTTCTGTAACACCGTCTTTGAAAAGCCAATGCAAAGGAAATGGACATGGATAAGTCCAAATCAGACAGTCAAAAACGAAATATACTACATCATTTCCAACAAAAAGACATATAATGAACGATGTTTCAGTGTTAAATAAATTCCTTACCGGAAGCGACCACCGATTAGTAAGGGCAACCCTGAAACTCGATACCAAAGTGGAAAGACGAAAAATGATGAGCGAAAAGGCTCTCCCAACTAGAGACTACTTCTCAGAACAACACAAAAAAATCAAGGAAGAACTGGATAAGAAACTAACAAACACAGATCTGAACTCCCTTGAGCTTGATATACTCTCTGATAAAATCACAAACCGCAATCAAAAAGGTTTGCACGACAACTAATATCCAACATAATAAAAAGATCAGTGGAGAAACTATCAAACTCATGAAAGAAAGACGAACACTATGTAGAGATTCGAATACAAATGCCTAAATAAGATCATAAATAAAGCAGTTAGAAAAGATGTCAAGATTTATAAAACCAAACATATCATGGAGATCATAGAGACAATCCAACGGAATAAGAGTATGAAAGTTCCGAGGTCCAAGCTACTGAATGGCAGAATAAAAATCAGCCGAATGAAAACAGAACAAGGAGTTATTGTTACGGATACTGCAAAGATAGTAGCAGTCGTAGAAATTCCTACACGAAACGTTACTCCTCCAAATGTCCCATAGAAACGTTAGAAGGCACTGAACGAACTGTCTGTAACATCAACTCAGAAGAAATGCCAGACATCACCATAAAAGAACTAAAACCTGCTCTCGAACAAATGAAGAATGGGCGAGCGCCGGGAGAAGACCGAATACCAAGTAATATTCTGAAGCTTGGAGGTGCAAACCTGTTAGAGGCGATCCGTATTCTGCTGAATCGATGCTTAGTTGAAGGGAAAATACCAAGGAATTGGCAAAACACTAAAGTATTCTTGGAAGTATTCTTGTATTTCTTGTAAAGTATCCATAAAAAAGGCGATAGCGCAAAAAATTGGAAACTAACGACCTATTAGCCTGCTATCGCATCTCTATAAATTACTGACCAAAGTTACAAATCGACTAACGAACAAATTAGACTTTTACCAACCGGTCGAGCAGGCAGGATTCAGGAAGAGCTATAGCACAACTAATCACTTGCAGACATTCCGAACGTTAATAACGAAAAGAACGCAGAATATAATGTACCACTCCACCTGGCATTCATTGACTACGAGAAAGCTTTCGACTCACAATCAGTAGAATTATGGGCGTTACTGAGCGCAATGTCCGATGCAAGTATTGCTTCAAAATATACAAACCTAATCAAGAACATATATGAAAATGCGACCTTTCGTGTCAAGTTAGATGAGGATATTAAGACTAACCAAATAAAGATTAAAAGAGGCGTCCGACAGGGCATCACGATGTCCCCTAAACTATTCACTCTGGCACTTGAAAATATCTTCAAGGAACTAAATTGAAACTTGACACACCTACGTTTTGCAGATGATATTGTCCTTATGAGCAATAGCATTGAAGAAATGCCTACAATTCATGCTACAAGAACTAAATCAAGCTTCCAAAAAAGTGGGATAAAATATGAACCTTAACAAAACAAAGGTGATGAGCAACAGTAACCAACAGATATCTATTGATGGTAATATCATAGAAACTGTCGACCAATACATATACTTAGGCCATCAAATTAAACTAGCAAAGAAAATCAAACCACCGAGATTTTCAAGATTAAGTTGGGCTGCCTTCGGAAAACTAGGACACATTTAAAAAAGAGGAATTTTCCAGTGTGCTTAAAAACCAAGGTGTTCAATGCATGTATACTGCCTGTAAGGACCTGCAGGCTAGAAACTACCACCTTGACAGAAAAGAGCGCCGAGAAATTAAGAACAACCCAACGAGCCATGGAACGTGCAATGCTTGGAATATACTTGAGGGACAAAGACCGTTGGACAAATAGAGTTACACAGTGGAGACCACGCAAAACTAAGAGAAGCGCACGGAGACCTCAGAAAAGATGACTGGATGATGTAAAAAGACTAGTCGGCAAAATATAGCACCAAGAAGTCCAAGACAGAAAAAAATTGAATAAATTAGGGGAGGCCTATGTTCAGCAGTGGACTTTGAAAGGCTGAAGAAGAAGAAGAAGTATATATCCTTAAAGCAAAAATAAAGTAGCAAATCTTTAGTTTTTAATTTTTTTTTCGATAAACGTAATTTGAAAAGGTAAAATTATGGGAGAAACACCCATATACCCTGACCTCTGTTACCAGTTTTAGCGGACATATATATGGACAATTTAGAAAAGCAGATGGTAGATAACAATAACAAGGCTTTGACTTAACTCAAGCTTGACAGAAAAATTCAGTTCACAACCGACAAACCGAATAATGATGAGATAATTAACTTCCTAGACCTCAAAATCCAACTAAAGAAACACAAATTCGCAACACAAACATATATAGATCCACAACGAAACCAACGATGACCCCATCCACTCTTGCAATACCCGTAAATATTTAGATGCATTACTGCACATTACTTTGCATTCCTTAGCAGTACGTAAGTATTGCACCACAATACACAAAGTACTCTTGGATTCCTTGAATTACTCTTGCATTCCCTGAATTACGTTCACATTATATTCGCATTACGTCCATATAACGTCCCCACTAAACCCGCATGAGCTCATCATGCGCGTTGCCATGCGCCGCGCCGCAGTAGGACAGTGAGCTTCTACTAAACTCTTACTGGGGAACCTCTGGGAGAAGCTCCCGAAGAAGCTCTTAAAGACAATGGTAACCCTGCCGTAAAAAATATATTTCTTCAGAAAGAGGAAACGATGTAAAGCAATAAATAATTTTGACGTTACGCAATATAAAATTATAAAATAAAAAAAGCGCAATTAAAAAAACCTCTAGTACCAGGAAAACAAATACAACAGAGTAAATACAAGCTGTTTTTCTCTCTAGAAGAAGATATTACAATTATAGAAATTGGATTCATTTTTTATGGCCCTGTATGTAGAGCTTCTGGATTAAAGACCTTCCAGTTGCAACAATTTGAAAATCTGGTTATAGATAGGGCTTCACACGAGAACGATATTTTTCTCGTGGCGAGATGAACTCTCGTCTCGTCTCGTGTGAACTCCTAGTTATAGAGCGTCAATACAAACATGTGAAAAAGCACTGTAACTTTAGAGCAGGCCTGGGCAAATAGCGGCTCGCGGGACACATGTGGCCCGCTTCGATCTTATATGCGGCCCACGAAGAAATTTATAAGCTACTTTAATTGGTCTAGACCAGACCTGGGCAAATAGCGACCCGCGAGACACATGCGGCCGATGCGTCGATCTTATATAATGGCACGCGAAGCAATTAATTGGAATATTATAACTGCATTATAAACTGCATTAATTGGAAGTGAAATGCTTATTATGTTTACCAGGTCTGATGTTTACTTTATTATCTACCTGAAACTATTTTATAGACACTGCACATTTACGCTGAAAATGTATAATACGTGTTCTGAAAATATTTCGTTTAACAAGAAGAATATATGGGCCACTAAGAGAAAACCTAACAATATTGTTCTGTCTATGCGAGAATATATGCACCGGTCGTGTTATACGAATAAGTAAATAACTATTAAAATAGAAACAAATTTAATGCGGCCCGAGTTCAAATTTTCTTACGCAATGTGGCCCGACAGCCAAAAGATTTCTCCACCCCTGCTTTAGAGTGTTCTAATTTTGTTGTATTTCAATCCGATTTCAATATATGTATAAAAATTTAACACACTTGTTATTTAATGACGATATTACGAACGTGATGTCTTATTACTACCACTTTTATCTATAGGTAGTAACAACACACGGTATAGAAAACAAGCGTATAGTCCTGCTATAGTTTGACTATAGCTGTGTGACCGCATCGTATAGTTCAGCTATACGAAGATTTGGACTATACGAAACGGTCACACATTTATAGGCAAATTATAGCAGGACTATACGCTTGTTTTCTATACCGTGTGTACGTAGCCCCTCGTAAATTCCCCTCCTTTATGTGACATTACATTGCAGTACTAAGAATTTCAAAAATTATCTGACATTATTACGCATTACGCTTGTGTTTCCTCCGAATACTTCGCATTACCAAAGAATTAGGATAATTCGTGACATAATTACGCATTACGCTAGTAATTTCTTAGAGTACCTCGAATTACCAAAAAAGCAGGATAATTGCGAATACACCTGCAACATTTCAGCGAGTGGATGACCCCTCGGCAACCAACCACCCCAGAGTACATAAAGTAGCAGCCTATAACGGCTTCATACATAGAGCAACCAGAATACCTATGAAAGCTGAAAAGTAACTGAATAATTTAACACAATCAAGAAAATAGCAAATAAAAATGGTTTCACAGAACAACTTGTTCAAAAAATAGTTAACATCAATAAAAAGAAAAGAAGAGAAAAGACATACATGAAAGTTAACTGGACTATAGAAAAAAGAATCTACATGACACTTACTTGCAGTTCAGCTGTATCAGATAGACTAAAACGGCTTATAAAAACAAATAACACAATTAGTAAGAAAATATTTAATAAACAAAGACAAAATGTAACAAAATGAGAAAAAAAGGAATATCTTGGACGTACTATTCAAAATTTCAAAGTGAGCTAAAGCAGCATATATCAGAAATTGGCAACTGGAACCGTAACTGTCAATTTTGACCTAAATAACGTGACAAACGGAAAACGACAAACATGACCTAAATAAATAGGAAAGTAATTACAAAGATTGTCAAAGAAGTTGACGATCGACATCTAAGAAGAAAATGAAAGTTTTAGTTTTTATTTTTAAATATTAACTCGAGGGGTCATCCACTCTTGCAATACATGTTAATATTTAGATGCATTATTGCACATTACTTTACATTCCTTAGCAGTATGTAAGTATTACACCACATTACACAAAGTACTCTTGGATTCCTTGAAATACTCTTGCATTCCCTGAATTACGTTCATATTACGTCACCACTACACCTGCATGAGCTCATAATGCGCGTCGTCATGGGCCGCCCCGCAGTAGGACAGTGAGTTTCTACTAAACACTTACTGGGGAAGCTCTGAGAGAAGCTCCCGAGGAAGCTCTTAAAGACAATGGTAATCCTGCCACAACAAATAAATTTCTTCAGAAACAGGAAAGTAATAAATAATTTTGACGTTACGAAATATAAAATAACTGACTTTTTCAAACTTGTGAAACAATACAAAGCGCAATTAAAAAAAAAACTCTAGTACTTGCAGAATGTCGAGCTAATCTAAATAACGTTGGTGACACAAATATTCAAATCATTTAGCAAAGAAAATACCACAGGATTTTTATAAATGTTGAAGAACTCCGTCACAAGAAACTCGGCGGAAAAATCAAAAGCAGGAAATCAATGTCCGGATTAACTGAAAAAATGGCTTTGCACTAGAGATGAGCTTGGGATCATATCGACCCATCCCATCGTCCCATGGGATGGAATTAGTGGTATTTCGCGTGGGATGGGATGGGACGAAAATTTTGTATGGGACAGAGTGGGGCGAGTTTTGATAATCTAGTAAATCTAGTTCGTGCATAATTAATTGCTTAGCATGCCAATACGCAAATCTTCCATAATATGTCCAGCCCAAGAAATTTCTGTGATAACGATCTTGTTCCTGAAAATTCTTACGATCCCTTTGCAATGAAAAAGATTACTCATTGTCAGATAAAGAAATTAAGGAAAAATTTAATTCGAACGAATTATCGTTAAGAGAGTCGGAACCGAAAAGAAAGTTTGTTGTATGGGAAAATGGGATGAATGGGATGGGACAGTCGGACGAAAATGGGATGGGACAGTGACAGGGATCCGTCCCACGGGATGGGATTTCGAACGAGAAGCTTGTCCCATGCTCATCTCTACTTGGCACCATTTCATTACTGCTGGGCTATTAGCATATGAAACTTTGATGGCAAATATGAATTTATACATCTTATACCGAACTTTGGGCAATTTTGCAAAGATAGTCCTAAAATCAATCCTACGTTAGTTGTTCAGTACTAAATCTGGCAGACTATCATCAGGTAGAGTTCATCGCGTAAAAGGAATTATAATTCTAAAAGAAAAGGAGGAATAAAGAAAATAAAAAGGAGAATGATGATACAGAAGAAATTTGTACTTCTGAAGGCGAAGACATTTATACGAATAAAAGTGACAGTGAATTAGAAAACGCAATAGACTTTGCAATAGACTTCTATAATCAGAATTGACTCTCAGTACAACAATATAAAATTGGAGATAAAATTATAACAAGAAAAATATTATAAATATTATTATTTAAAAAAATAAATCTAAAGTATATAGCTTCATATGGCCAAAAGAAGATATTCCAATTATAGAAAATGGATTCATTTTTTATGACCCTGTGGAGCTTCTGGGTTCAGAACCTTTCAGTTGAGACAATTTGTAATTTGTCTGTTTCTATCCGAAACGCTAGTTTTCTATACCGTGCGTACGTAGCTTAACGTTCAGGGCATTACAAGAAGTTTTTTCACATTCCCTTCCTTTATGTGACATTACTTTGTAGTACCTAAGAATTTAAAAAAATATCTGACATTATTACGCATTACGCTTGTGATGTCTCCGAGTACTTCGCATTACCGAAGAATTAGTGTAATTACATGACATTATTACGCATTACGCTAGTAATTTCTTCGAGTACCTCGAATTACCAAAAAAATCAGGATAATTGCGAATACATTGCAACATTTCAGGGAGTGGATGGCCCCTCGTATTAACTGTTCATATTATATATTCTCTGAAGATGGCTAATTTTTAAAACTAATTGGAAGAAATATAATTTATTCCTTTTCTTGAAGTAAATTAAGTATTAACAAAGCAAAACACAAATGCCTTGAAAATGTTCGTAGAATCAACATTTGGAAATAGAAAATAATAGATAATAATAATCTGTCTATTCTTATCTGTTTAATGTAATCTGGACATACAAGACTAAATGGACATGACTAGACGGACGAGATGTAGAAAGACAAAAGGAGACAAGAATAATTAAAATTTTTATGATTAATTAAAAATATCCAGATGTGATCCGGCTGAAAGACCGCTGGTCGATGGCCAATTGTTATATTTGTATTTATTTATGTATTATTATTATTATCCAGATGTGAACTTGAATTAATAGAAAAGTAAATGATATTTCATAAAACGATTTTAAAAGTTTGTTTAGTTATTCAAGAAGATTTTGTCATTCATGAAGATATCTGATTAGTTAAATGTAA
The DNA here is from genome assembly GCA_944588485.1 of Phosphuga atrata. NCBI lineage: Eukaryota > Metazoa > Arthropoda > Insecta > Coleoptera > Silphidae > Phosphuga > Phosphuga atrata. Next base: position 32,073,518 of record OX155896.1, on the reverse strand, counting down.
ATAGTTAATGTAAAAAGTAAATAGTTAATGGAAATATATAGGACCAAAATTGAAAAAGATTCTAAGGAGACAAAACAATGAATACATAAATCTATTATTCTTCTTGAAATAAACTTTATTTGAATTGTGTTGTATGTATTGTATGGAAATTACTTATAAATAATAAGTGTTTTCGCAGAAGACAACAAAATGATGAACATAATAAATCTCCAAATAAACTTTTTTCAAATGAAATGGAATAGAATTTTTAAAAATACAGTAATAAAATTCATAGGCAAAAAAACATTAAAATGAATTTGTTTTTACGTCTATATTGTTTGCTTTAATTTTGTGAAAATAAAAATTATATTGCTTATTATATCAGAGAAATAAAAATGTTGGCACAAATACCACACCGGCTTTAACTAAAACAACCTTTCGTTCCGTTTGTTTACTGCAAGGTAAAATTAGAACGCTAAAATTATAATGTAATAGCAAGATCACGCTATTTATTGCTACAGGAATATTGCATTGCCATAAATAGCATCTAATGTTTTAAAGAAAGTTAAATCAACAGGTTCATTTTAACTTGAAAATAAAACTAAAGAAAATAGATTCAAATATAAAGTGTATGCGTCGTGTTATAAAAAGTAATTGACGTGTAGTGTATTAAATGATACAAAGTAGTTTAGGAAGAATTAGTTGGTGGGATACAATCGGTATACGATGCACTTTGATTGTGTGTCAAGGGGAACCCGGTAAAACCCGTGGAAATATCTAATTAATATCTCGCAGTTTCTGTAATAACTTACATATTTTTCTGAATTAAATTCGAAAGGAATTTTCTTGAGAACACATGTTTCCGCTCACAATCACATATACACAAGAACTGATTATAGGAGGGCACAATTTACCGGGCGTGTTCGCGCGTCACATCACGAAATGAATGGATGCTGGGAGAATATCGATTTCTGCACGAGAATTACGGGTTGCATACGGGATATTGTCTGATTTTTGCTTTTATTCTCGCAAAAAGTGTTTCGAGTTAACGGCGTCACAAAGGCTCCGTGCAGAAGTCGACGCGGCCACAGTTCTATTTGTATCAGTTTGCCTTCGACTGGTCTCTGAGTTCTCTGTTTGCTTGTCTAACGGTTCATTATACTGAATTTATTTGCGGCGTTGCCGGAGCATCTACCTGTGGAAAGGGGGCCCGACCCCAGCACAAAATCAAAGCACATGCTAGTTAAAAGCACGTGGATGGAAAAAACCAACCTTCAGTAACCTCATCGGAATATTGTCTGCACGAACACACAAACCATATCGTTACGACTTTCTACTGTTTATTTCTACCCCTTTTGTTCTCGTTTTTTTTACAAAAAAGTCTAGACAATGTTTTTGCAAACTGTCTGAATTAGTACTTTGTTATTTAGAAAGCTCTTCAAAGTTAGAAAGAGAGGATTAACGATCAGTTTTCTCAGAAGTCAAAAGAAGTTATAGGATGTGTCACGGTTGTTTGATTTGGGGTTGTTAAATTCGTTGAACTCCTGTCTGGGAGGGTGCCCCACCCTGTGTTTGTATAATTATTACCATACATAACAAAAAACGAAATTACTTTTTACTAGCAGTTTCCACTTTATTTTTTATTTTCATTATTGAGATATTTGAACGATTTTATTGTTTGTATTAGAGAAATCAATATTTTTACAATTTTATAAATCTGGGAAATTTGCAATTTTTGAAAACCCGAAATTTTTAGGCTTTTATTGATTTTTTTTGCTTTAATTGTAATCTGAAATCTTGTAGGAATTTATCAAAAATAAGCGAAATTCTAAAAAATGAATACAAAATCTGATATATTTTTGTATTAAATTTAAGATATTGGGAGTTTTACGAAACAGTTTCAATTTTATGAAAATGCACAAAAACATCTTAAATTGTATATAAAATGTATAGGATTCGCTTGAGTATAGTCCGCCATGTGGAAAACATTTTGTTTCCGAATCTTTTGATAAAGGGTATAGCCGGATTTATATATGAAATTTACCCCCGCGGAATTTTTCTTCGCACGTTGGGGATCGTCTTGGTATCTAATAAAAATAATTCAGTCAAAATTTGAGCTCCTTATCTCGAGCCGTTATCGAGATATTATAAAAAAAACTGATTTTAGAATTTCGTTTTTTTCCCAATACTTATTAGTAAAGCGCACGAAAACAAAATAATTTATGATTCCAAGATAGAAAGCCAATTTTTTAGAAAAGAAATTTTATTTTAAATAAAATCATTTTTTTGACCGTATATTTGAAAAGTGTCATCAGCCAAATTTTGTCAGAATATGTCTCCTGCATTCCTTTATACTCATGATTTTTTTCAATTTTTTTGATGTGGTGGAACAATCTGAAAAAAATTAAAAACGATTTTTTGAATCGTTAATCTTTTTTTTCTAATTGCTAAAAAAACACATAAAACAATATTTGTCGACTACATTTTACACTATCCCAAATTCTAAATATCCCATAAAGAAATTCTAAAACATTAAAACCAAATCATGAAAAAATACTTTTGAAAAAATCGCAATGTCACTCAAGCTCATTCATTTTTTATTTAAATTAAAAACTGGGAATTCGAACGCTACAATATTTTCCATTATTGATTTGACCTGTGAACAAATGGTATTTGACTACTGTGATGAAGTGATGAACTCATTTGAAAACGACATTTTGCCATTGAATTTTGGAATTGACGCTGTCAATAGAGAAACTTCACTTTCTAATACAAACATAGCTAGAAAATTATATGAAAACTGAAATTTATTTGTGCTGGAACATATATTTGCCATCAAAAAAGTACAAATAATGAATGCCAGAGAAAATCATATTCTGCTCAAAAAAAAGTACCTCTGTGCCTCTGTGCAAACCATTTACAAAATGCACTACAAATGGTTTGATTATAGATATGCTTGTGCCTTACACGGTTAATATGAACGATGCTAAAATTATGAAAATCGTCCTTAGCAATCCTAATGGTCTCATTAAGTTACTAAAAAAGATTATATTATCGAAGTAGATCGATGCTTTCGTAATATAACAGAATATTTAGAACAACTAGAATTCAAAGTGTTAATGCCGGCTCTTAAAGGGAAATGTAATCAGCTTACTACAGTCGAGTCAAATCAATCCCGTTTTGTTACCAAAGTGCGTTGGGTATTTGAAGCAGTTCATGGTAATATCAAGCAAAAGTCCAAGCTTTTAGATTGTAAACTAAATTATAAACTATTCCCTAAATCTTGAATGAAATCTCTGGGAAAAGAATTAAATCTCTGGTATTAGACGATATTGTTGTGATTGTGCTAATGGAAGGCGTACTATTGGATGTTGCTCATTGCAGCGATTATATATTATTTAAAATGAGATGTCATGTTTGAACCAAATTAATAATAGAATTGAAAGTAGGAAATGTTTAAATTTTTTTTTAATTCTAACTTTATTTTCTTTACTCTTTCATAATATCTGTTGGCCTTCAGCCCCTGACAAAAATTGGTCTTGACCGTTCCCGTTACTTGCTTTGACGCAGCGAACGGCTCACACAACGCATCTTGAGCGGGGGTTGCCAAAGAGTAACAGAAGATATCCGTGTAATCCCAGCTACTGACAGATTTAAAGATATCGTAATGATAATCTCCTACTTTCAATTCTATTATATATTATCTTGCCAATGCTCGATTTGGCTAAAATAATAAGACCTGCCGAAATTTTAAGTCGTCTGTTTATAGAAAAAAATGTTGAATATAGAAAGAAACATTGATCAACTGACGTATTCGTATTCTTTCAGTCAAAAATCAGTAAATTCAGCAGTTTATTTTTTTTGTATAAAATTATTGTGAATATTAAAATGGAAACTCCTAGGCGGAAAGAATTAGTGGTCGATAGCCTTTTGTAAAAGTCTGTTTTCAATAAACATTTCTTCTTCTAGCAATAATAACATATGTTTATTGGAATGTAAGATCGTTTTTAATTTTTTTCACATTGTTCCACCACATCAAAAAAATTGAAAAAATATAGGCAGTCAGGCACTGCCGACTGAAGTGAAAGCTTTTGAAAAAAACAGCTTTAAAACTGATTGTGAGGATTTATCAGTAAATCCTCACAATGTGTTAATTAATCAAATTTGGTACATAGTTTGTTAGTATTGTTTTATGTAATTCTGGAACATAACTCACTTCTGAAGGAGAATGACTGTTAATGTCATCATAATATGAATTTGAATCCGGAATGTTTGGTTGATTCTGTGTTGATAGGTCAGCAAAATGAATTGGTAGGATATATGGCACATTTCTTGTTGATGGGTCTGCAATTTGTGAGTTATGTTAAAACATAACTGCTTTTGAAAATGTATCTGTATGTAAATAAATTTTTGTTTGGAATATTCTTTACGACGTTTAATTTTTTCCTTCTTCTCAGCTGTGATTGTTCGATGTTTAGAAATTTCTGAATTAACTAGTGCAAGAGTTTTTTTCTTATTTTATCTCTATATCGCTGACTATTAATTTTATTTTGGAGTTTCCTTCCTTTGGAGAGCACACGACTACATTTGGTTGCCTAAAACTTTGATGAGTCTGATTCGTGATTTACCATGAATGATTCGATACAATCCAGTAATCAGAACATTCCAATAGTCCGGCACTAGTATATCTTCTAGTACATCCGTCAAAAGTACTTATTCTTGTACTGCACACTGATTATAGGGGTTGATATTTCCTTAGAGGTCCTGCGTTCTGTCAATACTGCCAAAAACTTTCCAATAATCCGGCACTAGCACATCTACTATTACTAAGGTGACCAACTATACTCATTTACTGAGTTTTGTACTCTTTTTTCGCAAACTGTACTCTTTTCAAATTCTGTACTCTGAAAGTACCTATTTGTATAATTTTATACTCATTTGTATTTCTAAAACATTTTTTTAGATTATTTTATTTCAATTTTATTAATTAAATATTTAAAATTATTTTGGCAGTGATTTGAATTTCACGCGCGCATATTGCTTGCCGTTTCCGGCATGTCAGAGGACAGGGCAAACACCAGACACGAGTTTGACAGTGATTTGAATTTCGCGCGCACATTTGGCTGCCGTTTCCGGCACAATTGAGAGGCCGTATTATGTACCTGGAGATATAGATAGATACTACAGACCTCTTTTTCTAACAACGTCAAAATTACATTTGTGAAAAGAGATGGATACATCTATCTCTCCAATATTTGTGTACGTAATGCCCAGGCTGATCTTTGATGTGCAGTATGTACGGCATGCTTGCTAGTCTTGACGCATGCGTAGTATGTACGGCAAAGTTTTATGGGAATTCCCTTTCTGTTTAAATTAAACAGAGAGGGATTGTTGGTTTTCTCTAACCTCAAATTAATTAAACTTTAATTAATTTGAGGTTAGAGAAAACCAACAATTTCGTACTTAACAAGTATTTCGTACTTCTTAAGTTAACAAGATTTGAGGTGTACAAAATAAAATTTTATTTTATTTATCTAGTGAAGGTGAAGTTGCATGTAGGTATTAATATTATAGTTTCATTTTCATTTCACTTAAATAATATCAGATTATAATATTTATTTAAAATCAAAATAAAAAATATATTACTAATATAATTTTTAGATTATTAATTCAAATATGAGCGATAACAAAAGAAGGAAAAATCGTTGAAACGAACATTTAAAAAAAGAGTTTACATTCATTGTAGTTAAAATCGAAATGATGACTCCTTGGTTAAATGCACAATCTGCAATAGGGAATATAAATTTTACTTTCAACGTTGCTAGATTTCTAGTGAATATTTAAGTATTTTCGTTGTTTTATAATAAAAAATTATATATAACTGAAGAATTTTCAGTATCCTATAAAATACTTGGTAATTCAAAATACTTTTACTCCAGAAAGAGAGCGCTATTAACTTTAGCATATCATAGGTGGGCGATGAGACAAATAAGTTTGAGAAACACTGATCTAGAAGATAATATAAGAAAAAAGGTATTTTTCAAATATTGATTTTTTTATTTTTGTCCAATTTTTCGACAATCCAGCACACTTTGGGGCGGGTTATTGGACCACCGCCCAACCCTCATCTTTTATCCGGGCTTAGGACTTTTGATGCCTCCGAGGATTAGCCACTAATGAGTTCGTAACGCGGATATCAAAATTTTTGTAATTTGAACTTTGAAAACTCGAAAAAATGTATTATTATGGGTGTTTATTCTTTTCGTTAAAAAAATTGTGAATTTGCTAAAAAAATGCAATGTTTTAGAGAATTTAAATTTAGAATAGTTAATAGAATTTTAAAAAAAAATCCAACTAAAATCGATTAAAATATCTTTAATTTGATTTAAACTACATAGTATTAGCTTTAAAAAGAAGTTTGTAGTAAATATTGTTGTACAATATTTTGTGATTGCAAAATTTTCCGTCTTCTTTATAATTGTAATAGAAAATAGTTTGGAGAGAAAATTGAATCTCTTAATTATTTTCTATTTTAAATAAAATTACATATCTAAATATTTATTAGAAAGGGTTTTCCCATTTTACAACATTTGTCACTTCTTCTCTGTTATTAATAATTTTTATATTTTGTTTGATAAATTATATATTTATCATAAAACTTAAGAGAACTCATTTTTCGTTTCGCAAAAAGTTAAATTCAAAGCCAACGGAGTTCCTATAACAACAAAAGTTTCCCTCCATTAAATTCGCTTCTATACATTTGCAAATTTTCTAACATATAGTATTTAACACCGTATTTATGATAAACCACTTTATCTACTACTGCTACCCCAGTTTCATTAACAATACTTTGATTCTCTCGGTTATCAAAAGAATTATTCGGAAATATCAATAAGTAGTGTCTAATCAAGTTAAGAAAATTTAGAGATAATTATAATCAAGTTAATGCTTTTATATATATATATATATATATATATATATATATATATATATATATATATATATATATATGAAATAAGCTTTATAGCAATTTTTTAAGATATTTAGAAAATACTCAACTTTTTACACATATAATTCGTACTTTCGTCATTTATCAATGTAGTTAGTTTTCAACCATAAACTGTATTTACAAATTGTGGCACGTTTTTTAAAATTGCAATAAATTCCAGGTAGAGCGATAAAAATTTAAACAAATATATTAAATAAAAACATTTTTTTTTCATCGAAGAAATATGGCAAACGGAAAAAATACCCGATGACTGGAAAACAGCACTTATCCACCCACTACACAAAAAAGGAGATAAATCAGATGTGAACAACTACAGAGGGATTTCTCTCCATCCCGTCGACTACAAAATTTTCTCAGGGTGTCTCTTGACACGAACACAAGAACAGCTCGAACCAAAGTTATCAGAGTTTCAAGCAGGATTCAGACAAAACCAAAAATCCTGCCCCGAACAAACCTTCAACCTAAAAACAATTGTCAAAATGCGAGCAATTCGAAATAAACCTATGTGCACATTTGTCGACTTCAAAAAAGCGTACGACTCGATCGATAGACAATCTCTTCCAGATCCTTGAAGAAAGAGGACTAGATCACAAAACACGAAAACTCATTGAACAAACGTTGATCAACACAAAATCCAAAATAAAATTTATGGGGGAAATATCGGAACCTTTCGAAATTCAGAGAGGCGTGCGACAAGAAGATGGCCTCTCCCCTTTCTTGTTCAATATCGTCTTGGATAATGTCATGGAAGAATGGGAAAAAGAGCTCAAGATACAAAATGTCTGGAAACCAGTTATACTTGGCTTACGCAAAAACAATCTTTCTATACCATACCTTGCCTTCGCCGATGACTTGGTTATACTAACAGAAGATCAAGAGACTGCAAAAAAACAAATAGAAACACTCCAAGAATGCGCCGAAAAAGTAGGACTTCAAATATCCTTCGAAAAAAACTCAAGTGTTGTCACAAAGGCGATAACATACAAACAAAATACGGAATGGTCAAAAGAGTCACACATTTCAAATATTTGGGAGAATTTATCGAGCCTACTGGATCCGAAAAAATCTCACAACAAAACCGTCTCCAGAAAACGGAGAGCACTCGGACTTATCAAAAACCTCTTAACAAAAAATGCATGTCAAGACAAACTAAACTTTGACACTACAACACTATCATCAAACCGGCAAGTCTCTACGCTAGCGAAACACTTACACACGATAAGAAATACAAACTTGAAGAAATAAAGAAAGAAGAAAGAAAAATCATTCGGAAAATACTAGGAGCAAGACTTACTCCTGACGGGTACCGACTACAGTCAATCAAGACAACTGAAAAATACTCAAACATCGAAATTGATATTAGAAAAAGACGAATGACATTCTTCGGGCACATAGATAGACTACCGAATACCCGACTAACCAAAAGAATACTAAATTACATATCATCACTCAAAAGTACAACACCATGGATGAAAGAAGTACAAAAAGACATGCTATCCGCTAACATAACCGACACATCAGACAAAGACTCCTTCCGTAACAAAGTGAACAACTGGGAAGTTCAACCAGAGCAAACGAAACCTAAACCTTACAGACCTAAATGGTCTGACAAAAGAAAATTGGCATTCTCCAACAGAATGAAAGAATAGTGGCAAAATAAAAAGAACGTCAAGAAGTGAGTCAAAGTGCTTAACGTTTTCCAATATTGGGAAAATACGCTATAAATAAAACATTATAAATAAAAACATTTATTTGTTTCTAAACTCTACAACTAAAATTGAAACTCGTTCTTTACCGCTTGTAGAATTTATTATTTTTAGTTTAGTCGGCTTTTAACATATAGCTTGATGAAATGAATGAAAAAGTATGTGGAACGTGTTTAATGAAGAACAGTTTATTATTATTTAGAAAGACACTACTGATTGACGTAACATATATCAAGCGACGTTATTGATTAATATATACAAGATGACTACAAGATTCTACCAGTTGGTCATTGGTAATTAGATTATGTTAAGACTTCCTTGCCAACATTCTTGTACCATGCTCTGGATGATTGTTTAAGCCCGTAGATGACCTTTCTAAGTTTGAGCACATTGTTGCTTTTGAATTCAGTTCCTTCAGACTGCATCATATAAACATTTTCATCCAAAACACCGTTCAAGAAAGCAGTGCTAACGTCTAGATGAACTATGTCAAACTTATTTTGTACTGACATAGCAAACAAAAACCTAATAGTGGAATATCGCACAACAGGTGAAAAAAACAGTCATGAAAGTCAATTCCAGGTTTTGCTTAAACTCTTTTGGGACTAATCTTGCGCGATACCGCACTTTATTTTCAATGTCCTGTTTCCTGTTTGAACACCCACTTGCACTTTACAACAGTTCCTGTGTTTGGGGTGTCCACCAACTCTCATGCGTCGTTTTCTTTAAATGAGACCAGCTCATCAGCAATGGTACGTTTCCACTGCGCGCTGCCGGGTCTGCTTACGGCTTCCTTGAATGTGGCTGGCTCATCTCTCAGATCGATATCATTGGCACCGAAGTAGGTAACATAGTTCTCGAAGACTTGGTTTTCGGTACTAATGACGATTATTTGCTGGTCTCAGGAATTGCAATATCCTCTACGTACTCGTAGTGACTATCCCTATCCCCTGCGATCTCGATGTCTTCATGTGCTCCCACTAAATCCAGATATTCAGCTGGTGATGTTTCCTGTCGATCTGGATCTCCCACAGAAGTTGCATGAATATTTTCCTCTTGCATTGCTAATGCTATTTTCCCATTGAGCAAAGTGTCTCTAATGTTTTTACTGGTTGAAATTTCCATGATTATCACATTCCTACTTGTCCTCGATACTCATTCCTACTTGTCCTCGATCCTACTTGAATCTTGTGCGATTTTTTGTTTGCGGGATTGAACAATCGGTAGCCCTTCTTGTTGTCATCAAATCCGACGAAGTTCATTTTTTCCGACTTTCTATTCCATTTAAGTCGTTTAGCTTTTGGGACGTGTATCATCGCTGTACTTCCAAATATTCGCAGATTCCCCAACTCCGGCTTCTTGCCATGCCAGATCTCATAAGGCGTTTTGCTAGATAATCGTGATGTTACGGACCTATTTCGGAGAAATACTGCGTGATGCACAGCTTCAGCCCAAAGTTTTGTGTGCATGTTTGTTTCAAATAGCAAGCATCGCGCCTTTTCCACTATCGTCCGATTTAGTCTCTCTGCTGTACCATTCTGCTCCGGAGTATGAGCATTTGTTGTTTGGTGCACAATTCCGGCAGTTTTTAGAAAAATTTCCATTGATGTGTTGCGGAACTCGCCACCGTTATCCGTTCGTAAAACATTAATACATTTTCCAGATTGGTTTTCTACCGAAATTCTTAAATTGCTCAAACACTTGATCTTTTGTCTTTAGAAAATATATAAACAACATTTGACTAAAGTCATCTTCGAAGGTTAAGAAATACCTCGACCCGCCAAGCGATTTCACCTTCATTGGTCCACAAAGGTCTGCATGTATAATTCCGAGCAAGTCAGCTGCTCTGTTTCCTTTGTGTAGGAAGGGAAGTCTAGACTGCTTACCCTCACAACACACCTCACAGTTAGCTGATGACGCATTTGCAAACTCGTTACACTTGATGCCGTTTACTGCTCCATTGCTCATTTCATTACCAAATTTCGAATGTAGATATCCTAGGCATGGATGCCATAAGTTTCCGATGCCATAAGATGCCATAAGTTTCCAGAGAAACATGAGAAATGCTTATTCAGTTTCAATCGATACACGTCATTTATTAGTTCCGCCGTACCAATAATTTCCTTTTCTTGGATAAGACTGTTGCACCCGTTTGCGTTAAATTCCGCACTGTTTCCGTTTTTAATCAGTGCACTTACCGATATTAAGTTTGTGGTCAATTCCGGTACACAATATATTTTAGAAACTTTAATGTTGTGCAGTTTATTTTCAACAACAGTGTTTAGGCCAATTCTCCGTAGCTTGAACATCCAGCTTCTTGTTGTCTGCAACAATAATTTGTTGTTGTTGTTGTAGTTCTTGCACGTTTTCCAGGTTGTCCCTGTTAGGAGTTAAATGTGTACTTGGACCCGAGTCGATATAAAAATCGTTTTTATTAAAACTTCTGCTTAAGAATACGGCACTGAAAGCGTTGATTTTTCCATTTCCATGTGAGCTTTGCTCGGCAGTAACATTGGGGCAATTTCTTCTAAAGTGTCCAGGCTGTCCACAAATATGGCACTTATATACCGGTTTCGATCTTTGTTTTCCTTCTTGAAATTTGTTTCCTCTGTTCTTTGTTGCTGTCCAATTTACGCCAAAGGCGCTTCCCTTTGACCCGTCAGATTCCATACCAATAAATCGTGACTTGATTGCATCTGTGGTAATTGCCATTCCAGAGTGTTCCACGGCCATAATCATAGGAGCGAACCTGTCAGGAAGTCCGGCAAATAATAGTGAACCTGTCCATTCGTCGCTAATGTTGAAGCCTGTTCCATTCAATCGTTTTCCAGTTTCCACCATCGTTGTAATGTAGTGTCCCATTGAGTCACAGTCTTCCAGTCGTATCGAGATTTGAGTCCACAGTAATCCTATTCGTCTAGTGAATCCTTTGTCATCATAAAGATCACTCAACTTTTTCCAGAGTTCTTTAGATGTTTTGGCTTCCTTTATATGCACAAATATTGAAGGGTCCATTGTGAGAATCAATTTTGCCTTGCACCTTGCATCCTCTTGTTCAACAAGTTCATCTGTCGTCATTGGTTTCACATATTTCAATAATCCTTCAAGAATACCGACCAATTTCCCGACCTTTTAGTTCCGGCACGTTTAAAGTATAATTCGCACTCATCGCGTACACTGATTCCGAACTTCCGCGAGAAGAGAATTACAATTTTACGCACGACTGTCTTTTTGGTTATAACCTCTTCCGTTATTTTCCACACGGTCGTTTTATTTTTTATGTTTAAAGAAAAGCGCCCTGAATCAGTCTGGGCCCATAACCTGATGAAATGAATGAAAAAGTACGAGGAACGTGTTTAAGGCCTAGGCCGCACTACGGCTAAACCGCCGCGGCTTTTAATCGCGTGATTTTGTGACTCAAGTAACCTAATACAAGCGGCCTCACTTGCGGTTTCTTCCCGCGACTGATTTTTGCCATAGCGTACTGTGTGTTTCTCGAGCGGTTTCGCGGTTATAGCGATTACCGCTCGTGGGAAAAAAAACCGTAGTGCGGCCTCGGCCTAATGAAGAACAGTTTATTATTATTTAGAAAGACACTACTGATTGACTTATGATTGACTTATATATATATATATATATATATATATATATATATATATATATATATATATATATATATATATATATATATATCAAGTGAAGTTCTCTCTATTGATTAATATATACAAGATGGTACATTCTACCAGTTGGTCCTTTTTAGCAACCACGGTAGATGACGTATATTTTGATATCAAATGGATATCAAATACAACATAGCTAAGGAGTACATATTTACTAAACTATAAAAAATAAATTCATCTCTAAGTCATAGACATAAATTCATCAAGTTCTTGAGTAAAGAATTTATTATAATATACTTTTCAAACATTTTTGTTTGACTAGCCAGGACGAAATGAAAATATTACCACTTGCGCCCAATATCCGCAAATATGCTAAAACTTAAAATAATATCAAGAGGAAACCTAAAGTAAATTGAAAAAAAAAACCGGCCAAGTGCGAGTTGTGACTCGCGCACCGAGGGTTCCGTACAAACTTGTAAGTAAGGTATCTTTAGGAGGACCTAACTGTATGCAACCCATATGCTTCTGGTGCCTGACAATACCACGCAACACATTAGTGTATTTTCATAAGTTTCTAATAGTAAATTCGCATTTTACTTGTAATTAAACTACATATTTACGGTTTTCAGATTTTTCCCTTTACATGTGCTGTAAGACACCGCTTCTTGCCAAATTTCATGATTCTAGGTCAACGGGAAGTACCCTATAGGTACCCTAAGTAAATAAGTACCCTATAGGTTTTGATTCCCTTGTGAAATCGCAAAATATGCCACATAAACGGTAATATCTTTTGATCGCGTTGACTTACAAGTTTGATTTTCGCAACTGAAAGAGACCGCAGACCCGAGTATTTGATACAAATTTCAACTTGTTACCTCTACACGTTCCTGAGAAAGATAGTCTTGACAGACAGACGGACGGACGGACAGACGGACAGACAGACAGACAGTCAGACGGACAACAAAGTGATCCTATAATTTCCGTTTTCGGTACGGAACCCTAAAAATAGTAAATTTTCTATAATAAATATTGAAAAAGTACACACTTACACTTACAAATACACTTTCCTCTTTATAATTTATGCAATATCTTGACTTCTCGTCATCATAGTTTATCTATGTTTGTTTTGGCAAGAAAAAAATTCCAAAACAAACAAGAAAAACAACAAAGAAAAGTTTCATATGTTAAATTTAAAATTGAATTTTCTTTTTTTTTTCGATTAACGCTAGATACGTGTGACGGAGTGATGAAAGGGTGTTCCCGCATCTTCCAGTAATACTTATGCAAATATTATTCATCTGAATACCACAAAATAATGATGAAATTGGAATTAATAAGTGATATAAGAACTCTACTAGCGATTTTCAGGCCTTTCCCAATTAATCAAATGTAAATAAGTTTGATGCGTTAAACTTATTTACATTTGATTAATTGGAAAAGGCCTGAAAATCGCTAGTAGAGTTCTTATATCACTTATTAATTCCAATTTCATCATTATTTTGTGGTATTCAGATGAATAATATTGACATAAGTATTACTAGCTATATAATTGTAGCTATCTACATAATACTGAGATTGAACCTGTTTAACCTGTTTTTCTATTGTTTAACATCCAATTAAACAAATTGCGTTTCAATTATTAGGACTACTGTGTGGTTTGAGGTCACAAATCAAATATAACATATATTAATCTTACGATGTAAAACATGATTTTAATTAAGCTTAATATTTAGTTTCTTTAAATAATGGAAAACAGTATAATTGAAATATCTCTCACTTACAGCAATCATCAAACACAGTAGAAGTAAAGTGGTAAGTAGTCTTTTCTATTTTGCGTTTATAATGAAGTCATTAAAGCACTCATATAGGTTCGTTAATGGCTCGCCGAGTGCGATACAATTTTCTCAATATGTCTCGGCGATTTTTTTATTTAGAATTAGCATAAAAGGGCGCAAAATAGAAAAAATAGTAAAAAAACTCGTACATAAGGTGTTTTTCGCACTTGTCCATAAGAATACTCGTCGATACGCTCGTCGTTTTCTAAACATGGACGCGTGCTGAAAAATCGAGCTAATTGAACTCGCTCTTTAATATACTTCTTCCTACGAATAGGCCTACTTTGGACCACGCTTGTTCAACTGTTGGGCTTTGAACGTTGCCCAGTATTGTCGCATCTTCTGCCGGTGTCCCTTTCCCTCTTCTGTCCAGGGGGTACCTTTCCTTCGAGGTTTTTCCTGAAATCCACGGACTTCCTTCAGGGTGCGTCTCACAGACTGTCTGTTTTTGAGATCTGTTATTCCTAGTTCTTTAATATCCTTCTCGGTCTCTGTCAACCAAGTGGTACGAAGCTTCTTGTTTTGCCAGAAGGTGAACAGGCGGTTGGTTAGTCGGTTTGGAGGCAATCTTGCAACGTGACCATAGAAAGCTACCCTTCTTTTCCTTGCACAGTCAGAGAGCATCTCAATATGTTCGTAGAGGTCAGAGTTATGCCGCCTTCGGAATTCCCCATCTTCCTTTACCGGGCCTAGGATCTTCTTGAGGATTCTCCTCTCTCTGATTTCCAATTTCTCTATTAGACCCCTTCGGTTCAAGGAAAGACACTCCATGGCATACAGGGCTTCTGATCGTAAGACTGATGTGTAGTGCTTAAGTTTCAGGTTGCGTGACAGGCATTTCTTATTGTAAGTGTTCTAAAGTCAGCAGATAGGCTAGTTATAACTTGCTGACTCTCTTGGATAATGATGCTCTTTCTGATAAGTTGGGTTCAATCCATTCGCCGAGATACTTAAATTTCTTAGTCCTCTTGATGTTTCCCTGTTCTAGTAACATCTCTCTGTTTGCTTCTCTGATGTTGGTGAATAATTCTGTTTTCTCCAGCGACACTTGAAGACCCGCTTTAGCAGCCTGTTTCCTGAGGCAGTTTACCTGCTTTGTTGCCATCTCAAGAAAATCAGCAAACAGTGCCATGTCATCTGCAAAGGCCAGGCAATCTACAACTAGTCCATCGTTCTTACGTCCCAGGTAGATGCCACTCTGAGCACCCAAATTGTTCAGTTCCTTGCGCCATTCTCTCATAATCTTTTCAAGAACACAGTTGAAGAGAAGTGGGGAAAGTCCATCTCCTTGTCTCACTCCAGTTTTTATTTCGAAGCTTTCTGAAATCTCGCTTCTAAATTTAACCTTGGAATGGGTGTTGGTCAAAGTTTCTAGGATTAGTCTGCGGGTTTTGTTATCTAGTGCTAGTTCCTGGAGTACTTTGTTAAGCGTTTCTCTATCAATGGAATCGTAGGCCTTCCTAAAATCAACAAAGGTGACGACCACCTTGCTCATCTTGGAGTATGCAAGTACAGTTTTAAGATTGAGGATCTGTTCAACACAGGATCGGGTCTCCCTGAAGCCCCCCTGGTATTCTCCCAGTTGACTATCCAACTGATTTTCTGCCCTTGTTTGTAACGCCTTCGAGAGAATCTTGTATGTTACCAGGACGAGAGAAATTCCACGGTAGTTATTTAGATCCATAAAATCTCCCTTTTTGTGAAGCGGATGGATCAAAGCAGATTTACAATCGGGTGGTAATTTCTCTGTTTCCCAGATGTCCTGGATGATCTCGGTCAGCTTGCGCACGGCATTGTTTCCAGCACCTTTCCACAGTTCAGCAACAATAGAGTCCTCTCCAACTGCTTTATTATTCTTAAGAAGTTGAATGATCTGGCCAACTTCTTCCATTGAAGGGGGAAGCGAGTCCGGGTTTGGTGTGGTTTGTTTATAGTCGAAGTTTTCGCTGAGTGAGTCACAGTTGAGTAGATTTTTAAAGTAATGAGCCTAAAGGTGGCAGTTGATCTTGTCATTATAAGCCAGTGTGCCTTGTGAGTCTCTGAAGTGGAGGCTTGGCGGAGCGTATTTTCTGAGTGCCTGCTTAAAGGTTCCAAAGAAATCTCTGGAATTATTCTTAGCAAAGCTCTCTTCGATTTGGGTTAGTTTGGGAATTATCTTGGCTGTAACCTTTCTTTGTTCCAAAAATTTATGCCAATTTTCCTTGGTCTTTTTAGAATTCCACTTCACCCAGGCTATCTGTCTTTGGGCTATTACATTGTCACAGTCTTCAGTCCACCACGGATGCTTCCTTCTTCTAGCGAGAGGGGCGAGTTCATTGGCCGCCTTGACAAGAGTCTCCTTCAGATGGTCCCAGTTGTTTAGGTCTGTGTTGTTCAGTCTCTGACTTAGTTCTTGACTGTTCTTGAGTCGCTCGACGTCAAATCTTACCATTTTGGAGGTTCTGTGTAATCTAGTCTTTCTAGGTTGGAGTCTTATTTTGATCTTTGAGAGGTAGTGGTCTGAGTCCTGATTAGTACCTTCACGTTTTGTATTTCCTTTTGAGATTTTCGTGAAATGGCCACATGATCTATCTGGAATTCACCCAGCTGGGTATTAGGTGAGATCCAAGTCTTCTGCTTCCTTGGCAAGTGTTTGAAGGCTGTAGACTTCATGATCAACGCAAAATTCCTACACATATCCACCAATCGTTCTCCGTTGCGGTTGGTTCGCTTATGCGCCGGATAATTGCCCACTATGTTTCTGTATTTTTTCTCTCTTCCCAATTGAGCATTGAAGTCACCGAGCAGTATAACGGTGTGCCTCTCTGGAAGTTTAGAGATAATATCTTCCAAGTCTTACCAGAATTTATCAGTTCTGTCTGGATTGCGTCTGTTGTCCTGGTTGATTGGCGCATGTACATTGACTATACTGTAGCCCTTGTTTGCGCATTTGAGAGCGTGGATGGATACACGACTACTCGGGGAGGTAAAGTCGGTGACTGAATCCAGTATCCTGTGACTGATTATAAATCCTGTGCCTAAGTGGGGTACGTTCTTCATTACCCACTTTTCCTTTGAGGATTCTGTAGCCTTGGGATTCGAAGGCATGTTCGTCCGTAAATCTGGTTTCCTGTACTGCTGTCAGTATTATGTTGTGTCGTGTTAGTGAATCAGTCAAATGTTTCAGTTTACCCACTTTTAGCAGTGAGTTGGCATTAAATGTTGCGAAGAAGCTTAGCCGTCTTGGTCTGAGTTTACGTCCGGTGATTTCAGGATACTCCGACTCATCCTTAAAGCATGTTGGTGCGGACTTCCCGGAATCCGAAGGTCCGCTAACGTTACCATAGGTGACGGTGGATTGGTTACCACCTGGGGTAGTGCATTTAGCGAGATTTTCCTTCATGTTCAGTTGAAGAATATTCAACATGGGACTTCTTGGACAGTGGCGAGCCACTGTCCAAGATACTACCCAAGTTGTTAGCTTGTGAGGCTTATAATTTGGGGTTGCCACCCCTAGACAGGTCGCCTTCACTACGGCTAAGGAGTCCTGTCCACCCCACTCTTCCCAGGTGCTAGGCTCCGTGCCATTGTTTACCAAAGTTGTTCAAGGGGTACGTATTATTATATTACTAGGTCCAGATCTGTTTTAGATTTGTTTGTTTATTCATAATTTCTAGTAGGTTTCTTTTATCAAATGTCAAATTAATTAAACGTCAAATTTAGAAATTCATTTCAAAATATAAATAACTAATTTACTTTGTTTTTACACAATTTTTTACACTAACACCAATCCAATGTTAACTAATTGTTTTTCACTATTCTTAAAACTTCTCTCCCTATGAACTTTACACCACTCAAAATACACAATTTCCACGAGCAAATTTTTGCACGTCTAATTTGTTCGGCGGTTGCCTAGCACCCGCCATCTTTAATATACTATTATTTCAAATATTTTTTAATAAAACAAAATCATTTTTGAACGTTTGTTATATCTGGACAACGTTTAGCATTGTAGATAAATTTAACTAAGCAATATTTGGAATACATTTTCTTATTAAATCCATAAATTGATTATTACCTTGTACATTTCTTATTTGTTATTTAGTATATAGATATAGATATTTAGTAATGTTTAGTGATACGTAAAAATTGTCAAAAATATAATAGCGTCGGACGTAATAAGAGGAATTCTTTATTTTCAACACAGCACGTGATTCAAACTACTAGAATCCAAATTTTGATAGCGTGTGAATGGATTTCCAATCTAAATAAATGCTTCGACTTCATTTTCAGATCCATAGGTCAGTGTTTTCAACCGGGTTGCCGCGGTATATTGGGGTGCCTCGGCGCGACTGGGATGCCGCAACATTTAGGCATTTTAGGAAATTTACTTAAGGGAGGAAACCACATTAGGATGATCAAAAAATCAGATTTTTTTATTGCATAAATCGTTAGCTTAACTATCCAAGAATACGCTGTCAAAATTTCAAATCGAAATTTGCATTTGTTTAGATATTATGAGCATAGAATCGAGTGCACATCATCGGGTACAGGCTACAGGCACGAGCGGAGCATTACCTCGTTTATCTTGAAATGACTTTTTTCACATTTGCGTACAATCTAACACAAAAAGTGTGGAACCGATCATTATGAAAATTGATAGTATGATTCTTTATAAAATTTCGAATTATATGAACCAACTTGTGAGATAATATCATGATTTTAAGGGTATTTTTTGCATAATTATACTTTGCATAATTAGAGACAAAATCGTGAAAATCGAAGAAAAATTGTTCCAACACCTACAAAATTTTTAATTTTTTTTTTAATCATGAGAAAATAAGTTATTAATGTAAATCAAAAAAATCAAAAACTTTTTGATTTCACATGAAAATCGGAATGGCTACACTGCACGCAATTGGAAAACTATACTTACAACCTTCGGTGGACATCACACGGTAATTTTTTATTTTTTTTTGCTGAAATTATTCAAAAAAATTCACAGAAATTGTTCGAAATATGAATAACATGATGTCAAAATTTGATTAAAATCTAATTAATTTTTCCCACCCAAAAAAAACTTAAAACATCAGTATCAAACAGCCTCCTAATGTGGTTTCCCCCCTTAACTGTAGTGAGTTAGTTTAAGTTTTCAGCGATTTTGCATTAAAATGTTACTTCAAATTGTCATTTTTTTAAATTTTTCTTCTCACCCCAGTGTTGCGTGTGATTCGTTTTCGGAAAAAAATCACCTGGCTCATTAACACTCACCCTTATTCAGATGCTAGATCCGCCGCTGGTCAAGGCTGCCACGATTTTCTTTTTTTCAGTCAGAGGTGCCTCAATTTTTTATTTTTCAGTCAGGGGTGCCACGATTTTTTGTTTTCAGTCAGGGGGCCACTTAATGAAAAATGTTGAAAAACACTGCCGTGGGTCGTCGTAAAAGTATAAAAATAAATGTCAATTTGTCTTAATAGGATCTTTTATCTAATAGGAAAGTTTCACGGATCTTTGCACTTTGCAATTGAATTGTTTTTGTCGATCACAAACAGGAAATATTAATTTCAACTCACGCTTTCTCAACAGTTTATTTGTCAATGAATTATTAAACGTAATTATTTCCTTAACATATACGTTGTTTGTTCGATAATGCAAGCACTAACTGTTATAAATATAGGCTTAAGTCGAAAATTGCATTATTATCATAAATTTTTAATATTAAAATTTTCTTCATTAATAATTAGGGATGCCACCGCTCCGGGTTTGGCCCGGAGACTCCGGGTTTCAGAGATTTATCTCCGGGCTCCGCGTTTTACCATTATTTCTCTGGGCGGCGTAAGTAAAATTGAATATGCACAAAATTATATGCAGAGTGTCGCGTGTATCCAGTGGTGTGCTGGGAAAACAGTGGTGTGAGGAAAGCGTTTTTTAAATTTCAGGGCCTGTCACTTCCTGACTCCAGACACACATTGGCTAGACGCCTTGACACGAGCAATATGGGCCTTTCTGCTCTTATTTGCATGTACCTTGTCCACGCCCACCTCTGTATAAAGAAAGTTCTATTACGTTTTTTTATGAGAAAATATGGTAAATTATTGTTAGTTTATGTGAAAGTATAAATACAAAATATAAATTCTTAAATAAAAATGATAACAAATCTAGTTTTAAATATAAATTTAATGTTAAAATATAATGAAAACTTACATAAACGAGAAAACGAGTACATACAACAAAAGAGAGTACTTACAAGTTTTGTTGCGGAGTAGCCATTGTAGTGCACTACACGCCTCAACTGAACCAAAGAGGATAAGTTAGGCTAGATTAGGTTATCCTATCCTATCCTCTTTGAACTGATTTTAGCGAACTGAGCCCTGGCGCCGTCTCAAGGTTAAGCATGCGTGCCAGTTGCAGAGTAGCAAAACTTTTTGATAGTTGATGAATCAAACATCACAAACTAGAATAGTGTGTATCACTTTGAACAGTTTCTATGACACAATAAAACTGGGGAGTTCTTTTTCAAACGCACTGTACATACATAGATTGTCATAGTGGAAACTGTGACTGTGAGCTAATTTTCAACAAAAATAACAAAGGGATCGCAAATTTATAAAAAATTTAACCATGGGCTCGTCAATTTATACAAAATTTAACAATACGAAAAATAATTTTACACGCGAGCCCGCTCCAGCACACCACTGCGTGTATCTCATGTATCGTGTTCGGAATAGCTAACGCGGTCGGCGGTCCAACGAACCAACATCTACAAATTGGCGCAGTACTGGCTGCATCAAAGAGGATAGGATAGGACCTTAAATTTTGAAAAGTAATTGTAACTGCCATGTAATTCATAATGCAGCTAGACACGCATGTAAGGCATTATCTCTCTAAGGCATTATGTTGAAACCTTGGTATTAAAAATATATGCTGAATTTTCTGTTAGCTCTAAAAGAACTAAAGAACTAAAAGATTGCTTTGCTTTTTTGAATTGGAATATGACAATATTATTCGCCAGGTGATATCAAGATGGCGGCTATCTCTACATAAAGCTTTAGAAAAAATTAGTAATGCCTGGTCAGCGATAAAATTTATTTTGTACAACTGGGTGAAGAAGATACGCACAAAATCATTTGGAAATTCATTAAGGATAGTGAAAATGAGATTCGAGACGATAAAGATAGTTTATCTTTAGCCGAATATTATATTCACTTTGTGCATCATTTTATGGGACTTCTCAAGTATATTTTACAGCTTACAATATTTTTCTCTGGTGTTTTCACTGAACTACCAAAACTTGTTGGTAAGATTCTATCGATACCTATAAGTAATGCATATGTGGAACGAATTTTTTCGATTATGGAAAATACTTGGACATACAACCGTAACAGGATGCGGTTTGAGTTGGTAAAGGCAGAATTATGAATAAAACTTGATTTTGACATGGGTTATCGACAATTTTTTGAATTCATAAATCACTAGAAAATGCCGATCTTGTAAAGGCTGCGATGCCAAACAAGAAATATACATGGAAAAATAAATAAATAATTTATTATATTAGAAATTTTATTTAATTTGTAGGCATGCGAATTTTGAATTTGTTAATTTATATAAATAAAAAAATTAAATATTTAGGCGTGTGTTTTTTTTTGTAGTTATCGTCTCCGGGCGAGACCCAGGTCTGAGGTGGCAACCCTATTAACAATAAGCATAGTAAAGTAAACAATAGTTAATATGATTTAGTAATAATGAAAATGTTGATCATAATAATGATAAAAATGACGTTATCCTTGCGACCTGCTTTCGTCCTTTCTTGGCAAAAAGTTTGGTGTTTTAAGTCAGAACAATATTCATACTTGTTTCATCGCCATTGTAAATACGATGGGGAGGAAACGAATGTTTCAATGTAAATGCTCTGTAATATGCTATAAAACGTGTCCTATGTTTCAAGTATAATTTTGACGTTATTAAAAATTTATTTTAAACCCAAATTTAAAGATTCTTAATCTAACGAAATTTATGAAAAGGATTGTTGCGACAGTCACTACGTGGTGGTAATTCATGCTATACTGAATTGAAAAAATCACTATGTTTTTACCACTAATTTTTGTGAAAGTATTACATAACTTGTGAAGTTATATAAAGACACTACACGACTCGAGTTTCAACTGTTGAGTTCAGTTTCGAGTCGATTACAAATTGTGTGAGTGGAATACAAGTTTTGGTGGGGAGGGGAGGTGTCTGTCTGTAGTTGAGAACTTCTCTGGAGACGATTGCGTTAGATTAAAAAATTGACAAAACTTTGTGTCGATTTGCTCATTAAGGAGATTAACTGCTAGATTACGGCTGTTACGGTTGTTTGAGAATTTCTAATGGGTCCAGGAGATTAAGCTTCAGATCTTTGATTCAAATATGCAAGACTTTTAGATTATCTACTTCGAAGAATTTATGATTATATTCTAGATCAGGGGTGGGGAACCTCCGACCCGCGAAATCAGAGCTAAACGACAAGCTGCAGGGTCCCAACCAGCTTCTCAGCTCCCTGATTTCAAACGTAAAATCATTTAAAGCTAAATTAAAGCTGTGGAAAGTGCAACTCGAAAGGAATAACACTATGCATTTCCCGTGGAAACGCTGGAAGGAGAAAAGCTTTCTACGACACTTGAGTATGCTGGTGAATGTGCGAAACTATTTGAGGCATTTAATGAAAAATTCAAGGAAGTGAAAAGTAAGCAAATTGAATTGAACATCTTTGCTACACCGTTCAATGTAGAACCAGCTGATGTGGCTGATAACCTCCAAACACGAAATCATTCAGCTGCAAACTAATGTTGAGCTGAAAGCTAGATACAACAATCTCCCACTGCTGGAGTTCTATAAACGTTACATACGCAATGATGAATTTCCGATTTTGTGAAGACATGCATTGAAATATGCATCTGTATTTGGAACAACTTACTGTTGCGAGCAGTTCTTTTCTAAACTTACTATCGCAAAGAAACAAAGGTTTTAAGAAAATACAGTAACAGAAATGCACCAATTTACTTTCTAAAACTGACACACAAGGTTCCTAAACTTCACATCTACCATGCTCTCTTGAAGAAAGTCGTCTCTACTCGTCTCTTTATTTCTATATAACATTTATGTATATATTTTTCCTATTTCGGGGGGGGGGGGGGGTACTATATATATATAACATATACTACTATATATATATATATATATATATATATATATATATATATATGTGTGTGTTGTATTGTTTTCTCGGGGATTCCGCGTTGATGCTGAGGGTTGGCTCTGAAAAGAACCGGATTCTCGACGTTTCGGCGAACTAACATTCGCCATTCTCAAGAGATATATGCGTCCGTAAGGGTCAACCGTTAGACGCATACTGTATGCGGTACTGTATATATACTGTATGTATATATATACTGTATATACTATATATATATATATATATATATATATATATATATATATATATATATATATATACTGTATATATATACTGTATATACTGTATATATATACTGTATGTATATATACTGTATGCAGTATGCGTCTAACGGTTGACCCGTACGGACGCATATATCTGTTGAGAATGGCGAATGTTAGTTCGCCGAAACGTCGAGAATCCGGTTCTTTTCAGAACCAACCCTCAACATCAACGCGGAATCCCCGAGAAAACAATACAACACAGGTATCTATCCGCGAAAACCTCAAATACAACATATATATATATATATATATGTTGTATTTGAGGTTTTCGCGGATAGATACCTGTGTTGATGCTGAGGGTTGGCTCTGAAAAGAACCGGATTCTCGACGTTTCGGCGAACTAACATTCGCCATTCTCAAGAGATATATGCGTCCGTGCGGGTCAACCGTTAGACGCATACTGAGAGCTCGTTCGTGCGGTGCGACTACTTATAGCTGTCTGGCTTCGGGTCATGCGCGTTGTGTGCGGTGCTTCGGTTCGGTTGTTTATTTGTCTTGTTGGTCGTACATGAGTCTGGGGTGTCTGGGGTTGCATTTTTAGGGTGGATATGATCGGTCGCCATGCTGGGGGCAGTCTCAAGGAATCGTCTCTCGTGTTCATGCAGTAGTCTCGTTTTTCTATCTCTATGGCTTCTCTGTATACTCGTGACATTTCGTGGCTAATCTGTGCAACAGTCCTTGAATTTCTAAAGTCCATCCAGTGACCGGTGTTTGTGTGTTGTACAAGTGCCGATGAAACTTTGTCTCTGTGTCTGGTTGAAACTACATGTTCTTGAATCCTAGCAGATATTTTTCTATTGGTACGTCCAATGTAGGTTTGTTCACATGTTCCGCAAGGTATTTCGTAAATTCCATGGGATTCTAACGGGATGGTGTCTTTAACGCTGCGTAGCATGGAGGATATTTTCTGGTTAGGTTTGAAAATGGTGTCGATGTTGTGTCTTTTAAGTATTCTGGCGATTTTGTCAGTTGATCCATGAACATATGGTAGGTATGCTGTGCTAACGGGTTTCTGGCGCTCTTCAGTTCTTTGGCTACTGTTCTCTGTACGACGGAAAGCTCTGGATATTAAGCTGTTTGGATATCCATTTGAAGAAAGAGCTTCTCGTAAGTTCCTCAATTCTTTCGGTAAGTTAAGCTGGTCGGCTAGTCTTTTGGATCGGGTGGTAAGACTCTTACCACCCGATCCAAAAGACTAGCCGACCAGCTTAACTTACCGAAAGAATTGAGGAACTTACGAGAAGCTCTTTCTTCAAATGGATATCCAAACAGCTTAATATCCAGAGCTTTCCGTCGTACAGAGAACAGTAGCCAAAGAACTGAAGAGCGCCAGAAACCCGTTAGCACAGCATACCTACCATATGTTCATGGATCAACTGACAAAATCGCCAGAATACTTAAAAGACACAACATCGACACCATTTTCAAACCTAACCAGAAAATATCCTCCATGCTACGCAGCGTTAAAGACACCATCCCGTTAGAATCCCATGGAATTTACGAAATACCTTGCGGAACATGTGAACAAACCTACATTGGACGTACCAATAGAAAAATATCTGCTAGGATTCAAGAACATGTAGTTTCAACCAGACACAGAGACAAAGTTTCATCGGCACTTGTACAACACACAAACACCGGTCACTGGATGGACTTTAGAAATTCAAGGACTGTTGCACAGATTAGCCACGAAATGTCACGAGTATACAGAGAAGCCATAGAGATAGAAAAACGAGACTACTGCATGAACACGAGAGACGATTCCTTGAGACTGCCCCCAGCATGGCGACCGATCATATCCACCCTAAAAATGCAACCCCAGACACCCCAGACTCATGTACGACCAACAAGACAAATAAACAACCGAACCGAAGCACCGCACACAACGCGCATGACCCGAAGCCAGACAGCTATAAGTAGTCGCACCGCACGAACGAGCTCTCAGTATGCGTCTAACGGTTGACCCGCACGGACGCATATATCTCTTGAGAATGGCGAATGTTAGTTCGCCGAAACGTCGAGAATCCGGTTCTTTTCAGAGCCAACCCTCAGCATCAACGCGGAATCCCCGAGAAAACAATACAACACAGGTATCTATCCGCGAAAACCTCAAATACAACATATATATATATATATATATATATATATATATATATATATATATATATACCCAAACATTCCTACCCAAACATTAATTTTTTGGAGGCGCTGGGTGAGTTTTGTCTGAATCCAGTGGTGACTGACACTGACAAACAGTTTATTTAAACAAATTATTTATATATATATACATATATATATATATATATATATATATATATATATATATATATATATATATATATATATATATATATGTTGTATTTGAGGTTTTCGCGGATAGATACCTGTGTTGTATTGTTTTCTCGGGGATTCCGCGTTGATGTTGAGGGTTGGTTCTGAAAACAACCGGATTCTCGACGTTTCGGCGAACTAACATTCGCCATTCTCAAGAGATATATGCGTCCGTACGGGTCAACCGTTAGACGCATACTGCATACAGTATATATACATACAGTATATACTGTATATATATACATACAGTATATATATACAGTATATACAGTATATATATATACAGTATATATATATATATATATATATATATATATATATATATATATAGTATATACAGTATATATATACATACAGTATATATACAGTACCGCATACAGTATGCGTCTAACGGTTGACCCTTACGGACGCATATATCTCTTGAGAATGGCGAATGTTAGTTCGCCGAAACGTCGAGAATCCGGTTCTTTTCAGAGCCAACCCTCAGCATCAACGCGGAATTCCCGAGAAAACAATACAACACACACATATATATATATATATATATATATATATATATATATATATATATAGTAGTATATGTAGTAGTATTGGTAGTTTTGGTGGTTCAATGGTTGAATCAAAGATCTGAAGCTTAATCTCCTGGATCCATTAGAAATTCTCAAACAACCGTAACAGCCGTAATCTAGCAGTTAATCTCCTTAATGAGCAAATCGACACAAAGTTTTGTCAATTTTTTAATCTAACGCAATCGTCTCCAGAGAAGTTCTCAACTACAGACAGACACCTCCCCTCCCCACCAAAACTTGTATTCCACTCACACAATTTGTAATCGACTCGAAACTGAACTCAACAGTTGAAACTCGAGTCGTGTAGTGTCTTTATATAACTTCACAAGTTATGTAATACTTTCACAAAAATTAGTGGTAAAAATATATATATATATATATATATGTATATATATATATATATATATATATATATATATATATATATATATATATACAGGGTTATGATAAAGTAATGCACAAAATTCATAAAACGCACTATGTTCATTTTGAAAAAAAGTGCAAAAACACGTCAAACAGTTTATTTTATTCCGCGTCTTTTAACATAAGTCAAAAAAATAAAACGTCAAATTTGTCAAAGTTATGACGTCATCAATATTTTTTTTTAATAGGAAGCTAGTTTTTTTACATTATTTGATAAAGCTTGATTTTATGCATTAAAAAAAATAATTAAAGTGGGGGTCATATAAGAAAAAACTCATATTAATAAAAAACAAAATAAACTTTTTGATTTTTGATTTTGAATTTATGAAAAAAACTAAATATTAAAAGAATTAAAGTTACTTAGTAAAAACATCTGTATTTATCAATTTTTTTAATAAAACAACTGTTTGTCAGTGTCAGTCACCACTGGATTCAGACAAAACTCACCCAACGCCTCCAAAAAATTAATGTTTGGGTAGGAATCGTCAGGGGAAGATATATTGGTCCTTATTTCTTTCGCGAAAATTTAACAGCTGAGAAATATTTGGAACGTCTTAGTCGTATAATATATATTTACATTTATATATATATATATATATATATATATATATATATATATATATATATATATATATATATATATATATACAGGGTGCTTAAAAAAATGTATACACACTTTAAACTATTGTAGTTTTCCCGCTCTACAAGGCTAATGTTATATTTCTTCGCCAGGTGCCAGCATAATCGTCCCTCTATGTTATATTATCAGTTGGAATTTGTAATATCAACATGGGGGACGTACGTTTGAGTTTTGAAGAACGTAAGCAGGTTATTAAGTGGTACTGGAAGTTTGAGAATGTAAATGAAGTTCAAAGACAGTGGAGAAGGGAGTATGATACAGAACCACCTTCAAGATTAACAATTACACGCATACGAGACAAATTCGAAGTTCATGGAACAGTGTGTGATGTGCATAAAGGTCATTCAGGTCGGCCTCGAACAGCTACAAGTGATGAGTCATAAACGGCAGTCTTGGAACTGTTTCAACGCTCTCCTAACAAATCTTCAAGGCAAGGGGCACGTGAAAGTGATGTAAGTGCTAGCAGCGTGCTACGCATTCTGAAGAGAGGCAAGTATCGTGTTTACATTCCAAGGCTGGTGCAACAGCTAAATGACGATGATCCAGATCGAAGGTTGCAATTTTGTGAATGGATTCAGGAGATGGTGATACGTGAACCGGGATTTATGGGTAGCATCATTTGGTCGGATGAAGCCCAATTCAAACTTAATGGAACTGTCAATAGGCACAATTGTGTTTACTGGGGTGAAGAAAATCCTCACATTACAATTGAAAAAGCTGTAAATTTGCCTGGTGTAAATGTGTGGTGCAGTTTGTCTTCAAGGGGACTCATTGGACCTTTTCGATTTGAAGGCACTGTAACTGGTATTAATTACCTAACAATGCTTGCTGATTCCATATTTCACACAGATGGTGCTCCGTCGCACTATCACAGGGACGTACGAGCTTACCTGGATCAAAATTTGTCGGGACAGTGGATAGGACGCAGGGGGCCAATCGAGTTTCCAGCACGCTCTCCAGACCTTACACCACTGGATTTCTTCTTGTGGGGCACAGTAAAAGATGAGGTGTACAAACGTAAACCACGTAACCTAGACATTCTTTGGAATGAGATTCAAGCAGTGTGTAGAGAAATCTCATTGGACGTTTTGATACGATGTACAGAATCAGTGGTGACTCGTACTCAGAATTGTATTGATGCTGCAGGTCACCAATTTGAACAGTATTAACATTTGTTATTTATGTTTCATTTACATTGGACTTTCAGCTTTCTATTTTCCTGAAATTTAACTTTGTAGAACGGTAAATAAATTTTCTATGGAAGTTCAAAGTGTGTATACATTTTTTTGAAGCACCCTGTATATATATATATATATATATATATATATATATATATATATATATATATATATATATATATATTTGGAACGTCGTATAGCAGTGCTTCCGGACCTAATTGCGGTATTTCCGGATCCAAATAATAGGGAAAACTTGGATCTCAGTATTTGGTTCCAACAAGATGGTGCACCACTACATTATGGTCTTAATCTTCGAAGGTTTTTGGATAACCAGTTTTAAGGAAGGTGGATTGGAAGACGTGGACCAAATGCAGTGGCCATGTAGGTCACCTGATAAAAAAAGTCGGGTCTACGTTAACCGACCAGGTAATTTAGAAGACTTAATAGAACGAATTAGATATGAAAAAACTCGTATAACTCCGCAGATGATCGAAAACTCAATTGTAAATCAGGTCTACCATCGTCTTGGCCTATGTCAAATAGTGAAATAGTTTTGGTTTAATGGACTGTTTAGTTAACTTAAAAGTTATTACCAAAATTAAGTTTATTTCGTTTTTTATTAATTTTCTCGTTTTTTTTCTTATGTGACCCCTACTTCAATTATTGTTTTATAATGCAGAAAAACAAGCTTTATCAAATAATGTAAAAAAAAAACTAGCTTCCTATTTAAAAAAAATATTGATGACGTCATAACTTTGACAAATTTGACGTTTTATTTTTTTACTTATGTTAAAAGACGCGGAATAAAATAAAATGTTTGACTTGTTTTTGCATTTTTTTTTAAAATGAACATTGTGCGTTTTATGAATTTTGTGCATTACTTTATAATAACCCTGTATATATTTGTCTGGCACGCGAATGATGTTATAAATTTCCAAATGGCCCTTGGCAGAAAATAGGTTCCCCACCCCTGTTCTAGACAATGATTAGGAAATGAACTTGTCTTTTTCAAGACGAAATGCACGAAAATGTTCTTAAAAGGAGTTGAAATACTTCATCCTGCCTGATCTTTGATCTTATTTTTCTGATCCTGTCTGATTATTGATCCTGATTTTTTGAGGGGATCGATTTTGTCTTTAACATTAAATAATATGTGAAATAATTTTAAATCATAAAGGTCAAGCGAATCAGCGATTCTCAAAGTGGGCAATATCGCCCCCAGTGGGCGATGACACCGTTATAGGGGTGCTAGCTAGCCAGGGGGCGATATAGGGGGGGCGAAAAAATTGATACGTTTTAAAAATAATTTCCAAATTCTCATGGAAATTCAGGAAACTCAAGAAATATCTGATGAACATATTTTAACACTCACAAATCATTTGGACTTGGACTTACATAATGACATGAAAAAAGATTTGTTTGATTTCTGTTTGAATTACTGATTGGATAATAACGCCATTGTCGTGTTATGAAAAACGCAGGCCCAGTTTTGTAAGAAGAATTAGTCGGGTTGCAGAATGATATCGACTAAAAACAACTTTCAAAAACTCATATGAAGAATTTTTGTTTCATTGAACACATCTTTGTGGAAAGTCACGAAGAAATTATTATTAGATTTTCGAAAGAGTGTTTAATATTGCTTGTCAGCTTTTAACAAAACAAAGAAATTAGACTGGATATATTTTTTTTAACCTAAAAATTTTGTTTAAACCTCACGAACGTTGAACCTCAATTAGATAAATTAATATCACAACATCAATCGCATCCGTCTCATTAATTATATATATATATTTACTTAGGTATATTTAAAAATTAGGATGACGGAGGCAGATTCTGTGGTTCAGCAGAGGAAACCCCCATACATCTACTCAAAAACTGCGGAGCACTGCTCCGCAAGACACAGATGTACGGGGATCACTGCATGAACACAGAGGAGTTGCAGTCCTTGAATCCCACCCATATCCTGAAATTCCTAAACGAATCAGGACTAGAGGAGCCGCTCTAAATGGGTAAGTATACCAACGCTTAGAAGAAGAGGGTGGGGTACAATCAAAAGCGTCGCTAGCGTCGGTCAATCGGGCGCACGCGCTAAGTGTTGAGGTGGGGGCCCCACCTCAACATATATGCCCGGGGCCTCAAAATTCAAACGACGGCGCTGGGTACAATAGATCTATAAAGGTCGCAGTACAAGTCGTCACCACCATATCTACAATCTATAGTCCATTTTTTTAAGAATGCAGTACAGGGAAGATAGGGCTTATTTGACCTTGTTCTCTGATTGGTTTAATCGAGGAGAAGTTCACACCGACGATATTTACTTCTCCATCTCAACCTCTTTTCTTCCTTTCTTTTGACATACATTTGCAGCCGTTAGTTGTCAATGGCTGCCTTGTCAATTCACAATTGTCATCTGATCTGTTTGTATCATTTAGATTTTTTGCGGTGTTCTCCATTTATTTGTTTGTATTTTATTACTATTGTTGCCATTTGGAGTATTTAATCAATCATAATAAGATATTCAAAGAAACCATTAATAAATTACCAATTTTATATTTAAGTAACTATATTTGAATTTAGCGCCAAATTTTGTAACTAGATTGAACATTTGTCATAGTGTAAATCAGATTTCTAGTTACTGCATTCTTAAAAAAATGAACTATAGATAAATTTAAGTTATATGTTGTTTATTGTAGAAACATATTGTGTCGTTATTTAAATGCTATTATATATAAATATATTCTTTTGATAAATCTACCATTGCTTTTCAAGGATGAATTTATATATTATTTTAAATTACATTGAATTGAAAAATTCACTATGTTTTTACCACACTCAGACTATGTAAAAATGTTATACAACTTGTTATTCACAGTAATATAAATTTCTACACATACCACGACTTAAGTTTCGACGTTTGACGGTAATTTTACGGTAAGTTCACTTCACTTGAGAATGATCGTTCACATTTCACTTGAAAATGACCGTCGAAACTTAAGTCGTGGTATGTGTAGAAATTTTTATTACTGTGAATAACAAGTTGACAGTTGTATAACATTTTTACATAGTCTGAGTGTGGTAAAAACATAGTGAATTTTTCAATTCAATGTATGAATTACCACGTAGTAACTGTCGCAACCATCCTATTCATATTATTTATTCTAAATTGATTCTTCGTACCCAGGAAATGGAAACTCTAAAAGATTATCATAGGAAAACGAAGGAAGGGATGTCATAACAGGAACTAATGATGATACTTTTCATTTGATTTCATCTTTGACGAATTTACGCCATATATCATACAAAGATGTATATTTATCCTAAGCTTCCCAAACATTTTTTGCGGTATCATTTGCGTTACTTTTTAAAAACAATTTGACTCGTCGTCAATTTTTATCAATTCCCAAATCTGATGAAAATTCAGGAAACTTAAGAAATATCTGATGAACATATTCTAATATTCACAAATCATTTGGACTTGATACATAATGACATGTAAAAGCAATTCAAAGATTTGTTTCATTTAGAAGTTCCTGCTTTAACAATAAAGCCATTTTCAATATATGAAAACGCAAACCCGGTTTTGTAAGAAGAGTTCGTCGGGTTGCAGAATGATATCGACTTAAAAGCAACATTTAAAAAAATCATTGACTACTATCCATCTTTATGGACAAACGCGAAGAAATTATTAATAACTCAAAAAACCTAACCCAACGTCCTACTTATTGTTATTCGAACGAGGGTTTAGTGTTTCTCAGTTTGTAACAAAACAAAGAAGTAGACTGTAGAAATAGACTGGGCAATCTGCGTTTATGCCTCACGAACATTGATCCTCTTGATGATATTGTCGGTTGACGCATAAGGTGGTGAAAGCCGTACCAGGTGGTGCCAGTTAATACGTGTCGGTGTTTTTGATTTGTACCTTTCTATCCGTGTGTTTGGAACGCTGGTCCATCGGTATATCTCTCAACCGTGAACACCATATTTTTCTCTTCTATTTTCTTCCTTTCTACCTTCGAAACTTACTTTTATATTCTCCCCCATTGTCGCAGAACCTGATAGGTGGAATGTGAAGGTATTTGATATGGTTTTAGGAAGGCCCTTAGTATATTTAAGGTATCTTGTTTTAATTTTATCTAGCTCTAGCTGCTGGTTGGATGTTAGAAATGGGCTTATAGTTTTGAAGCAATATGTTATCACCGGCCAGTTTCATGTTAAATAATTTTGCTGCTGTGTAGCTAGATTTAGGCTAGGGCTCGTATATTCCTGAGGGATCCAATGGTTTGAGTTGCTTTTTTACTTTTTTCTATATGTTGGAATATTTATTAAAGAAAAAATATATATTAATATTTGGAATATGTTTGGAAAAGATTAGCTTCCTCTAGAGGGTTACTCCTAGGTAATCATGTTTATTAATATTTATATATTAATTATATAGATAAATTTTGGGGTACATTAACTTTAGCATATCACAGGTGGGTGAGACAAATAAGTTTGAGAAAGACTAATAAGGTATTTCATTAATACATAAAAATGAATAATTAGACTAACAAAATGATTTTGAATGTTAGTCTAAAATTAATCATAAAGTTATTATGTAAAAAACTTTTAAATAAATTAAATTTTAAAATCAGCGCTAAAATTTAAATGTCATTTTCAAATCCATTTGACATTTGACTTGACATGTACAAATATATGAGACAATACAATCTATAAACAATTGAAACTAAAACTTTATTTAAATATGGCGTTAGAAAATTACAATCCAAACGTTTATAACAAACTAATCGATAGAATTGTAACGCCAGAAGAACAAGACGATAATGTTCCAGATGAAATAGACACCAGAGAAATATTTGGTAAAATTGTAACCTAACCTCCAATTATTTCCAATAACTATTAATATTTTAGACCTTATTAGAAACATCAATGATCCAGAACATCCCCTCTCACTTGAAGAACTTCACGTCCTTGAAGAAAGCCTAATTGAAGTGGACAATGAAAAAAACATTGTAAATGTTCTTTATACACCAACAATTCCTCACTGTAGCATGGCGACTCTTATCGGTTTATCAATACGAGTGAAATTGCTTAGATGTTTGCCAGCTAGGTTTAAAGTTACTGTTGAAATAAACCCTGGTACTCATGCATCTGAACATTCTGT
The DNA here is from genome assembly GCA_944588485.1 of Phosphuga atrata. Lineage (NCBI taxonomy): Eukaryota > Metazoa > Arthropoda > Insecta > Coleoptera > Silphidae > Phosphuga > Phosphuga atrata. The sequence continues at coordinate 32,039,593 of OX155896.1, read as the reverse complement.
TAACAAACAATTGGCTGATAAAGAAAGAGTTGCCGCTGCTTTGGAAAATAACCATTTGATTAAAGTTATTAATCAATGTATAACAAATCGATAAAGGTATTTATTTAGTTTGATGTAAATAATGTTACCTTTTTAGATACTATAAATAAATAAAAACAAATTACATTTATTTTTAAATTACATAAAAATAATAACAGGGTTTTTATGAACTCTTGGTTGCTACTTTTGGTGTTTGTTTCGTTGGGTCATATTTGTAAGTTTTTATCAAAGGACCTTTTCCAGCTCGTTGGAATTGTAACTCGTCTAATCTCTTTCTCTCCTCTAATTCTTTAGTAATTTTAATATTTGTCCATGCTGTAAAATAATTAACACAATTAGCATACAGAGTTTTTCTATTGCTTTTCACTATTTCAAATGGATTTCCCCATTTGGTAAGCAGTGTACAAGTCAGTGTGCAGTTCGGTGTAAAAGATAATACGGTAAGAAAAATTTACTCTACCTACAAAAATTATGGAGAAACAGCAAAAAAACATACTGGTCATAGGAAACAAGTATTGTCTGAAGCACAGAAACAACTGTTGTATGATTGGGTAGACGCAGATTGCACTTTGACTCTTGCAAATTTGAAAGCCAAAGCTTTTGAGGAATATCCGGATTTACATGTTTCGATCAGCGCTATTAATAGAGCGCTTAGAGTTTTTTCTTTAAAACGCATAACTAACGTAACGCATAACCTCCCCGAACGGAGGAACAGTCCGGAAGTTATCCAGAGTAGGTTTCAATATGCCGTCCAGTATAACCGAATCAAGGGAGATAGAGAGAAGATTTTTTTCTAACAATTCGACGAATTTGGAATTCAAGTTTACTCTCGTGTTTCTTGTGGTAGGTCCACTAAAAACACTCCGGTATATATCCGCAAAGCTCAAGTTAGAGGCCGAAGCCATTCAATTCTTGCAGCTATGACTATTAATTCGCTGAACTTATTTGAAATCCAAGACAGACCCTACAATTCACATCATTTCAACGAATTTATTGTTAACTTAATTAACAGCCCTACTCTTGATGGAATTGAGGGAGCTCACCTTGTGCTGGACAATGTTGCTTTTCACCGTAATGCGGAACTAGTAAACTTGATTTCAAACCACAGTCACAACTTGGATTTTTTACCCGCTTACTGCCCATTTCTAAATCCTTTAGAAGAAATGTTTTCTGTTTGGAAAAACTCTTAAAAAAATTAGACAAGCTGGGTCTCAAAATGAAGATCAATTGTACGCCGCAGTTCACGAAGCTTCAAATAACATCACAGCGGAACATTGTAATAAATACACCATATGGAAAATATTTGAGTGACTGTTTGGAAAAAATGAAATTTTATCTTAACAGAATAAACTTGTTTGTTGATAAAATATGTATTACCTTATTTTTATGTATAATAATTAATAATAAACTGATTTGTTGCCATTTCTCAGCGTTATTACGAAAATATATAACAGAGGGAAAAGCATTTGACATATCGTGAAAGTCATTTGATAAATAGGGAAAGCTTTGGATATAAAATTGACATGCGTGAAATTTGTTTGACAAATAGGGAAATTCATTTGATGAATAGTGAAAAGCAATAGAAAAACTCTGTATTATATTTGAAAAAATTACTATATTGTATAGATGTTAAACTTTTTTCTACTGCTTCAAAAACCAGCAACAAAAAACCTACTATACAGGGTGTTTCATAAATATCTGACAGAAATTATAGGGCGTATTCTAGAGCCCAAAATAAGAAAAAAAGTTTATATAAAGATGTGTCTGATAATTAACACTTCCCAGCTGAGGTACAGCTTAAAAGGGGGTGGCCTCAACAACATTTTTGCTAATATGTCAGACCCAACTTACAATAATAATAATACTTACATAATTGTTACAAATTTTGTGTGTACTCATTACTGGTGCCGAACAACCGTTTGTGCTTATCTTCAGCTTGATAGCCAACTAGTGACATATGGGGAACAACCTTTGTATTTTTGCAATTAGTTTTTACATCTGCACATTTAGCAAATGCTTGACTAGATGAAATTATTTGCAATCAAAAACTATACTGAAAAGTTACTCTTTCTTTCTGTTGTTCAAGATAACAGTTTTCGAGAAAAAAATAAAGCATATTGATGGGAATGATATTGTGATCAAAACAAACAAATACTATATCTTTACCCCAAATTTACTATTTTTTTAGTAAAGGTGCAAATTTAAATGTAATGATAAGAAGCAAAGGTTTAGTGCAGCTTTAAAATTTGGCATTTTATGTCAGTCTGTCATAGAAAACTGTTAGTGTGACACTTTTCTGTAATTTTGCAATGGTTGCTTTTACTAATGAGTACACAGACATGCATCTCATGTATGATCTGAGCTGGCTGAGGGAAACGCAATTAAAGCAAGGCAACTTTACCAATAAAGGTACCCTGATAGAAGAATACCCAATGAAAAAACTTTTGAGACCGTCGATAGGTGCTTGAGGAAACATGGTTGATTGGAACCAATAGAGTTTGGGAAGCACATATCCCGCAATCCTGATGTTGAAGAGCAGATGCTGGAGATTGTTGAAGCAAATCCAGTGACAAGTACTCAAAAAATTGGTGCTGTTATAGAAGTACCCCATACGAAAGTTTACCCCAGGTTTTCCACGAGCAGCAGTTGCATCCGTACTGCAATCAAACAATGCAGGTATTGACTCCAGCAGATTATCCTAATTAACAAAAATTTAGTTGATGGTTGCTGTTTAGTTGTGCCCAAGATTCTTTGCTTTTGAGTTGGATGCTCTTCACAGATGAAGCAACCTTTGCATGAGATGGAATTATGAATTCCCATAACATGCACTGCTGGGCTGACGAAAATCCTCATTCTGTTTTGGTGAGGGCTCATCAGCAATGATTCTCCATTAATATCTGGTGTGGTATTGTTGCCAATGTATTAATCAGTCCCCACTATTCTACCAGAGAAGTTTATCGACATTTTTTAACAGAAATTTTGCCAACGTTTCTGGATGAAGTGCCTCTTTTGACTAAACGCCAAATGTGGTTCATGCACGATGGTGCACCTGCACATTTTAGCGCGTTAACGAGAGCTCACTGTACGGCCGAATCCTAAGGACAAGAATAGAGCACGACTTTGAAGAACAGTGTGAACAGTGTTTAGGGTGGGTAGAGCATGCCTAGACAATATCAGTACTCTACAACAATTAATAGAGAAAAGACGGGAAACGAATTTGAGTACATACCTAATGTTCATTGATTCGAAAAAGGCCTATGATAACGTGCCCATTAAGAAAATGTTCGAAGTACTACATGAGACTAACATTAACAAATACTACATCAGAGCTACAAAAACACTAAATAGGATTTCAGAATGTGCGATCAAATTAAGTAACGATCAAATTAAGTTAACTAGGGATTAAAACAAGGATATAGTCTATCACTCACCATTTTCAAAGTATATCTACAAAAAGCCCTGAGCACCTGGATAAAAAGTCATAGAATGGGAATTGTAGTTGGAAATACCTGTTTATATACAGAACAGCTAAAAGCAGTAGAGATGGACTTTTTACGCCGATCGTGTAGAATATCCAGGTTAGACCATATCCGAAATGACGATATCAGGCAATAGGCGCATGTAGAAAATACCATTATGGATAGGGTAGAAAGCCGACAACTAATACGGTACGGCCATGTGATGAGAATGAGGAGTGAAAGATGGCCAAGAAAAATGATCTCTTACATCCTAACTAACAGAAGGAAGGGAAGGCCAAGAATATCTTGGAGAAAAGGAATAGATGAAACCATGAGGAAAAGGGGAATGATAGAAGGAGATTGGTTGGATTGGAAGGTGGATAGATCAAGGCAATCCAGTTGCTTGGCCAGCAAGGTCACCGGACATGAACCTCTTGGACTACTTTTTTTGAGGAGACTTAAAAAACTAAGTCTATGAAACGGAAGTGGCGGATCTAGCAAAACTGCAGCGTCGTGTGAAAACTGGATGTGAATGATAGTTCAGGCCACCACAGGAAAGTGCTGAAGCTTGTGTTGGGGTTGAGGGTCAGCAATTTGAACAACTATTGCGAATTAACTATTACGTTCATGGGCTAATTCAAAACTGAAATAACGATTTGTTTGTTTTCTTTGATTTTATATATTTTTTTTTGCATACCATTCCCAAGAAAAATATGTTTGAATTTTTTTCTCGATAACTCTTAGGGTAGGGGTACCTTTTCAGTGTAGTTTTTGATTGCGAACAATTTCATCTAGTCAAGCATTTGCTAAATGTGTAGATGGAAAAAATATTTGCCATAATTCAAAGGTCGTTCCCATATGGTTGCCTATCAAGACGAAAATAAGCACAAAGGGTAGTTCGGCACCAGTAACAAGTACACACAAAATTTGAATCAATCATCATTAGTTGGATCTGAGATATTAGCAAAAATGTTGTGTGAGGCCACCCCTTTGTAAGGGCTGTACCTCAGTTAGGAAGCGTTTTTGGGCACATCTTTATAGGGACTTTTATTTCTTATTTTTGGCTCTAGAACATGCCCTAGAATTTCTGCCCGACATTTATGAAACACCCTGAATATCAAGTAACAATTCAACAACAATAGCAGCACACAGTCATATCACAATCACATTCATTTTTTTTTGCACAAATAAACTTGAGGATGCTATCAAACTTGAGCAGAAACCATGTGGTGGTAGTTCAGGTAAATCTGCCTTTAAAAATATTATCACATTGCAATTTTAGAAATCTCTGATGTTTATAAATTGAACAGTTATACAATGCTTTAAAAAATAACTGGACAATCAAATTGTTCTTTAAAATTATTGAACAAAATAAACATAATATAGGGTGAAACTAAATGTAAGTGTTTTCCATTTTGTAATTCATAAGAGCAAAGCTGCACTGATGAGGGATAGATCTCGAAACGCGTCTGCAGATGGCTACATTTTGAGTTAAAGAGAAAGATCTAATCTTAAAAAACAATGTTATTTATCTAGTGTCTTGTTTTAGTGTCACAGAAGTGAACTGAGTCCCAGTGAGTAACACAAATATATGTTGTCTTTCAACATGAGATTTGTTTTATAGTCTTAAAAAGACTTTAAAATATTATAGATTCGGAAAGGTTGAATATATTTATATATTCAAGCTGTGTTCCGCTGTAATAAGTTGGTAAAATAAACTGGTTTCAGATCATATTTTTCATAAAAATTATTCAATCCCTAATAAGGCATATGCACCATTTTTTTTTTCATTTTAACCTGTAAAAAACATAAATACTGTTGAAAGTATTTCAATTAATTTTTTAAATAAAATATAAAATACCAATTAAATTTGAACTGTTTGAACGGTCCTATTTTTCGCGCGCTTTGGATGACGTCGCATAGCACTTTGACTTTCAGTGTTGTTTACTATTTGCATAGACAGTTAAAGATTTTCAGTTTTAATTTGCTATTGCGATAATGGAAAAAGCTAAAAAACCATTTTTTCTATTTTGCGTCTATAATGGAGTCATTAATACACTCACATGGGTTCATTATTGGCTCACCGAGTACTTTAATAATTTAATTTTTCAAGGTTGGCACCGTTGAAAATCAGAGCTATCAACCTGTCAGAAGTGTCAAATTTTCGGGGAGTTAGTTTTGAGGTTATGTGATGTGTGGAAATCGCGAATACACAAACTTAATTAATGGTAATAAACGATATAACACTATATATTTAATTTAAATTCATTTAAACCACTTTTAGTAATTGTTCTTGATAATTTATAATCTCACCATATACCAAAATCGCACTAGGTAATCGAAAACACTACAGAAATATTTAACAGCAAAACAGAACAGTGAATATTCACGCCGATAAATGTCATAACGTGCACGTTGCATATAGTGCACATAGCATCGACCAATGGTGATGCGTTTCCCAAATTTGAATTTTGTTCGCATATTTTAGACTTTTTGATTTTTATGGCATTAAATACAAACTAAACGAGAAAATAATGGTATAGCTGTAATTTCAAGATCATAAAGCATCGGGCGTACAATATTCAAGTAAAAAGTAAAGCACATGCATATTCCCTATTGGTTTTCAACAATAATATTTGTTTAACCTGCTCCATAAATTCTAAATGATATTTTAAAACAAATAGTTACTTACAATCTTTAATTCCTCCAACAAATCCTTTGTTTTTTATTGGTAAATTTTTTGGATTGTGCGCAATCAAAGGATCAATTTTGAAGAAATCTCGAACAGCTGGTATTCTTAAAAACCCAACTTGAACCAATGAAATGAAGTTACTTGAAACCCAGTAACACAAGATGGCTCCAGGGAAATTAACTGTGAATGGTAAAATTACAAATGGCAATGCCCTTAACACATATTTCATGGTTTGTAGATTCTGGGATGATAGTTTTGCTGAATCTGTTCCAAGCTTGAAAAATTCACAATTAATCATTAGTTAAATCACACAAAATGTGATTTTCCTTAAAAATCACAATCTAATTTTTTACAATAATGTTGTTTATTACAACTTACTTCAATTGTTGCCCAAAGTGTCAAGCTGGTAATAACAGGCAATGCAAAGAACTGATCTGGCACAGTTAAATCAGTAAACCAAAATAATCCTCCATCTCGCAAACTATCAACTGGTACATTAGACATTTGTCTTAATCCCACGAAAAATGAAATAAATACTGGCATCTACAATTGAAATAGTTCAGTGGCTCAATCTTATCAATTTATACATTGTTGTTACCTGAGCTAAAGGAACTAACATGTTCTTAAAAGGATTTACATTCTTCTCTTTCATAAATGCCATCAATTCTTGTGAATACCTTGCAACTTCCAATTGATTACCACTCTGTCTAGCTTCAGTCATCTTCAGTTGAATAACTTGCATTTGTGGTAAATAATTATTCATTTTTGCAGCATTGCGTTGTGCTACTATTACCAAGGGAAACATCAAAAACCTAATAATTAATGTACCTAAAAACAACATAAAAAAAATATTTCCATATTTCATTTTAAAACAAAACTAGTTTAAATATTTCCAACATATCTGCTCTTAATTGAGTTCTTTTATAAATCCTATGTATTCCTTGTAGGAACAATTTACTTACCTATTGCAATTGCTTCCCACCATGGGATTCCTAATCCAACATGTAAATATTCAAAACAATTTTGAACAATACCCACTGGACTCCATCCACCCAAACCTAAAGATGCAAAAGTTTGTTCTCCAAGGGCATTAAGACTGCTTGCCAATTCTACAGCAGCATCTGGTACAACTGGTGGTTCAGGAATTGCTTCAATAATTGGATCTATTTCAGAAGTAATTAAATTATTTGTTTGTTCTGTTTGACCATTAGGTTCCAAAGCAGACATATTGTTAGTTCCCATAGCTAAAGTGTTATCATTAGTTGTTCCCAGAATTTCATTGTGATTAGTTGTAGAAGCAGTAGAGAAATCAGTTTCAGGAGTTATGTTATTAGAAACCAAAGCATTTTCACCAGAAGCGTTTAAACCATCACCCACAGAAATATTAACAAATTCATTTACATTTTCATCGGACATAACTAAATTTTCATGTACACAATCGTCATTTGTATTAGTAATATTAGATGAAAGAATTTCAGGACTACCTACTACTTCATTAACAAATTCTTGGCCATCATTTGGAAGTTCTACTTTTTCACTAACAAAATTACATTCTTGACTGTCACTTGAAAATTCTACTGTAACATTATTAAAATTAGATTCTACTTCAACACCACCAGTATAAGTTTCTACATTTGGACTACCGTTTAGATCTAAATTTTTATTATTATTTGAATTGTTACTTGTAAAAATACTCGAAATACTAGTATAAATATCATTTCTTGCACTTTCTGGAGGCATGTTATCAAATATTGAAGAATATTCCATTTTAGAATTATACAAAGTTGAAGGGAAATATTCAGAACTATTCAAATCTTCAATATTTGAAGTTATTTCTAAGTTATTTAAATTTTGTGGTTTTTCTGTTTCACTTTGTACCAAATTAGTTTCTGCATTAGAAGAGTTATTAATGTTAGTTTTAGGATCAGAAGAGACAAGACCAAGCTGTTTAAGAAATTCAAACTCGTTTGTATTGTAACCTGATATTGTGACAGGGCCAGAATTGGTACTGAACATTCCAAGAGCTGCTCTGCATAGTATAATATTTGAAAATCTACTTAAACCTAAACTGCTAAGTTTCTTTCTCAAAACATCTTGCTTATCATTCCACTAAAAAAAAAAACAAAAAAAAAAAACATAATACATTATATAAATATTGTAGTAAGTTTGTACTATAACCTACTTTTAAGTCATTTTTGTATGCAAATGGTACATGATTTTGCAAGGTGCCGATACTGCTTGATATCTGCAAAAAAGAAATCATGAAATAAAAACCAGCTTAATAAAAATGGTTATGGTAACCAACCTTATTTGTCTTAAAAGATTCTGCAATTTTCTCATATTTGCTTAATGCAATTTTCATTTTTTTGTTTTCTTTTGGCCATAGTTTAGTCTGTAATATAAAATAAATTGTTAATTGAATATTCTAAATAACTATAGTTAGGTTAGGTGATCATTGCACCAAAACAAAACATAAGGCCGAGACTGCACTAAGATTTTTTCCCGCGAGCGGTAACCGCTATAACCGCGAAACCGCTTTAGAAACACACAGTACGTTATGGGAAAATCAATCGTGGGAAAAAAACACAAGTGGGGCCGCTTGTATTAGCTTACTTGAGTCACAAAATAAAGCGATTAAAAACCGCGGCGGTTTAGCTGTAGTTCGGCCTAGGCCTAAGGCCGAGGCAGCAGTACGGTTCTTTTCCGCGAGCGGTTAGCCGCTATAACCGCGAAACCGCTCGAGAAGCACACACTACGATTAAAAACCTCGAAACCGCCCGCAATTTTCAGAGTTGAAGATGGATTTCAAGAGAGTAGTATGAATATACTATAATTTAATATGTATATACTAGAGATGCCACGAATATTCGGTATCTATTCGGCCACTTTTTTAATATTAGGTATTCGGCCGAATACCGAATACCAAATCATGAAAAAAAAAATCACACATATTATTAAAAAATGATAAATATATACATTACTACCAGGTGATGGTAGATACATTTATGCGAATTCTGTCAGTTTTGGATACTGCTGTATGTTTGCTGACTACCACTTGTCCTAGTTGTCTAGGCGAGCTGTTTTTAGATAAGAAGCAATATCATTTGCAATAGCACTTTTCTTTTGACATTCTCACTTTCTCATTCTCTTTTCACATCCTCATCTTTTTCCATATTTTTCTGTAGCGACTTCCTCAAAACAATTCTAGAAACTGTCGTATATTTCAATGGTTTTGTCATTGATATATATTTTCTTACGAAGTGGAGAAAAATCATTATCGGTACTACAAGAAATTCAAAAAACAAACAAAATTTTTAGAAGCTCTGAGCATCTAAAAGAATTTTTTGTTTTGCTCATTGTGTTTGAACTAATCCCAGGAAATTGGTTTTGAAACGAGAGTCAGGAAAAGTGGCAACCAGGTATTTGTCATTTTCATTGAAGTTGAACCGTGTTCCTAGCTCAGCTTGTAGTGAAGATCTCATTTTCAGCAAATTTGGTTTTCTATCGGCTATCTCTTTCTTACCCAGGTAGTTCAACAATGTAACAACATGTGGAAACACTTCGGAGATGCAAGAAATAATAAAAAAAGAATTCTAACGTGTGCTTATATCTTGCACTAATTGGTGGTTTGCCAAGTCAAGTTCTTGGCGAATGGATTTGAGTTTTTCTTCTGCTATACCTGAGTGGTTAAAATATGTAACAATTCGTCTTGCAGCAGCTACCACCGGTGTTATTTCCATTTGAGATTTTAGCAATTCCTCAATAGCTCGTTGTAGTAAATGGATAAAACACCTGGCAGAATCATATTCTGCATCTCGTATACCTTTTATAATATTGGCTCCACTGTCAGTAAATGTATCATCTTTCCACAATACCATTCATTTCTTTTGCAATATTGGCACCAGTATGTGAACCAACAAACGGGTTCAATGTTAAAATGCCAATAAAATGTTCAAGAATAAATTTAGAAGATATTCAATGCGCAGTGAAACTCAAAAACCTTTGAAACCCTAGAGCAGCGTTTCTCCTTCTGTTTCACCTTCTGTTACTTGCCCCTACCCCTACGCCTACCCCTACCCCTCAATAGGTATAATAACGATGTAAAACTTGTTCAATATATAACAAACAATAAAAATGGAAAGACAGTTCGGAGAATTCCCTTAGTAACATCTTTTGATGTTGTTATCTTTTGTTACTTCTTATCTTTCCTTTGTGTTCAATTTATCTATCATTGTCCGCCATTACATAATTTTTTCTGCGTACCCCCAGAGATCATTTCACATACCCCAGGTTGGGAAACGCTGCCCTAGAGGAATAATCACGTATTTTGTATTGAGGTACCGCTTCGCTTTTTCCTTAAGCCTTTGAAAGCCGGCTCGTTCAACTAGTGATAAGGGGTCGTCCATTAATCACGTGATGTTTTTTAGCAACTGAAAAGCCTGCATTTCAATATTCACTTTACTTATTCTTTCAAAAAACACACACACCACACAACAACCATTACCGCCCTTTCCAGTTTTTATAAATTTAAAAGTATTCCCGTCGCTTTGTTTCGCGTTACAGGTTTTTCGGTACAATCATCCTTGATTGAACTTCGTGCCAAGAAACTTCTAGATGCGTCGTCTCTAGCTGACCAACGTGTCAAATTTACTCTCTTTAGCATTTTCTCTTTCCCAATTCCAGTCATTAACTTTTGTCTGCGTTGTGTCCAATTTACAAAAATTTAAAATTTTTAAAAATAAAAATTTTATTAATTTTTTTTATAAAAGTCTTAGATATCAACATGTAAGATTAATACATATAAGAAATTGCATGGCTCAATCAACAGAGGCGGCTTTTCTTTTCGGCGGCTTTTTCGTTTGTATTACCGCTCTATATATGTCTCTCTCAGACTCAATGCCACCACGCGGCGTATGCCCCTAACAGCTCGGCCCCGTCGATCCTGCATCGGACCAACCACTACTAAGCTAAATTACAGAAAAAAATAATTTAACAATATGTGGTGAAACATATTACATGTTGAATTGCTTGTGTGGACCTAATAACATTTACATTAAGGTATATAAAAATTAATCTTTTTAATTTCTGTACGACAAAAAAAAATGTTGGCCCCAAATTTGCCGCCTCTAAAATCTGCCGCCATAGGCTCCAGCCTACTCAGCCTGCTGGTAAATCAAGCACTGTCTCCCAGTTTAGACATTGTTTTGAGACAAAACATACGCTGCAACGATTTACGCATGTAATCGGCGTCAAAATCACAAATTTCTACTGGGACTGGCAGCGATTCGCGCGCCGCATTTTCTTGTTAAAAATCGCGCGTTCAATGAAAATATAAATACACCAATGTTTCGTGATTTTTCACAATGCGTAGTGCTGCGCTGCCGCGCACTCATTTTCGAAATAATGCAAAAGATGCGCGATATTCGGAGGCTGAATATTCGGCGCTTCGGCCAAGAGTGTGGCCGAATATTCGGTATTCGGCAAAATTACTATTCGTGGCATCTCTAGTATATACTATACATTGTTGCTCTAACACTAAGAAATAGAAAAAGAAGACGCAGTCAACGCAAATTTCGCAAATATTGGGTCCATCCACTCACTAGCCGTAGATTTAAGAAAGGTTTCTTTCATAATAAATATCAAGATTTAAGACAACATCCTGAGAATTTTTTTAATTACTATCGCATGTCAGTAGACAGCTTCGATAAAATTTTGCAAATTGTGCATCCATACATTACTTTAATGGATACAACATTTCTCTCGTTTCTATCACTATACTGACGCAAAGTAGTGTCATACAAAGTTTTTTTTTTCTGTACTGCACTATGGTTTTCTGGGATAAACATTCATATTGTTCGTTTGAAACAGAGTCCGACTCTTCACGGCGGTCTGGGCAAAAAAAACGTTCGCGTTTAACGCAGTAGTGCGTGCTATGGATGTAGTACATGGAGATCTAAGTTTTATGGGGTACAAATTTTAGCTCGGTTTTTACCCGCGAACCATTTTGTAACAATTCGCGGTTTTAAAAACAGTCGTGGTTAAAAACCGCAAGTGAGGCTGCTTACTTGACTCACAAAATCACACGATTAAAAACCGCTGCGTTTTAGCCGTAGAGCGGCCTAGGCCTAAGAGAGCTAGGCCTAGAGCGGCCGAGGCCGCACTATTGTTTTTGCCGCCTGCGGTAACCGCTATAACCGCGAAACCGCTCGAGAAACACACAGTACGCTATGTATTCCCGCGACCGATTTTTCCCATAGCGTACACTATGTTTTTCGAGCGGTTTCGTGGTTATAGCGGTTACCGCTCGCGGAAAAAAACCGTAGTGCGGCCTCGGCCTTAAATAAATATTGGATAGTACAAACTTGCTTTAAAGTCTTTTTTGTGTAAAAATGGTACAGGGTTTTGCAAGGTGCTGATACTGGATGATATCTGAAAAAAGAAATCATGAAATAAAACTAGTTTAAGAAAAATGGTTATGGTTACCAACCTTATTTGTCTTAAAAGATTCTGCAATTTTCTCATATTTGCTTAATGCAATTTTCAGTTTTTGGTTTTCTTCTGGCAATAGTTTAGTCTGTAATATAAAATAAATTTTTAAATAAATATCCTAAATAACTATAGTTAGGCATTTTTCGAAAGCAAATTTGAATGTTTTATAAGTTTGATAATAAATAACAATAAATTGTAGAAATGCTGAAAGAGGGACCTTTTGATAAATTTTTATTAAAAAATACTTTAATACTGTACAAAAACTAGTACTAAAACTCAATATTGATTCTATCAATAATCTTCACCCTTTTGCAAATGAAATTCACCCTCTTGCAAATTAATTTCACCCTATTGCAAATATAGTTATTACACAACCAATTACAAGCAATCACTCAGTTGAAGATGCATGGGGAAAAGTCCTAACAAACATAAAAGAGGCAGCCGCAGAAGCCGTGGGCACCAGAATATTGAAAACGACACATCGTAAACGAGCCAAACCATGGTTCGCACCAGAAGTCAAAGCAGTAGCTGCAGAAAAGAGGAAGGCATACATACAATTTCGAAACAACCCGTCAGCAGAGACGATCCGGCACTACAAATCGAACAACACAATACGCAATATCAAGATAGAATTTTGGTAGAAATTCATTAGCGAAATGGAGAGATATCTATCAAGGCCAAAAACGCATTTGGAAGACGATAAGATCAATGAAAAGGAACATTAACGAACACACTACTATAACTAACATCAGTGAAGTACCAATCAAATAAATGGATGGAACACTTTAAGCAACTATACCGTGAACACGATATCAACGAACAGCCAGAGTCACCTGAAACCAATGACTTACACTTGAAATTGAAGAACACCGAATAGCACGAGCAGCGAAAAGGCTGAAAAATCGTAAAACAATGAAGAGGGTATCAGCAATGAACTCATCAAGTATGGGCGTAATACTCTAAGAGAGAATTAGGGAAACTATTTAATAAAATCATCAAATACGAAGCTGTCCCAAATGCCTGGAAAACAAGCGTCACGATCCCTATATATAAAAAAGGAAATAAAGAGTTCTATCACTATATTAAACAACATCATGAAAATATTCACCAGCATACTAGCGGAGATCCTGCATGAAACCATCCCCTAAATGAAGAACAGCAAGTCTTTAGGAAAAACAGATCCAACAGACGCTATCTTCTTAATACGACAACTAATTGAAAAGGCCCTCGAATTCAATACACCGCTGTTCGTCTGCTTCTTAGACCTGACACAAGCGTTGGACAGGGTAAAGCCATCAACACTCTAAAAGAAAAAGGAAATAGCCGACGCCATCAACACTCTAAAAGAAAAAGGCGTACAAAACAAATGATAAGAGTAATAAATACCAGAAACTCAACAAAGATACAACTAAAACACAAACTCACAAAGTCAATCCAAACAAGCACGGGAATCAGGCAGGGCGACAGCCTTAGCCCGATACTTTTTAACACAATCATGGATCAGATCATCAGTAAGACCAAGGATTACAGCTGGATACCGAATACACAATAACACTATGACGATGCCACCCTATTCGCGGACACTGAGAACGGGCTGCAAAAACTAGTTCACGAATTCAACAGAGTAGCGACGAAGTACAACATGAAAATGTTTATTAATGTTTTTACCGCAAATGTTTGTGAAAATTTTTTATATAACGTGAAGTAATATAAATCTACACACTTTACTCGACTCGAGTTTCGACTGTTGAAGGTCATTTCAAATACATGGTTATTTACTTGATACGAAGGTTATTGTACTTGAAACTGACTTTCAACAGTCGAAACTCGAGTCATATAAAGTGTGTAGATTTATTTAACTTCACAAGTTATATAATATTTTCACAATAATTAGTAGTAAACACAGTGAATATTTCAATTGAGAGAAAATTATGTGATGCTTTTTTAATATACTCTGTGACATATAAAATTCACCACCAAGAAGGAGTAGGAATTTTTGAATGGGGTAGGGAAAATAGTTAAGTCAATTTGGAAAATGCAGTTTGCTTTCTTACTAAATTACTAAAAATCGGCTGGAAGCATGAAAATATAGAGATATGAAAATATATATACAAAAAAAATACTTAAAACAAAAACTTTAGATTTTGAAGGAGAAATCAAACTTTCTTTACTTCACTGACTTTCGTTTACTGACATAATCCCTTTTCCCCGCGCGTCCACGATATATGTAAAAGTACTTGATTTACAAGAGAATGCATATGATTTGTTATAGCCCAGAGAGCGTGGAATGTTACAGCAATGTTCAGAACCTTGCATAACATTCCGTATGTTGTTGTTGAAGCAACATTCCAGTGGCAACGTTGCAATGTGAATGCTGCAGAAACATTCTTGCGAAATTCCAGTGGCAACATTGCGGAGGGCATCATGATTATATAATAATTGAGGCAATGAGCGTAAAAGCGGATTAAACTGAGTTCTTTAGCTTGCAAAATAATTCGATTATAAAGCATTTTTTTTTCTTCGAAATGATTTTGCATTTGCTCACGTTATGTAGCTTCTGCTTCTTCGCAAGATTTCTATTATTGGAAACAGAACTAGTTACCCCAATATTTTTTGAAAAACATGACTTTGTTGTGGGTTATTTCACTTTTGAATTGGCTTGTTTTAAATTTTTATGGGACAGTCCGATAACAAATTCATTTAAATGCAAGGGTAGGATTTATTAAAACCAAAATTTATTACAAAACTTTATAACACATTTACTTCGCTACAATAGTCAAGTATAGGTACTTCATTTACATCATTGTTGGTGGTTGTGTTCAGGTCTCTATAATATGCGCGATAAATAGGTGGAATGTATTCCAACAAACTAAGAAGGTCTTTCTTTTTTAACAGATTTATGCAGTGCCCATTGGTCATATAAAGTACATCTATTTTTATTGTTTGAATACATTTATTGTTTAAATATTAGAAATAGGTTTTAAACGGCTCTTCTCACAAAACGCAACCATTGAATCTTTAACCACTCCACTTTTGATTGGCCCTCAGTATATTTTCGATTTGTAATATTCTTCTCAAGCTTTATTGTTGAATAGATATCCTTTTATCCATTTAAATAACTTTAAATGGGGTTCTTTTCGGAGCAGCCTTGATGACATCATTACAGTTTTCTGGGATGAAAATATTTGAAAAAAACTTCTTCTGCTTCTCTACTAGTACACAGTCCCGATCACACTGCAAATAAGAATGCCCACTGACCAAGAATTTGTAGTCAATCTCATTTACTATGTAGTCAGGATTAGAAAAAATGTACTGACATAAAAAAGAGAGCTTAATATTGCGATTTTGGCCTCGGCACTGGTCAGAATACATGAAAAGTTTTCGTTCTAATAAAGTATTTTATGAAGTTCAGTAAGCATGAACCTATCTCTTGGGGCGCTCGTGAATCAATGGATTCGTTCCAAGTAAACATATAAACGTCATCATTACCCAAATCATGAACACCTAGACAATATGTCCACATTTTCCGTTTGTAATAACATACGCCTGTTGATAAAACAGGTGTGGGCAATGTGTCCATAATGTAAAAAGTTATAGCAGTAACACTAGAATTTCTTTTTGCAAGTGCGGTGTCGTCGCGTAGGCTTTGACGTGCACTCTCAGCTTTCTTCTTATGGAGTTCCTTAACTCATTAACTTTCCTTAACTTAATTTTTGATTCCCATATTCATTTAGTAAAGCATCGATTTTAAACTTAAACGAGTCACATTTTCGACAGGAGCCTGATAAAGGTGTATGAAAAGATAAATTGAATTGTTCATTAACAAAATTTCGGAAAATGAAATTTTTTGAATTTGCCGCCGCTACACGACCCTATAAATATTTAACCCTAAAAACCCTAATATTTAATCCTTTGTTGCCCAACATAAGTAAAAATAGCATATTTTCATTTTTTTGGAAAAATATTTTAATTTTAGCGTTCAACAAAGACTGATTTTTTTTACATTTTTTTACCAATTATATTTTTAGATAATTAACCGGTACTTATTTTGTCATTGTTTTTTTTTTAAGTAGCCTGCTTTATTTATTTATTTTTCACTTAATTAATCGAAATAACAAAAATTTTGGATTATCAATTTGAAAAACATTTTGAAATTTGGTTCGTAAACGAAGATAAATATTGCACGTTTGGAAATGGCGTCAACACTCGTGTGCTCACTATACAAAACTGAATACCACGTGTGAACGACTGACGGTATTTTTTAGGTTAAGATTTCTACGCGATCTATGTATAGTACTCAGAAGTTCCTACAGGCAGATGTAGACAAATATAACTCTCCTTTAGTTTCAAACATATTTTTATATGGTGGTACTTTAGAGTACCGTCAGACGACAAAGGGTTAAATCAGGTGCCAGGTACTTTCGATTTCTGGATTTATGAAGAGTGCAGTGACCTTCATATACAGGAAATTCTTCTAGGAAAGCATTTACTACAACAATTATATCAGCAGATGTTTTATTTTAAGATTCAGCTTTACCTCTCCGATCAGATGGCGGAGTAGCGAGTATTCCCTTTTGTTTCCGAACCCTATCAATTCTACCAGCTGATACGGATAATGTATTCTGAAAAAAATATCTATCTTGATTTCAGCTCCACTAGAATCAAGTAAATAATAAAATCAAGTCTTTAGCCTTTCAGAAAACTGATTTCGTGAATGTGCACGAGATTTATTAAAAACTTATCATTGTAAATAAAAATGATGACTGTAAGTCATAACTTCCAAGCTTCAAAAACTCGTTAAATATTAGAATTTGCCGCTGTTCACTTATCTTCTCTCATGGTTTTTGATTGTGTTGTCATAAGTTATGCACAATATTTGTGTATAATACAAAAATAGCGGCTTAATAAATCTACAAAAACAACATGTCTTTTTAACACAACTGACTACACATTCCATCACATATTTGTATCTGCACTGAGCAAAAACGCACCAACCAACTTTGGTCCACTATTGCACACAGACAATATAAAAAACATTCAATGCAACAACTCTTTTTATTGTCTCATCTAATTTTTATAAGGAAAATGTCGGTTAATTAACTTTTGCTAGATTCATAAAGTAAAAAAAAGTACATTAATGCTGAAAACGCAAATTCAGAAAAGTTGTGGCTTAGTCCGCTTTTGCGCTCAATGCCTCAATTAATATAAAATGTAGATATAATTAAAAAAATATATTTAAAAATATTTCGCTGATCGGGACTCGCGGATTCGCAAAATCCGCTGTCATATATTTTTTGATATTGTTTCGATTCAGCTTGATCAAACGATATTAAAGATGATGTATTTCAAATTATATAAAAGAATGTTTACCTTTGCTGGAAATTGCAATATAATATTTTTATTACTAATGCGCGAAAAGTACTTCTTGACGTACATTATTATTACGAGAAATGTCACCTCTCGTTGTATTTCCACATAACCTGGGTAACGCACTCAAATATTCAATATCGCTAGGTTACATTAAAAAAGAACAAATAAATAAATAAAATACAATCAAGACATCGATATTAAAAAAGTGACGTGAAAGTGTCAGAAATTTATGTTCATTACAAATTAAAAATTACAAATGAAGCATCCGTTTTAAAATGAGTGTAAATTCTATGGTGACACCAGAGACTGAGGAGAGTTCTTATGACGAATCCACACCACCGGAGACAATTGAAAAAGCGATTTTTTCTTTTTTGATTCCATTTTTTTGGATGGCCCCTGGGTTCCAAACTTGTAAGATACATCCCATGATACATCGCATGAGTAATAACAAATATTGTTTGTAACACGGGCAGTATTGTAAATTGCCCTCTCGAGCGAATGTGCGCACTCACTTCGTTCGTGCCTTCGCTGTCGCGTGAAATTGACAACTCAGCGCTCTAGTTACAAAATAATATACTATTCTATGGTCTATTATTTCGTTTAATAAATATTTTCTATGTTGCTAGCTGAATAAAAATGGTTTTAGTTTTGCCAACGACATTTTATCGATAAGTAATAGTATATTGTGCAACAAGAGCGGTAAGTTGTCAATTGCCCACGAGAGCAAAATTGGGCGCACGCACGAAGTGAAGCGCCGCTCGTTCGCTTGAGAGGGTTGACAATACCGCACGAGTTGCAGATAATTTTTTATTACTCATGCGAGGGGACATACCTTACAAGTTTAGGGTCCAGGGGCCATCAAAAAAAAAATAGAATAAAAAATGTTTCTCCCGTGATGTAGATTCGTCATAAAAAATATCATCAGTCTCAGGTATCACTTACACTCATTATCATTTACACTCATTTTAAAAAAATTTCATTAATTTTTATTTTGTAATCATAAAAATTTCACTTTCAAGTTACTTTTTTAATATTGAGGTTTTGATTGCGATTATTTTATTTATTCATTATTTTATTTTTGTTTTTTTAAATGTAACTTAGCAATTTTTATTGAATATTTGCGTGCGTTATCCAACAAGATCCGAACTCCAACAAGAGTGAGTCGTGCCAAAAAATAAAATGAGAAAGTTTCTTCAGATGAGGATGACAATAAAAGTAAAAACGCAAATAGTTCGAATTAAAAATTAATCATCTGATATAATATATATATATATATATATATATATATATATAAATATATATAAATATATATAAATATATATATATATATATATATATATATATATATATATATATATATAAATATATATATATATATATATATAT
Source organism: Phosphuga atrata (assembly GCA_944588485.1). NCBI lineage: Eukaryota > Metazoa > Arthropoda > Insecta > Coleoptera > Silphidae > Phosphuga > Phosphuga atrata. The sequence continues at coordinate 32,020,159 of OX155896.1, read as the reverse complement.
ATATATATATATAAATATATATAAATATATATATATATATATATATATATATATATATATAGTACCCATAATTATGAAAGTGGTCTAATTGTAAGTCAAAATTAAAAAACAAATGAGTTCATCAGTTATTTCACACCACATTATTAACACTAAATGAATTCCATATATTTTTGAAATTACAACCACTACCTAATGATTCATTATTGACGATATCGTAAAAATTACATTGAATAAATTTAGTTTAAAATAATGCTGTGCGAAATAACTGATAAACTATTTTCTTTTTTAATTTTGACTTAGACCACTTTCAAAATAATGGGCACATATATCAACATTAACACTGACCGACATTCTATACATTACTTATTACATTAGGATATTTCACTTAAAATGTTTTTTTCACTTTATATCATTTTTAGTTGTTGATGTAAAGTTCATATATTCAAAAATAAAATTACAAGTGTAAGATATAAATAAAAGAGAATAAAACATGAAATATAATTGTCCATTTTTCAATTTCAATATATTCCTGCAATGTTCACAATATTCTTGCAAAATTCCTGAAGCGTTCGCAATATTCTTGCAATGTTCCGTGAAATGTTCCCTCAACATTCTGAACGTTGCAGAGAGGCGGACATAGGAATGTTGCAGGAATGATACAGCAATTTTCCCTGCAATGTTTAACGTTACGAAAGTAACATTTTTGCAACATTGTTGCAACACACTGGCTGGGAGGGTGAATTTCAGTAGCAATAGTGTGAATTTATTTTACAAAAAGGTGACTTTCATTTGCAATAGTGTGAATTTATCTTGAAAAAGGGTGAATTTCATTTGGTAAAGGGTGAATGTAATGTGAAAAACTGATATATTAGGTTTAAAATATTGTGTAAAAGTAATTTATGCATAAAATAACATAATCTTTCAAATGTGTTTTTCTGTTGAAAAAAATCACATTGTTCATAACAAAACATGGATATAAATATACAATTTAATTGTTGGTATAAGATTCTCCTATATAAAAATTCCTTGGTTTCAAAATCCATAACCATATTTAAAAGTAATACTACCTCCGTTCCACAATAAGTGAGCTATTAAACTCATTTAAAAATTCCAAAATAAGAGCTATTAAAAAAATTTAAGAACTTCAACAATGGAAATATTTTTAATTAATTATTCTGATACAACTACACATTAATTAAGTACAAACAAATTTACTAGTGGTTTAAAGTGAATTCTGCAATACTTTGGCAGTATTAATGCACTTCCCAAGAAAGTTGCAAAATCATTGTACTCTTTTGATTATTTAAATTAGGCATTTTTTCGCTAACTCCAACGCTTTCAAGAATTTTTAAACAATAACTATGATTGTAGCTGGTGTCAAAAATCAAGTCAATGTTCTGTTTACTATTCAATCTACTATTAGCAAACGTCAACTTAACAATCAAAAATTTCACAGCTGACTATGTTCATATTGTAGTACGGTATACTATATGTTTATAGTTGAAATATTAAAAAAAGTTATTACAGTTCAATAAATTACAATAAAAATTTAAATAAATAGCTCACTTAATGTGGAACGGAGGTAGAATTTTGTAGTACATTTTAAAATGAATTTTGAATAAAATTTATAAATTGCATGAAATAAAAACTAAATTGTAAAAAATAGATATGTAATAATAAACTTACAAATAATTTTGTATGAATTTTATTGAACAAATGTTATTTTAAAATAAATTAGTTGTACATTATAACAAAGATAAAAAAATATACCTTTTGATTTGATTTTCAACTAAAAATAAGAAAAAAAAAATATTTTAAATAATTTAATATTTCAACTATATATTATATACAACTACATCCAACAAAAATTTGACAATTTCAATAATTTACATTAAAAAGAAATAAATGTTAATTATCATATAGTTAAATATGATGGCGGAAAAGGTGTTGCCTCCTGACAAGGGAGATGTTTTTAAGTGTCATCCTAACTTAAAAGTACCAAAAATGTAATATGTGTAATATGTGAGAACGTGTATCTTGAAGGTGACTTTAATAAATATAAAAAAGGTTTTTACATCGGTAAACGTCTAATAGTATGCCCTGAACATCATAACCAAGACATAATCAAATGTTTATTTAAAACTTGATGACAATGCCCGTAAAATCATCGCACACATCAAACAACATGAAAAAGAGGAACGCCAATTTAGTTTATGGCATAATGCATCAATGAATTCTTCAAGCAATGATACAATTATCCATGACAAAGAGGATAAGCTGATACAAGGTAAAGTAGAAATAGAACTTTTGCGTGAACTAAATCAGGAATTGAAAGAGAAAAATAAATTGTTGAATGAACTACTAGAACGAAATAAAAAGGAAACAAGTCACTACACATACGGCGATATGCTTAAGCTAAAAAATAATAAATATATTGAACTAGTACCAAGCATAATCATCAAAGGAAAAAACAAAGATGTCAGTAAAATGTGACTACATAAAGAAGAAACTAGCCATAAATACAAGTGCTCGGATAAAAACAGTCATGACTACAAAAGGAGGTGAGCTCATAGTAAAATGCAAGAGTCAAGAAGGTGTCACAAGGACAAAAAACATTCTGTGTGAAAAATTAGGATCTAACTACCAAGTGGAACAAGAAAAAAGAAACTTCCAAAAATTAAAATTGTTGATATTGAAAATGGGATGATTAAAAACGAACTAATTGAAGATATTAGTAACAGAAACAGTGCATTAATTGGTGGTGATTTTAATATAATTTCTGACTTTAAAAATAAACTTAACAAACGTAGTATAATATTAGAAGTTACATTGAGTGTGTATGCTAGTATCATGGGCACGGGCAATGTATATGTGGCACATACGTGCTGCCGTGTGTATGACGTAATTGATCTAAGTATTTGTTTTAAATCTGGAAGGGCAAATCACAGCCAAAGTAAATATAATAATGACACAATTTGCCTCATCTGTGCGGGTGATCATGAAACAAAAGATTGCACGAGTGTCACCAAAAAATGTGTAAATTGTTTATGTCACAATAAACAGTATAAACAAAATAAATGCACAAAACATGTTGCTACCGACACGAAAGCGTGCGAGTATCTTAATTATAACATAAACAAATTGCTTAAAACTACGGAATACCCTATACAGCCACGTATTCCAGCCTACCTTGGAACAGTTCTCGAGGCAAAGGTAGCAACTACGGCTATTGGAGCACAAACTAAAACTTACCAACAGAGAGTTTCCAATGTCAGCTGATTCTAATCGTCATAATAATAATGGGTACATGAAGCAGTCAACAGATAACCTCGAGTGTCTAAATTTTGTGCTAAAACATAATGACATAATACTTCTTCATGTCAATGTAAGAAGTCTCAATTCAAATTTTGAAAATTTGGAGATGTTTATCGAAAGATTACAAAAAAAAACCACAAATCATTATATGTACAGAAACATGGATACTAAATTGCCCAAATTATTTTTTAATAATCAAAGTTATATCAACAAAGCAGATGGTGTCGTTATGTATATCTCAGATACCTTGGAACAAACAACTTCAACGGAAAACCTGGGAAGGTGCAATTTTATATCAACTACAATTAAAATTAATAATAATAATCGTTTAAAAGTAAGTGGTGTATACAAGTATCATGATATCCATAAAGAGGGATTTATAGATAATTTAAAATGCTATTTAGAAAATAATACTAGAGTAAAAAATCATATTATCGTAGGTGATTTTAATATAGATATAAGTGCCATGGACAATTTGACTGAATTGTATGTCTCTACACTACTAGACATGAATTATTATGTACCTTACTTTAATAATGTAACGAGACCTAATGTAAACATTGGAACATGCATAGACAATATTTTTGTCAAATCAAAATTACATGGTCTAAAGTCAATTACTTACACAAATGTGTTTGCTGACCACTTTCCAATATTTCTGGCAATTAAAATATATGCACAACAGAAATATGATAATAACAAAATAACTATTAACTACAATAAACTCTGATATAATTGCGAGCAAACTGACTGGACAGACTTATTGGCTGTGCATGAAGCTAATGTAGCTACAGATCTACTAATTAATAAGATACAAGTAATAATTAAAAAAGCAACTGTAAAATTTAAAAACTACAAAAAACACAAGCCGCGTAAGAATTGTATTACCACAGGTATCATAAAATCATGTCACACCAGAGAAAAGCTTTATAATAAATGGAAGCAAAATATAACTAATATTAAATTAAAACTAAATTATATGAATTATCGTAAAAAGTTAGATAAATTAATAAAAATAGCAAAATATAACTATGATAGTAGGGAATTTAATTATAAATGTAACAATAGTAAAAAAATGTGGCAATATATCAATGAAAAGCTAGGAAAAAATCTAAAATCGGATGAAAATATTGATTATTTAGAAAAAGAAAATCAAAAGATCCACAAAAAATTGCCAATGAATTTGTTGATTTTTTACCAATATTGGGGTAAACCTAGCTGAAAAAATAGGAAAGAAAAAGGATAGACCAAATAACATCAGCATAAATCAAAATCCTAAATCTGTATTCTTAAATCCAATGGATTGTAGTTAAATAGAAGAAATTATAACAAACCTAAAAGACAAAGCAGGAGGGGCAGACGGCATAAATTCTAAAGTACTTAAAGTTATAAATCATTATATTAGTAAACCGCTTGAGTATATATTCAATAACTGTATGTTGAGGGGTATTTGGCCAAATGCATTAAAATGTGAGGAAATTATTCCCAATTTTACACCGGGTGATAGACATCATGCAACAAATTATCGTCCTATTTCCCTTATATCCAACATTGCGAAAGTTTTTGAAAAGATCATTCACAAAAGGCTCTATAATTTTATAACTGAATATAAAATCATTGCTGAGGAACAATTTGGTTTTCTCAAAAACAAGGGCACAAAGGATGCTCTTGCATCTATATCTGAGTTTATATATTCAAATATGGATAGCAACAACCCTATGGTAGTTGCTTTCTTAGACTTGGCTAAGGCCTTTGACACAGTAGACCATAAAATATTAATGGAAAAATTGTATAAGTACGGCATTAGAGGTGTTGCTTTTGATCTATTTGAAAACTATTAGACAAATAGGCTTCAGGAAGTAAGAATTAATAAAATAAAGAGTAGGAAAAGAAAGGTAGAAATTGGTGTTCCGCAGGGAACAATCCTAGGTCCGCTATTGTTCAAAATATACTTAAATGATATTTTTAAAATCCTACCCGCAAACTCGATAGCTGCTTATGCAGATGATACAGTTGTAAAGTGTGTTGGTAAATCATGGCCTGATGTTCAACATAAAATTAATAGTTACTTAAATAAAATTGGGAAATGGTTTTTTTGATAACTATCTGTCAATAAATTTAGATAAAACTACATTCATAACTTTTGGTTCTTATAGCGATAGTATTCCAGTAAATTTTGAGCTATCGATTTACAATAAAAAAATAAAAAGAGAGCAGTTGTAAATACCTAGGCATAAAGTTTGACTGTAATATGAGATGGGACCAGCACGTAAAAGACTAGATTTTTCCTATTTATCTTTCATAAACTAAAGCGGATTGTAAACAAAAATTTACTTAAAATAATCTATCATACACTATTCGAGAGTGTAGTTAATTATGGAATAATTGCGTGGGGAGGCTGCTATAAAAATATTATGAAAAAATTAACTAGTATACAAAATAAACTAATAGATGTAATAACTGAACAAAGGAACAATTACATCTTGAGCACTAAGGAAAATCTTCATAATTGAGTATGTTATCACTATGAAAATTGTAAAAAGTCGTTTAATAATTACCAAGGTAAAACTAGAGCCAGAGCGATAATTATACCGAAAATCAATCAAAGAATTGCATTTAAAAACTCCTATATTGTAGCAATAAAAACCTTTAACATACTACCTGACAATCTTAAATCTTTACATGTTAATAAAAAATTAATAAGGAAAAAACTTATAAAGTGGCTAGTATGTAGTTGAGAGTAAACAAAAAATTATTTTTTTTCTTTTCCTGTCTGTTTTTCTGGGATGACAGGTGGATAGTTTATAAGCAATACGACATTTTGAAAAATTGTATTAACCAGCTTATGCACAGATGATTTATATCATTTCTATAGGTGCACATCTATGTATATCTATGCATATGTATGTATGTATGTTTCATCCTGGTAAATAAATAAATACAAAATAAAATACATATAGTATATCATACTATACTATAACCATTATACATAAAAGTATACATAACCAGTGGAACAGGCGGGCTTTCGGAAAGGTTTCGGCACAGCAGACCACCTACAAACAATCCGAACACTTATCGAAAAGACAACAGAATACAATATCCCAATAAATATAGCGTTCATAGACTACCACAAAGCGTTCGACAGTGTTGAGACTTGGGCTTTCCTGTCGGCAATGAACGACGCAAGAATAGACTCGAGATATACCGCTGTAATGGAGGACATTTACAAAGAGGCCACCTTTCACGTAAAAATAAACGACGACCTACACACGGGGAAAATAAATCTCAGCAAAGGGGTACGGCAAGGGGACCCGATCTCCCCCAAATTATTCACCGCAGCTATAGAAAAGGTTTTCAAACAACTAAACTGGGACGAGAAAGGCATGAAGATCGACGGGACATATTTAAGTCACTTAAGATTCGCGGACGACATAATTCTAATAAGCACTAATATCGAAGAATTAAAAACAATGGTAGAACTAAACAACCTGTCCAAGCAAATAGGTTTAAAAATGAATCTATTAACTAGTAGCCCTCAGGAAATGTTGATTGATAACACCATAATAGAAAAAGTAGAGCAATATACATATCTGGGGCATACAATTAAAATTGGCAAAGAAAATCAAACGCAGAATCCAACTGACATGGGCCGCCTTTGGAAAGCTCAGCCAAATACTAAAAAGCCAAGACGTCTCAATTTACCTAAAACGTAAGGTTTACAACAGCTGCATCCTCCCCGTTGCCACCTATGGCCTGGAAACGATGGCTATTACTAAAAAATCAGCAGCAAAACTTAGAGTGACTCAAAAAACAATGGAACGTGCAATGCTGGGAATCACTCTAAGAGACAAAATGCGCAACACAGATATCAGGACAAAAACAAAAATAATAGATGTCATGGAGAGAACAGCGGATCTCAAATGGCAATGGGCAGGACACGTGGCCAGAAAGAATACAGAAGAATGGAGCCACAAGATTACCTTCTGGAGACCCCGGGAAACAAAAAGGAGCACGGGAAGACCCCAAACAAGATGGATAGATGACATAAAAACGATAGCAGAAAAACAGTGGATGAGAACAGCAAATGACAAAGAAGCATGGAAAAAATTGAAAGAGGCCTATATCCAATAATGGAAGTATGAAGGCTAATAAGAAGAAGAAGACTATACTATAAACATAGTCAGCTGTGGAATTTTTGATTGTTGACGTTTGCTAATAGTAGTACTAGTAATAAACAGATAGACTTGATTTTTAACACCAGCTACAATCATTTTTTTGGTGTGGTGGTCATTTGGCTGCAAAGCCTTTCTGCACTGCAACCAACTTGATCTATTGTGCTTGACTCTACTACAATTACTCTCCCAGGAATTCAACTTCGTAGCTACAATCATAGTTATGTCTAAACATTCTTGAGAGTTGGAGTTAGCGAAAAAAATGCCTAATTTCAATAATCAAAAGCATAATTGATAATAATGATTTTGCAACTTTCTTGGGAAGTGCATTAATACTGCCAAAGTGTTGCAGAATTCACTCTAAACCACTAGTAAATTTGTTCAGTTCATAATTGTACTTAATTAATGCGTAGTTGTATCAGAATAATTCATTAAAAATGTTTCCATTCTTAAAGTTCTTAAATTTTTGTAATAAATTTTTCTTATTTTGGAATTTTTAAATGGGTTTAATAGCTCACTTATTGTGGAACGGAGGTAGTAGTAGTTTTAAATATGGTTATGGATTTTGAAACCAAGGAATTTTTATATAGGAGAATCTTATACCAATAATTAAATTGTATATTTATATCCATATTTTGTAATGAACAATGTGATTTTTTTCAAGGGATGGGATTAAGAAGATAAAAGGAATTAAAAATAAAGAGAAATCAAATCATTAACATGGGAAACAAATTTGTCTGAAAACATTAATTTAAAAAATTGATAATACATCTTAAAGATTTTTCTTGCATAACCTAAAACATCTGACATATAGCAAATAAAAATAAATTAAGAAATAAGTACTTGTTGGTTGATTCTGACGACTTGCCTTTAATTGTTTCCAAGACTTTGCGTATTCCTTGTATTTTGCAGAAAAATTTCCATTTCTGAACATTATCTTGTGAAAATGTATTAAAACCGCACCAAATTGTTATATTTTCAGGTTAAAGAGAAGCTTTAGTTATTTAAATATGGATGGCGGTACTGGTTTCGAGATCAAACTTTAAAAATGTTCAATTATCGATTTGATCAAATTCAACAAACTATTATTACATATTTATATTTATGCAAGTTATTTTATTAACATGCACAAGTCTTGAGACATTTTATTAACTTGATGGTTTGTTTTTGCTTCTTCTACTTTCGAATAGGCCTACTTTGGACCACGCTTGTTCTGTTGGCTTTGACTGTTGGGCTTTGACCTTTGCCCAGAATTGTCGCATCTTCTGCCGGTGTAACTCCTTTCTGTCTTCTGTCCAGGAGGTACCTTTCTTACGGGGTTTTTCCTGAAATCCATGGACTTCCTTTAGGGTGCGTCCCACAGTCTGTCTGTTTTTGAGATCTGTTATTCCCAGTTCTTTAATATCCTTCTCGGTTTCTGTCAACCAAGTAGTACGAACCTTGTTTTGCCAGAAAGTGAACAGACGGTTGGTTAGTCGGTTTGGAGGCAATTTTGCAACGTGGCCATAGAAAGCTACCCTTCTTTTCCTTGCACAGTCAGAGAGCATCTCAATATATGTTCGAGCTCAGAGTTATGCCGCCTTCGGAATTCCCCATCTTCCTTTACTGGGCCTAGGATCTTCCTGAGGATTCTCCTCTCTCTGATTTCAAATTTCTCTACTAGACCTCTTCGGTCCAAGGAAAGAAACTCCATGGCACACGTGTGCCATGGAGTGTCTTTCCTTGATTGGCTGAAAGATTAAGGCGACACGACGTGAAACTTTGGACATTGGTAGATTTCACATTACGTTAAGTTCGGATACTTCACATTACCTCGATGGTAATGTGCCGCATATAAAACAATGGGTTTTAGGTTTTCATCACGTCTCATCTCGTCACGTTAAGTTCATCGTAATCCCGCCTTAATACACTACATCAAAGTGGAAGAGAGGAGTACAGAAAGAAGAGAGAGCGTAGATAAATACAGCAACGTTTCATTGAGTATATACACGCATTGTGTATGCAAATTCCGATCGGCGGAAAATACACGCGCCGATCGGAAAAATAACTAAAAATATAATACATTTTTGAGTATAAGAATAAAAAAAAGTGAGACGAGTAAAAATTATCACAGTAAAAATAAATTATAATATTAATAAGGAAAAAAATAATTGGCGCAGCCTTACTGGAACGTTGTAGGAATGTTGCTACAACATTCACATTGTAATATTGCAACTGGAATGTTGCAGGAATGTTGCTGCAACATTCACATTGCAATGTTGCCACTGGAATGTTCAGGAATGTTGCTGCAACATTCACATTGTAATGTTGCAACTGGAATGTTGCAGGAATGTTTCTGCAACATTCACATGGCAACGTTGCCACTGGAATGTTCAGGAATGTTGCTGCAACATTCGGAATGTTGTGCAGCCTTCGGAACATTGCTGCAACATTTCTGCAACATTCAACGCTGACTAAGACAGGGCTTCTGGTCGTAAGATTGATGTGTAATGCTTAAGTTTCAGGTTGCGTGACAGGCATTTCTTATTGTAAGTGTTCTTAGTCAGTCGATAGGCTAGTTCTAACTTGTTGACTCTCTTGGATAATGATGCTCTTCCTGATAAATTGGGTTCAATCCATTCGCCGAGATTACTTAAATTTCTCAGTCCTCTTGATGTTTCCCTGTTCTAGTAACATCTCTCTGTTTGCTTCTCTGATGTTGGTGAAGAATTCTGTTTTCTCCAGCGACACTTGAAGAACCAGCCTTTGGCAGCCTTTTTTCTGAGGCAGTTTACCTGCATTGTTGCCATCTCAAGAGAATCATCAAACAGTGCCATGTCATCTGCAAAGGCCAGGCAATCTACAACCAGTCCATCGTTCTTACGTCCCAGGTAGATACCACTCTGAGCACCCAAATTGTTCAGTTCCTTGCGCCATTCTCTCATCATAACCTTTTCAAGGACACAGATGAAGAGAAGTGGGGAAAGTCCATCTCCTTGTCTCACCCCAGTTTTTATTTCGAAGCTTTCTGAAATCTCGCCTCTAAATTTAACCTTGGAATGGGTGTTGGTCAAAGTTTCTAGGATATTTGCGGGTTTTGTTGTCTAGCGCTAGTTCCTGGAGCACTTTGTTAAGCGTTTCTCTATCAATGGAATCGTAGGTCTTCCTAAAATCAACAAAGGTGACAACCATCTTGCGGTTTCTCATCTTGGAGTATGCAAGTACAGTTTTAAGATTGAGGATCTCTTCAACACAAGATCGGGTCTTCCTGAAGCACCCTGGTATTCTCCCAGTTGACTATCCAACTGGTTTTCTGCCCTTGTTTGTAACGCCTTCGAGAGAATCTTGTTACTCTATGTTACCGGGACAAGAGAAATTCCACGGTAATTGTTTAGATCAGTATAATCTCCCTTTTTGTGAAGCGGATGGATCAGAGCATATTTTCAATTGGGTGGCAATTTCTCTGCTTCCCAGATGTCCTGGATGATTTGTTTTTGCTTCATATTAACTATTTTTTTAGTTCAAAATCAAATCAAAAGGATTTCAAATCAAACCAAATGAACCCATCATTTCAAAAAGGGCACGAGTTACACTTTTGTGAAATATCACTTTTTTACGCCATTTTATTCATTGATGCGTTTTACATATTCCATGCGAAAAGAGCACATGTGTATACACCACAAGCCCACTTAAAAAGCAATGAAAAGTGCGCGTCCTGGACTTATGCTCCTTTCAAGTAAAACGAAACGTATCTGTCAGATATGACATAACATCACTTATCGTGAGCTTGCCGAAAATGCTTTTAGACCTAGAAAAAGAGTCTCTGGTTCCAGGAATAGTGAAAACTAAAAAGATAATAAAATAAAAAAGCTGAAATTGCTGGAAAATTATGATTAACTAACTAAAATTTTTGGACTAATGCCTTTTTCGAAATGATCAAGGATTTGATTCTGAAAAGTTTTAATTCAATGACTCATATCTTTCTCTCCACACTCACTTTGTTTATTATTCTTGTATATAACTCGTTTACCCTTCCTACCAACCACTCGTATACTCCGCATTCTCTCATACATTCAAACATTTTCTCTCTATCCGCTCTGTCAAACACCGCCTTGAAATCTATGAATAATCCATGCACCCTTCCTCCTTTCCTTTTTAGTTCATTCCTCGTTAAATAGTCCAGGATGTATATATTATCCATAGTTCCTCTCCCCTCCCTGACCATCTGAGATTACTCTCTTTTTCTCTATCTCATTCTTCAGCCTCTTATTCAAAATAGCTGCATACAACTTGTACCCTGTGTTGAGCAGTTATTCCCCCGTAGTTATCTACTTTGGTTTTCTTTCCTTTTTTGTAAATCAGGCATATTACCCCTTCTCTCCAGTCTGCCAGGAATTCCTCCCTTCTGCACATCCCATTCATTACCTCCACCAGCCTCACTATCACTATCTTCATCCCATACATCCACATTTCGTTCTGCAAGAATGCAATTGAAATCTCTCCCCTGTGCATTTTTCTTTTTCAGCTTCTCTACGTATTCTATTGTGATTTATGTACCATCTGGAGCAGCCTGCGTCTTCCGCATTGCTGTTTCTGCTTCCTCGTCATCCTTTCTCCTTTCCAAGAGCCTCATGAAATATTGTTCCCACTCTCTCATCTTCATCTCCTCGCTGTTTCTTTTTCCTTTCTATCCCTGTTTCTGTAATTAAGAAGAAGAAGGTTCTTCTCAATTCTGTTTCTTCTTTTCTCTGTATCTACACTTCATTTCTATAAAGCCACTCTTACTTGTTTTCATCCTTCTCCACTCCTTTAGCGCCTCAGTTGCTTCCTTTTTCAATTATTCGTATACTTTATCTCACCATTCATTTTAATTTCTTACTCCTCTCCTGCCCACACTTATTTCTTTTTAGTCGCTGCTACCTCCACTTTCTCTTTCAATTCCACTGCCAGTGGAGAACTTTTTGCTGTCCAAAATTGTCTTCTAGCTTCCTTCTGTATTCTTCCACTCCTTGTTTTGTCCCACATTTGTATTATTACCTTCTTCCTCAATTTTTTTTATTCGTTCTCCTTCTCTTCTTTCACAATTCCCCCTATCTATGCTTACTTCTATTGGTAGGTGATCTGATTCTATTCTCTTCCTTATTCTAAATTTTTCTATTTCTTCTCATGCCCCCTCCTTCACTAGTGCATAGTCCCATAATCACAGTTCCCCTCTATTGCTTATATATGTTAATACCCCTTCTTTATCTCCCTGTATATTCTGGTTCAGTGCCCCCCATCCATTTTCTTCTATATCTTCTACCTTGTCCTTGGTTTTTCTTTTCCCCTCCCCTTTTTCCCACTTTCTCGCTACTCTCTCTCCTATTCTTCCGTTAAAATCCCCTCTATCAGTATTCTTCTCTGTTCTCCTTTATGTTTTCTTCTATATTTCTTATTCTTGTTTTCATCTCTTTGCTGTATATTGTCAATATCTTCCACCATTTTTTGTCTATCTGCACTTTTCTCTCCATATATCTTTCTTCCTCTTTTTTCTTCTGCACTTTTTCTTAATTCCTTCTTGCATCCCTGTTATTATTTAGCCTGCCGCTCTTCATCTCTTCTTTTCTCTTCTTGCTCCTTGGTATTCCCAATTTAAATTCTTTTGGTAACACTTTTCATGCTTCTACCCATGTCTCTACTAGTCTTAAGATCTCAAATTGCCCCACTTACTCCCTGAAGACTCCTTTTTTTCTTAGGCCTGCTACATTCCAATATAGTACCCTCGCCCCTACCTTGTTTGTTCCCTTCCGCCACTTGCATCCATCATTGTTCAAGTGTCTTCTCGCACTCTCCCTCTCTTTTAGTCGTTTTTTAAAACCTTCTTCCGTTTTCCTTCCTTCCATGGTACAACTTTTCCATCTACTACTAATTTCTTGTAGCTAATTTTTACGTGGTTTTCCTTTTCTTTTAATTCTTTTGATGTACTTTTAATAGTCTTCTTTCTGGCACTCCTTTTCTCCCTCTATAGGGTCATCGCCAACGAATACGTCAGTATTTTTTAATATACTTTTGTTCATAATTTCTCTTTTCACATCCCCATTTTCCCACAATGGGACATTTTTCGCTAGGACACGTCCTAGTCTTTCCATGGTAACTACACCCTTCTTTAGGGCCCAATTTTTTTTTCAATATCCTTGTAACATCCTCTTTGTATGTATCCTTCTGTCCTTTGTATCCACAAAATGCAAAGTATCAAAAGCTTTAAAATAATTAGTTTTATTTACGATTAGTTTATAATTATTATTTGTAAAAACACATCAATTAGTCTTTAACGTTCATAAAATGAGACACAAAAATCATTGTTTTTTAAATGCATGTATTTTAAATGCAAATGAACAAAAAATGCGCAGAGTTGTTTTTTGTCATTACTGAAAACCAGAGATAGTAGATTAGTTCGATAGTTTGCATTGGGATCGACGATATGTGCAAAGGTTCAATAATTACATTGACATTAATTAAATGATGAAAATACTGCATTCTAATAGAACTCTAAAAATACATTAATAAGCAATGGAGACAATATGTATATCTAAAGATCATGATAAACATTAAGAAGTTTTAAAAATTCTTGGACTTTAAACAATAGGTAAATAATGAACAAATGAAAGAAATAATTAATGTATATCTAAAATATATTTTGTTTTCTCATATAAAAAATACTTTCACATTTATTTATTTCTATAATATAAACAATGCCAGCTTAAAACAAGTTATTTTTAAATAAAATAAAATTAATATTTTTTTGCAATAAACAAAAAAAATATAACCACATTTGAACGTCAATAAATAAAGGAAACTAAACGCTATTTGAAGCCCAAGGCTCTTTTAAAAGTGTTACTAATACCACTAAAGAAACTACTTAGGCGAAACGAAAAGCCACTGTGGTTTTCATTATGGTTTGCACCAAAAATATAAACATTGTTTAATGTTTCATTTACTTTTTGTACTATTTCTTCAGGCTTGTTGATGTTATCTTCAGGTATGATTACATTATTTTCAAAATGATGTCTTAACGGAAATAGACTATCCTTGACTCTTTCCTTTGACTCAAATGACGCAATTGATTTACGCCTTGTTAAATTTGGCAAACACCTTAAGAAGGAATTATTGGCTTCTTCTAACTTTAATACTTTCTTAGCTTCAATCTGAAAAACAAAGTAAAATTTGTTATTCGAAAAAACTTTGAAATTATAAATTATGGATTGTTTTTTAAATAAATAATAATGATTTAAAGGATTAGGAAATATCGTAAGATGAGGTTATAGACGAAAAGTGATCAAACCCAGGGGTCTCCAAACTACGGCCCGAGGGCCACATCCGGCCCGCGGACAGATTTGGTCCGGCCCGCGGAGAGCTAACATACTTGAAAACTCCTTTTAGAGAACATATTTTTTATAGCAAATTAAATTTAGTTTACTGAAGTATTCTAATTTTATGTTGAATAATTATTAATATGACATCTACATTGATATGGTCATGGGCTAACTACTCATAACATTGTTGTAGGGTTATTGTTATTGTTTTTGTGATAAGTTGGATAAAGAAACACAGAATTGTAATGAGTAAAGACATGTATAATATGCAGAAAATTTAACTTCAGTATATAATAACTAACAAATTATTGAAATGAATCCAACTAACATTTTATACATTTTAAATAAAAACATAACTTATAACAACCATAATGACATATAAACTACTAATGAGATTTATGTAATTGAGATTTTCCACTGACAATAGTTTGTAGTTGTGGACTAATTTTACTTGTACCAATTATTAAAAGAGATTTAAGATGCTCATCAGTTAATTTAGATCTGTAAACATTTTTTGTGTACTTCATTTTGGAGAAGGTCTTCTCACACAAATAAGTAGTACCAAAAACAGAAAACAGCCCACGAGCAAATTTATGCAAATTATCAAATTGTATCTGTGGAAGACTCTTATAAAATTCCAACAAAGATGAGTTTTGATATTTGTTCTTTATTATATCACTGCACTGTAGATCAATCATTTCCATTTGAAGTTCCGGGGCTAGGGTTTCAATGTCAGTATCAAAAGGATTCTGAAAAATCTTAATTTGATTCGCAATGGCATCAAAGTCTGAGAAACGAGTATCAAAATTTATTTTCAAAGCACTCAAAGTTTCGATTGCAAAATCGATAGGAAACTCAGTCTCAGTGGTGTGGCTGAATATTTCACATGTTTTAAAATGTGAAAAACATTTACTTCATAGTTGTGATTGAAACAGTATCAATTTCTTCTGGAATGATTTGATATTAGTGTATAAATCAGGAAGATGCTGGTTTTCTCCTTGCAATCTCAAATTCAGTTCGTTCACATGTTTTGTCAAATCAACATAGAATGCTAACTTCCACAGCCATGCGTTGTTTTGTAATTCAGTAAGAGGGCGATGCTTTTCATTCAAAAAAAATTCGATCACTGCTCGAAGTTCAAAAAAGCGCTGAAGGACTTTCCCACAACTAAGCCAACGTACGACAGTATGATAAGGTAAGTCATTTTCTCCAATCTATTCAATAAATTGTCGGAATTGTCGGTGATTCAGCCCAAAAGATCTGATAAAATTAACAGTTGATATGACTGGTTTCAGAACTTCAGACATATCCAAACATTTTCCGCACAAAGACTGTTAATGAATGATACAATGTAAGACTAATGGTTTTGAACCACCGTCATTTTCTACAGCCTTTGACACAAGAGCAACCACTCCTTTATCTTTCCCACTCATGTTTTTGCCTCCATCAGTTGTAATACATTTCAAGTTTTTCCATCGAAGGTTCTTTTGATTAATGGCCATTTCAACTCCTTTAAAAATATCTGTACCAGTAGTTGTGCCATGAATACTATACATATCAAGAAGTTCTTCATGCACTTCATAGCTTTTATCTACTCCTCGAATATAAATCAACACCTGAGCAGTATCTGACACATCCGTTGACTTATCCCAGGCCAAAGAAAACCACTCAACATGCCTTTTTTTCACTTTTCACTCAACATTACCTTTTCAGGGCACATTTCTTCGGCTACTGCAATTATGCATTCTTTGATCATTTCTCCATCGGTGAATGGTTTTCCACGTTTTGCAATTTCAAGAGCCACACGAAAGCTGGCACGGGTTGCAGCCTCTTGTTCAGTTTTGAGTTTTGTAAATGAAGATTGCTGCGATTTCAATCCGCGCTTTAAAGCTTCGAATTTTTCTGTACGCAAACTTCCTGTACATTTTGAGTAATGTTTTGTTTCATAATGACGTTTAATGTTATATTCCTTGAGAACGGCTATGGTTTCATTGCAAATCAAACATAGCGCCTTGTTACTGGACTCAATTACGAAATACTGAATGTTCCACTGATCTTTGAATTTTCTGCATTCACTATCAATTTTTCGCTTCTTTTCCATACTACTAAATCACACACAAAAGCAACAATTCAAATCAAAATACTGTTACAAAGATGTCTTAAACTTAAACACGCACAAACACGTTTTAAGGAGGTAGGCACTATGTGATTTCACAACAGTGTCATAGGAACTGACTTGTGGTTGCGCCACTAGCCTTCTTATATATTCCAATTACTGCCATCTAGAAGTAAGTGGAAGACACCAGAACTTTCTCGAACCAACGAGATTATTCTGTACATGCTCTTAGCGCCATCTGTTAGCGATAGAAGGTACTACCTATTTCCGCTTGTGTCCACCAGATGTCGTGTCACGTTACTCCTCATGGCTTGTACTCTACGACTAATCTAGAAATTACAGATAATGACAGGAAAATTAATAATATGCAGTGTTGCCGTTTTGCGGACTTTAGTCCGATTTGCAGCCTTTTTTAAACGTTGCGTACTTTTTCGGACTTTTTTTTCATCAGTGGACTATTTCACTTTTTACCACCAGCAACAATGATAATATGGTTTTGGCCCTCGGAACTTACTGCAGTAATCAGTATGGCCCTAAGGCTGGAAAGTTTGGAGACCCCTGGTCTAACCCATACACATATGCTAAGGGATTTCAAAATAAGCATAAAACTCTTAATACATATGGGGTAGAAAACGCTTAGTTTGCGAGATACATACCCGGGGTTTCGAACACCATGGTTTTCAGATGACCCCATAAAAAATTCAGGGAATTCAGATATGGGGAGCGGACCGGCAATGGTATCGGACTGGTAGCAACTGTTCCTGCCTATCCATTTATCAGTATACCTCGCATCGAGACATGCACGGACCTGGCGACTAAAATGTGCTCGGGCACCGTAATGCATAAACCACATTTCATGTCTCAGTTGTACATCGACTGTCATTTTCCAGAAAATTTAGCCGCCCCCGTTAAACGATTTGGCAACACAAATGGACCTATCAAATAGTTGCCAACAATGTCACACCAAACGTTAATTGAAAATCTGTGTTGATAACCTCTACCATGTATTGCGTGAGGATTTCCTTTAGCGCAAGTTATGGCTATCGAATATTCCTTCCCTTGTTAACACAGAATCATCGGTAAAAAGTATCAACTCTGGAAACCGTTCATTTTGTTGTGTGTTGTTCAAGAACTACCTACAAAACTGTACTCGTGGAGCAAAGTCATTACAATTCAGTACCTGGACTTTGTGAATTCTAAAAGGGTATAAGAGCTGTTCGCGAAGAACTCGGCACACTGTTGAAGCACTGGTTTCAAGTTTGTGTGCTACATCGGTACCGGATAAGTCGGCACCGGGCCGAGATATTTCGGCACTCGTATTTTTAATTTTCTTTTAACCTCTTACCTATACACTTTTTATAATTTCGAATAAAATTAAAGCATTGATTTCTCAATAAATCAGAGATCAGGAAACACGTTTTTTCTCAAGTATATTTGGTTTTTTTATAAGCGAGTTAAGTTTTTTTGACCGAAGACCTGAATTGCATGCAGTTCCGCTGTCAACATCCAGAATTCGCTCGAAAAATCATAAGTCGCTTACAAAACGTAAGGTACACTTAAAATTTACACACAAGAGGCGAAAATGGACTGTAGCTGCTTCGCATCGCTTCTTGCAGCAAATTCCGTCAACAACCTAGCACGATCGTGTTGGTATTGCTGGTATAGAATAAGTTAGTATACAATTTCCTTCATCTTTCAAAGAGCGTGCGTTACTTTATTTAATTATAAAAAGATTTATTTTGTTTTTAATATTACCAAAACCTATGTTATACTAGAAACTTTATATATTCATACACTGATGACTGGTGCCGATTTGCCCTATGCCGACTTATCCGGAGCCGAATTTTCCCGGTGCCGAGTTGGAAGTGCCGAGTCCGTCCGGTGCCGATATGTCATGTACCGACTTATCATGTACCGGGTCGAACGCTAGTTCTCGGCTTATTGGCAACAGCATCCGAAACTTTTTCGTCTAATGCCACAGTGCGAACCGTTCTATTACGTCCTGTATCTGTCATAGAACTCTCAAATTTTCCACGTTTTCGGAGATGTCGATAAACTTCTGCAAAAGTTGTATGATGAGGCTGCTGCCTATTAGGAAAACGTTCTCCATAAATTCATGCAGCTGCTCGACAGTTGCCGTTACCAGCACCATAAGCTAAATGCATGTCTGCAAATTTATCGAAAGAATAAATTTTTGAAACAGGTAGATTTATTAGCGAGCACAACACACAATTTTCAATAAACGAAAAGTGGACATATGATTTTTGTAAAGCAATGGTAAATTGATCCTTTTTTGGGTTTTATCGCAACGGGAAAGAAACACCGATTATTTTTTGGTACAAATTAATCGCTTCAAATTATGTTTTGTGTAGTTCTTCTTTAACGGAAATGTTTTTCCGCTTTTTTTGTCCAGTATTTCGCAAACTAAGCGTTTTTGATCCCATATGTAAAGGTCCCATAGATCCCATAGGTACAGATTAACAAATTTCAGGAAATATATCTTTAAACATAAATTATTTGTCAAGAAAACAAAGAGAGAGAGTTATATTAATCAAATTAAATGTTACCTTATCAACTTCATCTTCTGTTCTTCTTCTTTTTCTAATTCTGGTGATACCAGGACTAAGGCCAGGATCCATATAAGGGGTTAAATTATCTTTACCTACTGGTCTTCTGGAAGAACTGCCTTTTCTTAAAGTTGATCTATTTTTAATGCATTTAAGCACAGATTGGTGAAGCACTTTGATCCATTCTTGACTCTCACTGCCCTTTTCATGGTACAGCACAAGACTTTCATTTTGGCATGTGATCTCAAACATTTTCGTATAATTATTTTGATCGATTTTACATCTGTTTAGCGGGTAAATAGATTTACATTTTAGGGAGTCTGGACTGGATATGTTGGATTTTCTGATTTTGCAACACATTATAATGTCACTCATTAAAACTAAGTAGATTTTGGTGTTGGGATGGGTGGGGGTCTTTTGACAAAGAATTCCTTCTTTAATTAGTTTTCTGCCTGGTTGAATTATTAGGGTCTTGCCGTTTTTTAAACAACGGAGTAATTCTAGGAGTCTTTGGGAATTCTCTCTGTCTTCTACTAGTGAATCCACATGGCGGGCTACTTCCTCCAACTTTTCCAAAGAATCTACAAATACAAGATATAAATTCTAATCATTTAGTTTTTTGTTATTATAATTCTTTTTTAAGCCATATGAGAACATATATCAAAATTTTATTCATCATTAATGGCACAATTTGTTGGGTGATGATGTTTTTTTTATGGAGCAGAGAAAGTGGGAATTAGCTTTAGCACTATAATATGGTGTATTTAGTGATCTGAATATTATTTAGATCACTAAATATATTTGGGTCTATTTGGCTCGCAAATACAAAATGATAATTAAAATTTCTAATGTTCTATAAGTTTTAAAGATAACTGTTTAGTCATTTTATGCTGATTTCAAAACATTTTTTACAATAATTCAACAAGGCCATATACGAAAAAAAGATTACGATGTGTTCTACAGCTGCCATAACAACAGGCACGAACTATCATCAAACACATCAGAGAATAAGTAATTGGTTTCAATCCAATAAGTCCCAGACTATGTACGATACGCATAAAAGGGACAAAATTTTTCAACTTGAGCATCGTTAATGTACACGCCCCCATGGAAGAAAAAAGCAAAGAAGAAAAAGAAGAGTTCTATGAAAATCTAAAGGCGGCTTTCGACAATACCCCAAAACACGACATGGAAAAGGAAAAGAAAAACAATTTCAAGCACAAATAGGAAAAACAGTCTGCACGTGGAAAGTAATGATAAAGGAACGAGAGTAATAAACTTCGGGCCTCTAGAGACATAGGAGTAGGAAGCACCTTGTTAGAAAGGAAAAATATACACAAAGTGACATGGATATCTCCAGACGGGAAAATCTTCAACCAAATCGATCACCTACTAATAGACGCTCGTTATAGGTCCAACCTTATGAACGTAAAAACCTGCAGAGGAGCAAATATTGACTTGGACCATTTCCTGATAAAAGCGAAATTAAGAGCGAGAATCTCAAACACCAAATAAATCAGAGGAGAAAAGATAACCAGATTTAACACAGAGATAGTACAGAACGAGGACAAACAAAAGCTTTTCGAAGATAACATAAGGGCAAAGCTGCCCATGGACGAAAATATTTCATTAGGAGAAAGGTGGAAGAAATGCAAGGAAGCACTCAGAAGTCCTGGGCCTGCACAGGCAGCCAAAGACCAAAGACTGGTTCGACGCGGAATGCGAAAGACAAAACAGACAAAGAGCAAGAAGGCGTGAAAAGAAGTTACATAGAGAAAAAAAAACGAGCTTTTGAACAAGCACAATTAACGAATTTAGAAAAACGGCAAAACAGCAGCTCCAGACTTTTCTATAAGCAGATAAACAAGCAAAGAAACGGATACAAATCCAGAAAAGTAATGTGTAAGGACGCCAATGGAAATCTACTAACGGACCCAAAGGAGATACTAACTAGGTAGGCGCAGACCTTAAACAACTCCTAAACGCAAACAAAAACGAAACCCCAGAAATCGGACAACGAATGGGCGAAGAAGATATGGAACCACCTAGCAGACAAGAAATTATAGACGCCCTTAAAAAGAAGAGGAAGGATGAGCCCGGCAGCGACCGATTACCTGCAGAATTCCTCAAACAGGCAGGAAATCAGCTGATTAATCAGCTACAAATATACTCTGAAATATGAGCGAAGGAAGAAATGCCCGATTCTTCTGCCCGAAGAGTGTGAACGAAGGAGTAATATGCGTCATACACAAGAAAGGGACCCTCTAAACTGTAAGAATTACAGATTCATTACGTTGCTAAACGTAACATATCAAGTCCTCTCGAACATACTCTACGGAAGACTACTTCCAAAGGTGGAAAAACTAATAGGGGGGTATCAGGAAAATCTACAATTGACCAAATATTTGCGCTTATACATATATTAGAAAAGGGCACGGGACAGCAAATGGACACGTACCATATGTTCGTCGATTTTAAAACAGCATATGACAGTATTATACGAACCAAACACTATGATGCTCTAACGGCCTAAATACCAAGGAAACTAGTGCGACTGGTAATGATGACAATGAAGAACGTCAAGTGCACCATATAATACAAAACAATATCTCAGAGCAAATAGAAATACACAACGAGCTACGTCAAGGAGACGCGCTGGCGTGCCTCCTATTTAACATATGCCTAGCAAAAGCAATCAGAGACGCGAACGTAAACAGAAAAGGCACGATTGTAACTAGATCTGCCCAACTACTCGCATACGCAGACGACGTTGACATAATTACCAGGACGACAAGATAAATGACTAGAACTTATTCAGCCCTCGAGGAGGCAGCAAACAACTTCGGCCTACGAATAAACGAGAAAAAAAAAAACAAAACTTATTACCAGTAACCCCGCAACAAAGGGCGCTCCATGAACTCGGCGAAACACTTATAATCGGAACAGAAAATTTTGAAATCGTACAAGAGTTCACATACCTGGGCGTCAACGTAAACGCAAAAAATAACTACAGGGCTGAAATAGGAAAGAGAATAATGCTCGGTAACAGGTGTTACAACGTACTACGAAAACAACTAGCAAACCCTAGCATTACTAGAAAGACGAAGATGGTAATATACAAGACTCTAATACTGCCTGTAGTAAAATATGGCGCAGAAACATGGACAATAAGCCAACAAGACACCAACCTCCAAAGCATTTTTGAGAGGAAAATCTTACGTACAATCTTCAAAGGGATATGCGACAACGGTACATGGCGACGTAGATACAATTTTGAACTGCAACACTTACTAAAAAAGCACATGAACCCGACATCGTAACCAGAGTGAAAATAATGCGTTTACGAACGCGAAAACAGCGTAACAAAGAGGCTATTAGACGCCCAACTACAGGGAGGGGGAAAAAGAGGCAAGCCAAAACTCAGATGAGAAGACGGAGTAACAGAAGACATCAAAGTTAGTACTTCGAGGCTGGAGAGGACTATCACAAAACAAGGACGAATGGAGGAAGACACTTTGGGATTCCAGGACACGCACAGGGCTGTAGCGCCACAGATGATTATGACATTCATTTTTAGTTTTCTAGAAATACTGATGAAAAAGATATTTATAGATATTTTAACGCATTGCACTCCCTTGACGTATTAATACGTTTTTTTACGTCAATTTATAACCAAAGTAGTTAACCAAGTTTTTTTTTAATTTAAAAACTTTCCTGGAAGGAAGCTGGAAGGACTTGAAGGTCCTTCCAGTTTCTTTCCAGCTGAAGGTCCTTTTGAAGGACTTTCAGCAGTTTTCAGTTCCCTCCTCGAATCATTAGAAGAATAGGAAATGGAAAATCGGTTTGGTTTACGGGGACTTTACGTTTAAAAATTTACATTTAAATTTTTTTTTATTTTTCCCGGGAAAACCATTTTTTGTCAGGTTTTGTCAAAAATCTTTTCCACGATTTTCTGAAAAACTGTTATTAGGGCTTTGATCCAGACCATGAGAAACTGAAGACGTTTGGAAATTTTCGGAAAAATCTATATTTACAGATCTGATCCAAACTTCCTGAGGAACATTGGAACAAATTTGAAGTTTTGCCTTAATTTTGGACCAAAATAAGCAAAGTGAAGTTTCTACTAGATTTTCAGAAATATCGTTATATGGATTATGGACCACACACTGGGGAACTGAAAAAGTCGTTAAAAGAGTTTCCTCTCGATTTTCGGAAAAATTGGATTGGAAGATGGAAAACTGAAGAAATTGTCTGAAAATTCTTATTTCCCTTTTTGTAAAACAACAACTTGGATCTTTGAACGAGCTTTGCGAAACTGAAGAATTCGCCTTTTCCCTGGCGTTTTGGACGGCAAATCGCGAAACTAGGAAGGAAATTATTGTTTGGGAGCTGTTGATCGTCTGATTTTAGATTTAGGTCCTGACCAAATGAACCAAAAATTCCTCGTTCTTTGCCTTCGAGAAAAGTAGCAGTATTTTGAACCAGAAAATTTGCAACTTTTTGATTTTCCTTTTAAAATTCTTTTATATTTTCTTATTTCGTATTTTTCACAAGAATAATTGTTATAAACGAACTTTTGTTAAATGCTTAAAAAAGGGGCCGGCTTTTAGCAATGTTCAACTTTGTAATCCGCCGTCAGTATAGTGTTAAAATTAGTGATTAGTGTAGTTTGTTAAGATTGGTGATTTTTTTTTCTATTTTGAGTTTATAATGAAGTCATTAAAGCACTCATGTGGGTTCGTTAATGGATCGCAGAGTGCGATATAATTTTCTCAATATATATCTGCAATTTTTTTATTTACAAACGGCAAAATAAAAAAAATAGTATAAAAAACTCGTTCATAAGGTGTTTTTCCATTAAAAAACATGGACGCGTGCTGAAAAACCGCGCTTATTGAACTCGTTCTTTAATATAGTATTACACATTACCCAGTCTGATAGGTAAGAGTCATGTTTTGTTTTCCTTGAAAGCAAAACAACTGGTTAATTATTAGATAGGACAGGTCTAGTCTTATCTTTAAAACCTGGTCTAATTATAAAACCATTACGAACCGTTTGTATTATACAAAATATTAACTATATTGCACTAAAATTAAAAAGCAAAATTTGAGGAACATTAAGATTAAACCAGAGAAATGCTTAATTTGTCTTATAGCATTTATTTAATCTCTGCCTAGTCTTGCCAGCCCATCTAGTCTTGTCTGCAGAGACGGATTAAATGTCGACAGCGTCCTTGGCAACCACCTCATCCTCAGGTGATTATGAGGTATTATAAATTATACAGTGAAACCCTAATACACTCTGTGACATAAAAAATGCAACACTAAGAAGGAGTACGAATTTTTGGATCAAACTTGGCAGAAATGTTTTACTAGTCAAAGGTAGTAATTAATTAAAATTTCAAAGAAATTAAAGAAAAGATAAAAGCATTATTGATGAATAATGTGTTGGACCACCCTTATTAGTTTCACACTACCGCACCCTTCTGAAAGGTCGGGAGATCTGGGTGGCCATGCAGGTGGCCATTTTAGCCTCCTCGAAGCGCTCCATAGAATGCCTTGTAATGTAGGGATGGGCATTATCTTCTTGGAAAATCGGGTCTTCCTGGAGGGATGGAAGAATATGGTGTTCTACCACTTCATCAATATAACGGTGGGCATTCATATGGCCTCGGAGGAATACCAACTAAGACCTGCTTCCATAAACAATAGCACCACATACCATAACCCCCACTGTGTGGTCACATGCCGCTCAACAGAAAACTGCTCACGGCGACGTTCTCCTACGTCTGACCCTCATGCGACCATCGTGCATTCCCAAGCAGAATCGAGATTCGTCACTGAAGACTCTATCTATGCCATTCCACGTCCCAATCCAGTCGCAAGGTACACTACTCCAAACGTTATTGTCGATGACCAGTCGCAAGTGGCAGCACAAGATGTGTTCGATACGACTGTAAGCCAAAAGCTATAATTCATCGGTAATCTGTACTAAGGGTTACGAAGGTTACTTCTAAAGCTACGAAGGTTAGTTCTAAACACGAAGGGTTTAGACGATTAGCAATTTCTCTGAATGAAAAACCACCGCATTATTGGCTTACGTGAAGCCAATAATGCGACCTCTGTCGAATTCACTCAGTTGTCGACAATTTTCACGTTGTCGTACTCTAGGCATAATCGCACCCTCAAAATGCAAAGATCTCAAAAAGAAAAAAATTGCGACCAAAAACAATATCAAAAACGACTTAACTTGCAAAAAATACACCAGGTAATTTCGATTGTAAGCCAACAAGTAAAACGTCAAATTTGCCATGGCTACTGGATTATTTTGAATGAAATTTTAATTTAAATTTTAATTAAATGCATTTTTTATGTCACAGAGTATATATGTCGTAGTCATATAGTGAAATCCATCAGATTGTGTAAAACTGAGTCATTTTATGATCTGCCGACAGTTCATGTATTCTATTTGAAATATGACTAGCTAGTTCGTGAAACCATCTCAAATATGTTTCTTTATTTATCTCTTTATTAATAGGTGTGCTCATTTAGACAAGTTTCTGTACTATCAAATGACAGCAATTTGGCATTTTTTTAAACATCGAATCAGTAAGTAGGTAAAATAGTGAGTGATTTCATGAGCTACACGAATTATATGATCTGCTCGAACTACCAACAGATCATGCAATGGTTCAGTTTTACACAATCTGACTTATTTTTCACTATATGACTACGACATATATATATATATATATATATATATATATATATATATATATATATATATATATATATATATAATAAACTTCAATATAACAATTTCCTTGATTTAACAATGTAATGTAAGTAAGTAGGTTGTTTTCGTTTAAAAACTTCCGCGCGCCTTGTGGATAATCCGCCACTGCTTGTTTGCCTGTCTAAGTTTAAGATTGGACAAATAGGACTAAATAGACATTTTGATTTTTATCTACAAATTAGTATTTCTATCAAATGTCTATCTTGTTCATTATTTAATATTGGAATAAGCAGTATTTATAATTTGATATCTTAATCTACATAACAATAGGGTTGCCAACAGGTCTCTTTTAAAGAGAACATGTTCTCTTTTCTTACAATTATTTCTTGTTCTCTATCTTTTTTACATATACCCGAATTGTTCTATTTTTCTAATTTCATAAGGGACAATGAATAATAAAATTATTGAGAAACATAAAAAATTTAAATTAAATTTTTTTATAAATACCCCATTTATACCCCATAATAAATACCCCATTTCAACAACAAAATTAGGTTGGCTACATTTTGTTGACAATTCCCCAACGTGACAGTGAAAATTTAAATTTATATTTAATTTTAAATAGAATATAATGTGCAAATGTTAGTACATTTTTTGTTTAAATTGAAAAATAATAGTTGTTTATGTAAGAAATGATGTAAGAAATGATGTCATAAAATTTTGTGTATTTAATGATGAATGAAGTGTATTTAACCATATTTTGTTTGTAGCCTGAGCAAGACGAAAATAAAATCGTCGAAACGTTGCATTAACCACATTTTTTTTAAATAACTTTTTCCCCATACCTCTAGAACCTTACATAATAAAATTATTAGTTTGAAGTGTAATTTTAATCATGTATTGCATATGCTAATGGAAATGGTACAGAGCTATTTTGATTTGATTCAAAGGATTCTATTGAAAGATCAGTTCCATTATTATATAGCTAACAGAGTAGTATTGATATCCAAAATATTAAATATTGAACTAAATATCAAATATATTGAAATGTTAATTAAATAAAGAAAAGCACCCCTTCCCAACTGAGTAAGTTTAACACATTTATTGAAATGTTCTCTAGGTATAATGTTCAAATATTAACACATGTCATGAAAAAATTAATAGAAAGAGCTTCACTTGTAGTGAAGGTCCTTTGTAGCACATTATCATGGAAACTTTATGACATCAAATTTTTAATCTTACTACTTTTCATGAATAGGATGGTTGCGACAGTTACTACGTGGTAATCCATACTTACATTGAATTGAAAAATTCACTTTG
Organism: Phosphuga atrata; assembly: GCA_944588485.1. Taxonomy (NCBI): domain Eukaryota; kingdom Metazoa; phylum Arthropoda; class Insecta; order Coleoptera; family Silphidae; genus Phosphuga; species Phosphuga atrata. The sequence goes on along the minus strand of OX155896.1, from coordinate 31,992,603 downwards.
TTTTTTACCACACTTATATTATGTAACAATATTATATAACTTATTATTCACAGTTATATAAATTTGTACACCTATCACGACTCGAGTTTCGACGTTTGACGACGTTTTTACTTGAAAATGACCGTCAAACGTCGAAACTCGAGTCGTGATAGGTGTACAAATTTATATAACTGTGAATAATAAGTTATATAATATTGTTACATAATATAAGTGTGGTAAAAAACAAAGTGAATTTTTCAATTCAATGTTACTACTTTTCTTTTCATATAGATTATAGCCTAGGCATCAGAGCCGTCCTTAGACCGGGGCGAGCGGGGCCCAGGCCCTGGGAACCGCGCTTTGGGGGCCCCGCAGCCTGTCGCCGATCGCCCCGTCGCCGATAAAACTAGACTCAGAAAATCTTGCAAAATTCATTTGCCAACTTAGTAATTTTCATTTAAAAACTTTTATTAAGTTTATGCAGTTTGTCATTTAATAGGCAAATTTTTTGATTGAAATGAAAATTAGTTTTAAGGTATTAAAATGAATTTAGAAACAAGTAGAGACCGCTATCGTGATAGAAAATATGAGAGTGGCTCGCAGAAAAGAAAAAAAGCACAGAAATAGACAAAAATACAAAATCTTCAACGGGGAGGCATGCTCAAATTTCTAAAGACCAAACAATCGATCTTGATCAACAACGACAAATAAATGGCGAAATAGAGCATTGGCGTGATGTTTTAAAAAGAATTATATTATCAATTCAATATTTAGCCAAGCACAAAGACGCTTTACGTGTTTCCAATTGTAAGATATTCACAAAAAATAACTGAAAATTCCTAGGACTCCTAGGACATTTGAAATGATTTCAAAATTTGACATTCGCATGGCAGAGCATTTAAGACGAATTAAATATAATGAAACCAATGACCACTATATAGGACTAAGAATTCAAAATCAAATTATTGAATTGCTCAGTAAAAAAGTTAGAGAGGAAATTATTTTCAAAATTAAAGAGAGCAAGTATATTTCAGTTCAAATGTGCTGTACTACTGATTGGAGTCATATTGAACAATTAATATTTATAGTTAGAATTGTAGAAGTTAGTGTCAAAAATCAGTGATTTTTGTTATAGGTTTTACACCAGTTTTAAAAAGTACTGGTCTCAATTTATTTGAGGAACTTCAAACGCAATTACTAATTATTTATTATGTTATTATTAGTTATGTTAATTTATAATTATTACTAATTAATAATTTAAATGATTGTCTATGGCCATAGTATGACAACGGCGCCAATATGATTGGCAAAAACAAAAATGTACTGTCTAGAATTTTGCAACAAAATCCTAGGGCGTTTTTTTGTACTTTGCACGGCACATTCCTTAAATTTGGCATTAGCCGACCCGGCTGGCACTGTAGCGATGGCTATGACATTTTTTGGTACAATTAAACGGTTTTCTACTTTATTCTCAGCCTCTGCTGAAAGATGGACCATATTTTGTAAGCACATACCAGATTCGACATTAAAGCACCTATCTGACACCAGGTGGGAATCCTGACATGAATCCGTTAAGACAGTTAGGGTTTACATATTTGAGTTACGCGATGGAAGTTTTCTTCTGGAAGTTAGTGAAACCACAAAAGACCCAAAAATCAAAAGCGAAGCACAGTGTCTATCAGAAAATGGAATACATTATGAATTTATTTTATCCTTAATTATATGGTACGACCTTCTGCTTGCCATACATAAGGTTAGCGAAGCACTACAAAAAACCAAAGCGGATATAAGTTTGACTGTATCGCTACTAAACATTTCTAATTCAATTCAGAGAGACTGATTTTTCTACTGCGAAACATGTTGCAAGTGAAATTTGTAGTGCATATGAAATTAAAATAAAGTTTAAAGAAACCCGAAGACGCTAGCGAAAAAGACTACATGGATAGGAAGGAGAAGATTCGAGAACCAGCGACGCTGAATTGAAATTGTATCAGGACTATTTCCTCTGTGTGGTCGATCAAGCAGTTGTATCGGCAGAGTAAAGATGTACACAATTAAAATGTTATGAAATAAATATAAAAAACATCCCCGAAATAAAAACAATAAGGGACGATGAAATAAAAAAGAAATGTGCGGACCTAGATCTCATCCTACGTGACGGCGAAAACCGTAATATGTCGTAGCGAATTATTTGAAGAACTTTTCTGCAAAGAAACCATAAAAATCTCACGCTTAGAGTGTTTAAAAAAAATCACAAATTTGAGAATCCTTTCCTAATTTTTTTACAGTTTTACAAATAATTTGGACAATTCCCGTAGCATCGGCGGCATCGGAAAGGAGTTTTTCCTTTCGGAAAAACTCCTTTCCTTTCGTTGGAAAAGTTAAAATTAGTCAAAAATTATTTCAGAACTAGTATGAGCCGGGAAAGACTAAACAATTTAACGTTACTGTCGAGTTGTGAAAGTTTAAATTTTTATGAAATCATTAATGCATTTTCAGAAATAAAGACACCAAAAATTAATTTCGTTTAGTTTAGTTAGTTTGGGACAATAATTTTAGATATAGCTAATAAATATATAGTCAGATATTTAAAAATTTATATTTTATCTAGTATATCTTCTATATTTTTTATGATTTTGTTGAACATATTTATGTTATATGTTTTGGATATATTTTGTTTTTGTTACATTTTTGAATTTTTAATCTTGTATTTGTTTACATTTTACATTCTTTTTCATTATTTTTTTCTTTACTACAACAATAAGTAAAGATACATGTTTATTTTACATTGTTTTATTTTTCTTGAGAAAAACAAATAAACAGTATTTATTACAGTATTTGTTTTGTCATTATAATTAAATTTCAAAATCCATTATTATTTTGCAGATTTTAATTAAAAAAAAAAATCATTTAAGGGGGCTCAAAATTATTTTTTGCCCTGGGCCCCACACTACCTAGGGACGGCCCTGCTAGGCATATAAAATGATGACATTTTAGCTAAAAAAGACACTGGAAATAAACTGTTAAATAAAATGACGAATTGTGTGTGCATATTTGATATCTTAATTTGGTTTTTCTTATCAATATCTGGAAATAATTAAAAAAAACATACTCATCCAACAATGATTTTATGACTGAATCTTTTCTTTTCTAATATAAAGTTTTTCAAGTATAAAGTTTAATTGATTTTTCCAAATTTAAAGAATTTGAAAATAATTTCTTGAAACCTGAAAACATTCCTTGTTTTTACTATGAAAAATGAAGATGTTTTTCATGAAAGCTTGATTCGTGTATTATCAGCCACTGGGACTGAGGACCAGGTTGCCAACCAGTAATCTAAATCAACATACCTTTAAGAACAATGTAATCCGGTTCTGTTCGAAGAGTATTTTCCAAAACCTGTTTCAACAGCATACAATACCTAGGAATTCTCTGAATTGGGGTAATAAGCAATGAAGACAACTTTGCTTGTACCTCTGGTCTACTTTCCTGATTCACTAGCAGTGTTGTAAACTTAGGATTAGTTTCGTACAATGTCTCCAACATATCCAAACACTTTTTATAGTCATATGCATAAACAGAATACATTTTAAAAAATGGAGCTAGTTTCTTAAAAGCTGTTGCAACATTAATAAGGTTTTCTTTTAATTCATTTAATAATTCTCCGTTGACTTTATAAATGTTTTCTATACTACCAAACAAAATTTCATAAACATCTACATTTAATATTCCTTTGGTTCTGATTGGTTTCATGAAGAAATTCATGATGATTTCCAGTTGTTTTAGATATACAACCTCGCTGTCGAGGATTTCTTGGATGGCTTGGTTTTTACGTGTTTGTCTTTTGGTTTCTATTTCCGTGAAAGTGATTTCATCTAAGTCTGATATGTACTTTTTCCTTGTGTCTGAGGTTAACATATTCCTTTCATTAATTACTTTTCTTAGTTCGGCACTTAATGTTAATTGAGCTTTTGGCGTGCATGGTTCCAACAGAACATAACAATCTTTGAATTTAACTTCCGAGTTCATTTTCACAAGCTTGGAATTAACACAAATTCTTTTGACCGTTAGGATTTAATGTTTACAAACACTTTTTTGTTGGTTCTATGACATAACAACGCGCGACTAAAGAATGCATCGAAAACATCACAGTAACATAACAACGGACTACGAATACCAAACACTACGAAAACATCACACTTTAAATTATCACTGTAAAAAAATAAAAGAAGACAAAATACGCGTCGAAAATATAACAGCAATAGCATTTCGTAGAAAATATAACTCTAGGATAACATCATATCCTAATCATTATTATCACCACATATTTTAGGATGTAATATTTTCGCAATGTGTTATTTCCTTAGGGCGTATTTATGTTGGTGAGATATTTTCACCGCGTTGTTTAGTCGTGCGTTGTTTTAGCAGGACACCGTTTTCGTTGCAGGTTAAAAGTAAAAATCATTGCGACCAACAGTATTACATGAAAGTTACTATTTATAGATTGTTGATCGTTAGTTCCTTTAATTAGTTAGTTCGTAGTTAATGTTGGTAAAATCGGATTATTGCTCATGAAAAAGAGGGCGCAAATCGCAAGGTTTATTTGTTTGTTTTAAGATTATTTGTTTTTTTTTTCTTATTTTGGTAATCTACGAAACGAGTACCTAGCATTCGTGTGTTTAAATTCCGTGTTGATTATTTTACAGACCTAGATGAATCTGTTTTTTGTAAATTTCGTCTACATAAAATGTAGATTTTGCTTTAAGGTCCAACCTTTGCATGAGTTTTAGAAACTAAATTGGCGCGCGCACAGTAAATTGTAGAGCAGCGGTAATAAACCAGTTTTTTTGATGAATTTTTGATGAAGATGAATTTGTTGTCTCTTACAAGGAGATACGTATGCGTAGTAAAATGGTGAGCATCTATCAAAATTTAAAATGCGTTTTAATTTATTCCATTTTGAAAAAAATTTAAAAATTATTAATAGATTAAATAAACAGTCTTTGCCACCTCATCTTATCGAGAGGTCACGCGTATGCTGTCTTGATTTATCTACTGCTTTGCGGCATATTACCCAATCAAACCTAGATTAAAAAAGTAATATAAAAATTTCTTCGCGCGCATTGACAGTTTATATCCATCCTTGTCTTTAATGTTTGAAAGTGTTTCACGCCACTGGTTTGTTTACATATTCAATGTAAATATTTTTTGACACTGGCGCTGTAGTCTAAGTGTGACCTAAAAGCAAAATCAATCATCAAATCTACTGAACTTCTAAACAATAGTTTTCAAAAAGGGGCGGGTTTTCAGGAGGGACGAGTAGAGACGACTATCTTCAAGAGAGCATGGTAGATGTGGATTTTAAGAACCCTTGTGTATCAGTTTTAGAGAGTAAATTTGTGCATTTCTGCAAAACAACACCCCCCCCCCCCCCCCTGTTGCTCCTGTGTTTTTACTTATGAGCAAAACGTGGGACAGAAATTTTCCAATTCCACTGAAATGTCTTGCGCTTTTTTGAGGAATAGGGAATATGCAAGAGATTTAGATTTACTTGATTTTTTTATCCCCGATACTTTATGATCTTGACATTACATCTATTCCATTATTTTCTTATTTATTTTGTAGTTAATTCCTAAAATTTAAAATCAATAAGTCAAAAATATGCGAACGAAATTCAAATTTGCAAAACGCATTACCATTGGTCGAACCGAAACTAGAACGTGACGTGCACGTTATGATATTGATCGGCGTCTATATTCACTGTGCTGTTTTGCTGTGCAATATTTCTGTAGCGTTTTTCAATACCTAATGCGATTTTGGTATATAGTGACATTACAAATGACCAAGAACAATTATTGAAAGTGTTTTTTTTTAAATACAATCGGACAGTCCAAAAATAGATACATGAAAGCACATTTTGTAGAGCATGCGCAAAAGATGTGGGTAGGGTGGAATATACACCTCGATTGGGACTTTATCCAACAGTTTATCTGGTGTACTTATAATAGTATTTTTGCATTCCAGTACAAGACAATATCTATAAAATGGTTTCATTATCGAAATATTCAAAATTCAAACTGAAAATCCTTAACTGTCTATGCAAATAGTAAACAACACTTAATGCCAACGAGAGCTGTGACGTCATCCAAAGCGCGCGATAAATGGGTCCGTTCAAACAGGTTAAATTTAATCGGTATTTTATAATCGGTGTTTTACATATGTTTTCAAATTAATTAAACCACTTTCAACAGTATTTATATTTTTACTATGTTAAAACGAAATAAAAAGTGAACTAAGCAAATAAAAAAAATTGATGCATGGTCCCTATTGGTTAAGATGACCACACGTTCCGATTTTGGCGGGACAGTCCCGCTTTTTGGAGGCCTGTCCCGCGTCCCGCCGATTTTTATAAATGTCCCGCTTTTTAGAAAATATCTGCATTTCTTATTTTAAATGTACTTACTGTAATATATAATATAATATTTTTCCACATATTCCCATAAAATCTCCTTTTTTAATGTCATCCAATGAAAATATTGAATATCTTCGAATTGAAATGTCTATTGTTTTCTAAAAATTTCTGATTCCTTTCAGAAAATCCGTCGTTTAATGGCACCTTGTTCTGAAATTTTCATTGGGTGACATTAAAAAAGGATATTTTATGGGAATATGTGGAAAAATCTTTTGAATATATTAGTAAACATTTTCCGAAGATTAATATTTGCGAAAATGACCATTTTGATGAGGAGTTATTAGTAAAGTTACGTTACTGATGAAAAAGTTAAATGTTGGTTGTCTGCAAATATATATATATATATATATATATATATATATATATATATATATATATATATATATATATATATATATATATATATATATATATATATTCATCCCATCCCATTTGTCCCGCTTTGTTCCGCTGTTGTCCCGCTTTGTCTTAATGAAAATGTGGTCACTTTACTATTGGTCAGTAATTCGATCTGCCTTTTGACGGTATCTTTTGAGTACTTCAAGGATTCTTGTAATGTGTTCTCCTACAGCAATCAAATCCATGGTCTTTGCTTACAAGGCGTTAACTACTGGTTCCAACACTGCCGAGTATTTTTCTGTTGTAACTAAGGCAACGTTAAACACTGGTTTTGTAACCGCTGAATGAATGCAGAAATGCAGATTTTCTTGTAGCATAGTTTCCTTCTGTATATCATTTTTCTAGCGCCTTTACAAGCTATGGAAAATTCTGATAAAATTTTCGGATTGATTTATAATTTTCCGACAATTTCGTCTCACACATTCGTGATAGATTGGGAATAGTGCGTAGGAATAGTGCTCTACGAGCAGTCGATTCGCCGAAAAAGTTTGTGTTCTTTATAGTGGCTATGGTATTTCTAATTTCCGGTGTCTCGTTTGAATCGTTCTCTACAAGATTTAGTTTGTGGCTTGAGCAATGAAAATATAATGCTCGAGAATATTTCTTCCTTAAAATTGCTTGTACACCGCCCTCTTTGCCATTGAAGAGCAGCCATCGAAACCCAATCCTACGAAATATTCTGATGCTAAGCCCGCCATTCACAATCAGTTTAAACTGATCAGTTGAACTGACGTTTAGAACTGATCAGTTCAAAATGATTTCCCCACTTACTGGCTTAAAACCGGCCTTAATTTATCGATAGTTGCGTGCTGTATCTGGCTAGCAAATTTCTCAACGCGCAACTTAAAAATATGATTCTGATTCTGAGGAGGATATTCAACATATGACGGCTGCTTATAGCCGTTTAATCAATAGAAAAACAAAACAAAAACTGATCGAAAAAATTGTTAAAAAAGAAATATCAGTTATCTCATATTAATTTCTATAAATGAGTTGTCTCTGAAACCGAGTGACTGGCGTAACTATTTGAGAATGGACGAATCTTCATATTTCAAGCTGTTTTTCTATAAATTCTTCAATTATTGCACATCCTGATGCCATGGCGGTTAAACGACGACTGACTAAGCGCATGCGCGGTCAGTTTGGCGTGATGAAAACGATCTGAAGCCAGCGGATTTATGGTGCACCCAGGAAATCCGTAGGTTGCCGTCAGTTCAAAATTTTACGTCAGGATTTCACACTCACGGTCAGTTATTTGATGTACGTCAGTTCAACTGATCAGTTTAACTGATCGTGAATGTGGGGCTATAGATTACAGCTAATCAAAAAATTGCTACATTCTTTGCCTATTCTGCGCGATATCTGAGTACGTCGCCCTCTTTTGATAGGCCACAAATCAATAAAAAAGGCCCATTTACACTAGGTAATGGCTTTTCATACAATTCACCTGTGTTTTCATAATTCCACTATCGACTATTTTGTTTTTCATGTTCATTCCAATTTTTTTTTCCAAATTTATATACATTCCAATGAAAATGTGCTTCAAGTGATATAAACAAACGGTGAATAAAGTGTTCATCATCATTCACATATCGCAATATTTCTTCGCTGAAAATCCTACGAGCCAGCATTTCGGCAGCTTTTTACTCCTTTTTTCTTTTTAAAAGGGGGCGTAGCAAGCACAGCTGGGTTAACTTGACAAGTGGCCTCCCGGAAACCCTGGCATCCTGGTACTACTCCTTGCATGACTTCAGGATGCTGGTGTATGAATATATTTAGGCACGTACCTTACTTCCCCCATCCAGTCATGCTGATTAGGGGTTCGGGTTTTGTCGTTCTTTTTCTATTTTCTGCCTGGTTCTCTCGTCTTGCTCCTTATAGGTGATTATATTACGTATAATATTTTGAACGTTTTCCCAATTGTCTTCAGACTGCAGCATGTAGGGTACTGTCGCTCGCGGTTCGATATCTTTTGGTAGGGTGATCCTCTCGGTGTCCCACCTACAGCACGAGTATATAGTGTGTGCCACACTGTCTTCCTCCCCGCATTACTCACACATGCTGTCAGAGGCTCTGCCTATTTTGTGGGGATAGTCCCGGAAACACCCATGGCCACTGAGTGCCTGAGTAAGGTGGTAATTTACTTCTCCGTGCTTTCTGGTGAACCATTTTTGGTTCTGGTGAACTACATCCTTTATCAGGAGTTTGGTCCACTGTCCCTTGGTGCTTGCTTCCCAGTGCTTCTGCCATGTCCGAAGTAGGTCTCTCAGTAGTCCGAAGTAGGTCTAAGCAACTGAGTCTCTCTGAATCTGTGAGTATATGTTTAGCCTCTCTATGACTAGCAGCCCTATTGGGGGCATGCCCGCAATTACCAGTGACGCCTCCCTAGAGACGGTCCTGTACGCACTGCTGGCTCGAATTGCGAGCGTTCTCTGGACCGCTCCCAGCTTGAGCTTGATGACTTCAGGTTCATGGCTCTTGCCCATACTGGGGCAGCATATAACATTGCCGAGTGCACCACCGAACTCAGCAGTTTTCTTTTGCTGCTTCTAGGTCCTCCGACGTTAGGCATTAGCCTTTCCAACGCGCACAGGGTTTTTTGGGCTTTAGCGGCTGCTTTTTTAACGAGCTCCCGGAATGATAGATTTTTATCTATTTCAACCCCTAAGTATCTTATAGCACTCTTTGGGGTGGTGACAGTGTCCCTCAGCTTAAATTGTATGTCCCCAATTTTCCGCTTTCCCGTTAATATGACCGCTTCCGTTTTTTCCAGAGCCAGTTTGAGCATTTTGTTGTCCATGCACAGGTCAATCAAGAGCATCGCTTTATTGGCCTTTCTCATTACACCCTGCTCGGTTTTGTCTCGTACTACAAGTGCGAGATCGTCTGCAAAGCCGACGGACTCTACGCCTTCAGGCAGCTTGAGTTTGAGGACTCCGTCATACACTATGTTCCATAGTGTCGGGCCCATCACTGATCCCTGTGGCACTACACTGAGGATCTCCTTTGTAGTGCAGCCGTTGTCTGATTGGACCAAGATCTCTATATCAGCTAGGTAGCTGTCTATCATCGCTGTTCCTTTTCTGGCCTTGTCGGCGATGGCCACCACTTTCTTTAAGGCGTCAATGGTTGATCGGCCTTCCCTGAAGCAGTATTGGCTTCTTGAGAGGTCTTTACCGCTGTTTAGTTCCTCTTTCATCCTTTTGAGAAGTATCTGCTCAAGCAGTTTACCTGCAGTTTCCAGCAGTCATAGAGGTCTGTGGGAAGTTGCCTCATTGGCCGGTTTTTCGCCTTTTCGCAAGAGTATTAGTCTGGCCTTTTTACATATTTTTGGGAAGACACCCTGTTTGAGCATGCCATTCATGACATCGAAGACATAATGTGGAACGACCCTACATGCTGCCTTGACGATTTCCGCAGGTATCAAGTCCGGTCCTGGAGCTCTGCCCTTACTGAGTCGGTCGCTGGCAGCTGCGAGTTCTTCATTTGTAAATTTCGGCACCTCGCATTATGCTGGTCTCTCTCTGCGAGTTCGGGCCGGATGAGTAGGAAACAAGGAGCGAACATTTTTTTCCGTCGCGTCAGGGCGAGGGCGCGTGCCAGAGCTTCTGCTCTTTAGCTCTCTGGTGGCTATCTGATATGCGTCGCCTCAGGGGTTTTCATCGATACTCACGCAGAGGTTTGTCTAGCATTGCCTTTTCTCATTGTTGATCAATTCATTGCCTTTTCTCATTGTTGATCGCAGAGTTCGCCTTGCCTCTACATAATTTAATCTGAGGACTTCCTTCCTAGTCTCCTCCTCTGCGGTTTTCTTTTTGGGTCTCTGGTACGCTCGCCTGGCCTGTCCACATATCTTTCTGGTGTTGCTTATTTCTTCCGTCCACCAATAGACTTGTTTCTTTCTGGTAGAGCTTTTCTTGGCCGGCAGACAGTCTTTACATAGGCCGTAAGGTAATCGATCATTCCTTCGGGCGAGTCCACCACCGCCAAGTTCATCAAGCGTCGCTCCAGTGCATCTGCTATTTTTTCCTCCTTAATGTTTTTTTGTTGACCACCCCCCGTTGTGGTGCCGGCTTCCAGCTGGGCTAAAGTCCGTTTTGCTCCCTAGTTCCAGGTAGATGTAATTGTGGTCGCTGAGGGTTTATCGATCGAGAACTTCCCATTTCTTGACCTTGCCTACAAGTGGGGCGGTGGCAAGTGTAAGATCAATTATGGAGCTCGACTCCCGTCGTTTAACACTCCCAGGTCCAGTCCCGCAAGCCATTCTGCGACGATGACTCCAATCTTGTAGTTTTTCTTGCTCCCCCAGTGCGCAGATTTGGCGTTAAAGTCTCCTGCTATGATTATGTCCTTGCATTTTTGCCTCCTGATGCTGTTTTCCAGGTCGCTTAATGAGGCTTCTAGCTGTTGATAACTATCGTTGGGTGAGTAGTAGCAGCTATATATAACTAACTTCTTTACACATTGAATTGAAAAATTCACTTTGTTTTTTACCACACTTATATTATGTAAAAATGTTATATAACTTATTATTCACAATTATGTTTTGCAGTTATGCAACTGTCGCATGTAGTAACTGTCGCAACCATCCTATTCATAACTTCTTTAGTGCTACCCAGACGAAGCCGAGACCATTGTCGCTGTTAGTAATCGTGTTGTCGTTTGTGCTGTATATTTTGATGGCAGTGTCACGGTTTGGGTCCTTGTACCAGTCTCTTCCCGATATCCTTAACTTACTAGGTTCGCTGAGGATGGCGATGTCTATTGATAGCTCGGCAGCCGTAGCCTCTATCATGTCTTTCGCCGCTTTGCTGCGCATTATATTAGCTTGCAGTATTCTAGCCATTTCTAGTGCTCTGGGCGCGCCTTGCCTCCGACAGCGCGTTTTGGAAGGCCGGACACGCTCCGGTGTCGGCCCTGTGCCCCCTGGTCTGGCAGATGAGGCAGTATGCTTCACCCGTACATTCTCTGGCCTGGCCTGGTTTTGCCGCACCGGTAGGAGGCTTTGCGTCTGTCTGGGCCGTTACAGTTGTTGGCGGAGCTTTCAACTCCTGGACTACTTCAAGTTTGTAAGGGTGATAAATCTTTATGCACGTCGTAACGATGTGTTACTAATGTTCAGTGAGGATGCATGTTTAATTGCAGAACGCCGGACGGACTACGTATCAATGCTACTCTTAACTCTTTCAATATATTCCTTTGTTCTTTATGTTTGAAAACGACACATATTTCACCCGATTTAATCAATTAATTGTAAAAAAGTTATAATGAAAATCAATTTAAAACAACAATTACCAGATTTGTATACAACCAAGTATAATCGTTATTTATTCAATTTATTAGTTATTAGGTTAATACGTACGTTTTTTTTTTAAATCACATTGCTAAAGCATTCGCTGCTGTGACTGTACCCAGGGGGTTCTTATGGGTGACCTTGTGACAGAAGTTTTAATTCAATAATGAATTTATAGATGGCTTGGTCGCTTAAATTAAGAGATAGATGGCACTGAGCACGTGAAATCTCAAGTAAATAACAGCAAACATTAGTTAAAACCCGTACCTACCAATCGCAATAAAGCGGCGGAGTCTGGTAATGGCGCCAAATTCAAAAATATATTTGAAATAATGAACCGTTTGGAACTTGCACGCTATATATCAAGTCTGCCATATATCAATTTGTTGATATTTAAAGTATATTTTTTAGTGTTGGGGGTAATTGTTGATTTGGGTCGAATAGCATGCTAGGTCGAATAGTTGTTTTCAGAAGAATCAACTATTCTGATTATATATATTACCTTTCCATGCTGGATGTAACACTAACCTAACTAATGTAAAACTGAAAAAGAAATAGTAATTATTTTTATTAAAACAATAAAAAAGATATTTCAGCGAAATGATAAAATATATATCATAGCAATAAGAACTGCTGATTTAATCGGGATAACCACACTCAAGATTCTCTAAAAAATTGGGCGGCAATATGTCAGCTATTCGACACAAAAGAACAAGGAACACACTTCGCGCACACACTGCCCATAACTTAAACTACATTTTTGAATTTGGCGCCATTACCAGACTCCGCCGCTTTATTGCGATTGGTAGGTACGGGTTTTAACTAATGTTTGCTGTAAATAACTAGTGTTGTTTACATTTATAGTAGCAAAATGTCACCCAGAGACAAATGTCGTTATATTGGATATATGTTTTTTGTTTTTGTCAATAAGTGCTATTTATGCGGTCAAGGAATTTTACATCCAAGCATCCAAGAATATATTGTGTCTGCAAGATATTATTAGTGCAAGACTCTTGAAAATAATTCTCCGTACATTAGTTATAATCTAAATTGAAAGGTAAATGTTCATGTTTTTATTGTATTAAACATGATTGGTTTATTACCATCATATCCATTACTTTCAGATGGATTAATGGATTCCATAAATTTCTAATGTGTTGTTCCTGTTTGTGAAAGTAATATGAAGGATGACCCTCTACGAAGTTTTATATATATTTTTTAATGTAAATACATATTTAATATATTATTAGTACATGTAAATAACATATTTAACAAATTGTTTTTAATTTTCACCCTATTTTAAATAAATTATATTATCGCATATATTTAATAAAACATTCATATAGCCCGCGTTTGATAATTAGTTCCATAATGTTTTCATAGTTAGCGCAAACTTCTGTCACAAAAATTCCTTAGTGGGTGTCGCATCTCTCTTTAGATACTTGTCTCTGGGGGTGACACTCTTATGGGTGACCTTGTGATAGAAGTTGTAATGTATTGGAAGGATTTATAGATGGCACTGTGCACGGAAATTTAAAATTATTTAGTGTTGTTTAGATTACCATACATACACATATCTAAAGTTTATTGTTTAAATCGCCATTGTGTCAGAATTCGCATGGGCATAGGAATAATATAGGAATATATTATTCCTATGTCCATGCATATTCATTGGTTATATTGTTTCTGAATTTTATTTGTTTTCGTCCGTTTTTCCGAACTGCTATATATGCAGGCAACGCGTATTTGCAGCCAGGGTAACAAGTTGTAGATTTGGCCTTTCCTAGAACTACCCTTCAGATTTGAAACATGTGTTGGGGGATTGGAACATGTGTTGTTTATTTAAGGAGGTATATAAACTCAAAACGAAGTTATGGACTCTCCTGGAAAACACAGCACGCACCTATGTGAGAAACCACCAACACTCCCACCCAAATGCGCAAACTGCGGAGGCGAACACGTCTCAATATGGAGGAACTGCCCCGCCAAACCAACAATCAGAACTGCAGAGACGACAAGACAACGACCAACTCCCCGGACAAACCCGAACAGTTACAGACAAGCTGCAGCTAGGGAAAACACGACATACCGGGACACAGCACAAGCAACCACCAGCGAAAATAGACAAAACACCGAAAGGAAAACACCGAAAACAAAGAAAACAATAGACAAAGTAGCGGACGAACTAGCAAAACTGCTAAAGAAATACGCCTCTGTACAAACAGACGACGACGAACTGGAAAATTACTCAAAAACCATCATAAACATCATCAAAATCATCAAAAATGACTAGAAAACGGCAAGTAGACGAACTAAAGATTGTTTTCTGGAACGCAAACGGAATCGAAAGTAAGAAACTAGAACTGGTAGCACACATGACGGAACACAACATAGACGTGGCGCTAATTAACGAGACGCACCTGCGACGCTGCAATCGCCTGAACATACCGAACTACCAAACCTACAGGAAAGACAGGGGCCAACAAGCCGCAGGCGGAGTTGCTATAATAATCAAGAGGAATTTGAAACACCACGAATTGCCCGAAGTTGACACGACGGATAACACAGAAACGATAGGAATCGAAATAATGGCCGCAGACGGTCCACTGGCCTTGTATTCACTATACTCGCCACCAAAGAAAGAAATGAGCACTCCAGACCTGGATAAAATATTCAGAAACAACACGGCAACGATAGCCGCAGGAGACTTTAACGCAAAACACACCCGTGGAACTGCAGAAAAACAAATCAAAAAGGAAGAGAACTAAAACGTTACACAGAAAACCGCCTACTAACGGTTCTAGCCCCAAACGAGCCAACACATTTCACAGGTAATAACAGACACCCGCCGGACATATTGGACATAGCGGTAATGAAAAACGTCACAGCAAACATCGACATAGTCTGTATTGAAGACTTGAGCTCCGATCACAACCCCGTGCACATGAACGTCCAAACGAAAAGTGCGAGAAGAACGTGCTAGAAAACATTAACAAACTGGGAAAAGTTCAAAGAGAACCTAGATATTACCTGCACAGATATCACAGACCCATTAAGCCTAGAACAGGCGCCGCAAACACTCGAGAACGAAATAAAGGAGGCGCTCCATACCGCCACAAGAAAAGTAACCTTCAACAAAACAACTACACACCCACAGGAAATAATGAACCTAATACGCGCAAAACGGAAAGCAAACAAGACGTACGAACGTACATTAGCACCGACAGACAAAACGGTCCTGAACAGACTGACAAAACAATTAAAACTGGCGCTACAAGAACAACACAACGCAGACTGGGAAAACAAACTAGAACGAATAAACGACACCAAAGACGAACCGTGGTACTTAGCCAAGACTCTAAAACAACAGAACCGCAACACAATGCCACCCATCAAAAAGAACGACGGCAGCACAGCAACCTCTGACATTGACAAGACAGAAACTTTCGCAAACGCCCTCGAAGAACAATTCACACCAAATATCCCAAACACAATCCACAACTCTCAAGGAATCTACGAAACGGTAAGGAGGATTCTAAACAGCGAAGAAAACTGCGACATAAGAGAATCAACGCCAGAGGAAATAGCCGAGATAATAAAAAACCTTAAAAACAGGAAAGCACCCGGTTGTGTTAATATTAACAATGCGACTATCAAGAACCTAACGCCGCCAGCTATAGACAGAATGAATCAAATCGTAAACGCATCGCTCAAACTCAGAACGTTTCCGACCCAATGGAAACACGCCACAGCAATACTGATTTCCAAACCCAACAAACCCAGGAACAAAACATCAAGCTACAGGCCAATAAGCCTACCAACAGGACTTGGAAAAATAACGGAGAAAATAATACACAAACGACTGACAGACATAGTTGACGAGAAACAAATAATCCCGGACGAACAGTACGGATTCAGACAAGAACATTGCACAACGTACCAGACAACTAGAATAACCGAAGCGATAATTGACGCCTTCAACAGAGGATACGCCATGGGAGCGGTACTCCTGGACGTCTCAAAGGCCTTCGACAAGATGTGGCACGAAGGCTTAATATATAAAATGAATAAATTCAAAATCCCGATTGGGATGATAAAGCTACTAGCTTCGTACCTCGGCAACAGAACGTTCCAGGTGAAATTAAATGACACGATGTCGACGACACGTCCAGTGGGAGCGGGTGCCCCCAAGGATCCATACTGGGGCCCCTGCTCTACAACATCTACACCGCAGACATACCAAGAATGGAAAACACAAAAATTGCACTATACGCAGACGACACTGCTATATTTACCAGAGGAATCCTGGCGAGCACCATCACCGAGAGACTACAAAACCACCTAGACGAGATAAATCGCTGGTGTAACACGTGGAAAATACAACTTAACGCTGAGAAAACTCAAGCCATCATGTTCACAAGAAGAAAATTCAAACACATCCCAACAAAATGCCTCAATATTAATAATACAAGTATAAAATGGGAAAATCAGGTAAAATATCTAGGTATCATACTGGATAAAAGACTAACCTTCGCAAGACATATGGATTACATTGGAAAATACAACATGGAAAATAAGCTGAAACTGTACAAGACAGTAATACGACCAATAATGACATACTCGGCGACGTGCTGGAAGCAAGCTGACAAACACACAAAATACCGACTACAAATTATACAAAACAAAATACTGAGACAAATCACAGACTCGCGATGGTACATAACCAACGAACAAATACATAAAGACCTCGAAATGGAGACAATCACAGAGCACATAGCAAGACTTAGACAAAAAACATTTGACAACATGCGACAACATGACAATATAACAATACAACAAACCGCAAACTACAAAACGAACGTCAAGTGGAAATTCCCAAAACTGCAACAAACCACATTCAGACAATAAATAACACTGTTTTCTACCTACAGGGTACCCAAAGCAACCCCAGAGAAACAAAAGGACCACACCGACAACACAGCAAATGAGACAACAAAGAAGGAAGCCAAAGGACCACAGCAGGACCAGCCGAGGACAAGAGGCCACAGCAGGATCAACCCAACCGAGGACCAGAAGCCACAACAGAAGAAACCAGAAAAAAAAAAAAAAAAAAAGAACTGAAAAGAGCCGTTGTTTTAACGTTTCTCGCTAACACCGAACAAAAAGACAAACAGACACAAAAAAAAAAACCAAACAAAAGACGGCGGAAATGTGGGCTCACGGCCCACAACCGCCACGAAACAAAGGATCCCATGTATGGACTCTCTTTTTCTGCCTGCACTAGCCATTAATACATTGTCTCTGCAAGATATTGGTAATTTAAATCCTTAAAATTCTCCAACATTTTATAATTCAAATTGAAAGGTAAGTGCATGTTTCACTTAATATTATCATAAAGAAAATGCTTTGTTTATTATCAGAACTACGTAAAAGCTTTGCATATTATCAGAATTTTGTTTATTATCAGAACTATCTAAAAGACGCACTATATGACACTTTTTAGACAATGAATTTCAAATGTATGGTTCCTGGTTGTGAAAGTAGTAGTAAGGTTCACCCTCACCTAAGGTTCTTTTCTTTACCCACAAATTTGGAATTGTTGGAAATATGGGCAAGTAATAAATTTGTGGAAAACACTTTGAAGAGTCGTGTTTCCAAACACCTGCCAAGATTAAACTGAATCGCAATGTTGTCCCTACGATTTTAAATGTTGAACCTGGTATGTCTGTCTTAAAATTATTAATATTTTATGCACATCTACATTGTAATATTGTTTTCTATATAGATCTTTTACTGCAAGAGGATTTACCTGGACCTTCACATCTGGACCTTCAGACCACACCAGATGTTTCTACATGTAGTCCAGAAATAGGAATGACAGATACATTATATTTGTCTCTGTGTTATAAATTTATTTAAAAAGCCACATTTTAGACACTAGTCCCGACAAACGGCCATACAATATTCTGCACATGGTAGATCAAACTTGTATGGTAAATTTAACACCTAAGAAAAGGAAATATTATCGTGAGCTTGTCACAGCAAAACATTTAATTGCTACAATGAAAAGAAGACATGGTACTTGTACCAAGAAATTATTTCAAGGTTCAACAGACATATTTTCAAATTCGATTATGAAAGCCATGGAGAAATTAGAGAAAATGCCACGAGTGGTGCAGCTTTTCATACACAGTCAATTACGGAATGCGCATAAGCGATCCAAAGCACGCCGTTACACCTGTGATGACAATTTGTTGACGAAATAAAAAAAAAAATTTTTTAAATATTCCCAAATTTCTAAAAGAAAATATTATTGAAAAATTAATTACAAATCATATAGATATTTGTAATATAGGTTGTTCTTGTGGAAGACATGCTGCAGCATTACACAAAAATATAGTAAAAACTATAAGTTATGTAATGTTAAAACATTTTATTACTATAGTTAATAAAAAACTGCACAAAAAGGACTCAAGACCAAATAATGTAGTAGACACCTATTTAAAAATCTATGGGAAAATCTGATGTTTTTTTTTCAAAAGCACTTTCTAATCTATATAAAAAAAAATTAAATGTAATCCAATGTAAATATGTCTGGTGACGAGGAATTTGAAGAAGAACTCGCAAACAAATGTGAGTTTTGTTGTTTTTCCTAGCGAGTGAGGTTACAAAGACCATATCTATCTTGTGTTTATTTAGTAGTACATAAACCTTTGGCCTTCAGCCCCTGACATATAATGTCGACCTTTCTCGTTACTTGTTTTGATGTAGCGAAAGGCTCGCACAATGCATCTCGAATGCTGTGTGCTAAAGAGTAACAGAAGATTTCCGTGTTCCTCCCTTGATTTAATTAATTAAGTTGTCCCAATTGGATGTTATTATTATTTTTGTAATGTAATGTAATGTAAATGAAATGTAATGTAAATGTAATGTAAATGAAATGTAATGTAAATGTAATGTAAATGTAATGTAAATGTAATGTAAATGTAATGTAAATGTAATGTAAATGTAATGTAAATGTAATGTAAATGTAATGTAAATGTAATGTAAATGAATGTAAATGTAATGTAAATGTAATGTAAATGTAATGTAAATGTAATGTAAATGTAATGTAAATGTAATGTAAATGTAATGTAAATGTAATGTAAATGTAATGTAATGTAAATGTAATGTAAATGTAATGTAAATGTAATGTAAATGTAATGTAAATGTAATGTAAATGTAATGTAAATGTAATGTAAATGTAATGTAAATGTAATGTAAATGTAATGTAAATGTAATGTAAATGTAATGTAAATGTAATGTAAATGTAATGTAAATGTAATGTAAATGTAATGTAAATGTAATGTAAATGTAATGTAAATGTAATGTAAATGTAATGTAAATGTAATGTAAATGTAATGTAAATGTAATGTAAATGTAATGTAAATGTAATGTAAATGTAATGTAAATGTAATGTAAATGTAATGTAAATGTAATGTAAATGTAATGTAAATGTAATGTAAATGTAATGTAAATGTAATGTAAATGTAATGTAAATGTAATGTAAATGTAATGTAAATGTAATGTAAATGTAATGTAAATGTAATGTAAATGTAATGTAAATGTAATGTAAATGTAATGTAAATGTAATGTAAATGTAATGTAAATGTAATGTAAATGTAATGTAAATGTAATGTAAATGTAATGTAAATGTAATGTAAATGTAATGTAAATGTAATGTAAATGTAATGTAAATGTAATGTAAATGTAATGTAAATGTAATGTAAATGTAATGTAAATGTAATGTAAATGTAATGTAAATGTAATGTAAATGTAATGTAAATGTAATGTAAATGTAATGTAAATGTAATGTAAATGTAATGTAAATGTAATGTAAATGTAATGTAAATGTAATGTAAATGTAATGTAAATGTAATGTAAATGTAATGTAAATGTAATGTAAATGTAATGTAAATGTAATGTAAATGTAATGTAAATGTAATGTAAATGTAATGTAAATGTAATGTAAATGTAATGTAAATGTAATGTAAATGTAATGTAAATGTAATGTAAATGTAATGTAAATGTAATGTAAATGTAATGTAAATGTAATGTAAATGTAATGTAAATGTAATGTAAATGTAATGTAAATGTAATGTAAATGTAATGTAAATGTAATGTAAATGTAATGTAAATGTAATGTAAATGTAATGTAAATGTAATGTAAATGTAATGTAAATGTAATGTAAATGTAATGTAAATGTAATGTAAATGTAATGTAAATGTAATGTAAATGTAATGTAAATGTAATGTAAATGTAATGTAAATGTAATGTAAATGTAATGTAAATGTAATGTAAATGTAATGTAAATGTAATGTAAATGTAATGTAAATGTAATGTAAATGTAATGTAAATGTAATGTAAATGTAATGTAAATGTAATGTAAATGTAATGTAAATGTAATGTAAATGTAATGTAAATGTAATGTAAATGTAATGTAAATGTAATGTAAATGTAATGTAAATGTAATGTAAATGTAATGTAAATGTAATGTAAATGTAATGTAAATGTAATGTAAATGTAATGTAAATGTAATGTAAATGTAATGTAAATGTAATGTAAATGTAATGTAAATGTATGTAAATGTAATGTAAATGTAATGTAAATGTAATGTAAATGTAATGTAAATGTAATGTAAATGTAATGTAAATGTAATGTAAATGTAATGTAAATGTAATGTAAATGTAATGTAAATGTAATGTAAATGTAATGTAAATGTAATGTAAATGTAATGTAAATGTAATGTAAATGTAATGTAAATGTAATGTAAATGTAATGTAAATGTAATGTAAATGTAATGTAAATGTAATGTAAATGTAATGTAAATGTAATGTAAATGTAATGTAAATGTAATGTAAATGTAATGTAAATGTAATGTAAATGTAATGTAAATGTAATGTAAATGTAATGTAAATGTAATGTAAATGTAATGTAAATGTAATGTAAATGTAATGTAAATGTAATGTAAATGTAATGTAAATGTAATGTAAATGTAATGTAAATGTAATGTAAATGTAATGTAAATGTAATGTAAATTGTAATGTAAATGTAATGTAAATGTAATGTTAAATGTAATGTAAATGTAATGTAAATGTAATGTAAATGTAATGTAAATGTAATGTAAATGTAATGTAAATGTAATGTAAATGTAATGTAAATGTAATGTAAATGTAATGTAAATGTAATGTAAATGTAATGTAAATGTAATGTAAATGTAATGTAAATGTAATGTAAATGTAATGTAATTGTAATGTAAATGTAATGTAAATGTAATGTAAATGTAATGTAAATGTAATGTAAATGTAATGTAAATGTAATGTAAATGTAATGTAAATGTAATGTAAATGTAATGTAAATGTAATGTAAATGTAATGTAAATGTAATGTAATGTAATGTAAATGTATGTAATGTAATGTAATGTAATGTAATGTAATGTAAATGTAATGTAAATGTAATGTAATGTAATGTAAATGT
This sequence comes from Phosphuga atrata, assembly GCA_944588485.1. NCBI lineage: Eukaryota > Metazoa > Arthropoda > Insecta > Coleoptera > Silphidae > Phosphuga > Phosphuga atrata. The sequence goes on along the minus strand of OX155896.1, from coordinate 31,970,943 downwards.
AATGTAAATGTAATGTAAATGTAATGTAAATGTAATGTAAATGTAATGTAAATGTAAATGTAATGTAAATGTAATGTATAGATGGTGCACATCTGATGCACCATAGATGGTGCACATCTGTCAGAAATTCATTAGTGAGTGTCCAGTCTTTCTTTAGATATTTGTCTCTGACTGTACCTGATATTTATAAAATCACTCAGTATATATTGAAGTCAAGGGGATTGAATTGAACCATTGACGTATGAATACTAGTATACATAGATCCATGGATTGAACTTGTTTTGAATTTGAGATTTGACAGTTTTGTTTCAGATTTCAGGTGGTAAAGAATTAAAATTGTTTTCCAAATGTTTTTATTATTGAAAAACAATGGTAAATATTTATTTTCCTTCTATAATTTCTGAAATTGATAATTGAATTTTATTGGTTAATTTTAGGCACAGCATTCTATTTACAAAACAATAAAACCTACACTGTGGGTCGAAAGACCTGTGATATTTTGTTGAATGACCAGTCAGTTAGCAGAAAACATGCTCTGATTAAAATCATGGTAAGATTTAAAAGCAAATTATTAGGTGAAATTGTTCTAGTGTGTTGGTTTTAGAACAAAATTGTGTACATAGAAGATCTCAAGTCTCCCAACGGAACGCATTTAAATGGAAGTTTGTTGAAGCCAAACCATGAAACTATCTATAATGTCGGAAGCCAAATTATGTTTGGATTAAAGGATTCTATTTTCATGTAAGTAATTTGTCCACAAGTATTAATTTGTTTGCTAGTAAGGAATGATTTGACATGTACTGTACTATTTGATTGCGGATTATCTCTGCTTGAAATAAGTTTTATTTATTTAAAAATTGGCGAGTATTTGAAAACTAATTAATGGTTAAAAAATGTTTCTTAATGGTCTAATGATCACAAAATTACCTCCCTAAAATTAATTTACCACCCAATATTACAAGTATAATTCAACCCATGGACCAAGGTGTCATATCATCAATGAAACAGCTTTACTGTGCTGATATTCTTAAAACTATAATTGAGGAATGGCTTGACCAATTTCTGAAAAAAAAAAAATTCGATGCTGTACATGGAATAGCATATTCTTCGTCAAAAGTAAAGCCAATAACTCTTCTTTGATTGTGGAGAAAGATTCTTTCTAATCTGAATGTTTTCTGAGGCATTTGATCATCTGAGGCAGACTGATTTAAGGGATGTAACTGAAATATGCAGATTAATTGGAAAATGAAATTGCTTTGAAAATGTTGGCGCTGTATGAGCACCTCGGGGGTCAACAAAATTCATTTTATTGAGGGCATCTTGGACCATGTGATATAGATGTTTTTAAGAGATGTTTGGTGACTAGTGCAGAAAAGTTAGGACGTCATGACATTTTATGTTTAAATAGGGTAATGAACTGAAGTACACGGCAAGAACGGCACACATGAAGATTTGGCTTCTTTATAACACCCCACCTCAGTTGGCAGACATGAAACCTTTTTTTTGAGAATATGTTTTTTTAAGAAAGCCTGATGGTAGAAAGAAATTTTCAGTAATACAAGCCTCAAAATATCTTTTACCAAATCTCTAGCCACCAAAGCATCTTCATGCTGTTATAAGGGCCAAAGGTCATGAAACAAAGTATTAATTTTGTGATATTTTGATGATATAATGACACTGACCTGCATTAAATCCTTGTTACATTGGAGAAATGTATAAGCACACTATCCAGCATTCTTCTTCATCTCCTCTTAGTAAGTTGGCTATCATCATAGCTATTTTCACATTTGATGTTGTAGCTCTAAACAACTCAACAGAACTACAGTTGTAACATTTTCTTAGGTTATTTAACCAGGAAATACGTCTTCTACCTCTGCTTCTTTTTCCCTGTATCTTTCCTTGCATAATATTCTGCAACAATACATATTTTCCTCCCTTGATCACATGACCCAGATACTGCAGCTTCCGTATTTTAATTGTGTTCAATAATTCCCTTTCCTTTCTCATTCTTACCAGTACCTCCTCATTTGTTACCATGTCTACCCAACTTATTCTTAAGATCCTACTGTATGACCACATCTCAAATGCTTCCAGTCAATCACTTATATCTTTCTTTAACGTCCAGGATTCCTTTTCTATATAGCAACACCAAGAAAATGTAGCACCTCAATATTCTGACTTTAAGTTGTAAGTTAAGATCTCTATTGCATAGCACATTTCTCATTCTGTTAAATATGGTTCTGGCTTGTCCAATTCTTGTTTTGATTTCTATCTGGCATTAAATCCTTGTAATACTATACACACATTATATTTATTTATTTTATAAGTCATCTGTGAATTTTAACATAGTAATATCTTAATTCATTACTTTTTGTCATAGTTCTCATTTCTTTGCATTCCTGGGCATGCCATTCTGCTTTGGCTCTCCTAATCTTTCTTCTAAATTCGGCATATTCTTCTACTCTCGTTCATAACGATTTTAGTATTTTCTTCTTCACTTCATCAGATCTAGGATCTCGTCTGTAATCTATATTTCTTTCTTCTCTCTTGGGTTTCTAATAAAGCTTGTTTTTATTTTATTCCATTTTTCTCCGGCACTCTCAGTGCTGTTTATTCCTAAATTCAGTTTTTTTCTAGCTGTTTTGTCGCCTTTTCACAGAGTTCGCGTCTTTTAGCTTTTTGAATCAAACTTAAATTTCAGCCAACAGTAGGCTGTGATCTGATGGTACATCAGCACCCAGATAGGTTTGTACAGATGTAATGTAGTTTCTGTATCTTCGATTTATGTTCGATTTATATAGTCGATTTGATTTCGTACAATTCTCTCTGATGAGTCAGCTGGAGACTTCAAAGTGTAAAGGCGACGTTTTGGAAGTTTATACAATGTATTTGTTATGATCAGTTCTTTTTCTAGACAGATCTCGGCAAACTTATCTCCTCTACCATTTCGTACTCCAAGTCTATATCTCCCAATAATGTTCTCATATTTCCCTTGTCCAATCTTGGCATTGAGATCCCCTATCAGTAGTTGTAGACATGCCTGGAACTACATCAAAGAAGTTCGGCTACCCAGATGACTGGGCGCTCGCTACAAGCCATAAGGAGTTTCAGATAACTGAGCAAATTCTAACAAATGAGTTCGGTGGCACGAGCATGAGTTGCGGTAGTGTTGTAGTGTTGACACTCGTGGTCTCATGTTAGAGCGCTAACTAGCACGTCTGGAGGTCCCGAGTTCTATCCCCAGTGTCGGCCGCATTTGTACCAGAAGACAAATGTATAATTAATTAGCGCAATTTATAATAACACCTAAGTTTTTGGGCAAAATACAATAGGCCACTAGGCCGCAGTGTTTGAAGGGTTAATACCCGTTATCCACATTGAACTAAACAAATGACTTGGCTACCCTTGGGAGATATTTTCGCGACTGGAGATTGCAGCCCAGTGCCGCAAAGACTGAAGTATCATGCTTCCACCTAAATAACAGGATGGCCAAATACCAACTTAAAATCAACTTTGAAGGCAGACTTCTCAGTCACAATATGCACCCGAAATATTTGGAAGTCATACTTGACAGAACGCTAAGCTTCAAGAAACACCTGAAAGATGAAGTGTCTGAAGTCCTTCTGAGCTGCAAAACTCAGAACCCGAAATAATAATCCTGCAAAAGCTATGCGGCACCACATGGGGTTCCACAGCGCTCACACTCAGATCGACAGCACTGGGTTTAGTGTACCCCGTCGCGGAATACTGTGCACCGGTGTGGATCAACAGCCCACACATCAAACGTGTCGAAGCCCAACTCAATCAAGCTATGCGTACTATATCAAGCACAATCAAGGCCGCGCCCACTTATTGGCTACCCACACTGAGCCACATAGCTTCTCCACAAATTCGTCGAGAACATGCTCTGGTCAGGGAGTGTGGAAAAATTAATGCCGACCCTGTGCTCCGCTCCCACATTGGAATAACCGGCAGAACCATAAATAGGCTATGCTCACGAGAACCCCCTCTAAGAACGGCAGAAACTCTTACCGAAGAAAACTTCAACATAATTAAGCGGTGGAAAGAAGAATGGGAGAAGAAGGCCACACCTGCCAACCGGGATATGCTATGCGTTACAAACAAACCAGAGGGTATTGATCTACCAAGACGAATTTGGACAACACTTAATAGAATAAGGACGAATTGCGGTTCACTTTTCAGATGGGGAAAAATACCTTCCCCAAATTGTGACTGCGGCGCTGAAAGACAGACTATTAAACACCTGGTAGAGGACTGTCCAATTAGTTCCTACAGTGGCAACCCATCCGATTTCCTGATTGCGGCAAGAGAGTCAATAGAATATATTTGTAATCTTAGTGTTTGTTTGTGAAATTTTGTTATTTTTGTTATATACTTACCTGTGATATAGCCAAACGCTAAATAAAAATAAATAAATCAGTAGTTGTTATATATAAATAAAATATATAACTAAGTATTTGGTTTTTCAATGAAAAATGGATTCATGACATGTGGCAACGTCAAATCTGCTCAGTAGGTAAAGTTTGCCATTTCACTATGAATAGACTAACAAACGAACGACACTTACAAATCATTGAATTTTATTATCAAAATTCGTGCTGTGTGAGAAATGTGATTCGTAAATTACATCCATTTTATGGTCGTCATAATCGAGCCACCGAACAGGCTATTAAAGCTGTTGTGACCAAATTTCGCACCAGCTTCACTTTATTGGGCATTACGAGTTTCACTTTATCCACCAACCCGTATGCGAAGAGTGCGTACCGAGGAAAATATTGCTGCTGTATCGGCCAGTGTCAATGAAGATCGCAATATGTCAATTCACCGCCCTTGTCAACAATTGGGATTGTGTTTTTCGACCACCTAGAACATTTTACGTATGGACCTCGGGATGAAACCATACGACATACAGCTGTTGCAAGAACTGAAGCCAGGTGACATACCACAAGGTCATTTGTTTGGTGAATGGGCCATTTTTCTATCGAAACATTGTCTTTAGCGACGAAGCTTATTTTTGGCTCAATGGATACGTCAACAAACAGAATTGCCGAATTTGGTGTGAAGAGCAGCCAGAGGCAGTTCAAAATCTGCCGATGTACCCTGAAATACGCACTATTTGGTGTGGTTTGTTGGCCGGCGGCATCATTAGACCATACTTCTTCAAGATCAATGAAGATCGCAACGTTACCTTGCTCCGTCAATGGAGCTAGGTACCGTGCGATGATTACTGACTTTTTTTTGCGCAAAAGTAAGAATTGGACTTTGTTGACATGTGGTTTCAACAAGACAGTACCACATGCCACACGGCACGTGATACCATGAACCTATTCGAGGCAAATTTGGTGAGCAATTAATCTCACGTTTTGGAGCAGTCCATTGGCCGCCAAGATCATTCGATTTGACCCCACTAGACTATTTTTTGTGAGGATCCGGGAAGTCTCTCGTGTACAGAGACAAGCCAGCCACAATTCCAAACCCGGAAGACAACGTATTTATTTATAAATGTGTTATACATTGCCGGCTCTCCGCTTTCGCACTGAACCGGTTATATTAAACTAATTTAGATCTAAATAAGCTAAATTTTAATATTGGTTTAGTCTAAAACTAGTACATGTGGATCGTATTTTTCGGAATGGAATAGTTTTTGTGGATGGAAGAGTTGAAAAGAATTCAATAGTTGCTAAAGGTGGAATAATTGATGAGGGTGAAATTGTTTAATGAATTTTGACATTTGTATATGAAAGAGTAATCAGAATTGCGAGCTGCGCGATTCTTGTAGAAAGTGCATCAGCTAAGGTTGTATGAGTTGCAAGATGTACAACTCCTACTGCACAGAATATTAACTAATAATTCATCCGTCTCAAATGATTTTAATTCTGTCAGGTTTGTAAAATAATATAATCAAACACTTTTAAGGTGTACTTAATCATATAATGTTACCAATTGTCTGAAATCAAAGTGACTTTAATTTAAGGAGTGATATTAGAAATGAAAAGTTCCCAACGTTCATAAAAAGGTATTAAGGTAAAAGGTATAAAGGTATTAATTAAGGTAAGGTTCATAAAAGGTAATATCTAACGATGTGATATTAGTTCCTAAGGTGTATAACATGGACGATAGAAAATCAGCTGTGGAGTAAAAAGTTACTGAAAGTCTCACTAAAACTTTTATAACCTTTAAATTGATTAAGTAACATTGATGTTGTCAACTTTGACGTTCAACATAACCAACATATTGTTTTAATCAAGTTGGTATCTTGTGTTTTTGAGTTACCAACACACTCAAACATAATCTCACCAACTATTTGTTAAAGTTACATTGTTGTCTTTTTTTTCGTCAAAATTGCAAGCCTTACTTATTAACTTCACTTCATCATATATAGTAACCTCCTTTTATGAAGGTTGGCAACTCTTGATTTCCAATATCACTCCTCCAATTATAGTAAGTTTGCTTTTAGACAACTAGCAACACTTAGCAAAATTATGTTACTAAAAGTTTCACCAAAAAAAATAATAACCAATAAATTACTCAACTGACGTCCTTTGTCCTTGACTGAACATCAACTTTGATTTAATTTTCATGTATTTCTTTATTTAAAAAATCCAGTGTCAAGGTTATCGGCCATGAAAATTCCAAAATGGTCAAATTGTTTCAATAGAAATATCTATGATCTTAATAGATCTGAAAGAGTTTTTATTATATCTATTGCAGTTTTCGAGTTGTTGCTATTTGAATCCATTAGTATCAGTTCCGGTTTGACTTCGAGGGATGCGTATGTGGTCTGGATTTCTATGGCGCTTTGCTAACCTAATAGCCTAACCTAGGTTAAACCAACATTTAGCTTTACATCTTTATCTTATTTTTGATCTCTTGGGTCGCGCTACCGCTTGTAGTTTGTCTTAATTTTTCGTTCGCTTTTCTTTCAGGCTAACAGACTTTTCCACTTTAGCTTATTGTAGATCAAGCTGTAAATGCATGTCTGGTAGACTTTGAAAAGTTGGACAAAAAAATATATTTGCAAGTTTTCAATAAATATTTCTTTGTTAAAAACAATCCTGTGTCAAGGCTATCGACCACAAAGGTACCAAAACGTCAATTTAAATAGAAAAATCTATAATCTATATATATCTGAAAAAGATTCAAAATATCTGTTGCAGTTTTCAATTTATAGTTATTTGAATTTATTAATTTTTGTTATGTCCGAGTTTGAAGGTCTTGATTTATCTGCCGCTTAGCGGTGTGCAACCTAATCTAACCGGGGTTAAACCAACGGTCCTTGCAACACCGTCCTATATTGTATCGAAAGCTTGCGCTACCGCGCGTATGTTGTCTTGATTTATTTGTCCTGTTATTTTACCCGGTGTAAACCAACATTCCTTGCAACACTGTCCTATATTGGATCGAGAGTTCGCGATGCCGCGCGTATGTTGTCTTGATTTATCTTCCCGCTTCGCGGCGGACAACCTAATCTAACCAAGGTAAAACCAACGGTCCTTGCCACTTTGTCCTACATTGGACCGAGAGTTCGCGCTGCCGCGCGTATGTTGTCTTGATTTATCTTCCCGCTTCGCGGCGGACAACCTAATCTAACCAAAGTAAAACCAATGGTAAAACCAAATGGTACCTTAAAATATAAAATTCAAAGAAAGACAAAATATAAAATAGTGCTAAATGCATGCAACTTCGGAGCCTTTGAAAAAAAAATATATTTGTAAATTTTCAATAAGTATTTCTTTATTAAAAAAAATTACGTGTCCAGGCTATCGGCCACGAAGATACCAAAACGTCAATTTCAATAGAAAAATGTATAATCTATACAGATCTGAAAGAAATTTCAATATATCTCTTGCAGTTTTAATTTTATAGCTATTTGAATTTATTAATTTCTGTTATGATCGAGTTTGAGGGGCGACGGCCGCCGCCAGATAAAATATTTTGCAAAACTAACTGAAAGATATCATAGATTGGCTAATTCTCTACAAATGTGTGAAATTTTATTGTTCCACGTTGTGTGAAACATACTAAAATCATTTTTTAAACAAATCCAGACATGTCAATCATGAATTCCGATCAAATTCGAACGCGAAAATTTCAAAATATTCAAAAATAGCGAAAAAATATATTAATAATTGAAGGATTTCAATGAAACTTATACTGAATGTGGGTATCCACCAGAGGTATGAGTTGACAAAATTTGAAAGCTCCCACTCCAATGGGAACGTCGTGAATAATGATTTTCTCGTCAACAATTTTATGGAAATATCTCGTGAATGCCGCAAGATGGAAAATTATAACCGGGATATCCGTATGTAAGACGTCGGTGTCTACAAAAAAGTATTCTTTGCAAATTTTGTAAAATCCTTCGGTTTGGTCGCAAAAGTAAAAAATAAAAATTGAAAATTTTTTAGATCTCTGAATTTCGTCACTCAATTTACACGGGTTTTAAATGGGCTCTTCCGCCAAAACGGTTCGCACTGGAAAAATGAAAATGACACAACTTTTAGATGAAAATGTGCTCTATAAAATAGCGCTAAATGCATATTTTTTAGACTTCGGAAAATTGAACAAAAAAATATATTTGCTTAATAAAGTATTTATTTATTAAAAAAATCCTGTGTCAAGGCAATCGACCACAAATATGTAAATTTCAATAGAAACATGTACAATTTATATATAACTCTTGTAAACTATATAAAACTTAATGCGTTTGTTAACGAAAGTGCGCTCTATTTATCTGTGTTAAAATTATTTAACACACATTTCTAAACGTTCGTCATGTCGTGACTATCAGCCGCAAAAAGTTTGCATGCAGCACATTTCAATGGGTCTCAATGAGCACTATTCGATTTTAAAAAGAAAATCCGGATAAATTTCGAGATGGCTTTTCCTTCAGCCGTCAAGTGGCAGAACTGACCGTTTTTCAACAAAAACTCTCTTGTTATACCCGCTAGGAAGTCGAGGAATACACCTTTAGATTCCAAATTAAATGTGTAATTTTTAACTATTCTTGTAGAATACTCTTAATTCCCACCGTTTGAAAAATGGATTTTAAATCACCAGATGGACCGAAAAACTTACATCGTCCCCCATGTAAAATTATCCGAATCACGAATCAGCCGCTGAAAATTCATGCAACATATTTTAATAGAACTTGTATTCGAATTTCAATCGAAAATGTCAACAAATATTGAAATGGCTGTTCTTTCCTCAGTGAAATGGTAAAACTGGCAGCTTTTCGCCAATAACTCTGTTGATATACATTCGAGGAAGACGCGTGTTGTACCGTTGGAATCTAAATTTAATTCAAAAGCTCCAATTATTCTTAAAAAAACTCGTAAATATCGCCGATTATGAAATAAATTTTGGAATTCAAATGTGAAGGGAAGCAACTGTTTCTGATGTAAAATGGTCTGAATTTTAAGAATCTGCTAAAAGAAAAGTGAAAAAACTTCGTTTTCTTGTAGAAATTTGTGAAAAATGCGAATTTTGACGTTGCTATGTGTTGCTAATCAAGAGCCAGGGTCGCCGAAATCTGCAATTTAGAGATTTCAAGATATCTCTTTGAATTTTATTTGAATTTCAACCTAACATTGAGCGAAAAATCAGAATTTTTATTTAAATTCTTTTCTTTAATTTTATCTTTTCACAAGCACACGAATAATCATAAACGGATAAACTTCAACAATGACATTTCCACATAACCTGAGCGAAAATAGTGTCAGAATGATCAGCTGTAAGTGTAAATTGGCGATTCAGCGGCAAGCAATGGTCGTAGTATTTTTGACCTGGAGTGCGAAGCCGTTGATGGATTTGAGAAATTCAAACGCCATACTGTTGGCCTTTTCACCGGGCATGCACTTGTTGGACTGGAAATGTAAATTTTCTTTTAAGCGTTTCCGTTTGAAGAGATGAAAAAAAAGTGACTTCGCTAATTGGGGCCTGCGGAACGTCCCCGGAGGTGTAATGCGCCGAGACTGGTGTCGTTCGAAAGTAGACACGTGGGGCTATAATTCCTGAAAAGAGCAATACAATTCTAAAACATTTCACCGAATATTGAAGGTTTCAATTTGCTCAATTTTGAAAAATTCGTTTCGAGTTTGGACGGGCGTCGAGACCCCCAAATGCGATCGAGCGATGCATCGTTCCTATCGCCTTATAGACCCTTTCGTTCTATATTCAGAAACCACCACCGCGAGGCCCTGCTATTTAATTTACCGAATCCCAGAGGATTCTCGCGTGCTTCTGCAAAACATGGTTTTTCGGGCCTCCCGGCGCCATCCGGCACGCAATCGCAATTAAACTCCAAAACAAACTTAAAGACACTATGCCGAATCGATTGGTGCCGGTCCGGTCCCGATCCGACTGTTGGGTATCCCGGGACAGGGATCCCCGCAAATTAGGTGAAAAAAACATCGCGTTTTTTCGATTTTTGTGTTAAAATTGACCCAGAGAGGGAACAGGATGCCGAAGGTACCAGATTCTTCCACCGCCGGTTGCGGGTAAATATCTCGCATCGAACGAACCGGTTTGGAGACACGGCGCTCTTCAATCAAGAGAACGGCGTCCACAGATGTAGTGAAAACGCCGCACCGGGTGAACCGACGGTCGCGTAATTTTCCGCATGACGTCAAAAAACGTGAAATCGACGCGGCAAGAGAACGCAGTACAAAAATCGAGCCGCGGACCAAAATTGCTCCTCAAAGGTGCTAGAAACGATCTCCTGTTTTTGGCACCTAGAGGACGCCATGTGGGACTTGCGAGCGGCAGACGGACACGGGTCGAAGGCCTGTTCAGTTTTACAACAGAAAATGACCATTTCCCGTTTCGACGCCCAAGAGGTACGGAGTTTTTATGGAAAAAGTGAAAAATTTAAAACGCACCTACAGCCGCCCTCTGCGGGGGCGGAACTTGGTAAGGCTCGTCAAAAAAAACCTAATTTTTTGTTCAATTCATTGGAAAAAATTCAAGACGTAAACCGCATTTTTTGACAATTTTTCTTCATTTTCAAGAAATCTTGACTTTTGACCCCTTTCGACTTCAGTGACGGTACCTTACTCGATTAGTATATTTCGATAAAATAAAATGAATGAAATAAAGTAAACTAAGCTAAAGTATGTAAAATGAAATAAGATAAGATATGTAACAAATAAAATAGAATCATGATAAAGTCAAGGTACAGGCAATTAATAATAAAAGAGTTCAGGCAGTTATCAGAAGGCATATGCGACAAAAGATACAGTATTTAGCAAATACATTTGGTATTGACCTAGAAATGTAGTTTAGAGAGGTTAAATAAATTGAACGATTAAATAGTTAATTTTTAACCGACTCTACAATAACATGTGAATACTAAGGGGGAAGTGAAATTCTGAAAAATATAGTTTATTATTGGGGAGCGATGGGGTATTAGGGCAGGTCGTGGGCTAGGCGGTTAAGGCGTTTGGCGCAGGTCTCGAACGTCTTCCACCAGGTCTTATGTCTCTTTGACTAGTTTATTTCCTTTTATCTTCTGGGCCAACTACATCCGGCGTTGAATATCGCGACCTTGGTCTGGTCTCTCCATTATCTGGCCATCGGGCAGCTGAATAATACGTGGGCTGTGGAGTCCACTTCACCACAGTCGCAGACCTTTTGAGAGATTCGATGGAGAGATTCGATGGAGGTAGGAATTGAAGTTCCCGTGTCCCGTGATACGGGAACTTCAATTCCTACCTCCATCGGATCGGAAGGGGGGAATCTCCGGACCGGGGAACTTCTTCCGGGAACCCTGGAAGACAACATTACAGCTGTCATTGGTGAGATACCGGCCGACATGCTGGAAAAAGTATGCCAAAATTGGAGCGCACGGGTGGACCACCTACGGCGTAGCCGCGGGCAACATTTACATGAAATAATCTTTAAAAAGTAAATGGTAGACATTCATTTATCGGCCCAAATAAATATTTTATTCACTTTTGCAAATTTTCTGGGTTTTTTCAATTTCCAAAACACAAACGGTAAATAAATCACCAATTTTTTCCCCCTCTCGTACATGCTTCTAATGTTCCATGTACCTAACCTTTTAATATCGTCTTTTTAGATAGTAATTGATTGTGAGATTCTTCGCACCCCTGCCCCATTTAAGATGCGCCCCTTCTCGGGGCCGTTGTATTTATCAGCCATTATTCATGCTTGTCGTAGAGAAATTTAATGAGGTGATTTTTCATTGCCTTCCTCATCTCAGTAACACAGCCAATAGAACCGATGCAGCTTGTCTGTGGATTTCCAGTAAAAAGCCGGTCTGGAGTCAATTTTATTGCGCCTTCTCCCAGTAATGATGGATACTGTTGCTCTCCATCATAGGTATGCTTATTTGATGGCAGCAATACTCGCCATATCACATCAGCGTCTTTGGATAATTGTAGCATTTATTCTAGCATTTATTCTAGTACACCTTACCTAAGGGTAACCACTACATGCTGTACAATTGTTCGCTACTGCTTATTCGACAGATCTTCTGGTCTAGTAATATCACAGCTACCCATCATATCTGATGGCCGTATGATGGCTATATGGCCTAGATGGCCTATTGCTCAGCCTCAGATAATTTTCATTATTATTGAATAATAATAATGAAATCAGTAGAACTCAATATCCAGTTTCATGAAATCAACACCATTGCAAAGGCCATTATGTATATGTGCTGAACAGCCAACTCATATGAGGTATTCCTTCTCAAAAATTTCTTTTGGGCGAGTGAAGCTGTTTTGAGCTACACTGTCTTTGCACCCCAGAAAGCTATATTGAGCTATACTACCAATATACCCCATAACTCACATATTTTAAGGCCTTGTGGTAATTCCTTCAGGTCCTAATATTTTTAACAGGCCTTGAAAGTATTACTAATAATATTATTTTATCTAAATCTTAATGTATGTTCTAGATTGCAGAAGGATAATTTAGTTGTTACATGTTCAGGACTAGGCAGGGAAGATAAAACCGCTTTAAAAACATATATTTATAACATGGGAGGTCAATTGTTATCAAATTGGAGCAAAACTTGCACTCACATTGTTGTTGAAGACTTAACATTAACAATTAAAGTCCTCTCTGCTTTAATCACCCAGCAAGACATTGTTACAACCAATTATTTCAAAACTCGCTGGCAACAAATAGAAAACAATGATAATTTACCAGACATTGAAGATTTCCGGCCAAGTCCTTCGGAAGATAAATTGCGAAAAAATATTAAAGTCAATTTCTCAATGGACAGAAGACGATTGTTTAAAAATAAATTGTTTGTTTTTCCACACACTTCTTCAAAGAATAAACTAGAAGAGGTTATTAATTTAGCTGGGGGAAAAGCGATTTCGTTTGAGGATAATCCAGTTTCACCAAATGAAATTTTCCAAGGAAAAACTGAATATCTTTTTATTATTACAAATGAGAACACACAGAGTGCAGAAACCGGTTTTAATAAATGTGTGCAGTTTCTTATGGAGAATAAACGGAGGTCAATACCCATTCAAGAAATAGCTATGGCCATTTTAGTAGGAAATTGTGAATGTGATTGTAATTCGAATTTTAATAGGATCGGGCTTTTGTTGTCTGGTGAAAAAGTGGATATGGAACACGAATTGTTGGTTCCTGAAACACAAACTCAACTACCCAGTCAAGGGAAATTAAATATTGATACTCAAGTTATTCCAGATTCTATGGATAACTTACATTCAACTCCCATTGTTATTGATGAAGATGATGTTAAGATTTCTGTTGAGGATACTAAAGTTCAGATTCTTGATAATGGAAATGAAACAAAACCAGTTAAATATGAAGAGGTTTTGGGAAAGTGTAGGGGTGTGGAGCCAATTTTAATTGATGATGATGATGATGTAGTAGAAGTGCAACAAAAGCGGTCTGGCAATTTGTTGGAGGGGACTAGGAAAAAGAGTAAAATCGAGGAAAGTCCTTTTAAGATGAAGAATGATCAGAGAAAAATTACTAATCTGAATGCCAAGAAGGATGACGAGGCCACTTTATTTGTAAGTTGTAAAACATTAATAGCTCTTTTAAAGTTTGTTTTTTGTTAGTTTTAGTAACATGTTGAAAATCTTTTTATAAAGGATACATTTAAAAAAGTTTAGACTATATAAACTGTTTAGACTATATAAACTCTATAAAATATATCTGTTTATTTGATAGACAAAACTAACAGTATAGAGACTTAACAAGATTCGTTTTAAGTATAAACTTGCGTGCATAGAAATCGGCCCACTGTAAACTATTTTTTTTTAGAAACTACACTGGCGAGCAAAAAATTAAGGTTACTTAAGAAATTGCAAATAATTTGATGTTTTCGTGGAATTTTCTGTTTGTAAGGCTAATATATTACAAATTAATAAAGCCATAATTTTGTACGCTAAATTAAATTTCAGTATTGAATTGGCAATCATATGTTTTGGTTTTTGATTTATTATGAAAATGTAAGAAATTTACGTTTAAAATGTAGTTCATTTTTTTTTGTTATAAAGAACTAAGAAAATGAAAAACAAACTTAATATAAATTAAAAGGAATAACCATTAATAACGTTAATAGCGACGAAGCATACTTTCAATTAAATTGATAATCAAATGTTGGTCATGTTATTCCATTCCTACAATAGCAACTCTCTTAGCTCCTGAGCAGTTCTTGGAGCTGGTCGATGCCTTCAGATACGTCGTCCCAACTCATCCGAGAAATGTTCAATGGGATTCATGTCTGAAATGAGTGCAGATTCTCTGACAACTCTGGCTCTGTAAGGTTTAGCATTATCTTGCATGAAAATGCCATGCTCATCTATAGTGACCATGAAAGGCATAACATGATCGTCTAAAACCTCCGTAATGTATCTGTGAGCTATCAGAGAACCATTCTGTATGAAGACCAACTCGGTGCGTGCTCGTGAAGAAATTCCTGCCCAAACCATAACCGAGCCACCGCCATATGGAAGCCGCTTGTCAATGCAATCTTAAGCATATCTTTCTGCAGGTCTTCCCCAGACTCGTGGACCTCCGTCTGGCCCAGCGAGACAAAAACGCGATTCATCTGAAAATAGGACGTTGCTCCAGTTTCAGAAAATCTTGCAATTAAATGCTGCTGGCATTGTAATGGTGGACCTGTAGCCATCCTTCTACAAGATAATCCAGCAGCATGAAGCCTTCTTTGAACGGTCCATTCACTAACATTGACATCTATAACTTCTTGAAGTTAATTTCGTACCATAACCGCAGAAGATGTTCTATTTCGCAAACTCTATTTCTCAAACTTGCGGATACCAAAATGCGCTCATCTCTTTCGGTAGTGACTCGTTTTCGTTGATCCTGTGTTTCCTGATCCGGGTCTTTTGCTTATCAGGCCAGTCTTAGATTGCAAGTGACCCAATTTTTTTGTTCGCCAGTGTATTTATGTGATGAAATAAAGAAATATGCAATTTGAAAGACAATTTAATTGTTTTAATATGAGTTTAAATTTATCAAGAATACTTATCGTTTATCGGCGTAGCAACCGGTAAACAAAAGCGAACGTATTTATGTGATGGTTATAACGACAAAAAGAAAGGCGAAGGTATTTATCTGATAGTTATAACGAGAATAACAAACTTGTGAAAGATTATAATTATTGCCTTTGCACATTATTCGTTTTTCATAATTTGTTTAGCTTTTAAGAGGGTCAGTTTAATGTATACTACTCCGCAAAAAGCCGCCCAAGTTTTTGTTCTAATCGAGAATGGACTTATCCAGCAAAGTGTTGCCCGACAACTGGATATGACACGCGCCCTGGTTCGAAGAGTGTTCCAACGTTATGGGGAGACTGGATCCTTTCATAGGCGACCTGGTACAGGCAGAAGGAGATTTACAACGGCTCGTAATTACCGCTTTATTGTGTCAGATCATTAAGAAATCGTCACATTAATGCTGTTCACCTGCAACAACAGCTCGGTGAAGAACGAAGAGTGGCTATTAGTCAGGGACAGTAAGACGAACACTGCAGGAAATTAACTGCTCCCTTAAGACACCTGTAATTTGTCAAAAACTTACCCCAGCTCATCGTCAAGCACGCCTGCGTTTTGCAAGGGATTATTTAAATTGGACGTTGGAACAATGGGAGTCGGAACAACGTTCTATTCTCAGATGATACCAGAATATGCCTCTATGGTAGCGACCGAAGAAGAAAAGTGTACCTCAGACCAAAAGAGCGATTTGCAGAATGTCGCATTGAACGGACTGATTATGGAGGTGCTTCCTGTATGATCTGGGGATGCAGTTTCTATGGGAGCACGAACCGACTCTCATTGCTGTCATGCTTTCATCATTAGGGGTGCCCGTAGTCACAGGAGAGGAGGTTTAATGGGTGCTAGGTACATCGAGGATACCTTTGGGGGCTGTCATAATCGGCTTCGCGGATGATATAGCACTAGTCGTAACAGCGAGAACAGAACTAGAGCTGATGCAAACAGCAAACCACGCAATAGAACATATCAGTGCATCGATGAAATTGAAGAGCCTGAGCTTGGCGCCTGGAAAAAACTGAAGCGGTCCTTCTCACAGGCCAAAGACATCTTAGGACCGTAAAATTTAAAGTGGAACAGGTGATAATAATACCGAAGGAACCATCAAATACCTCGGAGTAGTTATAGACAAAGGATTATCCTTTGCGGCGCATATAACCGAAGCGGCAGGAAAAGGAATGAGGACAATGGCTTGCATACAGCAACTAATGCCAAACGTAGGGGGACCAACGAACAGCTCCTGTAGAGTACTTAGCACTGTAGTTCAGTCCGTTATGTTGTATGGCAGTAGGGAAAGATTCGTTCTAGGCCCTCCTCACACCTCGCGTTGGAGCCGCAGACAGCCAAATAATTTCTGCACAATATGCAATCAACAATCCCCAACATGGCTAAAGTATGCAGGAGATCTACGAGCAGGAGATTCAAGCAACAGTGAAGCCGGCCCAGCAGAACATCATCGAAGCTTGTGTCAGTTTAAGAGCAGAGTGGTCAGCTATAGAATTGATGGTTCACGGGATTGATGTAGATAGATTTGTTAGTAAATTTAACACCCATTGTACGAGAATCAGCACAAACCTTCACTTGGAATCTTATGATTCCTGAAGTTCTATATGAAATCTACGCTCACGCACGATTCCATACTTGTACGGGTTCAATGATTCATCAAAACGAGGTTAAACTCTTAAATCCGTCCGCTTTCCGTCCACTCCATCCACTTTCCATCCACTTTAATCAGCGTTTAAAGAGCTTTAATCAGCTTTAAACAGCTTTCAATCAGGTGATCAGCTTTTAAACAGCTTTCAATCAGCGAGGAGTGAGGAGGGCGTAGAACGAATCATCTTTCCCTACTTATGGCGCTCCATTGTGGGCTAAAGAACTAGAGAAAGAACGAAATCTCCACAAATTCGCAGCCGTCCAGCGGAAAATGGGTCTGCGTGCATGCAGCACTTACCGTACGGTTTCAGGACGGGACGCTCAAGCTATCTCGAGAATACCCCCTATAGACCTGCTCGCAAAGAAAAAGCAGCACGACTTTAATTATAGCAAGAAAGAAATACAACTTGCTAGAGAAGAACTCGTTGAGGAATAGCAAATAAGTTGGCTGCTAAATGAAAACGAACAGTGGACTTATGTGTATACTGTGGAGAAGCAGACAGCGTCAGTCAAACTATCTTCCACTGTTGGAGATGGCAAACGGAAAGAGAGGAAGCTGGAAGGATCATGGAAGAACCTATTGGCCGCAGAACAATAATTCCATTTATGCTACAGGGAAAAGCAAACTGGAACACCATCCAGGGTCTAATTCATGCAATAATGACGGGAAAAGAAAATGACGAGATGCAAGCCCAAAAAAAGATGTTCACATACATGAAGTAGACTAATTCTATAAGTCATCCGTCACTCCGAGGTTATGCGACTAGCGGGTCTAGAGTGTACGGATGCGTTCCAGGGGGGCCACTTGCCTGGTCAGGTTAGGTTACCGCCAGCTACGCCCCCCTCTCCCCAAAACAGGTACATCGAGGAGATTTTAGTACATTGGAGATGAATTTATCTTTATGCATGACGATGCGAAGTCGCACACCGCAAGAATCGTGTAAGGTTACATTATAGAAGTCGGTTTTCGGATAATGGAGTGGCTATCATGCAGTCCCGACCTAAATCCGATAGAACATTTATGGGATGAACTTAAACGAGGAATTCGAGCTAGGCTTCGTGCCCCAATATCGATCCCAGAGCTTATTGTTACAATAGAAGAAGAGTGGCTTAACATCCCATAGGAAACAATAGCGAGCTTGATGAGATATATGTCCAATCTTACGAGAGATGTTATTTGGGCAAGAGGGGGTCATACCCATTATTAAAAATTAAATGTTAATTTAGATAATTGTCAATAATCAACCATATTTCGTTTAGTAATAAAAAAGTTAATTTGTTTCATGAGTTAGTTTCACTGTGTTTAACACAAGAAACTGTAATAAATTTTAATAAACCTGTACTTATTGTGTATATATTAATAAATACTGTAAATATTAATTAAAGCATATTAAATTGTTTTTCAAACGACATATTTCTTTATTTCAAAAGTTTACAGTGGGACGATTTCTTTGCACGCTAGTTTAGTTTCTATATATTATGCTGAATTTACTATATTGTAGAAATCTTCACCTCAGAAAAGGAAGTCTCAGGATATTGAAGAAACTTCAACAAAATCAAAAACATTAAAAGTCAGTAGAAACGATTTAGCTCCATTACCGAAATCTCAAAAAACCAGCCTATTTAATTTATCACTTAAAAGCGAAGGCGAAACTGTGCATAATCCGTTTTCAGAAATCTTAAAAAAAAGAGCCAAACTTTCAACCACGGCCAAAGTTGCGTCAACTGAAGAATTAGAGAGCAATCCAAGCACATCAAAGTCCAAAAATTCACCTGCATTATTTAAAATGCCCAAAACCCAAAAGGATAATACTTCTAATTTAGTGAAATCTAAAGAAAATCCATTCTTCAATCTTATTAAAAATAAAACACCAAAGAAAATTTCAGAAAAACCAGAAATTGATGCTTCGGTTAAACCAACTGTTCAGGAAATTATGACCAGTACTAGAATTGAAGAAGATTCTGCACCCTTTGAAATGTCCACAGTTTCCATTCTGCCTAGTACTAGTTGGCTAAGTAAAACCACAAATGATGTGGATCAGTCTGTAAGTAGAATTGAAGAAGATCTAGATCCAAAAATGAAAGAATTTATTAATAGTTTTAAAACAAAAATACTTATAGTAAAGAGTGCGAAATTAATAGTAAGACGACCTATAATCGATTTATCGAATAATTCTACATTTATAAATAGTACAAATGGATCGAAAAATTTCAAGAAATTTAGAAAGGTAATTTATTTAAAATCCTATTGGCTATATAGTTTTTTATAAAAAACAATCCTATAGGTTATTTTTTTGTTGGTTTTAGATTCAGCCAGTTCATATCCAGACTACAATAATTCCAAAGCGTAATTTTAGGAAAGTAGTCTGTTCTATTCCAGGAGTTACTAAAAGTGACCCAGAAAAAGAAGATGAGGATGTGGGAGATATTGTTGTTCCAGTAAAAAAGATTATAAACAAATTTAATTTTTGAATATTGTACATGTTGATTTTATAGTTTTTGATAAATATTTTTGTTTCTACATTTTCCCTTTATATATGCCATTTAGATGTTTTGGATTTTTATTCTTATTAATTATAATTTTATATCATAGATTGCTTGAATAAATACAAATTTTACTTGTTCAAAGTTTATTAAGGTAATGAAAATGAACAATTTTTATTTGATATGCTAAGTAATGAAAATGAACAAGTTTACTTTGATATGCTTTTGTTGAAACAAAAGGAAGTTTAAAGACAGTAGCGACTATTCCCTTCTCTGGCAGTGATAGCAGCTTGTAAACGACGAGGTATGCTCTGGATCAGATTTTGGATCACATACTGCGGAAGATTCTCTCATTCCTGCACCAGTCTGTCGCGAAGCTCTAGAGTAGTGTTTCTTAACCTTTTAAGTGAGCCGCACCCCTTTGAATCTGAAAATAGGTCTCCGCACCCCATTGAAAAATGTGTTTCAATTTTATAGTTTAGAAATTCATTTTTTGCAAAATTTATTGTTTATTTAAACAAAATTGTACATATTATATCAAATGCAAAACAATATTATTTTTATTAATGGCTAGGCGGTTGTTGCTTGTTCATTATAATATTTGTGAAGCCTCTCTTTGAAAGAGACACGAGTTAGTCATCACTTGCATATAAGCGATTTCTCGCTTTAGTTTTTGAAATTATATATATATATATATATATATATATATATATATATATATATATATATATATATATATATATATATAATGTCAAAAAGAGTCAATGAAAACCCCATTTCACACAGGTAGTTGGTGGTAGAAGTAATTGCAATGCTTCTTTCGCCAACTGTGGATAACGTTCTAACTGTGTACGTCAGAATTGTTGTAATTCTAATTGTTCGAATTCCATTTGAATATGTCCACTGTCTCCCATTTCAAAAGATCGTATTTTTTTTAAATAACTGTCATCCATTATCACTATCATCCACACAATTTAGATTATATAGAAATGGATTTAGTATCCATCTCTGAGCATTGGTAATATTTCCAGTAGAAAAATATCCATTGAATGATTCGCTCAATCGTTTCAAATGTAGCAATTTCTGATACAATTGTATTTTTTTCATTTTCCACAACATTTGAATCAAGTATTAAATATCAACTCGACGTATCTAAATTTCTAGTTTTCCAAAAAATGAAGATAATTTTTCACTTGCTGTTATATTCATATTTTTACCAAATCCTTGGATTGATATGATCAATTCATTCAAGTGGCTAAATATATCTGCAAAGTAGGTTAGCCTCAGAATTGCATTATTACTTTCAATATCTTTTACTAAATCACAGTTCGGACTAGTCAGTAACTGAATAATTTCTTCACGCAATTCAAAAATCGTATTTCGGTGTGATATAGACATAGTACACCGATATATTTTACTACATTTATTGCAGTACTTGGGGTGTTGTTTTAAAGTTTCTGGCAATTCTTTGGACGCAAGTGCATAGTGATGTAACATGCAATGCGTTTTTGTAATTTGCGGTAACTCTCTTTTCATGTGTCAAAAAAATGGAATTTTTGCCTAACATTACTGGGGCCCCATCAGTGCATATTGAACCAATCACATTCATTGGAAATTGATATTTAAAAAAAATCTGTGATGTGATTGAAAACATCAATTCCTGTCAAAGTCAACACCAGTGGCTTACAAAATATAAATTCTTCTATCATTTATTTTTATTTTACATATCGCACAAATACCAAGAACTGGCTGGAATTACCAACATCAGTTGACTCCTCCAGTTATGTTATGTTATGATATGTTATGTATACTTACTTTTCGTGGACTGACTTTTATGTCTACGATAATTTGCACTAAAATATTTTTACTGAGATCTTGAATTCGCGATCGAATTATATCGTTCGATAACGGAATCTGCTGGATCTTTTTATGTGCTTCAGAATCTCACACAGTTTTAGCTATTATTAATGCACATAATTTTATCAATCCTTCAGTGATCTTGTTAGGTTTTTTTTCTGTGCACACAGATATGCCAATTGATAGGACGCTTCTAACAAGGGCTTTTGAATTGCTGCCCCTCATAATTTTAGTATATTACCACTGGTTTCAAATCGAGTCTTTTTTGACTTCAAGCTGTTCATGCTGTGCGCACCTAGCACCATTCAGGTTGTTGAAATGCTCTAATAATTTTGATGGTTTCCGATTGCATTTGCAAAAAGCAAAGGGTATGAATGTAGCTGGCTATTTTTTATTTACTTCTTTTTATATAAATATATAAGTGGCTAAATATACATCTTTCAACATACATAAATATTTCATTCGTATTTTTTTACTTTCTTCTCAGTTCTGGCATATTTGACTCTATATGCCAGACTCTATATACATAACCCTAATTTTTGTATAAGCTTCAATATCCTAATAATAGACTTTCGAGTTATTGGGGGAATTACAGTAGGGAAAGATAGTTCCTTCTAAAACCTCCTCCTCCTCAAACCTCCTCTGACCTTGACCCCTAACCTTGACCTTGACCCCTAACCTAACTTTGACCTTGACACTTCCGGTTTCGACTTCAGGTTTCGACTTCCTGTTTTCGACTTCCGGTTTCGACTTCCGGCCGCCATTTTCAGAACTTCCAGATGCGCGGGAAAATTCAAAAAATAGACCCGAGGCGGGGAAATTCAAAATTAGATCCTGTTGAGACAAATGAGGTGTGAAGTTGGTTGCATACATCAACGGGACTAAATACATGAGACTAGACAGACGGGGCTAGATCCATGGGACTAAATACATGAGACTAGATAGACGGGACTAAATACATGAGACTAGATAGACGGGACTAGATACATGGGACTAGATAGATGGGACTAGATACATGAAACTAGATAATACTGAACTAAAATATATAAGGGATTGTTTAATTTAACTAAAATATATTTTCGATTGTTTTTTGATTACTGCTCTGGCTTGTTGATTAGGTTCGACTGGATGTTTGCTAGCAATAATAACTTCCTGTTATCTTATCAGCGGTGAGCGAGTGTTAGTTTCCAAGAGAATGAAAGGTTGTAAAATAAAGAAAACTCCACATAAAATTTATGGTTTTATTAAATTCTAATAATAATACAATTAAATTTACATCAATACATTTATTACTTACATAAACATTTCTTGCAATACATATAGAATAGTCGCTAATATGATTTATACATACAATGGTTCATTTTAATTAAATTTTTAAATTAATTTTCGAACTATTCCCGACAATGGAGTGTATTCAACGGCAGCTTCACACAAAATAAGGCAATAGGCTCGAGTGTTTGGCTTGAATGCTTGCGTAGCTTCAAATTCAATTTTTAAATCAACAGCAGATGATTTAATACTCTCATTTTGTTTAGATACATCAAACACAAAAAGAACATGATCCTTGAATTGAATCATATCTAATATCGGCTCATTTCTGCGTTCATAGTAACTGCTTTGGAAAGTGGCATACATGAAATAAAGTTGTGCATAATCACCACTATCCATATTAAGATTGAAGTTTTCATATGGATATGAATCTGAGTTTAGGTCAATTTTCATATTTCGCAGCGCAGCCCCTCTTGCAGTGCAATTATAACGTATCGAGGCTTCTCCAGAGTTGTAGATCTGTCGGTATTTTTTAAAGCAGGTAGTTCATGCAACTCCCACCTACGAAACGGTATTAATATCGGCCTATCTTCTTCGAGTGTGTCCAATACATTCAATCGAGCTTCGTCGCTGAGTTGGATATGGGGAATTCGCCAGTAAATTTGATCAATATTGAATCTTATATTTGCATCTCCTTTGGAGCAGTTCACGTCAGTTCTAGCTCGTAGTAGAATTAATTCCTGATTTACATTAATTAACATTTTTGTATAATCCTCAGCAAAACCCAATAAATATTTCAATGGAATTAGAGCATAGAACTTTGTGTTATTATTGGTAGCTGTTATTATTTTTCTTATGTATATTATTTGTAGCATTTTCAGCCCAGCCGCAAAGGTCGAGTATATACCGATCCCGCTGGGTATTGGAGAGTAATCCTTTCATCGTGCTTGTAATTCCTACATCTCTATTCTTATCTACTTCAACTCCATTCAATTCATAGCGAATTTCATCAAACAAAAACGCATATGCGTTTTTCACAAGTTCAAAGTTGTATGTATGTTCAAAGTGGAATGAGTTTCGGAAAATTAACGGTTCCGCTTACATAAATATAACTTTCGCTAGGATAAGTGTAAATATCCTGGTGTTGGATCCTAATACGAATCTCATCATTGTTTCTATAATTTTGAGCTATAGGATAATACGTGTGAAATTCACTCTTTGTAATAGTATCCTCATAGTCAACTTTGGAGAATATATCTATTTTATCCATACTATCGCTTTAACTTATATCCTAGAGATAATAGTTTATTTTTTAATATATGTTAACTGTTAACTAAGGTGTTAACTCTTTGAGATGTAAATGTCGAGTGGTAGAATTGTCCGAAACAGCCGCTTTTATACGATTTCCGTGAAAATTAATTCCCATCTCTCTCCCCCTCTCTCTCTCTCTCTCGCTCTCTCTCTCTCTCTCTCTCTCGCTCTCTCTCTCACTTAATACTCTTCAGCTCTAATCGGTTATGTGTAGCATGGGGTTACGTAGAACTCACACCCTGTTTAGCGTGGGGTCACATAGACCTCACACCCTGTTTAGCGTGGGGTCACATAGACCTCACACCCTGTTTAGCGTGGGGTCACATAGACCTCACACCCTGTTTAGCGTGGGGTTACATAGACCTCACACCCTGTTGAGCGTGGGGTCACATAGATCTCACATCCTGTTTAGCGTGGGGTCACATAGACCTCACACCCTGTTTAGCGTGGGGTCACATAGACCTCACACCCTCATTGATGCAAAGAACTCTGCACGATATAAATAGGGTTGGATAGCATTTATAATTTAGTGTTAACGCTGGTGTTTTACTATCAAGATGGGGATTGTATTTGGTGAGAAGCATGCCCGTAATAAAACCATCTATTGGACTCCACTTAGAATATCTACTAGTTTATCACCATCATATGAGACGCTTCCTAGACGTCAAAAGAATAAAGTTGAGAGTTTTAATGGTGACTATGATAATAATAGAGAAAAATATGTACATCTTCCTGATTCAATAAACCAATCAGCTGTTTGTTCGTCCAACGCTAAAGATAGTGAACATTCCCTCGAGAAAACGGATGTTAAATGTCAAAAGAATGAAGTTGAGAGTTTGAATGCACATGTTCCTGATTCAATAAACCAATCAGCTGTTTGTTCATCCAATGCTAAAGATAGTGAACATTCCCTCGAGAAAGCGGATGTTAAAAGACGGTGTGTTGGTTGTTATAAAGAAAACCGAATGATATTTGGAAGACAAAAGGCCTCAAGTAAAACTAGTTGTGTAAAGTTTCGCTGTAATATGTGTGCAAGTCATTATTGCTTAAGCTGCTTCTTCCGAACGCATAACATATACAAAGCATGACCACCATTTGTATTTAAATGTATTGATGTAAATTTAAATGTATTATTATTAGAATTTAATAAAACCATAAATTTTATGTGGAGTTTTCTTTATTTTACAACCTTTCATTCTCTTGGAAACTAACACTCGCTCACCGCTGATAAGATCACAACAGGAAGTTGTTATTGCTAGCAAACATCCAGTCGAACCTAATCAACAAGCTAGAGCAGTAATCAAAAAACAATCGAAAATATATTTTAGTTAAATTAAACAATCCCTTATATATTTTAGTTCAGTATTATCTAGTTTCATGTATCTAGTCCCATCTATCTAGCCCCATGTATCTAGTCCCGACTATCTAGTCTCATGTATTTAGTCCCGTCTATCTAGTCTCATGTATTTAGTCCCATGGATCTAGCCTCGTCTGTCTAGTCTCATGTATTTAGTCCCGTTGATGTATGCAACCAACTTTACACCTCATTTGTCTCAACAGGATCTAATTTTGAATTTCCCCACCTCGCGTCTATTTTTTGAATTTTCCCGCGCATCTGGAAGTTCTGAAAATGGCGGCCGGAAGTCGAAACCGGAAACCGAAAGTCGAAACTGGAAACATGAAGTCGAAACCGGAAGTCGAAACAGGAAGTCGAAACCGGAAGTGTCAAGGTCAAGGTTAGGTTAGGGGCCAAGGTCAAGGTTAGGTTAGGGGTCAAGGTCAGTGGAGGTTTGAGGAGGAGGAGGTTTTAGAAGGACTATCTTTCCCTACTAATTACAATAATTTTGAAATATTTTATTATCAAAAATTTAATAAATGATAATATCTCTCGCTTTGTCGTCGTCACACCCTTACAGTATCTGTGCTCCTAAGACAGAATTGAGTTTCATCGGAAAGCAATACGCGATTCCAATTCTCTATTCCAAGCCAAGTATTCTCGTGCAAAATTCTACTTCGTAATCTGGTATTCACGGGAAAGCGGCAGTCCAGTAGCTATATTTCGAGGAGATAATCCAGCAGCATGAAGTCGCCTCCTAACTATCCACTCACTTATGTTTAGATTTCTCACTTCTTGCAGATGATTTCAAAGAGAAACTGCCATGACCGTTCAGTTTATCAAAGCACTAGAAAGCGTTAATGTCTAGCTGTTGTAGTCTTGCTTTGCCCTGAACCAGATCTTCGAGTGAGCGGATCAGTCTCTTCGTACCGGCGCCATACTCACACTCGAAAGACTTAAACCAACGTTCCTCGCAGTTTCGCGCTGACCGCGGCAGTCTTCTAAAGCCGCAACAATTCATGCAACAATAGGATTTATGCTCATTGCAAGACAACAAAGACAACAAAACAAAAACAATTTGCAACAGACAGATGACACCACGCAGAAACAAAAACCATGCTGTCCTCAAACTTTCTTTTGTTTCAACAAAAGCATATGAAGATTGTAGATTTCATTGGTAACTTGTTCTGCCACCTTCATAGATCTATTGTACCGAGCCTCTAATTGTAGGTATACTTACTCATTTAGAGTGCCTCCTCTAGTCCTGATTCCTCTAGGAATTTCAGGATGAGGGTGGAATTCAAGGACTACAACTCCTCTCCGTTCAAGCGGAGGGCCCCAAGGTAAATGTCTCTTGTAGAGCAGTGCTGCGCAGTCCTTGAGCAGATGTATGGGGTTTTCTCTACCTAGACGCAGAATCTGCATCTGTCATCGTCTACTAGGTCTATGACCCTCAGGTGTTTCCTAGGCCTATGACCCTCAGGTGTTTTCTAAATCTATAGTGTCCCATCAGGACTCCTGTCAGAATTCTAAGCTTGTTCCTGTTTAGTTTCAGGCAAGCTTTTGTTCTTTTCTGGTTAAAAGATCAAAGCATTACTTTGAATTGCCTTAGCCCTGGAACTTCTTTCCAGGTTTTCATCTATTCTCTTATTTCTTCATCTAAGCTTTGCGGATGGTGTTCATGCTCATACCGCAAAAGGGTATACGGACCTATAAAGAGATTACTACATCCCTTGTTTGCTAGTTGATCGGCTTCTTCGTCTCCATCTATAGCGTTACTTTATTTTCACTGCCGAGCTTGTTTAGCTTTGCCCCACAACCTCATACCAGTTTGGATCTGATGGTGTATGAGCTAATCAGCTCAATGGGCATGATGGCTTTTTGGCTATCTGACAGGATAGCAATTCGTTTTTAGCGATTGTTCCAGTCGAGGTAAAATTGTGCACATCTTTCGGTTGGATGTACCTTTACTTGAAAGATATTTGAATGTACCTCTGCTTGGGTACATTCACATGGATTCGATATATTTGGTACGGGGTCGAAACACTTTTGCACCAGTACCTTACTTTGTCTTCGAACCTTCCGTCTACCACTTGATAGCACTTTGCTCTATGTGGTATGCAGATGATTCGTCGCTCCAATCGGCTTTACTACTAAACATTGCTGTGTAGTTTTTCTCGAAATGGTATTTGCATACCATTTCGTCTTTTGGTACTTCCAACTATGGGATCTTGCCAGCGAGGCTGTTCCGGTCTCCGCTCCAGATTATTTCACCTCTGCCTATACATTAATTGCCGAATCTTACAATCGCTGGTCTGGCGGCCCATCCACGACAAGGTGCAACGGAGTTAGATCCGGCAGCAGTTTCATTGCCGCTGTCGGGCATGACCCCATCGCCCCCGTGATACAGAGACATGCCAGTCTATGAATCTACTCAAGCTGGTTCTTCATAGTCCAGTCTCATAGTCCTCCATAGTCCAGCTTGGTTCTACTTCCCCACGCAACTACCCAATATGTCACATTAAAATTGTTGATTTTCATTACTTTCAATCAACTTTTGAAAACAAAAACTTTTTTTTTATTCAAAATATTTTTATTTATTTCACTAGGCCGATAAACAAACAAATTATTAGTGATTCAAAAGAGTGGTCGTTTATAATTTCCCATTCCTTACCGAATGGGTCACTGAATCTTTCGATCTAGTTATTATCTAAAAATCCCTCTCGTCATTGCTATCGTCATGACAATTAGGCCAACGTGGCATTTTTTCTTTTGACCGTAACACCCCGAGCAAGACCGCAGGGGGTTCACGACCCACAGTTTGAAAAATCCTGATCTAGCAAATGTAACTCCGACCAAAAATAAAAAAAACATCTTCATTGATATTTCTAAAATCAGCTAAAACGTCCGTTTGGCCCTTCTTCATAGGCACACCTCTAGACCTGATCCTTACTTCTATACCTCATACACCTTAAAACTGCATA
This sequence comes from Phosphuga atrata, assembly GCA_944588485.1. Taxonomy (NCBI): domain Eukaryota; kingdom Metazoa; phylum Arthropoda; class Insecta; order Coleoptera; family Silphidae; genus Phosphuga; species Phosphuga atrata. The sequence goes on along the minus strand of OX155896.1, from coordinate 31,942,501 downwards.
CCAAAATCAATTGCATAAAATATTTTGTTGCATAAAATATTTTTACTTTTCATAGCTGGTTTGGTCAGACAAACAAGCTGCGTGATTCAACAAAACAGGTATTTAATTGAAATTCGTCCTTAAATATAATCCATTTATCAATTCGACCATGATGCGAGAATTCCGTAGACGGTTTATTTGAAGATGATAATTATTTAGATGGTTATCATTTAATTATGATTTACAATAAATCTTTTACATTCCTTATCATAATCTGAGGTTTTATGATTATAAATTAGACTAGTTAGAAGGTGCTACGACGAATTAAAAGCAATATTGGACAGAAAATAGATAAGACTAGAAAGGAAAGTACTGTACAAAAATACAATAGACATAGCATTAGGGGGACAAGGCAAAGCATTGCATAAACAATAAATACTAGGTCAATAAAGTATTAGATAGACACGCATAGAATAGTATGGCTAGTCAGACACTACTAGACAATACAAAACATACAAGACTAGATATAAAACAACATATACAAGACTATAGAGACAAGACTAGATACCTGTAGACAAGATTAGTCAGACAAGACTAGACGGACAAGACTATACAGACAAGACTGTACAATCTTGTCCGAGCAGAAGTCCCCAATTGGAATATTCTATGACCTTATCAAAGCTTTCGACTGTGTTTCACACAGAAATCTGTTCGATAAACTAGAAAGTTACGGAATCCGAGAGAAATGTGGAATATGGCTTGAATCATACTTGCTAAATAGAAAGCAATATGTAGGAATAGAACAGAGCATACCTCTAACTGTTGACATTGAAATGGGTAATCCGCAGGGAAGTATCCCTGCGCCTCTTCAATTTTCTTTATATATTCAGATCTTCCACAGCATTTAGGAGGTGCCAAATCTGTATTCTATGACGAGGATGCAAGTTTTATAGTTTCAGAGGAGTCGATAGAAACAACGCAAATAACAGCTAAAAATCTTCTCAATGATCTCAACAAGTGGTTCGCTGCAAGCAACTTACCTACACCTAAATAGAGAGAAAACCTATTACACAATATTTCAAACCAGGCGCAGAGTCAAAGCACTAAAAATAGACGATACACGAATAGAATGAAGAAATACTTTCAAATTTCTAGGAATATTTCTGGAAAATAAATTACCCTGGAATACCCATATACGGCATATTGCCGCTAAAGTCAATCAGGAAGCCTTCATATTAAGAATACTCCGTAATAACATCGACATACCGCTCCAACTACGAATATGGCACACGGAGGTTCAATCAATTATTTCATATGCGATCATAATATAGGGGCCATCTCCGTACTTAGACGTCTTATTTAAGGCACCAAAGAGGGTAGGGCCATCATTGTCGGCCACACTTCAAAGAACTACACCTTTCGACACTCCCGTTTATCTACGTCTGGGAACTAGTTTGTTTTATTTTTAATAATAAGGAAGATTTTCTAAAAAATAGTGATCGACACTGACATTACACTAGAAAAAAAAAATATTATACAAACACCATTTGCCAACTGAACACCGTTTACAAAAGCTCCCTCGCATGTTGGAATCACAATCTTCAGTTTACCTATTAATTTAAAAAAAGAATCACCATATAAGTTATTCCTTAGTAATCTAAAAGATTACTTAATCAGTAAATGTTTGTACAATATAGATGATCTTTAACGTTGCTTATATGCATAAGTTGATTAGTAAAATGCTTTAACAAGGTCTTCATTGCTGTAGGTAGTTTCCAAGAAAATTGCAAATCTTTTCTGAGAACTTTTGTATGGGAGTCATTATAGAGTTTATGTACGGTGCAAATAGCCAATTTGGAGTTAAAGCGTTTGTCGGTTGATGTTGTGGCTAATGGGGATGAAATCGCAGTAAAATGTTATTGATGAGAACATGATAATTCCTATTTCACAAAGAAAATATTTCGTTGTTCACTAATTAGTTTTCAAACACGAGAAAAGGAAACGCTATAGAGATAATGATCTAATAATGATAAGAATAATTAGTTTAGTATTAAGTGGACTAATTATCAATATTTTTTAAGGACCTAAAATATAGTATGTTGCTTAATTACATAACTAAGTTCTAAGTGGACAAGATTGTATAGTTAAGATTTGTCTATCAAGATTTAATTTAATTATACTTGTTTGCATGGCCAGAGGGGCGGTTTTGGGGGTTCCTCCCCCCCCAAAATATGAAAAATATAATATAAATATTATATATTATATTATATTTATATATATATATATATATATATATATATATATATATATTATTTTTTTTTTTGAAATCTGGAGGGACGAGTAGAGACGACGATCTTCAAGAGAGCATGGTCGATGTGTGGTTTAAGAACCCTTGTGTGTTAGTTTAAGAAAGTAAATTGGTGTATTTTTGCAAACCCCCCGAAATATTTTCTTAAAAGCCCACCAAAACTAAACCCTGGCTACGCCCGTGCTTGTTTGTTCATTAATGAAAGTAACACTAGGTAATTTTAATATAAATGATATAGGCTGTTTAAAAATGAGTTTAAATATAAACTATAAGCTATAGATTAAACTAATTGTATGTCAAATTAGAATTAAATTTTACTTAATTTAGCGGAAGTATTTAGCTTAAGTGGATGGGTATATATGTTACCGTGAATGACCGACATTAGAGAATGTCGACTTTCACCGGGGAATGTTAACACATACCAAATACGTCGGTGAAAGATCGAATATTTCATTGCTCTGTTGTACATTCGAACCCTCATCGGTGTATGTCGACAATCACAGATACTCTCTGCTGGAGATCCAAAATGGAGATGCCGACAGAGAGGCGACTGTCTCTCTTCCGCCAAATCCTTTGTTCTGCTGAGAGTCAATCAGCTTTATCAGTGTTCTGTTGCAATAAATAAGATTTGAATCACATAATTAAGTAATTTTTTTATTACCATTATTTTCGTTTCTCATTTAGAATGCAATGTGGGTTTTAAATTATTGGTCTCTCCTCTCAGAAAGAGCGGCGAAAAAGTTACGTCACCCTTCTGACGTTTTATAGCGACTGAATTACGGAGAAGAAAATATAAATCTCCGGCATGTTCAACATTCACCATTAGTACATGGTGAATGTCGATATTCGCCGGTGTAAGTCAGATATAAGAGTATTTAGCAAATATTTCGGACATACACCAAGTGACTATGTGAATGTTGTCATTCACCGGTGAAAGTCGACATTCTACAAATTTCGGTTTTTCACGGTAACATATACATACCCATTCCATAACTCAGGGTTTCCTGTAGATATAATTAGAAATCTGGTGCGTCAATTGAAGGAAATTTGTGATGAAATTTAATGGAAAATTAACAAAATAAATATATTAAATATTCAAAATTTGTTATATAATAATATAATAATATCTTTATTATACAGTTTGTATAAAAGGCAATCGACCCTAAGTCTTTCGGCCCTGGTAATTACATCAGTGGCTGGAAAAAAAAAATTATAACACACATAATTATAAGCGCAAACGCTAACGAAAATATAAGCACAAAATAGATAAATATAACATATTAATCGTAAACAGCTTCCACAAGAATTAACGATCGATGTTTTTTTGAAGATGTTGTGTTGTTCCTCTTTTTCCGTACTTGTTCCATGATGTCTCTGTTTTTACCTCGGTCTTTAAATTTTTGTCGCAGCATGTCATGTCTTTTAAGGATTGGTGTTAATTTGGTTCTGACGTATAGCAGTTCGTTAGATGGATTGTGTATAGGGTTGTCTGGGTGTCGCATTTTTGTTATTGTTCTCAGTGCGGTTCTTTCTAATTTATGTCGAGTCGTCCTGTTTGTGTTTGTCCAAATAATGTGTCCATAGTCCAAGATCGGTCTGCAAATAGTTTTGTAAATAGTGGTCGCTGTCTTCACGGAAATCCCCTGATCACGGAAAGTCAGGGACCGAAAGTGTTTGGATCTTTTTATGATTTCACATTTGCGTCCTTTTATGTGAATGTTAAATTTTGTTGCTCCATCGAATGTGATGCCCAAATATTTAATAGTAGGTGTTGGGTTAACTGTGGTAAGGCCAACCTTTAGGTGTGGAGAGTTATTAGAAATTCGGTGAAAGGGTAGAAGAAGCTGACATTTGGAAGGGTTTGGGCCTAATCTCCATTTGTTGAACCAATCAATTGTTTGATTAGTAAGTATTTGTAATTTTTTAATTGCTTTAGGAAGAGATTGTGCATGAGATATGAGGGCTGTGTGAGATATGTCGGCGTATTGGAGAATGTAGGGGTGGTTTATGAGATTGGGAAAGTTGAGGTCTGTATTAAAAATGTCGTGGCAGAAAGTGGTAAAGTATGGGTGATAATGGTGAACCTTGTGAAACACCTTGGCGAGGGGTAAATAAGTTAGAGTGAGCGTCGTTGACTTTAATGCATATGTTTCTGTCATAAAGGAAGTCTTTTAACATAAAAAGAAGATAAGAGGGGATGTTTAAATTGTGTAATTTGAAAAGCAGTCCGTCGTGCCAAACTGTGTGAAAGGCTTTATTTATGTCAAGAAAAATAGCGGCAGAGTGTTGATTGAGAAGCTGGGAGGTTTGTATATTGTTTGTGAGGATGAAAAGTGGATGTATAGTAGAATGTGAAGGTTTAAAACCAAATTGGAAGCAGGGGATCTGATTTTACAAACAGGTCCAAATACGGGCTTTTAGAATTTGCTCCAAGTTTTTACCTAAAACGGGAAGTAGGGTGATTGGTCTATAACTTTTTGTAAGTGTCTTGTCCTGGCCTGGTTTTAATAGAGTGATGATTGTGTTGGATTTCCAAGAAGGGGAAAACAGGTTGTGTAATAGGCAAAAATTGTATAATTTAATTATATGCTTGCGAATTTGGTCGTTCAGCTGTCTGATAAGTAGTTTCGAGATGTTGTCCCTACCAGGAGCTCTGTTTTTACCCAAAGCAATGATTGAAAAGTACTCGTCGTCTGTGATTTCAACAAGGGCCTGAAAATTGTTGTTTTTGAAAAAAGTATTGGACCAGTTGGATACTAAGTTAAAATTTTCGTCATCAAAGTCGGAATTATGAGTGGATATTAACCCACGCTTTTTCGAAGTGTTTTGCCAAAAGGGAGGCTTTTTGGAGGTCTGAAGGAGTGGAGTGAGGATATTGGAGTCTATGATTTGTGGCGATTGAATCTGGTTTTTGTATTTACTTAATTTTTTAATTTTGTCCCAATAAGTTTTACCGAAATCCCGTTCAATCTCCTTGCAGACATTAAACCAGGAATGACTTCTATATTGGAATATGTGAACTTTAATATCTTTATTAACTTTGTTGAATAATTTTTTCAGGTCAGGTTCGTCTGTGTGTAGATATACCCTGTATATCTATCTGTCTCTTGTATTTGATGAGTCTGATTATGAAAGGAGGGAGACTTAGTGTGTGGTGTTTGGGTGTTAGAGGAGGTGAGTGAAGGGTAATAAGGTTTGAAAGAGGTGTTTGGAAATCCTTAATATGTTGAATCGAAATGTCTTTGTCGTTTATTGAATTTAGGTAATATGTCGACTGAATTTACATTGTCAATATTTGTTTTTTTGATGTTAGGTCTCGGTTTACAAAGAGATGTGTTTGCAGGAAGTGTGGTTAGGATAGAGAATTTTATTGCCAAGTGATCGGATCCAAGGTCTGGTATAAGTTGAATGTCGTTGATGTAGTGTGAGAGGTTAGAGGTGTGAAGAAATATGTCAGGAGTAGTCGGGATTGTTGGGCATAATGAATGTTAGAGGAGTGGGTCTTCTGATAAAATTTGAATTTTTGAGAAAATGGTTGAGAAGTTTAGTTTTAGAAGGATTGATTAGTCACCGATAATAATTGAATAGGGATACACGGAGGCTTTGACGAAGATATTTTGCCCAATACTGGAATGAGGGTGTATATAGACCAAGAATATGTGGATTTTGTCATTTTGGAAGGGTAAATTGAAGTGAAGGCATTCATTGAGTGAATTTTGTAGAAAGGAAGCGTTGGAATTACCAAGTTTATAAGCAGGGCGCAGATGAACTAGAGCACCCCCCTCCCCTGGCTTTGTTGGTGATTGGATTTCCGTGAATCTGTATGGTGTTCCAGTTCCTGAAAGTTACTTTCTTGTCTGTCTGGGTTTTCGTCTCTACAAACATGCTGCAGTCAATATAATGTTTGTCAAGTGTGTAATTCTATGAGGTGTTTTTTATTGTAGTAGCTGTTTAGGTTGGAGTATATTACGTTTAATTTAGTCATTTTTTATCGAAATTACTGTTTACGTCACGTCGTCGGTAGGTTGTGTGGCGGGTACAAGGTGAGGGTTTCTCATGTCAAACATAATGATGTATAATTTATTATCGGCAAAAAATGGTTGTTGGTAGAGTCGTTTATTTCATGTCTGTAAGTATTGATTATAAAGTCGTGTGTTGTCATAGGTGCTTGCATTCTTGAATTCTTAGTGATGGTGGTTGGTAGATCGGCGGACTTTTTGTTGCTTAATTTAAATTTTACGTTGGGAACTCCATTAATGGGTTTGGTAGGATGTTTTGGGCACAGAGGAGACCATGTTACATGCTCAGTGCTGCTGCACGTTGCACATTTAGGCAGGGCCGTGCCTGGGTATATGGCCGCCTGCGTGCTAGTATGCATGGCCGCCCTTTGAGATAACATCAAAATCAAAGAAAAAAATCAAATTTTCATTCTTAATGTTTATTATTATACTTATATATCTAATGTACATGTACATATTACCATTGAATATAAAACATTAATATGTTTTGGAACATAAATCTATGATATTACAATCAAAAATTTACTCTACGCGATTTTTTAGAGGCAAATAGTTCAATCGCCCCTTCAATATTTAAGGAATCAGCAATTTCACTTTCAATTGCAATAATTGATATATTACTGAGACGTTCTTGAGTCATTGAAGTTCTCAGGCGGTTTTTGATTATTTTTAATTTTGAAAAACTTCGCTCTCCAGATGCAACAGATACTGGAACTGTCAGTAAAAGTTTTAAACTTGTGGCGACATTTGGAAAAGAAGTCTCCAAGTTGTATTTGAATAAAAACTTTATGAGTTCTTCGGGCTGCTTTCTGTCTTTTATGATAATTTTTAGACAAATTAACTCTTGATATAATTCTACGCCACTGATATCACAAGATTCACCATCTTTAAATTTATTATAGAGATCGAAACAACTTTTTTTTATTTCCTCATGTTCCATATCAATAAATTTGTATACAAATCCAAAACATTGTTCGAAATTTGACAAAGTTTCAAAACGGGTGGTAGACATGAAATAGCTATATCTAGTATTACATAGAAAAAAATAATTTGAAAATGTTCTTTTGGAGTAAATTGAATATCTTCATCTCCTTCATAGCTACATTGTTTTCGGTGATGTCAGACAAGATTACACTAATTTCAGCAGGAAAATTCGGTTCGGTTTCAAGTGCTTTACAAAGTTCATTAGAAATCTGCAAATAATTTTCGAAACTTTCGTCATTTCTAATGCTTTTGAAAAATTTTAAAACTTCCTTAATTGATTCAGCACACGAACTGATATTCCAAGAAACTTTCTGCATCATTTTGCTAATAAAATCTACCTTTTCCAAGATTTCGTACCATATTATTATTGAAGAAATAAATTTATAAGATTTAAGTTTCATTGCCAAACATTCAGCTTCATGTCGAACTGTTGGCATTGAAGATTGTGAAGATTCCTCAGCTATTTCTATAAGGCTGTCATAAATTTCACCTAATTCATTTCGCAGTGGTCTAATCGCTTTAATTCTTGCTTCCCATCGAGTTTCACTAACTTGTTTCAATGTTAAAGATTTTACATTTTTCTTTAAAACTTGCCATCTAAATGGTGATCCACTGAAAAAGTTGTATATTGCAGATACATTACTGAAAAAATCCACCGTTGAAAACGAAACTTTAGCTGCATCATTAATGGCCAAATTTAATGTATGCGCGTTGCATGGCATAAACAGAGCTCGTGGATAATTGTTCAAAATTCGTTTTTGCAATCATTTATGTTTTCCGGACATATTAGACCCATTATCGTATCCCTGGCCCCTCATATCGTTAATATTTAATTCAAGATAGTTTAACTTTTGAATTAAGAAGTTGTAAAAAGATTCTCCAGTACCTTTTTCAGCTTGATAAAAGCCAATGAAATTTTCTCTTACTTCAACTTCATAATTTTTAATATGTACATACCTAATAATCATTGTAATTTGCTCGACATGTCCAGTGTCCGGCGTACAGTTCAAAATGACCAAAATGTCCAAAATGAATGAAAAATATTTTGCCTTTTATTGATGTTAATATATATTTTTGAATTTGGGTTGCAAGGATAGTGATTATTTCATTTTGAAAGCGATTTCCCAGGTAATGTGGCATGTGGTTCTTTAAAGCGATTGGTTCTTGTACGCGTTTTATGTGGTCTGCCATTATATCATCAAATTTTCCTGTCATTTGAATTGCTTTCAGAAAATTTCCATTATTTTTTTCGTACAATTTGGAAGTACAATTCTGGAAGAACCTCTAAAAGCTAAACACTGTCCTGCTAGAAATTGTACCACAGATATCATGCGCCTGACAATTTGACACCATCGTTTTTTCTCGGCGTCATAATACCGTTGCATATTCTTATCAATTGTAGTTTTTCTTTTTAAATTTAATTCCAATTTTTTCTAACAGGTGCAATTTTCGATGTGCAGCGATGTTTTTTCGTGACGAGATAAGTTGTCAGATATGTGTTGCCAATCGTTGAAGCTAATTAACTAATTTTATTTCTTGTTTGCCAAATAATTTACAACAGAAGCAAAATGTGGCATCATTTTTTGGAGAATAGATTAACCACTCACGATTAAATTTTTCACCATTTGGCAGTTTTCTATAGAAATAAACCTTTGAAAATGATCTTCCAAATTCATTTAGTGGATATGTAGATTGTATATTTTGAATAGGGCCTTTTTCAATTAAAATATCCAGCATTTTATTGGTAAGTGTTAAAGGCCAGCAAGCTGGATCATTTAGTTCTATACACATAGCAAAATATTCTTCATCAATTTCAGTGATATCGTCGATATTTGTAACTGCAATATCTCCTATTTCATCATTACTACTAATATTGTCATTATCATTTGTATTTTCGGCAGATAATTCATTTTCATTGAAAAAAATTCACTGCTTGGATTTGCTTGGCTACTGCAAGCATTTTGCATTTCTGGAGGTTTTTCCAAATATTTGGTTAGTGAACCAAAGATTTTTTTAGCAACATGTTTTTGGTTTTTCTTCTCGCTTTCTTTTATACTGTGCTCCAGACAATCTTTTCGTTTTTCTTCCAGTCATTCTTAGGCCTTTTACTAAAATGTTTAAAAATATCAATAAGGATTTATATTGAAATTAATTTATTATAAAATTAAATTCATTACCTTTTTCAACCTTTTGTAACAAAGCGTTGGGTGAGGCGGTGAGGGAATCTGCCCAAGCGCTTTCCGAGTTCGAATAGGGTTTTATTGCCACGCAGCTGAGACGCTTGCCGTGCTATAGACAGACAGGTAAATCACATATTATAACACACACACACACACAAACGCACACACACACGCGCTCCCAACTTACCTACAGCCAGGTAGAGCAACTGAACACACGTGAAATATGAATTTGCACTTTGCACTTGATTCTGATATGGCCTATGCCGAACGCATGTGAGCGCATGCTGGCGCGTAGAACCCGTAGAACTCAGTAAGGTTAAAATCAGTTAGAATAAAGAGAGATGTACTCTGTTCATCGTGGGTTAAAAAGAGTAGCATATCTTATTTTACAAACTAGACCTAGTTCAAATAATGGGCGCTTGGCGGCGCCTGCTGAATCTGCACGCGCAGTTTACGCGCGCTTTGTATTGTTTCCGTTACTTTCTTTGTGTGCTGAAACTGTCGAATAGACATTGCTGCATTACATTTAGTATTTACAGTATTTACTGTTTTACGTTCCTACCGAATTATTTGAGTGTCATTACGAATTAGCAGTTCTTATTGCTACCTATATATACATATAAATATATATAGATTATAAATATACATTTTTTTTTAAATTCAAGTTTAGGTTATTACTGTTATTAGTGTTACATCGAGCATGGGAAGGTAATATACGACCTTTTACGCTTTAAGGGATGAAAATGTTGTTTGGAGATTATACTTTCATATTTTAGTGTCAGTAAAGTAAAAAATTTAGTGTCAAGCACATCTATCGATAGCGACAGAAGGAGACAGGTGTGTTGAAGAAACTATAGACAAAATCTGTATTTTTTTTAATAATAAATTTAAATATTTTTACAGATTGCAGAAGAAAATATAATGTGTGCGATAAAGACCTTAGACGGGGTATCATTTGATAAGTTTGAAAACATGTGTAAGGCTTTTATGAATAATTTGGAAAGAGAGAAGAACAATGAAGTATGCAAGAGGAGAAAAATAGAGAAGCAGACATACTTTCCCAATAAAAAATGAAATGGTGGTAAGCAGCACTCTTATCTAATTTTTTAGATTTTCATTAGATGTGTTTAGGCGTAAAAAAGGTCGGTCAGTTGGGATTGTGACTGAGGTTGGAGGTAAATTCTGAAACTGTACAAGCTTCAAAATTTGGAGCAAGAGAAGAATAATAGATATGTAATGTATTGTAATTTATTTAAGTATTATGTAATTAGCTATGTTTTGTAATTTATTTAAGTATTCTGTATACAATATTCTATTACTTTCATTTTTAAGTTGACAGTTGCTTTCTCATTTATGCAAAATACATATGACTATATATTAACATTGTTATTTAGGTTTTTATTTTTTTTTGTTTTTCTGGTCGTCAGGCCGCCTTTTAATTTGGCCGCCTGCGTGCGGCGCACGTAATGATCGCCGGTCAGGCACGGCCCTGCATTTAGGAGGCAGTGGCGATTTACATAGATGGGTTTCATGTGCACCTGAACATTTTAAACATTTTTTGGGGGCAGTGCAATTTTCTGTGGAGTGTTCAAATGACTGGCATTTGCCACAAGGACGAGGGATGGGTGCAGGGGGATTACTAGGCGAGACAGGGTTGTGCCGGTTCATATAGAAGAGCCCGCCTGACGCTAGAAGTTTCTCAACAGAGGCAACATCACTCGTTATTATTCGAATTAATCGACACGGTTTATTATGGGCCCTGGATATTATTCTCTTGCAGTATCGTATATTCAGGTTTAGATTCGAGTGCAGGTGAGTTGCAATGTCTTCATCTGATATTTCTAGTTCCACTTTTTCAATTACTGCAGAGTAAGAAGGTCTAGGTGAGGTCGTTTTGGTTAGATGTTGAGGACGGTATATCTTAACGGACTTAATGACCTTTCTGTTGCAAAGTGCTTTAAGTGTATCTATTGTAGAAGGGCAGTCCGATTTAATGAGGTAGCCGGTAGAGGTTTTAATGATTATGTCCCTGTTTCCGGGAGCACTTTTCAGCCAAATGGAGCAGAATTGAATTCTAGACATACTAGAATCTTGAGTTGTAAAGGAGTAGTTAGTTGTATTTGTAGGATCTGAGTGAAGCATTTGGTTTGGTTGCAATTTTTGAGTGTTGATCTGATTGACTATATGAATTGGTAGCTGCAGATGTTGAAGGAGTCGATGGGCTAATGGGTCTAGATGTAGTGGTATAGGCTGGGTTGGTTTTATTTTTATCTATGGATTTCGCTTCGTTTTCTTTAGGAGGGCGTAAATAATGACTTTTTTCCTCTTGTTTTTAAAACTTTCGTCATCCGTGTCGGATACTTGGCAGCTACAAGCCCCATCCATTAAAACGTTCAGTAAAATTACAATTTTCTGAAAATTTGCATGTCAACTAATTTTTCTGACAATGTCAAAAATTTTCAATTTCCAAAAAGTGATATAATCTCTAAGAACCTGTTGTCTAGATGAACTATTGGCCAAATCGATTCCACTCTCTTCTCTGAAGCGTTCAACACAAATTTAGATGCTATTAAGTTCTTGCTATTTCTCTATTTCTATCTTTTATAGCACTACTATTTCTAAAACTCTCGTACCTTTCGTTGCTACGAAACATATGAAACAAAATGTGTTATTAATGTGCTATTCGAAAAATATTGTGATTATATTTTGGTATGATACTTTTAAATGTTGATTGTTTCGGATTCAGCTGGTAAACCAGAAATTGAATTAGAATGCGTTATTTGTGTATCAGTTTGTAGTTAATGTGAGAATCGTGTTAATTTCAACGAGGGTAATTGGGAGGACTAACGTATTTATAAATATTTAATTCCGCCAAAATATTTTATCTACATTGATTTTACCTAAACGCTTTAAGTAGTAATAGCTAATCACCTCGTAAATTATTGTACGAGGTTAAATCTTAAAACCTAGTAAACGATATTTCTTACAACGCGATATCCTAGAACGCACCGAAGACATTGCAAAAACCTCTTTATATAATTGAGAGCAATTCTCAACACTCAACAGTCATACTAAATATGTTACTTACATTGTAAATTATTGTATTGTAAATGTTTTTCTTAATCCCACAATGTAGATATCTCCCATTGGATGGTTCTTCTTACACAGAGAGAGTATATGAGAAGTACGACAGTTGCTTTCTGCCTTTACAATGATGGTACAAAGTAATCTTGCCCCATTTATCATTTCCAAAGATAGGTTTGGTAAATCTACCTAACCTATCATAGGAAATGATAGGACTTTCCCCCTAGTCACACGCCCTTCATCTTTTTGATATGGTACCATTACTGCCCCTTATAATTTATATGGTACCAGTACAAGGTTGATGAAAGTTGCTAGCTCCCTTTTCATTGTCTATGAAATGGTATCAAAGATTACATAATCCCCTATCATTGTTAGGTTTGAAATGTTTGTGTCGTCTGTCTAAGTTTGTTTTTCTGTAAAGTTGGTACATTAGTAGTCACATTTGTTTTATTCGAATAAATGCGGTCGGACATCGCTCAGATTGAACTCGTTACCTCGGAATCATAATAGCTTATGATTCCGAGGCTCTTACTTGACGTTCTTACTTCTAGGCTACGATGCCGATTGTAGATGTTACTTATATTGTGTTGTAGAATAGAATATTATGTTGTATAAGAAGAAGTTGTAACAATTATTACATATTACATTAAATATATTTATTATTAATTTTCTATATTAAAAAGTTACAATATTTATTCGTTTTTAGGAGTATAATTGTTAACAACATATCTGTGGTACACCTTAATACCTTCGAAGGTTTCAATAGCGATTGGAATGATTCTGCTGGGTGGGGGATCGAAACCAGCAGATCCGCCGCAAGGAAGTTCAAGGGTATAGCTCAATAGAGTTCCACCGACACCCATAACGTAATCATCACTACCACCAGCAGCTTCGTAAAGGACATTAGTGGAAGAACCGATGGTGTACCGAGTTCCATGGACAGAAGCAATTGCATCATCAACCTCATGACCTAAGTCATCCAACTGTTTCCAGTTGCTTGGAAGGTCAGATGTATAGCCCCATGGATAAAGAATGTACTGTCCGCAGCTGTGGAAGGTAAGGTAAAGTTTGATGTCGCTGCCGTGATGATCGACCATGTTGGTAACAGCTTTCATTTCTGGTTCAGAAAGAGGGCTTGGTCCAGCGTAAACTTCTGAACATTCGTTGCTACTAGCTCCAATTTCCATCCAGTGGAAGTCGAAGTTTCTGTTACCGTCAACTCCAACACAGTTTTTACCGGGAGAACGAGTTTTCCGCCAAAGACGAGTCTAAAACAGATGATAAAATGCTTAAAATTTTGGTTTTGACTTTATTGTTTTTTTATACGTTAGTGTGAGTGTATTCGTAACCGTCGGGGTTCAGAACTGGAACAATATACCAGTCGACGTCTTCGATCATGTGGCGGTTGGTACTGTTTTCGACCAATTGGTTGATGATGTACAAGACGGTGGATGGAGCGATCCATTCTCGGGCATGGATTCCACCATCGATGAAGATGATTGGTTTCTTTTTTGAACCTCCGGTGGAGATTTTTAAGTTATGAACTGGACGGTCGTTGGAAGAATAAGCACCAACGGTAAGATGTGTAATTTCAGGGTAATCTTCAGCTAATTGTTTTAAATAGTTTTCAATCTAAAATTTGTTTTTCGATAAAAGTGATTTTAATTTTGTTTGATATTAGAGTTTAGACTTACGACAGAGTAACGGTGGAAATGTTCAAAGTCGATTTTGCCGCTTTTCACTGCTGGAGCCATGGATTGACGAAAACGTTCGTTTTGGAACGTACTAAAACCAAAACAAAATAAAGTTTCAGGTTACAAACTATTAATTTTCTAATTACGTTTCAACATTGGAGATGAGTTCCAAATATTGGATATTGTTTGCTTCCAAACTGCTAATAAAAACCAATTGTAGTCTTGGCGCAACCATAACATTAACTGGATTATTCAAAACCCTCATTTCAGACCAGAAATCGACTTCACCATCGAATTTTTTGAAACCGATCAAAACCTGAGCTTGTTCATCAGTTGTTGGTGTGACTTGATACACCTTGAAACTTAAATGAAAACAAATTTGTTTCTACAATACTATCATAATATTTTCTTATAATTAACTTACTTTTCGTATGTTGTTGCATCTTCGGCCAAAGAGTAGGCCGCGAGGGCGAGAAATGTGAATATTAAACAACGCATTTCGACTGAATGCTGGAGTTTGGGATCGACGTTTTATAGTTGCCTCTCAAAAGATTATCTTAATCCAGGTAATATCTGGCACTCATAACGTTCTTAGATTACAATAGATTATTTGCACAATACGAAACAATCGAATCGATATTCTGTTTACAAACGATTAATAAAAATCTGTTCTATTAATAGGACTTTTGCACGATAAATCTGATTTTGAGAAATCCATTTTTATGAATCACTTTACATTAACCTAGCTACATAGGTATCAGTTTTTAACATCATTTACTAACAAATCACGAAAGAAACTATCTTCTATGAAATTGCGTAAAAACATGCGATAGTTATAAAATACTGTCATATTTCAAAATAGTAGAACATTTCTGTTAAGATTTCATAAGATGACTCATAATATTGCCCTCTCTAGCGACTAATAATCCTTGTCTAGTATTATTTAGTCCAATTTAGCCCAGTTCAATTCTGGGTTGTCCAGTCTAGTTCATACCAGATTGGTCCAGTCCATTTAAGTTATGTGAAGTCTAGTCTATTCTAGCCTAGTCCAGTAGTCTAGTTTAGTACTGACTCGTACGGTCTAGCATAGTGTAATCCACTTCAATACAGTCCTGGCCAGTGGAGTCTACAAACTATTTTTGATCTCCAAACTACTTTTGTCCAATGTAGCCCAGTCTATTTCAGTTTTCTTAAGTTTAGTTCAGTTCACTAATAGAATTCAATTTTGTCTAATTATATAGTCTTGGCTTTGTCTGTTCTAGTTTATCTAGCTTTAAATAATACTAAATGACTTGTGTATAGTCTTTTGATGATCTTTTCCGTACTTGTCTAGTTTTGTTTAGTCTTGTTTGGTCTTATAAGTCTGGTATTATGTAGATAGTTTTGTCTTAAATTGTTGATACATTTCAATAAATGCTAATTAATTTGTATTAATATATTTATTTTTCAGTTTCCTTTAAAATTATTGTTTATTTTTTTCCATATCTATCTGCAACATATTCTATGTAAACCTTGATTCCTTCAAAGGTTTCAACGGCAATGGGATGAATCCTGGAGGTAGGTGGATCGAATCCCCACATTCCACCAGCGGGTAATTCAATGGTGTAAGCTAGTGCAACACCTCCAACGCCCATAACGTAGTCATCACTACCTCCAGCGGCTGCGTACAGAACATTAGTGGAAGAACCGATCGTGTATGTTGTTCCTTCTACAGCGGAAATTGCTTTGTCGACATCGTGGGCAAGGTTGTCCAATTGCTCCCAGTTTTCTGGGAGGGCGGAGGTGTAACCCCATGGGTAGAGAAGATATTGACCGTAGGCGTGGAAGGTGAGGTACAGCCGGATGTTACTGTGTTCTTCGATAATGTGTTTGATTGCGTTCATTTCTGGTTCAGATAAAGGCGAAGGCCCAGCGTAAGTTTCGTCGCATTCGTCGCTGCTGGCACCAGTTTCCATCCAATGGAAATCGAAGTTCCTGTTGCCATCAACTCCGATACAACGGCTTCCCCTTGAACGCGTCTTCCTCCAAAGACGAGTCTATTTAAAATAAATAAATTTAAATATGTATCTTGGTAGTAAAAGGGCCAATGTCCACTTTTTAAGATTTTGAGTTAATTCTACTATTGATCTCGGAATTCAATTATGTAAGTAGAAAAAGGTCCAATGGCCAATCGTAAAGCAAGACATTAGCCCTTTCTCTACTTATCCAATTGATTATATTGAGTTCAATGGTAGACTTAACTAAGGATCCTAAAAATGGACATTGGCCCTTTTTCTACCAAGGTATAGAAGTAATCTTTGAGAATTTAAAGAGGTTCCTTTACGTTTGTGTGGCTGAATTCGTAACCGTCTGGGTTCAACATTGGGATGATGAGGAAGTTGACGTCCTCGAGGAGGTGGCTATTTGCTGGATTTTCTACCAGTTGGTTGATGATGTACAGGACGGTGGATGGGGAGATCCACTCGCGGGCGTGAATACCTCCGTCGATCAGAATGGTTGGTTTGTCTCCTTCACCAATGCTTAACATGTAAATTGGGCGGATCTCGGAAGAAAATGCAGCAATACGTAGACTAACAATATCCGAATGGTCTTTAGCTAATTGTTTTAAGTAATCTTCAATCTAAAAATAAAAATTTCTTTAGCGCTTTAGACCTACAGAAAAAACGGAAAAAAATAAGTATAAATTTCTATTGTTTGCCATGTCTCAATCATATGTAAATGTAATCTCTTATAAAATCTTCTCTGGTTTAGTCTGGTCTTATCTGATATTGTCTGGTTCTGTCCGGTCTTGTCCAGTCTTGTCTGATTTTGTCTGGTCTTGTCTAGTCTCTTCAGTAATAATAGTAAATTTTGGTCAAAATTTTAAATTATTTACCACAGAAAAACGATGGTATTCAACGAAGTTGATTCTTCCACTTTTAACCTTAGGGGCCATGGCTTGACGAAGACGTTCCATCTTGAAAACCCTACACATTAAACAAAATCACATTTAAGTAAACGGAAATTCGGAAATTAGTTTTATTTCCTAAAGCAACTCACCTTTCCACGTTGTCAATAAGCTCATAATATTGGATATTATTCTTCTCCAAACTAGCAACAAAAGCTTCTTGCAACCTTGGAGCTATCATAATATCAACAGGGTGATTAAGGGCGTGCAATTCGGACCAGAAATCGACTTCACCGCCGAATTTCTTGAAACTCACCAAAATATCAGCCTGCTCTTCATTTATTGGTTTAACTTGATAAACTTTGAAGCTACAAAACAATAAGTAGTAAAGGAATTATATTACATTTTGTGTTTATTCTTACTTCTCATAGCTTGTGATTTCGGCTGTGGTTGAGGCCACGAGGGCCAAAGCGACGATACAAAATGCCAATCGGTGCATTTTGACTAATGATAATTGCTCTGACCAAGCCCTTATATACAAATCACGTTATAAATTATCTGTGATTATTTATGATAACAGATGCAATAAAAATGCATGCTTAACGACGCCTTATTATACAGTGTGGAAACTTTAACTGGAATAAAATTCATAACTTCAGTATAGACGATTTAAAAAAAAAACGAAACACGTTACTATTGTTTTTTGCTCTCATTTATATGAAAATGCTGTTTGCTTATCTGTTCCCGGAAGTGACCAGTCACCTTCAACCTTTTTTTTTCAAATGGAAAGGTATGGCAAGTGACACCTCGTTTAAAAGATCTCTTCGCAAGGAATACAACACTCTATTTATTTCTTGAATATTTTCAAAGCCAACGTGATAAAAAAAAGAAAACCACTTTTATAACTTATTCAACATTTGGGTTCATACAACACATTGAAACGAATCGGCCAGCGACTGTAGATTCAATCTACGAAATAACCCTACCGGAAGTCAAAACGCTAATCCAAAATTTACCTAACAAAAAAAGGGACACGGGATACGACTTAATTACGAACCAAATATTAAAAAACCTAACCAAAAATACACTAAAATCCATAATAATTGTTTTGAAGACATGCTATAGGCAGCAATTCTTCCCCAAAATCTGGAAACACGCGCATCTAGTCCTATTCCACAAACACGGCAAAAACAAAAACATAGAAAGCTACAGACCGAAGCCTGCTTCCAATAATGTCAAAACTCTTCGAGAAAAGAATACAAACAAGACTCAACGTCCACATTGCGGAAAAACATCATACCTCCCACGCAATGTGGATTCAGAAAAGGCCATTCAACCCTACATCAATTTCAAAGACTAACTGAAATCATTGAAAAGGGCTATGAAGATTGAAAATCGCCCAACTAAGGAACCAGTCATCGTGAGTTTTATTCGGACTCCATCATTTTGTTTACCAGATCGCTTTCCTCTTTAATTTCTGGTAGGTCTCTGCGTTCTTTTTCCCAGCGCTTGCATTCCAGGATCGTATGTGCGACGTTGTCTTCTGCTCCACAGTACTCACACAGGGTGTCCGTTGCTTTTCTGATTTTGTATAAATAATTTCAAAAGCAGCCGTGGCCGCTGAGTACTTGGGAGACGTGGTAGCTTATCTCCCCGTGTGTCCTTGTGGCCCATTTATGGATGTGTGGTATAATACGTCTTGTCCATGTTTCTGTTTTTGCATTGTCCTATTGATTTTACCAGGTCTCGTACATCAGGTCCGTAGCAGCTTTTTTGATGTCCTGTTTTGACAGATTACCTTGGCGTTTCGTGGAATAGATGTTTTTTCTCTGCAACACTAGCACCTCGATTTGGAGTATTCTTGCAATTACAAGAATGACTTCCCTGGATACCGTTCTGAACGCACTAATAACTCTTAGTGCCAGGCAACTTTGCACTGTCGCCAGTACGTTTTTTGTCTTCTGTACCGTCATGGCCCTCTCCCAAATTGGTGCTCCGTACAGCATCATAGATTGTGCTACCGAACATAGTAACTTCCTTTTGCTGGCAGTGGGACCTCCCACGTTTGCCATTAGTCTTTCCAGCGCAGTGGTGGTTTTGTATGCTTTCTCCGCCGCTTTGGAGATATGGTCGCTGAACGAAAGGTTTTTGTCGATAATAACACCTAAATACTTAACTGCACTTTTCGGTGTTACTATGGTAACTTTGATCTTTAAAGTTATCTCATTTAGCTGTCTCTTGCCCGCCAGTACTACGGCCTCGATCTTCTCTGGGGCTAGCTTTAGGTGCTTTTTCTCATCTGACTCATCTCTCTGACTCATTGCTTCGTTTGCCTTGTCCATTACTATGTTTTCGGTTTTTCCACAGATTGTGATTGCTAAGTCGTCCGCAAAACCGACTATCTCAACTCCTTTTGGCAGTCTTAATCTGAGCACTCCGTCGTACAGAATATTCCACAGAGTTGAGCCCAATACCGAGCCCTGAATTGAACGCATTTCTTATGTCGAGCGTTACGAGGATGCAGATCTCTCTTTTCCTCCACGTTCCTGCTTTAGCTGTCCTCGCCGTTTCCACCACCTTTCCGATGGCGTCTATCGTTGACCTTCCTGGCCTGAAACCGAACTGTCTCTCTGACATATTTGTTTCCGCCCTTATTCTTCCTACCAGCAATTGCTCCAGCAGTTTGCCTGCCACATCCATAAGGCACAGTGGTCTGTATCCGGCGGCTTCATTAGGGTTATTTGAATTTTTCCGAAGTAGAACTAATTTCGCAACGTTCCATATCTCTGGGAAGTGTCCAAGTTTGAGGCATCTATTCATAACCGCGAGTATGTATTCAGGCGTTTTGCACGCTGCGAGTTTTATGATCTCTGGTGGAATTCCGTCAGGCCCTGGGGCCCTGCCATCTCCGATGCGATACTTTGCTATTTTTAGCTCTTCCAAAGAGAATTCAGGGATGTCGCTATCCGTTGGCTGCACCCAGTTTGGTACCTTGTGTTTGGGAAAAAGAATGCCGGTTATTTCCTTATTTTTTCCTATTTTTCCTTATTTTTTCGATTGGAAGCTTTGGCGAGGGGGTATCTAGCCTTTAGCCCTCTTGTGGCTATTCCGTAGGCGTCTCCCTAGGGGCCATCGTCTACCATCTGGCACAGTTTCTTCCAATGTTCCTTCTTTGAGACATTTATTTCGCTTCTTAAGGTTTTTTTCATTTTCTTATACTCTTCCCTGGATTTAATTGTCTCTTCCTTGTATTCAGGATTTTTTTTAACGGTCCTCTGGAACTTTCTTCTTAGTGTACTACGCGGTGCACTAGACAATGCCAAACATTCAAGACCCGAGACTCGTCGAGTCTTAGATCGGGTATCGGGTACCGGGTATTTAACCTTGGACATGTTGAGTCCGAGTCCGGGTACTCGGACCCGAAATCCCTAAGCGCTGTCGCAGTGTTGAAGGTTCTTGTTAATTTCTATATGAATTCCTGGGTGGTTGGCATATTTAATTAAAAGTGTAGTTGTTAATTTCGGATAAACCATGGCAATTGTGCGTAAGACTTTATCTTGTAACGTTTAAATTTTTTTGAGATTTGTCTTCGCGGTTCTTGCCCATATCGGACACCCATATGTTATTAGTGGGCGTCTGACTAATTTTTATAGAAGGGTCGCGCATTCTATGTGCAGTCGTCGCGGTTGATAATTGAGTATAATTGTGCGAGTCGGGCATAACATTGGTTTAACTTTTGATTGACAAGGTAATTCCATTACTATACAATTTGTCCATTTTTTCGAAAAAGTAGAACAATACTTAACCCTTTCGAGACGACGGGTATACATATGTACCACCAATTAGTAACACAGGACTAAAAATACTTTTCTCTATTTGAAACGGTGAATATTTGTACCACTCAGTCCCGTTAAGTATCCTCTTGTCAGAACACGCATGGGAGACATCGCATAACCTCTATTTCGATCATTTGCCGTTGGTAGTTGCTCGACGCACGTGTTTCTGCTAACATTTTGCAAAAATACATAAACGACATCTCTGTCCACTTTGTGTTTGGTAAGTGTGTTTTTGTTTATTATTTACTGATCAAAAATATTGGAATGAGTGGATACAGAGCCCTGGTACATATATGTACCATCCGTCTTATGCAGTGGTTCGTTTGTGTACCAGTAGTTCAGTAAGTAGAGAGACATTTTGTTTGCAGATATGGATTGGAAAAGGCCGTCAGATATGGATTGGAAAAGGTAACGTCTTTTGAGCTGGAAGAGGCAGCCAACAATTTGTCTGACTTTCCATCAGGATCGGATGAGAGTGTTTACCCCTACGAACCTTCTGATGATAGTGATGACCCCTACGAGCCTTCTGATGAGGAATCTGATTCAAATGCTACTGATTCAGCGGAAGAATCTGATGCGAATATTGTTGAATCGGAGTCCTGGTGGTCTTGCAGCCTGAATGCTCTTCGAGGGATACCTCAAAGTCTCCGTTAGTTCCAGAAACTGTAGCCTCTTCTTCAGATCCTTTTGTGCTGTTTACTAAACCTGGTGAATTATTTATTCCGAAACAAAAAATATCCTCTACGCGGAACTGCAACTTATCTCCTGAATTTAACAGGAACCTTACACATTTTCAATTGTTATAGAAAATGTTTCCACGCTCATTGTTTATATACATTGCTCAGTGTACGAACGAAAGAATAAGAATTCACAAAGAAACACGTTTGTTTTTAAGATGCACGTTTGAAGGAAAGCGATGAGGGCGAAATAAAAATTGTTCTATGATGCATGCTGGTTATGTGTTACAATCATGTCCCACAAATCAGCGATTATCGGTAAAGTCATCCCTCGATAGGGAATACTGCAATACAGAATGCAATCTCTAGAGACAGATTCAAAGGTTTGTCTTCAAAGATGTATTTCGCTTCACCACGCAAACCGCCTGAATACTCCAAGACATGATGATGTCGTTGAGTGTTTGTAACGCACATTCCAAAAGTGTCGTCAACATAGTTGCTTTCAGAGCATTGACGAGTCTATGACTAAATTCAAAGGTCGCTCGTCAATGAAACAATATATGCCTCTAAAGCCAATAAAAAGGGTCATAGAAATGTGGCTTAGGTCCGATTCTTACACTGGCTATACGTAGGACTTTAATACTTATATAGGCCGAGAAACTGAACAATTTAGTGGTACACTGGGAGAGCGCGTTGTACGTAAACTTGTTGCCACTGCTAAAGAAAGGGATATAACGTTTTGCTTTGATCGTTTCTTTACGTCGGTATTATTACTTCAAAATTTAGAATACGCAGCACTTGGTACTTGTAACCAGAACAGGAAGAATATACCTAAGATTATAGACAAATTAGATAGAGGCGGATATGTATTTCGATGTAGCAGTGATGGACTGATGTTTGTGAAATGGCAAGATACTAAAGAAGTCCTTATGCTAAGTAATTGCCATAATGATGAGGTTGTGACTGTGAAAAAAAACAATAAAAATGGTTCCAAAATTGACGTCGAATGATGCATTTTATAGAGAAATTATGGGGGGCGTCGACTTGCAGACCAGATGGCGGGTGTTTATGATTTAGAGCGGAAATCAACGAAATGGTGGAAAAAATTGTTCTACCCTTTGTTCATGATGGCAGTTGTAAATTCATCGATCATCTATAACGAACTATATAAAAAGAAGCATCCGCTATTGTAATTTTTAGTGCGTTTGGCAGAAGAGATGATAAGCGAGGGGAAAAGATCAGCAGCAACACAACGGTATGCAAGAAGGGCAGAGTTTCAAGAAAACGAAAAAGCCTTGCAACAGTGTCTGTTCATCTACCCTTCGAAGGTCCAACTAGAAAAAGGTGTAGAAGATCTGCAGAGAGAAAGATACAGACATGTCCAAAAACATATTGTCAAGAATGCACTCCTCTTGTAAACACTCCTCTTTGTAAAATCTGTTTTGCGCTTTACCACACTTAATAATATGTGAAATGTACTTGGCTGACTACTGGTATATATACGTACCTCATACAAGGACTATTGGTATCTATGTTTACCACTACCCTCACTACCGGCAGAGAAAAAAAATATTTTTTTTCGAAAAAACAACTTATTCTTACTATACAAAAATGAAAAAATATAATAATTAGGGCTAGTCTGCTTCAAAATAAAAACCGTCTTGAAAGGGTTAAACACATTTAATATAAAATTTAAAAAACATGTTGTTGGTTCAACCGGCGACGGTGCAAGTGTAATGATGAAATTTGGACGAGAATCTGTTTAACTTGAATTAACTTTAGACAATTTAGAAGGGAATTCATAGACCCGGACCCAGAACCGGACCCGAAAAATCGGACTCGGACTCACCGAGTCTAAACTTAGTTGTTTAACTTAGATTACATCATGATTACATCAACAAAGGCCAAATCTTGTAAACACTCCTCTTTGTAAAATCTGTTTTGCGCTTTACCACACTTAATAATATGTGAAATGTACATGGCTGACTACTGGTATATATACGTACCTCATACAAGGACTATTGGTACCTATGTTTACCACTACCCCCACTACCGGCAGAGAAAAAAAATATTTTTTTTCGAAAAAACAACTTATTCTTACTATACAAAAATGAAAAAATATAATAATTAGGGCTAGTCTGCTTCAAAAAAAAAACCGTCTTGAAAGGGTTAAACACATTTAATATAAAATTTAAAAAATATGTTGTTGGTTCAACCGGCGACGGTGCAAGTGTAATAATGAAATTTGGACGAGAATCTGTTTAACTTGAATTAACTTTAGACAATTTAGAAGGGAATTCATAGACCCGGACCCAGAACCGGACCCGAAAAATCGGACTCGGACTCACCGAGTCTAAAAAGACCGGGTATTCACAAACCCTAGACAGCGCTACACACTTCAACCAAGGACTAAAGAATATTCACCAATGTCTAAGTCGCAAACTACCCCAAGACCTCATATATGAAAACCTCTGATGGAAAACTCCTACCAACATCACAACCGACGGAGGAGACCACTTCAAGAATAAAATAAATAAATAAATATTATAACTATCATGTTTAACATTAATTTGTCGATCTGATAAATAAAGAAGTTAAAAAAATTAAGAAGAAAAAAAAAACATTTTAGTATGCAACAAATGTTCAAAATGGGCACTGTTTCTTTCTTCGCAAAGTGCAAATGAAAATAACATGCATCTCTAATGTTTTGTAACATTTCTGGTGTGACTTGCCGTATTTCATGCCTAATACGTTGCTTAAAGTACTCAATGTCGTTCGGTTTTGTTACATACATATACATCTTACTCTTGAGATATCCCTACAAAAAAAAGTCAAGTTGACTAAGATCCGGAGATCCAATCTATCTATTGGGAAAAACTTCGTCTAAATATCTACGAACGATCACAGCATAATGGGGTGGAGCTCCGTCCTGTTGATATCATATCTGTTCATCAGGTAAATCAAGACCTAACGGATTTGCAAATAAAGTGGCTAACGCTGGCATGAGGTCGTCTCGAAGAAGCGTAAAACATGTTGCTTCATCAAAAGTACCATCGAAAAATACAGGTCCTACAATCTGATCACCTATTATTCCAGTCCATACCTTTTTGCGTCATTGCCTTTTTGCGGGAATAAGTATGAGTTTCTCGCATCCAATGAAGGTCATGGTCAGCCCAATAACGACAATTTTGACGCTTAACGTCACCAAGGTAAAATTACTTTCGTCGGAAAAAAGAATATATGCTAATGAAATCTGGTTATTGTCGATCATGTTCATCATTTGCTCGCAAAATTCGATTCGGCGGTCTGGGTCATCCTCCGTTAATTCTTGGAGTGCCTGCATCTTGTAAGGATGCAGCTTGGCTGATCTAACATTTTCAGGACAGTAGTATGACTAATCTCTTTGTATATAGTCACATAGTCACCGTATTTTCTTGAAGAGTTAATAATACGTTTAGCTTAGTATCTGCTTTAACAGTGGGATTTCGCTGTCTGGGTGCAACCTTGACTTGACCCAAATTGTTGTGTTTTGTCTCAATTTTGCTTATGGTACCTTGGCTAATGGTATATCCGGATGCTGTTTTCAAAATAACTGAGCAACCTCAAGCTGACTTCGTATTCTGTTACAATAACCGATCATCATCAGATTTTCGATAAGGAGATTTTCGGTTAAATACAGCATTTTAGAGACTACTTTAACAGCTTGACGAGCGTATGTGACTGCTTTGGTGACTATTATTATCACTAGTAACTAAGCAACCAAAGCATCGAAACACATCATGTCAAAAACAACTTTACGCCGAAACGTGTTCAAAGTGAAAGAGGTTTTCTATTTTTATCACGTGGGCTTTAAAAACATTGAAGAAATAAATATTGAGTTGTATTTTTTGCGACGAGAATTTTCAAACGAGGTGTCACTTGTCGCACCTTTCCATTTGAAAAAAATTGTCTCAGGTGGCTGGGTACTTCAGGGAACAGATAAACTAACAGCATATACATGAAAATGAGGGCAAGAAAAAACTATACGTAACGTGTTTCGGAAGTTTTTAAAAAAATTGCCGAAGAATTGAATGAATCGAAATGAGTTTTACTTCAGTTAAAGTTTCCACACTAATTAACCCATTAATGACAACTGTACTCATATGGGTACACCGAAATTACATTTTTTTTGGTGACATGTAACGTGCAGTAGCTTAAGTTTAGTGTTGCGCAAAGGTTGATAATACTTTATTGTTTCGAGTTTTGGGACAGGTTTCTACTTTTTTTTCATGGACTTCACAATACAACAACAATACTTGGTACGTGCATCTGTGTTTTGATTACATGACAGGTTACATGAGGTAAGTGAAAAGCATTTTCAATAGTGACCATAGTTGATTGAGAAAAAATATTGTTTGCATGGCATATGTTTTGTTAGATGTGTAAAAACAATATGTGCTTATCAGATAATCGTTACATTATTGTGTAATCTTTATATATTGATATAAATCTGTCTGTACTCATTCGAGTATAACGGACAATGGCATGGTATGAAAGCCGATATCTGGGTATCATTTTTCCGTTGTCTGAAATATTGATAAAGAAATCAAATAAAAAGCAGAAAATTGCAGAACCCAAATGTACTTGTAGAGCCGTAGATATGAGTATAAATGGTACCAAAGAAACGGACGTTCGCTTGGAAAATGTGCGACAGGAACTGTTAGGGCTGAATACGGTACAGATTTTTGAGAAGTTATTTGACGAAGAAGTTAAGACACTAACAACCATTCATCAGATGAAGATTTTTATCGGATTTCTTCTGTTCACTGGTTATCACAGACTAAACCGTGAACGTTTTTATTGAAGTTTATATGAGGATATGGGCATCCCATTTGTGTCAAATGCCCTTAGTCGATAATAATTAGTCGAATTCATTGAAATCAAAAATTATATACATTTAGCTGTCAACTCTTAACTTGACAAAAATGTATAAAGTTCGGCCATACATGAATTTGATAAATACCAAATTTCAGCAGTGGGGCATTTTCATGAACACCTATCAATCGATGAGGCCTTGGTGAAATACTTCGGCCATCATTCTGCGAAGAAATTTATCCGGGGCAAGCCTGTATGCTTCGGCTACAAAAATTGGATGATATATAGTTCTACTGGCTACTTCTATGCATTCGCCAATGCCATAGAAGGACCAGGTTGTGGGAGAAATGTAGTGACGCTTTGCACCGAAAAGAGGGCTGTTTTAGAATGTTTCATACTCAAAATAGATTAAATTAATGATATTCTATATTATGTTTTTATTTGTTACTATAAATAAAAACTCAGAAATAAACTCTTTTTTAAGTTTATCCTGTAAGAGTCCAATGTACTCGTTTGAGTACACCTATTTTTTTGCAAAATGAAAGACAATAATTTTGAAATTTCCATTTGAATAATCTTTTAAATGCATTTGAATGCTATTTTCACTTGTTTCATCTCTGACTTTTCTACCAAGGCAGTGGGCATTAATGGGTTAATCCACAACTGTTAATCCTGACGATTTTACCGGCTACAGATGCATTAGACTGAATTTTATCCAAGGCGAATTTATAGTAATTGACTATTTAAATAATTACCACTTTACTATATTACTGAATTGAACTGATGCACCGTCTCGTAACACCCTCATATCTCTTTGGATCTACCCAACAAAATATTGATATGAAGTACTAATTAAACGATTTGATAGTTCAATAAGAAACGATAATACATATTTGTGCCTATATATTCTCAGTAAGTCAAATTGCTTATTAGCAATTACTCCAAAAACAATTAGAAAAACGTGTGTTTTTCGATGATTTATCATCGCATTTTCATTTCGCAAATGTCTGCGTACATCAATTTTTACAGCGTCGTTACAGTCACTGTTTAGATAACTCCGCGACGCAGAAGCTTTTTTCGATATCAACGAAGAGCAGAAGGAGAAAAAGGTCGCTGCACTGGGACTAATAAAACCATCTTTATTTAAATTTACATCAGCTGAAAAATATTGACGTCAAGCATTGACTAAACAAAAGAAATTAGAAAATTAATTTAAAAAAATTACAGAGTAAAATTAAAGATAGATTAGACAGATTAGACATAAGGGAAACCAACGAATAAGAGACTCCAAACGCATACGTGACGTGAATATAATCTATTTAGTCTAGTTTGTCTAATATAATCAAAGTGTAATAAATGTATTGTGATGCATTATGTAAGTAAATTTTACTAAAGTTAAGTGATTTACTAGAGTATTAGTTTCGTGAAATGAGAATCCAGAAAACCGGTTAAATCAACTGGGTAGATAAGATTACGTTTAAGTGTGCCAATAAAATCTTGTGCACATAGATGCTACAATGATATAATCATCGATAAAATATTTATTAAGAATCACAACAAATAAAAAAAAAAAAAAAAGTAATTAGGTTTTCCGCAAGTAAATAGATTCAGGATGGGTGCTTAGTTTTGCGTTCGGTTTTAGTTTTTGTAGTATCCTTATTAGAGGAGATATCGAAGTGCCTTCGGCAACATTTCTGCTAAATTAATGAGTAGACTTGAGTAGATACAGACTCCTTTGTTCTGGGGCTTCTTTGCTATTGGATCCATATTCAATTATAGCCTTTGTTCGAATATCAAGTTATGGTGCTTCCATCTACAACCAGGTTTATTTTGCCAGGGAATGCCTGGCTTAATCCCTTTGATTACTTTACATCATAACAAATTGCGCTGATTATGTGCACTTACTATCGAAAGACTTTCACATGGATTAATATATAACGAGAAATTTCTAAGTGTAAAGTGCAACTAATAAGAAATTACAAATAGACAGAGAAGACTATATAGTCAAGACTAGATAGACTAAACAATATAGAATAGACAAGACAGACATGTAGACAGACGAGACTAAATATACTACACTAGACAGACAAGACTGGATACCCAAAATTAGACGGAGAAGACTATATAGACAAGACTAGAACAGACTATATAGACAAGACTAGAACAGACTATATATACAAGACTATACAAAACTAGATGGGACTAGACAGAAAAGACTAGACTGACAAGACTTGACAGCCAAGAGTAGAACAGACTCGACAGGCAAGATTAGAAAGTTAAGACTTGACAGATGGATTGACTATAAGTTTCGATAATTGGTCATCCTACTCATGATTAGTTTATATTGTAAATATATTTAGCCAGCTGGCAAAACTAAAACATTTTCGTTCCTGGAAACTTGATAAGTTTAACTCATTTACAGTTTATCGCTGCTACAAATCTATTTTGAAATAAAATTTAAAAAAATAAATTTTGTTTTCCTAAATTTTAAATAATACTCGATTCAACAAATTATGAATCTTTATAGCACTGTTTTACAGCTAAAATATAGGGATTAGATATTAGATCTTCGACATACTCTATACTTTCAATTATTAGCCTTGGCGCTGCTGATAATAAGCTGAAAAAAATATCATCCATAAAAGAGATATTATTTTTAGATATCAATGAGAAGTTTTACTACGCGTTTTCGATTGCTGATGCTCGAGATATTTATCTATGAATAATAAACACGTGTTTACATTTTTAAGCTGGCGATAAAAATCAATTCGAGTAGTTAGATATCAGAAACGATAGAAATTAGTATTCAGCCTAGCATGCGACGAAGTTCATTTCTTGTCGAAATCGCTGCCAACATCTGCAATATTCCCATGGTTCCGACAATTAAACAGACATAATTGCCTGGATACACCTTCGCCCATTTCATACATGAAAATTGTTGATCTTTCCTTGCGTGATATCCCAAAAGCAACTGGAAAAGCAAATCGATGATACTAATCAACGTAGCATTTAAATATTAAACGTAAATCACGAGAAATGAGTCGCGAATAATAAACAAAAATATAAAGTTCCGGATCACGTAGTCCGGGCGCTCCGGGTGACATTTCGGCGAAATGTCGCACCCGAAGGCCCGCGAGCCTCCCAGACGTCATAGGTCATATTCAGGAATTTATCATCCCTCATATTTTCAACGTTATATACTACTGCACTTAACTTTATTTAAACTTGACTCAGCAAATAAATTATTTCTGAAGGCGCACAAATACATATAGGAATGCAATTCCCATGGCCACCATAATATTTTCCTCATAACTTGATATCATATTTTTATTATTACTATATTATTAATAACTCTACTTGAAATAGACTAGATATATGAGTCTACTACAAATATACACGAGACACTAGGTCAGTGGTCAACAAACTCATTGCATGAAGATTATACAATATCTTATCTGGTTTAAGAAAGAAATTTCAGCTCTAGTCTTGTCTGTCTATCTAGTCTCATTTGTTTAGACTTGTCTGTCTAGTCTTGTCCGTGTAGTCTTGTCAATGTAGTCTTGTTTAGCTAGTCTTGTCTGTCTAGTCTTGTCTGTCTAGTCTTGTCTGTCTAGTCTTGTCTGTCTAGTCTTGTCTGTCTAGTCTTGTCTGTCTAGTCTTGTCTGTCTAGTCTTGTCTGTCTAGTCTTGTCTGTCTAGTCTTGTCTGTCTAGTCTTGTCTGTCTAGTCTTGTCTGTCTAGTCTTGTCTGTCTAGTCTTGTCTGTCTAGTCTTGTCTGTCTAGTCTTGTCTGTCTAGTCCTGTCTGTCTAGTCTTGTCTGTCTAGTCTTGTCTGTCTAGTCTTGTCTGTCTAGTCTTGTCTGTCTAGTCTTGTCTGTCTAGTCTTGTCTGTCTAGTCTTGTCTGTCTAGTCTTGTCTGTCTAGTCTTGTCTGTCTAGTCTTGTCTGTCTAGTCTTGTCTGTCTAGTCTTGTCTGTCTAGTCTTGTCTGTCTAGTCTTGTCTGTCTAGTCTTGTCTGTCTAGTCTTGTCTGTCTAGTCTTGTCTGTCTAGTCTTGTCTGTCTAGTCTTGTCTGTCTAGTCTTGTCTGTCTAGTCTGGTCTGTCTAGTCTTGCCTGTCTAGTCTTGTCTGTCTAGTCTTGTCTGGGTGTCCTCCTCGGTAGTGTAGTTGACGACATTCCTGCTGACAAGCGGGGGACCCGGGCTCGATTCCCGGTCGAGGAGGCTAAGTAGGGCAGCCTTATTTTCAAATATGCGATAAAATATGCAACGAAAGAAAGAAGAAATATGCGATACCAGGGTGGCAGATACTAAAAACCAAAGAGCAATAGTGGGTTTAATGAGAGCTTCCTCCCAAACAACTTAAAAAAAGTCTTGTCTGGATGTATTGTTATCCTATGTTTAATAAAGGGGTATAAGGGGAAACTCCAACATCTTTAACAACAAAGTGTCCCAAATGCCAACCTCACCTGCACGAGCGGTGTCTACTTAGGTCACCCGGTACACCCTGCTAGATAACAAACGAGGCTCTAGCGATCGAATGTTGGCGGGATAACCATAAGAAGTTTGTGAATTGAGGATCTGCAATTCCTCTTCCAAATCTTCCAACCTGTCTAATCAGCACAGAAGATTACGACTTTAACACCATAGCATGGAGAAATTTAAAATAAATGGAAATCCCCAGGTGGGTGCAGCACCTAGCCTAAAATCCCACACCTTGAAAAAGGTCTGCCTCGAGGAATATGGGGCAGGTAAAGATTCGCTTTCATCGTCTAAGATTATATCTAAACGACGCGACGTAAAGCTAGAAGTAAACAATAAAATGTAGAAATCGGAACATATAACATATAACACTTATGTCCGAAGACAGCCTGATCGAACTGGAGACTGAAGTGGAGAAAATAAGGTGGAACGTTATCGGCCTTAGTGAAGTCAGAAGGCGAGGCTAGGATCTATTAAAACGAAAATCTGGGTATCTTCTTTACAATGCCGGAGAACCCGACAAAACAGAAGGAGGAGCTGGTTTTCTAATCCACAGACGCTTGAGTAACGACTTTCTATCAGTCAAGAAATTCTCAACAAGAGTAGCTTCCTTAATACTAAACCTGAATAAGAGATACACTACTAATATAGTACAAGTATACGCACTGACGTCATCCCACACCGACGAAGAAGTGGACATATTCTACGAAGATATATGTCTGGCTCTGGGGGACATGAAAACCCAGTTCAGCATAGTATGCTGCGATTTTAACGCTAAAACCGGTATTAAAACGAATCAGACGTGTCGAGGAAACTTCGGACCAGAGGGAAGAAATGCTCGCGGTGAAACGATGGTTGACTTTCTCTTACAAAACAATCTCTAGCAAATGAATAGTTTGTTCAATAAAAAACTTAACAGAAGATGGACTTGGGAAAGTCCAGACGGTAGAACTTGCAACGAAATTGATTTTATTCTCCAATAATAAACAAATAGTCAAAAAACTTAACAGTACAACAACTGCAGAACGAGAACTGCAGAACGGGAAGTGACCACAGAATGGTAAGAAGTAAAATCCAAATAGATCTGGGAAAAGAAAGGTACACTTACAAAGGCAACGACTAATCGAGCATGGGCACACCCACTGGACATAGATAAATTTCAAACGGACATTGCCGATACATTAATAAATAACGATCATTCAGAAACAAACATAGAAAATCTAAATGACGCAATAACAGAAGCTATACAAAAAGTCAAGATACCAACTGCCCTAAATCCAAGAAAGAAGAAAGGATCAGCCAAGATGCTAAAAACTTAATGGCTAAACGAAGCGAAATGAGAGGCAAGTCAGATACAACAAGAGAGGAACTAAATGAAATAAATAAGAAAATCTCCATAACCATCAAGCGGGACACCAGAAGATATCGTAGCGGAAAAATCCAAGAAAGAATATAGCAAAACAAAAGCATGAAGGCGTTACGCAGTAACTTTCGTGAAGGAAGGAAAGAAATAACTAAAGAACACGCAAGGAAATAACACAACGAACAGAGAGGAAATACTGCGCACGGTAGAAGAGTTCTACCACGAACTATATAAAAGCCGTCAAGTAGAAGATCAGGAAATAACAACACCACAAGAAAAAATCGTCAACCAAGGATCCGAATAGCTTCTAGTCACCACAATCGGAGAAATCTAGCTCGCCCTATCAAAAACAAAATATCGCCGGGCGAAGACAAAATAGTTAGAGAAGCAATATAAGCAGGAGTCACGTTTCTATGGAAGAAAATACGAACACTATTTAACCTTCGTCTACACGATGGCACAATTCCAGACAAGTGGTGCTACACAATTACCATCCTGCTCTACAAAAAAGGGACAAGGCTGACTTATAACCCAACTACAACAACTACCGACTCATAACACTTTTGAGCCAACTCTACAAACTATTCACAAAAGAAATAACATCAAGATTAGAGAAGAAACTAGATTTTTACCACCCAAACGAACAAGCTGCTTTCCGTTCTTGATTTGGAACAAACGACCATTTGCAAAGCAACAAGGTCCTAATCGAAAAGTCAGTGGAGTACATCAGACCACTGGCCCTTACTTTCATGGACTTCCACAAAGCTTTCAAAGCCCTCAAAGATAAATACTATTAATAGATTATCTACAGATTACTTTGTATTAATCTCAATTTGCACATATCTGTGCCTGAGGGAAAGAAGCTAAATTGGGAAACATGAGGCATTAAAATAGATGAAAAAAAAACTGGGAGAGTTAAGGCAGATGCTGGAAGAACTTCATATGGTATCTCTTGGGCAGCATATGGGAAACTCAGCCACATCTTTAAAAGCAAAATTCCGATATGTCTGAAAAGGAAAGTACAGGGCCAATGTATTTTGCCTGTCCTTAAATATGGTGCGGAAACCTTAACTCTAACCGCCAATACGGCAAAAAAACTTAAAATAAGACAACAAAAAATGGAAAGATCAATGATCGGAATAACCCTACACCACCATACCACCAATGAGGACCTACGGCGGAAAACTAAAGTGGCATATGTGATCGAGCGTATGACTAAACTCAAATGGAGATGGGCCGGCCACGTGGGTCGAATGAAGGATGAAAGATGGACGGAGAAAATATTAGAGACCAAGAGCCGATAAGCGTAGCAGAGGAAGACCACCGACATGTTGGACAGATGGATGACCTAAAAAGGATCGCAAACAACTGGATCCACGGAACTCAAGACAAAAGACGATAGAGTGCTATGGAGGAGGCCTATGTCCAGCAGTGGACTGAACGGGCTGGTTGATGATGCTTAAAAATAAGTATATAATATGTAATAATATATTTTTGATTTTGTTATCACTTAGTTTTTTACAGAACCAACTGATTTAATTATATTTAATTTAGTGATAAATACTAGTTTTTTTATTGATCCAACTGATTTCATTATAATTAGTTTTATGATAAATACTATTAATAGATTATCTACAGATTACTTTGTTTGTTTTAATCTCAATTTGCACATATCTTTGCAAGAAAAAAAATAATGATTTATTTATGTAACAGATATTTTGATTTAAACTCAGATTAGGTACAAATTCAGAATTAAAAACGCAGGTATACTATCGAATTATTTAACCAAATGTAGATTTAGGTCATGGACGACTAAACATAAAAACACTGAATTTACTTGAATTTTATCAGTTTTTGTATGAAAATATTGATAAAAAGTATTAAAGGAACACATTGTCTCAAAACAAAATTTGCAAACAAATTAAATATCAAAGGATTAAGTTCAACTTTTGTTTAAAACGAATTTATTATATCTCTGTTTAATCACAAATTTAAACACGCAAATTAGAAAAATAAAATGTTAAGTTACTTTTATAAATGTTAGAATTTCTACTATTACAATGGGAAAAATTACAGTAACATCAATATAAAAATGATGTTTATAGTCGAAAGAAGCATTACGAGTTAATGAACATTAGAACTCTGCAAATGCAACTATAGGATCCATAATCATGTTTGCATCATAACTACAGTTATATAAAACTCTAGAAATACAAAATCATTTACATTAATGCTAACATCAGCAATTACACTTAGGGGATTACATTAATACCACAGCCTAGTTGACGTTCATTTGCTGTTTACAAACCGAGATAACTTGCTAGATATACTAATTATAATAATGAAACAAACTAGGTTAGACAGGTATAGACACAAATAGAGAGATTAGATAGATTTGACTAGATAGGCTTGAATAGATACATTTTTTTTGATCAGAGTTTGATTTCATTTGTAATTATGAAAATTCGAATATTTAAAAAAGTAATTGAACGTTTAATTTTTGTTTGTCTAAAT
The DNA here is from genome assembly GCA_944588485.1 of Phosphuga atrata. Taxonomy (NCBI): domain Eukaryota; kingdom Metazoa; phylum Arthropoda; class Insecta; order Coleoptera; family Silphidae; genus Phosphuga; species Phosphuga atrata. The sequence continues at coordinate 31,907,645 of OX155896.1, read as the reverse complement.
TTGAGATTAAATTAAACACAGAAAAAAAAAATCGATTTAATCGAGGATTAAGCTTAATCCCTTGATATTAAATCTAATTGCAAATTTTGTTTTGAATCAATCAAAGTGTTTATTTAATACTTTTTTATCAATATTTTGATACAAAAACTGATAGATTAAATTTATGTTAATTCAGTGTTAATTGCTTAATTTTAATCGCCCATTACCTAAATATAAAATTGTTTTAATAACTCGTTAATTTGCCTAAATTTGTATTTCTGAATTTGTACCTATTTACACCGAACAAATTAGCAAGTAATCTGAGATTATATCAAAATACTTGTTATATAAATAAATTTAAAAAAAATGTGCAAATTGAGATCAGTACAAAGTAATCTTTAGATAATCTATTAATAGTATTGCAGTATTTTTGTAATAACTTATATTTTTGGGTCATTTCTCACTTTGCAAGCGATCAATTTATTGTTTTTTCTCTAGTAGCATCGGACCTCCTATTAATAGTATTTATCATAAAGCTAATTATAATGATTTCAGTTGGAATAAAGAAAATTAGTATTCATCACAAAATTAATTACAATTACATTATCAATTTTACCAATAAAAGACTAAATGATAATAAAATAAAAAATATATTATTACCTATTATATATTTATTTCTAAACATAGAATAACAAGACTACACAGGCAAAACTAGTTAAAGAAGACTAGACAGACAAGACTAGATAGACACGTTTCGAGAGACAACACTAGACAGACAAGACTAGACCAACCAAATAAGAGAGATCTAGTCTTGTCTGTTTGGACCTGTCTGGTCACTCCAATTGGTATTGAATTATTTAAATTGGATAGGAAATATTATTGGAGAGCATTGCGGAAAATAATCAATTTTCCAATCTAGTAACTAGATAGTAATTATTACTTTTCCGCCAATAGGGAATATTTCGGAAATACGATTTGCGTCCAACAGGATGAAAACAGGGCCATTTCCAATTGCAATTTGTATTTATCAAAACCGATGAGAATAAAACAAAAAAAGTCGAACGAGAGAAAATGAAAAAACAGACCGGCCAAATTGCATTGTTTTGGATTTCGCAAATTCAACGATGTGAATATAGTGTTTCAATGCGGACAGGACAAACCTACATTGTACACCTTCATCAGGTAGCTATTTCATTATAGATTTCAATAGTCAAATGGATGTAATTTAATGAGGGCCGAACATAAATACAATTCATTAGAAGTTTGGATTTGTGGGATTGGATTTGATTCCATTTCACAACGAATAAATGAATACGTTTATTTCAATGCTAGTTTTCGACATTATTATAAATTTGGTGGGTTCAATTAGTTGAATTGATATTGATAATAGATTATTTGCAATTACCAAACGTAGAAAATTTGTTTGAAATTTGCAATTGTTGATGCAACAAATTAAATGCAATGCCCAAACAATTGAAGCGTCCGGACAAATTAAAATTAGTTTTCTGTACATCTTGATGGTATAATAAAATAATAAGGAAATCCTAATAATAACTTTTTAACAATTTTATTACAAGCGTTGATGGTGGCAGAAGAAAATGTTGACGAATTCGAATGATGCTAACATGCTCTATTAGCTAAAAATTAAATTTCTCGAATATGAATGTTGCTTTTCAAATGTTACTTTTGATATTATTATTTGAACTAAATTACTAGTAAAGATATTAGTTGTAGAATATTTGCAATAACTAAAAGTGGAACAAGTCAACCGTTTACAGCTTCAAGTAGGTTAAACGGCCGCAGGGGCGGTTTGGTGGTGTACGGGTGAGATAGTGAGAAAGAGCAGCCGGGGGGCTGCAGCGACGAGATATATGCGACGTGGATGGACAAAGCGATGGACTGTGTTGCGGTCAACTGTCCACTGTGACCGCATGCCGACCGACACGCAGTTCTTCAATATTCTGTCCGCTTTGTCCGTATCAAACATACAGAGTGAGCTTGCACACATACATGGAGCAATCAAGTTAATGTGCACCGAACGAAATAAACGTTTTAATAGATTACAATTTTTGGATGGCGTTCGTTATATTGAAGAATTTATAGATATTTGAAAAGTTTCCAATTGAAACGTGTTTTCGTATTGTTTTATTTCTGTTTTTGTGCGGACGTTTCCAGTTTATTTACAGCAAAATAAATAATTCAAAATTGTGTGGAAACGATTTATAAATTTTATTGATTGAATATTTTTATTTTACAATTGGCGCAAAAATACCATATCAGGTATTATATATACCTGATGGTACATATAATACCTGGGGTACAACATTTATAATGTCAAACATCTTTTTTCTAGTTGACAGTCTAGTTTTCTCTGTCTAGTCAACTGAGTCTAATCTTATCTCACTAGTCTTGTCTGTATAGTCTTGTGTATTTAGTCTTGTCTATCTAATATTGTCTCTCTAGTTTTGTATTTAGTCTTATCTTTCTAGTCTTGTCTGTCTAGTCTTGTGTGTCTAATCTTGTCTGTCTAGTCATGTTTGTCTAGTCTTGTCTGTCTAGTCTTGTATGTCTAGTTTTGTCTGTTTAGTCTTGTCTGTCTAGTCTTGTCTGTCTAATCTTGTCTCTCTAGTCTTGTCTGTCTAGTTTTGTATGTATAATCTTGTCTATAATTCAATTAATTTTTGTATAGAAATTAAATATTTCGGAACATCTGCGGACATATTGTAATCAGATGCAACATTTTTGCAATAATAATCGGAAACAATCAATCTATATTATCGGTGATTAATGTCCTCGAATGTCTATATCTACACGAGTTATTGATTACACTAATTCAGCAATTCACCATTTGCTTACATAGATTGCACACAATCTGAATATGTACATAATCGACTAAGATACTATGTATTTAGAATAGTACTCTAATTAATGAAATGGAAAATATTCTACATAAATAAAATCAGTATAATTTGTTTAAATCTATTAAGATGTAAATAAAATTAACAGCAGAATAGACCAGACAGGACCAAACAAGACTAGACAAGACCGGACAAAACCGGACTAGACGAGATAGGATGAGAAGAGGCTAGAAAAGATCTGACAAGATCAGACAAGATCAAACAAAATCAGACAACTTTAGACATGCCCAGACAAGTCAACATAAGAGCAAACAATAGCAGAGAGTATCAGAGAGAGAGAGAGAGTAGACAATAGCAGACAGTACCAGAGAGAGTAGACAAGACCAGAAAAGACCATATAAGACTATACAAGACCAGACAAGAACAGAGAAGACCAGGCAGAACCAGACAGGATCAGACAATACCAGACAGAGACCAGACAAGATCAGACAAGACCAGGCAAGACCAGACAAGAGCAGACAAGATAAGACAAAATCCAGAATTGGATCAAAGAAAATAAGTACGAGAGGTTGGAAAAAATGACTTTCGACGCGGACATACAGACCGACCCATACAAGGGCAACGACGCCGGAACCCAGACAATAGAAGAAAATGACCTGTTGGAGTTTGAGCCCTGCAAATGCTACGAGCATTATCGATTGCTCGAAAATCATAGATGGACAGACGAAACTTACAAAAATACAAAAGTTCTGAGTGGAAATCCCATAGTAAACACAAGCAACAACATTGATAAAGTAATGACAGTCTGGGTTAATAACAACGACATGAACATGAATAGAGGGATCCAGAAGGCTTTTAAGGATATATATCCTGAACTTACTGATATTTATGAGGATTTCGGCATGCTGGAATGCGAAAGCAAAATTAAGACACAAAAAACAGGACAAACAGCGAGACAAAAGATATTTAAAATAACACCTGAACTGACGGAGAAGAAAATCTTCTCGTTACTGCTGCAACTCAATATGGAAACTGAAGGCGACGAATGTATTATTACCCACCAGCCGGAAGGTTTTGACACGGAAACTTTCAGAAAACTGGCAGAGGCTGTTTTCCACAAGTATACAACAAATATAGAAATCTACACAAGTGGTGATAAATCAAAAAGAAGTGAGATTAAACAAGAACGTAGAGCTTACGCCATTGTTGTGGAAAACAAGGACAGAAGCTACCAGGACAATCTTCAGACAGTAAAATCGGCAAAATCGAAAAGACGACAGCATTCTAGGTATAAGAAGTACGAAGGATGGCAAGGTTCTTATTACAATGGAAAAGAATAAAATGGCTGGACAAACTACATCATATATTACACAACCAAGGCGCAAACGATGGGACCAAAGTCTGGAGGACAAAATGGGAAAGGTGTCTCTGCATATAAAAGGCATCGACGCTCTTACTGACAGAGACGAAGTTGAAAAGGCCATCCGAGAAAACATCGAATAATCGGACAAGAAGGTATATACGCTCAGCGAACTGAGACCAGCAGCGGGACACCCTAGATCAGCAACGCTCACCATAAATAAGACGGACGCTGACAAAATTCTTCTGAAAAAATACATTAAAGTAGCCCTAGTCCGGTGCCGGGTGTAAAAATGGATACAGATGACTAGATGTATTAAGTGCTGGAGTTATGAACACAGCCAAAACGACTGTAATGGCCCTGAAAGGACCAAAACATGTTTTAACTGTGGAGAGGAGGGCCATACGAAAAATGATTGCAAAGGAAATGCAAGATGCCCCATATGCCAAGAGGAGGGGCACCGTGCAGGAACCGGAAAATGCCCTGCATTCAGAAAGTCTCTAGCAAAGGCGAGGAGGAGGGAACACTCTATCGCAAATGGATAATCACGCAATACTTCAAACAAACCTTGGCAGGCGAAAAAGAGCGATGGACCTGCTAAGGCAGAAATGCGCTGAAGACAAATTCGACATCGCACTGGTCTCAGAACCCAACCAACATATGGTAAATGGAAACCCAATATGGATAGCCGACTCCAATATTGACGTAGCCATATATATATAGCACAGAATAGGACACAAATCTATAAGACGGGATACGGAGACGGATTTTTATGGATTGAATGCCAGCACATTCTATTCTATGCATGTTACATTTCACCCGCGCAAAATCTAGGAAACTTCGAACGATACCTGACAGCCTTAGACAGAGACACTAGACAAACTATCAGAATGAATCAGTGGGAAGGACTATGTAATCCTAAACACCGGCGACACTCCGACATTCAACGGAAGCAGAGGAACCTCCTATATTGATGTAACAATATGCACGAATAACCTGCAAAAACACATCAAGAACTGGGCAGTGAGCGATGAAGAAAACCTTAGCGACCATCGAAATATACATATAGTAATTAGGAAAAATAAAACAGACCAAAAGAAATGTATCACTAGGAAAGGCTAGATATTCAAAAGGGAAAAAGCAGATCAATTAGTCTCGAGGATAAAACTGTTGACACAACAACCGAACTATAGGCACACGGTCAAAGATTTAACAAAGAGCATTGAGGATGCATGCAATAAGATCCTAAAAAAGAAACAACAGAAACACACAAGGAAAGCGGCACACTGGTGGAATACAGAAATCGCCAACCAAAGAACCAAATGCTGTAAGGCGAATAGAGCACTCACTAGGGAAAATAGGAAAGCAAACTCAACACACAACACAATAGAGTATTTGAAAGAGAATTACAGGGAAGAGCGAAGAACTCTTAAAAAACTGATAAAAGTGGCAAAAAAGAAAGCATGGATCGCACTATGCCAGGAAATAGACAATGACAAATGGGGGATGGGCTACAAAATTGTCACGGGAAAATAGGAATCCAAAGAACAATAACCCTAACAGATGATGAGCAGCTAGCAATAGCAAGAAGTCTCTTTCCGAACCACCCAAGAAGGATATGGCCTGCACTCACAATTGCACCCGAAAAAATTCCGGATGTAACATTAGAGGAAATAAAAGAAGCTGGAAGGAGACTACGAGCTGGAAAAGCGGCGGGACCGAATGGAATACCACCAGAAGTAATTAAAAGCATCACCGAGATAAACCCAGAACTATTCCAGACGACAATAGAAAGACTAATTAAAACAGGGATGTTCCCAGAAGAATGGAAAGAGATGAAGCTTACCTTAATCGAAAAACCTAACGCAGTAGGGGAAAATAAGAAATATAGACCAATATGCTTACTAAATACGACGGGAAAGCTATATGAACAAATATTGAACAAGAGGCTAGTAGACGAGATCGAAGAAAACGGGGGCCTCGCACCGACCCAATTTGGTTTTCGGAGAGGGCCCTCCACCATAGACGCGGTGAAACTAGTGCAGGATCTGGTCAAGGAAAAGAGGAAATAACCGAATACAAAATACGTCACCCTGGTAACACTAGACGTACAAAATGCTTTTAAGTCGGGTCCTGGCCGGACATCATCAGAACGCTACAAGAATGGCAGATATCACCCTACCTGGTGAAAGTGATATGTAGCTATTTAGGTAACCGGAGAATACTTGAAGGTGACCAGCATAGCCTTCAAATGACATGCGGGGTTCCACAGGGTTCAGTAATGGTCCCCATACTTTGGAACCTGTTCTACGATGATATACTTAGAGGACTAATGCCATACGAAGCCACACTGATAGGTTACGCAGATGACCTGGCACTTGTGGTGAGTGGAGACAACAAAGCAAATATGGAAAGAGATACAGAGCTAGCTATAAAAAAGATACTAATTTGGATGGAAGGTAGGAAACTACAACTGGCACCGCAGAAGACAGAAGCCGTAATACTGGCCGACAAGAAAAAACTGAAGACCATCTCCATAAAAGTAGGCGAGACTACGATAAGCAACGAACCCACGCTACAATATCTAGGTGTCACCTTTGGACATAACATAAATATTTGAGCCCACATCACAAGAGTAACGGAGAAGGCAAATAGAACTATAGCCGCACTGGCACGAATAATGCCAAACACAAGAGGTGCAAGACAGGGATCTAGGAAAGTGATATACAGCGTGGTAAACTCTATATTCCTCTACGGAACACCGGCGTGGCGTGAGTGGACCACTAAAACAAAATATTGAAGAATCCTAGTAAAGACCCAACGAAAGGCAGCCCTTAAGATTACGTGTGCCTATAGGACGGTATCCACAAAGGCCATACAGGTGATTGCAGGCACGACACCAATCCATCCATGCTAGTACTAGAGCGTACCTACGATAAAACAGGAAACAAAAAAGAAGAAAAAATAAAGATAAAGGAGGGTACTCTAAATAAGTGGGAAGAAGAATGGTCGCATGATAGTACTAAAAAAAAGGAATTAATTCCTGAACTAAAGCCATGGATTCAAAGGGAACACGGAGAAGTAGGATACCACCATACCCAGTTCCTTAGCGGACATGGCTGTTTTAATAGCTACCTATTCAGATTCAAATTAGTCCCAAGCGAAGAGTGCAGATACTGCGGTCAACGAGATACACCGGAGCACACGGTCCTGTGGTGTTATAGGTCGCAGACTATAAGAGAAGAAGCCGTAGACAAAATAGGAGAACAATTCACAAAGAACAACATAATAAAGATAATGTTATAAAGCGAGGATAAATGGGATGCCGTAGAAGGAGCAATCAAGGAAATAATCCGAAAGAAGGAGGAGGAAGAAAGACTAATGAAGAATGAAAGATGATGAAAGAATTTGTAGATCTCAGCGTAGTTATGCTTCAAAGCAATTCCACTGATTTACATGTAACCGAGGAGGGGTTTTTAGTGGGTAAACCTATCCCGACCATCTGGATAGGAAGTCCCACACTTTCCAGGGAAACCTCGGGGTCGTAGGTAAAGTTTTCCCCGCCCCTCCAAAAAAAAACAAGACAAAATCCAGACAAGGCTCGACAAGAACATACTAGATCAGACAAGATCAGACAAGACCAGACAAGACCATACAAGACCAGACGAGATCAGACAAGACCAGGAAAGACCAGACAAGACCAGACAAGACCAGAGAAGACCAGACAAGATCAGACCAGACCAGACAAGACCAGTCAAGACCAGACAAAACTAGACAAAACCAGACAAGACCAGACAAGGTTACATAAGCCCATGCAATACTAGAAAAGACCAGGCAAGAACAGACAAGACCATATAAGACCAGACAAGATATGACATTATCCAGACAAGGCTCGACAGGAACAGACAAGATCAGACAAAACCAGACAAGACCAGACAAAGCCAGACAAGACGAGACAATACCACACAATACCACACAAGGCTAGACAAGACCAGATAAGACCAGAGAAGAGCAGACAGGATCAGACAAGACCATACAAGATCATGCAAGACCAGGCAAGACCAGACAAGACCAAACAAAACCAGACAAGACCAGACAAGATCAGACAAAAACAGACAAGGCCAGACAAGACCAGACAACACCAGACAAGACCAGACAATACCAGACAATACCAGATAAGATGAGACAAACCCAGAAAAAACATACAAGACGAGACAACACCACACAATACCACACAAGACCTGATAAAACCAGGTAAGACCAGACAAGAGCAGACATGAGCAGACAAAATCATACATGATCATGCAAGACCAGGCAAGACCAGACAAGACCAAACAAAACCAGACAAGATGAGACAAGATCAGACAAGACCAGACAAAACCCGACACGACCAGACAATGCCAGACAAGACCAGACAAGACTAGACAAGACCAGAACAGACCAGACAAGACCAGACAGGACCAGAAAAGGCCAGACAAGACCAGACAAGACCAGATAAGACCAGACATGACAAGACAAGGCAAGAACACAAAAAAAGACTATCAACTATCTAGTTTTAGCCAAACCTTATTAAAGTTAATTGCAAGCTATGGGGAAATTGATAGTTTTGCTATTAAGTCTTTTTTGCGACGATATTCCATGTTAGGGGTTGGAAGTAAGCTAGTAGAACTAAGGGTTTGAAGCCCGAGGGCTGTAAAAACAGGAGGATGGGAGAAGATACGTCGAGACACGCTTCGCATTCATTGAACACGGAAAGTGCGAGCGATGGAATCGATGAGTCTGTATTTGGACTAGGCAGACCGAAACTGAACCCATTAAGTTGAATCTTTAGTTTCAGCCGGATGCGAACGTGCGAAATCATCGGCGAGAGTTTTTATAATCTAGCATGACGTGATCGTTTCATTATCAACTACAAACTTCAAAACGTTTCAAGTGATATTGTAAGTGACTGTAGTGTATGCAAACACACAATAATATTTATAGAAAACAAAATGTTTACAAAGGACGACCGAGAGGATGTATAAAAATTGATATTTATCATTTTTGCTATTTTAGTATCAGATATTTTTAAAAGTGAGTGAATTGCAAGTTGATCAATCAAGCGATTATAAAGCTTTTCACACAATATAATGAATAATTAGTGAAAGTTTTTCACTGAAATGGGAAAGCTCAATTTTCCTTTATGTTAAGTAGTTAGTTATAAGTATAAGCAACTTATTCCTTACTTCAGTATATTTTGCTTTTACACATGTATTAAACGGAATTAAACGGAAAACACAAAAATAATCCGGGTGAAGGTAAATTAATAAAGAAATCTCCATTAGACATGGAATAACAAAAACACATTTATTAGCGTTTTGGGGAAATTGCTTTTATGCGTGCGATGAATGCACGTTTATTGCTGCCAAAGCATTACCGAAAATTGAAAATGTAATTGATATCGAACTAAATCTATTTTGTTTATTGATATCTAATTATTTCATAATTCAGCTAGATTTATCAATTTCTGTTAAATTAACAAAATTCTTTCATATATTTTTCAAAATTAGTAGCTTTCCATATAAACACGTGATATGTACTAGTTTTGTAATATTTATGTCTACTCTGTCGTATATTCAAAGAATATTTCTACGTGTCTAAATATGTTTTGGAATAATTTCGTTGTGGGAGTATGATAATTGGTGTAGACACGTTGTCGGTGTTGTTATACGTAATATATTTATATACTTTTTGTCCGGTCGGTTGTTGGGAATATTTACGGCCGCTGGGCGAAAGGGACGAGCGTTTTAAATATTTACGGTCGTTACTTGCGTGCGAAATGCCGATGATTTACTGCCGTTTCATATACATTCGAAAACACTCCCGTTTTAAGTGAGTAATCGTGTTACGTGTTTCGCACTCGTTTAAAAATTCAAACGGTCCGCTCGCACTTTTCTATTTGCACGGACAGCGGGCCCGTGGATATTCCCGCTGCATTATTAACGGCATCGGGAATGTTTGAATTATAATGGTTTCGGACAGGATTATGATGGGTTTGAACACTACATTTATGGAAATTTTGCATTTCGTTAATGCTTGTTTTATTTACTTTTTCTAACAATATTATTTATTTGTTCTATACGGCACACATGTGCAACCCGCGTGTGGGTCGCATATGTTTTTTTTAACATGACGAATTTTGATATCAAAAAAGAAAGGCAAAGCAAATCTTGACGATGAATAAAAAAGTTGACTTTGTTAACGAACGCATAAAACTCTACTATACAGACGGGCGTTATTACTAAGATGAACATTGTCAGAGGCCGTCCCTTTTTTTAAGAATTAATAAAACTTTGTTTATGACAATTATTATTGTGAAAAATACAAAATTAGAAAAATATAACAGATTTTTGAAAGGAAAATCGGAAAAGCAAATTTTCTGGTTCAAAATATTGCTAGGGGCTAGTTTTTAGTTTTAAATAAGCCAATTTTTCAAATTTTTGTTTTTGCGAGGGTCTTTTCGACGAATTTTCTGTTCCTTTGGTCAGGATCCAAATACCAAATTCTACCGTAAGCAGTTACCAAACACTAACTTACTAGTTTCGCGATTTACCTTTCAAAACGCCTCGGAAAAAAGCGAAATTTTTCGAAAATTTCTGCAGGTCTGCAAGGATCGTTACAAGATGTAGTTATCAAAAAAGGAATTAAGAATTTTCCGACAATTTCTTCAGTTCTCCATTGTCCAAAATCTAAGCATCAATTTTTCCGAAAATCGAAGAGAAACTGTTTCAACATTTTCAGTTTCCCAATGTATGGTCCATAATCCATATAACAATATTTCTGAAAATCTAGTAAAAACTTCACTATCCTTAGTTTAGTCCAAAATCGAGGAAAAATATAAAATTCCAATGACGCCTTCTCTTACTCATGTCCTGACTCAAACTGTAAGTATAGATTCTCGAAAATCTCCAAACTTCTTAAGTTCCCATAGTCTGGTCCAAAGCCTAAGAAACAGTTTTTCCGAAAATCGAGGAAAAACTCCAGATATTCAATAAAACTAAAGATTTCTATTTCAAACATTTCAAAACGAAAATTTCTCAAAATCGGTTTTTCCATCGACATGGAAAATGGCCATTATACAGTAAATTGCAAAGATCATCAAGCTAAAAAAACCTCAAATATCCATTTTACCATTTCCGTGGGTGATAACCAACATTATTCAAAATGTTTGAAAGAATCGCAGCAGCTCAACTAGCCAACTACCTGTAGACCAACACGATATTGTCATCTACCTAATCTGGATTCCGCAAAGGACGTAACAGTGTCACTGTACTGCCTGGCGTCACCGACCACATCTTAAGGGATCTTGATAACAACATGGTTATACACTCCTATCGGTGTTGCAACCGCTCGTTACACTCACGAGCTCCTAAAACTCCTCTCGTGTGGTGAGTTACTCCACGTTCATCTGTCCTGTTTCAAAGCTCCTAAAAATCTTGCTCCTCCGTGCCTCTATCTTTGACCTAAAGATGGAGGCATGGAGGAGCAAGATTTTAGACCGAGACGCGTGGAGAAGATCAACAGGATAGGCAAAGTCAGGCGACTCGACAAAGTAAAAACAGGACAGATGAACGTGGAGTAACTCACCACACGAGAGGAGTTTTAGGAGCTCGTGAGTGTAACGAGCGGTTGCAACACCGATGGAAGTGTATAACCTTGTATGTATGAGCGCTGTAACCATGTTGTTATTAAGATCCCTTAAGATGTCGTCGGTGACGCCAAGCAGTACAGTGACATTGTTATGTTCTTTGCGGAATCCAGATTCTGTAGATGACAGTATCGTGTTGGTCTCCAGGTAGTTGGCTAGTTGAGCTGCTACGATTCTTTCAAACACTTTGAATAATGCTGGTTTTCACGCACGGAAATGGTAAAATATATATTTGAGGTTTTTTTAGCTTGATGGTCTTTGCAATTTGCTGTATAATGGCCATTTTCCATGCCGATGGAAAAACCGATTGTGGATTCTTAATATCCTCTAGGAATTGTTTATTTTCCAGCGATTCCCTTCCAGTATCCTTCTCTTCCTACATTTGCATTAAAATCGCCCAGAAGAAGAAGTGTGTCGTGTTTTGGGATTGCCTCGCATATCTTTCCTAGTTGGTCATAAAACTCGTCCTTTTCCTGTTCGTCTGTTACCTCTGTGGGCGCGTGGCCGATATGTTGCCTATTTCGTTTTTTAGTATTATACGGTATATTCTTCCATTTACACTCTTAAATAACATTATGTTCTTTCCCAGTTATATGCCTATCATGAAGCACGTTACCTTCTGCCCTTGCTTGTCCTTGCCTACATATAGTTGTGTGTACTCGTCTTTATTGATCCTGCCTTCTCCCTTCCATCTTAATTCCTACATGGCCAGTAATTCTATTTTCTCGTTTTTTCATTTCTCTCGCCACTTCCTTCATTCTCCGTATAATTGTCTCCGCATTGTTTTTAAGCATTTCACTAGAATTGTTCCAAGTTCCTATTCTTATTATTTATTGTCTTCTTCTTCTTACTCTTCATGTTTAGCGTTTTACTCATTTCCTTTTCCGTTATATGGTAGTTGTTTTCTTCCTTCATCTCTTTTCCTCCACTTCGTAGTTTTTTTAATCGTTTTCGAGATTTTCCTCAGTTGATGGTTGATATCCTAACTTTCCGGGGATCTTACGCTCACCATGCGTTTTTTTCTCCCAGTGACATTATTGAATTCCTATGCCATCTTGTCCACAAGAAGCACCATTTACCATCAGTTTATTATCATAGTACAGATCTATGTCCTTGTTGTTTTGCCATCTTCAGGTGGGGGATCAGGCGTTTTCTTTCCCTTTGTACGTTTTTCGTGTAGTCGACGTTAATGCCGATGTCCGATCCTTTTAGCTTGCTGGTAGTTCATATATTTACATTTTCTTATTCCATGTTTTGTAATTTCCTTTGTGTCCTTCTCTGGCTTAATTTTACGTCAATGTTCCTAAGTATTCCCACCACCTTCTCGTAAATACCTCGTACTATGATGTTATATCACCTTATCTCCCTTTCTGCTTGTTCCAATCTTTCTTCTTGTTCCCTTGGTTTTCCTTCTTCCGCTCGGTAATAGGGCTCATACCACTAGATTTTAGCAAAGGTTTCGATACGGTGTCACATAAAATGCTTCTGCCAATAATACATTATATTGGATTTACACAACTGGCTATTAAATTCTTTCATAATTATTTGAATGAACGTGGTCAGCACGTACTTCTAAATGAAAAACTGTGTAACTACAGGGAGGTTAATGTAGTCCTTCCGCAGGGTTCGGTGCTAGCCCCGTTACCTTTTCTATGTGATTAAACTCGGTGAGATATGCAAATACAGGTATCACAGGTCCTCCACATATTTTCCCTAAATAACTAGTAACTGGCCGAGAGAAGGATTAATTACAACCTCTAAAATAACTCCAAGTACGCTAATGACCACTCCCTCACCATTAACCCCAATAAGACCAAGATCATAAACTTCGCCCCAAATTTTCAACGCCAGGAAGATCTAAAATGCAAATTAAAACTATCAGTAAATGGGGAAGAATTAAAAATAAGCAGTAAAGGTAAAAATCTTGGAGTTATACTTGACGAAAATCTCTCTTTTATAGAACATATTTGGCCCAAGATCAAGGCAACATGCTGCAAACATATACTTAGCACATGGAAACCAATGGATAAAATTCTTGAGTATCACAAGAGCTGCCTTTTTGGAGAGCAGGTGCCAATCTATTTGTACAAGATGAGATTTAGAACAGACATACACAATATTAACATTCGCAGGGGTCTGCTATCAATACTCAAGCTCAAAACAGCACGCTACACATCTACATACTCCTACCAAATAGCAAAAACCATTAATCTATTACCTGCTGAGCTCAAATTCGCTAAGATAAATTACCTTTAAACAACGATATTTAACATTCATTACCTCCCTCTGATTTTTATGTAAATATCGACAATTTTAATCGACAACTTTAATTCCCAATCTCAATTAACCTATTTGAAAACGAAGTAATAAAACCTAATCTAACCTAACTATGTGTACTTTTATGAAGAAAGATAGTTGATTGAAACTTTCTTAATTTTAAACTAGTTATATCAATTAATAACCTGTTATAAAAAAAAGAAGATGAAATAGAAAATTTCTTCTGGCATGAGGAGTGGTAATAGGCAGGACGAATGTGTGGTCGCGTGCATAATATGCAGATGAAATTGGTGAATTAGCAAGAACGGAAGCGCAAATGAATGAGATGATTGGAAGAATTAAAAGATATTTAGAAAAAGGAAGTGTGAATGTGGAGAAGGCTAAGTAGATGGTTTTTAGAAAGAAAGTTAGTAAGAAAGAGGAAACCATGATGTGGGGTGAAATGGTTATAGAGCAGGTTAGCAGCTTCAAATACTTACGATTTATGTTTTGAAGTAATAGGTTCACCAAGGAGCACATTAAGTTTATATGCAGGAAAACATGTGTGGTTGCAAACAAGTTTGGAATGCATGGGAAGACTAATTTGAAGATGTTTCGTTGCAAACATTGTTTGAGAATGAATGAGATAAAGTAAATAGAATGTAAAGTAAATAGGAAAAACAAAGGAAATAAAGACCCAAAACATGCTACAAAAGAGCGATGCAATCTACTCCAACCACAGCAATGGAAGTTCTGTTGGACCTACTTCCACTGCACAAACAGGTACAAAAAGAAGGTCTTCTCAGTGCTCTGAGACTAAGGTGTACATCGCCCATTCAGAGACACATGAAAATAAGTGAACAAATCGGAAAGAAATTTCTGAAGCGTCCCATGGACGCAATGTCTACAGAATACGACTTTGACATAGCCGTTGAAGTGGTCATCAATGACCGCCAAAGCAGTGTTCAAAGAATCGAAAACTTGAAAGATAAAGCGTCCATGTGGCACACCGACGCATCAAAAACTGCTAAGGGTACAGGAATTGGCATATAGAGCCGGAGTCACAGGTAGTCCACGGCCCAGGCTCCCACGGTACTACAGGCTGAAATTATAGGTTTTGAAAGATGCGCACAAATCTGCCTAAAGAAACGTCTTAAAAGAGTGCAACTCTACATCCTAATGGACAGCCAGGTAGCCCTAAGGAATTTAAAAGCCCACAACTTTAATTCCAAGGTAACCTGGAACTGTAAACAAACCCTAAAGCAACTGGTGAAAGGTAACAGACTCGCGCTAACGTGGTCACCGGGTCAGGGCATATATGGGAATGAAATGGCCGACGCACTCGCCAGAAGCGGGGCCGAGGCTCTCTTGTTGGGCCCGGAGCCAACTTGTGGGCTTACAAAGGCAGGGGCTAAAAAATGGGAAGAAGGGCAAAAGCAAACCCACTGGAAGAACACGCCAGGACAGAGGCAAGCTAAAATGCTCATAAACTATTGTGCCGCAATAACGCAGCAGATGCTAAGCTTCTCTAGAAGAGAAATCAGAACTTTGGTAGGCATACTCACAGGACAATGTCCGTTGAGATATCACCTACACAAAATGGGAAAGGTAGAGGAAGTTGCCTGTAGATTATGTGAATCAGACGAAGAAACCGCTGAACACATAATGTGCACATGTGTAGCGCTAGCACACATAAGGCTTGCCCACTTCGGGGTTGCAAGAATGACCACCTTGGAGCTGAGTAGCAAGCCTCTCAGGAATATCTTAGATTGATCTTTTGTGCAGAAAAGCCTTGCAGCCAAACGACCCCCACACAAACAAACAAAAAATAGAAAGTAATGGAAAAGGCTTTTCCGAAGCTCTATAATATCATTAAGTCTTTGTGAGACTAAGTATTTATCACTCTGTAATCTCTGTAATACGCGTTTCGAGATTTATCATTCGAGATTTTTCTCATCAGTGGAGCTTTGCTTTTTTGAATTATTAAATGGAATACACTTGCATTAGTTTGAAAACCATGTGCTGGGCTGTAAGTGTATTCCATTTTATAATTCAAAATAGCAAATCTGCACTGATGAGAGATAGATCTCGAAACGCGTCTGCAAATGGCTTTTGGTTAAATAGAAAGATCTGATCTTAAAAAACAATGTTATTTATCTTGTGTCTTGTTTTAGTCCTAGTGAACAACACAAAATATCTGTTGTCTATCAACATGAGATTTATTTTATAGTCTTAAAAATACATTTTAACGAGTCTTTTCCCAGTTCCTATCAATACAAATCGTATGGTTCGACGAGTTTTTAGAAACCCTAAACTAGCTGAGATGGAAAAGAATTTAGGAATTTCTTAGATATTGGGTCAATACCAACCACCTCTCAAAAACCTTTACAACAATATTTGTAGAAGTTATACAAAGTTACTTGGAAGTGATAAAAAAATGTAGTAAACATCATATTCAGAAATCTTCAAATGTGCAGAAAACAACCTGGCAAATAATACATAACTTAACGAATTTATAAAAGAAAAACTACTCTTATTGCAATCCAGATTAGGACAACCGTACTAGAAAACAATAATAATAACTTCGTAAAGAGCTGAGCCGAAAGAGCTGAGCAATTATCCAGTTCTGAACCTAGTGTAGTGTATAATGACAGCATAGCCTCAAATAATAAATCAATCTTTCTCACACCGGTAACAAGTGAAGAACTATTTATTACCATAATGAACATAACAAAAAAAGTGCGGGCTAGGACGAAATACCCATCTCCGTGGTTAAAAATGTGCTAACATGTATATTAACGCCCTTAAGAACTATTATTAACAACTCCATCTCCACTGGTAATTGTCCCGAGATGCCAAAACTAGCCGTAATCATCCCAATCCACAAAGACAGTGACAAAACAGTGGTTGGCAATTATAGACCCATAAGTATGCTATCCGTATTCTCTGCAATCTTGGAAAAATAATGTGCTCCAGAATGCTCTCTTTTTTAGAGAAGCACCATACGATAAACATAAAACAACACGGCTTTATCAAGGGCAGAAATAACAATACGACATGCTACCAAATTATTAAGGATTTAATGGATAACTTGGAATCTCATAATATCCCTTGTGGAATGATTATGGACCTTTCAAAGACATATGATTTGGTCGACCACAATATCCTAGTGGAAAAAAATAGAGAAATATGTAATACTGTTTAGTTGAGGAGTTGCACTATTATTGGATTACATCATACCTATCTATTAGATCCCAAATAACCAGGTTAGAGACGCCAACGGCACACGTGATATTCAGCACAAGGACAATTAGTAGAGGTATCCCACAAGGAAGTACCATTGTACCTCTACTTTTTACAATTTTTATTAACGATCTGCCGGATACTCATGTAATAGCGAAACATACAATGGTCAACTACGCAGATGACACCTCTGTGTTAATACTAAACAAGTCAGTAGATGTTATTAGCCAAAATGATAACCTAGCAATGTCATCAATGATTGATTGGTTTACTAAGAACAAACTAATACTACTAGTAAATAAGAACAAAAGAAAAATCATAATTTTTAAAACAAAAAGATGCATCAAGAGCAGTGTTCCCTCTAATTTTGTATGACCTTTGTGCGTACTTTTTTAAGTGTGTGCAATTTTTTTGAAAATAAAAAAATGTGTGCGGCAATTGAAAAAGCGTATATAATAAAAATACAATAATAATAAATTAATATTAATTAATATCCAGTTAATTGTTTTACTTATACGCATTGACTCGTTCTAACAGCTAACCTAACATAACCTAACCACTTGTACTACATACATTTTAACGGAACACAATGAAAAAAAACTACTCTAAAATCAAGTCAAATCATTAGTTCGTGAAGACAGAATTTAGCTGATTACTGTGGCTTCCCCTTTCTCATCAGTATACCAGCAAAGAGTTTTCATGCAATCGATTTCTTTGTTTCGTTCTTCTTTTTTGGACCATCATTAAATTATGTTTATCCATCCATCAAATGATATCCAATCTTCTACTTCCGTTGGAAACATACGATCTGTTTTTGTAGTTATATTTATCATCATCTTATCTTTATTAAAATATTCAATTAATGATTCATAATTTGTAATCATTGCTTTTATTGCAAAATATCGTGACAACCACCTTGGAAAAGCTTGGAAAGCTGTAGAGTTATTTTGTAAAGCTTCAATAATCTAAATTTACTGGTTTTCGTCGCGGATGTCAAGAATAATGTGTAAACAGTTCTCACCACTGTTTCGATTTTTCTTGTGGCTTTTACTTCTTTCCATGCATTCGAAGTACATACATTTTCTTAGTGTGTAACACAATGTTGTTGTGGCAAATGTGGTACATTTTGCTTTAATTTAGCTGCTACACCAGGCCTGGGCAAATAGCGGCCCCTGGCGACAATTTGTGTGGCCCACGAAGCATTTTAAAATTTACTTTCATTAAAAAATATATCTATGTATAATATAAACAAGATGGTTTACAAAAAAAAGGCTGGTTTCGTGATCGTGTCGTGCCAAAATATTACTTCACAGAGAAAGCAATTACAAATTTATCTATACATAGTTCCCACAACGAATGATCTTAATTCATGTTCCAACATAAACATAACTACAAAAAATCTCTAAAGCATGTTTATGCCAACTGCCACTACCTTCTACCTTCCAGTCTTCTTCTTTAGTCATTAGGTCCATCGTTGGACATAGGCCTTTCTCAATTGTTTCTATCTTTTCCTATTCTGTGCTAGTTGGGCCCATGCTAGGCTGGCTGTTGCTATGAGGTCATCATACCATCTAATTCTACGATCTCCATTCTATGATTCGCCTGTCCCATCTCATTCTATCAATCCTTGCAACGTAATCTGCGCATATTCATTTGAGGTTTGTAATTTTCTCTCCAATACTTGTGACTTTGGCTAATGCTCATATTTTTTAGTTTCGCTATCCTGTACGTTTTTGTAAACCCCATCACTGACCTCTTCATTGCTTGTTGTGCAGTTTCTATTGCCATATGCTATCACAGGTAAAATTCACTGTTCAAAAACTCTTGATTGAGGTGTTTAGCTATTTTCCAATTTTGCAGGATGAGTGATAGTGGCGGATGCCACCCATCCTAGCCTTATTCTCCTTCTTATGTTTTCCTTGTGTTTGGTTTAGTTGATAGTAAGTTTCTGTCCTAGGTACATGTATTCTTCCACCTTTTTGGCTCAATTTCAGCATTTCCATTGTTTTAGAAGTGGAGACTTTTGGAGATAAGGAGTCACCTTGTCGTACTGCTCATTCAAATTGGACACTTTTAGATTTTTCGTGGATAAAGTTAAAGTTGCTTCTTTGTTGCATTCTTTGTTGGTATTCGTCGAACTTTCTAGTCTGTTGGTGATTATTTTTGTCAGTAATTTGTATACATGTGACATTAGACTGATCAGCCTGTAATATTATATCTTGTTGTTATCACCGTTTTTGTAGATGAGGACCATGTTAACGTTTTTCCATTGTTTTGGTATTTTACTCGTCTTTAGGCATTTGTTTAGTAGTTCCGTAATTTTCTTTATAAGATATTCTCTTCATACTCGTATCATTTCCACCGTGATATTCTCGTCTCCAATTGCTTTGTTGGATTTCAGGTTGTTCAAAGTAGTTTTTGCTTCCTCTATTACCTCTTTCTAATATACCTGTTACAATTTCATAGACACTGCCCTAAGAAAGAACTAATAAAACACAATTTTTTAATGCGGCCCGCTATTAAATTTTCATCAGCAATGTGAACCCTACAGCCAAAAGATTTGCCCACCCCTGTGATACATCATTTCGTTTTCCAAGCACTACGGATGCGTCATCAGATGGAACATAACCAGGTTATAGGTGCTAGGTTATACAACATAGATCTATACGACTATATACCTAGCATAGTTTTATGTTGATGTAGGGTGGGGTTTTTGCAGACATGGTTAGGTGGTGTTTAGGTAGCTCGTATTGATCTTTGTTGTATTTGGTATCTCGTTTCATTGGCTTACGAAAACTTGAAAATAGGTGCTTTTGTCGGAAAACAAATAAGATAGTTTCGTAGATATAAGTGCCTGTTAATGTTAGTATTTCTGCCCTTCTAAATTGACCTCTACATGATTCTGTGTATTGATGCTGAGGGTTGGCTCTGAAAAGAACCGGATTCTCGACTTTGAATTGGTAAAACCATACAACATTATAGATAATCAGATAAACTTAATAAAGACGGAACAAAGCTTGAATATATAAATATACTCAACCTTTCCGGAACTCTATAATACTAATGAGTCTTTTTAGGACTACCAAAAACAAATCTCTTATGAAATTTGTCCGTTATTCTATAGCTTTCAGTCCACCTTCGTGGCACTCAACAAAAACCATAAAAATAACATTGATTTTTAAGATCATGTCTTTCCGATACCTTGAGTGGATAGCCATCTGTGGACGCGTTTCGAGATCTATCTCTCATCAGCACAGCTATGCTACCATGAACAATATTTTGTAAATCACTCACAGAGATATATGCGTCCGTGCGGGTCAACCGTTAGACGCATACATCAGTGGAATCCCCGAGAAAACAATACAACACACACACATATATATATATATATATATATATATATATATTAATGTAACCTTTCTTGACATAAAAAAACATAAATGAAAGTAACTACATATAAACTTCAACTCAAACACTACTTCAACTAAGTCTTGTCTTCCTCCTGTCAGCTGGTTCCAGTTTATTTGCCATCATGTCTATATAGTCTATTGTGCTCACTCTATAATCTATAATCTCTTCTCCGTCCACTTTCCGCCATTTCTCCGTCCTACCTTCTGTTTCCATTTGCATCTTCAACAACCATTACCGACATGTGGGCCGACTCACTTCTCCACCGGGGAGCACAGGAGTACAGGAGTACGCTGGGGTACCTGGTATTACAAGAAATGTTTACAAATTTGCAGAATAAAGGAAATATTATATTATAAGTGTCTATATTAGAAATGAAAGATTATTGAAAGTGGTTTTCAGAAGTTTAAAGAAGGTAGGCCATATGGTAGGCCATAGCCAATGGATGGATTGGGAACGAGATTGACGAAAATCAGAGTAACGAATTGGGAAAATGAAAAAATAAATGTATGAACGAGTAGTGTGGTCGGAAGGGGAGGTAGAGAGGTTAAAAGGGGAATGCGTGATGCTACAAGGACTGTTGGGTGAAAGGAATAGGGAGCTAGATCTGCAGACGACATATAACAAATATACCATATAACGAAAGCAGGTACAACCGATACTGCAACAAGGTACAAGTATACGGCAAACTCTCTTTGTATTTAAGTAGAGGTTCCAGATGTATCCAATGGAGAATAGCCGGCTTTCGGTGCGGGAACGAGGAAGATGGAAGAAGGTACTGGTTAAAGGAAAAGGGGAATTTGTGAACTTGGATGGAAGAGTGGACAAGTCTGGTATTGGCTGACCTATAATGCGGGAAATTTAAGAGTGAGTGATAGTGGAAAGAGTCTAGGGAGTGCGAAAAATTTAGTGTGGACGAAAAATATTTATTTTAAGTGTGTATTTGGGGTATTTTGTGTGGGAGTTCTCTTTATTTTTTTTGTTCTTGTTTCGCTTGTTATTTTGTTTTGTTTTCATGCTATTTATGTATATATCTGTGTATAGTGAGGAAAGATCTGTATTGTTTGGATAATAATGACTATAAAAGTAAGGTATAATAAGGTAGAAAATTTGTCTTTATATATCGAGTAAAGTTGTACTGATTTAATTGCAAAAGGAGACCTAATTAAAATATTCAATGCTGCATTACAATTGAAATTGAAACAATACCTGAAGAATTGCAAATAGAAACTGCAGTAAAATTCAGATCATTTAAGATGCATTTAAATATTTATAGAATTAAAAAAAAATACATTTGTCCAACTAAGTGCCATACTGTAATATGCTAAGAATTCCGAACAACTTGAAAAATCCTTCTCTTTGATGAAATTGCTAATAGCGAAAAGCAGAAATAGCTTGACGGATAAACATCTTAAAAATATGTTTATTTTAGCATCTTGCCACACCTGCTTAATTGCATACTAGGCATCTTCCCTCCCGAATGGAAGGTTGCCTAAATAAAAATGATCCAAAAACCTGCAGACCGATCCTTCCTACAGACCGATCAGCTTACTACCCATTCTGTCAAAAGTAAAGGAAGAACATTTTTAAAGCCATTAAACACCTACAAAAAGTTGGCGTGGAACTGCAATGATTTAAGAAAACGAGAAACCTCTCTTATTTGCTCACTAATTGCTCAATTAAAATCCGCAATTGCTCATATCATTAATTAATTATTTTATTAGTTATAAACTATTTAAAGTACAAATCGTTTTTCCCCAATTTGTGAGGGAAGCATTGAGTTTTTCTTATTAAATTTGCTTTCAATAAATTGCTCACTTTTTGCTCATCTAGTTTCTTTGCAAGATCTTGGATATTTTTAAAAATTTATTTTTAATTAATCAAAAGAAATTATTTAGATTTAAAATGGCGATAAACGTGGTAAAACCATAGAACTTATACTAATGGAATAGGAATACCGTATAACTTACATGTACCGAAACTGTGTCCAACATCTGTGCGACAAGGAAAGATATAACATTTCTTTTGTTCGCTATGCGCATGCTCCAAATGAAATAAACATTTCTTTTCTACCCTTAATTTTAACCATAAATATGGTTGAACTTTAATTTTGAAATATTTTTATTGTTACTTATACAATTTTTATAACATTAGGTACTTTTTTTCTAGGTGGTGTATTATTTAGTTCTATAATTTGTATCTGTTAAAAATATATTAAAGAAAAATTAAAAAAAGTGTTTATTTTTTAAAAGAAAAATATTTATGTTTTGTTAATAAAAAAAAAATAAGAGATTTATCAAAAGATAATAGGTATTTTCTTTTATTAGTATATGTGCTAGTATAGTACGATTTAATAACAATACAACTTGACACTGTAACAAGAAAACCACTACTCTTGTTTTATTTAATATTACATTACAACTTTATTTATTACAAATTTAGTTAATATATATTACAACTTTTACAAAATAAAAATAAATCTACTGTAAAATTAATTTATAAAGTCGGAACACAGCCTGAATATATAAATATTTTCAACCTTTCCGGAGCTCTATAACATTAATGAGTCTTTTTAGGACTACCAAAAACAAATCTCGTGTGAAATATGTCATTGTGTTATTTTTTAGCTTTCAGGCCACCTTCGTGGCACTCAACCAAAACTAGAAAAATAACATTGTTTTTTAAGATCATGTCATTCCGATACCTTGTTTATACATGATCTTAACAAAGTTATTTTTCTGGTTTTTGTTGAGTGCCACGAAGGTGGACTGAAAGCTATAAAATAACTGACATATTTCACATGAGATTTGTTTGTGGTAGTCCTAAAAAGACTCATTAGTGTATTATAGAGTTCCGGAAAGGTTGAATATATTTATATATTCAGGTTGTGTTCCGACTTTATTAATTAATTTTACAGTAGATTTATTTTTATTTTGTAAAAGTTGTAATATATATTAACTAAATTTGTAATAAATAAAGTTGTAATGTAATAAATATTAAATAAAATAAGAGTAGTAGTTTTCTTGTTACAGTGTCAAGTTGTATTGTTATTAAATCGTACTATACTAGTACATACACTAATAAAAAAATACTTATTATCTTTTGATAAATCTCTTATTTTTTATGTAAACTTAAATATTTTTCTTTTAAAAATAAACACTTTTTTTAATTTTTCTTTAATAAATTTTAATAAGAAGTAATAAACTCTTAATAAAGTGGATTAATAACATGAATCTAACAAGATGGCAACTGTAAACAACATCGAAAATACGTTTAGTCCGCGCATGAGCATTTCGACCCAAAGAAATAGAATGAGACTTTGCATCTCACTTCTTGGACACAATTTTATGATTTCTATTCCTGTTCCATAAGTATATGTTCCAAGGGTAAAACACTGACATCTCATGCGCATGCACATAAATAAACTCATTGCGCATGCGCATTTGGGGCAAAATAAATGCGTAGGGAAAATAAATTTGAAGGGGGTATATAAAAATTGTTTATACTATTGATATTTTTTTCTTATTTCGGATCGAGAGGTCGCGCTGCCGCGCGGTATGTGGTCTTGATTAATCTTCTCCTAATATAACCTAATGTAACCATAATCTAACCATCCATTTTGTTCAAATCTGTAGCTACGATGGCGTTTTGTACACGCCACTGGAGGTTTTATGACAATTTCCGTTAGTTTCAATTGTGGCACGGAGGGCGCTGAATGGCTCAACGCATATTAACCGAAAATTATAATAAATTTGTTACTTTTTTATAAATATTTCAAATAAATAAACAAGTAATTAGACGTACACAAAAGACACAATTATTAAATGGCGACAAGACAACATAATAACATTCCTATTATAAATTTAATTGTCTTATAGCAATGACTACATTTAAATAAATTTTAATTTAATAATAACTAATTAGTTTACCTAGAAAGTATTTGTTTAATGTAGGTTAGCCTTCCATATATATGTTTATGTTTACTTGTTTTGTTATTAATTTGTACATATGTATACTTACGTTTTCCGTGCCATAAGCGCATGGGCGATGAGTTTATTTATGTGCATGCGCATGAGATGTCAGTCTTTTACCACGTTTATCGCCATTTTAAATAGAAATAATTTATTTTGATTAATTAAAAATAAATTTAAAAAAATAACCAAGATATTGCATAGAAACTAGATGAGCAAAAAGTGAGCAATTTATTGAAAGCAAATTTAATAAGAAAAACTCAATGCTTCCCTCACAAATAGGGGAAAAACCATTTGTACTTTAAATAGTTAATAACTAATAAAATAATTAATTAATGGTATGGGCAATTGCGGATTTTAATTGAGCAATTAGTGAGCAATTAAGAGAGGTTTCTCGTTTTTATAAATAATTGCAGTTCCACGCCAACTTTTTGTAGGTCTATTAAACACCGTAATAGCAGAAAATAAGATCACAACTAACCACCAATTTTGCATTAGAAAAAAACATGGCACGATAGAGCAGATGAGCAGACTAGTAGAAGAAATCCTTAAATCTTTCGAAATCAAAAAATATTGTTGGGCGGCATTTCTCGATATTTCCCGGGCCTTAGACAGAGTCTGGAATGAGGGCTTACGGTACAAAATAAAGAACCAACTCCCGACAAACTATTACATATTCATAAAGTCATATCTTGCCGACAGATTTTTCTATGTTAAGCAAGGAGAAAACATAACCAACTTTCACAGAGCAATAGTGACACAGGAAAACGTGCTTGGTCCTACCCTCTATCTTATTTTTACCTCAGACCTACCCATGACAGACGAAGTCGTGATCGGCACGTTCGCTAATGACACAGCAACCTTAGCTGTCCATGACGAACCGGCACAAGCAAGTACAATGCTTCAACGCTTCTTAGATCACGGAATGGCAAACGAGACTAAGACGGTTGAGGTGGCTTTTAGTACGCGACGCGCAACATGCTCCCCTGTGTCGATCAATAGAGTACAGATTCACCAAGGAAATGAAGTCAGATAACTTGGACTTTATTTGGATCGTTGTCTTAACTGGAAAAAACATGTATTTACAAAACGAAAAGCACTAGGGATACAACTACGGAAAATGTACTTTGTGCTCGGCAAAAAATCACAGCTGTCACTGCCAAACAAACTGCTTTTTTACAAATGTATTCTTAAAACAATCTGGACTTACGGAGTTCTACTCTGGGGCACAGCCTCGAATTCAAACTTGGAAATATTCCAGAGGTTTCAGTCCAAAATTCTGAGGATAATTGCTAATGCTCCGTGGTTCATAACACACCAACAATTACTCCATCACCTTGAAATCAGGACAGTTCAAGAAGAGATTAAACACTCAATGAAGTCATACAGGAGCAGACTTGATAATCATCCAAACATTCTCGCTACGCACTTAATGAATGCAAATTCAACATTCAACCAAAAGGCTAAAAAGAATGTCCTCTAGAGATTTATAGGGTATATTATACATAAAGGGCGCACGCTGCTGGACTGACTGCCCTCCAAGTCAACTGATAAATTCCTAACCGTATGCTGAATGCCCGCACAGAACAGATTGCATAAATACTATAAAAAAAAAATTGAGGGCAACCAATTATCCACCAAAATATTTTTCAAATTGTGGACAAACACTAACGCCAGGAATTAACAAGAACTAAAAAATTTTGTTAATAATTGTATACTATTTTATTTGTTTTCTCCAACTATTTTTTCACAATTATTTCAAGCATTAAATGATTTCCTCAGTGAATTTTTTTATGCAATAATAAGTGTTTATTTAAATAATAAATATGTTAATTATTAATAATACTTTTGCTATCGACGAAGTTAAAACACCTAAAATGTAATATCTATCAAACAATTCTTCTGCGGTTTTATTGTATTTTGAGAAGTCAGTTCATCCCAAGGGTCGAGAAGTAATCTGAAACCATTTTTGATATCCTAAAAAGCTGAGAGATGTAAGTTGAATACAACAACAATGATAATGATATAGTCTTGATGTAAGTCTACCTACTTTCTTTTAATTTGTGGCGCATTACCCACGTTTTCATTCCACTTTAAATAACCATGACTAATGCCTGCCTGCTTTTTTATTTAGAAAAAGGTAACCAACCTGTAAATTTGAAATCGGGGCTAATTGCAACATTCCGGAGCAATTTTCGTAATTTTCTAATTTGCATGTCTGACCGGTAGTTGCCGGCCAGGAAATTACACTGTCAGGATAAATCGTGTTCCCTTTGCGCTGATAACACGTCCGTCCCTTTAATTATTATCGACGATTGCAAATTTTAACGACAAACAACTGCAATAACACGCGTGAAATTAACAACCAAACAAATAAACCATTAGGAAATTCAGAACGTTTTTTTGAACTTCAAATGAGAAACATCGCTTGTCTGTCTAGTCTTGCCTGCCTCCTCTTGTCTGTCTGGTCTTGTCTCTCTAGATTTGTCTGTCTGGTCTTGTCTCTCTGGTCTGGTCTGTCTGGTCTTCTCCATCTAGTTTTGTCCGTCTAGTCTTTTCCGTGTAGTTTTGTCTGCTGATCTTGTCTCTCTGGTCTACTGCGTGTAGTTTTGTCCATCTAGTTTTGTATGCCTAGTCTTGTCTGTCCGGTCTTGTCTGTCTAGACCTGTCTATCTAGTCTTGCCTGTCAAGTCTTGTCTGTCTTGTCTTGTCTGTCTAGTCTTGTTTGTCTAGTCTTGTCTGCCTAGTCTTATCTGTCTAGCCATTTCTGTCTAGTACTATCTGTCTAGTCCTGACTGTGTAATATGGTATGTCTAGTCTTGTATGTCAAGTCTTGCCTGTCTAGTCCTGTCTGTCTAGTTTTGTCCGTTTAGTTTTGTCTCTATAGTCTTGCCTCTCAAGTCTTGTCTGTCGAATCTTCTCTGTCTAGACTTGTCTGTTTAGTCTTGTCTGTCTAGTCTTGTTTGTCTAGGCTTGTTTGTCTAGTCTTATCTGTCTAGTCAAATCAAATAAAAAATCATTTATTCTTTAGGAGGTACATGTATATACCATATATCTATAAGATAAGTCAAGAGAGAGAGAGAAAAAAAAGAAATATATATATATATGGGTACGAAAAATGTTCCAAAGAAAAAGAAAAAAAAAAAAAGAAAAAAAAAAAATTTGTTTAAAAAAAGAAAGCCAAAAAAAGAAAAGAAACAAATCAAAAATTAGTTTGTCATTTTTCTAAAAGAGTTAAAAGTTTTGGCTTCTTTGATGAAGTTGGGCAGATTGTTATAAAGTTTTATTCCAAATCTATTTGGTGCTCCACTGCACAGTGATAAGTTACTCCTTGGCATCCGGTAGTTTGAGGCATTTCTTGTATTTATGTTGTGTACATCGAAGTTTTTATCAAATTGCTGTTTATTTTTGTATACATAGGACGCCAGTTCTCTTATATATATATATACAGGGCACTGTAAGTATATTATAGTTTTTAAAATGAGGCCTGCATGATTGAGTTATCATAATTCTTGCAAAGACCCTGATAACTCGCTTCTGTGCTATGAGAACACGTTGTAGGTGCGTCGTATGTCCCCAGAATAGTATACCATATGTAAGCACTGATTCAATTTCAGCATAATATATATTCAGTAGCATTGAGTTGTCTAAGATTTCCCGAAGGTTCCTTAATATATAAACTTTAGTGTTTATTTTATGTATGATGGCATCTGCTGTTTTCTGTCTAGACTGTCTAGATCTTCTCTGTCTAGACTTGTCTGTTTAGTCTTGTCTGTCTAGTCTTGTTTGTCTAGTCTTGTATATCTAGTCCTGTATGTCTAGTATTCTTTGTCTATTCTTGTCTGACTATGCTTGTGTATCTATTCTTGTCTGTATATTCGCACTCAAGCAATGTTTTATGTCTAGCCTGTCTAATTATGTCTATTCTTGTCTATCTAGTCTTGTCTGTCAAGTCATATCACTCTAACCTTGTCTGACTTGTTTAGGCTTGTCCGTCAAGTTGTGTCTATGTAGTCTTTTCAGTCTAGTCTTATCTGTCTAGTCTTGTTAGTCTTCTCTTCGTTGTCCTGTCGTCCCAACGTACCTACGTCAAAGATCTAGAATGGTAAGCTTGAATATTTTAACAATAAGCATTCAGGTTGTGTTTATTGTATGGCTGTGAAGATGTGATGTCGGTGGTAGCAGATTGTTCCAGAGGTATTTGGGTAATTCATCATATTAAAGTAGACAGAAATTGTGAGTTTCTAAGAACGTTTCGCGAGCATTATATAAAGAATGTTTTAATGATGGCGTTTTCAATTTTTATGACAGCCGAAAGAAACTATAAAAGGGAGCCGAAAACTGTAATTTAATTCCCGGTATTAGGGGCACAGACAGTGTAAATGTTAAATATCGCGTTGGGTAACAAAAGGTTAATAAATCTCTGTTAACTGCTGTGCGAAACTGTTTTTGTTTTATCAAGGAACGGCATGCATCAATCATCTAGATTGGCCCGTCATTACCATATACATCTAGTGCTATATCATCCCCAAGCTTCTATTCTTATACACATAATCTACCGTTTTGTGCTTTAACATGCTATTAATTTTATTTTAATCATCGGTGGGTACATATATACAGAGTGTATTATCTAAAATATTCATTTTTTTTTCGACTGGGTTATGTTTAACTTGGTTAGAACAACAAAATGACCCGACGTCCTAGTCTCGCCCCCGTTTATGCTGAATAATTTATCGAAGGTACTTGAAAGTATCAACGGCCGCAAATGTTTGAATATACCGATTCGAAACGTTTACAATTCAGGATTTGGAACAATGACTTTTTTTGTCGAGTTTCTCTGTTGTTTCAAGTAAAACTGGCATCCATTCTCATGAAAAATATATCTTTTTTGCTGTTAAATGACCACAGGCCATTATGTGCATTTTCTACATTCTGAGAGCGAATCAGATAATACAGTTAAACATCATTTACTTCATTGTTAACTGTAAAACTAATAATCGAATATAATATACTGAAAATGATTATAACTAGCTAGTAAACAAAAACAGGCTAGAAATATAAGAGGAACACACAATACCAAACATACTAGATTAAACAGAATTGACTAGACAAGCGCGATTAGATAATTTGTATTGTAAATACATTCAACACTACAAGGGACTAATCGATCTAATCGATCTGAACTAGAGAAACAAAACTATACAACGAATTATCAACCTATTCTAGTCTACTCGGTCTTGTATGCATAGTTTTTGAACTTCTGGTCCTGTCTCTATGTATAGTCTTGTCTGTCCAGTCGTATCTTGTCTGTTGAATCTTGTCTGTTTTTTCTTCTCTGATTCGTCTTGTCTGTCTAGTCTTGACAGTCTAGTCTTGCCTGTCCAGTTTTATCTGTTTAATCTTATCTGT
The DNA here is from genome assembly GCA_944588485.1 of Phosphuga atrata. Taxonomy (NCBI): domain Eukaryota; kingdom Metazoa; phylum Arthropoda; class Insecta; order Coleoptera; family Silphidae; genus Phosphuga; species Phosphuga atrata. The sequence goes on along the minus strand of OX155896.1, from coordinate 31,877,474 downwards.
CTAGTTTTGTCTTGTCTGTCTAGTTCTTTTTTTATTGTGGCTTGTTTTGCACTTGGCTTGTTTTGCAAGTTGAAAATGCCTTTGCCTCGGCGGGGAATCAAACACCGGTCTCACCCTTGTCTGGAGGATATGTTGTCCACTACACTACCAAGGGGGACATGGCTGTCTAATCCTCTCTATCTGTGTCGTCCTGCCTGTCTAGCTTATCCGTCTAGCCTTGCCCCTATAAGTTTATAGTATTCTCCATCTGGTCTTGTCTCTTGTTCTAGACTAGAGAGACAAGTGTTAGTTATATAGTCTTGTCTAGACATAATCTGTTAAAATGCCATCAACAATTCATAAAGGCGACTGGTAATGCTTTCATTATGGATTTATTCCCACTAATCCCATTAAATCAACAAGCGACCGACTAACAAATTAATTATATGAAAACATATCCAGGTTGAGTCATGGACAATACACAAGGTAAATAGTTAATTCCGAATTTTCAAACAATACCGCCAATTATTATTACTCCTAACAATATGCAAAATTCATATTAAATAATTAGCGGTTATCATGGTTTAATGATTCCAGTAGTTAATAAAAGCCATAATATTGTCGTCAATGATTACATTGATATTAATGTTTGGTTTAAAAATTGGTCCAAATTTATAGATATATATATATATATATATATATATATATATATATATATATATATATATATATATATATATATATATATATATATATATATATATATATATATATATAAATAAGATCATGGAAAAAATGTTATATTAATCGGTTAAGTCTTATTGCTTTGGTTGCTATAGACTAGCATATATAATTTGTCTTACATGAAAAATTATTGAAATAATATATTTCGTGCTTTAGGTGGGACGGCGTTATTACTTGAGGGTGGTAATTGTGCATTTAACTGGTTAACTAGTTTGCAACTGCAACAATTATAAAACGTATTTCCTAGAAAATGCTCTTTTCCATTATTACTTTTCATTGGATTTTAATTATCCAATTAGATTAATCGCACAATGGCAAATACAAAATATGTTTTTAGTTAGCCACAATACAGAGTGTGAAGAGACAGGACACGCGGAGCTAACAATGGAAACTAATTTTGTTTGTTTCGTCTTGTCCATATAGATTAAATTAGTTTTATCTGCTAAGTTTTGTTTTTCTGCTGTTATCTGTTTCGATCTTCTAGTCATTATGTCCACATTGTCCCTCTAGTCATTATGTCCACATAGTCTTTCCTTTCCAGTCTTGTCTGTATAGCTTTGTTAACACTTGTCTGTCCAGTCTTATCTGTCTAGTCTTCTTCTGTCTAATCTTAATCTTATATGCGTACTAATGTCTGTGTAGTTTTATTTGCGTAGGTTTGTTTATGTAGTTTCTATTCGGTAGTTGTAATTGTTTAGTTCCGTCTATTTAATAAGTTTTTTAATAATCGCAATGCAATGTATCAAATGAAGAGAATGATATTAGATCGATTACTTGCTAAGTGTGTCATAGTGATGTAAGTTATTAAAAGTTAAGGCGAACTGACTGGCTACGGGAGAGACGGACATGTAGCAGGCGGGACAGGTCATCAATCATCGTCCTGAAGGATGTAGCTAATCAAGTGTGGAGAGGTTATATCTAGTGATATCGGACGGTTTGCAGCCCATTTATAATTAGTTCCCTGTATGTACTGCGATGACTCCTAACTCGCGCTGACGGATTCTTCCAACCAGGACAAAGGACGACCCCAGGAAAATTCCGATCGTGCTCTGATGCCATAATTGAATTTTTTCTCCTGCTGGTGGCCGCAGGCACCAAAGGGGGAAGATGAGGAGGGATCCATTTTTTTATAAACATAATTTTCAGAAGTGGGAGTTTTAATTTAAATATTCGAGGTAGATTTTCCACTTAAGGTTCTTTTACCATTGTCTGTTAAGAAATTTTAGATAAGACACATGTTTCCACTTTACATGTTTCTCGTGAAGAAAATCTCTAACTACAACTTATTTTTAATAAGATTTAATAGGACCTGTTATATTTTAATTCTGTTTCCTTCAAAATAAACAGTGCACTGGCAGGGTCTAGAATACATCGCCACGAGTTACCTCACCGCTGACCACTTCGAATTATTGTTTCATATCTATACCAATTAATATTACACAAGGTAGGAATATGTGGGATATTAGGTATTCATTTAAAAAATGTATGTAATTTATTTATTTCAAAATATTTTAATTTTGCATCTCGCATTTATGAGATATAACTTGAACTAATCTTAACATACTCTCGTTTGCTTCTCTGTACTTCCATAAGTTAGGTGAAGGAAGTTCTAATTTTTTAAATAGTTATCAGCTACCAGTTGAGCTCGTAAAATGGATATTTATACCTCTTGTGGTGTTCTTTAGCCCATCTAGGAATTTCCAGAGTGTATAATGATCCACACAGAGCTCTGTTTGAAGTCAACGATGATGACGATTGTCATATAAATTCCACATTTCCAAGGGAAATAGTGGATCGTTTCTCTCTGTTCCGCCTCTAACGAAACGTACAATATAATTAATTATCTTTAAACCAGTTTAATAATGGATCTGATGTTTGTCAAAGTGTTACTTTTAAAACTAGGAAAAGGGTGAATTCAGGTTCATTATTATAGGAATCAAATAGCACATGACCAGATAGCTCTTTTTTCATATTTCCCATAAAATGAGCTAAGATATATATGAGCCATAATGTAGATTGAATTTCATTCGAATGATTTTTGGGCGTTGGTAAGGACAGAAATTGGCTATTTCTCTCCAAAACACCAAATCAACACCGGATCTCCCCAACACCGGATCAAAGCACACAATGATATTTAACATTTTACCGGATATCAATTCAAAAACTTGTTGAAAATACAGCTATTTGGAAATTGCTAGAAAAGTATGTAAATTATCATTTGGTATGCTGTATCTGCGTATTGGATCATTGGTGCTTATTTTATTGAGAATGAAGACGGATACCGGTTGTTGTTAATTAAGAGCGTTACAGACAGAATATTATTATATATTTATTGAGAGATTTAAGAAACTTTTGTCGCTCACGAAATCTTCATGCGTACAGACAGTGGTTTCAACATGATGGCGCAACGAGCTATATAGTCAGACGCTCTCCAGCCTTACTTGAACATTTTAAAATCATCCAGTACCCTTCTCCGTCTCCTGATATGTCGATGCATACACTTGGGATAAGTTCAAAGTGTCAGTATATCATTCACACAATTCAAATATTGGAGAACAACAACAAAAGATAACCAAGAACAAATTTCAGCAACTGCACTCTTTATAAATATGTTCGATGATATACAAAATCGTAGAATACTAAAATTAAATAAAAAAATAAATATTTTCATTTTTGGAAACACTTAGTTTAAGGAATAATGTATTATAAATTAGATTTCGCAAACTGAAACGACAGAGATAATAAATAGGCAAATTCAAATTCGCTTTGAGAACAAACAAGTAATAATAGCTTGAAATGGCCGCACTGATTCGCAGACATTTCTCAAGTGCACCGATAAGAGCGCCGAATATTCAGTTTAATAATTAATTTATAACTCAATTTGCAAACAACAACTTTCCCCATTGTGTAACAATTCCGTATGCATTAAATACTACGCCGAGGTAAATTCGGGCGCAAATTAAAATGAATAACATATACATATACACTTATTTAAATATTATAGTAGTCTCTTAATTATTGTTTGTGTTGTCGGAGGAGGACGCCGTTGCTCAGATTTGGGAAGGCGCGGACGCACGTCACGTACTCCCAGTTAATTACGCGCATTTCAAGTGCCACCCTGGACTACGAACTCGCCCCTGCGTCGAGGGGATGACCTCAATCTAATTACACGACATCCCCTTCACGTGTCCGAATCACGACGCCAGCACACTAGATACACTTTCGACGTGAATTATATATACGCAAGCAAAACGAGGGTATCCACTTCCAATGTTATGGAACTCATTACGTATTGTTTTAATTACATCTGCTTTATTTACATTAGTAAACTTGTCCTCTATCATGCGAAATACGAAACGAAGAAACATATATAAATGGAATGACAAGAATATATAGATGTTACTAGAGAAAAGACTAGATAGATAAGTCACACAGTACAGACTAGACGGACAAGTTTAGATAGAAAAGACTGACAGACAGAACTAAACAGGGAAGACTAGATAGACAAGAATAGAGTGACAAGACTGACAGACAAGATTAAATAGACAAGGCTAGATAGACAAGACTAGAGAGACAAGACTAGAGAGAGAAGACTAGGCAGACAAGACTAGATAGACAAGACAAGGCAGACAAGATTAGAGAGACAAGACTAGACAGACAAAACTAGGCAGATAAGACTAGACAGACCATTGTAGATTGTAGATATAGTGGTGACGACTTGTACTGCGACCTTTATAGATCTATTGTACCCAACCCTCCTCCTCCAAGCGTTGGTGTACTTACCCATTTAGAGCGCCTCCTCTAATCCTGATTCCTTCAGGAATTTCAGGATCTGGGTGGGATTCAAGGCCTGCAGCTCCTCTGTGTTCAAGCAGTGAGCCCCAAGATACATCTGTCTCTTGCGGAGTAATGCTCCGCAGTCTTTGAGCAGATTTATGGGGGTTTACTCTGCTGAGCCACAGAATCTGCATCCGTCATCCTCCTCTAGGCCTAGGGTCTTGAGATGTTTCCTAAGTCTGCAGTGTCCCGTCAGGACTCCTGTCAGAATTCTAAGCTTGTTCTTGCTTAGTTTCAGGCAAGCTTCTGTTCTTTTCTGGTTAAAAGATCCCAGCATCTTTTTGGATTGCCTTAGCACTGGAAGTTCTTTCAATGTTTTCATCCATTTTCCTCTTGTTTCTTCATCTAAACTTTTGTGGATGGTGTTCACACTCATGCCGCAAAAGGGTTCCGGACATATAAAGGGGCTACTGCATCCCTTGTTTGCTAGGTGATCGGCTTCTTCGTTTACGTCTATACCAGAGTGTCCTGGTACCCAGTATAAGCGTTACTTTATTATCCTTGCCAAGCTTGTTTAGTTTCCTCACACAGTCCCATACCAGTTTGGATCTGATGGTGTATCAGCTAATGGCCTTAATGGCTGCTTGGCTGTCTGACAGGATAGCAATTCGTTTTTTGCGATAATTCCTGTCAAGGTTAAACTGTGCGCATCTTTCGATTGCGTGTACCTCTGCTTGGAAGATACGTGGGGATGTTTCCATGGATTCGAAGTACCTGGTACGAGGTTCAAACACTCCTGCACCAGTACCTTCCTTTGTCTTCGAACCATCTGTATATCACTTGATGGCATTTTGCTCTATGTGGTATGCTGAGGATTCGTCGCTCCAATCGGCTTTACTACTACAAATTGCTGTGTAGTTTTTCACGAAGTGGTATTTGCATACCATATCGTCTTTTGGTACTTCCAGCCAGGGGTCTTGGCAGCGAGGCTATTTCGGTCTCTGCTCCCGATTAATTTACCTCTGCCCATTCCTTCCTTGCTGAACCTTAAAATCGCCGATCTAGCGGCTCTTTCCACCCCAAGGTGCAGCGAAGTCCGATCCAGCAGCAGCTCCAGCAGCAGCTGTCGGACACGACCCCATCGTCCTAGTGATGCAGACACACGCCAGTCCTTAAAGCTGTTTCCACATTTTAGTTTGATTCTACTTCCCCACGCAACTGCCCCATAAGTGATTGCAGGTCTCACTATCATGGTGTACATCCATCGCAGGATTGTGGGGTTACAACCCCACGTTTTTCCTGCCAGATTTCTGTACACCATTAGGGCGCGTTTGGCTTTACCTACCGCTGCCTCAGCGTGTCTATTCCATAGGAGTTTGCTATCTAGTGTGATACCCAGATACCTTATCTCCTGTTGGTACTCTACTGCCTTCCCATCTACGAGTATGTTTGTGTAGGCAGTTTAGTTTTCTCCTTCTAGTAAATGGTATCACCGTGGTTTTGCTCGGGTTGAGTCTCAGTCCCACTGTTTGACACCATCTACTAGTTACTTTGAGGCCTCTCTGAACAATTTCACAGAGCGTTCCCTCAAACTTCCCTCTGGCCATTATAACTATGTCATGGGCGTAACCTGGACATTTGATGTCTAGGTCGTTTAGCCTAACCAGTAGTTCATCAACTACCAGGCTTCACATTAGCGGTGATAATACACCTCCCTGTGGGCACCCTCGAGTTGTGGAGATCTTAATGGTGTCTCTTCCCACTTGTGTCTCCGCTGTTCTAGTTCTCAGCATTTCTCTCATCCACCTTGAGATAGTGCTGTCGATACTCCTTCTTTCGAGGGCCGCCTTGACAGCCTCGTGTAAGGTGTTGTCAAAAGCTTCCTCTATATCCAAAAAGGCGCATATCGCTATTTCTTTTGTCTCTAGTGCTGCTTCTATTTCATTTGTCAGCTGATACAGGGCGGTTTCTGTGGATTTCCGTGCTCTGTAAGCATGCTGACTCCTGTGTAGTGATGTACCTACCAGCACTATAGTCCTAAGGTTCATTGTAAGGTTCAGCAAGGAAGGAATGGGCAGAGGTAAAATAATCGGGAGCAGAGACCGAAATAGCCTCGCTGCCAAGACCACTGGCTGGAAGTACCAAAAGACGAAATGGTATGCAAATACCACTTCGAGAAAAACTACACAGCAATGTGTAGTCATCAATTACCTTCCCCATTGTCTTTAACATAAAAGATGTTAGACTAATGGGTCTAAATGACTTTGGTTGAGTGGTGTCTTTCTTCCCCACCTTCGGTATGAATACCACCCTTCTCCATAGCTCCGGTATATAGCCGAGCGCTAAACTACTTCTAAAGTTATTTAGAAGATACGGCATTAGTTCTCTCTCTCCCTTTTGTACGAAGGCAGGAACTAGTCCGTCCACACCTGGGGCCTTAAAAGGCTTGAAAGTGCCGATAGCCCATCTCATTCGGTTTTCCGTACAGATGGATGCTGCCCTCCTCCAGTCGGCCCGACTTGCTTTCCGTGGTTGCATCAATCCCTCGGTCTCCCTGTAAACTCTACATCCCGGAAAATGGGTTTCTAGTAGGAGGAGAGCTCTTTGCTCTTCATCCTCCGTGAAGCTCCCATCCGGTCTCTTGAGAGTGGTTGTCATTTCCACTCTATCCTTCGCTAGTGCTTTGTGCAGTCTAGCTGCCACCGGGGTGGATTCTATGTTTTCACAAAAGGTTCTAAAGTTTTCCCTTTTTGCCTTTCCGATCTCTTTGTTGTAGGTGGTAAGCACCTCGGAGTATTCTAGCCAATTTCCGTATTGCTTGGCTTTGTTGAAAAGCCTACGTACTTTTGCTCTTAATGTAGACAAATTTTTGTTCCACCATTTTTCGCTCCTTCACGGTTTTTACCGGGCAGCTGGATTCAAATGCCGTGGTGATTGCTACATTTATTTCTCCTACAGCCTGCTCGAGCAAGGTGTAGTGTTTGATACTACCCCGCACTGTCACCTGCTCTAGGTTTTCTTTTAGTTGGGAACTAAACATAGGCCACACAGTTTGTCTGGGGTTTCGAATGGGGGTGTTTTCCTCACTCGATCCTTTCAGCTCAAACTCTATGATCCTATGATCTGACATTGAGGGTTCACTCGAAACTCTCCACTTTTTAATTAGTTTACTTACGTTAGCGCTACCTACCGTAATATCCAGTACCTCAATTCTGGCCTTAGTGACAAAAGTTGGTGTGTTCCCGACGTTATACCTCACCTCTCTTATTAGTGTCGGTGCTGCCCCATATCTCGTTGTGGGCGTTCGCGTCACTTCCCAAGATGAGTGGCAGCCTTCTCCTAATACAGTGCTCGACCAGCCTTTGTACCTTCATGGGTGGTATGCTGTTACCATCGCCAGAGAAGTATGCTGATGCGATCACTACTTCGCTGTGGAGGCCCTCGGTCTTGATGAGGACCTGTATCGGAACTAAGTCCCGCGTTAAGAATTCTAAAAGACATAAGTAATTAATGTCCTTCCTTACTATAATGCAAGTTCTAGGGGCGGCCTCACGGCTGTCCCATACCAACTTACATTCCCTGTTGCTGAGGCCACTGATCTTACCTCCGTAGGTCCAGGGTTCTTGCAGCTGCGCTAGCCCTAGGTGTTGTTTGGTGAACATCCTAGCCATCACAGCCGAGGCTGCCCTGGCATGGTGGATGTTCACCTGGGCTGTTTTGGTGCGCCTGCTGGTCATTCTTGGTTTGTGGCAGGAGGCGACAAGTCCTCCTCTGTCTCCACCATAACAACATCTACCTCTGCCTCCATAGATATGGCTGGACTGCTCATGTCTACAAGTGTGAGGTCGTGGTCGTCCTCCCGGTAATCCGGGCTGACTTCCTCGTTCACGACCTTGCCCAGTAAAGCTTCAGCAGAGGGAGTTGCCGCCACCGCTATTCCTTCCACCCCGGAAGTGGCCGTTGTTGCGGTCGTAACTTCCGAGGGAGGGGCCGCTGTGGCTGCCACTACCTCTCCATCCGCTTTTTGTGTGGCGACGTTCTTCCGCCCATGGACTTTGATCCGCCCGAACCTATAGTAGAGGTCATGGTTGGCCTCCGCTATAGCTCCAGCGGATTCTTCGCCAATTCCTATTGTTAGGAGTTGACCCCCATTTTATACCCGGCACCCAAGGACCTTCCATTCGGAAATGTTAAGTCCTTTGTTCTGGGCCCTAAGGTAGTTGATGGAGGCCTCCGACAGACCAGACAGGCAAGACTAGACAGACAAGACTAGAGAGACAAGACTAGGAAGACAATACTAGACAGACAAGATTAAAGAGGCAAGACTAGACAGACTAGACTGACAAGACTAGTCAGACAAGACTAGACACATAAGACTAGAAAGACAAGACTAGGTAGACAAGACTAGGTAGACAAGATTAGATGGACTAGATTAAACAGACGCCCCAGTTGTTGCCACCTAGATCGAGAATCGAACCCGGGTCTCCCGCTTGTCTGGCGGGTATGTTGTCAACTACACCAGAGACACACAAGGCTAGACTGACAAGGTTAGACAGACAAGACTAGACAGACAAGACTAGACAGACAAGACTAGACAGACAAGACTAGACAGACAAGACTAGACTGAAAAGTCTAGACAGACAATACTAGACAGACAAGGCTAGACAGACAAGAGTATACAGACAACACCAGGCAGACAACACTAGGCATATAAGACTAGACAGATGAGACTACACAGACAAGACTAGACAGACAAGACTAGAGGGACAAGTGTAAACCGACAAGATTAGGCAGACAATACCAGAGGGGCGAAACTAGATAGACAAGGCTAGGCAGACAAAACTAGAGACTAGACAGACAAGATAAGACAGACGAGACTACAGTATCTAAATACAGAAAAAGACCTTTCAGAGAAGCAGTATGGATTTAGGAAGGGAAAGTCGATGCTAGACGCCATATCCAGGGTCGTTGAAAAGGCTAAAGAAGCACATGTAGGGACAGAAACAACAAGAAAAGTATATGGACTTATAACTTTTAATGTGTAAAACGCCTTCAACTCGGCAGCGTTGCAATATCTTGGAGAAATTGACGACAGGTGTTATGGTACCGTACCTACTTCGACTAATACGGTGTAATTTGCGAAATAAAGAAAATTAAGCTCAAAATACCATGGAAGACCACGATGTCCGTAGTTGTGTCCCACAGGGCTCGGTGTTAAGTTCGACGCATCCTGTACGATGCTGCCTAGGATTTTAAGTGGCGAGATGATGGGTTTTTGCCGACGATCCGGCGCTTATAGTGACGAGAAAAGGGTTTAATGCTCAGAGCAAATAGGGTTATCGAACAAGTTGATTATTGGACGGAAGAAAACTAACTAAAACTGGATCCGGAAAAAATAAAATCATTGCTCCTAGTAAGTCTCTGTGAATACTGTGGTCTTGAAGACAACGTGCTACATACCATTTTCCAATGCCATAGATGAATACCTGAGAGGGATGTCAATCGACTATATGAATCACTTGGTAAACGTCTGGAAAGCAACCATAAATATTAGAAACATCATGACCATGAAATAGTAGAACGAGTGCAAAGGGTATGAAACCTAAAGTAAATGGAAACATTGTCAGTACCCAAACCACTAATCACTTGATATGAAAGGGGATGTATGGAACACAAAAATAGTGTGATATCTTGACGATGTGCGAGGAGCAGTTCCTAGATGCTCGACAACTTTCAGTGGGCCATAACAAGTTAACTTAATGTGATTCTTACATCCTGTTTAAAGAAAATATGATATACAGGAGTAGTATAGACAAGACTAGATTTTCCTAACTATCTCCGTTCTGTCTAGCCTACTCTGTATGTCAAATCTTGTTTAGTCTTATTTGTCTTAGCGTACTTTTGGATTTTAGATTTATTTAATAAAATGTTCGCGTCGATTTAGAAATTAATTTAAATTTGAGTCGAATCTGGGAACATGATCCAATCTTGGCAAACGTCGTCAGTCACAATTACGCGTCTGGCATATCGTATTCGCGTCGCATTCAGACGATTCTTTTCCCGGTGAAAGCTTCCAGCTATCCCTGTGTGTTTGCGCGAATCCCGTCCAATCCCTTTGTCGTTTTATTTACGGCCGGATAATAATGAGTGAGCGCGCTGACATGTGAAACCGTTCCAACTTGACCCCCTAGATCCACTTACGTTAACCATACTTCACGTACGTCGCGGATATGAAATTAACTGAAATTAATTAATATTCATTGTTGTATGATTTCCTCGCGATGTAGACGACAGCGAGAGGGAAGGAAATTGGTTCATCCACTTCACTGAAGAGTTTAAACAGTCAACATTCAGTATTACTTAGGTTTGTAGAGTCCTTTAAGCATCTTGCTTGTTCTCCTCTGATGCTTGGAAACAATCGGTGTTTATTCAGAGCTAAATGGATTTGTTTTTGTCTCTTCTTGATGAGATCATTTTTAGTTCAATTTTATAAAATAACCTAAACAATAATATTCAGTTATAGCAAATAGTACATATATATATATCAACAGGAATTTTGGTTTATCAAGTTTATCTCATGTGTTTTAAGATCCAAGACAATTTACCATATTTTTGTGCTCTACATTTCGTCTACCCACAAAAATTGATTTGCGTAGACAGAATAGAATAGTCAAGTCAACAAAACTGAATTGGCAAATCTAGTCTGAATAATATTCAATTATTATTAAACTTGTTTGTTAAATAATTGATAATTTCCAATTTATCGTCGAGATAATTATCGAAATGAATACATTTTGGCTGGGAATATGCAATAGTAATTAATCTCAGTCGGTGGGGAACGCTCGCCATAACAGTCCCGTAAATTCCCGCTTTGAAATAATTTTAACTAATTAAAATATTCAAGCGTCTTAGAAGCCTATCCTTGTGCCTACTAAATGCCTCCATCAGATCTGTATTATTTCCAGTATTAAGAGAATTGGTATAATTAATTAGATTTGTTTCTTCTTCCTCGATTTAAGTGGAAGTTGTTGCTTGAAGTAACTATTAAATTGGAGAAATTTCGTAATGCAATCGTTGATTTTATTCAGTGGACGCCGGACCGCAGTAAAGTTTGTATTATTCTAGGTTTTATAGGGCAGACGGTGGTTATCGTTTAGGAATTGCACACATTGATTTTTAATTCAATTTCGCTTTGTTCAGTTTCAGTTCCAACGTATCGTGAGTAATTTGTTCATCATTATTTTATTAAGACTCACTCACTATAATTACAGTTTTTTTCTAAAGACAATTAAATAATACTTGACTAAATTGAATTTGAAAGAAGTTATAGAGAGGTATTAATATTATATTATTTGAAAACATGACTAATAATACTATACATATTGACTAGATAGACAAAGTTATCCAGATAAGACTAGACAGACCATACTTCATAGAAGTAGATTGTATAGATAGTTCTTTAGATAGATTAGACAAACAAAACTAGAAAAACCCGATTAAACAGATAAGACTAAAAAGGCAAGATTAGACACGGAAGACTAGATTGATTACACTTGTCATCGAAGACAAAATCGAAGACATAATGATAATACCAAAACATGAAGTAAAATACCTTGGTGTGACGATTGATAAAAGGCTATCGTTTACTGTACACTTAACGGCGGCTAAAGGAATGAGGATTATGGCAGGCTTACAACAACTAATATCAAACGTAGGGGGCCCCAAAAGTAGCAAACGCAGAATTCTGAGCTCTGTAGTTCAGGCCACGATGTTATACGGTGCGCCAATATGGGCCAAGGAACTGCAATCAAATGGAAATTTACAAAAATTAGCAGCTATACAACGGAAAATGGCTATTTTAGATTGGCTATTTTATTTTAGATATCGAACGGTATCGGGGGAAGCTGCTCTGGTCATTGCAGGCATTCTCCCAATTGACCTACTCGCACAAGGGCGAAAGAAGCTTTACGAAACCGGCTACAACAGGATATAAAAAAAACCAGAGAGGAACTTGTCGAACAGTGGCAGAACTTCGGAATAAGTGAGCAGATTAATTAATCCGAACATCGCCACCTGGATCAAAAGAAAGCACGGTGAAATAAGTTATCATCTGACCCAAGTACTTTCTGGGCATGGTTGCTTTAGAGATTATCTACACAACATCGGCCGGGCTTCAGAAGAATTATGTGTGTACTGCGGTGAGACAGACAGTGTGAGCCACGCCATCTTTGAATTCTGGAGATGGCAAGACGAAAGGGAATCAGCAGCAGCAAACATGGGAGAACCTATTGGTCCCAAAACCATTATAAGTTAGGGTAAACCACCCAATTATTGGCACTTTAAGAATGAGCTTCGTGTCAGTCTGAAATTAAATTACCATAAAATTTCATTTACAAGAGCTAGTAGACAAAACATATGCCAGTATCGAAGAAAATACTTTAATCTTTGTTTTTATAACCGTTTTGAAGTGATTGAATAGTATTGAATAAACATTTTATACTTCAATCCAAAAGACTACAGAAAATCATATTATTGGCATAGACATTTTCAATATTGGCATCTATTTGTCTAATTATTGGCATGTAGTTAAAGTAGGAGAAATGTACCTATCAATCATTAATAATAAAAGAAATATCTATCTATACCTAGAGTATAATTAAAACACTGTTTTAGTAGATAAATATCTGCTTTTATTTAGGTATTAAAGTATTTAAAGTTTTAATAAAATTATTTTAAAATCTACTTTTATAATATAAACAATTTCTCTTATTCTACTCGGTTTGGCAGTCCCACTTTATCAGTACTTATATGTCTATCCTTGACATCTTATAACTTTAGTACTTACCTACCAACAAAATATTAATCAGTCTGAATAAAAAAAACTTTTCGTTCATCATTATCGAAGTTTCCGGTATTGCTTCACTTTCAGGCTTATTCTTCATATTCTTCCCCAAGTATTTCTAATAGTCTATAGCTGTTGATTCTTATGGAAAAAGACCGGTGGAAAAAGCCCGGAAACAATTAATAATTGTATCTGGTTTTACGTATTTATCAATAGTTTTTTGCAACAGTGGCAAAAAATCAACTTTTGTAAGAGCTCAAGATGGATTATCACGCCGCCACTCTAAGACGGTCTTTTGCCAACCACCTTTGAGAGGTCTAAAAGCTGAGACATCTGCAGGCTGAAGTAATCGAGTGCAATTGAGATAGTGCTATAAGCACAATATCCAATGAGGAACAAAGCTCACGCACGGTATAAGTGAGCTGGGTTTTTTAATAAATTCTTTCCGTTTAGGAAATCTTCTTTGCATATCTAACATTTAACCAATTCTTTAATTTATTCTATTCGTCTGCGTTAAGTACTAGACTTGGACCAGGCTGAGGTTTATGATCTGGTTTCTTAATCCGAAATTGTAACGTAGCTCGAGGAACCAGATATTGTTTCGCCGCTTGCTTTTTGGCCATGCCATTTTTAATAGCTTCTAAAGCTTTTTTATTCTTTCCTTACTATATTGTTTTCGGTTACTATTTTCTATTCTTTCTCTTGACTTCTTTTTATCGGTTTCTTTTTCATTTCCTTTCTTCATTGTTTACGACGTATTCGAACAACTTCCAATCTGCCAACTTCGCACGATCTTCCAATCTTCACACTACTGCCAATAATTAGCTTGTGCTATTGGCACTGTGGGCCAACATTTGGAAATTGCTATTGAAGAAAAAAAAATTCTATGGAGAAACAATCATTTATTTAAAACATTTACAAATATATCATAAACTCGCTGGTTGATAATATTCGAAAAATTCCTATTATTGGCACTAATGCCAATAAAGGGATTTTGATGAAATTATTGTTCCATATGTTGCCACATGTAATAAATAAAATGTGATAAAAATATTCAAGAAATAATCTTAGAATCCACTGCCTATAGGTATAATTAAGTATATCAAATTATTTCGAAACTATCAATTAGCGAATTGTTATGATGTACTATGATTAATGAAGCGCTCACCTTAAGAAAAAAACAAAATAACTACACCATTTCTCCAGCACAAAATGTTAGTTGGTGTTTCTAAAGCGCCTTATAGGTTATTGGAACATTGTTGTCAATTTTTAACAGAAAAATAAAACTATTTTACTCTTTAATGCATAACAAACTTGAATAATCTATGGTTTCCTTGTTTTTTCGACTAAAACTCTAAACTGCCAATAATTGGAGGAGTGCCAACGATTGGGTGGTTTACCCTACATGCTTGAGGAAAAGTAAACTGGGAAAACATGCAGCGGTTAATTTATACCATAATAAGCAACATGGAAAATGACGAGAGGAAGCCCAACAAGAGACTCAGTTGAAGCACATTTTTACAATATATCCATCCGTCACTCCGAGGTTATACGAAAAGCAGTTCCATAGTGATCGGATGTGTTTCCTGGGGGACCACTTGTCTGATTGAAATAAGTTATAAAACTGATAACACTAGACAGACAAGACTAGACAGGCAAGACTAGACAGACAAGACTAGACAGACAAGACTAGACAGACAAGACTAGACAGACAAGACTAGACAGACAAGACTAGACAGACAAGACTAGACAGACAAGACTAGACAGACAAGACTAGACAGACAAGACTAGACAGACAAGACTAGACAGACAAGACTAGACAGACAAGACTAGACAGACAAGACTAGACAGACAAGACTAGACAGACAAGACTAGACAGACAAGACTAGACAGACAAGACTAGACAGACAAGACTAGACAGACAAGACTAGACAGACAAGACTAGACAGACAAGACTAGACAGACAAGACTAGACAGACAAGACTAGACAGACAAGACTAGACAGACAAGACTAGACAGACAAGACTAGACAGACAAGACTAGACAGACAAGACTAGACAGACAAGACTAGACAGACAAGACTAGACAGACAAGACTAGACAGACAAGACTAGACAGACAAGACTAGACAGACAAGACTAGACAGACAAGACTAGACAGACAAGACTAGACAGACAAGACTAGACAGACAAGACTAGACAGACAAGACTAGACAGACAAGACTAGACAGACAAGACTAGACAGACAAGACTAGACAGACAAGACTAGACAGACAAGACTAGACAGACAAGACTAGACAGACAAGACTAGACAGACAAGACTAGACAGACAAGACTAGACAGACAAGACTAGACAGACAAGACTAGACAGACAAGACTAGACAGACAAGACTAGACAGACAAGACTAGACAGACAAGACTAGACAGACAAGACTAGACAGACAAGACTAGACAGACAAGACTAGACAGACAAGACTAGACAGACAAGACTAGACAGACAAGACTAGACAGACAAGACTAGACAGACAAGACTAGACAGACAAGACTAGACAGACAAGACTAGACAGACAAGACTAGACAGACAAGACTAGACAGACAAGACTAGACAGACAAGACTAGACAGACAAGACTAGACAGACAAGACTAGACAGACAAGACTAGACAGACAAGACTAGACAGACAAGACTAGACAGACAAGACTAGACAGACAAGACTAGACAGACAAGACTAGACAGACAAGACTAGACAGACAAGACTAGACAGACAAGACTAGACAGACAAGACTAGACAGACAAGACTAGACAGACAAGACTAGACAGACAAGACTAGACAGACAAGACTAGACAGACAAGACTAGACAGACAAGACTAGACAGACAAGACTAGACAGACAAGACTAGACAGACAAGACTAGACAGACAAGACTAGACAGACAAGACTAGACAGACAAGACTAGACAGACAAGACTAGACAGACAAGACTAGACAGACAAGACTAGACAGACAAGACTAGACAGACAAGACTAGACAGACAAGACTAGACAGACAAGACTAGACAGACAAGACTAGACAGACAAGACTAGACAGACAAGACTAGACAGACAAGACTAGACAGACAAGACTAGACAGACAAGACTAGACAGACAAGACTAGACAGACAAGACTAGACAGACAAGACTAGACAGACAAGACTAGACAGACAAGACTAGACAGACAAGACTAGACAGACAAGACTAGACAGACAAGACTAGACAGACAAGACTAGACAGACAAGACTAGACAGACAAGACTAGACAGACAAGACTAGACAGACAAGACTAGACAGACAAGACTAGACAGACAAGACTAGACAGACAAGACTAGACAGACAAGACTAGACAGACAAGACTAGACAGACAAGACTAGACAGACAAGACTAGACAGACAAGCTACTCAGTTCTCTCTCTACCGAAACTCCATGTGACTGTAGAAGCAGTGTTCTATTATCGAAGTAGCTTCTTATGCGCAGGAGATAAGGCGCTATTCCTCTTTCCGTTAGTTGTTTCATTATTATTTCCCAACTAGCACTGTTAAAAGCGTTTCTAACGTCAAATGTAATTAGAGCACATATCTTCCTTGTCCTTTTGGAGCCACTTCTAGCTTCTTCTGCGAGTTTTAGGACCGCTTCTATTGCGCTGATGTGGATCTTCCCTCTCTGAATCCGAATTGTCTCCTGGACAATCCAATGCCTGCCTCAAGTCCTCTTTTAAGTCTGTCGACCAGGAGCTGCTCTAGAAGCTTCCCCGGCGTATCCAGAATACACAGGGGTCTGTACGATGATGGATTGTCTAAAGGTTTATCACCCTTGCGGAGCAGGACAAGCCTTGCGCACTTCCATTTCTTGGGAAAGTTCCCGGCACTTAGTTCTGCGTTCATTATATCTAGGACAAATTTTGATTGGTTGAGGGCTGCGATTTTAATAACCTCAGGTGGGATTCCATCTGGGCCTGGAGCTCTACTGTTGTGGATGCGGTCTTTTGCTTTGGTGAGTTCCTCCTCGGTAAATAGCGGTATATCATTAACCTCTGGTTGTTCCCAGACAAAAGGTTCATGTTGTGGGAACAGTACATCTACAACTCGGATCAGGTCATTCATTGGCATTTGAGTGTTTGGTGGTAGCACTCTAAGTTTAAGCATAGTTGGAAGGCATCTCCCCATATGTCCTTGTCTAGGTCCTCGCAGAGTTTTTGCCAATGTGATTTTTTTGCTTTGACTATGGCTTGTCTTAATTCTCTTTTTCTGCTTCTATATAGGTTCGTTAGCGTTTTGAGCTTTTCATCGACGTCTTTTTTTTAGTTTTTGTCGTTGACATTTTCTTCTAGCAGCAACGCACGAGGCCCTCAGTTTAGATATTTCGTCTGACCACCAGTATACCAGCTTCCTCCTAGTTGCTCCACCTTTCTTGTGTAACGTTGAGTTACACGCCCTGATCATGACCTGAACAAGTGTATCAGCATTTTTAATTGTGGTACCTGCAATTTCCTGTGCCAGGCTGGTTTTTAGCACTTCTGTGTTAAGGTGCTTTGTACTCCATCCGTTCCTTTTTTCTTGTTGTATGTCTCTCCTAGGTGACTCTGCTTCTATTTTATATGATATGTATCGGTGATCGCTCAGGGATTCATGGTTGAGTACCTTCCAATCTTGGATCCTGTCTCCGATGTTATGCGAACAGAAGGTCAGATCTATTATGGAACGCGCATTACCTCCAACTAGTGTGTGCTGTGTCCCTTGGTTCAGCAAAACAACGTCCAGCTCCGCTGCCCAATCCATAACGATATCCCCTGTTGTCTATTAGTGGACAACCCCAGTAAGGAGACTTAGCGTTGAAATCCCCTGCTATGACCTTAGGTTTTTTGTTTTGCTCTCTGATGTCATGGCTTAGCGCCCCGAGTTCCTCCGCCAGCCGGTCTATGTGTTGGTTTAGTGAAAAATAACAGCTGTACACGGTGAAGTGTTCCAGTTCCACCCATACAAACCCTGTACCGTTTCCAGATCTTATTGGCATTTTATTCTTGTTCATGACCCTAATGGCGGTGTCTTTTCTCTCGTCTGTGAACCAATCTCCACTGCTAACAATTTTCTTATTTGGTTCGCTTATTACAATTATGTCCGACTTGTTTTTGATTGCCGTAGCAATGAGAAGATCGTGTGCTGCACAGCATCTCATTAAGTTTATTTGCAAAATATTAGTCATTTCGAACATTTTTATTTGCCCCTCTCAAGCGCTTCCGACAGGGCTCTTTTGTATTGAGGACAGGATCCAGAGTTTGCTTGATGCCCCTTCTTCTTGCAAATTGGACAGTACATTTCTTCATGGCAGTCTTTTGCCTGGTGTCCCTCCTTGGTACATCGTAGACACATCTTCTGCCTATCTGGACCTTTACATTCGTTTGTATGATGGCCCGTTTCCCAGCATATAAAACATCTCTCTATGTCAATCCTTTCTCTGATTCTGCAGTTTATCCAACCAATTTTTAGCTTTCCCCTGTCTAACAGTTCTTTTGCAAGTTTTCTGGGAAGAGACACTGTGGCGATCTGGCTGTCTCCAAACGCTGGTCTGATATTCTTTATTTTTACCCCTTCTGCAGTTCCGAGCACAGATCTTATTGCTTCCTCTATCTCTTCTTGTGTGGTAACGGCATCTATGTCCTTGATATTCACCGTGGTATCCACGTTTCTTGTGCGGATTTCTATGTTTGACAATTTATTTGTAATAGATTCTTTCAGCTTGCTAGCGCTCCCCTCTTTCACTTCTAGTAAGAGTTCCCCGCTTCTAGTTTGCCTAATACCCGATAGCTGTATCCCCGATAATTCGGGGTCAACCTCCTTTTTAACCAGCCTAAGGAGATCGGCGTAAGATTTCTCACTGAATTTCAGAAATACCGCTTCTTTCATGTTCTTCCCTTGCCTCTCCTTCCGATATTGATCTTGTCTTTGGTCCTCTGTCCGTTTCTTTCTGCATGTTGCGTACTTTTATTTCTGCTACTGCTGAGTTTTGGGGTGTGTGCACTCTTATATCTATATCTGTATTGTTTTAATCAAGGTTCGCCATTCTGGCACTGTGGGTTTGACAGATGCCAACTACTTTCTACCTTGTTTTTTGAAGAGCTGTTTCAGGTGTTGCAAGCTATCGAACGTCTATTTCAGGGTGACGGATTCCTCCACATTTTCCCTATCCGCCTCTTTGACTACAAGTTGGTATATGTACCGATCTGTCGATTCTATGTCGCCTTCTTCGGTTGGCACCCCTATTGTATGTTTAAGGAAGACTGCACTTCCAGGATTTTTTTTTCTGCACTCCTTCTTCACTAGGCCTCGTGTATGCGTTGCTGGGCGATTGTGGTACTCCTTGGTCGGGACTTAGGTCGTCGGCCACACACCATGCTAAGTCCCAGTCTAGTGGTGCTAGGAGCGGGTTTCCTGTTCCTTTGCTTACTCTTCTGTAGGCTGATGAGGGCCAGTCCTTATTGGAAACATCTTGATATTCCTCGTAAGAACTTCCCCTGTCTATTTCCTCCCATAGTTGGTTCAAAACTTTCATTTCCTCTTTAATTTTCTCCGACAGATCGTGGTTGGTTAGGTCAGTTTGTGTGCTGCCTTCCCGAGTATTCCTTTTATTATCTTGCATCACAGATGTAATTTCTTTTATATTTTTATACAGTTTTCCCATTTTGTCTGTTAATGCCCACAGATCTTCTGCAAAAAGAAGAATTCACAAAGGCTTATAGTAGATTAGAGATACGAATCACAATTTTTAATTGGTCTATAAACACGATTTTTTACTCAATAAACACTAGCTGCAAAACAGCTCATACTCCGCCGACGGCGTCGACGACAGACAAGACTAGACAGACAAGACTAGACAGACAAGACTAGACAGACAAGACTAGACAGACAAGACTAGACAGACAAGACTAGACAGACAAGACTAGACAGACAAGACTAGACAGACAAGACTAGACAGACAAGACTAGACAGACAAGACTAGACAGACAAGACTAGACAGACAAGACTAGACAGACAAGACTAGACAGACAAGACTAGACAGACAAGACTAGACAGACAAGACTAGACAGACAAGACTAGACAGACAAGACTAGACAGACAAGACTAGACAGACAAGACTAGACAGACAAGACTAGACAGACAAGACTAAACAGACAAGACTAGACAGACAAGACTAGACAGACAAGACTAGACAGACAAGACTAGACAGAGAAGACTAGACAGACAAGACTAGACAGACAAGACTAGACAGACAAGACTAGACAGACAAGACTAGACAGACAAGACCTAGACAGACAAGACTAGACAGACAAGACTAGACAGACAAGACTAGACAGACAAGACTAGACAGACAAGACTAGACAGACAAGACTAGACAGACAAGACTAGACAGACAAGACTAGACAGACAAGACTAGACAGACAAGACTAGACAGACAAGACTAGACAGACAAGACTAGACAGACAAGACTAGACAGACAAGACAGACAAGACTAGACAGACAAGACTAGACAGACAAGACTAGACAGACAAGACTAGACAGACAAGACTAGACAGACAAGACTAGACAGACAAGACTAGACAGACAAGACTAGACAGACAAGACTAGACAGACAAGACTAGACAGACAAGACTAGACAGACAAGACTAGACAGACAAGACTAGACAGACAAGACTAGACAGACAAGACTAGACAGACAAGACTAGACAGACAAGACTAGACAGACAAGAA